>NEEC01000018.1:0-2492500 GCA_002189035.1 Utricularia gibba | reverse complement strand
GAAAATGTCAAAGAAATAAAAGTCAAACATTATGAAATATCAATATGCATCTCCATTATCCAAATAAAATTTAATGTGATGACTTCTCAAGAGATAGAAGAGAAATTTACAAATATAATTGAGTGCCATGACTTGTATAACAAGGGATAAAAGCAAAAATTGCATGCCATGGGCAACTAATGTATACCATATGTGCGATGCATTTTCCAACTTCCATGAGAGTCCTTGGAAAATGGTTCCAGATTTCAGCAAAATTATGCAAAATATTCCAGATATGCGATGTCATTAAAATGCATGTGGAAACCCGTGCAAACAGCCTAACCGAACGTACCCAAGGGACATGGCCTTTTGTTGATGTTAGGGTAACTTTTGTACACCCGGGGAACTTGTCATATAAAGATTGCCATACTAGGTTGCCTGTTTAAACAAGAAACTTACCCGATCTCCGGGTTAACGTCTTACAGAATTCCTAAATCCATGCTCGATCTACCAACCATACACAGGGTTTTCCACTTGGGGAGGCAAGAGATGAAGATCCTTGACGTGCTGCTTATTGTAATCCCTTGTTCCTGGGATGGCACCTGTACAGAGCCTGAGGAACTCGTTTCCAGTGAGACAGTAATGCGCAAAGGCCAATCCACCATCCACCATTGTGTTGAGATTGGGTAAGGAGGTTGATTTCATCAATGGAGACTTGCTCTTCCTACCAACAATGGTGCCAGGAGGAGGATTCTTCAAAATCTTGTCAAGGTCCGAACTTTCCATGAATCTCTGGGTGGCTGCTTCCCAAGAAAGGCTGTATTGCTGCTCCGGCGTCAGTGGCTCTGGTTCACCCTCCATAGCTTCTTTTACTTTGGCAACAAAGTCTTCTGGAGTCTTGTACGTTAGACAGTTCGGGAAAGCCCTGAAGAAATCATTCGAAGGGTGGTCAGCGCACACCACGAACTTTCCCATTGCAAGTGCCTCTGCGGTAGCTGTGCACAGCACGTCGCTAACACTTGGATTGATAAATACCTTATATCTGCACCAAATTAATCAATGGGTCATTGGTGTGAATCGGAAACATGAACTACTTCTCGTCATCATAGCGCTGCAATGAATAGGTAAAATAAAAGGTACTCATTTACCCGTGTAAAGAATCATCAGCATGATCTCGGCCTCTCATGAAGTTAATATTCAAGTTTAGCCTTTTTGCAGTGCTCTGAACTTCATGAGAATCCTCTCCATTTCCGTATACATCCAAATTAAAGTCATCGAGATCCCTTTTGTGTTTCGATAGCAAATCGATCAGCTCTTTATACCCTTTGGCCCATACCATCTTGCCAAGGAAATATGCTCCCTTGGAGAAAGATCGCTCCCCACGCTCCTTTTCTGCCGCTATCTTTTCTCCTATCTTTAAAAACTTTGGATTCACACCATGGACATTGCAGATCACAGACTTGGGCAGATCTTGTGTGGCAGCAGATAAACGAAGCACCTATTCAATTACAACATCTAATTGAATAGCAGAAATCTCAACCATGAAAGGGAATCAAGACAACGCCGACAAAGATACTCTCACCTTGTGACAGTAAGCCTTGACAACCCAATTGTTTATGTGCTTGACAAAAAACGCTTGGAGAGCGCCATTCCTTTCTCTCTTGATATACTCCAAGTAGTTTGTGTGAACTATACCAACAACATGGTTAAACTTATCAGTCCAGCGTTTACCATGATGGTACCAGTTCAAATGTTCTGGCTCTTCCAGGATCGCAATGTCAGCATCCTTTGATGATATGAACTGAGAGGTGTCACCAGCTGGTATTATACTGCGCCTTGATTGGGAAAACTATGCAAAAGTGAAAAAGTCAGTCCGAAAGGCACAGCAAACACAGTAGTCTTTATAAGGGAAGAGATGGAAAACGATTGAATATCAGAGAACAAACCAGTGTTCTCGCACTCCTTTTAATCAAATGACAATAAGAAATCTTTAATCCGTTCTTTCATCACAGCAATGCGCAAGCATTCAACATATCTCGGAAGGAACTTTCAGAAACCAAAATATAACACAGAAATTACCTTTCCTGGGTAAAATGATATCTTGAAGTTGACCTTAAAGCCAACCCTTTCCTCGAGCCAATTGCGTATATAGATTTCCTGATCCTCGGGTGAACTAAAAGTGAGATTGCTGGGATAAACACGCTCTTGATCGGTTTTGGAAAGCCATGGAACCAACAGAGTGACATCCTGCTCAGCAGATTTTGCTAAATATGCTGCTCGGAACAATGGGTTTACAGCTGTTCCTGTCATCCATGGAAGGCTAGCAGTGGTGACTATGGCCACATGCCTCTTTTTGTCCACCATATCATGATTTCCAATGTCACTCCAAAAGGTTCCTTCATGACAGTGACCAGTACTCTGAAGAACACTGGCAACTCTTGAGTCTAAATCATCATTGAGGTTTTCATTTTCAGTCATGGACAACTCCCCCCCAGGAGCTAGGAGATGGCTTTTGCGTTTGTTGCACAAGTTTTCTATAATCTTTTCAGGTATACCTAGCATGGAGCCACAAAATTTTACATTGGATGAATTGGGCTTTTTGCATAAGTTAATAGTATTATGGGTGTTACAATCTTTTGAACAACGGTTTTCACATAGAAAATGATACAAAACACTTCTGGAGCCTTCCATGTGAGAACATAAAAACAGAAAAACAGCAACAAAAATTCCTACTCCACTGGGTTGAGATAAGTTTTTCCTGAACTGTATATGATTCAAATCATAAAATGCGGAAATATTTTTACACACAATCTAAACGTACCACAAAACATTTCATATGGAGGCTTGAGCATCAACACTTAAAAGAAAGAGGGCAGGTAGAAGAAGAAGAGCCAAGCAAGAAAATTAAGAGGTCAAAGGCAGCCCAATGGACAACCGGAAGGGGCTGATGCATACCTCTATCAATGCCCAGCTGACCAAGTAGGGGGCTAGACTGCCTAACCAAACATGCGAGCAGTTCAGGGACATCCAGAGGAAGCACTTCCTGAAAAGAGAGGGAAATACAAATAGTAAGGATAGACTCAGAACTTTCAATGTCCTTATACGACTTTGGACGTTCCATAAAATGACTCATGCAATCTAAATACGGTAACCCAAAAACAATGAGTGATGGAAGCGAGAAGGGGCCAGAGACAAGAGCAACTATCAAACTTTGGCATGCCAGTATATACGCATAAGCTAACCTTTGATTCACTGGGATCCTTGCAAATCGCTTTCTGCAAACACAATTCCAAGACAGGAAACATCAATGCAAATACACAACTATAATCCGCATAAATTAAGCTAACAAGCACAGTGATAATATAAAATCGACAGATCCCTTCAAAAGAGCCACCTACCAGGCTCGACTTGAGTTTCTCGAAAATCTCACTATTCCTAATTCCTTCAAAAATTTCGCCGGAGCTTTTCTGCTCCAGTTCCATCAATCTCGATTTTAACGTCTTAATGGGTTCCCAGAACTCCGCAAACTGCCCATCCTCTTTCTCCTTCTCCTTGAACTTGATTCTCTTCCATTTTCTGAAAGCATCCTCATTGTTGATATCATTTTTGACGGCTACCTCTGAAACAATCGCGTTTTTTATTGCGGATAGATCAATCTTAATCTTTGCCCGCGGATTAAACTTGAAATCCGGCGATGAGTAGGCTCTCCTGAATTCAGATAGCTTGGGCTGAAGTCTCTTAACAAAGTCAATTTCCGCGGGAAGGTATGGATTAGAAGTGGCGGACGCGGTAAGGGTCGGGACATTGAAAGGCGATCTCGTTGCCGAGTTGAGGAAATTCTCGAGTTCTCTATCAGCAAGATTCTTGAAGGAGTTGGCTCGGGTTTTAAGCAGCTGTATATCAGCGTCAGCTGAGGAGCGGACTTCATGCCACCCCTTGGATATGAATGAAAGCGCTTTCTCTGCCGTCACGATCGAACCACTCGATGCAGAGGCCGTCGTATTGGCTACGGCACGCGCCTCCGGCGCCTTGAAATTCATCCTGGGCTTCGACGGCAACTTCCTCTTTATTCTCCTGTATATACTAGCGCATATGGGGCGCTGAATTTGCCGACGAAGGGAACCGGGAAGTGTGACGAAGGAAGCTCCGTGAATATTTGGAGGGCTAAACTGTGGGATCTATTCGGCATTTGCCCCCTTTTTGCGGTGTGTAGATTTCTCACGTATCAAACGCGGCAACAAATGGTTGGCTACCGGAATTCGCTCTCAAATAATTCGGATCGGCCCGAGGCTTATACTTGGTCTGGAATTTTTAGTGTTAGTTTTGTGTGAACCTCCTTAAGCCACTTGGAAAAAAGCAATTTTGCCTCATGAACCCCAAAGTGACGTATTGCCTCATGAAAATACATAAATACATTACAAAAATTTAAAAATTGATGTATTAACTTATGAAGATTTTTTTCGTGAAACATAAACATTGCTAAACAGAGCTTAAAAATTTTGAGGTTCTCTAGAGCCTGCGGCTGCATTTCAAACACTACTTGAAAGTTCTGGTTACAAAGAAGTCAAAATAGCATGGATACCTTGGAGCGTTATTCAAAAAATACGTAACTTTAACCAATCATGGGTCGATAAAATGGGCTGGTGGTCATTTAATAGGGTTAGGGCCCAAATAATGAAAGATGAAAATAGCCTCGCCGGAATCGGGTTGTTTGCCCTGGGAAATCATGAGCCCTGTTATTCAGTCGCATAACCTTCTGCGTGAGTTCTGCAGCAAAGGCGGGGCTTAGCCGTCGGCGAGATCAGGTATGCCCCTAGTATATCTTTCTTTTTCTATCAAGGATACATTCACGGAAACGTATTTTGATTGTTATTAGGTTTCTCTTCTTTGCTTCGATCTCTGTTGAGTCAGTTTCGTTTTGGGAATCTTGATTAGGTTTCGGAATCAAGTATTTGATTAAGTTCTTCGGTTGCTGCTTGTGCTTTGTCTGTTGATGATATTTGAGCTGAATGGCGAATTATACCGGAAAAGGAGCTCCGACGAATGGATCTGTTTACGTCTGTAATTTGCCTGATGGGACTGATGAAAATATGTTGGCTGAGCACTTCGGTACCATTGGCTTGCTGAAGGTATGATTCTATTGGTATGTGGATGCAGCTCATCGGAACAACCCTGATTAAGTGTGTTTGTGCTATTCATCTTTGTATGCGTTGTGCGTGCTTCATCTTGACGGCGGTTTCTCTCTGAAGTACATCGTTTTTTTTTGCTAAACAGAAGGATAAACGTAGCGGGCGCCCTAAGATATGGATATATCATGACAAAGTGACGAATGAGCCCAAGGGGATGCCACTATCACGTATGAGGATCCTCATGCTGCCTTGGCGGCTGTTGAGTGGTTTCATGACAAGGATTTCCATGGAACTAAAATTGGGGTATTTCTTGCTGAGTCAAAGCAAAAAGATCATGCTGGCGATACGTTGACAAGCGGGGAACCCGAATGCCTTGAAGACGGATCAGGGGATGCAAATGGTGCCGGAGGAAGAGGTAGGGGTAGAGGTGATCCTCTGGTCAAAGCATGGCAACAAGAAGGAGATTGGTTGTGCCCGAATACAAGGTCTGTGATGTGATTATTGGTGAGCTGCCAAGTCCTGCTCTTACAGACCATTTCGTGAATAACTTGGAAATTTATTGCATCATATTCTGACTTTCTGGTGGAAAACAGCTGTGGCAATGTGAATTTTGCTTTTAGAGGTGTCTGCAACCGATGCGGAACAGCACGCCCTGCTGGTGCATCTGGAGGTGGCATGGCTGCTGGGCGGGGAAGGGGGCGTGGTGGACTTGATTCAGTAGGCCTTAGTCGTTCAGTTGGTGCTACAGGAGGTGGACTATTTGGGCCAAACGACTGGCCTTGCCCAATGTAAAAATTTATCTGGAGTTGCTATTTGTTTGTTTTGAAATTTCATTATTGGATTAGATGTTGTGCTGCTTTATATTGGCTGCTCGATGCATATTTGTGTAGCTTTTGCATTCATAGTTGTTTTAATGTACTCAATTAGGTGCGGAAACATTAATTGGGCTAAGCGCACGAAGTGCAACATCTGCAACACCAGCAAACCTGGACTTAGTGATGGAGGTGTTAGGTAGGAGTTGTTTTTATTTATGAATTGTGATATCGGTACTGCTTTGTCTTTTATTGTGATCAGAGAAGTATCTTAATGAAATTTGTGTCTGAGCTATTTTTTTTATTTTAATGGCTGGCTTTCTCACTTTTTTTCTCTTTCATTTTTTTTTTTTTTTTTTTGTTGTTGAGATTATGCAAGGTGTTAGTTGATTTCTCACATTTTAGTGCTGTAATTTCTGGAACAGAGGAGGCCGTGGAGGAGGCTACAAAGAACTGGATGAAGAAGAAATAGAAGAGACAAAACGGCGTCGAAGGGGGCTGAAGAAGTAGCAATTCTGTCCTTACTATACTTTTGATGAATATAATGTGGAACAGTGAGTGCAAAAATTTTATTTTCTCAGGATGATGGTGAAATGTACGATGAGTTTGGCAATCTTAAGAAAAAGTTTCGTGCAAAGACCCAGCAAGCTGAGTCAGCCTTGGGGTTGCCTGGTGTTGGGCGTGAGGGGTGGAAGGTTGAGGAAATGGGTATGTGCCTCTGTTCATCTATAGTATTGGCCCATTTACTTGAGGAGCATGTATTTCATGTGCCATTCCAGCGTCAATCAGAACTTGCGATCATAGCGCTCTTTTATTGCTATATCCTGCACTGTTGAACTTTGTCGACGTTTGGAAATGCAGGTGAACGTGCCATCAGAGAAAGGAGCAAGGAGAAGAGACAATATCTTGCTGATGAAATGGAAATGGATAGGCATCGAAGCAGGCAGAGAGAAAGAGATCGAGATAATGTATATGATAGTCGTAGCAGGGAACATGATCGGGAACGCAACAGAGACAGGGATCGGAACAGATACCGTTGAGAATGAGTATGACGAGAACGGGGAGGGACATCAGTTATGGTAGAGTCTTGAGTGGAGCTTACGCAAAAAGCAATTCATAACTTCATCGGAGTGTATACTAGCCCGCCTTTTGTTAATTCGTCAATTTGGTTCCTTCTCTTGTATCGCTGCGTAACAGAGACCGTTCTCAAAAATTCATCTGTTTTTCCTGGATTGCTCAATCTGGAACCTTGGGGCATAAATGAGTGTGTACGGAAGTAAATCAACGTTTTCCTGTCGAGTATTTTGTTAATATGCACGAATCACATTTGCAATTTCAATACATATAATAAATATTAACGTAAATTAATATTGAAACTTTTTAAAAGAATAGCAAAAAACTAAATGAGAATGACTAGTTTTATCATTTTTTGTCCACTTTCCAAGCAACTCTACTCAAATTCCCATGAGCATGGCCGACCACGAGAGTACGCCCATCTCTTTCTTCATATGCATTAGTATGTCTTCTATCGTGTATTCACGCTGCTAATTTGCTAGAACCCCAAATTTCTTTGCTTCCACCTGTGCGGATTATGAGTCAGAAACGCCTAAATGTGCCAGGCAGAAAATACCACATAATCTCCAGAAGATGGGGAAAAAGGATTTTCTTCCATACCTCACCAGTTTTCTGGCTTACGCAGCCTATGTTAGTCCGTGAATGGAAACGAACGCCAGGAGACTTCTCTTGGCAATCTTTGTCGCAGTATAGCGTCAACTCGCCCTTCATGCACAGACTGAAAGGAAGGATATCTCATCAGACCCGAACATAAACGAATCCAACCATAATTGCCATTCTCCACATAAATATAAAACGAATAGTTGAGATTACATACATTGTGAGGACCTAGATGGCGCCTGTCCAGGACCGCATGTATATATCATCACCATCATCCATGCCATAACTCACTGTCTCATCCCCAATTCCCTTCTCCCCACGGTCAAGTTCCTCCAGCAACCTGAAATTCCTAGGGACTGCGAAAAAAAAAAGCAGCAATCTGGAGATACGCAACGGACCTAAAACAAATGCACCCCTTGATTCTATATATTCCACCAGAATCAATGATATGCTGGGTGAACGTACAAGAGCCACTAGGATCTCACCGATGTTGCCATCAAACTAACTTCACGAAGCTAAGTTCGAATGACAGCCCCTAATTAGAAATTAAAACAGACAATATATGAAAAAAAAAAAATTAAACCTTTCTGCTCAGCATGAACTATAATGGTAATACCGGAAGGTGCTGAATTTGATCGACATGAAAGCTGAGTTCATCAAGACTCTGTGAACCCATCCTCATGCCAGACTAAGTTTTTTCTTCGGTTTCATCAAAGTCCCATCTGATAAATAATATTAAAAAGGCATCAAACTATGGAAGCGACTCATTAGTGTAGTCAAATTAAACCTATCAATCAAAGCTCTGAAATGATCCATATCGCGTTAAAAACTAAAAGCCCCATCTGCTTCCTACAGACAGCATAAACTTGAAAAAAAAAATTAATAACAATGATCCATTTGCATATCACCAAGAAACTACCAAAAAAATGACAACGAATCGAAGTTTAGAACAAGAAATCGACAAACCAGCCATCGTCAACACTTACACCCACGACACTGGATCCTCCTGAACCATGACTAACAGCTTGAATATGCGAAGAGTAGCCGTGAGTCGGATTTAAGTGAGCAAGGTAAAAAATGGCGAGGTGGGAGAAGGCCTTAGCAAAGAGTCCCAGAAAACAGAAAGCGAAAAGCGAGTGGGGACAATTCACAAAGATAAGTGGATCGCAGTAACCCGAAAAAGCCAATCTCTGTTTTTTCTTAGCCTCATCAAAAACAAAAACAATCGGTTATTTTGAAACGGAAAGCTTGATGTCCCGGTTTCGGAATCTTAACCTGTGCTGGTGTATCTGTTTTTTTTTCTTCTTATTTTTAAATATTATGCTTTTGGTTGTAAAATACATAAAAATTGCAGTACAGTTAGTAATAAAGAGCAGTTAAAACAAATGTTAAATCTACGACACTCCTAGAAACGCACAAACTATTGCCGGAAGTACCGCGGCTGGGTTTGATTTATCTCATCGACTCGACTCGACAAGTGTGTCCTTGAGATGCAAAATCCAGGAACTTCACCAGGCTAAGCATGAGGGGCAACATCCCTAACCCTAACCCTCCAGGCAAACAGCCACCGCCGCCAATCCCGAGGGACGATGACGTCGCTGTCCCAGGGGAAACGCTCCTTCGTCCCCTAGCAGCGGGCATTGCCGGTGGAAATCGGAAGAAGTCGGCTGGACTGAGGACTTGGCTGGTGCTAGATCCATCCGGCCAATCGGAATTGGTGGAGGCCGGAAAATACGCCATCATGAGGCGGACGGGGTTGCCCGCCCGTGACCTTCGGATTCTGGATCCCGTGTTCACGTATCCGTCCACGGTCTTGGGCCGCGAGCGCGCCATTGTCATCAATCTGGAGCATATCAAGGCCATTATTACTGCGCAAGAGGTGCTCCTCCTCAACGCGAGAGATCCCTCCGTGCTTCCCTTTGTCAACGAGTTGCTAACCAGACTTTCCAGATACAATCAGGCCGCCAAGTCTACGCTGGTAAGTCCATCTAATTTCGCATCGGATTTGAGATGTCGTCAACTCTGATACATTCACGTATATTCCAGCAAGGTGGCGAAGGTCAGACCTGGACAGATTTGTACGAATTGGAAGAATCGACGAGATCAAGAGCTTTGACTACTTCCGAAAACATGGAGGACGATGATGCTGACAAGGCACAACAATCGAGGGATGGTCCCAAGCTGCTTCCATTCGAGTTCGTAGCATTGGAGGCGTGCTTAGAAGCTGCTTGTGGTTGCTTGGAAAACGAAGTATCAGTCAATTGGCCTTCCAATGAGAAATTCAATCTCGCTTTGCTTTCTTACCTTGTCAGATTGTCTTTGCTTTTAACTCCCAGGCGAAAACGTTAGAGAGAGAAGCTCATCCAGCGCTAGACAAGCTAACTTCAAAGATCAGTACGCTCAATTTGGAACGGGTAAGGCAAATCAAAAGCAGACTGGTGGCTATTACGGGACGTGTTCAGAAGGTCATCAATCTTGTTAGTCATCTTCTCAACACCGTGCATGCTTGCTTGTATAGTGATTTTCCATCCTCCAATAGGTGAGAGATGAGCTCGAGCACTTGCTGGACGATGATGCGGATATGGCCGAGATGTATCTAACATACAAGTTGCAGAAGCAGCTCGAGGGTTCCTCTGCTTCCCCGATAACCAATCAGGGCTCTATGAATAAGGAAGAAGATGATGTCTCCCCTGATTCTGATGATGGGTATGCCTATAATCCAATACAAATCGACCCTCGTTTATTTATTTTTTTTTTTTTCCTTTTTCCACCCCCTCTTGAGCTATAGAGGTGGGTAAATTGTTGTTTAACTGGAAAATGACAACAGGATCCCACTGATGGAAGGGAAAGAGAGGTCACCCGCATCACCAGAGGCCGAGGGAGACGCCCAAAGCAGCACAGAAAGTTCAACTACTAAGCCATTTGACGTTGAAGAGCTAGAAATGCTCTTGGAAGCATACTTTGTTCAGACGGAGGGCACTCTGAACAAACTATCGAACGTATGCAGCAATCCATACTCATGCACAGTATCCTGACATCCTTGCTGCGGAATGATGTTAAAAATTACTGTTGGTTTTTCCATGTATTCAGCTGCGAGAGTACGTGGACGATACAGAGGATTACATCAACATCATGTTGGATGATAAGCAGAACAATCTACTAAGAATGGGGGTGTTGCTGATGACAGCCACACTTGTACTGAGTGCATTTGTTGCTCTTGTTGGGCTTTTTGGAATGAACATCAAGATTGAGCTTTTCAATGATGAGGAACATGGAATGACCAGGTTTCTTTTTACTGTGGGAGGAGGCTTCGTAGGCACACTATTTCTGTATGTATCTGCGCTTGCCTGGTACAAGCACAGGCGACTATTGGAATGAAGCAAGTCAGCCCAATGTATCCACTTTGATAGAGACCAGGTAGGATGGTTGGTGCTGACTCTCATTCGACCCGCTGGGCTGGAATTGGATCGTCGTTTGTGAGAGTGATTACAAGAAAAGAAGGATGGTTGAAGATCAGTGGATTGTTCTACGTACCACCTGCTGTGATGCCGTGTTAGTTAAAACAGTGTGGCGTGGCAAGTTCAACTTACTATTTTCCATTCAATAGTATTAATAATTTTGAAACATAACATAAACCATTTTCTATTGCTACAATTTGTATTGTAAATCATAAATGGATTATAAATAAGTTGTACTTTCAGAATATATAATGTCAATTTTATTCAATCATGCTTCTTGTCTATCTAAACCTTTCGCACACCAACATCAAAGCTCAGATTTCTACATAAACATTGATTATTTTTATTATATATTTTATTTGATGATTTTAAATTATTTTAATTTAAATATATAAATAGTAAAATTGTAATTTATACATTGATACATAAAATATCTAATTCTTTAGAAAAATACTTTTTGCATTATTCTATCTATTTTTTGAAATTATTCTTATTTTATTTCCCATTTTATTTTTTGAAAGTAAGTAAAACCCGCGCTAGACCCTTCGTAATGTGGAGATGGTAGTCACCTTCTCCTGCCACCGTCACAACCAAGCTCCCCTTTTCATCGGGACCAAGCGAAAAAGCGAAGAGGCGGAGGAGAACCCTCTCAAACCATGAGTGGTGCTAATACCCAAACTGCCAGCTTTAGACACCTAAAACCCATCCCGGCATAAGAAAAAAGTGCAAACCGGCTCTAGAGTGTGAGTCTAGAAAATAAACACTACGAAAGCAAACACAAGCTGCTGGAACCTTGCTCACCCACTTCAGTTTACACAAACCAGCATCTTCCTCAAATTATCTGAAGTGAAAACTAAAGAGAAACCGCATAAAAAAACCCTCGAACTGAAGAAAGTAACAATTAACGGAAATACACAAACAGAGATAAAGCAAACAACCAGCAAGGAAAACAGGTAACTCAAAGCTTACTCTCAATCAGTTTCAAGAATATCCTTCAAAAAACATCAGGGCGGAACACACATGCCGCAGCCGTTTGCAAGGCAACGACACGGCGTGACCAACGGCGGTAGTGGTACTCCTGCACATTACAAACTGCTTAACATGCTCCAGTTGATTAAGGAAGGTCGAGATTCTCCCAACTATCGTCAGAAGGATACAAGTAAAAATGACCCCTATCTAGCTTTTGGGTTTTCATCATCCTTTTGTGGAGGCTCGGACTGTTCCTTTTTCCCGTCCATGACTTGCTGAATGCCTTCTTGGTAACCTTGGATAAAACTTTTGAGGGCATCTCTGTAGGCAGAGGCTCTGGTCATGTATACTCTTTGAAGTGCTGGTCTTAGAGTCTCCATACCCCCTCTTGCAGCCACAGCTGCACGTATAAAATAACAGAAATGCCAGTGTGATTGATCACCGCCTTGTTTTAGAAAACATGCACTGCAATGATTCTTCTTACCGAGATCCTCGATAACCGAGGGTTCTTTCTCTTCAGCTTTTTTGCCATTTTGTGATTCATCTCTGTCTTTGTTTTTGCAAGCGCGTGGCCTCAGTTCAGGACCAATATCTCTGGTCCAGCTGGCTCTGTAAAGCCTACATGCTTCCTTGAATATCTGTTGATATTTATTTCAAGTTGACTATTCATGGAATAACATAACAGAGGGACGGCAAACCAAATGCAATCTTTCAAATGAATCATTATGCTACACAACTAAATTCCCCGATATGTAGTAAAAATGAGATGCAGTAGTAAACTCACAAGAAATTTTTCCTTCAAAGTAAGCTTGCGCCTTTTTTTGATGTTGGGAGGATCGGGCAAAGAGGATGGAAATGCAATCTCCTTGAGATCATACCGAACATAGTCGTAAATCTTCTTGCAAGCCCCTCTCAACTTCATTTCGAACAGTAAGCCACTACAAAGCAGGAAAAAGAAGATGCATAAGAAGCAAAGATCATTTCATCGAGCAGGTGGTGTCCATCCCGAAACAACCCTTCAACCCATAAAATACAACCAGCATTTGCACCCACGACGTCGGAAAAGAAAATCGTGGGTAGGTCCGTGAGCTCCGGTCTGCCCTGCCGTCAATTAATTTACATCAAGCTAAGGGACATGGAGAAGCATAACAGAACGGACATCACGAAGGGAAGGGGCATTCTGGATGTCATTTCAAGATTTGGATTGAGTTTTTATTTTTATTTCATACTGACAACTAAAAATCTAATTTTAATTACTCTATATCCAGAGCCACAGATGACCCGCGCGGAAAGCCCTACATGAACACTAGAATTCAAGACTGTGTTCCCGAGAAAATAAAAAACCTTATCACTGGACTAGATCTCATGCGGTTCATCATCAAATGATATATCAGAGTAGCTGGTTCCTAAACTAAATTTTGCGACAAGGAGTGGAACAATTCACAGCCAGATCAGCCTAGAGTCACAATTGTGCTCCTTCAATCCTTGGATGGTGCCTTCAACCTCCTCTCCGAGTAGGGGTTCTTGGTTTTCACCCTCCTGATTTCTGGCATAATGAACCTTCCAACACCAGTGCCACAGAATTAGTTAGCCTTCATGCATCACCATTCCCATTTATTAGCAAACCGTTTTCTTTCACATGTGAAGAAGTTCTTGATACTGAACTTTGCCCAGCATTATGTCCATTGGCTTGTACAAGGGTGCTGTTGATAGAAGCATCCACAGTTGCAAGTTCAGCAGGTGACTTCACGGTTACCTCTTCAGAGTTTTCATGGAGTTGAGGTGGCACTTCTTTGTGTTTCGAAGAGGGAACATCACCTTCGCAGTACCGTTTCCACATTTTTCTGTATTGCAACTCAAGGCCTTTGGTAAATCTAGATCCGTCACATAGAGGAGAATCAAGCATGAGATCCCGCAGTCTCATTCTCACAGTCGAGAGGGCCGCAACATCCAAGGCCAAGTCAAGAGCCAACTGCACGTACTCATCTTCATTAGCAGCAACCAGATTGTCCAAACCTGTAGCACAGATGCCACCCAGAAGGCCTAACTTTTCAAAAAGAATGCCCACAAAGCATATGCATGCGGTGATGTAAATGTCGGCATATCTATCATCTTAAAAGAGGGAAGCAGAACATTACACTTACCAACTGTTTTGAGTATACTCACACCGACATTATGGGCGTGAACAGAACCTCCCATGGTGACGCAGGGGACTCCCATGTATAAAGACTCGCACGTGGTGGTTGTCCCAGCGTAGGGAAAAGTATCCAAACTAGCCACAACAGGATATTTCCGTCAATCCATGAAATATAAAAGAAACTGAAGTAGAAAACACATGCAGATATACAAATATTAGCAACGACTGCTAATGAATCCCTTTTACTCGGAGAGAAAATAATAATGATGTTACTATCCAAATAAAATTTGGACTTCATATTCATCCAATTAACAAGCATCACCTGATGTCCATTAAAGAATAGGCTTGCATATGATCATGGTTGAGAAGAATTAGAGGCAGAAGATCCACTCGTAGTGGCTCCAGACCAAGTTTTTCCAGAGTTGAGAGAAACTGCTGTCTCACACTATCAGAGCAGAAGGGTTTACACTTCACAATTAGGCGAGAATTTGGAACTCCACTGAGAATCCTTGCCCAGACTTGAAGTACTTTAGGAGTTATCTAATACAACAGACGCTTTAGGAACACAAACATTAACTCAATCACTGTGAAAGGACTCTAATACTTCCAATACCTTTGCAAGATTGTTAAAGCTACCAAAAGTAATAAATCCATTAGACAATGCAGGGGTTTTACAGACAGGACCAGCTTCAGGTGAAGGAGTGTAGCACAAGAAGGAGTCAGGTAAGCGAACTAACTCTTCAACATGTCTGACATCATAAAAAATGACACATGACTATAAATGAAAAATAACGGACAAGAACCAGGAAAAATGTTAGATTCTTACTTTTGTTTTGTACCAGGTGGATCAGCAAGTGAATCAGATATCCTGTAATCAATAGTTGGCAAACCAGTTGTGTTAGGATAGCCAATCCATGTTACCTACAATAACCATGGGCTCTATGTTAATTTTTTTCGGAAAAAGATAGCACGGGATGTTAATGAAGATGGATAACTGTAGCTAAACAACTGCTGATACTGAAAATATTCAGATTCTGCAACCACATTTAAAACAAGTAAATTGCCGTGATTATAATAATATCATGATAACCTGAAGAGGGGAGTCTGCGACAACAAATTCCAGAGACTAAGATAAAGTTGACTAGTCAACAAAATAAATAATTCAATTTTCAAAATTCACGCCCGCAGCACAGTTAGAATTATCAGTCAAGATACGAAGCAAACTAAGATATAGACAACGACAGAAAATATGAATGTTTTGCAACTCAAATACTTGAACAGGTGCCGGATGGCAAGCCATCGTTCCCAACTTGTTGTTTGCCGTGTGACCAGTGAGTTCCACCAAGATATCAATTTTGTCCTCTCTGACCATTGCAGCAACCTTTTTCTCATCAATCCCATAGATATCCCTCCACATTCCACCATTCTTCAAAACTCTATCCATGAATTTTTTAGTCTTTGCATCTGCCTGGCAGAAACCAAAATTATCTATAAAATACTCATACGGCTACAATATGAGATGCTTAGAGCAAATCACCAAAACAATAAATATACTCGAAAGTTACCATAGGTTTCAGCACTATGAGGTTTACCTTCACAACTGCTGAATAAACAACCACTTTATAGTTTTCATAGTCGTGGTAGTTAAGAGGCACTTCAATGAAGTACGATACAGAATGAGTAAAATAATCAGGAGACACGTATCCAATTACAAGGGGCCTATCTGGAAGCTTGATGTTATCCCATGATGTATACTGAGGAAATAGCCGCATAAAGCGTGTACCCCATTCCCTGAAATTATGCATTCAACCCAAGACACATGCAGAAAGCTCACTCAAGGAGTCATACATCCAATCACAAACAAATTCACAACAAGTATATAGAAGAGGTAAAAGAAAGCATATTAACATGGTGTGATTTAACTAACTAGACCTGTGAGCATCATACAAACGATCATCAGTGCCATCATCTATGTAGTTCATGGCAAGCAACCGATTCTGCAAAAACAACCATCATAAAAAAAAAAAAAAAGGATCTGTCACATTTATTGCACACGTAAAAAGGTACCAATAGTCTAAATGACAAAGGCAACATATTGTAAATGGAAAAGTATGAAAGGAGGAATAGCACAAAATTACAGAACGTTAAACCAAATCCATCCTGAATTACTAGAATACCCTCATACATACATCACGGTACGAAAAAGAAAGATATCCATAACACAACAACTTGGAGTCCCCACAAACGTATGAACACAAGAAATATGCCACAAAAAAATGCTTGACATAATCAAAACTACATAGTGCTTCGCTGCATTCTCAGAGTTAACAAACTCAACACCTGTCCTGCATTGCGGGAGTCTGCGTCTATTTTGAGGCACTTTTCATATGCTTCAACTGCTAAAGCTATGTTTCCAGCATCTCTAAACAAAACTCCTGCACATACACAGAAATTAGCAACAAATACAGGCCAAAAGTTCTATTTTCCTTTTTTTTTCGAATTTTTTGAACTATACCATCCCCAACCTGATAGTTACCTTCCCTTACCAACTCCTATTCACTACTAAGCCCCCAGACATATGCCTAAAAACCACAAAGGTTGTCACTGATAGCAAGTGAAGGTTAATTGTATGATTGTTATACCATTACCCAAATCCACTCAAAAACTCAATACAAAGACAAGATTACCTAAGTTATTATATGCTTCCGCATAACTCGGATTTGAATCAATAGCCTTCTGAATCATGCTCAAAGCCGCATCCATTTTACCCTACGTACAAAAAAATCACTGGAAAACCATCTTTCCATGATTAAGAATTGTTCAAAAATAAAGATTTAGCACCTGAACCGTGTAAACAACTCCGAGATTGTTGAGTGACTGCGAAAAGTTGGGTTTGACTGATAAAGCAAGCTGCAAGTATATTATTAAAATTAGAAAACAGATGACGTATAGGGATAGCATTGTTAAGTGTTTTATAGCATCAGAACTTGCTTGGTAGCACTCCACTGCTTTATCAAGGTTGTCACGATCCTTGTATATCACACCCAGGTTGTTACATGCCTCAGCGCAATGGGGATTGAAGTGAAATGCGAGTTCATAAAATACAATAGCCTGCATAGGTGGCTGAACGTGAGTCTAGCTGGATAACACTAATATCAGGAAACACCAGAGAACCAATGAAACATCTTACGAGGAATGAATATCCCATAGGATTAAGAGAAAAGCATCTGATACAGGAAACAATTATATCACACGTATAAATACCAAAACCAATCCATTTACCATGTCAAATTTCAACATTTCTCCATAGGCAACCCCAAGGTTGTACATAGCATCAGCATAGTGCCAATTGTAGGATAGAGCTTTCTTATAGTACGCAACACCCTGGTTGATATCACCCTCCAGTTTTACCTAGATCAGCATTCCAAGACAGGTAATGATCCGTTATATCATATGCCATTTAAGAGTTTCCCATTGTTAGACATACATTACAAACAATTGATAAGCACCAAGTCAGCCACCATAAGCTGAAAAACGAAGCTCATATCAAGTAAATCCACAAGCTCCACTTAATTTCAAAATTCAAAATTTATATATATGCACACGGTCAGGGCATTTCAATGAAGAAATATTGACATGAAGAATGTAGTAAATTCATAAGAACTTCCAGCGATGCTGATGAAAAAAAATAAGAACTTCCAGAGTATGTTTTAGGTGCAAATATCAAAACAAAAGAATAAGAAACACAAATAAGATAGAAAACACCAAAGTATTACAACACGTTAGGTCACGGTGCATAAGGTGGATCTACTGTGAGATTCTGGACTCTTAAAACAGTGCACATCTTGTGTGACAAACCAATGGTTTTTCTGAATTTAAATAATTTCCAACGAATACGAGATGGAATTCCTAAATAAATGATCTAATGAGCAGTAGCTAGAGCCACACCTTTGTGCCCAAATCAGTCAAGGCAATAGCCATATTACTTTTTGCTATCTCAAAATTTGGAGAGACAGACAGGCACCTGTCCATAAGACCAAAATTCACAAGAGGTTAAGAGAAAGTAGAGGTTAATTAGAACCTTGAAAATGTTATAAAAACCAAATACAAGTTTGCAAGTGAGGCCTCTTCTTAAGCTTGAATATAATAGCGTACACATATTTTAGAACAGATATTATCGAGGGTGTCCAGATACAAACATGATTTTAGAAACGCGCAATTCTAAACCTCAACTTCTGCTTTGCTTGTGTGCATTCCAAGAGTTACAACTGAGAAAAGCTGGGATATAACTCGTCAATCACCTTTCATAACAGGCAATGGCTGACTCCAGATCCCCACGATTCTTGTATATAACACCCATATTGCAAAATGCTTCGGCATACATGGGCTTCTCCATTGCAGCTTTCTCGTAACAACTTAGGGCCATGTCGTATTGCATCATTTCAGAGTACACGACACCAAGATTGTAATAAGCAGGCTGCAAAAAGAACAGAAAATAGCAGAGACTCACCAAGCATGAAGGAAGGGAGGGACATAAGATGCGAAAAAAAGGAAATGTGGAGTTACAGCATAGTGCGGGTAAATTTTGATAGCTTCATAATACTTCTGAATTCCCTCTTGACTATTACCAGCAAGCTTTAAGCTGGTCCCAATATCTGTTAGCACAATCGCCAAGCATTCTGCAGCTAGTTTGTATGATGGATCTTCCATCAGAGCTTTGTGATACATCTATATCAAAGAAAAGTAAGTATAAAGGAAAGGATATGAAGAACGATAAGAATTATGCAACACCATAACATATGCAAGCACCACCGACCCTAACCCCTAATGTTACCTCGGCTGCCTCCACCAAGCGACCCTCATCCTTACACAAGATGCCACAATGTGTTAGAGCACAAGCATTTTGCGGTTCCAGCTTGATTGCTTCGGAAAAACTGTCATATGCAAGCATTCCCATATTCTGCATCTGCAAGCAAATTCCTTTTCCAATATGAGCTTCAACATTTCCACAATCCTTCTCCAACACTCTCTCATAAGCAGAAAGTGCATCTGCAAACTTATTTCTGGAGCGAAGAAGGTTTGCATATGAAAGCACGTCAGTTCCTCCAGAATTCTTATTTGAGGAATCAATGTTTGGAGAATTTTTGGCATCAGAATCAGGCATTACATCCTTCAATAATACATGATCACCCTCCAATCCCCTTAGCTTTGAATCATCACCGTCTAGTCCAGTCAATTCCATCCAACTCAAAAAGCTCAGATTCTAGAATAAGACCCTAAGGAAAAGAAAAAGAAAACCTTGCATGAGGCATCACCTCTGATGATGTGGAAGAAAGTACAGACGGAGGCAAATTTCCAATTTTTCTTATGGTCAGTTGACTTCCCTCGATTGCGCAGATTCACATAAATGAATACTAAAAGCTCCATCCCATAGAGAAATGAGCATCACTAACAGAGGACGTTTTCATGTACCAAAATAACCCTAACCATGAGTGGTGCTAATACCCAAACTGCCAGCTTTAGACACCTAAAACCCATCCCGGCATAAGAAAAAAGTGCAAACCGGCTCTAGAGTGAGTCTAGAAAATAAACACTACGAAAGCAAACACAAGCTGCTGGAACCTTGCTCACCCACTTCAGTTTACACAAACCAGCATCTTCCTCAAATTATCTGAAGTGAAAACTAAAGAGAAACCGCATAAAAAAACCCTCGAACTGAAGAAAGTAACAATTAACGGAAATACACAAACAGAGATAAAGCAAACAACCAGCAAGGAAAACAGGTAACTCAAAGCTTACTCTCAATCAGTTTCAAGAATATCCTTCAAAAAACATCAGGGCGGAACACACATGCCGCAGCCGTTTGCAAGGCGACGACACGGCGTGACCAACGGCGGTAGTGGTCTTTCAGGCCTATTCCGTCTGATGTCTCCGAACAAGGGACCCCTGGTTTTCGTCTGTATATTACGGGTGGACCATGCTATTTATATTTTCGTTTGATAACAATTGTCCACGGCTTCTGCTTTATCGTCGACATCCCAAGGAACCAAATCATCCATTTCCCAATTTGGAGAAACAGAACTAATTTATTGAATTGATTTTGATGAGAACTACGAATACGTGAATTCATTCATTAATAATTTTATAATAAATATTGCAATTTCCAAAGGACCGACTATCATTCTGTAATTGTATATTACTGCCTTTGTAAATAAACTAAATAATAATTCCTTTAGTTTTCAGTAATACACGTGAAATACGACCCTAATTGGTTTATTCCTACCGTTGTTCTTTCTCTTACCATACGACAACAAAATACTACTTCATGGCTCTGCTATGAAGTATGATGTCCGAGGGCTAGTATGTTTTTCCCTTTGGTTTAGCTCAATGGTTCATGTTCTGAGGCTTGTTCATGCTCCATGCGCTAAGCCGCTTGATAGTCACGGGCTCAGTTCCATTGTTGAAGGCATACAGGCGGGCTTTATCAAAAATGGCTAGAGTGGGATAAACACGCGATGTGATGACCGTTTTCCCTCCTTCTCCAAAACTCTCCACCACGGAAGTGTCAATCTGGATACATGGGCGCATGCGTAAGGTGAAATTGTGATCTCAACAGACATAAACGGCAACGTCCCTTACCAAGCTCCGAAGGGAAAGAGTCATGTCCTTCAAATCGGTGTCTATGAATCCTCCAAATGAAGGCCTGTACGCATCCTTACCATCCTTCATGCGCGATTTCCCATCCTTCAAACTAGACCTGGTGGCGAAGGAAAAAATTATGAGCATTCGAGTGTTTCATGATGAGAGGGAGTGGAGTGGGAAAGGAAAAGTAAATAACACAACCTTGACGCATCCGAACAAAGGAGAACCAGGTGCTTGTTCTCATCCTTGAAAACACGGAAAAACACGGGGGTGAATTCTTCAAGCTTCTCTGTGGCCAGTGTAGCAATTCCGAATGGTCCTAGACCACCAGAAACATTAGAGCGTCGTTGGCTGCAAATGTGTTCTGCGTCCTGTCTATCCCAACTACGATTAAAGGGCTCAGCTTTGTCCAAGTTATCAAAAGAGAATGTGACATCAATATCTGCCTGCACTGCGGTTATTCCTGTGATTTCTACCATTTCTCCCTTTAGAAGCTTGTTCCCGTTCAAATCCACTCTATGCCCTCTTAAGCTCTCCACTTCTTCCACTGGCCACTGCACAAGATGCCTGCCACTGGAATCCAGCAGCGCTGTCCGTGGGATGACCTGAAAAGGAAGCAAGAAAGAGTTGGACATTTTGGTTATTGTTAAATAACAAATAAATAGATAACTACCTGAATGCCTGCCCAGCCCTTCTTGACATCATCCTCTGTTGTATCGGATTCATTGGCCCATCCCAGAAAATCCTTCTCTTTTTTATGGGATCAAAGAAAGATTTTGAAGCGTAGAAGTTTCCATAGTCTAATCTCAATCCTTTCCACCCTTCAACCATATCCTTGTCGGGAACAAACAGGTCTTTCTCGGCATCATAATGCCCTAAGGTGTAGTACTCGTACCTCGTAGCGTCCAAACTCACCTTGAAAACATATTTCACATCCGGGCCGTAAGTCGAGTCAGTGTCCGGCGCTGTACTTGCACCGATTCTCAGAGGAAAAAAATCAGGGCATTCCCAATTTCCTGTCCCAGCTACGGAATGAAGCGGATGATCCACCTTTTCCCACTTGAAAAAATCCTTACTCTTGAACAACAACGCAACACCGGTATCCTCGTTTAGGCCTCCCACGAGAATCCGCCACTGGCCATCGGCTCCCTTCCAACCGGTGGTCGGATCACGAAATGAAGTCTTGTTGACGGATACATCCGCTACAATCAAAGGGTTGTCATCTGGCTTCACCCATTCTCGGAGATATGGGTCTGAAATGTTGGCTGGAACAGCGTAGTCTTGGACCTGGGTATTATTCTCATCCACCACTCCTGTGTAAAGGATAACCGGCTTGTTTCCCGGGAGTACGGTGGCAGAACCCGACCAGCAACCATATTTGTCGTAGGGCTCGGATGGATAAATTGCAGGTTCCAATTTTTTCCAGTTAATCAAATCCTTGGAAACAGAGTGCGCCCAGACTATGTTGCCCCACACTGCTCCCTTGGGATTGTACTGGTAGAAAATATGATAGAATCCATTGAAATACATCGGTCCTGAATACAAAAATTTGATGATACAGTTTCTCCCGAGAACATGAAGATTAAGATAAAGATGCAGTTTTTTTTTTTTTTCTTACCATTTGGATCTGTCAGGGAACAGATTGGTTCATGCATCCAGCACATGAAACGGATGAAACATATGTCATCGCCCGCAAATAATGAAACACTAAAAAAGTAGCATAGTTTGGATTATATTTACCGTTGATCCAGTGCTTTTGGGGTTGAAAATGGAAGCCAGTTCGGTGATCTTCCAAGACATTTACCGTCAGGACTGACTGTAAATGGGGATAAACCTTATGTGACGCTTCGGCTCCATTGATGATGACCAGAACTACACAAGAAAACAAGAAAAGTATCTGCAAATCCCAGACAAGAATTCCCTTTGAATGCTCCATTGACAAACAAGGTTGATGGTGAATGATGCGGCATGAAGACTATATAAACAACCTTGAGAAAGGACATCAGGATCAATTTGAGGCTGGAATTCCCTTTGTTTTCCTGGATGGGAATCTGAGTCGGAGATAGAGCCGTTGGCGTTCAATTGTCGATAACTTGCCGTTTTTAGTTGGTGTATTTTGAGGCCGGTTCCCTCGCACCGTGGAAGAGAAGACGTTAAAATTGAATTTTCAAGTCATTTTTTTTTTCCTTAAGGGCTTAGGTTGGGAAAACACCCCTTCAAGAATATTGTTTTACAATACAACATCTCATTAAATCAAAAAAGAAATTCTAAACAATCCTACCCAATCATGGGGAAGAAATGTGAATTTTTGAATCTATTTGTAAATTATAATTCTATTTTATACGAATTTGATTGATTCATTCAAATGAACATGTTTTCTAGTATTTAAAATCGAAGGGTTGGTTTTCACAATAATAAATTTACTCTGTTTGACTCTCCTACACATCCTGCCCTGCCCTACCCTTCCTCCAAGTCGAGAGTCCATTTTCAACAAATGTCCAATAATTTTCAGTGAACGTGTCCTCGGTTTGAATACAATAATGTTTTTGTATCAAAGAATACAAGTGGATTACTGCGCATGCATTTAAAAACCAACCATCACATACATGCGACTAAGAGCGAACAACTCTGTACCTGCAGAGAATAATCAACCGCAATTTGAGACATCATTACGATAGATAGCTGCATCAGGTGACCCACGTAGCTCGGTTGGAGGAGCATCAAGATTAGAAGAAACAGACGTCCTTATTCGCTTAGTCCGCAAACGATTCCTATCTACAGTTTCACACACATTTAGCATCCAGCTATTCTTGTTACTTACTGCCAAATGAAGTAAGGAGGCTAACGCTTCCTTGACATCAAAATTGTTATTTAGCTTGAGGTTTTCAAAGATCCCTCACAACAATGAGCAGCACAGTTGTCAGTGCCACTGCCAAATCAAGTAATGAGGCTAACGCTTCCTTGATATTGCCTGGACAAATTCCAGGTTTTTCTCAGATGATTGTAATTATAATACTAACTAGAATGTTACACGATGAGAAATGAACAAATTGAGACCGTAATACTACTAAGATAAGCTGCTTTTGAAGAAAGTAAACCTGGATAAGCAAGAGCAAACAGTCTATCAAGAAAGGTCATCCTGTCCTCTGCAGCATACATGTTGGCCGAGCATTACATAGGTCTGATCGATGCTAAGAAATCAACTTCCATCACCATCATCACAACAAATTCCTTAAAGAAAAATGGACAAGTCATCCGGTGGTTCAACCCAGACGCTTCCAAAAGGATCTTGGTCTCCCCAGTCGTAGCACTGCTTTCTTGGATAATATCTCCCATTGTCTACGGAGTATGAAACACAACGTTTTCCATAGAAACGGACCTTAGAGAAGAACACATTGTTTCTCATGGATCCAAGAAGATCTGTCCTGGCATGGGAAGTCAAAAAATTTGCAAAAAGAGTCATACCATCCAACGTCTCCAACTCCACCCAGAGTTTGTTTTTCTGGTCCAGCTTATATATGACAGGGTTTACAGCAGAGCATGTGTACACGACAAAAATTTCACCATTGTACTCTGCCATGAATTTTCCTTTCCACCAATTCTTGACAAAGAAATTCTCCGGACACTTCGGAGGAGGCACGGATTGTACAGTCCACGAACTCTTGTCCTGATCATAAACTCCCAGCCAACCAGTCAAACTCAAACAATAGAAGAGACCATTACAGAAAACAAGTTTGTTCCAAATGCTACTGACAAACGGGAGACGACTTTGGTAATTGTTGGTATTCCATGCATTTGCCCCAGGATGACAAGTGCTAACTGCAACCACAGTAGGGCTTACATGCTTCACCGTGAAAATGATGCAGCTATCAGATGTTGGAGCAGCAGAGAAAGCAACTATTTGATATGTTAGTTCCAGGCTAGGTAAATCAAGTAGCTCCCGAGTGTAGGGGCAAAAGAAGAATACACTGAGAGTTCTGGGCCTGTACAATAGCAACCAACCATCCCTGGCATAACAAATCCTGCAACCTTGTAGCTCAGGCAACTCAAGCCAGTATGTTTTCCGCTGAGAAGGATCATAGAGTTCGTATAAGTTTCCAAATTTTGGGAAAAACATCAGCCATGGAGGCTTATTTGCTACTCGGACAGAGGATGCAACATCCAGCCATCTTTTGCACACGACAGAAGCACGGATATTGTCTCTCAAGGTCAACCGAGAAATTATCAACTCTAAAAGCTCAGTTGGTAGTTCAAACTGTGTTTGTGTTCCATGTGGTGCAGCTCTTGAAAGGGTTCTGTCATCGGTGATAGTTTCAGCCAAACTACAGTCCAAAAATTGCAAAAGGTCAAAATTTTTTCAATGCCGTAAAAGGCTATCAAAGTGATCGCGTTGCCAAACTCGGAAATACAGTATCCAACCACGAAGACTGTATAACATGTTCGCTAGGAAGCGGTTATGATCCTAAACTACCGTTCCGTGAAACATAATAAAAGAGCAAAATAACGTGCGTGCAAGTTTCAACTTAGTAAAGAAACCTTCCTGAAACTTGATTGTAAGACAGAAAACCACTATGATACCCAAAAAAAAAAAAAAAACCAATTTTTATACTAAAAGATGTAGCTAAACAAGCTGAATCCCAAGGCTAGCCTAAGTACGAAAGAGACTGCTAGCCTCATTCTTACCAGATTCTCTAATGTAACGACATCGGAATATAGTATAACAGCTCTTCAGAATCAAAGATGAAAAATACAAAGAGGAACACCGCCTAGACGAAAAGGGAGTTGGGCAGCGGAAGAAAAAACATTCGGACTAAAGGAAAAGATAAGAAATTGAAGATGGGGATTTGAGAAAAAAAAAAAAAAAAAAAAAAAGACTCACGATTTCAACTTCTTCCTCCTCCTGCCAACCATAATTGAGGGAACCGCCAAAATCAACGCAGTTTCTCTTCTCGGCGGAAAAAGGGATGGGATCAGATTGATGGATAGGCTACGAAGGAAAGGGAAGAAGCATTGATTGGGGCTGGGGCTGGGGTGCGCTGCGCTGCGCTGGGGGTGGATGAATTTTTTCCTGTTTTGCTACTTCCAATTTACAAACCACGTGTGTCCTCCGTATTTTAAATTATTCAATGTCATGCCCCACTCATTGCCCGCCACGTCGTAACTGAATCTGAATCCCTTCCTTGTGTCAATTTATTACGTTTTGGGTGGCTTTGGGCAGCCCAGGTTTTACGAGAATGAAATTCTGGTGCAGGAGCGCAGTCGCCACCGCATCCAAGCCAGCCCAGGTAATAGTAATCCAGGTTTACCTTTTATGGCCAGTGCAGGCTAAACAGAAGCTTGTTTTGGGCGGGCTGAAACAAGGCTGGCGACAGATCGTTCTCGCCATAAATACATTGTCATCCACCACCATGCCCCACGGCCCATTATTTTCCTTTCCTGGTAGCAAGTAGTAGTCGTAGCAGTAGTACTAGTGGCAGCCCAGGTATCGAGATTTGCGACGGTGTAGTGTGTGTTTCCATAGAATGCACCAACAGATAGATACATTTATTCTGTTACATGCTCCACCAACGGCGCTTCATACAGCATAGGTTGCCTTCAAGTACTCCACAATTTCAGCACTCTCAAACATTTGAATTCCAGTGTTTGGATCGTCCAGAAAAGGAACCTGCGAAAATTTTATGGATTCATAGGTCTTCTCCTCACTCTTATAGCCGTGATGAACGAAATAAAGCCCGCGTACCTGAAAGTGTCCCACTTTCTCGTACAGCACTTGCCGCTTCGGACTCCCACGGGCGCAGCTGAAGACGCAGGGATTGCAAAGTTGAGATGATTACTCAACGGAATGGGGTTGCCGATCGGGTCTGAGTTACCTGTGAAGTATGTGAGGAATTTCCAACTCCACGAGGGATTCTCTCACAACTTTGCAGAATGGCGACGCCTGAACTCCACGCAACAACACAAGTCAATCAACACATACATGCCGTTTGAGCAAGCACGAGGAAGAGTGTATGTAACCTCGTATGCCCAAATCACAAGGGGTTTTGGTGGCAACTTTGATGAAGTGTAGGAAGAACCCTGAAATAGTACTCCCCAGCACATTATGAGAACTTCTGAAAAGTAGTGATGAACATGGGGAGAACGAACAAATTACCTTTCCCATTCGGCCGATCATCGCAAAACCTGCTGTCAAAGTCTACCAAACAATGCACGTGGGAATGGAAATTGGAAATCATGAGCATCATAGATACTCCAAGATACAGGAATCCAATCATATTTGAAGGATGACGACACTCACGGTTAGAAGGCCGAGAGATAACATGAATGGGATATTACCATCACCTGAACAATTAAAATAAATCAAATCACTAGGGGCAAGAGCAAGCAACGACAAAGTTATCAGATCACCATGCCGACAGGTAAAACTAGGCTGAACCACAAGTCTCAATCACAAAGAAACAGCATACCATATTTGCCAGCCAAGTATCTTATTATGTCATCAGACTCGTACATAGAAACTCCTGTGTTTGGATCAACCTAAGGCAGCAAAGCGAACGAAGAACAGGATAGGGTGAGCGTGACTTCTCCACTGGAAGACATGGCGTATTGAGGTATGAACTGCCTAACCATGTAAGGGAACTGCTGTTTTCCACCCATTTCAAGAACCTTGGGACGGAAGTTTGGACCATTTTTAGGACAAGGATAATACAACACGTCAAGATCCAAGAAAGCAACAATTTCCCGAACCTGTTACATTTAGTTACAACTTTCCACGGTAAAAGACCTTCCACCCATCACTAGAAATCGACGTATCAAAGCTTACCTTGCGACAAAATGGGCAGCTGAATAAATCCCATGGCATTCCATCCAATCAGCACATAAAAAGAAAAATGTGATGTAAGCTTACACTCAAGCAACAGAGAAAAAAACAGCCTAATATTTCTAAATAATAGTCCAGAATTCCGTATTAGAGCAATTAGCATGAACTTGAAAACCGAGGATCTGAAGTATATGTAGTAGTACCCTTCGAACTCGTATATCTCAATTGGCTTCTCTGATCGAGATCCAATTTTGGAAGTTTCCTTAAACTTAAAACCTGAGTAAAAAAAAAAAACTCTTAATCAAGAACAGTAAATGCTCTTCAGTAACAAGGGAAAGCCAAAAAGGCACTGCAACACGTTTGTAACTACAAAAGAAACACACCACGAAAACTTACCAGCAAACCCCGTAGCATACTGATCTGATGGAATCTCATTTGCTGGAACTATCTGAACGGAATATCTGCAATGAGAAGTGAAAGAACAATATATCAAAAGCTCATGAAAAGGGCGTTGAAACACACGGCATCCTAAAAGGGGGTGAATAGAAAGAAAATCAGGTACCCGGAGACGAGAGCACCGGTGCCAAGTCTAAGAATCAAAGGAAGAGAAGAACCAATGATGTCCAGAATCTTATCTGGACGTACGGAAAAGGGCTTCGGTTCGGGAGCCCTGAAATTAGGTGGTGGCGATATCGAAGGCAGCGAATCGGAAGCATTGGTTGACGCGAAGAAAACCCGGTCGCTCCCTGTCCGTTTCCATTGCCGGCGTGTTGAGGGTAACTGGAAAATTGAAGCAGGGTAAGAGTTAAAAATCCGAGACATGGTGTCCCTAATCAGGAGTGCTACGAGGGCGGTGGTGTTGAAGCATATTTAACCTTCCGATCTTAAAACTCAAGTGGATCCAAATCGGACAGGTAATGCCGTTGCTGGCTTCTAGTTCGAGCGCCCTGCCCCTGCGTACTCGAGTTTTTCCTTTTTTTGCCCTTGGAAAATAGATGCTAGTTGTCCAGCCCAGAAACACTGGATCAACAATCCAATGGGCCGCAATGTGAATTATAACGGCTCAAAATGTTTCATTTTCTTTAACAATCCAATTCATACTCACTGGGATTTTGAAGCCTCGGAGGTATCACCTTCCTTGTGCATATGTCGTCCCCGGGGCCGGGATGAAGGGAAAGTGGGTGGATGCATGCAGGCGTATATGTGGAGGGCTGAAATGCATTTCTCAGGTGTTTCCGTCCACCTAATCTCCTTGCACTCAACACGTAAATCCCATGCAGTGTCTATAAAAAAGACCACTCACTACTCTTCAACTCTATCTCCACCACACCCACCAGTAGCAGAAGCAGAAATGATCGCTAACAAGGCAGCCGCGGGTCTCTTGATAGGGATGGCTCTCCTGGTGGCTGTGACCACCGCCTCCACGTACACCACCGTGGTAACCACAAACTCTTTCGATGACGTCATGGGAAGAGGGGGGCAGCATTGCCGACGGGAGATTGAGGGGATGCGATTCGACTCCTGCGAAAGGTACCTCTCACAGAGAGGGCGCTTCATTGAATTGATAAGGCGAGGTCAGGAGGGAATGCAGGAAGAGATGATGAACTGCTGCCAGGAGCTGCGAAATGTTAACGAGGAATGCCAGTGTGAGGCCATCAGAGAAGCCGCCCGCCAAGCTCAACAGCAGCAGCACCGGGGGCGAGGCCGAACCTGGGAGTCAGAGCAGGTGTACGAAAGGGCCAGAGAGCTACCCAGCGCATGCAATCTTCAAACCAGAGAATGCCGCATGCAGATGGTACTCGTCTGAGGGAGTCCCAACGGCCATCTTCTTCATCGAGGAGATGGTTCAATAAGAATGCACTTTGAATAAAGCTGGAAGCTGAGGTTGCAACCTCTTCTTCCTTTCTTTCAAATAAATATGGCAAGAACAAAGCTTCTTCATCTCCAGTTTTTGCTCATACTTCAAGAATAATCAAACTATAACTGAACTAAACAACAACCGTAGACAATATGTTAGGTGACACTACTCCAATGCAATCACCAGAATGGGGATAACTGTAAGCGTAGGAAAAGCAAGGTCATCTTCATTTTCAAAGAATAAGAACTACAACCGTAGACAATATGTTAGGTGTTACTACGCCAACGCAATAACCAGAAAGCGGATGTCGGTTTCAGTGAAGGAAAAGCAAGATAATCTTCATTTTCAAGGAATAAGGACCACACAACTTTGTATTCAAGTCTCTTCTCCCATAGAATTGTTGATCAGCATAATAAGAATCATGAAAAGCAAGTCTTTCTAAACCTGACGGTCGAGTTCTTTCCTTCACCAACACATTATTTCAAAGGTGGGAAAAGTTTATTCAAGAAAAGTACCTCACCATCTGAACTTCCTTCTTCTGGAAACCACATTTCTCATAAAATGGCATATTTTCAAGGCTGCAGTCAAGAATCACCTTATAACAACCCATTTCTCTGGCATGATTCGACAAAAACTCGATGATTTTCTTTCCAAGATGCTTGCCTCTCGCACCAGTGTCTACAACTACATCTTCCACGTGACCAACTTTGCCACAATTCCTTATAAACTTCTTCTCAATAAGGATGCTACCGGTTGCAACAACCTTGCCGGAGTTGGTGTCTTCAATGACGCAGATGAGGTGGTCGTCGCCATATCTAGCGATATCATCAAATCGTTCCTTGAATAGCTCATCCGACATGGAGTCACAAACAGTCAGTTGTCGCAGTAGGTCAACGAAACCCTTGTTCTTGTCGGAGATTTCCAACTTCCTGACTTGGAACACCTCCTCTTCTCTAGAGAACTCCGCTTTCCGCATGCTTTCTTGAAGGGAAATTCCCAGGCACTTGGAGTGGACGCCTAGAAACTTAAAAAGAGAGAAAGAAACATAAGTTGGCAATCAAGTGACAGCCAGATTCCTAAGAACATATTTGTCTCGAATCAAACAAGAAAGAAACGTTGGGCATACCGCAGCGAGAGAAGCAAAGCCGCCGAAAAGGGGATCATCACCGGACGCCAGCGAGTTTCGTGCAGTGCCGCAAATCTTCTAAGGAAACTCTAGGGGCTCACAGTCGGCCCATGTTTGAGGGGCCAGAATTACTAGACGGGCTAGTACGAACGCCAGCCCATTACTTATGCAATGCCGCTTCTTTAAGATGGGAGTTTGCGTTGTGCAGTGCCTTTGACGGAGTTAATACAAAGAGAGAGAGAACTGGTAACTACTATTTAATGGTCCTTAAGCTCTTGGATAGCGAGAGCGTCCCTTTCTCCTCAGGAATTCGGGTATCTCCATCGAACCGCCACCACCTTCTTGCGGGGAGGAAGGCTGCTGGTTCACGCCTCGTGTTCCATCTCCCTGAGTACCCATATATTCGTTCTTTGGATTCATACAAAGAAAAAAAAAAAAATTGAGGAGCCGTACCTGCTGGGTTGCACGTCCTTCACCATCCTCTTGACGTTTAAAACCAGTAGCAATTAGTGTTATACTCACCTGCATCAGTACGGAAAGACAGACTAACGAAAGGTGATCGACACTAAGATATGGATATGAAAGCTGGGAGTTTTTACTTGGCCAATCAAGGACGGATCGATCACAGCTCCAAATATCAAGTTGGCATTTGGATCCACAAGATCGTATATGACTTCCGCAGCGGCATTCACCTGTAGTAGAAGACCAAAAGCAAGCTACCACTTTCATTCATTCATTACAACAGCATGAATCATCAGCATATGTGAAAATATAGCAACTTCCATGATCAGAATGTATGACCTCGAACAACGTCAAATCAGGGCCACCAGTTATATTCCACACGATCCCAGTGGCTCTCTCTATACCAATATCCAGTAAAGGAGATTGAATAGCATTAAGTGCTGCATCTCTGGCTCTGCTCTTTCCTGAATTTTACCCAAGTAATATTTTTTATAGTACAAAAATAAACTAGGAAATGAGTGGTGATCAAGGGATCAAAAATAAACTAGGAAATGAGTGCTGCAGAATTGACCCTTCCTACACTTGATGATAACTAGCCATGAAGGTAGATATCCAACAATTGGAAAACACTGTGAAGTAAGGTGACCATTTCAGAGTACCTGTTGCTGTGCCAATTCCCATCAACGATGAACCAGCATTTTCCATGATGGCCCGGACATCAGCAAAATCCACATTTACTAGCCCTGGAATCTGTAGATGACCGAAACAATGTTCTCACACATGCCTCAATGCACAATAAGAGGATCCATAAGGCTCTGAAAACAATAACTCCGAGCAAATCAAAGAAGTACTCAACATGGTAACAAGCGAGAGTTCAGATGCACATGAAGAATATGATTTTTTCAAATCAAAGGATATTATCGAGAATTATGTGCCATAGAGAAAATCATCGAAAAAGTCAATGGAATAGGCAGACACTCTCACTCTCTGAAGAGCCTACATTGTGTCAGGAACTATACCATAATTATATCAGATATACCACGAATTCCTTGCCGAAGAATATCATCAGCAAGATTGAATGCTTCACTGACTGGTGTAGATGGGGAAACTGCTGTCAACAGTTTATCATTTGGAATAATAATTAGAGTGTCAACGTTCTCCCTTAATGCAGCAATCCCTTCTTGGGCTTGAACAGCTCGTCTTCGCCCCTCAAAAGAAAATGGAGTTGTGACCACACCAACAGTTAAAATACCCATTGCCTTTGCAACTCCTGCAACTATTGGAGCTCCACCTGTCCCTGTTCCTCCACCCATGCCAGCCTGCGAATAACATGATTTACACATTGTGCATGATAATACAAACATGAAATAGCAGATGCATGGTAGGACATCTTCTAATAGTTTGTTCTCAGCAGAAAGATGATTCTAAACCACCGCAAATCAAAGTCATGGGAACGAAAGCATAGCACATCATAACGAACAACAATAGCCCATGCAAAAGAACCCCAGTTGAAGATAAAAGTGACAATTTCCATTCGACTTATTGGCATTTCTATCACTTGGTTAATGCAAGAAAGTCCTCACAGTTACAAACACCATATCTGCTCCATGGACAGCTTCCTCTATCGACTCTCTGCTCTCATTAGCAGCATTCTTTCCAATATCCGGGTTCCCCCTGCACCAAGCCCTCTAGTCAGCTTCTGACCGATCTGTAGCCGATTCTCAGGGAAAACGGGTGACATTCTTATTGCTTGGACATCGGTGTTAACAATCCAAAATTCGACTCCGTTCATTGAGCTTTCAATCATGCGATTGACAGCATTAGAGCCACCACCTCCAACGCCAACAACCTTGATTTTGGCGTCATTAGACTTCCGCGAAATTGAAGAGTCTCTCAACATTTCAGTCACATTCCCAATTGAAGTGGCCTGCTTAAGGTTGGCCACTGCGGAGTTTGTCTCACCTCTGAGCCTATATACGTCGGGGTGCATGTTCAAAAAAGGCTCATCGTCATCCTGAAAATGATGGAAGGTATGTAGGCTTGATGAACATCTGACATTGTGGTTGGAAGAGCATTTTTGGCCCAAACTAGAGAGACCATTTCGCTCTTCCAGTCTGGCCCGGACTGCCGGTAATCCTACAGGCGGACGAGCATCCAGATGCGTAAAGCAACGGAGTATCAACTGCGCCATAGGCAAAGGAATTTCAGTCTGAAACTTATTATACAAGACAAACGACACCGCACATTAGGCAAATCACCATAAACAGAACTTCTTTCCCCCAGAAGAGCCTGCATTAGAAAATAGAGGAAGGAATTAGTAAAGCAGGGGAAGAAGAAATATGCGCATTTCACGAACATTTCAATTCCAAAAAAAAAAAAAAAAAAAGGAGCAGCCCAATTGAATGGTAGCAAGAACAACCAAATGAAACTCGAAACGAGTGGACTAGAACTCCACGAATCAATGCTTGACACCAACGGCAAAATGAAGGTACGCCAATGACGGTGTCGCTCAAACAATCGGGGAAGAAGAGCTACAGTTTACACCTTGCAGAAACCGAGCCGAGCCGTAATTTCAGCTGCCGAATTAGCCAACGCAACAGTGACAGCGAACCAGAGATTTTCTATAATTAAAAAATGAAAGAAATTAAATAAAACACCGTTCCGTAGGAAAGCGGTCAACAGGGTAGGGTTTTCCTGGAAACCAGAAAAACAAAGAACTGGCTACGTTCAGGGCAAAGCAGGGAAAAAACTTGTGCGGATGGATCACAGCCCATATTTGTGAACTGTTATATCTCTGAGCGTTTTGGGGGGATGCAATTTGGGAAACGGTCTCTAACAAGTAACACCTGATAGATATGAGGTGGCGGTCGCGGGGCAGGGCAGGGCAGGGCAAGGCAGAAACTTGTAGTGATTTGGATATCTGGATGATGGTCAAGTTGGGGTTGGTGTTCTTGTTATCTATCGATAAGGAGACGGAACCTTCCTCCCTGTGTCCTCTTCTGCCAGGCCAACAGATGGGAGTGATCAGCCATGTCGCCTGTATGGCAAGTTGTGTGCCATGATGATTCTCGGGCATGTGTTGTGACTTGAGGAGAGGAGGAAAAGAAAGGATACGCCAAGATTCTGTGTTGATGCCCTGGAGATCTGCTGAAGCAAGAGGAGAGATAGATGGGATAGGAATGGGGTAAGTAGTGCTTAATGTGATGAATGTCGTGTTGCAATCATGCTACTCAAAATCGATCTTCAGGCAGAGAGCAAAGGCCGGTCATTCATTCCCAATGCTCGCCCACCAATACCATAATTTCACCTTTGCTTGGCACTGGCAGAGAAAGAAATATGGATTCCCAATTCCCATTGTCATGTTTGAATACTGCAGCAGCAGCAGCACTGCCGAATTAAAAGTGAAAAGACGATGGATGATGGGTGCCTTGGGAGAGAGCAGGAGCATGCATACCATACAAACATAAATAGAGGAATACCAATCGAGTATCCTTTTTCAATGTCAATGATGTGATTCCAAGTTGTCATGTCCGTCACATGATATGAATTGCGAATCATAATAACCAAGAAGCAAGGGAGAAACCAACCGCCATTGACTTTCATCCCTTTCCACTCGATTTCCCCTCCCATTTGCCGTGTGGTACGCTAAAAAATGATCCATCAATGCAGTTTTGATGTTAAGAGCACCACCGTATCCTAACGCGCTCGTATTGTACCTATTTGCATTTCTTAGGGCAGAGGAGAGGAGCCAGCTGAGTTATGGGAATGGACGGACAAATTCATAAAAGCATGCGAGAGAGCTTCTGAACACGTCGCATCATGAACGGAACGGAGAAGAAGAACAAAGCTTGGTCGTAAGCAAGTGATGATGATCAACTGCATCCTCGAGCATATTTTTTACCGACAACACCACAAAAACAAACGACTAGTATTTGAAACAAAAACCGGCTGCCCGCCCTATGCAATGTAACAACAAACGGAAAATAATTGCAGAGTTGCTGGTTGGTACACCCAGGACCTAGCCTCCTGCTGCTGCTTCACCTTTTTTCTCTAACGTCAGATGTTCTTGTTGGTGGGTTTCTTGGGGGCAGCGGAAGAGCCGGGGATGGGGTTTCCGGCCGCGGTGAGGCGCTGCTTGAGTTCGTTGAGGAGGGCCTGATTCTCCTGGTTCAGTATCTGTGCCTTCTTCCTCAGCCTCTCATTCTCCTGCATGATGTAGCAGTTCTCCAAGTACAGCTTCGAGTTGAGCTTCTCCATATCTGCAGTGCCAAATGAGACCAACAACAGTCACAATCCCATTCCCAGTGTTCTCACTAGAGAGGGATAGTTAAAGTTGGATAGGACTAAATTGGAAAACAAAATCGGTACACACAAAAAGAGAAGCGCATTCTGAACAAGGCATAAATAATATATAAGGGGAAACGGAATGGAAGCTTCTTTCTTTGGAGAACTCAGAACAAGCTCTATTTCAAAAGATAAAGAAAACAAGCATCCAGTCCCGTCCAGTCCAGCGCATGGATTTAGTAGTAAGGCAAAGGGCAGGCCCATATGCCGCCTTATCGTATTCAATCTTACAAGGAAGAAGAGAAGCAACTAATATGCAGATAGAAAACATGGGGCTCTCCATTTTCCAAAAATGATCCATCACCTTTTTCAAGAAGAAGAGGACGACCGGGCGAATAAACAGAAGGAACACGGAGAAACAGAGGAAGTTGTAAACCAGAATCCTGCGAGTGAGTGTGTGTGTCTGTGCGATGTGATGAAACTGGCACAGCAGGGCAGGGAGGGAGTGGCTGGTATATATAGTGCAAAAAGCTGGAACATCACACAGAACACAGGCACATGTACGCTGCTGTTATGTGCAAATGCATATACATATGCATTAGATGCAGTACATGTATAGCCAGAGGGACAAAAGGGGAGGAAGAGAAGAAAGATGACAAGGGGGGAAGGGGGAGTCGGTAGTAATCAATCATGCGTGGGAGGGGGGAATTGATGTTTTGGAAGTCCCATTTTACTCTGATCGTGATGATCAAATCACCCTTGGCTTCAACTTCTTTTTAGGAGATGGCGTCATGTGAATGATGGCGCCAGGGGCATTATGGGTATTTCCTCATGGTGTAGGCTCGGCCGGCTCCGCTCCGCCTAGATCCGTAATGATGCAAAGGATTGGTTGAAGCCAAGGGAGGTCGGCCCCCTAATCGATTCTCTTTTGTTTTATTTATTGAGTATCTATTATCATTTTCGGAGAGTCCACATTAGCCAAATATTTTTTAGGATTTTGGTCACATTTTGCGTGGCAGAAGTGTGTGCAATAAAAACAAAATACACTGAGTGACACTCCCTCCATCCAATCCAGAATTCTATTCTCTTCTCTTCACTGGAATAAAAGGCATTACGCCCATTCAGCAGCATAGTTTGTAGAGTGCAAAACAGTCCACTGGATTAATGTGCGGTGCTGCCTGCCAAACACCGACTAACTATGGATACATCTCATCGTCTGTCTCCAGTCCAGTCCACGAATGGATGAACGCGACCCGCGTTGGTAATTATGATGTAATAATTGCAATTATTAGTGAAAGATCCGTTGGCACCCAAGATACGCCATTCATCATTACCCTCCCTGCCAACCTTGGTCTTCCACTATTACATTCATAGATTAGATAAGCATGCGGAGGAGGGAGGGACTGGATGGTTGATACTTACTGCCAGGAGCCACAACGGGTTTCATACAAAGCCCATCAACATCTACGCCCTATTGTTACAATCATTATTCCTAGTGCCTTCATTGGAATCATGCCCCCAGTTCTAGCTGGATCATGATTCATCCTCCTCTCCAATGGGGAAAAAAAAAAAAACACATAAGCTGCGGGCATGGTGGCCTTTTTTTTTATTTTTTTTCCTCTCCACTCGAGTCTACACTGCTCATTTTGTACGATTACCAATGCCATGCATCATGCATGACATGATGACGGAAACTACCAAAATGAAAAAGGGGGGCAAAGAGAATTTGGCAGGTTTGGATAACATGTCCTGCCGCCTGCGTGTTATGGATCCGGTTTCCCCTTTCTTTCTCATGATTCAGTGGCAGGCGGTGTCGCCAGACTAGAGAAAATAGTAACGCACAGCGAGCCAGTGCGACCATCAAAATAAAAATCAGTAACAAACAAATACACACCATGCAGATTGCAGCCCAACGATGGAATGGAATTTGCATGTGACGGCTCACAGTGAGGGGGAGCGGGCCTGGCTGGGAACCAGACGGATGTTTGTAGAATTTAATCATTGGAAGCCCAACTGAAAGGGATTAGAACTGAACGTGGGGTCCATTATTCATTTTGTAGTCCAATTTGTATTATCAGATTGACTGGAACACACAGGGGAGAGAAGTTGAATACCTACTCGGCTACTCCTACTCCAAGTAGGGAGGGAGTCCACATAGCAAAAGGGGGACTAGGGAGTGAGTTAGAGTTAGACTAGAGGGTTGAATGCCGTTGAAGGTACCGTTGGTCGCGCTCCAAATTCGTAATAATAGGGGCAGGCCAGGCCACCATTATTGTTTCCTCGCGCCGCCCGGTCCAACACAACATCCCATCGGAGGGTTGCGCTTGCGGTTGCAGATGCAGATGCAGTTGCGGGTGTAAAAAGGGACGGTTGGTTTCCTTTAATGTTAGCAGAAGAGGGTTCCGTTTCCGTTGGTGAGAAAAGACGGTTACCAAAACCACCTCGCGACGAGGGTAACGTGTTACATTACGTAGCAGCAGCACGCAGATTACAAGGGAAAGCCTGGGCGGTTTCTTTGACCACCTTCTCAACTGCAAAGACGACCGCGTAATCCTCTTTTCTCCACTCCCATCATATAACTCTCGTCTCGTCTCGTCTCGTCTTCTCTCCTCTCTGCTACAAATACTTTTCTTCTTGCCGCATTTGGAAAGGAGGAATGGGGAGGTTTGTGCTGGGAGCTGCTGTTGCGTGTTGTTACTGGACCGGGCTGCTGGCTCTGGCGTTGGTCCTCACCTGCTGCGACGGTGGAAGAGGAGGTCGAGGCGAGTTTCTTCTGCCAGAGATTCATCATCGCGATGCTGGTGGGTGCGATGAGATATACGTGGTGAAGGAAGGCGAGACGCTGCAGAGCATCGGAGAGAAATGCGGTGACCCGTTCATCGTCGAGGAGAATCCACACATACACGACCCTGATGACGTTTTCCCCGGCTTGGTAATCAGGATTCATTCCCCCGCATTTACGCCCACGGCATACCACGCAGCTACTCCAATCCACATTCCAGACTTGCCCAAACCAGCTTCTTAGTAGTTATGCCCCTGTTGTCCATGTCTCATAGCTTTCCCTCCCACTGCTCCAAAACGCTTCTTTATGTATTTATTCGTGTACATGACGCAGGAAATTTAATCAACTCAATCCTCAAAATTTAAGATTTGGTACTACGTCTGAAACACCATTCATAAGTGAGGCCAGGCCACCAATAAGAAAGAATTAGTCAGTTTCAGAAGCATCAGAACCTGATCCATCCTGGTCTTCTACATGGGCAGAGCCGTTGGCAACTGCTCCGCCCTTGGCATCATCATCTTCACTGTATTCGCTTTCATAGTCATCATCGTACTCCTCTTCTCCCTCCTCATCTTCCTCTTCGCCCCCATCTTCTGGGATATGAGCCTCATCTGCATTGGTTATGGTCCTAGTTCCGGCCCGGCTACGTCTCAGGACCTTCAAGCGGATGTTCGTCTTCGCATCACAACCAATCCATGAGTCGCACAGGCAGAAAGAGGTTAAATTATAGTTTCCCTCTGAAGGGGCCTGGAACTTGGCCATAACCAGCCGTGAACCGGCCTTCACCTTATCAATAGCTTCTTTTACGGCTGCTTTCATTTCCCTAGCACTGGCACCAGATCCCTCCTTGAGCTCCTGAATTGCTTTTGACACTGCAGTTATGGCCGTCATCTCGTCCATGAAATTGATCTTTTGTGACATCCATACATCGTTTGAGGCAGAGTCAGCCAGCAATAACCAGAAATTTTCCTCCTTGTCAAAGGGGAAGAACGGAGAATGAGGCAAGGCACGGATCAAGCCATTTGGACGACTGAGAGTAATCCAGGTTTGCATAGTGACAATATCACCCTCTTGAATCCCTTCTTCTCCTTCTGTCTCGCAGGTAATGTCAACCACAATGGAAGGCATCATCTCAAGTGCCAACTCCACATCTTGAGATTCTTCAGCAGAGAAACCTGCCACTTGAGTCAAAAGCTCTGAACGCTCTTCTGGTTTCATTTGACGTAAGTCATGGAAAGAACGAACTTTCTGCACAAAGTAAAATGGGCCTTAAAAATACAGTGCGGGGCACAAGCGAATACATCCACGCAGTTTTCAACAAAAACAAAAAGCCACCTTTCTAGCAATCTTTTTGACCACAGATTCACTGAAGTGCGGCAGCTGGAGGAATGGGCCATAACCTTCACTTGATCCTCCAGTAGCCTTCCTTGTACTGAGAGGCACAGCCTGCATTTGAAACGGCCTTACTTCCCAAGTAGTTTCAACAAGCTCACAATTGAATAAAAAGGACCGTGACCACTGACTACAGACAACTCTCAAGAAAATCTACCTGAATGATACTTTGGGATAGCTCCACCACTCCAATTGCAGGTCTTAACCATCCATAACCCTTTTGTGTGCGCGGAATAATAGCCATCTGTGACAAACAGACATTACATGGTCATCTATGTGAGAATAGCTCCTAAAATAAGACAAATTTAGGAGTGAACATTTCAACCAACTAAACAGTAACTATTTGAAACAACCACTGAACGAGAGACTAGCACCTGAACCCTAATGTGAAACTCATCCGCAGTAAGATGAATTACCTTCATTAGTTCTTCAAGAAGACGAGGAGCCAGTGAAAGCATTTTCCTTAAATCACCTTGCAGATGTGGTGATAAGGTTGCAGTTTCACGAGTCAAATGCGCTTGCAACAGCAATTCTGACTGCCAGAAAAATCAGAAATAATTGAAAGAGAAGCCTATCAAAATACTGGAAAAGGTTAAGAGACTATGATTTTACCTTCACCAAAGCAGGATGCTGCTTCCAAAACTTGGCTTGTTCCTGTCGAATATTTCTGAGATCAAGATTTAACTCACTTCGGACTAACAGAAACAGTTTCTGAAGTGTCTCTTCATCTGTTCTGCGTACTGGAATTTCCATGTATTCAGCAGCCCGGGTGAAAACTTCCATAACCTTGCTGTAACATGTGGACAAAATAGGAATAAGAGACAAGAAATGAGGAATTTCAATAATAAAAAAAAAACTAGTGCAGAGGATCATATGCCTAAGGGATAAAACAGCTAGCCATGCCGTGAAATCATTTAGGACCAGAAAGTGAAGGCAAAACTCTAAATGAACCATTTGTAGGTGAAAAAGGCACAATACTATCAAATTCTATTCAACCAACGTCCTGATAATAAAATATGACCCAACAGGCAATATGTTTTCAGATGGGTACCTTGGAGCTAATGATGGCTTCATAAAATGGTAATAAGCATACATGGTGTGGTGCATAACATAGTTTCCAGTATATTTGGAAGACCTTGACAAATATATCACTGCTATCGTCAGGGGTAGGATAATGCAAACCCCTACAATTCCAAGTATCAAAATTCCACCAGAAGTACCATCAATATCAAGAAGAAACTGGGGCAGGGCGATTCCCATTTGCAGGCCCTGGATGTTAAAAAAAAGCATTTGAACCAATTTTTTTCTGTATCAACAACTGGACAGTAGCAAGCACATTAATTTCATCCCCAACTAAGAGAACTCAAAAGAAACGGTAGTAATTTCTGTATTATTAATTTTGTTACAAAAATCAAATACCTGTCTACCATCAGGATGGCCATATTTTTCATAGTTTTCCCGTGAGACAGGATCAGTTAATGCCTGATAAGCCTTTGAGATAGAATTTACAAAATATTTATGCGCATCTGAAAAGAAAGGTTAGGAAATAGTTAATCATCTGAAGAATTGAGAACTAGTACCTTTGCGTGGTTAGAGAAAACAACAAAATATACTTGATAACATAAACCTGGGTCAGGGTTTTTATCAGGATGGTACAATACGGAAAGTTTCCTGTACGCCTTTTTTATTTCTGATTCTGAAGCTCCCGACTCTAATCCAAGTATGCTAAACGGATCAAAAATATTGACCTGGCAACAAAATCATTCAAACTCATATTTCAGAGGCGAGGATGACAAAAACACGTGAAAACGTACAACAGATTCTCGGAGGAGATCAATGCCCATGCTTGATAACAGTTCAAATAAAAAAAGGTTGTACCTCGGTGTTTGTATGCCTGATGTAGCACACCAGTAGCACCACAACAACCCAAAGCAATACTACTGTCAAGTTACTGTAAGTTGAAAAGTTTGAAATCTGGCATATCATGAAAACAAAGACGAATGAGGAGAAGTCCAGCAGCCATATAAGACATAATGAGAAGTCAAGAATGAACAATTTGCCTGCTTGAGTATGGATTTCCAGTACTTTCCCGATCGAAAGCAGGCTGAGCAACGGCAATTTATGCTGGACTTCTTCTTTTTGAAATTCTGGTAAATGTTGACAACAGTATACGGCACAAGAGGAAGCAAGATTATAGTCAAGACGAAAATGGTAAACAGCACACTGTTGTCTTCTGCCTCAGCCATCTGTATCGACTAGTCTCTCTCCTGAGAATGATTCATTTGACATTGAACTTGCGCACGTAATAATTTACAGGCACCAGAATCATATGCCGGGAATCCGCAGGCTAGAAGCTTACTTAAACAAATTCAGGTATGTCCCCTCAATCACGGCTAACTGACTAACTAATCAGATTTGGTACTTGAAGAATTTAGAAGCCATAAAGAATTCAGATTTACACGCATGAGAACTTCAGGAAAAATATTAACAGGGGCGGAGATAAAGAAATTCAAACAAAAAGTCAACAAGATCAGCTCACTCTTCGTGATCAGCTGGAGTTAGCGAACAAATGATGCTTTACCTGACTAGAATTTCTCGGAATATACTAATCACCCCGAAGGAGAATGCTCGTCTATATGATCTGACCTAGAGAACAGACACCAGACACGAAGAGCAGAGGGAGGAATCAAAAGTTGTTCCAAGTCGACGAAGGGATCGAGATTTAAGCCCAATTATAACCCAAAACGATAGCCCATCAAAATGGGCCTCATTGAGCCCAGTATTCATAGATAGTCCTCACTCCTCATCTGTTGAAAATGAATCTGTTCTATTGCTCCCAGTTTGCACATTGGCAAACCTGTCCAAGATGGTGGAGTTGGGATTGGTTTCCGTTTACGCATGGAAATTACAGACAAGTGGATAGCAAGGCTCAAGCAAGCTGTCTGAAATTCTGTGGTTGATAGTTAGTACACCTGAAAATTGAAGAAGGGGAGGCATCGTGCACACTCTTTCTCACACATGGTGGCTCGAGAAGCGTGTTACCTATGCCGAAAGTCATGACCAAGCACTTTGTTGGGGTAAAAATGACGTTGCTCTCCGGTCGATGGACAGCCAGCGTAAGTGATTTTATTATTGCATCCAGCCACTGTGTTGTGGTTCCCCCATTTTGTCGCTTGTTATGTATTCATTGGATCGAGGATCCCGTCTGTTGGAAAAATGTGGCGGCATGTCTACAGGAAGGGTGGTACAGGGAGGGACCTCTGTCATTCATGGTTTCTGCACCCTCTTAGAGCAGCCAGCAGCCAACAGCAGTGGTGACTGGTGAGTGCATCATGCATCATGCATGCCTTGGCCGATGAGTGAAGAAGAGGCCAACCCTCTCGGGCGGGCGGGCTTGTTCATGCTCCCATTCTGCACATCACCTACAAGGAGAGCCCCAGTGGCTGGCGCTAGTTTTGCAAGACAAGGTTTCCGAGGACAAGACACACTTCTCGTACCAAGGAATAATACAATATTCACCTGCCGAATGTCTTATCATTCACTGTGAGCCGTGAGCAGAGCAGTGAAGTGGAATAAATAATCTATTTAAATATTAAAAGCTCCATCTCCATGAATACAACAAAATAAGCTACCCTTCAAAATAAAAGAAAGAAAATCCAACTTAGCTTTTAGTTTTTAGATTTTTTTTAAAATAAATAAAAACAGGGCTTCTATTCTTTCTTATTTCCCTGTCACCCGACGAGCAGCTTGACAGCGCCATGCTGTGATTGGCTAAAAGAACACCCAGTCGCCTCCAAAAGGAAGAAGAGGAGAGGAGAGGAGAGGAGAGGAGAAGAAAAGCCTGGGTTTGCTTGCTTTTAATGGCCGATGCAGTGTCAGAGGGTGTTGTATCGGATCATTCCGACCAAGTTTTGGGGGATTCCAGCTTCCGCAGGCCCACGGCGGAGGTGGACGAGGAGATGACCAAGTCTGCTCTTTCGGCTTACAGGGCCAAAGAGGAAGAGATCCGGAAGAGGAAGACGGAAGTCAAAGAAAAAGTCCAGGCGCAGCTCGGCCGTATTGAAGAAGAAACCAAGCGCCTCTCCACGATTCTTGAGGTCTTGCCTTCGATTAGCCTCAATATTTCAACCCCCGGTATCTAGCTCTTTTTTAGGTCTTGCCTGTAGTTAAACCGCCGGTAGATGTTTTCCTTGGTATGGTACAGCTTCTCTTTCTTACCCAGGCTGGAAAAAAATCATTTCTTGTCCTAATCATCTTATGTGAATCAGATTCACTAGATTCTCATCCAGCTGAAAAAATCCTGCATTTCCGTAGCTATTATCTTCTTCGTCTCTTAATTACCAGGAATTGGAAACTCTGGGGACCCCTGAAGAAAGAGGTGTCTCTCGTTCGAAAGAAAATTGAAGCTGCAGACAAGGACTTGAAAACACTTGGAGTCACCTGCCGGAAGAAGGTACAGACGGGAAGTAGTTATTTCTGCTCTACTCCGTTTTTGGTTCCTGATACTCTCCGCTGTTTGTGATCGATAACAGGAGAAAGAACACAAGGAAGCCCTTGAAGTACTCAACGAGAGGACCAAGGAAAAATCGCTACTCATCGCGAGGCTGATGGAGGTGATGCCAAGCATAACTTGTCTTTTCTTTGAGCGAGAAATACAAACCTTGTTATTTGCACGCAGCTGCTGAGCGAGAGCGAGCAGATGAGGCTGAAGAAACTGGAAGAATTGAACCTGAACTTAGAAACAAAGGAGAAGTAACAGCGTTGGTGACAGACATGTGGCTCGTGTAAAAGATCTGTGATGGGTTTGATGTTCCGAAGTGTGATTTGATTCTAGGAAGGGAAGGTTGATATGTAACGTTGCTCCTGTATTCCATTACCTCTGTATATCGGACACGCGTGTCTTCCCAGCTTTAGCTGTCTTAATGTGCCATGTGATTATTGTAAGGTGTGAGCTGCTTTGGAGGAGACATTTACAGCGGCGAGGGTCCCTCCCCCACGACACCACGCCGTGTGAAAGGTCCAAAACACCGGGATTCATCGACCATATCGTTGTTGTTGCAGCGATACACCCACATGGTGAAGAAGATTGGATACACCAGCCTCTAGGCTTCGTGGGTTGGAGAAAAAGCCCTTACAACACACTATACATACATACATACATGCATACGTATAGTTGCTTTCGGGTCCACGTGATGATAACTCAACTCAACCAAATGACTCACGTACCAGTGGCTTTGGACTCATCTTAGGCCTCGATTGCAACATGGATAATAGCTCACCACCTATCTGCCTCTGTCCTGTTGCTCAAATGGGAAGAAGACGGCGGAATATCGGTCATCCGGGACCCGGGGCATTCCCCGCGAAGATATGCCGGTCCAAACTGTCAGAAATTTTACGGTAGAGGAGGAGGAAGAACACGGCGGAATGTCCGCTTCCCAGCGATCGATGATTGTACACCTAAGGCCAGCCTGGGCCTCGTTCTTTCAGTGGGCCCAAGAAGCGTTCATAATCACATTCAGCTCCAGCCCATAATTCATTGTTCTTTTTTCAAGAATGGCCCAACACTGTTTGCATGCATCCTCCAAAATCAAACATGGCTTGTGTTTGCGAGTGCCAAGTTCCTTTAAAAAAGAGAGAAGAAAGCCTCAACTATGCATAGAAATAAATACACATACGAAGTCCATTTGAGTAATGGATACAAGCCATATCCAGGTGGAGAAAGAGCAACACAACCACCTAAACGAAGCCAAATCTCGCCATGAATTTTCCATGGTTGCAGTCCAACATTTCACTCAAGCTACAGGTTATCTGCTTCTGGCTCAACATCTTATGCCTGAACTCCAACCTCCTCTTTAAGCTATGCCTAAAAAAATCCGGATACTCTACAATTTCATGGATTTTTCTGCCCATTCCGTGCCTCAGAAATTTGATTCTTGGTTCTAAAGAGTTACCCACGCTCTTGATCAGCACCGGAGGATAACCAGCCACCACGGCAGTTATCTGACCTCCATCGAACCCACATGACTTCAGGTAGAGAGCATTAGGCTTAAGGATCTTGTCAACATCTCGGCATAAAACTTCAGGGAAGTTTAAGGCAACTCGCTGGAGTTGGGGCACCGACAGACCCAATGATTTCAGGAAGTCATAAGTCGGCTGCAATCGTTTGCTGACACTATAGCTCATGATACATGGATGCTTCACCAGAATTTTACCAATCATTCCATCCTCATAAAGACCGATGGAGGCAAGAAAATCAACAGTTTTTGAGAGCTTCGTTTCAATGCTATAACTAATGACTCTGGGGTTCAGAAGTATAATTTTACCGAGATGCTTCTCAGGAGCGCCGAGAGCTTCAAAAAAGGCTAGGAGAGGACAGAGCTTCTCTTCTAGCCTGTGCAGGAGTATATGGGGAAACTTTGCAATGACAGAAGCTAACTCATTTGGTTTTGTCTCCAGAGATGCAAGACACTGAACCATCGGAATGAGCTTCTCCCGCAAGTCTAGAGTCAGAATTTTGGGGCATTTTCCAACTATCGCCGGAAGCTTCCTTTCCTGGATGCCTATGCTTTTCAAGTACTCCCAGTTTTCAGATGCCTGCACACGGTCCACATCCTCCAGGCGCTTGCACCGCCGAGACATTTCGTGGATGCTGTTATCATCAAAACCCTTGTCTTTAAAGAACCACATTACGCTGCAGCTGCCTTGGCGACTACCCTCCATATCTCCTGAAGAATGTCAGTTTGCAAACAAATCTGCCGCCCCCACTCGCGACAATTTGCACACTGAAAAAAACAAATAGAGCACATATCACAGGCCTAGAACTCAATTAGCAACATAACCAATTAATTTTCCTCAATATTCACATATCGCCTCGACACGCATCAGAAAACAGGGACTTCCTCGCACGGAGTACAACAGAAAAACACTAGAAAGAATCAACGAAAACTCCAGCCTCCTTGAATATCGTGAAAATAAACGGCAGAGTTGTGATGGCACGGATAAGTAGACGAATGCTGAAAGTGAAACTCACCGGCGAAAATGAGGACCCGACCTACGAAGACCGGTGGCCAGTTTTCTCCTTGGAAGTTTAGTGAAGGATCCTTATCTGCGTTATCCAATCTCCTTGGGCTCAGGTTTGGGCCCATGTTTGAAACACCCCGATTTTCTTGAATTGGACTCTGAGGAGTTTAAGCTGACCTCAAATACTTGGCCCAGCCTTTTAAAACCAATCTATACTTTCAATTAAAAAATGTTTCGAATTGTGTTTAAATATAATATTTTTAATTTATAGATTTTTTTAATAAGTTATTGGAATGAAATTAAAAAAAATCATGGATTTAGATTTAATTTAATCCAATTTTGAATTGAATCCATTATATTGGCGAAGAGCGGAGTTGAGACTTTTCCGGTCGACCGACGATGAGAAGAAACATGTGCCGAGGAAGAGGATCAGCTGTGCAAGTTTTCGATTGGTCGAAGCTTTTTTTTTTGTTTTTTAGGTATTTTGAACCAATTTTACTCTGTATTCAAATCATTGCGCTTTGTGACTTCAAAAAGAAAGGGCTTTGAGTTTGGGGTGGAACAAGAATCTGTGAATTGCAATACACAAGCATCATCAATTGAAAAGCAGCAAGGGGCCTGTATAAAGAAGGGCCACGGCGGCGGACTGAGCACCGGCGGTTCACAGCCCCTAAGTCGAAGATGGGATGAAGGTGCCGATATACCCAAATCCCGCGACGAAGAATGCCGCCGCCTGTACGAACAGGTATAGGAAGTAATGGCTTCTCCCATAAAAGACGTCGTAGCAGCCACACAGCAACAGGTACCCCCCGTCGCCATCTCCAGTAAATGAAACCTATTCCCATCGCCGGCAGCAGATATAATAACAGTAAAAAGATATGTTTCTTTTTTTCTTTGAGAAAGATGGTCGGTGCCGGTTACCTCTCTCCGATCCTAAACCTGGGCTTCTTAACGGCGCTTTTGAACTTGCGTGCGTCACCGAGTTTCTCCGTGACGATCCACTCGTTAACTCTCCCAGCCTCCAGCAGTCCGATGAAGGTGGCTTTCGTCCGGTGAAGCGACATCACGTTCTCGAAAAGAATCCAGAACACCAGCAGATGCAGAGACCTGATCCACGGATCACCCCTGTCCCATTCATCTTCTTTCTAAAGCAATTCGAAAATCCCCACCGTTGTTTACCTTGGAGTTCCGACGGCGTTGAGGAGGGTGATGACGCAGGGTACGTAGACCGCGCCCCATTTAGGAATCTCGACTTCGGGTACCAACACAGAGGCAGGGAGCACAACACAGTAGAAGACGAACGTGACGATGTGGGCGACAATCTTCCTGACGAAGAAGAAGCTGTAGATCACATGGACCTTCTTCCACGCCGACACTTTCTGCCGAGTCAATCATCATTAGACATCATCAATGAAGTGCGATGCCTTAATTATGACTGCTTCACCTAACCTTATTCTTTATAATCTCCATCACCATTTTCCTGAAAAGGTTTGCTGGACCACACGACCAACGGTGCTGCTGATACCTGTACGCTTTAAATGTGCTCGGCAGCTCGTTCTTCACCTACACACCACAGCACCCTGCCCGGTTATCTACCCAGGCCCTCTACTCTCACGCACGCACCACCTCCTCCTCCTATCAATTATTGAAGCACCTACCCATGCGTACCTTCAAGGAGCCAAGATACAAGAACTTCCATCCCTTGAGGCTGGCACGGACCGCCAAGTCCATGTCCTCCACCGTGGTACGATCCTTCCACCCTCCGGCTTCACCAATGGCCGACAATCGCCACACCCCGCGGTCCCTAGTTTAAGAAAATACTGTTACATGCCTTGACCCAGAAGGACATTATGACTATTGCATGATGTGCACCGTTGAAGCCAAAGAAGGCGTATGTGGAAGAGCCGACTTCTTGCTCGACGGTGAAATGGTAGTCCAGCGACATCTCTTGCATTCTGGTCATCAGGCATTCGTCCGCATTCACTTTAACCAAAAATTATTCAACACATGTTATATGACTACACAACAAGACATGGGCTGCTGAAAAATGATAAGATGGAACACAATCAGTTGGTAGGTTGGGAATCAAAGATTGCTGGTCCCGATCCCGGCCCGGCCCCGGCCCCGGTCCCATCATCCCTTGTTTCCTTTCACTTTAAGTCCTTCCCTGATGAAGCACTTTATCGCTTCACATGGCCCAGGACCGATGAGGAACCACACCACAATCTCCGACCACGGGTTAGATTTTTAGCATAAAAAACATATGCCCAGCCCACAAAAAAAAGCCTCCTCATGTGACTGACTAGTGGGAGAAGAATGGGTGGTTGGGTATTTATGCCTACCACCTACCCATTGGCTTTTCCCCATGGCTCTAGGCTCACCGACAGACACTTGCTTGGATATGCATCATTCTGAAAACACTCACTTACGTACATGGGGTATGATTCTATTGAAGATAATGATGGTTAAGTACCGAATTTCCAGCGGGATTGGACGAGGGCCAGCTGCGGGTTGTGAACCAGAAAGGGAATGGTGCGGCAGAGGAAATCAGGTTCTGGTTGAAAATCAGCGTCGAAGATGGCCACGAAATCGCATTGTTTGACGTAAGGGTGTTTCAGTCCTTCTTTCAGAGCTCCAGCTTTGTATCCACTTCGATTGCCTCTGATCTCATATTTTATGTTTATCCCTTTGTTCGCCCATCTCTGGCACTCCATCTCCACCATGCTCTGCCGCCGCCCACCCACATACACAATACTTGTTTCAGTTTATTATCTCCCGATTTCACTGCAAGCGCAACTTTGTTTGCTGTTACCTTGATGATGGGATCCGTTGAGTCATCAAGAACTTGGACTATAATCCTATCGGACGGCCATGAGAGTCCGCATGCAGCTCCAATCGACAGCTGATAAACCTGGAAAAGAGGAACCAAAGAGCTTGGTCTTGGGAATATACACAAGCAGGCATCGGGGAATTGGATATCTGACTCTCACCTCTTTCTCATTGTACATTGGAATTTGAACAAGGACCATTGGATGAGAAGAGTTCCCAAGCTCCACGTCGTCTTTCAATGGCTCCCATTTATATCTTCTCTCAGGCTTTCTGCCGAACACCTTCACCAGAGTTATCACAACCGCCATATACACCCGCTCAATGAATAGCATGACTGACATCGACAAGCACAAGAAAACCGCCAGTTTGAGTACGGGGACAATCAAAGGCACCCTGATCTGCTCCCAAAACATCTCCATTTGCTGTCTAACATCGCTGGAATATGATCCGGAGAAAATGGTCGTCGAGGGGAGATACTCCATTTTTACTAGTGGAAACAAAACCAGATCTGCAGGTGCAGGACTAAAATAAATACTACAGGGGAACAGTGGGTTGCAAAAAGGTGACGAATTTGATTTTGCTTCACAGGGAGGCAAAAGTAATGGGAGCAAAGCTGGAATGTCAGCAACTCCTTGTTGCAGCCACGCCTTTCATTTCAAATGTACAAGTATGAGCTTGATGATAGCCAAGAAAACCTGGATTTTGCCACGGAAAGCTGGAAAGACAGAAGTGGAGAAAACAAATGTACAAGAAGAATGAAACAAAAACTGAGAAGAGCAAATGAAGGTAGAGAAAAAGAGGGGAAGATGGAGCAGGGCAGTGGCGAGTGAGCCTGAGGGAGGGAGGGAATATCCCACATTTATAGAAGCTCACATTATATTTTTGTTTTGTTTGGGGATTTTTGTGTTGTTTGCTGGGAAATTAAGAAAAAGAAATGAAAGTAACAGCGCAACAGCCACATACACACACTCACTCCGGACCGGCGACCTGCTGTGGAATTCCGGCAATACTGTCAGACAGCAGCACTAAATGATGGATCATTCATTCATTCATTCATACCCCTCGAATGTTAGCTGGCCACCTATTTTGCTGTATTATTAGCTCACTATTTAAAGGTCGAACTCCATGAATAACCACTGTTTGAATGCATCCTTAATGATGTCCAACTAAGAATTGATATATGGGATCCAAGGAAAGTAGTTGATTCCATCCACAGGTCCTCCATACTCCTGCCTCATTGCTCTTCATTCAACATGCCTCAAGGAGGAGGAGCCGAATGCGGGAGATGGTCGTGCGCCACTAGCAAGGGAGGCGCTTACACCCAGCATACAGCTCACAGTGCCGGGCCACACAGCCTGGCGGTTTTAATACCTCATGGTTGCTCTGTATTTCGATAGCCCTAATGATTAGCCTCAATGTCGAAAACTATGGTTAGGAGAAACTTGACCATCTGTCCACTCCAAAGACGAATACGATTGTCCTAACTTGAAGAAACCATGTTGTTTATGTTTTCTAATACACCTGATTTTGTTCCCTTAATACCCTGATTGATGATCTGTGGGGCTGGTTGCGTCGGTGGAAGAAAGACCAGCGGTTTGTGATAAGGAGCTCCCGCAGCCGTCCGATCAACTTCCCTTTCTTATTACAGGCCTGGAGTCGTGTTCCACCTACCACCCACATACATCATCACCAAGATTAGGGGCTGCTTATGACAAACCCATTTCTTACATCCTTACCTGTTTCATTACAAGCAAATGCCCGTGCGTGCAAATATGTATTTTATTAAAAATTCTAGGTAATTTGCGAGGTTGGCGAATTGGGCCCAGAAAACAAACCCTTGCAGGGCTAGGGGTTGGGCTCACAGACAAAACGACCCCCCGACGAGGCCGGCCTTTGCAGGTTTGGGAATCATGGCGGAATGCCACAGTGAAATGGCTTACAGAGTTTACCGCGTGCTAACATACGCCATCTCACCGCTGATACGCCTCCATCTACAGTGGCGCAGGTTTTGCGGCCAAGAGCACCCTTTTCGCTGGCGGGAACGTCTTGGATGTCCCTCGGCACTTCGCCCCGCCGGTCGTCTTGTCTGGTTTCACGCAGTGTCTCTGGGTATTCGTGGCATGTAATCCTCCGAGTTTTCGTTGGTTCTTAGTCCTATCTCATCTTGTAATTCAGGTGAAGGCATTATCGCTCTTCCGATAATCAAACGCTGTTTGGAGACAAGTCCGGATGTGAACGTCCTGATGACAACCACTTCAGCTTCGGCATTGTGAGAGCAGCTCGGATTTTTTTCAAGAAAAGTTTTCACCGCTTCTTCGGAAGTGTTTTTTTCGTTGATTGGGTTTTCTACGTTTGGATCTGATCTGCAAACTGTGTTGATTCAAATTTTGCATTTTTTGCAGTGAAGTATTGAAGGTTAAACTACCAAAGAGCGTCATATATCAGGTGGGCACTGCTAATTTTCCTGCTTTCTCATTATTTGTCTGAACATTTGATGATTTAAGTTCACAAAAACACCATAAAGATAAACGATAAGTGCCTCTAGCACTGACACCTGCCGTGCTCCAGTTTGCTCCTCTTGATATACCTTCCAGTGTCGATCATTTCCTTAAATACTGGCAACCTGATGCTGTCTTGTTAATGGAAAGTGAATTGTGGCCGAATCTCATCATGGGTGCTTCGAGAAATGGTGTAAGATTTGCAAGAGCTGTTTGGCATTATTTTAGTAGCTCATTGCTTTCTTAATCACATAACCCACTGTATTTTCATTTTCACTCAGCTTCTGATTCCTCTTCCAACTGTAGATAGCCTTGGCATTGCTAAATGCCAGAGTATCTGCAAACTCGTTCAAAAATTGGCGCCATCCTCTAACCTGTTCGTTGATTGAGTTGATGCTTTCAAAATTTTGTCTCATTCTTCCCTTGGTATGTGGCCAAGTTATGATTCAATTTCTTCAGTATTCTGATTAATATCCGATTCTTTTTTCTCTTCATCACACCAGAGTACTACCCAAGGAATCAGGTTTCAGCTTTTGCAAGCTCCAGTTTTTTCTATTCGTTACTGTGGAGACCTGAAATGTGGTATGGTCATGTATTCGTTTACTTAAATAAAATGGAATCGTGATAGAAACATTAGCTTATGCGCATTTGAGAACATTCTGCTGTTACTTCTATATGCTTGCAATCAGTAAAAGTATCATTCTGACATCTCCATTTATGGATAATTTTCTGTTTTTTTTTCGTCAACAGTTGTGGATCTTGACAATGCTATCTCTAAGAGGGATGCTGGATATTTTCCAGAAGATATTCGCTCCCAGCTTAACCACAGAAAAGTATGGATGGCTTCTTCCATACACAAAGGTGAAGAGCAAGGTAAGTGAATACATGGACAGTGTCGTACTATATTCTGTTCAGGTGACAAATTGACTACTAAGTTATGATGCCATATGCGTTGCGAATTATATGAATTACGTATTTGTTGCCAACTAAGTCCTTATTCAGCTGTTTGCAGTCTTCCTAGATGCTCACAACATGCTAAAACGGAAGTATGCCAATTTGGTTACCATTATTGTCCCCCGTCAACCTCATGATGGAAGAGACATTGCTCTGGTATGGCTTTTCATTTTTGAAACCTGCTTCTTTGCACTTGGAAGATGAATTATATACCTAGAAGCTTCTCCTACTCTTATGAGAATGACCTTCAAATTTTTTATCAAAAAAATGTGTGAAAAAGTTCTCCGGGCGCTAGTCTTTGAATCTTATGTTTTTCATCTGAAAGTGCAGAAATTAGAGAAGCAAGGTATTCCTGTTGCCTTGAGGTCTCGTGAGGATCAAATTACTCCTACAACAAGCATATACATGGTCGACTCACTAGGTTTTTTTTTTTTTTTTTTTTTGCTCTGATTTTTCTTTTCCAATGTGTTATATTGTTCATTGAACGCCAAGTGGATTTTGCTTTCAAACTTGAAATGGGTGGTGCATTGGGACCATTATTCGCTCCTGTGATTGCAGGTGAGCTGAGGGAGTTATATGGATTAACACCAGTAGCTGTGATAGGTGGGTCATTCACTCCAGGATCGGCTGGTCATAATATATTAGAAGCTGCTGCGGCTGGCTGTGCCATCATAACAGGCCATCACGTGGGGCATTTCTCGCACATTATTTCCAAAATGCAAAGGGTCAATCCCCTTTCAGTTCTCCAGGTATGGGAAATTGATCTGAGCCATCGTTGTTTATTTCTACTCACGAATGCTAACTTCTCAACCAGGCTTCGGGTGAAGAACTAGCAGACATTATAGCTGCACTTCTCGATTGTTCCAGAAACATGGGAGCTCGCCGTGCAGCTGCCCGACAGGCCTATCTTGTTCTGTCCAAGGGAGTTATTGACAACGTTTGGGGCTGCTTCAGTTGAGCATATTCAGTGAGCACCATGCAAGGAAGCCATCATCCGCGCAATATAAGCATTGGTAACAAACAAGTCAGCAGCGTTGATGACGTGAACAGAAGTAGGGCTGTCGTCACTCATCACATGGCAATGGCAAGATCGTCAACGAACGCACGCGCGCACCAGTTGGATTCTTTAACCAACAAGTTTTCAAATGATCTGCTCGCTTGTACGCTGCTGTCTTAAAGAACACATCATTGCCCGGCTTAGGTCTACGTTGAATGTCATTAGCAGGAATAATGCAGGGCGATCTTGTAATCTCGATGTCTTTTCTGTTTTGGTAAAAAAAACGGTTTTCCGCCGTTGGATGTAAAAGCCTTGGGCGGTTTATTCTGGTCTCTCTCTCTGTGTTGAGAATCTGCTGAATGTTTATTTTCATTGATGTTGCTAATAGTTGAAGGTTCCTTGGTTCTTCAGGCCAGGGAGCTGTTGTCCAAGCTTCGTGATCTATGGCAAACCCAAATCTTTGCTAAAATTGAAACTGCAGAGGTGAGCTCGAAATGTTCTTTTTTTTGTGTGTTTTCTGATCACTGCAGATGTAAAATGATCTGTGTTCGGGTGGCTTGCATCAAGTTTTTCGTTTGATCAATTTTCTCATACCGATAGGGTTTGACTCGTTTGGATGAGATCCTTAGAGAGCTCAACTTTCTATTGGAAACCTTGGTATAGATCTCCCACCTGAGAAGGTAGGTGCAGCCATTCCATCTCCAGTGATGCTGTTGTAACTGATGCCAGCTTTAGTTGTTTGTGATCCATAACTTCATGCTGATAGTTGTGATTGAAAATCACTCTTATTTCTTAGTAGGTGTTTTCGTTACAGAAGTCTGCTATATACAAATGTAATACGGTGGAGGAGCCAGCTGTGATAACTTCTGTTGTTGAGGCCATTACTGACAATCGAAGGCCCACAAGAGCAGAAGAAACTGATGATGCCAATGCTGTATTGGATGGTCAGTTGGTATCCTATATTCTTAGGGAAGGAGTTGGGTTTCCGGAACTTCCTCACATGAGCTTTAATTTATTAGACTTCCCTATAAACTCTATCCAGGTTTATTTTACTGAAACTTTATGTTTCAGGATGTGATGCTATACGTCTAGGTGTTGAAATATTACTGGCACAGTACCCTGTCTAAACTATTTCTGCTGTGAGGAAAATATACGTTGAGGTATAAAAAGAGGTTATCAAGGTTCAAGGTTGCAAGTAATTCAGTCGATACGTTTAAATTCCCCTTGGCTTTGATTTTGGATCATGCTGTTTATAATGAGCTTGCGCACATAGTAATTTCCCTTAGCTGCTGGTGTTTATTAACCTCCATTTTTGTACCATTTCGTTTAGTCCGAAAAGGTTTTCAATCAAGATCATTATACAAGGTGACTGTACCATTACCCATATGGAGGCCATTGCATTTTTCAAGATCACCACCCTCTTGGGACAAAATATGACTTGCTTTCCGAACAATCTGTTTGATCATTTATATGTCATCCATGTCCGAGCTACCATCAAAGTAAAAGCTTCTGTTGTAATATGTTTTACCTCATCCGGTCTGGCTGCCAGGTTAGTCAAGTTGGATGTGGCCAAATGCCCTCAACGGTTTTTATTGTGGTATAAATCAATGTTGCTTTCAACATAATGCAGGTTTTATCCGTAGTGACTCCTCGCCTCAAGACAAATCAGCTGAGACGGAGCTTCAGTGGAGCATTGGAGGTACCATGTTTTTCTTTGTTTGGTTGTTGTTGATAATTTTTATCGAATACAACTTATTTATGTCATCACTTTACACAAGAAGCGCCCATGGCCTAATGGATAAGGCGTCTGACTTCTAATCAGGCGATTGTGGGTTCGAATCCCACTGGGCGTGCTCTTTTTTCCCTTTTCATTCCACGTCAAGTTCACGGTGGAACCTTTGAATATCAGCTGTCCCGTTTTTTGCCACCGGCCTTCTCTAAAGATAACCAACCAGTGGAGTTAGTCTTCGTCTTCATGTTCACGTTCACGTTCCTCCTCACCCATATATTTTCATTTTGCCTTCTAAATGCAATTGTCATATGAACCCATACATTTCGTACTTCACGCAGATGGGTTTGAACAAGTCTCCATGCGTAAATGTAAATATGCGAGCATTTGCACTAATCTCCATGGAGAAAAACTTGTGCAACATTGACTCAGTGAAGAGATCACAAGAAGAAATCTGCAGCAAAACCCGAGAGAAGCAGCAGCTTTTTTCAGATCCCATCACCGATTAAAAAAAAAAGCAAAGCGAAGCAACACAATTCTCACAAAGCCAGGAAAGGCGTAGTCGGCAGGTAGGCAACTACTAGTTTTTATAGAATCTTACTACTTGGGGGCGTGACTGTTGTGGTGATGATGATGATGCGTCTGTTGTTGAAGTTGAAGCTGATGATGAATCAAATCCAATTCCTTGTGCCTCAGAATCAGCATCATTCTCTCATTTTCCAGATTCAACCTCTCGTTCATCACTTTTTCCCTCTCCATTTCCCTCTCCTTCTTGCTGCTGAACTTGAGCCACTTGAATCTCTGTTTCTCAAGCTCGAACGACTGGGCGGCGATGTTTACACGTTGTTCTTCCAATCCCGCCAACCTCCCCTTCACCCACTCCCTCTTCTCCGTGTGACTCTTGGATGCATCTTGCAAAATGTTTATTATATCAGCTTCTAATTGTTGCACCACGCCCGAAGAAGAACGCCCCCCTTTCTGTATCTCTTCCTGGATCTCCTATCCTCATCATCCTCATCAACATCAATATCATCATCTTCCTCCTCGTTATCTGCTTCATGCTCATTTTCATCTTCTTCTGCGGCCGCAACTTCAACATTGTTTTCAGGGAGCAACACTGTTTCTATTGCTGCGGCTGCCAGTTTGGATCCTTCATTCTCAGATTTGTTCAGATTGGGGACTACTATTACCTCATCTGAATGCAAACATGGTTTCTGCGTTTGGTGGAGATGGTGGTCGAGCTCTTGTTGAGATGCAACTCCATTAACAGCAGCATGGCCGCAGGTATTATGATAAGCACACATCTCTCTGAAGAACAAGTGCTTGGAACTGAGCAACTTCTTGACTTCATCCTTCATCTTGGGCGACAAATGATCGAGCTTATCCAGCAAAGCCGGATTCTCCACAACTCTGCATGAAGTACCCTTGCCGAGAATATCGTTCACCCTCTTGTACCTCTTGTTCAAATCGTTGAACTTATCTTCACACTGCTGCGGAGAAACAAAGAACCCTTTCTCCATCATCGCCTTGGAGACAGACTTCCATTTCCCCTTCCCCTTCTTCTGCAACGCGGCGGAGCCGGAGCCAGAGCCAGAGCCGGAACCGCCCTTCTTCTTGGTGCTATCGTCGTTGGTGGGTCCATGGTCGGAGACGGGAGCCTCGTCGCCGACGTAGTAAACGACCGTGATCAGCAATCTGACCATATTATCCGTCCACTTCATCCGATGCCAAGGCGAGACCTTTCTCTTGGCAGCATCATTTTCGGGGCCTCCCATTGAGGTTTGAGTGGCCGGATCATCGTCGTCGCTGTGGGATGTGAAAGCTTGCTGGATCTTGGGCTGGGGGAGGAGCTGTTGCTGCTGGTGACTGTGGTGGAAATCAAGCTGGTTAGGATTCCGGTTGAGGGACATTTCGAGGGCTAAGACGCTGTTAGCACCGGGCTGAAGATCGGGAGGAGGTCGCGGATACATATCGGTAGTAGCAGCCATTGCGAGTGCAATCGCCGCTTCTGATTCCATGCGCAACCAAATAAAAGCCAAGAAAAGGATGTCTAAACCAAAACCGCTTCCGTGCAGAGAGAAAACAACCGGAGCAGCAGCCGGTTTAGGGGGGCGAGGGCAGCCCATAGACCCGGAGCGACCCACAGGATTGGCCACAGGGTGGGGACCACTATCTTCAAACTTAGTTCCATTGACTTTTTTAAAGGGGCGTATTTATGGTTTGACCAACTCACGGCACAGCAGAGCAGAGCCAATTTGAGTTCAACAAGTACTTGCGCTGCATTGTTCCTATTTATCCCCATGATTTAAACAAAAAGAACACGTACGATAAACCGGGCCCTGCCTATCTACATATTGGGCCGCCCATCTTATTTATACAGGCCCGTTATCTGAACACAAGCCAAGTCAAGTCAAGCCAAGCCAAGCAGCATGACGTCACCTCATCCGGCCTCTCATTCATGGATTACTGTTCTTTTTTTTTTTTCAGTATGGCAACGTGTGTCCCTTCACCACGCGCCACCGCGAAAAGCTCGGGATCCACTTGCCCGCTCGGCGCTCCATTCCGCTTAATGAAATCGATGCAGTAGACTCGCTCCTCCTCAGCCTCTCTCTCGATGGCGACGGGCAACCGCCGCGCTCCAAATCGGCGATCATCGATTGATCGATCGACAGCGATCGCTCCAACCGCTGCGGGGCCGCGCCGCTCCTCTCCGTCGGCAAAATGACACCGAGGGGGAGCGCCGCGCCGCCGCTGCCATTCCGAGGAATAAATAGCTTCGGATCGAAACCCGCTCCCGGCTCGATCGGCGATCTGCAGAGCGGACAGGTCACGTGCCCGGCGAGCCACTCATCCACGCAGGTCACGTGGAATGCGTGCCTGCAAGTCGGTAACACCCGCACCATTTCCTCAATTTCCATTTCCCCCAAACACACCACGCACTCCGCTTCCTGGTCCATTCCCTCTGTGAGGGCGGAGAATTTGATGATCGGAATTCTTTCTAGAACCTTCTTATCGACTCCCGCGATCGGTTGCCGAGACGACGACCTCATGGCCGCCTCCGCCTCCATCCGGCGGCGCTTGCAGACTCCCGCGAGAATGAAGTGGTAGAGTAGTATGGCGATGGCGGTGAGAACAACTCCGAACATGGAAATCATGAGGGGCCTCAAGTAGGAGATGGGAGGCCCAGTTTGGTTGGCCGCATTGGCGCTCGCGCTGGCGCTCGCACTATCCATTCGAAATAAGTTGGGTGAGAGTGCGTGTGTTGTGCGAGGGGGCGGAGTCCGAGCAAGAGAGATGATGTGATCCGGGTGGGGGTGGGGGGATACAAATACAAAGCAAAGATGGAGAGGAATGGATGGATTACAATGTTTTCAATCCCATTTAAGGTAAAAATTAAAAAAAAAAGGAGTAGTTGTTGGGCGTTAGGTAGGAGTCATCCTGGACCTCATGAATCTATTTAGGTTACCAGGATTATACACCTAGCGTTTAAAATATCCACACAAAAAATCACCAAGTAGGTTTTTTCATCTAGAAGGGGTGGTGATGTGGCGTCTGGGCCAACCTCAGGTTTTAAATATTAGAGATATTTTGTTGTATGGGGGCGGGAGGGATCACCCTCCCTTTTACACCTGGATGACACGATCTCATGGCAGTTGTAAAATAATCCAATCAAACCAAGTGTTGTGCTCGGCTTTCTCCTCTCCTCTCCTCTCAGGGTACTCCAAAAACGCAATTTTTCTTGTGGTATCTGGACTGGACTGGATTTGGATGGCTGACGTCAGGGATTCGGATGAATTACTGATGGGCCGGCCACCTAATTGGATCCATCCACTCCCGTCCCGGCTACTTTTGTGCCTGACTGGGCCAGGGCCGGCCGCCATTTGACAAGGACAGTTCCAGCTCCATCTCGGTCGGAAAGGAATATGCATATGCATGGGTCCCGTCCCGTCCTCATTTATGTATAACAATCAGCTCCCGTCTGCGGTATGCAAAACGGAAAGATTTGATTTCAAGAAAACCAAAGAAACTCCACGAGCTGAGCTGCGTACCTGCGCCTGAATAATTAATTTACTGAGCACCAGATCAGATGGCCATGCCCAGTGCCAAGTATCTATCTAGTCTGGATATTGACCGTGTGTTAGTATCTTCTTTTGCTTTCGTTTATTTCATCGGAGTACCCATGCAATGCTCGGTTCAGATCATTCTTCTCTCAAATTCACGCCTGGCGGTTCACGTCACTCGGACACTCGCTGGATGGATGTGTCTCGTTGACGAGACCGCAAGTTGTACTTGTCGACCCGGACACAGGCAGCCACTTGCGCCATGCCCCCCCACCCCCCCCCCCCCCACCCCAATCCTCATAAAGGAGGGCAAGATGAACTAAGGCAATCCAGCGACTGTTTCCGGTTGCTCTCAGATCACTAGGATTGCTGTATTATAACTGGGCGTCAGACCTGGAGGACGCCCAGTGAAAGTGGACTATTTTTCTCAAGACAAACCGGGCATTCTGCCGAATGCAACGCATCTGAACTATTTTGTTGCTCCTTGACTTTTGGTTTAAGCTTAAATAAAAGCTACCATGACGCGGAATGCAAAAGAAAATGTTATCAGATTGGCTTTGACAAGGAGGGCGACCATCCCCAGCACGCCTTGTGATTGGCGGAGTAATCTTGTTGTCCTCTCGTTCCTCGGCGCCTAAGCCTGTCCAGATGGACAGAGTTGCGCTCAAGCTGGAGTTCGATTAGGCCACCCGTCATGAAGAAAATTACAAGCCGAACCTCGTTGGTGGGGTGGGGTGAGGGCATTAAGAAATGAACCCACGCCGACCAATTGCCGGTGTCTTGTCGTGGAGCTCGTGCATCAATCTATAACAAGATTCGCAAGACATTGACGCAGCAGGAGATTGACTTATGGATGATACGTAGTTAGTTAGTGCGTTTTGGTGTCTTTTATAGCATCTTATCCTTTTTCGTGTTGTTGTCCAAGAGATATCCGAATTGTTTATGTATGTACACATGGAGAACCATTGAATCTAGAATAGGCCACCAGTTCCTTTTCTTTGCTTTGGATGTCAGATTGACCTGTGTGTGTTTCAGAATAGCACGTCCGAGCCGAGCCGAGCGAGCACCTACGCAAAAGGTACGTAATCCCAAAAATGGTAGTGCTCCTCCGTCCCCAAAGAAAAAGAAAAATCAAAGCTTACTGCGAAGATGCGTATAAAATATCTGGATACCGAAAAAGCACACATATCCAGATGGGAGGAATCTCAGCCACAACCGCAGATCACAGTGGGTTGGTTCTCTGAATTTGGGCGAAAATGACGGACGTCGGGACCTTATGATTGCAGAGAGACAGCTCGTGGGTGTTTCTCCTTCACTTGGATGTAACAGTTCCGAGTTCCAACCACAAAACTGTCAACGCCTTCCGGAAGGAAAAAAAGTAAAAACAAGGAACAACCGTTCCCAAAACTGCCTACTTTCCCAAGGGGAAATCCTCTATAAATAATATCCCTTTATCATTGAGGTGATTCCCCAGCAGCATTCCGTCCTACGACTTCCCTTCTTCTCCCTTGTTACTTAGGTCCCGGATGTCTGCTTCAGTAGCCACCCCTACTGAACAAACCAAGCATCAAAACGACTCACTTGTGTACGAGAAAGGGGTGAAGAATCTGTACGACTCCGGGATTCAGCATGTTCCAGACAAGTATATACTTCCCACCAACGAACGCCCCTCCTCTTCCTCTTCTTCTTCTTCTTCTTCTTCTACCGACAGAACAGCACCTTCAGGCAATCAAATTCAAATACCTGTCATAGACTTCGCACAGCTACAGAGTCCCGACAGGGCCAAGGCTCTTCATTCACTTGCTCGTGCTTGCGAGAAATTCGGTATCTTTCACGTGAGTCGTTCAAAACATTGAATTAGTTTCGAGGATGTTGGAATTTGAATGTTGTTGCTGTGCTGTGAATCTGCTGCAGCTGGTGAATCATGGGATTGACGAAGAAAAGATCTCCAAAATGGTGGATGTAGGCAACCGATTCTTCGAGTTGCCTCTGGCTGAGAGAGAGAAGTACATGTCCTCAGACACCAAGGCGCCGGTCAGATATGGTACCAGCTTCAACCAGATAAACGACCGGGTCTTCTGCTGGAGAGACTTTCTCAAATTGGTCTCGCATCCTCTCCCTGAAGTTCTCCACCAATGGCCTTCTTCCCCTCAAGATTTCAGGTCCTTCAACATTCAACAGTTTGCCAATAATCGAATCACACACTAAGCACAGGAAGAAGGAAAAGAAAATGAAAAATTAGTCGTGGCCCTTCTCGAGCCATCATCATCATCATCTCCGCCCAATCAAACATATATTTAACACCCGTGAATGTTTGGATTCAGGCGATCAGGGGTTACCTACGCGACGGAAATAAGAAGGCTGTTTCTGAAGCTGGTGGAGGCCGTGCTGGAGAGTCTTGGTCTTCAAAACGACGACTTTAAGGCCGAGGATGTGGAAAACGGAAGCCAAATACTGGTGGTGAATTGTTACCCGCCGTGCCCGGAGCCGGATGTGACGCTGGGAATGCCGCCGCATTCCGATTTCGGGCTCCTCACCCTCCTCGTCCAGGACGAAGTAGGGGGCTTGCAGGTTCTTCATCAAGATGACTGGGTGACGGTGGCACCGGTACCCGGATCTTTGGTCGTCAACGTGGGCGATCATCTCGAGGTGATTACATCACTACCTGACACGACACGTAGGAATATAAGTAATTAGTTAATTCACGTCCCGCTGCCTCCGCCGCCCCTTGAGATCTTCGAGGAGCTCATGGACCCTTTTATTATTATTTTCTATTCTCCCACTCTCTCCATATTTCATCATCCATGACATCACCCCACCCCTGGCTGGAAATATCCCCGCTCCCTCCCTGCATTTTTACTCCAGTTTCATCTGACGACTGACTCTAGAGTCTAGTGTGAGTGTGGGCGAGGGGAGGGGAGGGGAGGGAGGGAGGTATTCCCCTAGGCTGATCGGCAAAAGTGAAACTTTGTCCTCCTCCCTCCCTCATTAATAGCCTAGGGATGGTGGATATTTTTTTATATATCCTTTCTTTGTATCTTGTCATTGTGCGTCATATACATTGCTCATTTTGGTCAGATATTTTCCAACGGACGATACACAAGCGTGCTCCACCGGGTGCTCGTGAATTCGAACAAAAAACGGATGTCCGTGGCTTCGCTCCACAGCTTCCCCTTCACCACCACGGTGGGCCCGGCGCCTCGGCTGCTCACGGATGCCAATCCACGGCGTTACAAGGACACCCATTTCGCTGACTTCCTTAGTTACCTAGCCTCCCGCGATTCCAAGGGGAAGAACTTCTTGGAGTCTCGAAAGACACTAACTTGAATAGAACATAGCAACCAGCGGAAGAACGTGGCTGCCGTCATCCAACTCTATATATATATTTATAGCCAACACAACACTTGGCTTGTTATAGTCAGTCATGTGTGAATGGATTAGAGATGGGTAGAGTTATTCGTAAGTTGCAGCACTCTACACCCTTGTGGGGACGCACAGCAAACACACTGTAATAACTTTCCACCTCGCCGGTGAAGGAATGAACTCATGCCTGGGTTTCGTTAGGAGAGGCGCCTCGTGCTGTGTCTGTGTCCACTCATTCAAGCCAAAGTCACCCACGAGGCCAATAACATCATATTTTTATTTTGGTTAATGCTTTTTTTAGCGGGAGAGGGAACACCAGAGCCTGGTTCTGCCTCCCAGTCCTCCGCCGCCGCGCCGCTGTTCTTGGACATATTTGTCGGCCGCGTTTGGATGGCTTCTGCAGTCCGGGAAGTAAATCAAGCACAGAAAAAAGATATTTTAGTAGATTTTTATCTTTTTTTATTGAATCTTTGTTTGCGTACATGGAAAATCACATATAAATTCATTTCTTATTTATATTACAATAAATTTGAAGTTTTTGTGGGGTGAGGGCCCAATACTTTCTTGGACGCCCATGATGTAAGTGTGGCCCGGCTCGTTAGATCAGTCGACCGTTAATGTAAATGGTAAAAGAAAAGAAAAATCGTAATTAATTAAATATCTGGTGTCTGCGATCCTCTGTGGTAGACGACGATGATGAATCAGTTCATTCATTTTGGAGGAATTTACTGTCTCAGCTCGACTTATCAAGGTTTTGTTTTGACATTGCCTGAGGTTCCTTGTCGAAATGTGATTATTCATTCCAGAAATGGTGCTGCGTTCAAGAAAAGGAAAGGCAGATGCGCATTCATCCCGTCTCTAGGTCCTCGATAGATTCTTTATTTGTGGAGAGCACAAAACTTATTTCTTTGATTAGGAAAATGGGATTTTTCTGAATCGCTCACCGTGTGCGGTTTTGCTTATACGCAGTAAGTATTCAGGGTAAGAAAGTTGAAGATCCATGTGTAAGAAAGGTATTCAGATTTTCTTAATATTTGATGTTCTTGGTTTCTTAAGAAAATTCCAGAGGATACTTATGAATAATTGTCCTCGAAATCGCCTCCTGCACTTTTGAGTTAATTAACATTGATCTTGAGATGCTCTTCTGTAGATTGCATCTGAGGATGTTAGGAGAGAATTATATACATTTCCACACGTGCAATTTCTTAGAAACTTCCCCGAGAGTGAGCTTCATGGAAAAATTGCCATGGTCAGAATGGATACCATGATTATACTGCAAGGAATGATGGATCATAAATTATTGCCAGAAAGTGCTTTAAAAACAATTACATACTTACACAAAGCAGGTGCTGAAGTGGTCCTCGTTGGCAGATGGGATGAGAACATTGGGTCAGACACTCTTTCAGAACCTTGTCCATCTGAAACTGTTGCAAGTGGGTCAATTATTATATCGAAACTTGTAATCCTTTTTTAATGTCGAGCCTGTTTTTAATAGTTTTCTGTGTACAGATTTTCTATCAGAGGTGCTTGGAATTGAAGTTGTTCCAAAAAAATATATTAGCAGGTCTCCATTTCCAAATTTGGAGACTGAAGGAAATAAGGTTGTGCTTTTACTTGAGAATCTCTACCCCTTAAAAGAAGAGACAGCCAACTGTTCCAAATTTTCCAAAGAACTTGCCTCTTGGGTTGATATGATCATCAATGATGCCTTTTCTGAATCTCATAAAATTCTTGCATCGACGGTTGGTATTGCTGGCTTCTCTGGTGCCTATATTGCTGGATTTTTCTTTGAGGAGAATCTTTGCAAGATGAAGGGAATCATCAGCACTGCCGAAAGGCCCTATTATGCTATTGTAATGATTATAACTTTGTATATTTTGTGTTAGCTAAAACTTATACATAAGCCCTCTTTTGCATTAACTTGCCGATTGCAATTTATTTAGCTTACAGGAGGAAACCTTGCTGCCAAGGCTGCTGCAGTGCATACTTTGGCTTCATTATGCGATGGCTTGGTCGTTGTGGGAACCTTGGCATTTCAAATAATGCATGGCCTAGGCATACCTGTTCCCATGGAATTAATTAATACTAAAGAACTAGCAGAAGCTTCCAGCATAGTGAAGCATGTAAAGTCGAGAAACATTCCTCTTATTCTTCCGAAAGACTTTTGGTGCAGAAAAGGCCATAGTTCTTATGAGATGGAGCTGTTTTCCGTTTGTTCTATTCCTCCAGGTATTTCCATTAAATTTTGGTTTTTTGTGAAGCAAGGCCTACCAAAAATGCTTTATGCAGCTCTTTTTACCATATGTGAAATACATTAAGAGTGGAATACGAATTTGGAAGTCAGTTCACGTTCTCGGATTAAATTTGTGTCTGATTTTGGTTCGATGTTGTTTTTTCCACTGAGGCTTTGTGTTCTTGTAATTCTAGGTTGGCAGCCAGTTGACATTGGACCCAGATCATTGGACGAAATATTCAACTCTCTTTCTAAATCAAAGGTAACGCTATCATACGTTTGAGAATTCATTTTTATGTTCTTCTAAAATGCAAGTAACCACACTTGGATTGATTGAGCACATGAAGAGACACAAACTTAATGTATCAATGAGGATGAATCATAGATTGCGGAGAAACTAAGATGTGCAGAATGCTGCTGTTCACCTTTTGTATTTACTTTTTTCTCCAGAAAGTGTTATGGATTGGTCCATTGACATTTGACACTTCAAGAAAAGGTAGAATGTTGGAGCTTGCCCAAGCACTCGTAATGGTGTCCAGTTGCAATATCACTTTTGTTGGGAGAATGGAATTTAAAGATTTCGCGGTGAGGTCAAAGAATATTTCAAACTGTGATTTTGTTGCCAGTGCCACGGTTGTTTGGGAGGTTCTCAAGGGTAGAAAGCTTCCTGGACTTATGGCATTAGATAAAGTATGAGTATCTCTTTACCTCATGATAATATACGAAAATATGTAACTTTTTTTCATGCAGGCGTATTCCTTCCAAATTGACTGGAGTGTTGTCTATGATGATCCAATGAAGCCTCTATTTATTGATGTCGGAAGTGGTACTTAGTTTTTTATTGAAACAGTTCTACATCATGATGCATAAGACTGGCATACACCTATTAGTTATTGGCATGGCATTGGTTTGTTCTACAATTATTGCATTTTCAAATTGTGATTCATCTGGTCCATGGGCTGACAGGAAATTAACATAATAATGTGTACTTATAGGCAATGGTTTGTTCTTGTTTGGAATGGCAACAAGGAGAAATGATATGAACTTCCTTGGGCTTGAAATGAATGCAAAGGTATTGCTGTTACAGCAAAGTATCTTTTATGGTTTGAGGTTCCAAATTTAATACTTTTTGCACCGCTACTGGTCAGCTGGTGGATCGTTGCCTGGATGATGTGCATCAGCTTGAAATTCACAATATGTATGCTTTTTCGTTTCTTGAAATAGCCTCGATTTTGACCTTTAGAGATCGAAAATGCACATATCTGTATATTTATATAACTTTTTTCTGTGATTTGTAGCAGTCAAGGAGTTGCCTAAGCCCATAAAAACCAAGTTGTTTATTTATTTTCAGGCATTTCATTGCAACAGATGTAACTTCAACCTTTAGATCTATAGTCTCCAATTATCCTGGGAAGCTGGCTCTTGTCTCCATTCAGGAAAGTTGCCTTTCAGAAGCTATGCCAATAATGGGTTTTTGTCTCATGCTTTGAATTTCCTTTTGTGGAAGTTTCTCATGTTTGTACAGTAATGTCCCTAGCTGATGTTTTTGGTACGCATTTTTCAGTGTCCAAACCCTGATTTCAAAAAATCAGAATACTGTCAACGAATGTTGCGAAGGTCATTAGTCAAAGCAATTATTGATATGCTTATGCCTGGTGGAAAGGTACTCAATGTTTACATTTCCTTTAATTTCGGGTGGGGTCCTTTTAGGTTCATCACATAATATCAACTTAAATAATCGAGATTTTAGTCTTTAGGATGCCAGTTGACGCTCATTGTTCTCCTGACTTTTCCACTCTTGATCAACAGGTTTTTCTCCAGTCTGACATCGAAGGTGTAGCCATTAGAATGAAAAGGGAATTCATAAAACATGGTAAAGGATACATCATTATTTCCCAACTTCAAGGGGCTATGGAAAATGATGAACAGGTTTGGCTGAATGAAAATCCATTTGGAGTGCCCTCAGATTGGGAGAGGCATGTTCTATTTCGTGGAGATCCCATGTATAGACTTTTACTCACAAAAGTTGAACAGTGAACTAAAGAAAATTCAATCCTTATGGATGACCTCAATGAATTTCATGCCAAGGGCTATTAAGTTTAGTAAAAAGGTAAAAGTCTCCCTGTACAAATACTGAATAGATTCGTGCGTTTAACAAATTCTTGGTAACGTTCTTTGTGTTTCTTTTTATACGATTCCTGATTTACAAATTGCCATGAAGCTTTGCCAATCAATCTATGGTCCATGTTTTCAGGACTTATCTATATGAAATGTATTTTTGATACGGTGGGGTATGTTTTCCAAACAACTGTTTTTTTTTGTTTTGTTTCTTTTTGTCTCTATTGGATGATTTATTTATCTCGTATTCAAATTCAGTCAGCTGTTCTTCTGGTTTCTCTGGGATGATGCTAGCTCCTGCCCGTTCTGATACTACTTTATTCCTTGAAACCAGCCTACAGTCTCACACTTGGAAAAAACCATTTTCGAAAGGTAATCATTATCAAATGACGTGTCTGGGAATAACAATTTTAACCAAATATATTGACTGAATAGTACATTGCACATTCTACTGATGTGAACCTGTCTGAAACATTTCATGCTTCTGCTGCAACTTTGATGTGAAGCTTTCCCTTGAGATCAGTAATGAATTGATCAAAATTTCTCTCAGATGATCCACCGGGCTCTATTGCATTCCTCAACATGTTACTCAGATTTCTCATCTTATGACCATCCTTTAATATATTTCCAGCCATCAGGGATTTAATCTTCTGGGCAACATCATGCCTGTCAACTGTATACCCATTCTGGATATTCAGCCCTATGTTCCAGTCATCCACTACTAGTTTCCTGTTGATAGGTTGATCATAATCTAATGGATAACACAACATTGGAATTCCATACCAAATGCTCTCTATCACAGAATTCCAGCCGCAGTGTGTGAGAAATCCACCAATTGCGGGATCTGAAAGAACCATGGTCTGGTTACACCAAGGAATTATCAATCCTCTATCTTTGAGCTCTTCCTCCAATCCAACTGGGAGTACGTGTAAATGACTTCCCTCTACTCCATCTCTAGTCACCCATATGAAGCTCACGTGGCTAAGAATAAGCCCGTGAGCTATTTCTTCAACCACTTGTTCGCTGGCGGGAACTAGGCTCCCAAATGAGATGTACAAAACTGATCCAGGGGCCTTGGATTGAAGCCAGCTGGCGCAGTTTGATTCCACCCATAAACTCTTGTCTATGGAACTTTTGGTCAGCTCTTTGTAGAAATTAATTGGGCCAATTGCATAATGTGGCTGGTATTTACTGAGAGCGGATAGGGTACTGGATTCAAACTCTTGGACTGTGTTGTGCAGAACAAAATCAGCCTTGGGTACCAGATCAAATGTTTTGGTACCAAATCTGAAGGAGATCGTGTCCATATCGGATTCCCTTAGATATGGCATGAAGTCCTTCGTATTCACTGATGGGATGCCAGGTATGTAATCAATAACCTCTTCAACATTATCTGGTTCAAAAGCACAATTGTTTCGGTGATTTGCTAAATGTTTGAAAATGAACAGCTTCGCAGGTCTAGGTTGTGCTCTCTGTAGTGCATACCTTTTAGTGGGTAATGGCCTCTTTGTCTCAGGAGCCCTCGATGGCATACCAGGGATAAGACGAAGGCTGGCTCAGTCCATAACGATACATGTACAAGGTTGAACTTGTCCGCAGCGGCTGCTTGCCAACAAAAGAAAGTGTCAGCTACTAAGAAATACATGGATTCAGAATCTGACCTTATGATCTTTCCCACAAACTCCTCCATAAGAGGCTGAAACTCCCTCAGCATGTACTCCATGAACTCCAGATGTCGAACAACTCTATTGAACTCATCGGGTAAACCATCACCAATGGTTGTGTATCGTATGTCGAGTCCAAACTCCCGTGCTTCAGAAAACAAATCGAACTCTGCATCTGTCTTGCTATGCACTTTGGCCAGCATTTTATGAACATATTCGAAGTTAACAAAGGTGACTGCAAGACCCTTCGAAGCGAGCTTAAGGACTAGATTTATGGCGGGGGTGACATGACCTTGGAGTGGGAAGGGGAACACCAGAGCACGGAGCTTCTGCTTCTCAGCCATCTTTCGTGATAGCTGTTCTGATTTTTTTCGGAGGTACACAGAGATTCATTTATAAGTACAAGTTTTGATTGAGTGGTCCGCAGTGGACTTTTCCTATCTGATCAAATTGGAATGGGTGAGGGCGATTCATTTGTCTTGGACGGAAGCAATTGCCGTAAACGGAGCTCCAATGTTGCAGGTCAGATTATTGTTTCTTTGAATAAACCTGAATAAGACGCCTATTTGGACCGTTCTGGTAATTAGTATGAACAGGTTAATTCATCGTTGAAATCCAGTTCATTTTTTTTTTAAGGGCGTTGAATTTTGCAGATAAAGAACTTTCTATCGGGGACAATGCGGACCAGTCTCACGTGTGTGAGTTGTAGGGAAACAAAGGTTCGTTTTACTGTAAAACATTCACTGTGATCTATGCATCTCAGTTGAATCAAATGTTCTTCGATCTCTCCTGGCTCTCTTTTACTAACCGGCGGCATTGTGTCGAAAAAAAAAAAACCACTCAATAGAGGCGTAGGCCAAACTCCCACTCGATTCATGTTTCATGCCTTTTGCTCATCTGCACATTTCAAGCGAACCTTTTCCTTCAGGTTGATGATGAATTCATTGAAGTTTCTCTCAGATGATCCTCTGGGTTCTGTTGCATTCCTCAGGATATCCTTAAGATTTGTAAGTCTACCCTTTGGTATACATCCGGTCATCAGGGAACTAATCTTTGCAGCAACATCAGTCCTGTTAACTGCTTTTCCATCACAAAGATTAAGCCCTATCCCCAGTCATCCACCACGAGTTTCCTGTTGATAGGCTGATCAAAATCTACAGGGTAGCACAGCATCGGAGCCCCATTCCAGATGCTCTCTATCACAGAATTCCAGCCGCAGTGTGTGAGAAATGCTCTAACTGCAGGGTCTGAAAGAACCATTGCCTGGTTACACCAAGGAATAATCAATCCTCTATCTCTTACCTCTTCTTCCAATCCAGCAGGGAACATGCCATTGCCTCTCTCTACTGCATCTCTAGTGACCCAGATGAAGTCCACATGGCTGAGGATCAGCCCATGAGCTACTTCTTCGACCATTTGCTTGCTGGCTGGAACTATGCTTCCAAAAGATATGTACAAAACTGATCCAGCAGCCTTGGATTGAAGCCAGCTGGTGCAACTTGATTCTGCCCACAAACTCTTTTGTATGGGATTTTCTGTGAGCTCCTTGTAAAAGTTAATGGGACCAATTGCATAATGTGGCTGGTGTAGATTGAGGGCTGATAGGACGCCAGACTCTAGTTCTTGGACGATGTTGTGTAGAACAAAATCAGCCTTGTGCACCTGATCAAATGCTGCGGAAGTAAGCTTGAAGGAGATTGTATGGATATTGGATTCCTTTAGATATGGCATGAAGTCCTTTGTATTAACTGATGGGATTCCAGGTATGTAATCAGCAAGCTCTTCAACATTATCTGGTTCGAAAGCACGAATTTGTTAGTGATGTGCTGAAAAATAACAGCTTTACAGGCCTAGGTTGCTCTGTCTTTGGATATTACCTTTTAGTGGGTAGTGGCCCTTTTCTCTCAAGAGCTCTTTGTGGAATGCCAAAGAAAAGACTACGGCAGGCTGCGTCCATAAGGATACATGCACAATGTTGTACTTCTCCACAACTGCTGCTTGCCATGTGAAAAAAGTATCTGCTACCAAGAAATATATCGACCTAGGATCTGACCTGAGGACCCCCGCAACAAAATCATCCAGAAGAGGCTGAAACCCGCTCATCATGTGTTCATAGAACTCCTCAAATCCAGCAACTCTATCAAACTCATCCGGTAAACCATCACTAATGGTTGTGTATCGTATGTCGAGTCCTGATTCCCTGGCTTCAGAAAACATATTGAACTCTGTAGTTGTCTTGTTATGCACTTTCGCCAGCATTTTGTGTACATGCTCGAAGTTAACATAGGTGACTGAAAGGCCCTTGGTAGCAAGCTTGAAAACCAGGCTTATGGCAGGATTGATATGACCTTGATGTGGGAGAGGGAACACCAGAGCATGGAGATTCTGCATCCCCATCCCAGCCATTCTTTTGCTTTACCTCCTTTGAGCTACTTGCAGGTTTTCATTTGTACGGCTTTATATTACACGTTGAATGTTCCACAGGACCGCAGCAGTCTCCATCGAATAGATCAATTCATCGGTTATGGGATTGATTTGTCTTTTAGGATATTGAATGCTTCAAACACGCCTCTCCTGCATTGCGTGTTGGACTTTGTCTCCGAGAGGATTGGCGTTTCTTTTGAAAACACAGGGGTAGTAGGTGCACCTGGAAAATCAGAGAAAATGACTTGACGTCGCCATAGACAAGAAAAAGAGAAACAAGCCGTCAGGTTCATTTGCTCCGGAACTCTCTTTTGCGCCAAGGGATCGAGCATCCAGTTAGACTGAACTGAGGGGTAGCATTCAATGCGTTTCATTTTCTGTAGCTTTAAAAGACCGGGTTGATAAAATGGAGAGCTTTTATTTAGAAATAAGAAGGTGAGATGATTCTATGGGCTAGGGCTACTTGCATGTTTTCCTCCATCTCCTAGCTACTGAGTTGATAAAACGGCGAGTTTCTACTCAGAAATGACAAGAGTCAACAACATAGATGATTCTAGGAGCTTGCGAGTTTTTATTTGGAAATAAAAAAGAGTCAATCTAGGCGGTTGAATCCCTTAGAGGCTGAGGATCTTCTGTTTCAAATCCTGAAGGAACTGATCGAAGTTTCTGTTGGATGAACCACCAACCTCGAAGGCAGTATGCATCATCTCCTTCACTCGGCTGGCCTTGTCTCTTAACTTGTCTGAACCTCCTCCATCGCGAAAGAAGCTTTTGATATTTTCCGCGACTTGGTTTCTGTCAATGGACCTTCCACCATCTGGAAGGAGGTTCACTCCTACCTTCAAATCATCCACTACTAGCTTCCTAGTCGTCACCTGATCATGTGCAAATGGAAAGCAGATCATTGGAACGCCACACCACATGCTCTCCACCGTAGAGTTCCATCCATTGTGTGTCAGGAATCCTCCGACGGCCGGATTCGAGAGCACCTTGATCTGATTAGACCACGGGATTATCAGCCCTTTCCCCGCGATTTTCTCTTGGTATTCATCAGGCAGATTGTAGGGTTCTCCAGTGCTCAAGATTCCTGTCCTGAGAACCCACACGAAGTTCACTTCACTTAGAAGAAGTCCATGTGCTATTTCGTCCACAAGCTCTTTGTTCGAATGGACGAAGCTTCCGAACGAGACATACAGGACAGAGCCAGGGGGCTTGGACTCTAGCCATTTGGTGCAGTCGGACTCTGCCCAGACGCTCTTCATTATGGGACTGAATGAGAAGAACTTTTCGGCGAAGTTTAAGGGCCCAATGGCGTAATTTGGTTGGTGTCCATTTAGTGCTGCAAGGACCTCTGGCTCTAGTTCCTCGACCGTGTTTTGCAGAACGAAATCCGTTTTCTTCACCTCCCCAAAGGCGTGTGTGAGGATTTTGCCGATCACAGTCAAGGCTTCACATTCCTTGAGATAATTCAAGTCTCTGGTGTTTATCGATGGGATTCCAGGGAGATAAGTTATCTCCTCCACAGCATCATCTGTTTGGCAACAGGTGGACCGAACAAATCAGCAACTGGATAAGAAGCCAGGGGTTCTCAGAAGAAGAGAATTTACCTTTGCAGGGGAAATGGCCCTTCTCTCGGAGGAGTTCCAGATGATAAAGAATGTTAAATAGAAGCGCCGGCTGCGTCCAGAGAGAAACACTCACAATATTGTATTTCTTGGCGATGCCGGTATTCCAGAAATAGAGAGTGTCAAACACCACGAAATTTCTCCAACCAGAACCAAATTGTTTCAGCTTCTTCCCCACAAACTCCTCCGCAATGAGTGGAAACTTGACAACTAGCTCCTGGGCGTACTCATGGAAATTGTGATCTCTATCGAAGTCCAAAGGAAACCCGTCGCTTATCGTCTCGTAGCGTATATCGAGGCCGGCGGCCCGGGCCTCCCCGAAGATGTCAGCATCATCTGTAGCATGATGAGCTCGAGAGAGCATCTGGTGTACATGCTGGAAGTGAACAAAAGTGACGGTGATTCCCTTTGAAGCGAGGGCGAGAGCAAGATTGACGAAGGGGTTGATGTGGCCTTGGTATTGGGCTGAGACCATGATAGCATGGAGTTGGATCTCCTCCGCCGCCGCGCCGCTGCCCGGGGACATGATGCTGGCCGCGTATGGTGGACTGCTGCAGCCCCGGAAATAAATGAAATGGACAGAAGATAAACCAGTGGTGTTTTTTTACGTGAAAAATACAATTCTTATTTATAACACACCAAATTTAAGGAGGTGGGGTTGGGGCCCAATACTTTGTTGGACGCCCGTGAGATGACGTCTTTGGGGAGAATTCAAGCCCAATTGAGTAATGTTTTGATCCAGTGTTCAATTATATATAATTGAGTTTGCCGAATAATTCAAGCTTGACTCATCATGAACCATTACCAAGTAAAAGCGGTCGGGATTTTTTAAATTAGTAGTGATGATTGAAATTGTTGGCGAAAAGGGGAAATTAGTGGGTGGGGTCAACTCGGGAGTCGCAGGGCTGACTGCGGCCCGGACGGGGGAATTGCCCGGGGAACTCGAAAATTATATACAATATTTTTATCAAAAGACACCGCCGCCCGGACGCCAAACATCTTATTCCATTACAACTTTGTGAATCCCTTTCGATTACGTCGATTGGTTTATACCTCTTCACCATTGTCAATCGCCCCCTTCGTCCTGGCTCACGATCAGTCACTTGCGGAGACAGGGACGCGGGTAAGCCTTACGTTGGTTTGTTGTTTTTGTATCTTTCGATAGTTGATATGGTATACTGCGGGTCCGAATTGCAGAATGCCAGTTGCATTCTTTATATCTTTTTTTTGGAGGGGGAGGGGTTGGCATTGGTTTCGTGTATGTCGTTTTTCTTTCCGGGAAGGGCGTTGCATTAATGCATAGGTCGAATCATGGGTTGATTTCGGAATGCTTTAGTTGCCTGCTTAACTATGTGTGAATTCTTGACACAGTCTGTTTCTGGGTTTCATGCTGCTGGCTGAATGGAATTGATAAAATGACTTTGTATGCATTTGAAGAGCCTCCCCTCCTTCCATTTCACAAAGTTCACCTTTTTGTTTATGTTCCCGCCCTACCATCTGTTTCCCTTTATGCCCATGTTACTTATTCATCAGGCGATGGAGAACAGACCTTCGACAGTGGGCGCTGAAGATGGGAAAACTGATGCCCGCTGTCAACACACAGAGCACCGAGATAGGCATGCGTCGGAGGATAATGGCTTATCCTTTAGTGAGAATATCCCACGAAATGACATTGATATGGATGGGCTTTCTTGCAATTTCGGTAGAGCGTAGAAACGAGCTACTATTCTATCCTGCATTTTTTTCTCAATTTTAAAATTTGAATCATTGGATAAAAAGGCTCTGTGTTGTAGATGTCTGCCTTCCGTGGATCGTGCACTTTTTTCATCGCTGTTATCAATTTGCAGTAGATTGTGTTTTTTTCTTGCAATGAATGAGTATGCCTTCTTGCTTTTTTTATCGATTCATCTATCTTCTAACAGACTGGAAAATATTCTTATGCTATGTTTACGCTTGTTTTTTCCCAAGAAAAAATGCCATGAACTTCTCATTAACTTATGCTCTTTGCAGATTCATCAACTACTGGTCCTGGTCAGGAAATGGAAGACATGCTCAATCCCGACGTATGTTGCTTTCTTAATGCTATAGGGTGTGAAAATACCTTGCAGCATTTCAATCCTTTCACTTGTATTTGGGATTTAGCACTTGCATTCGAATATTTTCCACTCCTTTGTGTCTCAAAATGATTATTCTGCATAGGTACTTCACGAGGATATTGGATATCTTAGATTACAAAATGACTTTTGTAGCATTGGAAATGGATATCTTCTAGGTGAGCACTATCTACTTTTATTTTGTATACTTTTATACGTTAACTATTTCAGTAACTCTTTCAGAGTGGAAGCAGATAAAATTGTAATTCCCTTGGTATTTTGTTTTTAGGTGATGAATTTGCTGAAAATATGGGCTTGCAATCATCAGTTACTGGAAACCTTGAGCTGACATCTTTTTCCTGTATGAACACTACCTGGAAAGCTGATATTTTTCGAACGTCTGAAGTACCTGAGTGTCCGAGTCACGAACTTAACATGGGTGGCTGTGGGTATGGTGAAATATCTCTTCTGGGGCCTTCAGCTGAGGAAAAGCTGTCTAGGTCAACCTCATCATGTACTTTGGAGGATGTTGGCAAGTTCCAAAGTATCTCAAGCTGCAGTTTTCATGATATAGTGTCTGATGAAGCAGATATGAGTGCCTCTCCATCCAAGGATGTTGTTAACAGTCGAAAAAGGGATGTAAATGATGAGTTTTTTTCAGCAGGGAAAAATGCCGAGACTGATGGAAGAGATTATGAAACGCTAGGAAGGCATTCTCATGCCTGTGGCACCCATGAACATCCTACCCCAAAGAGGTCACGGAAGCCCACGCAGAGGTACGTTGATGAACTAGCAGATCCAGTTCTAAGGCAGTCTAGGAAAAAGCGGGTAGTCTCTTCATTAACACCCAAGGATCGGTCACCTGAAGCTAAAAGTAGAAAGAAATGCTCATCTGGGGCTAAACCAACGAAATTACCGGCAGAAGAGTTTTCTGTTAAAGCTATTCAGGTGCCTTTTGGTTCTTTGGTTCACACAGAGTGCCCCGAGAGTCCCAAGACCCCTGCATACGAACCTGTAAGTTTTGGTCTCCTATAAAAGCATTTATTTAAGCTCCAGTACCAAAGGGTTTTGTGTTCGATGTAAACAGCCCCGTCTTCCGGAGAGAGGTTATCCAGTGATCAAACTCAAAGAAAATACAGTTACGACACGCACTCAGAGGAGAAGGAATGAAGGTACCTTAGCTATTCACCTGAAGAAGGATCAGAATGCCATTATAATGAGGCAGAAAAAAATAAATGATGATGTTGTTCCATCACATCTGAAGAAGAAGGGTCACTATGTCAAAGTTCAGAATCGGAGCAAAAGAAATAACCATGCAGCTGTGATTCCCATAAAGAGAGAAAAATGCCTGGCAGCTGAGAGTCCTGAAGAAGGTGGCGGTAGGAGAAAGCATCACATCTTATGGACCATCACCGAGGTTAAGCAACTAATCGATGGCGTCACAGAATTTGGGGTTGGAAGATGGAGCCGCATAAAGAAACTTTTCTTTTCCTCATCGGCGCACCGCACCTCTGTTGATCTGAAGGTTAGAACACTGTCTGTTAGATTATTTGCATTCCCAGCAAAAAAAAAAAAAAAAAAAAAAATCAGGTTCTATTTATTTGTTTGCACAGGACAAGTGGCGAAATCTTCTAAAAGCAAGCGGTCTTGTGGAAAAAGAAAACCACAAGGTTCATTACATAAACTCTCCCTCGCTGCTATTCCTGAGATGGGAGTTGTTCTAACATGTGCAGCTGCAGGGTGGAGAAAGACGGAGTCTAGCATGGCGGCCTTTACCCAAGGCGATAATTCGCCGTGTGTGCGAGCTTGCGGCCATGCATCCTTACCCCAAAGGTCAGAAACAAAGGACACCCATGATCAAATATATCCATCACCGCGCTTCTCCGGATAGAAGTACAGACATTACTTTGAATGACTATCGCAGAATCTTAAGGAGCATCGACGGCAACTGATTTCCTCAACTTGATGTTAAACCAACTTGAACGTTTTGTAGAGTTCGTGGTGACTGTAAACTGTGAACATGAGTGAACTTCTCACTTTGAGACTCCTCATCCCTGTGACCGATCTCCTCCTCTTCCAGCAGATGCAGCCACTTGCTACGCCGCTTGCTGCTACGATCGTTTAAAACAAGGGCAGTGTGCACCTCCGGTCCGGCCCATAGTGTATGGTCCAAGCTCGTTTACACACCCCGACCCGACAGCCGCCCAGCCCGGACCAGTAATGAGATGAAGCCGTCCGTATACATTCCATGATGATGAGAGAGGGGAGGGGGAGGGGCACAGGGCACATTGGAACAAGGGGCGGGCGGGGGGGCGGGCAGGACAGACAGGTCAGGACCACCACTCGGATTGTCTGTTGAAACGTATGGATTCAATGCTGGCTACAATTCAATTGGATACGACAAAACACGCATTAAATTAATAATATTTTAGTCAAAAGTGAAATTTTAGATGCACATTCCGTTGCGATTGGGGGCGTGTCGTGGCACCTAACGAACATCAATTTCAGATCACAATCCACACTCAAATTCAACCCTCTCCCAGACATGAAAGAATCAAGAAGAAGATGAAGAAGAAGAAGAAGAATTCTCAACCTCCGTCATCGCGCCGCAAGCAGAGTTGGGATCTCACACGCTAACTTTACACTCCTAGGTTGATGACGTCGTTGTTCGACCGTGGCTCCGCAAGAATCGTCAGCCGTCGCGCCGATCTCATGAACGTACTGCACCAATACAATTACACCATCAGTTCACCGGAAAAACAACAAAAAAAAAAAAAAATTACGCTAATGGATGATGCATCCGGGGCTTACAGGAAGGGCTCGTCTCCAAGTTTTCTGATGGCCCCTGTTGCATCCCGATACACAACAAGGTTGGATGTTTTATCGGCCTCAATGCTGAACAGGTCTTGGAGTTTTGAGTGCAGTTCCTCGTAGCAGCCAACAGAAGAGAGATCGACGGTGCGTCCCACATCGTCCGACTCCAAGAAGACCTTGCAAAGGCCGTCAGTCAGTGCCTCGCAGGGCGAGGGAGAGACTGAGGCAGAGGGCACCCGCGTCTTGTTCTGATACAGAGCAAAACCGGAACCCGAGCCAGAACCATCTGAAGCATTCCCAAATTTGTTATCGGATGAACTGTTGCTGGTTCGGGTTGGGGAAGCAGCAGCAGCAGCATCATTGAAGCAGCCATGTTGGATCTTGGTATCAGTAAGAATAGGCTGCCCAAAGAGCACAAATGAGGCTGTGGTTGGGGCCGAAGGGGATTTTGAATCATCCGATTTTGTGTACTGTTGAGCTGAATTTCCCATAGTCAGTAAACACGAAATGTTTTCATCTCTCTCGTGTATCGGAACAGCAGGATTCGAAGCTTGGGACGACAAGGGGAAAGAGTCCAGAGGCATGAAGCAAGCAGAAGAGATAGGTGAAGGCTGTTTAGATTGCTGGAAATATGGAGCTGAAAAACCATACTGAGCGTGCCTGGCTCCCTGCATGCCAGCAGGAGGAGAGCTGATCGGAACACATCCGAAGATATTGTTTGGTCGGACAACATGCTGGCTCGAAAACGAAGGCATGAAAATTTGTCCACCAAGAGGAAATTCTTGATGGGGTAACCTGATCTTCTTTCCAGGATGTGAGAATGAGAAGGGAATTCCATGAACGTTCGATACCAGCTCCACCAACCAAGGGCTCACTCGTTTCACGTTTTGCAAAAGATCAGGCTCATCCCAGCTCACCTACAACCCAACCAACCAAATCGTCACCCAACATCTTAACAAACCAGCATTTTCAACTCAGACAAAGACTTACCTGAAGGAGCCTCCATGGAGAATCAGGCCAAAGGATAGGATCAGCAACTTTAACAGAGGAAATGGTCCCCATGAACCAACTGATACGCGATGAGTCCTCTGTTTCGAAAGCCATCTTGAATCTCATACCCGGGGCCCAGCATATTTGCAGGGCAACCTTAACTTGGGATGCTTTTACACAAAAATCTGGAGTGCTAGCACGAGGGTAGTAAATAACTTCGAATGGTTGTCCTCCGGCAGCAAGAGTGGCTGCCTGTACCACATCTTCTGCTTTCACTCTTCCCCTGTTAACCCAACTTTCATTATGTCTGCTAAGTTTACCCTCGTCCTCCCCCAGAAACGTAGAAATCCCTCCATACTGCATGCCTGAGTTGCCACAAGCCGAATTCCACCATGTCGGCATTTCTAATCCACTTCCAATCCCTTTCTTTGCCCGACGAATCCCAACGCAAAGATCACCATTCTCAGCTCGCATAAACACAATTGAGTCACCAGCAACAAGGCTCTTATGGTTCACAAAAGTACTCCATCCCGTAGTCAATAGATGTCTCCTTGGAGTTCCTCTGTATATATGCCTGAACTTCCATGTCTCACCATGAACATCTTTTGCGATAATTGTCTGCACTGGAGGATCTGCATTGTAATCCAGTCTTGGAAATATTGTCTCAGCGCAATACCTTGGAACCGAGAATCCTCCACCGTTGTTTGCATCAGACTGCGTCAATGTCTTAGCAAACGATGTGGGTTTATCCTGATTTCCAGAACCACTGACGGTGGCACCCTCATTGTCATCAAACCCCAACTCATTCCCGTTGATGGGAACTAATCTAATCTTTGCAAAAACTTCATCGGTCTCTCGATCTGCTAAGAACTTAACCGCAGAAACTCTACATGGAATGAATGCGGGAACTCGAGGACATTTTCTGAAATCAACATAACCAGAAGCATGCTCAGAGTGGCCCTGTGGGAAATAAAAGACGCTTGAATTCACAGACGGCATTTGCACCATGCTTCCAGCACAAGCGTGCCATAATTGAGAGTCCAAGCAGTTCTCTTCCTTAGACTCCATAGAACTGATCACAGGGAAACAATGTGCAATGAACAAAAAGCCAGAGTCAAAACTCTCTTTTCACATTTCCGAACTGCAGCGACAATCAAAATCGCCGTGAAACAACTTCCGACGCCCAATGGGAAAACTCAACGTGAATAGAACCTGAAATCTGAAGAAGAATCCCCCGAGTAATGTAGGTGAAACATTCCCCTAACAAATCAAATCCCGGAAACACAAACTGAAAAAAAGACCCGAATCCCAATTCTCTGCTCCTCCACTACTGCACACCGAAAACGCCCCCCAACAAACGCCTGAAACAACAACAAATCTCGGCAGAAGAAGCAAAATCAAAGAACGGAATCGAAAGGTAAAAGACTCCGAACACACCGAAAAGAAAGCAAGCTAAATGAAAACGCGATGATTCTGCCGTCTTTCAGTTGAGCGCTCCCTGTCCACTCGACCCACAAAAATGCTCCACAACTCTCACCCCCTCTCCCCTTTACCGGTTTACCTCCCCCCCACTCTCTCTCTCTCTCTCTCTCTCTCTCTCTAAGATTACGTACACAGGAATCTATAGATACATATATAAACATATGTCATATCTACAAAATGCCCATACAAGGAAAGCGTCTTTCATCAAGTCCTTCTCTTTCTTCTGTTTTCCTTTTTCACCTGACCAGGCAGTTTTTTTCCCCCTCTTCCCCTCCCTTTTCGCCCACTGTAAAAAAATCCCACTTTTTGAAAAGCCTCATAAACACGTACGCAGCCCCCTTCATCTTCTTCTTGTTTAGATCTAAAAGTAGATTCTGATCGGATCCCACTATCATTCTCACAAACCCAAAAATGTCATACCCACTCACTCACTCACTCCCGGAGGGGATTCACTCCACTAAAAATTCTACTGGAATGAATGAATGGTTATTATATTAATACTTTCATTCTGCTGCAGAGTTGCTGATTAGGGCAGTTCCATTATTTTAATGGACTGGGGGCTGTCCGTCCTGCAACCCAGAACAAGAAGAAGAAGAAGAAGACTATCACGTACATTATTTTCATAATCCTTTTCCGCATTTTTTATTACCCAACCAGGTCAACCCTCGTATACATACATCACTCTGCTCCTGCGCTGCGTCAACAGTTTCGGACCTGGATTTGAATCGTGGAATGCATACGGAGTAGCACCACTCCGAGACGACAATAATGCATTGCTTTTAGCTTAGCAGTCTAAATGATCCAATAACCCCACGGATGAGTCCAGTCCAGGGGAACGTGTACGTAGTGGGATGGGGCGGGCGCAATCGCGATGGGGTGGAACCTTGCCCTTGCCTTGGTTGGGGACCAAGGGCAAGGGCAGAGAGTGTAATTTTGGGGGAGGTGAGACAAACACCCATCAATGGATGATGTTATTGGACATGGAACCCAACAACCCTAACTACCAGCAAGCGTCCTTTTGCTTTCAACATTTCCCCCGCGGACACCCCCACCCCACCCACCCACCCCGCCCACGAAATCCTCAGTCATCGCATCGCATCGCAGACACGCCCTCCCTTCACAGTTCGCACCCCAACCCATCCTCAAAGAAGCACTTTTAGCTGAGCATCAAGCCACCTGGATACGCTGCTGCCTGATGCATGCCTTTGTTCTAATCTAATCTAACACAAACATGGAGTTGTAGGTAGGAATGAATGGGTTTCCATCCATCCATGTCTTAATGAAACTCGAAAGGGTCGGGTGAGCTGGTCCGCAGGATTTAAAATCTTAGCACATGCTGGGCATGAAAACTGGAATATTCATGACACACGCCATAGATGTCGTTACGTTGTATCATCCAACCTCCAATATCATCATCATCATCTTCTTCTTCTTCTTCTTATCTTATGGGCTGGGGGGAGGGGGAGAATTTAAATTTATGAGGAGAGAGGTGGGGGGAGGGAGTAAAGAGTGATGAGGACCTGAGAAAAGCCCTGTCTGGAATCTGAGAATCGCCACTTAACTCGTCAAAACCGAACCCGAAAACCAACTCATCAGTCTATCGCCACTGCACCGCCGGCACCCGCGACTAAACGACGATCCTCTCCTGCGCTGCACCCCCTGCTCCCGGAATCATTCCAATGTCATGCCCCAGTGGGCAGTGCCCAGTGCCCAGTGGCCAGTAGAGAGAGATCTTGTACAACACAAATACTTGCCCTTGTGTGTATACATACTCGTATTTGCTCTTGTTATATAAAAGTAATAGTAATAATAGACGGTGCTGCTAGAGTTTCGAGGGTAGGGGTGGGCCTAGCCCCTTGCCAGCATGTGTGCGTTGCGTTGCGTTGGCCTCCCACGACAGCCCCTAATTCATTCATCCCAAGGCCAGTTTCATAGCTGCCGCGCCGCATATGTTATGTTTTTCACAAGTGTCATGCGCCAATCCTATGTCTCCCAGACGTTGTTAGACACAGTTGCACTCATCTCCTCTACATAGATTGCATCACTCACTCTGTGTGTGGTGGAGAGGCCGGCCCCGGCCCGGGGTGGCAACACACAGATAATGCACGGCACAGTGCTGGAATGGAAAGAGAATTCCGAGGGGCAGCATTGAATTTACCCGCAATCATGACTTGCTAACCCGGCCACGCCATCATCGCTCACGGACTCGACTCACACATTTCTTTCTTTCTTTCTTTCCCTCGCTCGAGTTGGAACACTGCAGGGGCTGATGGAGATGGCACAGGGACACGCTGCAACAAACCCGAGCTTTAATAAACCCTAATGACCTTTCGTAACAACAATAATCAGTGGTGGTTTAGGGGAAAAGGAGAGGGGTGTGGGGGTGAGTGGACGGACACTGGACAGTGAGGCCCAGCTGCGCTGCAGGATCTCACAGAAGCAAGACAAAGGGCGCGTGCGGGCCCCACACCCCTAGTGTCTTTGTCGTTGTGTGTGAGAGCCGATGGCGACACGCCGGCGGTCGGGCGCCCTAATCACCCACAAACACATGCCTAATAACTGCACTAAATGCCGGTTTCATGCAATCGAATCGAATCGGGGACTTCCGAGGATAGCAGTGCTTGAGGCCAGGCCGGCCACTCTGCTGCCGCTGCTGCTCCTGCTTCTGCGGGCTGCTGTATGTGACGACTGCGGCTCCCGACAAGTCTCTGCGTGGGTTAAACAGCACTCAGACGCAGGCCTCGCCTCGCCTCGCCTCGGGGGTGTTCTACGAGTTGAGTTAATCCGTCTGCTTCACAGAACCGGTCTGGTCAAAACTTAATCATCATACGAATTTATGTAAGCACCAGTACATTTATTCTGTCATGTGCCTCCACATTGCCGCGATACCGGCCCTCAACAGTCAACTGCCTCTTCAACTTTTTACCTTTTGGGAGATATCATGGTGAACTGTAACCAGGAATTGGGCGACAAATATCCATGGATCACATAGAAAACCCAGGTCAAAAATAATAGAAACTTGAAATGCACAATGAAGATCCCGAAACCAAAGCCGTGGTTTCAGGGAGCAGCAGCAGCTTCAGACATTTCGCGTTCAAGATTCTCGCCGGCCTCCTTGAACGACAACAGTTCCTGCAAAAGTGAAGCCATTTTTGCTTCATCCGCTTCACGGATGCGTGCCGGAACCTTTTCCTGATATGAAGTAGCAGTAGTTTTCTTCATCAACGCATCGTATTGCCTGTGAGAGGAATCAGATAAGGCTCAGTGGGAGGATCCCGGAAACTGTAGAATGAAGTTTCGCCCTCACCTTTGCACTTCCTCCATCTTCTTTATAAGTTTTTCAAGTTCAGCGTCCACGTTAATTGCGCCTCTAAGTTTAAGGTGTACTGAGAGAGATTCATTGACCACATCAACAATGCAGCCGACCGGAGTCTCGTCATTCTCACTCAGGACCTGAAGATAAGGCTTAGACGTAAAATGAAGCAGGAGCAGTATGCAGCCAGCATATGCGAAGGCCCAGAGGTTATGATGCAGAAGGACGGCTTACATCTAGGGAGGATAATGTAGCAAGGGTGCTTATCACCATGTCGTGCCTCTTGATGGCGTGGCACGCATCCCTTGTACGGCACCGAACGAAACCTGCTCGCCTGGACAGAACAAATAAAACAAAATGGTTCAGCGTGCAAGCATATAGCAGTTGATAACTAGAGGTGCTAGAAGGACCTTTCATATCATCATCAAATATCATTTACCTTTCATATCGCTCATCAGGCGCCAACTGTGCACGGAGGGACCTAAGTGATTTCACTACAGACTCGATCACGCTCATCTCCAACTCCACCTCATCATTGGCCCAATCCTGAAGACGAGGAACTAAGCTGCTTCATCACGACATTATGTGAAATGATAAAAGAAAGAATCGAATGATTAACTTGGAGTACTGAAAGACCACTTAAAGAACGCAATACATGCTTGTGCAAGTGCGAAAAATTATCATGTTAGAATGAACTATATACCACATGTAGTGGTATGATTCTACGGCAAGCTTACCTGTATAACCAACGGATACTCAGCTATTACTATTGATTCTTTCCTCACAGAATCCTTCCTACAAGGAAGACGCTGCCATAGTTCTTCAGTGACAAATGGCATAAAAGGATGAAGTAATCTCAAGCCATTGTCCAAACATAACCACAGCGTGTACTGTGCACTTCTTCGTGATGACTCCAGAGCTGGGTCATTACCAGAGAAATATGGCTTAATTGCTTCAATAAATACATCACACAACTGAAACTGCCACCATGAATACACTGCGGTTGCAGCATCTGAGAATTCATAGGATTCTAAGGACGCCACAGTTTTTGATATAGCTTTGTTGAGAACAGCAAGTATCCACTTGCAGATGAAAGGCATGGTTTCTGGGATAATATCTGATGGAGGAATATAATCTTCGCCAAGTTTGCTCATGGCAAATCGGATAGCATTCCACAGCTTGTTACACCATTGTCGATATCCCACCACCCTTTGGATATCCAGGTTTATTTTGTCAGACTGTAACAAGAGAAATATCAATACAAAATGTCAACTCTGGTCAATATACCGCAGAAAATAAGTATAAAAACTATGAACCTGAGCAGTGTATGATACAAGTGCAAATCGCAAAGCATCTGTGCCACATTCAGGAATGCCATCCGGAAAATCTTTTGCTTGCCCTTCTTTAGCAGTTTTCAGTTCCTTGGGATCCAAATTGCTATCTTCTAACCTTTTCTGAAGACCACTCAGCGTGATTCCATTAATCACTTCTAAAGGGTCGATAACATTTCCAAGTGACTTGGACATTTTGCGTCCATGGGCATCACGAATCATAGGATGCAAGTAAACCTAAATACAGCAAACTGAGCATTACTAGAAAATCAGGAGGAAATACATGATTAAAATGGATGAAACACTAGGCTCCTAGAAGATTTTCATTTTCTTTTCATTCTAAGGGCCAGGTTCTGTAATATCATGCATTTTTTTTTAAATAGGAACCTGAGTCATGCAATTTTTGGCCAGAAAACACAAAGTTTTAGCAATAGGAAAATAGAAATCCCTTCACTAACCTTTCTAAATGGGACATCACCTCCAAGCTTCATACCCAACATAACCATGCGAGCAACCCAGAAAAAGAGAATATCATGACCCGTTTCAAGCACAGATGTTGGATAAAATGTTTTGAGATCGCTTGTACAATCTGGCCACCCCAGTACAGATAATGGAAAAAGGCCTGAAGAAAACCAAGTATCCAGGACATCTGGATCTTGAAAGAGCTGGAATGATTTACCATCAAACAGTCTCCTCGCCTCCTCCTCGGCCTCTTTTTCACTCCTTGCAACCACCCAGTGGTCATTGTATGCACCAAGTTCCTTAAGTTCATCATTTTCCAAAACTGCATAATATGCAGGAATGCGATGACCCCACCAAAGTTGCCTTGAAATGCACCAATCACGGATATTCTCAAGCCATCTACAACACATAAATCCAAGTGATCGATCAATATGCTTAACCAACGCAGGAAGTGACAACATTGTACTATCTAGAAACTCAAGGTGCTGTAAAGAGGCAAACAATAGGGAAAAAATTGAACCACATAAACTCAACTGAAGGTACGGAAAGGAAACTAATGCACGATTCAAAAGCACCTCTTCCATTCAGCTACATATTGCTTTGGGATGATCTCCATTCTAGGGTTGGAATCATTCATGACGGCATCAAGACCTTCTTCTGCCATGCTTTTACAGTTGACATACCACTGGGGCTTAATTAGCGGCTCCACAACATCATTACTTCTTGAACAAACACCGAGACGCATCTCATTATTTTTGTCGCCTCTATAGAGTCCCTTCAAGTGAAAATTAATGCATCAATGAAAACACAGATAATTTTAGATACCAAATAAAAGTCCAATCTTCAAAAAGTGGTACCTTCTCCTTCAATGCTTCAGTTATAGCCACACGGGCCTTAAAGCGAGGCATTCCTACAAATACTGAGCCACCATTGCTATTTATCATGCCATCATCTGTAAAAATATTAATGAACTCGAGATTATGCCGCTTTCCAACCTCAAAATCATTTGGATCATGGGCAGGAGTTATCTGCAAAATAAAATTTATCAGCATTAAATAAAGTGGAGATGAAATGACATATCTAGACAACTTACCTTGACAGCCCCAGTTCCAAAATTCATGTCAACAAGAACAGCATCACAAACTATAGGAAGCCTCCTACCATTAAAAGGATGGATGGCGTATTTTCCATGAATATGCCAATACCTAGGGTCTTCTGGATGAATCGCAATTGCAGTATCCCCTAGCATAGTTTCCACTCGTGTAGTTGCCACGACAATTTCGTCCAACCCTCCTTCCAGAGGATAAGCAAAGGATGTCAGAACTCCAAATTCGACAGGCTTCTCATATCCAGGAACCCGCAAAGGAGTTCTCTCTTTGATATCAATATATTCTACCTGAAAGAAACATCAAAACACGTCAATAAGAACTGGGGCCACTTAGAAAATATTGGGAAGGAACATACCTCGATGTCAGATATAGCAGTCCTCAAAACGCAATCCCAGTTCACCAGTCGCAGATCCCTAAAGAGAAAAGAATATGTGCACTGTTTAAAGTTGACTTGAGACTTCAAATGACATGAATTTCATAACTCGATAACGTTCACGATAGGAAACCCATATGAAGGTGATGGTACGCATATCCTCAGAAAGGGAAGAAGTTGGATTCAGGGGATAAACTGGCACCGGATCTATCTTTTGGCATTGCTATAGGTATGATAAAATGTATTACCGCCATACCTATATATCAAGCCCTCCTTGTGAAGTCTTACAAAGGCCTCAGTCACTGCTATAGATCTCTTCTCATCCATTGTAAAGCACTATATACAAAATTATTTAGTGATCACAAAAAGGAAAATACATGGCCAGCCATCATGCAAGTAACAAGTATGCCACATTCAAACAAGACCGAGGGTTCACTAAAAAGGGTTTCACCTCACGAGACCAATCAATGGACGCTCCTAAGCGCCGAAGTTGTTTTAGAATGGTGCCCCCGTACTGATTCTTCCATTTCCAGACCTTTTTTTTCACAATGCAGAGAAGTCAGCTAACCAACTTTTCTGATAACAGATATTTAAATTTATAGGTCTAGTGAGTGCAACACATAGAAATATCTTAAAACTTTACTCACTTCTTCAACAAAGTTTTCACGGCCAACATCATGCCTCGTTAATTTCCTTTCTCGATAAATTTTCTTCTCCACCACAACCTGTCAGATGAGCATAATGAACAACCTCAAAAACGTGTCTATACAAACATAAAACCCAACATATATTGGTGGTATCACATAATGCATCTTACTGGATGACCCAAATGAATTTTTTCCATTCCTGAACCTCCTCTGAATTAATAGAGCTATACATCTCACACAGTAGAGAAAAACAGGGGTCCAAAAAACACAGTGACTGACCTGAGTGGCAATTCCAGCGTGATCAGTTCCAGGCACCCACAATGCATTATAGCCAGACATTCGTCTCCACCGAATGATAGTATCCTGGAGCAAGGAGGCAGTTCTTGTTGAGGAGAAACTAAGATGTCAATAATTCATTATAATGAAGCCGCAAAAGATAAACTGGGTGGGTACCCAGTCATATTTGATCAGGAAACCTGGATTGCAGTAGTCAGCGCATGACCAATGTGGAGTGCCCCCGTAACATTTGGTGGTGGAAAAACCTTACACAAAATGAAAGTGGCAGAACTTAATAGAAATACTAATGTTGCACCTGAGAAATCTATTCGATACTGAAAGCTCTAGACTTCATTCTGCCAGTTAACCATACGGATTATTTCAATAAAAAAAACTAAATCAAGAAAATTATTTTTGTTGAAAAATCCTATAGAAAATGCACGAAACAAAAACACTTAAAAACAATACTTGTTTTCTTAGCCCTCTGATAAAAAGATGCAGGAGCCCACGAAACTCCAGAAACTCACTATGACAAACGGTGGTTTGGAGCTATCCGAGTCAGCCACAAAGAAGTTAGATTTTTCCCACCATTCATACCACCTACGAAAGAGATCAGCGCAATAATAAAAAGATAATTATTTCATGTTAGAATGAGGGCCAAAGAATGGAAATATGATAGTCATACGATTTTTCAACAGCACTGGGACTGTAAGTCTTTGCCATTTGGCGTGACAGGTTTTTTTTACTACCCACAGGGGTTTCAGGGTCATTGTAGTCCTCAGAGTTTTCAGCATTAGTTTCTCTCCTCAAACTCTTCTTTTTCCCAGAATCCGGAATACTGGAAGCCTTTTGTGCCTATTATATACGCATGGCGTAAGGTAACAAATCATGAGAGAGATCCTTAGGATTTGATCAATAGAAAACGGGCTAGATTAACCTGAAGCTTTGCAGCTTCTGCTTTTTGGGCAGCCTTCTGCTTCTTCAACTCCTTTTCTCGAGCCTATCCAAAAAAAAAAAAAAAATTGCAAAGCAGGTAATTGGATGGTTAGCGCTTCATTTGATCGAACGAACCAACATTTTACCTACTATATGAACCCAGAAACAAAATTTAGTATTGAAACCTTCATGGTCAAATGAATTTCCTAAACTAAAAAAAGAAGGAACACCAACGACCTTTTCCTCTTTCTTCTTCTTCTTTTCAATCGACTCTGCAGTCTGCTCTTGAGAATCCATTCCACTGCCCGCCTATACCATCAGCAATAAAAGGAAAATATTAATAAGAAACAGTGGAACTATAGACTACATCGTCATCAGTATCAAAAGTACAAACAAAGGAAGGATCAGAAATAAAAAACAGAAGGTAGGCAAGGGTTCCAACGGCGAATACCGAGAAATAATCAGATCGGCGGCGGGCGGAGAGGTGAAACGTAGGGTTTTGCGAAGTGGGGCGGGGAACAACAACGGCTCGATAACTTGCAACGGCTAATCCTCGGAAACGCTTTATTACCATAGGTGGAGCTTCCTTATTATGCTGAGCTGTCTGTATTAGGGCTTTTGTTCTATTCTGTTCACAAAAGCCCGATCGGCCCACTTAACTGGATCCAATTCCAGCATATGAATAAGCCCACACAACGGTTAACGGTTGGTGTTACGGCGGCTAACCGTCTCTTTTGCAGCAGTACAGCGCACACTACCGTTTGGCGCCAGCATCCACCATTTATACCCAATGCATCTCTTTTTCTTTTTTATGGAATTCGAACTTCGAAGTGACCGCTGGGAGCCGCACGTGGCGACAACGTCCGTCTCTCTCTTTTTTACATCCGGTCTGAGTTGAGTCCTCAGCAGTTGCAGGTGCTCCTCCTCAAAACCCACCCAATTTTCTGGGTCCTCCGGCGAGTTTATCGTCTGTTTCACGGTTTTTGTCATCTTTTCCGGCATCGGTCCAACGGCGACCCTAGATTTTGATTTCGGTACACTGACCTTGCCAAACTTGAAGCTCATCGGCGACGCACATTTGAGCAACGGGAGCGTCAGACTGACTCGCGATGTCGGGGTGCCCTACTCCGGCGCACCTCGTTATTATTCTTCGGTTGCTTCGAGGACTCGGAAATTTCCAAATGGGATCAAGTTTCGGGTCGGGTCCATGGCTGAGGCCCGGGCTTGTAGCCCGTTTGGTTATTATGATGTGGCCCTGCAACGCGAGCTGGGCCGGCCCATTGGGCTAGCCGACGCATTCTCTTCCGAATTTCAGTGCAGCGGTGGCGTGTGTAAAAACAGAAATTACCGTCACACGTCACAGGGTCATTCATATATATATATGTTTTTTTTTTCACCTGGGGGTGGTTGGAACCATTGAAGGCTGACGCAGGGGACATCCATCTACTCCAACCTGCGCCCTCATTTATGACACTGCCGTACAGGAGAATCTACCCAGCACACGCCTATTCACAATTCATGGCCTTCTTATTTGTTAGGAAACATAAATCCAATCAATTGAAATGACCACTGATTGAATTTGATTGGTCAGGTGAGCGGAACTTAGTGTGAATGTTCGCAATAAGAATAGGAGATGCACATGGGATGTTCAAAAGTCCACTTTTACCACTCTGTGGGGTGTTTGTCTTTTTCTTCCTGACTTCTATGGAGATAAATGTAGCAGTGACACATATATTTTTTTTAGAGCAGAACTGATGCGGTGTAATCACCAACTTGAAGGAGTTGATCAGAATCCTGCTCACTTCTAAACGTGTGTAGTGGTGAGAAAACGAGGGATGGACAAGAAGGGAGTGAGGTAGTATCCTGCTAGAAAGCTCTCCCTGTATGTATATTCTTTGATAGCTACTCCGCTTGGTCTTTTTCACCTGTTCATTTTTGCAATTTTCTATGTGTTCTCTTGGGTCCTTTTCTCTTGTTCCTCCATGTGTTTTTCTGGTAATGGGCGGTGGCGGTGATGCTGTTTACTAGCAAGTTTTATTTGCTAGTTGCTTCCAATGTTTTGATTCTGTTCCTTTTGGCAGTATGTGTCTTGTTTCAGACGTATATTGAATCATGCAGAGCTCTGGATCAAGGTAATTTCCTCAATTCTTAGCTACTCTATGCCTTTTCTGGCACTTCTTCCCGCATGTCTGAATGTGAAACCGCTTCTGAGGCAAGGTCTGGTTGCTTCGATCAACCTTCTAATTTCGTGGCGAAAGCTCCCCGGAAGCTCAAATCTCCGGCATCTGACGCCGGTGGCAAACACAGAGGAGCTGAAGGTGCTGAACGCAAGGTGTCTTCCGAGGTATGTACAGCAAGTGCTTGTTTGTACCTGGTTTGATTTCTGGGAACTCATTCCTTCGATTCCACAAGCAGAACAAAAAGATAAGCAAAGACACCGAAATGGAATCTCAGCTAGCTGATCTCCAAGTTGAGCTGAAGAAGGCTAAGGAGCAGCTGAGGTGGAGTGAGACGCTGAAGGCAAGATATCAACGGGAGGTTGAAGAAGCGAAGAGGAAATTGTCTGCAATGTCTGTGAAACTCGAGTACACGGAGCAGCAGTTAGATGAACTCTCAAAATCTGAGGAAGATCGGGTGCAGGAGTTGTGCAAGATAGCGCATGATAGGGATAAAGCGTGGCAATCCGAGCTTGATGCTGTGAAGCAGCAGCAGTTGATGACTTCTACTGCTTTGGCATCTGCTATGAATGAGATGAACAGACTCAAGATTCAGTTGGGGAAGGCTCCCCAGTTGGAGGCTCGTCAAGCTGCCGAGGTTCATAGTTTAAGAAATGAACTTCGGGAAACACTTTTACTGGCTGAGGATCTCAAGTTGCAGTTGAACAGTGCAAGGCAGTCCGAAGCTCTGGTGATGAAGGACCTTCGGCTGGTTCAAAGAGAGAATGAAGCCATTAGAACTTCCGAGGAAACATTGAAGTTGAAGCTTGCTAAAGCACTTGAATCCCACAATGCATTGCTGTTGGAGCTGGAGGAGTCCAAGAATAAACTGATCCCCTCGGAGAATGCCCGGAACTCGTTACGAAGGGGGAAGAAGATGAATCTGAGATTTCTGTCCTGAAAAGTGAGGTCAGACGCTTGAGAGCAGCGGTCAAGGAAGCTGAGATGAAGTATCAGAATGAGTACATGCATAGCACTTTAGAGATAAGAAATGCCTATCAAATGTTAGAGGAAATGAAGTCTGCATATCGGTCGGAAGAATCCGAATCAAGAGCCAAGCTAAATCAATCCATGGCTGAAGTTGAAGAACTCAGGAAAATGTTGGCTGCAATGGGGATCAATGGACAGAGGCTAGACCAGGAGGCTAACAGAGAATCTGAACTTGTTGAGAAAGATATGGAGATGCAAAGAATGTCTGATGAGAATGAGAAGCTGAAATCTGAAATCTCAAAGACCAAGAATGACCAAAGTAATGCCAAGGATTCCCTCGTGGAACTGAACTCGAGTTTTGGACAAGCTGATCTTCTTATTAAAGAGCTGGATGCAGCTCGGGCATCAAAAGCACAGGTGGAAGCCGAGTTGGGAAGAATAAAGGTGCAATATGATCAATGGAGAAAGGCTGCTGAGGCAGCTGCTGCAATGCTAACTGCTGGAGACAATGAAAAATATGGAGGAGAAGGACTTGGGAACATGATGAGCAGCTCCATGCCGTTAGAGGATACTGAGGATGACTCCCCGAAGAAGAGAAATACGAACATGCTGAAGAAGATAGGTGTACTGCTAAGGAAAGGGCAGAAGTAGAGGGATGTGCAATCTTCAAGCTTGCAGGATCTTATCCTCTTTGCTTGGCATCGACGTCTCACCTTATAGCTTTCTAACTCGGGAATGCAGGTACGTTCTTGGAAGTTTGTATCTACTGGATTCTGTAATTCGTCATTACCTTATATCATTGTCAAGTTTTCTAGTAGAAGCTGTAATAAAATTTCACTTCACTACAATTGTTGCCTTATCCTACGAAATAGCGCGATAAATTCACATCAAACAACTGCCAAGTGCCTAAATATATAAAAAAAAGCATCGAGTAATGCGCACGAAGGCAAAGATTAATCTTCAAAAACGTACCCGCATTGATGAAATCAACAATGTTCGAATAATGCACCATTTAGGAAGCTTATGCCATAAGTTCATCAGCATACTGCATGTGCAGACCAAAGTCATCAAGGATTTCGAAAATTCAAACTCCAGCTAGAAAGCTATGAGCAGAGAGACATTTCACCAATACAAAGATTGATAATCAATCGATGATTAAAATTAATACGGTCATAGTTTAACAAGATAAAAGCAACGGGGTAGGATCAAACAAAATTGGAGACACTGCTCTAAGAAAGGCATGGACTAATACACCACTCCAGCTAGCTACATAGCTTTTCTTCATCAGTTTTTCTTGCTCTTGGAATGATTATTTCTACCAAAACCCTTAAAATCATTAGTTGTCTCCGAAGTGTTCTGCTTTTTCAAGCCTTTCCTTCCCCCAAATCCAAACTTGGCGCTCTTTTGATCTTTATCTTTCCTCTTCTTATCAAACCCTTTCTTGCCCTTCCCACCAATTAGTTTTGCCTTGCCACCCGTCCGATCTCCAGGAGCCACCCCTGGCCTTTTCTTTGCTGATCTTTGGAATGGTTTCTCATGGTCAAAATCGAAGTTTAGATCACCATCTTTATCGTCCATTGCAAAACCACTTCGCTTCCTCTGCTTTCTCCAGTTCTTTACAGATTCAATGTCCTCTTTCTTCTGTTTAGCCCTCTCCTTCATCTTCTGTGCCTGAATCTCCTTAGCCATCTTCTTGTTCTCTCTTGCCTTCTTTCTCTCCTCAGCCTCCTCCAATTTCCTCTTTTCCGCCAAGAGGCGGCTCTTCACTTTCTCCATATGTGTATCCGATTTCACCATTTCTGCATAATAGTTGGAAGGTCTCAAGAAGGGCAAACCCATCTGTTGAAACTTCGCAAAAGCCTGTCTTGACCCTTCAAGTGCCTGTGTATAGAAAGCAAGCTCCCGAGTGAGGTCATCATTCACATCCACCTCCTGTTCCTGAACAATGTCAATCGAAAGCCTTTGAATCCAGTCTACATTTTCCGGCCAACGAATATCTTCAAGCTTGTCAATCAAACCACTCCTGTCATAAACCGCAGTTTTCGACGGCTCATCCAACTTCACGTCTTCATCTTCTTCAGATTCCGATTCAGAAACCTCAGGATCAACCTCTTCATCCATTTCAACATCATTCGTTAGTTCACTACTCCCCATGGCTGCCAAATAAACGCCTGGTAGAAACACGTACGTACAAAACTTATCAGCATCATAGAAAAAACAGGTGAACAAACTCCAGATCTTGTATATAATCAAATAACCTATCAAACCTTAACGAATCACTGGGGGATGGTTCGACGAAAACCAATAGGAAATACGAGGATAAAAGAACTGCGAATCTCGTCCAAAACCTCTCCTCAAACCCTTCGAGTAGAACGTAGGCGCGACGGCGGACGAAAGGAGAACCTGCTCTACGAAACAAGTTGTCCCTCTACATATAGGCCGGACGCAGACCCATTCAGTTTTCATCATCCTAAATGGGCCGAGGCCCATGGACACCAATCCCTTTCTTTCAAGCCCTTGTATTTTTCAGTTACGTTTTTTTAATGAATCGAATTAAATCCGGGAAATGAAGAAAGCGCAACGTACTTGCACTTTGTATTATTGAAGAACAGTAAGACAAAGAAACATCACTGCACAGAGACGATGTGGTAAAACATATAAATATGTACATCAAGAAATGCAACACACCAGACTCCTTGTATTTGCATCTCAGACCTCCACTGAGACCACCTTTTGTATGTGCATCCCCAACATCCAGACACGAACCAAACATCTATATTCACATGTATATGTACCAGAGGGATCAGCATCATCTGCGCTTCTAGGAAAGATGGAATGATCCCTGCCCCTCCGTGATCGCGTACAGGAGCTTCTCCTTCATGATATCCTGCAAGACAACCACACGGATGAATGTGAAGTCATGTTCAGAGTGCATGCAGTTAGTTGACGCCCACCTTGGAGGAGTAAGGAGGAAGCTTCACGTAATTTGCACAGGTCATCACACTTGGGAGCTCAGCGTCTGTTCCCTTGCTGCAATGCTGTTCAAAAAAGGGGTCCTTCAATGTGTTTCTTCTATCACAATAGGGGCGTTGAAGAAACGCATAGAAGAGAAGAGGGTACCTTCCGAACAATGGTCAGCTTGGGATTGAGGGAGGCTAGTCCTCCGGTAGGAAGCCGAGTTGCACCGGTAATAAACTGCAAGAATGCCCTTTGCTGTTGTGAATTGAACTCCCGCAAGATCTCGAGTAACTGGTCATGAAAGGGATACAGCCATCACTCGAAATGTTGAATGGCATAGGGTTGAAATGAAGAAAAATCAAAACAAATCCACAGACCATTACAACTGGAGGGCTGTTGATAGTGTACCCGTGGTCAAATTTGATGTGATCCAAGAGGCTGTCCGACTGCAATCAAGGTTATGTCATGATAGAAGTTAAGGTACCACTGTTTTACCCAGTTTAAGGCTATTCACCGGGAAGGGAGCGTGCGCAGACGAAGTATCAATGAAAAAAAACACTTAAATGTCAAGCGCGTAATATGTGAACCATACGGCACGAGCTAATTAACAACTATAGTGCGATTACTCACATTCCATTGCACATGTTCTCCACATAGCAAATGCTCCAATTCTTCCTCCCTGAAAACTTTAAGGTGCCTTATGTTGAAGACCTAAAAACATTAAAATGAGCACCATAATAAATGATGTACGGGAGAACAGAGCACATGGAGAAGGAAGGGATTTATACGTTTAGATAAAGGCTGAAAGGTTCCACAAAGCATAATCCAGAACTTACCTGATTAAAGCCTGCCTTGAATGCCTCAACCTGTCGAGCTATTCCAGATTTGATTGTGGCATCGATCACCAGAGATATGTATTTCTCCAAGTTATCAAGGTTTACCTGAAACCCGATCGACCAGATGAGGCTGCTGCTTCTATCAAATATATATTAAAAAATAGAAAAAGAGGGGATGAATGCTGAACTGACTGACCATATTTGATTCTGATTCCTCGACAAACTGATAATCAGGATATCCAGGAAGACTGAAATCAAGGTAAAGATCTTCAATTTTTGTGAGCAAAGAGCCCACGTCTGCATTTTTTTCTTTTTCATCCCCAACAACCTTGGAATATCTATTCAATCTAACAACATCAAGGAGGTCTAGAAGAACCTTGCCCAATGCAGGATCAAATGAAAGGATGTCATGCACATTTAATTCCTACAGGGTGACAATCAACATATCAAAATTATGAAAAAAAAATAGCCCCTCCCACCCACAAGAAAATAAAGCATACCTTTCCAATAACACATTTATAGAAAGGCTTGGAGAATGGAAAATCTAGGACTCGCTCGTCTTCAATGGCTTTAGCCACCATCTGTCCAAGAAGCCTGAACTTATCAACAGCTTCTGAGAACATGTTGCTACTTGATGTGCTCAGCAATGGTGACCAAGGGCGAGGAAAAAGACCAAATGGAGGTGGCCAAGATCCGGAGTTCTGTGCTTGATCAACAGTTGAGCATTGATGCGGCAGTGTATCACCTCTCCACATATACAACCCAACTTTTTGAAACTCCTGGCAAACTAAAGTGTAAAACTCCAACATAGGGCCGAGCCCAGTGCCTACCTCCTCATTAAACTCCACCTCAAGAGGAACTTTGTGATGGACATATAATTCCATCATTCTTACAGTCGACTCCAGAACCCTGTCACGATGAACCACAAACTTCTTCTTGGTAATATTCCGGTAACTTTGCTGACTGACATCTAAGCCTCCAAGATGTCGACTAGAAAATAAGCTCACAGAATTAGGCGAGCGATGTAGTGCTGAAAGGTAGAAATATTTGCACCTTGCTTTGAAACCAAATAAGAAAGGAAACCAAGTAATTAATTCAGTGCACCATGCAGGCATAGCTCCCACAGAGACTGCCATTGGATCGCATACCAACTGTTCTAGTTTTTCTGTTAATTTTTTGTTGACAAACTCATTCTCGAATACCATATTATACTGTGCATTATTCACGTCATTCATTCTTCCTCCAGAAAATGCACGTGCACCCTCACATAACATCACATGAAATCCGTATCTGTGTACTCCTTCCAAAATCTTCAGAAGAAATAAAATGTCACAAGCTGAACCCAAATTCCCAAATTTGCTTCTAGAGAGAAACATCCTTGAGAAAAGCAGGGTATCCTTGACAATTGAAGTTGCTCTAGAGGAAGAAAAGGAGGTTACTGCATCGTAGTCATGTTTGGAAAGTCTTTCTTTGGTCACCTTCCCTCTTCTGTATACAAGATTGTACTCACGCATCCACAAGTGCGAACTTTGAACACTGTTCTGTCCTGTCTCGTTTTCATGCTTGATGATAGACTGATAAAGTGACAATTTACCATCTATTTTCTTCCCCTCTAAATATAGCAGTAACTTTTCAGGTGTATCATCAACATTAATGAATTCCGGAGAATCCACTTCTACCCTATCATCAGTTTGAACAGTGCTGAATTCTTGGTCAAGATGGTCCTAACATAATAAAACAAAAACGTAAATTTCGTTTTTTTTAAGCTCAATATTAAAATATGGAAGATTAAAAGGAATTCCAAAAGGCATCAAATTGCAGGAAAGAACATACCACATCAACAGTTCTTGCATCTGCAGGATCTGCACTTTTATGTTCAGAACTGGATAAGCCGGATGATTGAGATGGCAGGTCCAGAATCTCTTTCTGTGAAATGTAAACCAACAAAAAGCATTAGGCATGAAGGGATGTAAAATATGTGAAAAAAAATATGGAGGTTAGACATATGTCTTATATGACTGACTCTTCTGCTAGTAAAACCTGTAGAGAAAGATCCTCAACTAGCATTTTGGCAGATGAATCTGCATTCCTGTGTTCTGGGGTACTTGAATTGATCTGTGAATCACCACCCGAGCTATTTCTTACCACAGGAACCTTTGAAACAGAAGTCATATTGTTTGCTTCATCATTACTCACTCTCTTCCACAAATATCCTTCAATTTCATCCACTGGCACGAAGGGGTCAACAGTCACAATATCTTCTGCATATTTACTTAGAGAGACATCCGATTCTTCCCTGACAAAACGAACTCTTAATGATGGGTATGTATTGCAACATCCATAAGGCACAAGAGCGTATGAGTTCTTGTGCTTAGGAATATTGATTGTGACAACAGGGAAATCTTCAACAAACAATAAAGCACTTTGCAATCTTCTTATTAGTTTTAGAAGTGGAAGGTCTTCTGGTGCCATGCTGTCTGAAGAAGACAAAAGCAACCTCCCAAATGCCTCAAACTTCTTATCCAAAATGTATACAAGGTTTGCATCATCCATACTCCCCATTCCTGAAGGATACCTGCCACTTAACAGGTAAAATGCAAGTGCTTCCACAACTCTACTTTGTATGAATTCAAAAGTAGAGACACTATCTTTTTTGTTTAACTCTGAGATAATTTGTTGTACCAGAAAATATGCTTCATCTTCTTGTTGATCACTCACTCCTGCTTCCACTGATTTATTCACCTCGACAATTAATGAATCAGATAAATTCCGGAGTTTTCGAAGGACATCAGTCCCTCCTTTCTCAGGGTTGAACGGCTCTGCTTCAAAGTAAGCAGATAGTATGTGCCTTCCGAGATCCTGAACTTTTTCTTTCTGGATGGTACAGGTCATCATTTCCTGGGACTTCAAAGTCCGTCGGGCTTCAAATTCAAAGCATGGACATCTAAGCTTACCTTGGTGAGTATGTCCAGGTAATGGATAACCTTCCATTTTAATACCAACAGAAAGTGGAGAGCGTTCTTCATCAGTAGAAACCAATGCATTTATAGCAAAGACTACACCTTCTTTGACAAAGGGACCCATGTAAACATGGGAAAGCTTGGACATTGTAGTGTCGACAATATGAAGGCCCAATAATATCACGTGAAGATCCTTTCTTGTAAAAACCCCCGCCAGAAAACTGATATTATAGCACATTTTCAACAACATTAAGTTAGGCTTAAAATCAAGGCAAAAAAGTTAAATAAAGCATCATTCTTTTCACCTTGGGAAATCAGCACTCTGTAGCAAGCTAGAAAGTGCCTCAGATGTGCTGAAATGAATAAATTTATTGATAACCGATAGACATCCGTAACATATAAACATATTTACACCAGAATTCACAACCTGCTTTTATTGAAAATGAGTAAAAGATCGGGGTGAAGTTTGAAATTATTAAAAAGTTCAAGCTAGCCATAAAATATGCAACCTGAATTAAAGCAGGAAGTATATCAGTTCCAAGCTTATTTATAACTTCAGGATTTTCCAAAAGAAAGACTTCTTCTTCTGATTTCCTCCCAGCATCTTGTTCAGTAGTAATTGCAGGAAGAAGCGCATTCAGCAATCTTAGAACTTGATGCATCTGAAAGACAACATCAAATGGAGGCATCAACTTTACATAATAATAGAAGGAACATGCTTCCGGTGGTTTTCTTTCCCCTTTCCAGATGAGGTAAGAAAAAAGAAAGTATCAATGTTCAAGTTAGGGGCAATGACATACACAATCCCCTGATTACCTAATTACAGGTCAATATGCAAGGCCTTCAACGCTACAGCATGGCTAATTTATCAGACTACGGTTGCTTGAGGTGGAAAAAATTGAAAACAAATAACTTACCCGACTTTTGTGACCATTTAAAGGAAGGGCAGACGGTGCTCCATGAGAAGGGCTAGGGTTGAAAAGCATGTTCTTAATTGTGCTGCTTATATTGAGCTGAAGAAGTGTCCTGAAAGCAGCACTTGATCCTGCAGCCAACTTGGCAAGTAATTCGACCAAGCTCTGCCAACAATTTACAGCCAACCTCAAGTAAATTGGGATAACTTTTAAATCATGTAAATTGTGGAAAAAACTAGGGTAACAATGATGGCTCACTATCAATGTTTTCGAAGAAAGACCAGTTTTGTCAAAACCTATCAGATTAATTGCATGTTCGATGAGCCCATGTTTACACATTTCATCCAGCAAATCAGAATGAGAAAGAGCTTGCTCCACTATCTTATTCAAGCATATGGCCACACTCTCAACCAGCTACATGGCAGAGAAAAACGAGATATAGTAAGATAGCGTGAATAGGACACAGCAAAACTGAAGGAAGCCTTCACAATCAGTATCGACAGACAATGCACATAATATAACACCAATTAACATCATTTGCATAGTTATTATTATGACTACAGATTGGCTTGGCTTGCTTTACCTCTCCATCCTCGTACTGTAAAAGATTACACAAAATTGGAACGGCCTCCATGAAATGGGATAGGGATTCAGGAGACAGTTTCTTGCAAATATTGACTAGAGTAGAAAGTGCAATCCGCTGTGGTTCAGAAAAAAAGACAGTCAGAAAAATGAAGAGCATGTCTAAGCGAAAACACAGCTGCTCAGTATACACATATATCACAGCACAAATACCTGTGTGCTTGTTGAGAAGAAGTCAATATAAGTTAAAACAGCCATAATCACACCAGATTGCAAACAAGCAAGAGGATGCTCATTTGATATTTTCTCAAGTGCTTGCAAACACTGTATTGGGAACAAGCAAATATTATAATTCTGCATAACAAAACTCAATAAAAATAAAGCAGTAAGGACAGCCAACGTCTATATAAAAATTACAAGCATACTTGCTCTGCCACATCCAAATATTCAATAGTGATGAGTCTTTGACAAAGGGCAGGAACAGCATCATGTCGCACAAGAAAGCTTGTGGATCTTGGATTAACGTCGCACATATAATTTATAGATCTGAGTGCTAAGAGCATTATTTCATCATTGCTCTCATGCCTTGCAAATGAGACAAGCAGTGGAGAAAGAGAGTCTATCATTGAGCTCGATAAGGAATCATCATGACAAAAAGACAAGGATTCACATAGCTCAGTTAGTCGAGCTAGCTGCCCTGATTCTTCTACTTCCTCACGTAAACTTGACAGCAGCTTCTTTATCCTGCTTTGCTCACCAGGTGAATGATGTGTGTTATAGGAATCATGGTTGCTATTTGAAGAGTCACATGAGCCACGAGTTGAAGAGTCTTTATCTCCATCACCGCCCCATGGAGTTGATGTTGAAGTGTATGACGATGTCTCCATATCTGCATCCTGTGCTTCAGGTACAGAACTCAATGTCGTTTGGTTTGAAGAGTTGGAAGAACTAGGACGAAATTCAAGGGAGCTGCATGCACGTTTATCAGCAGGCAATGCATCCACAGCTTCGGTTCTTTTTTGTCCCCGATTAGCCATTTCAGAAACTAAGCTGCAGAGGAATAAGGCGAAAAATCTATGACGAACACCTTGATTTCAAACAACTGAATCACATTAAAATAACGAAGAAAAAAAGCATATTTTAGAACATCGACAATAGCCATCCATCAACCATTATCAGAAACAAACATACTCAAAATAATTTGAACTAAATAACACGAAAACAAAGTGGACCAAAATCCAAGAAATGCATACTCAATCCTGATCGGAGTAAAAGAAGAAAAAAGAACTGCATCTCCAAGGTGGGGAAAACGATCACCTTAGGAAAAAAGTTTGAACATAAACGAAGTGAACTTGAAAAAACCAAGCAGGAAAAAATGCAGTAGAACTGAACACACCACAAACGATTAAAACGGAAAGCAGCAAAGCCAGACATCTATTGCACAAAAAAACCCCTAGAAAGGGAAAAACAAATCTTTTTTGTCCTGTTTTCACCTTTAGATTGGGGAATTATGTATCATGCCTGAGTGACAAGAATTTTAGGGTTCTTGGGGTTATTTGAACACGTTATGCTGGTTGAGAAGTTGGCGCATATACGGCAAGAAATTCTCAGGTTGAGAAGGAGACGATGATGGAGTATCTAAGACGTAAACCGATGGCATTCCTTCTTATACTTTCGGAAAAAATCAGAAACGGAGTAATAAGTGAAATTGGACACGTGTAAGGCCACGATGCCACGAGGCTCCCATCTTGGGCTGCGTGGAATCTGGGTTCATCTTTGAAACCGCCAATGGTGGGGTTTTATATGTACACCAGCACATCATAATTTCACTAAATCAAAAACAATAAAATAGAAATGATTGGATTTATTTTCAACACAAATTACTAGATAATTATTTTGAAAAATTAAAAAATCAATCTTGAAGAAAAAAATTAAAAAGTGTCATTGGGCTGGCTATTAAGAGAAAGAACAAGTTGGATCCTTGAGCGTCGTATTGGGTTGTTTTTTCTGGGCTGGAGTAATGTAAACTACTACTGCATTGGGCCTATTAAACTTTAATCGGCCCAGGAGCTTGTTGACCGACTGAGCTAGGGCTCCTCCACTTCTTCTGGACCTTTTACCCTTTTACTACATTGAAGAAAATGTGGGTGACTGCACCCTTTTACCCTGATTAGACTGGACCTTTTCATGTTGTCTTGAAAGTGTCCGGGCCCGCTTCTTGCTCCCTTGAAGGAGGAGGAGGAGGAGGAGGAGAAACCTCCCTTAAAATATTAGATATTTTAAAATTGAAATTCATTAAATTAAACAAGAGTTTTATAGTATAAACGTATGCCGAAAAATGCACAACCCGTAAATCGGATCCGGATCCAATCTCGATTCTTTGTAAAGATTCCCTAGTCCGTCCAACTATATATTATATACGTCGTGGACGGAAAGTCACCCAAGAAAGCCCGAGGCATTTCTGACTCGTTCTTTGAGCTGCGGCGGGGTTCTAAATTCCCGATAAACGACATCCATGGCGGCTGCTGCGCGCCTATTCCGATCCGCGTCTGCGATTGGGAGGTCTATGTGTACCGAGTTATATGCTCCCATGCGTCGCTCCGGCGGCGTGGATCCGGTGAACAGGAACGTTCACTGGGTGTTTCTCGGAAGCCCTGGAGTTGGAAAAGGAACCTACGCAAGTAGATTATCGGCTCTAATCGGCGTCCCGCATATCGCCACCGGCGATCTCGTTCGTGAGGAGCTTTCGTCTTCTGGTCCCATGGCGAAAGATGTAGGTGACGTTTGAAATGTGTGAAGTTCGAATTTACAGCATTGAGTCATAAATTTGGAGCCTTTTGCCTCAATTTTCATGTCTTGGTGTGAATTTCTTGATTCTACGTAGTCTTTGGAGAGCTCGATTATTTTCCACACATGGCATGTTCGAATTTGCGAACTTAAAAAGTACAGGATTATGGTTTTCAGTTTTGTTCAATTCTACGGTTGGTTTTGCTCCCCTTATTTGGGATTAAATGGTCATTTTTCTGTTCGCGCATCGGCCTGGTTTTCAATGCTTCTTTTATGCATGTCTCGAGTTAAAAAAAAAAGAAAGTCATTGTTTTTTTTCATCCTTCAGGATTTTCTGACCGTTTGATGCTTTTATAGCTTGCAGAGATTGTTAATCAGGGTAAATTGGTGTCTGATGAGATAATATTTAATTTGCTTTCGAAGAGGCTTGAGTCAGGAGAAGCTAAAGGTGAATCTGGATTCATTCTTGATGGATTTCCCCGGACTGTGAAACAGGCTGTAAGTGAACGATTCAGAGTAGTGGCTGTGATGAGATCCAATAGTTCTTAAGATACTTTCAAGACAGAACGCCGTTTTCCTTGGCTACTTTTCACGTTTTATGATCCATGCTTCCTGGCTACCGTTTGCGAGTATGTCTTGTGTGTAGGTGATATTGGTTTAGTTCCTTCTCGATAAAGAGGGTTTATTTTGTGCAAGAACTTAGACGTACTCATGCCCTCCTAATCTGTATTTGATGAAAGTTTTTTCTGGCAACCGTTACCCTGAGGGTGTTTGCCTTTTTGCAGGAAATACTGGATGAAGTGACTGATATCGATCTTGTGGTAAATCTTAGGCTTCCGGATAGGGTGTTAATTGAGAAATGTCTGGGAAGAAGGATTTGCAGTGAATGTGGGAAGAACTTCAATTTAGCATCAATTGATATCAAGGCTGAAAATGGGAATCCTAGCATTACCATGGCTCCGCTCCTCCCTCCTCCGCAATGTGCTTCAAAGCTCACAACTCGCTCCGATGACACTGAAGCTGTCATTAAAAAAAGACTAAGCATTTACTGCGAAAAGGTGTGCATGTGAACTCCAAAAGTCGTTTATATTTTCTTAGTAGCATCTGACTTCTCTTCTTTACTGCCTTTTCAGAGTAAGCCTGTGGAAGATTATTACCGGCTCCAAGGTAAGTTGCTGGAATTTCATTTGCCTGGGGGCATACCAGAGTCCTGGCCAAAGCTGCTGGAAGCTCTACACCTCGACAACAACGACAACGATGAGAAACGATCTGCCACAGCATAGTTTCTTATACAGCATATTTACCTGAAGCTCTAAGTTCTTGCAAAAGCTGCATATTTTGCCCGACAGAAGTAGCTAATTATATAGCAAAGTAGGCCATTCATTTGAGGATGCTTCTCTGCTGTTGCTCATCGTCATACAGGGCTGAATAGGTTTGTCTCAGTATGAAAATCAACCTCACTGTGCCGATTCTGCCAGCACCTTTCACATTCTTTGCTCCCCAGTGTTGGGGATGCGTGTGAATCTTTTTCCCGGTGGTTCTTTTTGGATCCATGTTCCAAACCCGGAAAAAATTTTGAACTTTGAATTTGATTCAGAAATCAAAATTTGGATCAAATTTCGGGAAATTATTAAAAATATTTTGTTTCGGAGAAAAAGGGAAATGCAAAATTTCCGATGCATTGCTGCTGCTGGAAAATTCAGGAAGACGTTTGTATCCGAAACTGCGTTTCTACATCCGAAAGATGTTTTCTGCACCGGAGGCTGTGAATTAGTATTCACTCTCGGGAAGGGGCGGGCTTGAGAATATGTCCATGGCATTGGCATCCCAACACGTTGAAACGGGCTCGTCCCTTCCTACTTACTGGGCCTCAAGATTGTACTGAAGGAATGGCGTGAGCCCAGACCAACACCTTCTTGGGCCAATGTATCGAATTTCGTGTATGAATCACAGTCCACTTGATCCAAATCCTCTTCCTTACGCCGTGTCGCGGAATTTCGGTGACTGTGTTTTTGGGAGTTTTTCGCCGGCGATAGTTATGGCGGCTGTAACCAACTTAGCCAAACCGAGAACCCTTACCGATCTCAATGCTATGCCTCCTGCGACGGAAAAGGCCACCTCGGCTCAGCCGCATGTGTCTTCAGGGGGAGGCGGGGAAGAGTCGAAGGGTAACCCTAGTGCGGTGGCGGAAAATACCACCGATGTTGTTGAAAGCGGAGCGGTGACGGATATTCAGAAGAGGATGAAGCGAGCGGAGCGATTTGGTATGCCGATAAATTTTTCCGAAGAGGAGAAACGCAACTCGCGGGCCGAGAGGTACCCTCTTTAATTTTTTTTTTTTTTGCTATATGTATTCTGCAGTACGATTTCTCGATTTTGGCATAAATCATTCTTCAAGATTCTTGTACTTTATGAAAAAAAATGTTTAAGGTTCTTCGGAATGTACAATATGAACTAGTTATGGCTTATTTCCTGGATTTAAGCATCCCATATAGGATAGGGTTTGAGTTTGATTTAAGAAAATTTGATTTTTATGCAATATTTGGTCCCCTATTACTGAAGGTTTGGCACTGGCTCTACTGTTGGTGCATCAAATACCTTGAATCAGTCCGAGGCATCGAAAAGGAAGGCTAGAGCAGAGCGGTATGATTTTGTAACCATGCCCTTTTTGGGTTGTTTTTCATGACGTCTTTTTGGATGTTCCCTAGGTTTGGGACTTTGCCAGCTACTTCTGTTGATGAAGAAGCAAAGAAGAAGGCTAGGCTTGAGAGGTTTCGGCCATCTGCTCCTGCTGATACTGCAGAAGAAGATAAAAAGAAAGCTAGAGCACTAAGGTTATTTTGCACTTATATGTTATCTGAATTTTAAGTTCATGAAGGATTATGCATCTCTTATTTAGCTACTTAATGCTGCCCTGCAGGTTTTCGAAGCCTGATTCCAAGGAGAATGGTAAAGAGAACATTAAAGCGGTAAATTTTTGCACATCCAGCTGTGTGAATTGGTGTTAGCTATAATTCCAAGTCTTATCCAGTTATTCTTGATGTATTTCAGAAGACGGAGGTTCCAGAAAGGGATTTGGGGGGAGCATGAATAGCCATATTTCCACAACTAGAAGTTGGTAATGCCTTTTTTTTCAATACAACTTCAAGTGAATTGGGGTACTGTTTTGCTTCCTCGATTCTGTGAACATGGTTTAATGACCTTCTTGTTGTCCACAGGTTTTGCGCACTGTCATTTGGCTTGATTGAGTCACTGGTATTAAGACGATCTTCCCCTTTGTTATCTTTCATTTTGTGAACTTTTCCCCTGGTGAGATTTAGGACAAATATGACATATTTTAGTAGGCGTGCCTCCTGTCCTTACTACGACATCATGTGTGCTGGATGCCTAGGATAGAGTCTAGTGAGTATCATTAAGACGATTGGATGACTATCTGGGTTCCTAAGTGAGTCGTGACTTTCCAACTGCCAGTTATCGTGGTGTTTATTGTAGATTTTTTTTTTTCGCGCATGGGATTCAGTTTGAATTTTCTAATGCATAATGAATTCATGCCGTGTGTCATAGAAAGCTAGGCCTGCTGCATCTCTGAGATAGGATCATGAAAATTCACTGCTTTAATGTAGTCATCTCTGTGTAACGAGTCATAAGTTCTTCATCGTTGGATCTTTTCTACGCACTCCATTTGTCACTTTGTTTTCGTTTCAACCACTTAATGGGCAATCTTCTCACTAAAATCTTTTGAAAAGGGTATCTGGTTTTCTCAAATTTTCTTTCTTTTCTCGGGAAAGTTTGTTGCAAGTCTCTAGTGCTTTACTGTTCTTCACTTTTACGCATGGAGTTGCTGTTTGCTTACGATCTCACCAGGGGAAACCTTAGTACTGTGAGTCTGCGCTGCAGAGATTGTATCACCCTGCCACCCTCTAGATCACATAGAACCAACCTCCTGCAAATTGTGCTCCTCGTATTTGCTGTTATAGACTCGACTCTGGGGCTTCAAGAAGTCTGTAATTATTGCATTTACTTGAATTCCTCTCGTCCGCCTATCCATATTTTTCAAGTACACAAGCACTGTGACAATTAAACCTCTGCTGCACATTTACATAGAATCCCCGTGAGTCAAGACCCACTCAGAGCGCCGCCGCCTCTTAACGAGACTCTGGGACAGGAACTCGTACTCGAAGAATGATCCAGAAACACCACCACCACCGTGATATCGTCATGGAAGTATCTCCTTACTCCGGGTCCGATATCCTTCAGGTCAGAGTACAATATCTCACGCTTCTTCGCGGCAATGCAGAGGGCAGCTTCGACTAGTTTTCTTGCAATGCCCTGCGCGACAGCAGCGCTGCGGTCAGAACCTCCAGAGTTTATGTGGTTGATATAAATGGCATTCCGACATACCTGGCGGGTATTTTTCTTGACGATGTCGACAGCTTCCTGGTTGCTGAGATGTTCCCACAAACCATCTGAAGCGAATATGAGAAACTGGTCGTTTGGGTTGAGCTTCTGCACCAGGACGGATGGCTCTGGGCTGAGTATCGGGTCGCTGAAGGGCTCCGGCAGCCTGAATTTAGGCAGTAGAGGCTCCCTGTTGAACTCCCAGTTCTTGAGATACGCATCCCCGATGGATCTTGTAACCTTATGAAACAATGGAGAGAGAGTTCGCGTTTTAGCAAAACTAGAACGGATGCAGCTGCACAAAACTGGGGCAGAAGCTTGTGAAATGGACTGGACTACGTACCTGTATGATGCCCTTTACACGCCATACTTCGTGCTTTTGAGCAACAATTTGCGGGTCATTGGGGTTCAAGCGTAGGAGCTCATTCCTAACTGATTCAATGTTGGCATTATGTTCCTCGGAAAGCTGAACTGCGGTAACCCCTCTGCCGGTCTTATTCCCCGGCCGGCGACCACTCTCGAGTCGCCTGCATTGGCGATATACAGAAGTCCATTGCATATGACCCCAACCAAACAGCATGTTCCCACAGAAGCCATCTGTGGCCTACACAGCCATTGCTGCCTCACAAGAGACAGAAACTCGCTTTCCGTTTCCAAGAATGCTGATTTGATCACGTTTTCTGACATCTCTTTGCCCACTGAAGCGAATTCTGCATAAGAACAAGATCATAAACAAGGTTGTTGTTAAGATTTAAAATGAAGTCACACATCTCTGATAGCATCTCACTCCATGGAAACATGGTAACATGAAAAGTTCATGATGAAAAAAATCCACTAACAAGTGGTGTTTCATTGACTGGACAGCAATCAAAACAGTGCCTCTTGCCTTCTGTCACTTGACATTTCATACATTTAACACATAAAAAAAAAAAAAAAAAACTTGGGATTGAGATCTAAGATTCCAGATACAGGTCATGGGATACTTTCCTATGAGATACGAGTGACTGTCAAAAAATGCACTTCGAAGTGAATGTCCCATAGTCACGTAGCACAAAAGATAAGAAGCGTACTCTTTAGATTGGAAAACAATGTGTCACGCACGAATCTAGAAGCATCCGGTCCTCCATGTCCATCATAAACTCCAACAAAAGTACCGTATGGACCTGAAACATGAGAACTCAAAGGTCCACACTCTAACTGGCTTTGATCCTCCAGAAAACCTGTTGCTTGAATCACAGCCATCGAAAACTCCCCATTAGAATGAAGTCCAAGGTCCTTATGCCACAACAGCCCATCAACAATCCCATTCGAGTCCTCGGCTGTTTTACTTGCCTTCACTGACCCTCCATTCCCTTCACTCTTGACCAATTTTTTCCAGAATCGATTCACCATTTTCCAAGATCCCTGAATTCTAACACCCGCAGATTTGAAAGGACTTGAAACAAATCAACCAAATGAACCAGCAAACATGTTACGGAATGACAACATCAATATCCCCAGCTTCTCCAAACCCACAATTACAGGAAACGCGCTACCAGCATAAAAGCTAAGCACCATTAATATGCGAAAACAAGAGACAGGGAACCGACAGTAAACCAAAAAAGCAGGATTCGATGACCCACAAACCCCCTTGAATCCCCTTCTTTTTTATGTAACCTAACAACAATAATTTTTAGCTGTAACCCACAAACACGATCTGATTGAGATGGGCGTTGCTCCGGCGACGAACGGACAAAATCAAATAAGCGACCCACGATAAGGGCCTCCGTTCTTTCTCCCCAAGAGCAAAAAACGAAACGCAGAAGAAGAAAATATGCTGATTAAGAAACACAAAAAAACCCAGCTAATATTTGCAATGAAATGCCTCGTTAAGTCGCCATAGAAACTCCCTATTGGACGAACAAGTTGGGGCGAATCATAAATGGAAGAGCCGGACCACCACCGCTTCCCCTAGAAAATTTTACCAATGGACTCTATTGCCAAAAAAAATACCACCATAGGAATGACGTGAGATGAGAGTGTTAGGTTGGAGACAAACCCCATACAAATTACTTGTCGAAGATTAAATAAAGCTTGCTGCTTTTTTACTCCATCCGGATATGCATTGCCAAAGATCACTCGTCATGCACACTTTCATCTCTCTCGTTTCATGGATTACAACAACAAGCCACCACATTCACCCCCATTTTCATGGTATACTACTGCTCCCCAAACTCTCATTTTGTTTCTCTCTATGCCTTCCTACACAACACGCATAGCCAGCTAGCCTATCATTATTAGTGCTTTGAAGCTTAAATTGCAGCTATGTGTAGAAGTGATGAGTAAATTCATGAAGGTGATGCCAACTGGAGGCATATCTGGTGACTGCCACTCGTCGCCCCCGGCCATTAAAGCATCACTGCAAAACTCAACCTCCGAAACGACACCGTTTTAAAGAAATGTCAGATGCAACCCCACCCGAATACTTACATAAAAACAGTTGTTTCAGTTTTATAATACACAGTTTCCAGGGGCCCCACAAAACGTGTTGACCAACTGGCGCATTAAAAAAAATAAAAGTAGAAATTGCTTCGGTACAAAATAATTTAAATAACAAAAAAAGGGCTCGGTTCAGCCCCCCAACGCCCATAAGGGAAAATTATATAATATATGGTGCAATGTGTCCACCCGTGGCCTAACGTTTAGGGGACATAAGGGCTTAAAAGTCCAAAGCCTTGTGAGATAAAGCCGCCAGCAAGTTCTTAATTATTCCACGATGAAGCCTTGTATGTTACAATTAAGTGAGCAGCATGTGGTTGCTGATGTGGAAATTAATTTCCATATTTTTAGACATTAATGGGCCCCTTCATGGAAGGGCCCACCCTGAATAGATACATCAATCAGATGCGTCTTCTCCGGGCTTTCCTTCGATTCTAGGGTTTCTTGAACTCATCAGATGCTATTGGGCGGGAATCGAAAACTTCCAAATATGGTGTGGGTTGGCGGGGATCGATTTAGAGGCTGTTGATTTTACTGACGAGACGCTGCTGTTTTTCAGGATTTTCGGGTACGGGAGGCTGGAGTTTTTCTGCCACACGACGATTGCGGTTGGTGATATCGTAAGAATGGTTCAGGTTTTGTCGGTTTCGTTTCTTCGGGCGCTGTTCTTGTCTATTCTCTGTATTCAGATCCCATGAAATTGGGATTTGTTTGTTGGGGATGATGATCTTGTTACTTCTTGAGGAAAATCCCGTGAATGTGTTTGAGCCATCATGTGACGCGGAGTACTGTTCGTTGTAGATTTAAATGTTGGGGAAATGGAAGATGGAGGTAAGAAGGATGTCATGGAATCGGTCTTCGAGATCTCTGGGGAACCAGCCATTGTAGTAAACGGGTTGCCGCCGCTGCCCTCATCCGTGTCCGATCTGTTTCCTTCACCCCTTACGATTTCACAACAGCTTCCCTGCTTTGGTGAATGGTTGGTTGGAAGGGAAGTGCATAAGCTGTTCGATGGTCACTTTTTCAAGGGTGTCATAACAGGCTATGATTCAGAAATGGAGTGGTATCAGGTTAGATACGAAGATGGTGATTCTGAAGATGTAGATTTAAATGAGGTATTGGAAATACTGGATCCCTTGGACGTCCATCTTCCTTTGAGAGCTATAGCAGAAGGGATCATCAACAAGAAAGACAAATCTGCTCATAGATCTGTTAAAAGCAGGAGCAGCAGCAGGAAGAATGGTTCATTTCAAGGTAAAGCTGAAGGCGATGAAGACATGGAAAGTGGTGTGGCGCCTCCTAGCTGAAACTTGAAACTGTAGTCTGTTTTGATCTTACATTTCATTCTTGCACCGGCATTCTTTTTAGATGGTCCGTTCCTTCGAAGCCTACCAAAAGAACCGGGAAAGTCGAAGATCTGATGAGTTCAAGATAAGAACTGCCTAACCAGGGGTGGGCAATTCTGTGAACCCTCCCCATTTTATCAATGCAATGTGGCCTTCAGGCTTCAATTGTGGTGGTGATTATTCTCAGCATGCGAGCACTCGGATCTACGATCACTTCTTCGGTCTGGTACCTTCGGGTTTCCATCGTTCCATTCTTCTACACTTCAGGTGTAGGGAAGCGTCATCTATATCGACTGTTAGAAATTGATTTTCTTCCATGAATTGGATAAGAAGTCTTTCCCGTCTCGGGGCTATGAATGCCTTCTGGTTCATGAGCTGCGACTGTTGTGTGGAAAAGGGAGTGGGGGTTACCTTTGAGCCAACCAACTGAGCTGGAACTTCCGAGCAGCTGATACTAGAAGAAACGCAGTCGGCTGCCATGGCTGGGAGTTCTGTATCCCCAGAAAGAGCGAATGAGTCGGTCGGAGAAGCAAACAGCAATTGAGTCTAACTAAACAAACTGTCACGAGCGGGAGTGAAGTTCGACAATCACGAAAGATTGGGATTTGTTTGTCTACAATGAGGGTCCCATAAGCCCAAAAAGATTTCGAAATCAACTTACAAGCTACAGACGGAAAAGTATGAGATTCACATCAATGGCGGTTTCAGCCGCTTCCGATCACCTTCTCTTGTTCTTGCTCCAAATCAACAGAGTGACGTAAAATAAAGCCCTGAAGAAAAACCCCCAGAGAATGGTGATCAACAAGCAATTCCATTTCCCTATATCCATGACACCTGCCTGATTCAGAATATCCACTCCGGTAGTTAAGCAAGTTGAGCTCGTGATGTTCATCCCCAAAACACCGCCCGCCGATTTCAGAAGCATCAGCTTCACGGAATCCGGCGCTGTTCTCAGAGGCGTATCCTCGAACACTTGGACCCCTCTCACCAGGCATTTCAGGGGATCGTCAAATTCGTTCTGCATCACTCCTTGGTAGGGATATTTCACCAGAGAAACGTAGTGGAGCCAGATCATGTAACTTGGGATCCTATCGCGGCTGATGAAGAAGCCACTGAACAGAAGGAAGTAGGCTAATAGAGCGACGACGATGGTGTAAGCCATCATCAAATTTACGATGATTCCTGAAAGAAATGTTACCAAGGAGCTTCCCGCCCAGAATGCTGCCATGGTGAATCCGAAGAAGGACAGAAATCCAGTTGTCCCTCCTGATAATCCAACTGCCCAGAAAGTGGTTGCGGAGAATGCGAGAGAGAGGACTAGCAGAGATGGAATTGAGATTAAGGCGTGGGAGAGTACGAAAGAAGAGCGTCTGTAGGAATTGTGAGATGTTTCTCTGATGAAAATGTATCTCTGGAGGAGAAAAACTGGGAGCGCTTCTGCACAAGTATAGAAGGTTGTGGAAATGGCGAAAGCAAAGAATCCGACCTTTTCTTTAACCCCTTTAGGCGAATTGTCTAGTCGCCAGAAAGTGGTGGCGAGGATTATTCCGGTGATCAGAACCGCCGCGAATCTCGTGGCGAACAGCTCCGGCGCACGGTTCGAGTTGGTGATTGATCTTTTCGCAATTATAATCACTTCTTTCCAAATGGGATTTGCGTATTTCGGTACAGAAGAAGAGATGCGATCGGAATCTGTGCCTCCGGAGACGAGTTTCCCTCTTGAAATGCTCACGGTTATGGCGTCTGAAAGACTGAGATTCAGCGCATTTAAGCTCCTGCCATTGTTCTTGTTCCACGCTTGGTAGAATTCTGACAGATTCTTGTTCCCTGATGGAGATTTTTCATGCTCTGTAATGAAATCCAGGGCAAATTCAATCCTATCGCTGTTTACCGGAATTGGGTTTCCAAACTCGGCGAAAAAACAGGGGATACTCGCCGGAGAACCGCTAAAAACAATTTTTCCGGCGGAAAGAATGATCAGATGGGATAAAAGGCTAAGAATTCTGTAACTCGGCTGATGAATAGACATAATCACGATGCTCCCACTTTGAGCAATTCTTTGCAACACCTTGACCACCATGAAAGCTGAGGTCGAATCGAGCCCAGACGTTGGTTCATCAAGAAACAGGATAATGGGATCGTGGATTATGTCGATTCCGATTGAAACCCGTCTCCGCTCACCGCCAGAAACACCGCGGTGACCTTCGTCTCCTATCACCGTCTGGGCGGCGCTGCGGAGGCCCAATTGGTCGATAAGAGTCAAGACTCTGGCTTTTTTTTGGGACTTGGGCATGGTTCTCGGTAGCCGGAATTCAGCTGAGAACATCAGAGTTTCTTCGACAGTGAGCATTGGGAAAAGAAGATCATCTTGCATAACGTAAGCTGATATCACTTTCAGAAGCTTGGATTCAATGGCTTGGCCGTTGAGATTCACGCTTCCTTTTAAACTCTCCCTCGATATTCGTCCCGCTAATGCATCGATCAACGTCGATTTCCCGGAGCCGCTAGCACCGAGAACTGCCATGATTTCACCGTCTCTAGCCTCGCCGGATACATCATCAAGCAGAAGCTTCGATGGCTTATCCGTCACCTCACCACCTCGGCAAAATCTACGAGGTTTCACGGTGTAGCTAAGGTTTTGAAACGAGAGCACAAACATCGCGGCGGTAGGAGGCTGGGGAATCTCAATGATCAGGTGATCATCGTCCATGAGCTCGCTGAGAGTAGTTTTCCGGCGGCTAAGCTGGATTGAGTGACATGGGCTCGCCCCCAAAAAGGGCCTGTCGCTGTCAATGGAGAAGGTGTCGCTCCGAAAACTCATGGATGGTTCAAGGTTTCAAGAAACACAGAGGAAGAGGGATTTATAAGACGGTCTGCTTCCTTCTTTGTGTGTGTGGATGTGTTTAGGCATCGATGTTCATCCTTTGAATAGACAAGTGCTTTCGTGTAGGGGGAGGCATTGAGAAACGGGCAGAGGCATTAGGTGAGCAGTTACTAGTGTTGCATTTTCTGTCTAATTTTAAGAACCCCTGGAATTGAATCTCCAGAGTCTGGAGGGAAGCCTCTGAGCTGCGGAGTTCCCTGATGTCAGTTATGTTTGGTACAATGCAGTTGCAGCGAGTGCACCTGCACGTAAATGATGATGTAGGTGTATATTTGGTGCTGGGGGACTGCCGTACACGAAATCCCGTTGATTTCTCTTTAGAAACAACTGGGCATCTTTCCGTTCCAACGAACCCTAAATAATACCATTCTCTCTACTGGAGGAGCCCTGCTTAAGCTTCACTTTTGGAGGCCCGGAGAGCAGCTGTTCTCGCCGGCCCAACGAAAACCCGCTACTTCGGCCCGGAAATTCCCCTGGTAGGTAGGCACTAGGCAGCAACACTCCGACATGAGTTCATCCATCAACAGGCTCTCCATTTCAACACCCACGAGGTTGATTTCTCCCCGGACATCCGACCACTGCATCTCCCTGTCCAGTTCTCTTTCTGGCTCATCCCACTGCGGCGCGTCTTCATTCATCATCAACCTGTCGATGGCAGCGGCAACTGCTTCTTTCTCCCATTCCGGAAACCATCCCCGGAGCTTCGGCATCACCCAGGGAGAGGAGTCCACATGGTCCTCCAAAATCTCCAGCAGAGATGCGTTCAATCTGTCAAAGAGCAGCCTCCTTTCTGGCTTGGATCCCATCATTGCACCGCTGTACTTCTTTTCAAGATCCTCAAACAGCTTTGCGTCTGAAGGGCTGTGCCAGATGGCCCTGAAGTCGGAGTCTTCGACAGGGGATCGGATCAGCAAGTCCAATACATACGAATTTTGCCAGCGCTCTGGTGCGTGACCAGCGATGTTCCCAGAAACGGAACTGGTAGTGTCCTTATCAGCGAGCAGAAGAGTGGCGTCGGTGTTGAGCAGCTGCAGCTGGTTTCGCAGTTCTGCGAGCAAGGACGAGGAAAGTCAAATAACTACCCCCACTTGAGGAGTCATGCTTTGCCCGCAAGCATTTTCGGGAATTTCGGAAAACTGCAGTTTTTTTATAGAAGTTCGTACCATGAAGTGCACCACTGGCTTTTTCAATACTTTCCCCTGAGGATGTATCGCAACGACAAGGAGCTTCAAGGACTGAAACTGGACTTGGATGGTCAGCTTCCTTGAAGCTTTCTGATGACTCGGGCTCACCAGCACTTCTAATAACCGGTGCCTCCTGAATCATCATCATGGAAGTAGCCATTTTTAATATCTTCAACAAATATATATACCGACTAAGCATGAAAATACCTCAGTGAAACCAACACGCGTACCTTGGCAATCCAGTTTTTGCAACAATCAGTGAACTCGGGACCATCAGAAGAATGCATCGTGGATATACCAAAAGATGTTGAAGGTATAATCATGCCTTCTAGAATGGGAGCCAACGTTACCTCATCGAGGGGGGATTCGTACACGACTTCATCTGCAGCAACTTGCAAGCTTGATGGCTCTCCAGATGCATCTGGAAAAGCTACATCCGGCTGAACCTTGAAACTGGATGCTGCTAAACAGTACGCGTCTTGATTAGTCACTGTCTGGAAGAAATGAGGCCTACCATCACAGGAACTTGAAACATTAGGTAAACGATATCCTTCTTTCTGGTTTAGGTTTCCCTTATTCAGTTTATTTCTACCACGGTACACCCCACAACTGCACTTATGCTGGTTTTCTTCCAATGAATCCTCGTGGATGCCATGAGATGCAGAGAGTGATCTTGATCTACATTGCCTTGTGCTCATATCGTCTTTCCAGCCATCCCTGCTACTGATTCCTAAAGGAGTATTGTTTTTTGCAGCTGCCTTGTAGCAGTGAGACTGATTGTTTAGCCTACCAAAACAAATCCTTGAGGTTGGATAACCGGAGGTAGACTCTCGATCAGACAGGGAAAGCATCTCTGCTAATGTACTACCATCGTGAGTCATTTCCATGTTTGGATAATTCTGAATCGGCTTCCACCTCTTGGATAGCTGCTTCCTGGCTTCTGTATTAACAGGCGATTCCCCACGAGAAGAGAGCGGAAATCCACATAGTTCAGTTTCAGAGAGTGACTTCCTAGAACGTGATTGAAATAGATCCAGTTCGGTTCCGGAATCACTTTCATTTGAGCTCGCATCCCCGATGTATCCATCAAAGGAAGTGGAGTTGGCATCCACGTATTCATCCCAGCCTTCTCTCATTCTCATAGCAATTCTTCGAGAAATTTCCATAGCTTCTCTGGACATTGGCCGTGGCAAACGAATCTTATGAGATTGAAATTTCCTAGTCTGTGTTACCTTCTGAGCGTCTCTGGTTCTACGATATTCCCTTTGAAGGTGATGCTTGCACCCATATTCATGTGGCAGCTGAGTCAATGAACAAGATGACCCTGCAAATCTGATCTTCCCTTGTTTCGGCTTTAGCATATCCATTGTTTTAAGAAGCACATTTTCCTCATCATCTTCTTCCAGGAGAGACCTACGACAACTCCGAAATAGATGAGATCTGCGGGGATTGACTTCCAGGAGAATGCCATCTTTACGGGTCAGGGAAGAAATAGAATAGAGCTTATCATAATTCTGCTTCTCTGATCTCCATGTTTTTGCCTTGTTCTCATACTTTTCCGAATCCAACGGTGCCAAGACTGTTATAGGGCTACCACGATAACTCTTAGAAACAAATTGCGGACCACACTTCACAACAAGGGAATCCGGTTGCTTGTGAAAATTTAGCATTGCACACTCATGGGACTCATGCATCTCCAATGTATCATCCATAGCTTCCAAGTCTTGAAGCATTTCATCACATACAAGTTGTTCAGCATCAAGCAACTTACGCTGAATTGGCGTCATACCAAGTGTCGTGACAATTGATCTTGCATTCCGCCTCGAAGAACATCTACGCTTCACAGCATGTGATGCTTCAAAGTCCTCGTATACATCCTTGAATTCCTGATGGCCCATTGAACTTCTCCGGTACCCATGATCAAGAAATTGCGAATTCAGGAGAGCAGCATCCGTCTGTTGGCAAATGTCTGAATTTCTATGTTGTCTATGAACATGTTTCGGGGATGGCAGTGCTTCAACACCCATTAACTTCACAATCGCACTGGGTGCTCGTTTACTGGGTTCACTTTGCCTTGACATTTCCTCGGCAAGTAACTTTTTCATTGTAGGCATCTTCTCCACCCCAAAAATGATCTGCAGAAACCAGAAAAAAAAAATCACGGATCTACTTAACATGATAAAATAAAACGAAAGCTTATTGTGAACACAATCATATTGTTACAGACCACTTCATTTCCCCACTTGCTTCCACCAGTAAAGGTATAAGAGGAAGCTGAGGGCAACCTTGAAGGAGATTTATGCTTCAAGCTCTGTCGCATTCCTGTTCAAAATTTCTAAATCAAACAACTCTGGAATCACAGCATAAGATTGCTGAAACAACTGACAATTTTACAGCAAAAAGAGTGGGAGTTAGTTTGAAATTCTGTAGGAAACCAGATGCATGTCTCAAAAGTTAAACGCGAGGGAAACCAAGAGAAAAAGATGGGCATGAGTTTGAATTTGCACAAAAGCAGAAAAAAGAGAAAGCGAGGTTAAAAAACATGCTACTCCCTTAATAGATAAAGCCATGATTTGCGGTGTCTCGAAAGAAAAAAAAAATCAGAGGTCAAGACGAGAATGAGCAACAAAATAACAGACAACGTAAGAGGAGGCTTTCCATCATACGCCCCTTTCCATCAAAACTTTTCAAACTTTGGAACGTGAGCTGTAGTTCCTGTTGGTTTTCAGAATAAACAAGGACATGATAAGGAATCAAACTCTCAGATTTAGAAAAAAGCTGTCTGTTTCTACACAACAAGAAAAATGGGGAACACTTTATGGTTCTTTGAAATAAAAAGCTGATGCATCATGAAAAGTGGTGCACCGCAAGCAGCCTGACGAGATTTAAGGTTAGGATTACCAGGCACTCCATTCCGATTTCAAAAAATTCGAAAAAGAGATTTTTGTCTAGAGAAAACTCAAACCTTCACTGCAGGAAGTGCTTATCGATTTCCTTATCCGCAATCTCTCCATTTCTTTCACAGAAACTCAAACCGAAGAAAAAACTTCATGAGCTTTCAATTCACGCGTCTTCTCCGACAAAAAAAAAAAAAAAAAAAAAAAAACAGAGCGCGATGCAAACTCGACACCATCCAGATATATCTTCATCGTGTTCTCACTACTTCTTTAGCTGATCATGAACAAAAAAAATACAATCGGATTAAGCAGATCTTCCAACGCATTACGCAAATATGGGTGGGACTAACGCATCTCCGTGAACAACGGGAAACGACAAATTCTTACCATAAAAGTGATAAATCCATGATCCATCCACCTTCGGTACTTGTTGAGGGAGAAAAAGAGACACGGGTAGCATGCTAGGGAGAGCTTGTAGGTGTACATTAATGGCGGAACTGAAGCGTGCCAACGACGAGTGCTTCTTTTCTCGGATACCCGAGCCAGGGTTTGAAAGATACCAGAGGAGCGGGTGCAGTATGAGAACGGTGGGCCCCAAAACACGTGTCCAAGAACGGGGCATCCCACGTCACCTTGGTTGATGTGCAATAGCGTGTCCAACAATTTTGTATTTCAAGTACCCGGATTAATGCAGGGCTATTATTTTCACATAATTAATTTTATTAGATGGTAGCGTATTTATGTGGCCACGCATATCATGGAATCTACAACACCATCATTCATAGCTGCACTTCAAACTCAAACATATACTCTACATATTTTTTAATATCATGCCCCACATTATTCAAAATATAATTCATTTTATTATCAATCTAAAAAAATAAGAAATATAGAGTAATGAGTTATCAACTTTCAACTTCCATTTTTTTAAAAAATATTATTAAATAAAAATAGTCTAATGGGATTACATATTTTTAAACAAATATAATACCATGTATTTGATTGACGGAATTATAAATTATAAGATATTTAACTGAAGAACGGATTTAGCTGTGGAAGCCCTCGCCGTCATGTCACCCTTCTTTCTCCCGCAGCGACGTGGAGATGGAGTACCAGAAGGAGCACTGAATGTGGGCCGGCCCGGCCCGGCCCGTTAGGGGGTTGCAACGTGGGCGGGCGGAAGTAAATAAATAAATGAAGAGTGGTGACACGTGGGGCTGACCCGTATCTACACGCGCACCCATGGGCACATGTCTGCCAGCGATCGTCGCCGCCGCGGCGGTGGTCAAGAATCAATAGTATCGCCGGATTTCCCTACCCTCGACTCCGCATCCGAAGCTCTTCTTCTCCTTTTCTTCTCGAAGTCCTCGAAGAACTCCCTGTTCTCCTTCTCCAGCTCCTTCCACACTGCACCAATTCCAATCTTTTCCTAAGACATGCGAGAAATTGCACACTAGAAAGAACAGAATGTTCTTGCCTGTGGAAGTGATGACGGGCTTGACGTTCGCGTGTTTGGAGAGTGCTTCCATGCATTCTTCTCTGCTCATGTTGAAGATTATGCACCGCTCTATCATATTGTGAACCTGCAATCTCTTCATCTCAAACAAAAAAAAAAAAAAAAAAAACAAACACACACACACGCGATGTGCGGAAAAAAAAATCCATTGCAAAGCTGGAGGCGTGCGCTGTTACCATGTGGATGTACTCAGCAGAAGAGTCGGAGGATCCCATGGTGGTGGTGGTGGAAGAAGCACCCCCGCCCTGTTCCTATTGACTTATACGGGGGGAATGGGAGTTGGAAGAAGCTAGAGCAGAAGGAAAATGCAGATTGAACTCGTTTTTTTTTTCTTTTTTCTTCCTCTTATTGGGTTTTCCGTCTGTGGACCCCACCGTGAAATGGTCACGTGGTCGGTATTCCAATTTCGTTACAAGATAAAAAAAAAACCTTCTTTTTTTGTTAGAATACCTCAAAAAAAAAAAGAAACAGAATAGAGGAATGGAATTGAGAAAAGTCAAGAATTATAAAGTGACGCAGCTGGATCTCTAACGTAAGGTATTTATTGCACGGCAGAGCGGTGGTAGAGTTAGTCAACGAGGTGGGCGGGGGAGGGGGGTCCGAACTACTCTGAAAAACATATGCAGGTGAGACGCCATGTGGATAGGCCCCACGTGGGCTCTCGAGCCTGATTGGTTGAGGGGAGATCGGGCGCGATTGGGTTCGTGAAAACCGATGATTCACGTGGCGCCCCAATTGGCGGAACCAAGGACGTCGTTTTACGTATTAAAAGTCAAGTGATTAACCCTAACGAAAAAAAGGAGAAAAAAAAAAAAAAAAGCGACGGTCCACAGAGATCCGTCCAATTCAACTCCAGTCCAAGTCCAGGCGATGATGTCAGGCGTCACAACAAATCTAAAATGATATGAAATAATAAAGAAAGACAAGCAAGGACAAAAAACACCGTAGCTGTCTCGTACAATACAAGACAATTCAAAGATATTTTAGACCGGGGAATCAATTTTTAATGTCTCCTTTGCAACGAAGGAATCAGGTACACGACACTGCGGGTTTTCTTTTCCCATTTCCACGACGGAAGCTGCTTGCTTCGTATTGTGCTTGACGTTCACATAGAAAGCGCAAATAGTAGCTCTTTTTGGAATTACCTCCTACATATTCTGCCTTCCTCTTCTAGTAACATTCTTTCCTGCAAATTTTCACCGACTTGAAATTAGGATAGAAGGTCACTACTGAGGCTCGAAATCTTCAGACCAGACGGATTTGGGTATGTGTTTTACGAATTCACTGGAGATTTGGAGGGTTATCGAGCACGGACCAGACAGATAAGGTGGACGCGAGCCAGTGGGCTGCATCACCAATTCAGTGTGATACTGATACCTGCATGTGATTCGCTAGAAACATGTCGAGGCTTGCAGGGATATATCCAGAGTATGTGCTGCATCCTCAACTCGACTCTCACATGTTTGTGTCCTCCCTCCCTAAACTTTTTACAGGGGTTCATCTTGCCTTCGTCCACCCTTCCATGTTCGCAGTGAACGTAGTAAAATGGGCAGCATAGGGGGGGTTTTTCAACCAATATCAGAAACAATGGTATTTCCGCACACTACAAAACCAAATCCACAACCCTGCAGCTCCACGCAGTGCGTACCACAATCCAGAGAAGCAGGGTGTTGAAACTGAGGCATGGAATAAGGAGAAACTGGCATAACAGACTGGTGTTGGTTAACCTTAAGAACCGCAGCAAGCTGATCTTTGCGCAGCTTGGGCAGTCCCTGCTGCCTGGTCTTGTTGGTTAATCCTAATGGCCTGGGGCTGCATTGCATAGAAATGCATTGGGTGGATTCAATTACCCATGGTTTCAGCAGTTCATTGAAAGCATGCATGGGGTCAGAACTTAGAACTAGTAGTCTGGTACCTGGGCGCCCGAGTCAGTTTCAACAAGTCTTTGCTTTATGTCTCTTGCAATTGAGAAGAAAACCTCCTCCACATTCATGTTTGTTTTAGCACTCTGTGTAACGTGAGGATGAGTTGGCACAAACAGTCTATATTCCAACATACGTGACAGATGTTACTTACAGTTTCAAAAAATTTTATTCCATATTCATCAGCAAGAGCTTGGCCCCTGGAGGTGGGAACAGCCTGCAGTGCTATGTTTGTGACTCCGCAACAAAATAACAAGATCCATCTAGATGACTGAAAAGAGAGAATTAATACCCGTTTGCTCTCATCCATGTCAGCCTTATTTCCCACAAGTATCCTATTCACATTGTCCGAGGCATGCTGTTCAATATTTCTGATCCAGTTTCTAATGTCTGAGGAAAGGATAATCAAATAAATCCACAGGCAGCTAGCTGGTTGACGACACAATCACAGTACCGATAACTCCACTAAATGTGCAAAAAGACATCAAAAGAAAGTTGTGCGTACGTACTGTTAAAGGATGATTCATCAGTAACATCATACACCAGTAATATGCCCATCGCGCCCCTGTAGTAAGCTGAAAACACATTTAATCAGGAAAAGTGTCTAAAGGTTTTTCGAGAAAGACCAAATTAAAATTCTATATAGAACGCATACCATTAGTAATGGTTCTAAACCTCTCCTGTCCAGCAGTATCCCAGATTTGTAATTTGATTCTTTTACCATCAAGTTCTATAGTTCTAATCTTGAAATCAATACTGCATTAAAAATCAACAAGATAAAAGAAGATGCAAGAATAGAGAAAGTACGACCTCTAAATTGAAAAGGTTACCCAATTGTAGTAATGAAACTGGTGGTGAAAGAACCATCAGAAAAACGTAGCAGAAGGCAACTCTTGCCCACACCTGAAAACATCATCAACAAGAAATTTCAACAAATAAGAATGATCTGTCGGTCGATGCCAGCATTAAAAGATAAATGCTCGTATATCAAAACATAGTGTTCCGAATTCCACCACGAAACCAATTCTTCAGACCATACCACAAAAACGGTATCTCGAGGCTCGGGACATGTAACAAAACATGAAACTGGAAGCATAGCACTACATTGTTCGTTAGAAATAATATTTATTCTTGTCGCAAAGCAAGATTCTTGAGAAATATCAAGTCATGAGAATCACCAAACCGATTTCACCACCGACATTGTTTCTGAGTACATGGGGCAACATAAACTGCACCATTCAACACGAGAAACTCAAAATGCAGAAAGTCCTTAAACCAAAGACGTAAACCAGAGAAGCAAGCAGGAAAATTATGGCAAAGGAACAACCACATGGGGAAATGCACGCACCACTGTCACCAATCAAGAGAAGCTTGATGAGATAATCATAATCAGCCCGAGCTCTAGCAGGAGGAGCCGCCATCAGATTTGTCTCTTAACAAAATCGACGTTGCATCCACGATATAAACCCTAACACTACAAAAAAATGTATCAATTCACACGAAATCCCACCATTGAACGATCAAGTTCATGGTACAGAAAACTGAAAAATGAGATTACGAGATCGATGAAGCGAGAGCGCGGATCCAATAATCTGGAAAATGGTGGAAAAGAGGAGGGAAATGGAATCAGAATCTTCAGGCGTTGAATAAATTGTTACCGTCGAGTTGCACAAAAAAAATATATTTGGGCCACAACAAATTTGATCGAGTGAGCCCATTACTGCAACGTCCAACAAATCCTTAGTAAAGTTAATAGTTGGTCGGTTCAAGAATCATAGACCCAGTAAACGATGGGTTGGGTACAATAGCAAGCCCAATTAACGGAGGCTATTAGGGTTTCAGAATATTCTAGAATGCGCGCGGTTTGCATTATATTTACATCCTCCCCGATTGCTTCTAAAGTCAGATCTCGTTCGTAGTTGCGCTCCGTTGCTGCTTTCTGTATTTTTTTTTGTGGGTATCCGGTTGTCGATTCAATGGCGGGTAAGGGGGAAGGTCCGGCTATCGGAATCGATCTTGGAACGACATACTCATGTGTCGGCGTATGGCAACACGACCGCGTCGAAATCATCGCTAATGACCAGGGAAATCGAACAACGCCGTCGTACGTTGCTTTCACTGATACGGAGAGACTGATCGGTGACGCTGCCAAGAATCAGGTTGCCATGAACCCAACCAACACGGTTTTCGGTACAGATCTACTCTGTTCTTTTGATGTTGGGTTTTTAATTTTTCTTCTTATGATTCCTGCGCTTTTTCGCTTCTACTGGCTGGATTGTTGTTTGTTTCTCATGGAGCTTTGCCTTGATCATTTTGATGTTTTTTCCAGATAATTTCTTTTTTCGATCTGGTTTTATCATTGCTATACAAAGCAGAATGAATGTTTAGATCTGATTCGCGCTGTGCTTATTTACGTCTCTAACATCAATAGTTACTTTTTAGTCGAGACATTCTGTTGCTACTGGGAGATCGGGGTTTTATGTTACCTCTCTATGTGCTATTGTATATTGACTATTTGCCATGCTGTATTTATTTCAATTTTCTATCTAGATGCAAAGCGTTTGATTGGAAGGAGATTTACGGATGCTTCCGTCCAAAGCGATATCAAGTTGTGGCCATTCAAGGTGATATCTGGCCCCGGCGATAAACCGATGATTGTTGTTAACTACAAGGGTGAGGATAAGCAGTTTGCCGCGGAGGAAGTGTCATCCATGGTTTTGATAAAAATGAAGGAGATCGCTGAAGCGTACCTTGGTTCAACTGTGAAGAATGCCGTGGTCACAGTCCCGGCATATTTCAATGACTCTCAGCGTCAAGCCACCAAGGATGCAGGTGTCATCTCTGGTCTGAATGTAATGCGTATCATCAATGAGCCTACTGCTGCTGCAATTGCTTATGGGTTGGACAAGAAGGCAACTAGTGTTGGCGAGAAGAACGTTTTGATTTTCGATCTTGGTGGTGGCACTTTCGATGTTTCCCTCTTGACCATCGAGGAGGGTATTTTTGAGGTCAAGGCCACTGCTGGTGACACTCACCTTGGTGGGGAGGACTTCGACAACAGGATGGTTAATCATTTTGTTCAGGAGTTTAAGAGAAAGAACAAGAAAGACATCAGCGGTAACCCGAGGGCCCTTAGGAGGTTGAGGACATCTTGTGAGAGAGCGAAGAGGACTCTTTCCTCTACTGCTCAGACCACCATTGAAATTGATTCTCTCTATGAGGGTATTGACTTCTACTCCACCATTACTCGTGCGAGATTCGAAGAACTGAACATGGACTTGTTCAGAAAGTGCATGGAGCCAGTTGAGAAGTGTTTGAGGGATGCTAAAATGGACAAGAGCACAGTTCATGATGTGGTTCTTGTCGGGGGATCGACTCGAATTCCCAAGGTTCAACAACTGCTGCAGGACTTTTTCAATGGCAAGGAGCTTTGCAAGAGCATCAACCCCGATGAAGCTGTTGCGTATGGTGCTGCTGTCCAGGCTGCCATTTTGAGTGGGGAGGGTAATGAGAAGGTTCAGGACTTGCTGCTTCTGGACGTCACGCCTCTCTCCCTCGGTCTGGAAACTGCCGGTGGCGTCATGACTGTCCTGATCCCCAGGAACACCACCATCCCGACAAAGAAGGAACAGGTGTTCTCCACGTATTCCGATAACCAACCTGGTGTGCTCATCCAGGTCTACGAAGGAGAGAGAACCAGGACGAGGGACAACAACTTGCTAGGCAAATTTGAGCTCTCTGGAATCCCACCTGCTCCTAGAGGAGTTCCTCAGATCACCGTCTGCTTCGATATTGATGCAAATGGCATCCTCAATGTCTCCGCGGAGGATAAAACCACTGGGCAGAAGAACAAGATCACCATCACCAACGACAAGGGCAGGCTCTCGAAGGAGGAAATCGAAAAGATGGTGCAGGAGGCTGAGAAGTACAAATCAGAGGATGAGGAGCACAAGAAGAAGGTAGAAGCCAAGAATGCGCTGGAGAACTATGCCTACAACATGAGGAACACCGTGAAGGACGAGAAGATCGCTTCCAAACTCCCCGCTGCTGACAAAAAGAAGATCGAGGATGCCATCGACACGGCCATTCAGTGGCTGGATGGGAACCAGCTCGCGGAGGCGGATGAATTCGAAGACAAGATGAAGGAGCTGGAGAGCATCTGCAACCCGATCATCGCCAAGATGTACCAAGGTGCCGGCGGCGATGTCCCGATGGAGGATGATGTTGCTGCTCCCAGAGGCGGTGGCGGCGGCGGCGCGGGTCCCAAGATCGAGGAGGTCGACTAAGCCTGGAGATTTTTCATGCTGCCTTCTTTCTGGACGTTTTTCTGATATTTTTTTCGCTTCGTGGGAAGCGGACTATTTCAATTATGCTGCTGTTTTGCGTTGAACGCTGCTGTTGCTATTTTGGTTCTATCGATGCATATGGTAATTATGTTGTTGGGCTTTCCCCGGTGCTCGCTATCCTGAAGGCCCGGCCCACGCCAAACTATGCGTGAAGGTCGTAAAGGGGGAAAAAAAAAAGAGAAAAGCAGGATGCACAGTTACTCCATCATCCACTCTGCTGTCTGTTTTCTTGTGCCAAGATTGCAAGGCAAGTTTAGAAGCTCCTAAAGCCTGTGGTCCCACACAAACAGTTTCAGGGGTCTCAACACTTTCTCTTTTTTCAATTCTTGTAATAACAAACAAACAATGGATGAGATAGATAGCTGTGTATCATGCATCACACACAAATGCCAAACAATAATGGACGGAAGGAGCTAAGAGGAAGAGGGAGGAAACCGCCGTTGTCACCATGCGGCGTCCTCCCTTCGAGCTCGCTTCGTACCCGGTTCCTCATCATTCGCGGGTCGGAATACCGACTCCACCTCCGCGTTATCCAGTTCGAATTTGAGGCTTCGGCGGCACGATTTCCTCACACAAGTCTCCGTTTTCCGCCGGAGTTTCCTCGGAGCCGGGGGACACTCGGTCGGGACCGGAATCTTACGAGTTGGAGTCCTGAATCCGTCATTCTCTTCCGCGGTTTCCCTACCCGATTTGATGCCGATCACTAAATCAATCTCCTCCGCCCTGGAGCCTCTGTCTCCGCCGGAAGACTCTGATTCACACTTTGGAATCCCTCCTCATTTCCTTCGCGAATATCCTTCTCGGTAGACGATCCGACGCATATTCCCTCCCCCACCGGCGCCTCTGCCTCCGACACGGGTTGAAAAGAATCACAAACGTCGTTTTCGCCGGAGAATTTTTCTGGGTTTTCGGCCCCTGACACCATCTTTCAAAAGCTTTGTAAAAGGGGGCTGATTTCAGGGGAAGTAGACTTCTGCCCAGCGCAGATAAACAGAGTTAAGGGTCCAGAAACCATCAACCGTACAAACGACTGCGAGATTTGCGATCCGCAGAAGTTCTCTCCTTTACCTCAAAAGATCGATCAGAGAGCTCCCGAGAAGGAGCGAGGGGGGGAGGAGGAATATGATGAATATGGGACTGACAGCGCCGCTGTTGGGGGCAGTGGGAACACATCACCGAAGGATCCGATGCAGCATAAATACCGTCCCGTAGAAAGGATTGAAATTCAGTAGATTTTATTACAAAAAGGATGCACAGTAAACTGCGCCACAGAATCTTGTTACAGCGGTAAACCAGAAACCTCAACGCTGCGGCAGTCAGTTAGGCAAACAACCAACCGCCTTCCAAAACTCCACCTCCGATGGCACAGTAGCAATGCACCAGTTTTCATTCCTCCACACAAAACATTCCAGTAAATCAAAGGGTATCAATCCCGCCCAAAACCCCAACTTACTTACTGCAAATCCCAGACCTTAAAACTCAAAACGGGGGGCATCCCTTCATCCCCATAAAGTTCATTTTTTGAGAGAGAGGATGACGTGACGCGTGCCGTACACTACACCTCCATAAAACTTCTCAAATCCCCTCCTCCTCCTCCACTCATTGGCTCAGCTTGTAGATGAAGTCAGAGCACAATCATTCCCCCCCTCCCTTTACTCCAGCAGAGCAGCAGTGAATGTTCCTTAATCCACTTCTACGGTTTCTTTTTTTTTTTTTAACTGCCGTTAGAAAAATGGCCCAGGGGCACGTGATTAATTAAGGGTGATTATATATATTATATTATACTAAGATTGGCATGAAGTGATCGGTAGGAGGAATGATGGTGTTGGTTCACGAGAGGCATGATGATGGTGCCCCCACGTCATGTGTCGCATGTACCATGGACGGACATCATGCCATGGTTAATTTTTTATTTTCACCTTTTTACCCATACTAGGAGACACGATTCCGATTTAATACAAAGATTATTTATTACAAAGAAAAAGAATGAATTTGTAATTTGTATGAATGAATCAGGTTTAGATTTTTGCCCGTCAGCCGGAAGACTCCCATATGCGGCCTTGGAATGAAATGATGACGACGGAAACGTCGTCGTGGTACCTCCGGCGCTCCCCTTGTGGGATATCCAGCAGCTCGTGAAAGCCCATACCTGCAAAGCAGCACAGCGCTCCATCAGAGACTGAATTTCACGAGTTTACAAGAGACAAGGGTGGGTGGGTTGTGTACCCGCTTTCCTTGCTGCACGGAGCAGGACTTCTTCGACTAGATGTTGGGCAGGGTCGGAGTCGGGGAACATCGACATGAACATCTCCACTTCGGATACCGCCTCCTCGTTCGAAAGGTGCTCGTGGGCGCCATCGGAGCATAGGATGAGGAACTTGTCGTCGGGGCTGAGCCTGTGGTGGAGGAGTGATGGGGCGCATGTGATGTACGGGGATGTTCCGATGTAATCTATTCTGAACATCTCGAGGAGGGCACTGTTCCATTTAGGCTGCAGGGATCAATCAGGTCAGCGTAAGCACAAAGCATCCGCAACACGAAGGGATCCATGAATCAGGGAGCATACATGTTTCAGAAAGCCGGCACCGAAGGCCCGCGTCACTCTTAAGGCGCCCTTGACGCGATCATTTGAAACTGCAAAGGCGTCGTCTTGATGTGCATTCCGTATCCGCCGTACTTCCTGAAGCCACGTTTCCAGTTTATTTATATGATAGAATTGTAGCTGAGATTAACCAAAGTTACCTCCTTTACATAGGCACTGTGATCCATGGTGAGCTGAGCTGAGGTGAAAGCGTGTGGATTCTCATCATTCTGATGGCTTCTCGGTGTCTTGTTCCGCAAACCGGAGTCACGCTTCCGGGCTAAAACGGCTCGACTGTCGCCGACGTTCATCAGATAAACGTCCGAGTCTTTCATCAGCATCACAAGAACACAAGATCCCATCAGCGCTAACTCAGGGTACTCACTGAGCATCATATCCGCCATTTCGAGATAGGCTTCTTCTGTCACTTGCAGTGCTTTGGCCAATGCCTTGAGTACTTCCGAATGATCAACTGGGAGATCGCCATTTTTACCTCGAGCATTGCGCGGTTTGCCTCTGTTTTCAGAGCCGTCTCTCCATAGCAAACCACTGAGCTCCTTGTGGATGTTGGAGTAGAGATTGTTTAACAAGAAATCGGTTGCATCGGGGCCGTTGAATCCATCGTAAACACCCACGAAAACCCATCTCTGCTCCTCGGAGACGACGATGTGGACCCGATCTTCGCCGGCTTTACCTTGAGCCCACTGTAGATTCTGTGATGTTCCATTTCCGATGTCATCGTTCAAACTCATTTCACTGCTAACAGTAGTGCTAGTCATAGTGCTGCTAGTTCCACTCGCCGAAAAGCTACTCCGCTCTTTCTGATTCCAACCCGAACTCCAAATAGATTTCGCTTCGAAATTCTTAAGAAAAGCTCGTTTTTTGGATCTAGGAATGTCGCTATGATGGATCCGGCTATCTAGCGGGGCGGAGAGGAAACTTCGTTCTATCGGACCGGAGAGAAAGCCGTGGTCAATTAGCTCCGATCCGGGAGCAGAATTTCTCAAAATGGGACCGGATTTAACAGAGTCCTTAGGAATCGGTTGCAGAGGCATGGAACTAAAAAGACTCGAGCATTCAAAAACTGCACCTTTTTCTAGCGGCTCCGAAAAAGCGTCGCTGGAGTGAGGCGTCAATGTATTGGCCGATATCACCGCGCCGGATATTGTACGGAACAGGGGAGTTTGTTGGGCGTTGGCGGTGGTTGGGCACTGCGCTTTATTTCCAAGTTTTTCCGGTGGTATATAGCAGAAGGAGTGACCAAACCCTTCGTCCAGAAGCTCCGACATCCCCGAAGCATCCTTCCTCCGCCTAGAAATCTCGCCGGGATCCCCGGCGAGACACAGACCGAGTCTCCGAAAAGCGTTTCCCATTTGCCTCTTTTACTAAACAGAAATCCAACTCCACGGCTCCTTTTCCTAAAACCCACTCAGAATTGCAGAGCAACAAGACAAGCAAGTCGTGGAGCAGTTCGGGAGGAAAGGAAAACAAGCCAGCGGGGCGGTTGCCAAGGAAATCAATGGAAAGAGTTGACTTTTGTAGGGGGTCCAGAATCAACGTCTTAATAGAAAATTTCCTCGTTCAAATCTCTCTTTTTGGTGGGCGGGTTTCGGGGGCGTTGACTTTTAAATAGTCATTCTTTTTTATTTCCTAAAAAACAATTGAGATTCCCATTTTCATTCTACTAAAATAATACACGTCGAAGTTTATCATCTGGAATGGTGTGAAGTCAAACGGCATTCCCACTTCCAGCGGCAGAAGCATGGAGGAATGCTCCTTCAGATGCCATGTTATCTATCCAATTTTTTTTTTTTCTTTTTTGTTGAAGTTCAACCCATTAACAATGGAGGAAGAAATTCTTGCTCTACACGACCGGGATGGTCCCTCCGCCACATTTTGACTATTTTTTTTCTACGTTTTACCCTACACGGGTTAAATTACACCTTCTTCTGGCAGGTTTGACTTCTGGGTGGTTGAATAATGAAGATTTTTATAGCATATTGCAGTAGCAATGAGATCATAGTCCAGTCCCATTCTCGTGATTGCTTTAAAGTATGTCATAATTAAACAACCTTTTCCCACGGTCTGGTGGAAACGATTAGTTGTTGCCCCAGTGAACAACTCAATCTTGCAAGCTTTGAAGCTGGGAGGGACGTCAAGACGGGAGGATATCGAATCTGGGGGCTGTAATTGTAACAGGAGGGAGCTGTGGGTCGTTTATTCGAAGGCCCGTGATGTTGTTCGGCTGGCGCAAAGCTCTTAGTCTTTTCCAATTTGCGCTTGCTGGTATTGATTTGATGTGATGCACTGCACACACCCTTATCGTCCAGCGCCAAAAGTCGTGGTTTCGTGTGCTCCTTGGATAGTTCTGCTCTGGAATCTCTCCAATGGGCGAGTCTAAAGAAGGGAATGCGATTCGCTTCTCTTTTCTACGTTTCCATTTGGACGCCTACTCCTTCTGCCTCATCCAAACCTCCGTCTGGGGTTCCACAGAAGTGCTGATCTGATCATCAGTTCCTCGCTTGCGAAGACTTAGAGGCCTTCTAACAACAACATACGAAAAGCATGTCTTTTCTGTTCAAATGAATGAGTTTGCGGCGAGCTCAGCTTCTCTGCGGGATGAGAAGATAAATGCAAATCTAAAGGGGCTTTTTGATTTCGTTCGTTGTCCAAGGGGTCGAGTGCATGCTGACTCCGCCGTAAAGACGACGTCACCGATCGATCTGTTGCCACGTGTACGGTGGTGGCCCGCCCCCGTCCCTCCTCCTCCCACTATAAAAGGAGGGTCATAGCCTACGATTTTCCGCACCCTTGCTTCCCCAGGCCATAACTCGAAGGTTTTCCAGGATGTCTTGCTGCAAAGGAAACTGCGGATGCGGCTCCAACTGCCAGTGCGGAAGCGGCTGTGGAGGGTAAGGTTCTTCCTTATTCTCCGCATATGCTTGTTCTCTCTCCGCGGGTCGGGGTCACTAATTTTGATCTGGCAGATGCAAGATGTACGGAGATCTGAACGAATTCTCCAGCGCTGCTTCCACCACCGTCGTTCTTGGCGCTGCTCCTAAGATGACGTACGAGATCTGATTTTTAGAAATCATCGAAAACTGGCGTGTTATTTGCGATTTTTAAACCTCCCGTGTTGTTTGTAATTTTTGCAGATTCGCTGATGAGGCTGCCGTCTCTCCCGGCGAGAACGGATGCAAATGCGGTGGCAACTGCACCTGCAACTCTTGCGGCTGCAAGTGAGCAACCGGCGCCGGACGTCCCTCAGGCCACGGACGCCATCCCCCTCCCTCTGTTCCTAGTATGATACGACAATAACACGCGTCTCGTCTGGCGGGCCTGTCCGTACTGACGATCTCCCCTATGCAATACACATAAAAGCCCGAATTAATTGAGGCCCGTTTCGCGTTTCATGGGCTGGGCCCATAACCCTAACGAAGAAGAATTTCAAGAAACTAGGAAGACACTAATCAATTCGGCCCAGCATCATGTGTTATGGGAATAAAAAGCAACTATCAAGCACCATCCAATGGATTCCAAATGCGTTGAATATTTTAGTGTAGGTATGTTGACTTTTTTTTTTGGTGCTGGTGCCGGAAAATTTCGTAATGTTTTAAGGTTCTGTCCCATTAATGATGGGTTCACAATTAATATAACATAAACATTGTTTAATTTTAACCAAGAAAAAGGAATGGGTGATGGTGTAAAGTTTAGTTTCTGTGCTATTAACACTAAACCAAATCAATGGGCGAAGGCAGCACATGGGGGTGTTAAAGAGGCCGGTAAGCACTGTGCGGTGACGTGGGGCCCAGTTGGTGTGTGTATGTGTTTTTTTTTAAATTGGACCAAAGTCAATGATTGGGAACCAGAGTCAACGTTTCACATGGTGGGTCAAACTTCGCCTCCCTTATGAATTTGTTCCCTTTCTTATGATGCATGTGTGGTCTGAAATCTGAATGAACACATGGTAGTAGTACCTGTACCTGTTGGGTGAGTTACAGTAATGATTTGGGAAAAAATGCAAGTGAAGGATGGAAAACAATAACCATGAAAAATGACGATGATTGCTGGAGAAGTCAAATTCAAGGGGATAGGGAGAATTTCCCCTCCGCTGCACATTCCCTCATCAAGCGTGATTTTTTTTTTACGAGCAAGGAAAAATGGTTCTATATAAACCGGCCGCCCCTCTTATCCCCTAATTCTCGAGATTCGAGAGGCGTGTTCAGCTTCGAGAAGAAGACCAATACAATAGACGAAACTGGTGTTCGTGTCTCACATCGCGAGGTTGGCAGGTGGGTGACGATGACGGCTTCCCACTGAAAACTCAGAGGGTTCAGACTTCATCTGGGCCGCCAGTCACTTTTGTTTACTTGCCTTTGGTTTTTCCTCGCAGATACCTATTTTTTTTCTGGGTTTGCATGTGATTCAGTGGGAAGGGAAGCAACGAGGAAGTGTGGGTCTTTGGTTTTTGGGCTTGTTCCAGATTTTCTTGATTGATCTTTAACTGGATTGTAGATTGGGATATGGGGATCTGCTTCAGCAAGAGGATTGCGGAGAGCCCTAAGAATTCTGGTATTCCCCTCATTTCATCCTGTTCCATAGGAGGGGGTTGCAAGTCTTCCTTGAATTGAGTGAATTGAACTTGCTCTGCGTTTGGTTTTTATTCTATGTTGTGCAAGTTATTTTCTGGACTTACAGGCCACCGTTGCTGCTTCTTATTCACAGGTCGGAGTTCATCTAGAACGGCTAGCGGAGGCGGAATTCAGCTCAGTCAGTCAAGCAGCAAGGCATCTACCTCATCTTATCCAGCAACTCCTCGAAGTGAATGTGAAATACTGCAGTCTCCAAATGTGAAAAGCTTCAGTTTTGGTGACCTCAAGGCAGCCACCAGGAATTTCCGTCCAGAAACCGTAATAGGCGAAGGAGGTTTTGGGTCTGTTTTCAAAGGATGGCTTGATGAATATTCGCTTGCTCCTTCCAAGCCCGGATCTAATATGGTTGTCGCTGTGAAACGGTTGAAACAAGACAGTTGGCAGGGGCACAGTGAATGGTTGGTGAGTAAATGCTTCTTCTTTCTTGTTATATACTGTGGAAGTAACAGATGCCAGATCAGTAAAAAAAGATTAATACTTGAAGTGATTGGAGCCTTCGTGATTCGGATCAATCGCAATGTTGTTTTTATCTTTTCATGTCTATGGTTCATTGACAGGCTGAAATCAACTACCTGGGGCAGCTGCAACATCCAAATCTTGTGAAACTGATAGGCTACTGCTTCGAAGATGATCACAGGCTGCTGGTTTACGAGTACATGCAAAAGGGTAGTCTTGAGAATCATCTCTTCCGCAGTAAGTCTTCAATTCTTTCAAAATAATGCCGCAGCCTCCTGGGATTCAAGGGGACAGTTTTACAATGACTCAGGAGGATCTTACTTCGAGCCACTCAGTTGGAGCCTGAGAATGAAAATTGCACTTGGCGCAGCCAGAGGGCTTGCCTTTCTTCATAGCGCTGACGCCAAAGTCATATACAGAGACTTCAAGACTTCTAATATCTTGCTTGATTCGGTATGTGTTGAGCACAAGTCCGGATATCCCTAGCTGGCTGCCATGTAGATGATGATCACTAATCTTCGTTCACCCAATGCCTGCAGAACTATCATCCTAAACTCTCTGATTTTGGGTTAGCTCGGGACGGCCCTGCCGATGATAAAAGCTATGTCTCGACCCGAGTAATGGGAACATATGGATACGCTGCCCCTGAGTACTTATCCACAGGTGCTGTGAACCTGTCCTGTCCTGTCCTGGCAGCATTCATATATGGGCTGTCATACTCAACCCTGCTGTCTTATGGTATCAATCAGGGCATCTAACAGCCAAGAGCGACGTCTACAGCTTCGGGGTGGTTCTCCTAGAGATCATAACCGGCAAAAGGGCGATCGACAAGCATCGTCCGCCAGGGGAGCACAGTCTGATCGAGTGGGCGAAGCCGTATCTCAGCAACAGACACAGGGTTCTCAGCATCGTCGATCCCCGCCTTCAAGGAGTGTATCCCATTACCATGGTTGGTAAGACATCCCTACTTGCTCTCCAGTGTGTTTCATCGGATCCAAGAAACCGACCGAGCATGGACGAGATCGTGAAATCCCTCGAGGATCTCCATGAATCAAAGGGCCCCTCCAGTGACCGCACCAATCAGAAATCCCGGGCAGCCAAGCAGGTAATGCCCCAACTCAAGGCCGGGCACCACTCCGGTAGCCTCAGCGTACCCCAGGCCCTCAGCTTCCTTTCTGTATGCCTGAACTGAAAACCACCCTTACCCTGTACATAGCTGGCTTGCCCCTGTCGTCAAGACTGACAATAATCTTTCATGCTGTACGGAAATGTGTTTTGTAGTGTTTACACCCCGGGCCTTATGGGCTTACGCATAGTGGATTGATTGAAGCCAGCCCTGGTTTCTTAAAGTGTTGGGCCGATGCATTTACTCTCTCTGTCCCCATCTACTAACTCTGTGGTAGGTGGTGATGTTCATTGAATCCTATGGAACGCAGAACCCACCTCACTGAGCAACGGTGTGAATGCCACGCCACAATGGCTGCCTTACAGACAGATGACAACAGCAAGGAAGGGAAGGCCGCGGGCTACACAGTATCTTGGCTTGTCAAGACAATGCAGTCGCTTCGGCCTGGGAACTACAACTACACCGCCGTGTACTGTTTAACGGCGGTGACTACCAAACAGCAACCTCTACTACATACCAGATACAAACCACACATGGAAACAGACACTCCCTACGTCGAGGCTCTATCTATAATCGGCATTCGCTGCCACATTTTTCATGTTAAAAAGGCAGAAAAATGTGGACTCGGATGAAGTTGGGTTTAGATTCTGAAATTTTTACCCATGAAAGTCTGCCCGAACTGCCAATCAGCAGGCGCCACGTTCATCGACGTCGAAGTACGGCCGTCGCTAGAGGTGACTCTGAAGGACAGGGCCTGTCCCATGAGAACGACGTTTGACTGCCAGTTCTGGCCCCAGTTGCGGCTCATCGGAATCCATGGAGTCCTCGTGCCCTTGACGCTCGCGCGGACGATGTCTCCGGCGCCGGCGACGTTTGTGATGAGGACGAGGTTGAAGTAGCGGAAACCGTTGACGGTGAATCTGACGCCGCCTTGCTTTCGGCACGGGATGCTGCAGATGGAAGAAAAGGGGAAAGCAAAAGTTAATAAATGAAGCCCTAATTTCAGCGGTTTTTACGGCGCCTCATTTAATTCTGGTTTCGGTCAAAAATTTTTCGGAGCGCGCCTATCCCAAAAAGTTACCCGGGTTCCTACTTCTAGGAAATTACTATAAAGACCCTGACATAGAGATGCTACAAGAGGGCATTTCGGTCCGAAAGAGGGAAAAGGAACTTTACCGGCGGAAATTGACGGCGACTATGCCTGCACGGTACTCGGCGATTTTAAGAAACATGGGCATGGCCAGGTCGAAGTGCGGGCGAGGAGGATTGCACCAGCCGCCGTTGTCGTTCGGCAGAGCGTAGTTCGGCGGACAGAAATTTGTGGCAGTGACGATGATGGAGGGGTTCCCAGGGTTACACCAATTCGGTTCGTTGCACTTAATTTCGAAGCAAGCTCCGCAGCTACGGCCTCCGTCGAACAGTGCCGTGCTCAGCGCCGCCGTGTTCACGCCATAGCCCTGGCTGTACAAGTTCCCGTATCCGCACGCGCCGCCTGTAGACAATACGTAAGGTGAACCTCGGAGTGAAAAACCCAAAAGAATGGCGGGTTTTGAATGTACCCATAGTTCCGGAAGCATCGCTGCCGCCGTAGAATGTAGCATGTGCTGCTTGCCATGGGCCACCAGTGTAGGCGCCAGGGATTCTGGCGTTAATGAAAGGGATGAGGAATCCGACGGCGGAGATGCAGAGCAGAAGCTTCTTCATTGCTGCCGGAATGTGGACGAGCTTCTAGTGCGAGGCTAGTGTTTTAATGCGCGACGGCGTGTGTAGCGCAACGCGAGGGCGAAGATATAAAGACAGGGGAATAAGGGCTACCACTTGGAGTCAGGGGTATAAATGTAATAACTCACCAAACTGTTTTTTTTTTTCTACAGCTTTTTTTAATGAAAATGTAATTTCAAATTTCGAACGTATCAAAATAATTTTTAAATATCATTGAAAATTCAAGCATGACCATATGTGAGTACGTGGAAAATAACAATAAGTTTTTTCCGATAAACCTAATATTTACTACTTGGATTAACATTTAAATAATTCAAAATAAATACAAAAGTTCAGAATAAGATCCCTTTTTCATTTCAACCTTTTTTAATTGACCTTGAAATTGAGGCTTATCAGCTCTTCTGGAGACACTGCGAGTAGCCGAAGAGGAAGGGCATTGCATCATCTGCATCAACCAAAACCAGTGGCACAGGCAAGTACACTTTACCGTATGATTACAACAAGTTACTAACACAATCAACCCAAGCATTCAACAGCTATAAATAACCTTTCCTGAGATCGGTGATGGCTTTTCCGTGATGCATTGACAAGTGTGTGGCTGTGATATGCTGGTCCAGACAACACTTAAAATGAAAGAAATTCAGGTAAGATGCAATGCCGTAGGACATCATTCATTGCAATGCCTTGTACCTGCACTCTACATGTGCTCAACATTGGATCTCTCCCATGAATTGTTTCACCGCAAATGACAACATACAGATAAAAGTCTCACAAGGAGTAATGCAATTGCATTCATACCTCAACGGTAAAACTGCAGGCACAGTCCCTGTACTGCAAGTACTTTGCTTAACAAAGGCATACATCTGGTTCCTACAACCTACCACGCATATATATACATGCCATTGTATGCTTTCGTTCTGCTCCCTTGGTGCAACAGTATCGACATATAACTTCCAATCCATGTTTTCTAGTTACCAGAAGAAAAAATTACGTATTGCAGCCAGATTTCACTGCTCTGGTGGAGGGCTCTCGTTGAACCATCTTGGTGGATCAAAGCCGGATCCCCCTGCCAAAAAATGCCATGAAAATGCATTAGATGCAGAAAAATAAACATGAAGAAACTCTGGTTTATGTAATCCCACATAGAAAATAGAACAAATCCTTCACTGTATTCCCATCGTATGCTGTATTGACGAACCCACATCTGGTTTAGTATCCAAAGCTCGACAGAGACAATTAAGGGATTCGAAAAGGATGTACCGAGAGGGTTGCAGCGGCAGATGCGCCAAGCTGTAAGCATGGTCCCCTTCACGAACCCGTACTTGCGGTAAGCGATCATGGAATACTCACTGCAAGTTGGAATGTAGCGAAAACTTTTAGGCAGCAACGGTGAGATTTCTCCTGTTTGAAAGAGCAACCACAGTTCTCATCCCATGTGGGAAATTTATTGAATGGTGCCATGACAATGGCGCAGCCGTTCACAATCATAAATAATCACAACGTCCACCAGAACAGAGTACTCACGTTTATAGAATTTCAGAGTCGAAATTGCAGCTCTTACCCCTATATTATCCACCTCCTCATCTAAAAAGATAACCCAAAACACTGAGACATACCCGCGAGTCACAGATTAACTGCCGGTAAAAAAGGATATCGAAATTACCCTGTGAGCAGCTCTCTTTTCCAGAGCATTCAGATGGCGGAACTCGGATCCTCGACTTCGAATCCTGAGGGAAAAGGGATACCGAGATTGACGCTGCACATATCGTAGAAAATAAAATCAGAAAAGTGCTCGTTACTTACATGAACAGAGGATGGGAAAGTGGAGGATTTCCATGGAGAGCCGGCGGATGAATGGCACTCCAAATTAGGGTTCCTCTCAGAGAATACACGGTGATTTCTGTAGATTCCGTACACCGGAGCGACGGCAAGCTCCATCCTTGGTCACTCACCCGTGAAACTGGATTCAGGCAGGAAATGCTGGCCCATTAAATCTCTGTCTGTATTTTGAGCGGCCTCTGTTGGGCTTCTCTACGTCGGCCTGCAGCCCACAGTTAGAACCCGCATTGTATTTATTTATTTTCATTTTTCAAATATTCAAAAAACAACATTTTATAAGTGGAATCACGAATAATGATTACTAGGAAATATTTTAATAATATTATGGATAGACGCCGTGGCTACTCATTCAGCTACGGAATCCTTCTCTCACAGGCAACCAAATGCATCGCAACAAGGCACTACAACTCCCATCTCTCTACTACGGACTACCCACAGGGCGGATACGAAAACTAGGCAAGTTCTCTACATTTTACAAATCAATAGTATCCTATAACAAGAGCCGATTTGGTTTCTCGAGTATGCTCATTGAAAAAGTACACAGGATCAGTGGTCAGCAAACCTGAAGTTAGTAAGTTGCTTGGAGGAGGAGATGAATGAGCTCTCAATGTGTTATTGTCACGGATGATCCTGTCTGATCATCGAACTTGGTTCGAAAAGAAATGCCGGAGCCAAGGTGTGCTGAGGTTGGCCAAAGCCAGTAAACAATGTTTGGACCGAGAATCTGAGGAACGTTTTAAGCAAACCATGAGAGCTGGTCGTGTGGGTGTGATATTGAGTAAACAAGGAGGTGAAACTGAGAAATCTAGCTGCTTTGGGTGGCACTAGAGCTCAAGCTGAATCATTTCTAAATAATAGATACTGAAAGAAGAGGAAGAAGTAAATTCATCCTTACTGCAACCAAATTCTCATAAGCACCAAGGTCGTACGGGTGTGAATAGACCTGACCACCTTTTTCAGCAACCACCATTGCTCTAACGCCTTCATGATACTGCAACAAACAGCAGAATAATCATATCAGTCGTGATCAATATGTGATACAAAAATTCATTATGTACCTCTATAGTCGTTTTGTTTCTCAAGATGAGATAGACATGCCAGCCCAGAAAACCTCCAAGTGCCAAACTTAACGGTAACAATAGCAGTCCTGAAATCACCTGGACATAAACCAAGGGGAAAAGCTAAGATACGAATAGAGCTTCTCGAAATCTGACACAAAAAGCTGGAGGATGAAAACGGAATAAGAATTAAGTAAATACATGTATGATTCTGTAGTAGTCTTCAAGATCTTCCCGGGTATCAACTGTTACACTACCAATAAGCATGCTCTGGAATGGAAAAAGGCTTTTGATTCAGTTGAATGTTAGCTAGTGCGATGTTCTACAACTGGTGTTTATAATAAATAGCAAAAAAAAAAAAAAAAAAAAAACATACCAAGGAGTATATGCATGCGATAACTGCATAAACCACAAAGACAAAGAAAATCTTATAGTTCCCATGCCCTATACAGTTGTCCATCCAAACACAATGGTGATCCTACACAAGAAAGCTATTATCAAACACATTCAAGAACATTCGTATACAAATCATACTTAACAGGCCTACCATTCGTAAGACACATCGATTACAGATGCGGCAGTGATGGGACCTAGGAGGTTTGTAGTGAGAGCACTTCTGGCAATATCTTAAATCACCACCCTGCAGAAAAATATCCAGAACTTCCTATCACATTCCTGATCATCTATCATTCAACCCAAAACAACATACAATGCAACAATTATCACTGAAACGTATGCGTTATACATCACAATTTGCGTACTTCAGCTAGCATACATCATTAAGCGCCGAGTTGCAACATGAGGCTCCACAACTACCTAGGATATCCTCTAAAACCAAACTTAAAAATTGCAGTGCCAGCTACATCGTTCAGCAAATAACTATTATTAAACAAGGATATGGAATACTTCAAGACTACCGCCCAGAAGCTAACACAAAACTTTCAGCTCAATTGGTCCACTACGACAGCGGAAATCCTAAGAAGAAAACCTCAAAATTTTGTAAACGAAAACTAATTTCCACTCCAAAGCGATCAAATTCGAAATCAATTGACTTTCCCCTTGAAAGGGCGGGGATATAATCATATTTCACATCCGCAATAACCGCAAGGTCCACAATAAAAGTAAAAGTAGACTACAGAATTGCACCAATTAAATGAAATCAGGATATCAACTTATTAAGTGAATCACCGGAAAAAAAACGTATACATCAAGAGCATTTAGTGTGTCACCGCAAGAATCCTCTGCCACCCCCAGCGAAAACAACGCGTAAAACAACGCTCAGTGTGAGTCACACAATATTAGCGAACCTTGCGTTTGATCTCATGGATCGGAGTGCTGGCATCCTCGATATCTGGAAGATAAGAATAGGGTACTCGACCGGGATCCGTGTAAAGGGCAAGACGGTAACTGTAAACACACATGACCGCGAGAAAAGTAAAGAACACGGTGTGGAGAATGCCTGGTGACGATCGGAGCCCGAAGCATCGGCCAATGAAGACTAGAACCGTCGAAAAGTAGATGTAAACGATTGCGAACGCGACAACCGCAACATGAAATGAGAACCTCCTCAGCCCCAACATTTTCGCTATTCCCTGTTGCGACTGCAAACTCAAGAACCCGAGCGGCAGAGGCACCGGCGTAACGGCGAATTACGACGGCATCTCCCCCGCATCTGGGGATACACTGAGCCAGGAAATGTCCTTGTTCGATAGTCGACCGTTCCAATCTTAATAGTAAAAAAATTAAAAAATAAAAACGCTAGAATTGCTTATATAATAACCCTAGAGTATGAAAATAGGAACAGAGTTACACACACCCCAACCTCAGAACCTGCTGTTGAACTGTGAAATTACGGCTACACCCTTGGGACATCCGGGATGCGTTTTCCTTTTACAAAAACCAAGCTATTGAGTTGACTTTTACAACCAAGAATCAGCACACAGACTGTGTTCGATACACCACTCCAGCAGTGCTTACCAGAAAGAGGGCCAACAATTAATGCAAGGAAACTGACTGAACATTATCATGTTACTCAGCTGCAGTAGCTCGTAGCAACTATTATTGGGGACTGATACGAGAAGATCCCAGTGAAAGTCCACCCTCCATCTCTCGAATGAACCACTAGGCCTGTGTATCCCAGTAAAGATTGTCTTTTTATTGTTGGGATTAGGAGAATCAAAGATGGGCAGACCCCAGCTTTCTTTCTTCTTGTTCCTGTTATTCCTATCCCCCTTTCCTTGGGGGCTTGCGGTTGACAACACTAGTGTCAGCAAGTCACCGGGCTGAGCCATTTTCATGCTTGTGTTGCTCCGGTGGAGTCTTCCTCCGCCGTGGCAACTCACCAAATCACCCTAAAACAACCTGCGCTGCTGCTACTGACCTTTACATCAGTTATGCCAGAGGAAGAGCTGATCGAAATGACAAAAATGTAAATTACTGAGTTTATAAATTCAATTCATTTGAAACAGTTGTTTTTTAAATTTAACAGTTGCTTTCTTACATGGATGATGGAATTGTGCAGGGCTCAAAGGCCCAGTATGGGCCTCTGGGAGTAATGTACCGGCCCAATGTCTTTTTATTTTTTTTTTTTATGTTCCTTTGTACTGAATTGCTAGGCTGCGATTCAAAGTGAAAAGCCCTGCCTGCTTTGGGAAACAGCTAATTGCGCCGCCGTCATGGGAGACGTTGCGATGGCGGTGTTGGCGCCGCTGGAAGAAGACAACGGAGATGATTTCTGCTCTTACGTTATCTCTCAGTTTAGCAACTCAAGGGACGAGCATCATCTCCATGTTTGTGCTGCTATTGGAGCCATGTCGCAGGAACTGAGAGATCAGAACCTGCCTCTCACGCCGACATTGTATTTTGGAGCAACCTGTTCCTCTCTTGATCGCCTGTCTTCTGAACATGAGCCACCTGGCCATCTTCTCGATTCTTTACTTGCTGTTTTAAACCATGTCGTTGAAAGAGTTTCTCCGGCTATCCTGAAAAGTAAATATGTTTACTTATCGGAGATTTTGATACGGTCACTTCGTGCGAAGGGTATTGGAGTTAATGGTATCGTGGCCGGATTAAAGGTCGCTTCGCGGATGCTGGTTGTGAGGGAGAATATGTCGTGGGAAGGCGCATCCCAGTTATATTGTTTCATCGTCAGCTATATCACTGATGATCGAGCCAAGGTCAGTAAATGGGTTCTTTTTCAGCACTCAATTCCTTTTGGTGATCCTTTTGCTGCGTTGCATGTATAAGGTATGGGGGTTTCTTAAGGATGTAATAAGAAAAAAAAACATTTAGTAGCAAGTTTTGTTATTTAGGAGAAAATAATCATGAGGCAACGGAGTGATGAATCCGAATATTCATTTCTACTTCGTGCACGCTTTTTATCATTCAGAAATTTGCAACTACGGATTTGTTGCTTATCCAAATATCACGTTGGATGATAATACACAGGTAAGGAAGCACTCACATTTGTGTGTGCGTGATGCACTGGAAAATTTTCGAGTAGCACCTGCCCTAGTAACTGCAAGTGAAATCATTAAAAATGACTTTGAGAGGAGGTATCTTCTCCTAGCTGGAGGATCAAGTCCAAATGCTCCAAAAGAGACTAAAGAAGCGCAGGAGATCCTTTATATTTTGGATGCTTTTCGGGTCTGCCTCCCGTACATGGCACCAAAGTCCTTGACTACCATTCTGAAGTATTTCAAATCTCTTCTGAAATTGGGGAATCCGCTTGTTACAAAACGGATAACTGATAGTCTAAATACACTCTGTGTTCATCCTAGGGGAGAACTACCACCTGAAATCCTATGTGATTTATTATGCTTCTTAGCTAACTCCATCACAGATCAGTCATCTGTGGATAGCATGACACTCATTGCTCGCCTGTTAGATGCTGGAATGAAGCGGGTATACTCATTGAACAGGGAACTTTGTGTGCTCGAGCTTCATGTCATTTTTAATGCACTAAAAGGTTACTCGCTGTCCACATGATCTTTTTTTTTTTTTTTCACTAAATCATCAAGTCCTTAATTAACTCCCACATCATTTATACTTTTTCGAGTTTAATGAAAGCTCAAGTTACTGCATGATACTTGAAGTTTCCGTGCTAAATTTTTGCTCCTTTGTTCAGAAATTTTGGGTTCTGGTCATGAGGAAGCCTTGGTTGCAGCAGTCACAGCGTTTAAGAGTTTAATAGAGTCATGCATTGATGAGAAGTTGATTAATCAGGGTATTGAGAACAGCACCTCATCTACAGGGAAATATAGCCCAGCTGTCATTGAAAGAGTGTGTGCTACTATCGAGAGCTTGCTTGATTATCATTATGAAGCAGTTTGGAATATGTCGTTTCAAATTGTTTCAGCAATGTTTGAGAAATTAGGTAATTCTTTCTTGCTGTTATCTGTATGTGGTTTTCTGTGTTTTGTATGCTTCCATCTTGCTGTTTTTCCTTTCACAATTATATTCTGTACGAAAGTTCTTTAATTTAAATGCACAAATGAAATCAAGTGGCTTGTCATTGAATTGCATCTTATCTCTTGTTTTAGGGAAATATTCCTCTGATTTAATGAAGGGGACATTGATTAATTTAGCTCGTATGGAAAAGTTGCCTGACGAAGATTTTGCATTCAGGAAGCAGGTGATTTTGGTCATAGAACTGTTGGAATTGTTTTATTGATGCTTCATATTTTACCTAATTTATGTCATTGATGTATGGTTGCTCAATTTTTATGAATGAGCACGTTGTGTTGATGGTGAATGGCTTATATAATGGGACTTTTTTCATTTGGGCAGTTGCACGAGTGTATAGGAATGGCTGTTACTGCTATCGGCCCTGATGGTTTTCTTCATATCCTGCCTTTGAATCTGGACGTTCAAGATCTCTCCGTGGCCAACCTCTGGCTTTTTCCAATTCTGAAACAGTATACAGTTTGCAGTCAGCTTAGCTTCTTCACCAACGCAATTTTACCAATGGCTGATAAAATGAAAGTACTGTCGGATAAGGTATAGATGTATCTTGTTACTGATCTGAGATCTCATTTACTCAATGGGTTATAAACCGCAGGTTAAGCAGGAAGGAAAACTACAATTGTCTAGGAGTGTGGACGGAATATTCTATTCATTGTGGTCTTTGCTGCCATCTTTTTGTAACTACCCTGTTGATGTTGCTGAAAGTTTCAAGTATCTGGAGACTGAGCTTTGTACAGCCCTCGAAAGAGAACCTGGTCTTTGTGGTATTGTGTGCTCCAGCCTGCAGACTCTCATTCAGCAGAATAAGAAAGTAATTGACAGAAAGGATAATCCTGCAGTTGAAGTAAGCTCATTGGATAAATGGGGTCTTGCTGTGTACAGTGAGGAAGTTGCCCATTCTAATTTGTGCGTGTTGAAATCACATGCTGATAAATTGTTGCACGCACTCAGTGAAGCATATATCAACTCCTCCAAAGATACTGGTGGTATTTTATTGGTAATCCGATACTTGAATCTTTTTGCTCTTGGAAGAGATTTCGATGAACTTTTCTTTGTAGATCATGAGAATAAGTTAGCCTATTCTTGCAGGAAACAATAGGCGAATTTTCTTCAGTCTCAGAAAAGAAGGTAGTATCAAATTTATTCAAAGCGAAAATGGTGAGGCTCCTGAAGATTACTCCAAGAACGGATTCATTGAGTTCCAAAAATTCGGACTTGATGCAGATTGATAATGTAACAGATGTTGCATCACCATCAGTTGAAAGGTATGCTCTTCTTGGTTTTTTGTTGTGTATCGTGTGGTGTATGAGAGTTGATGTTTGATTAATGTATGTATGACTTACCTTTGTTTTAGGGCCAAACTGTTCGATCTTGCTGCCTCCCTATTGCCTGGACTGAATTCTAAGGAAATTGATCTTCTATTTGTGGCAATAAAACCTGCTTTGGAGGTCTAATTTCAATCGCTTTTAATGAAAACAGCTGGTGTGCAGAGGAAGATGCATGGTACCTCAATTTTTTATATTGGTTGATTTGAAACACATGTATTTTCTTGACGCAGGATCCTGATGGTATGATACAAAAAAGGGCCTACAAAGTGTTGTCACTGATATTTCAGGTCATATAACACAGTATTCAATTGTTTTCAAATTTCAGACTCTAGGAGGCCACACATGCTAATAGGGGATGTGATATTGAGTAGGAAAATTTGTGTTTAATAAATGTTGTTGGCTTATGCTCGATTTCTGTATAAATTGACTGATGATTCTGGTGAACCGGTGCTTTCTCAGAACTGCCAACAGATCATCATCATTTGAGCTTTTTAACGTTCTTTATGTTTTTTCTAACAACTAATTTTTACATTGCAGAATAGCAATGACTTTATTTCGAGAAGCCTTGAGAAGTTGCTCAAGTTGATGGTCGAAGTCCTACCCTCATGTCAATTTCCTGCGAAAAGATTCAGACTTGACTGTTTGTTCTTTTTGATCATTTACGTTTTGAAGGTATGGAGCTCGATTTTTTAAACTCTTTCGCTTTTAATGAACTGTAGCTTATTGAATGCGAACATCTGCAGGAAGGATCTGACAAAAATAGACTCAGCATTACTACTTCATTTCTTACTGAAATTATTCTTGCTCTGAAAGAGGTATGGGTATCTAGATTAGCTGATTGTTGCTGATTTGTGCGTGTTGTCTTCCTGGAGCTGGAAAAATGAATTTTTTTTCCAGGTTAACAAGAAAGCGAGAAATAGAGCTTATGAAATTCTCGTTCAGATTGGTCATGCATTTGAGGAGGAAGAAGATCACAAGGAGAAATTGTTCCAGTTTTTCAACATGGTATTTGAAATTGTACACATGGAGACTTGTCTCCCACATCATGGAATGCTAGATGATGCTATTTTTTCTTATGCGTAGGTTGCAGGTGGTCTGGCTGGTGAGACGCCTCACATGATCAGTGCAGCGGTGACTGGGTTAGCGAGATTGGCTTACGAGTTCTCCGACCTTGTCTCCGCTGCCTATAATATTCTTCCTTCTACATTTCTCTTGCTTCAAAGAAAGAACAAAGAAATAACAAAGGTATATTCGCTCATTCAATGGAAACTTTTTTCACTAATCTTGTCTACAACTTCAGTTTTTGGATCTAAATATTATATTTTGTTTCAGGCTAATCTGGGTCTGATCAAGGTGCTTGTGGCCAAGTCACAAGTTGAAGGACTCCAAGCACACTTGAGAAGCATGGTGGAGGGGTTGTTAAAGTGGCAAGATAGCACCAGGAGTCATTTCAAAGCAAAAGTAAGTTTTTTCAATCAGTCACTGCAATCTCTATACGAATTGTTTTATTTCATTTTTTAAGATGGAGTACCATCCCTTATGTTTTGGCGTATAGGTTAAGCTGCTTATTGAAATGCTAGTAAAGAAATGTGGCATCGATGCTGTTAAGGAGGTCATGCCTGAAGAGCATATGAAACTCCTGTCCAACATAAGAAAGGTGTTTAGTGATTCTGTTTCCTCCAATTCTTTTATGTACCTAGAAAACACACACCTCCTGTAACATGTCTTATTCAGCTCCAAGAGCGGAAGGAGAGGGCTCATTCTGCTCAATCTGTAGATGGCGGATCTGTTTTATCTAAAGCCACGACATCCAGGTAATTTTGGCGAGCCTAGTGCCATGTACTGATCGATTTTACGATCTTAAGGCTTTCCTTGCAAGGGTGCATGTAATTGCTGAACGTGTCATACTTGTATTTTCAATTTGATACCCGCCACTTGACCAGAAGTAATTCTGCAGGATGAGCAGATGGGATCACACAAAAATATTCTCCGAGTTTCAAGAAACAGAAACATCAGGTCGCAAGAGCAAGGCTTCCTCAATGGTGCGATCAAAACGATTGGGGTGAGTTTCTGAAATAAAACGCTTGTTGGCCTTGTGGACATGCTTCTTTTCCGGGTTGAATTTCCTTAGCTGTTGTGATTTGGTGTTGAAAATGGTGAAATGATGCCTTCAGTTCGTTCCTATCCTTGAACTTCTCTAAGATTTCAATTTTTCGTCAGATCCAAGCGAACTCGTACAGCTGCAAAGGGGCTGCAGGAAGAATCGTTTGAACGATTAGATGACGAGCCCCTTGACTTGCTAGACACACAGAAGACAAGGTCTGCTCTTCGATCTACACAGCCAGCAAAGAGAAGAAACGACTCAGATGATGATGAGCCCCAGATAGACTCCGATGGGCGTATGATTATTGTCGACGGCAGCAAGGGGAAAAAGGTCACCAAGAAGCCAAGGGAGGAGCTGCCTGATACGGACACCGATGGAAAAAGCCATGTCGGGAGTCACTTATCTGCTGGTTCCATGAGAAGTGGGAAGCGGAGGAAGACGTCGGAGGCCGGTGGAGGGTGGGCATACACAGGGAAAGAGTACGCGAGTAAGAAGGCCGGCGGAGATGTCAAGCGGAAGGACAAGCTCGAGCCGTACGCGTATTGGCCGCTTGATCGGAAGATGCTAAGCCGGCGGCCGGAACACAGAGCCAAAGCACGAAAAGGCATGGCTAGCATCGCAAAGATGACGAAGAAGCTCGAGGGGAAAACCGTGGCCAATGCCCTGTCGGTCGGAGGTGTAGGTTTGAAGAAGTTCAAAACGAAGGCCGGGAGCCGGAAGAAGTAATCACTCATGCCTCCAACCTTCTCTGAAGAGTTTTTGAGCATTCTTTTGAGTGACGGTCGTAAAGTAAGCCCAACGTGCCCGATTCCGGAATTTATTGTATTTTATATATGTTTTTTGAAACTTCTATCATATTGTATTTTATGCTATTTTTTAGAATAAAATATCTAATTATTATAACATTCGAGTGCAGGCCCATTGGATTGGCAAGCAGATTCTTCCTGTACGGCCCATCTCTAAACATAGGATGCGTAGGCCTATTAAGAAACAAGGCCCAAAGTCACCAGTAACCCGTATGGCCAAGGCCCATGATGTGAGCATATCATCGCCTGCCAATATAACCTGAAACATTATTATTAGAGCCATTTGAAGAATGAATTCCCACAAAAACTGTGAACAGGTACAGTCCCAAAGCTGCTACATCTAAACCCGGATCATTACAACTCTGTAGCTCAACCCCCACCCAGTAGCCGCAATACAGTGCGTTCACATCTGAACCATGATGCTAGTCTCTTTGGTAGCTTGCAAGTGATGGACTAACCAAGAATTGCCATCACATCAGATGCTCGCAACACAATGTAATCGGATCCATCTGGCCCCTTGAATTCGCTGCCAGCATACTTGGAATACAGAACTGTATTTCCAGGTGCCACGGATAATGCCTTCCTCTTGCCCTCCTCATCCAAGGGACCTGGCCCCACAGCAACAACCTGAAGGAAATCTCAACGAGTGTAATGGATGGTTATTTGGGCCGAATGACAGTGTCTTGTTAGGATGCCAATGACATACCGAGCCAATAGAAGGCTTCTCTTTGCTTGCTTCAGTAAGGAACAGGCCACCAGCTGTTTTCTCCTCAGCCTCAGTAACCTGCCAGGGTTCATTTCTGCAGCTTAGGCCATACTCGGGCAAGACATCTTAGCGGGATTTAAACACCTCAACGAGAACACATTCCGTTCTTTATGACCAAAAAAAAAAAAAAAAAAGGCGAAACCATTAAAGTCATCATTCAAATTTCCTTGTCTTAAGCATTCTAGGCCAACATACGCAGGGTCAAGCACATCCAAAACCAAGATGGTAAAAGGTTTGCTTCAGAATAGCAATATCCAAATGAAAAAAGGAAGAAGATGAAGCCAACAAGGAGATACCTTTATTAACACCCTGTCGTTCAGGGGTTTTAAATCCTTTATATCCTCAGTTTCAAGAATACCGATGACATCATCTTCCTTGAGTATTAAATGACTCAATCCATTGAATTCCACCTCTGTTCCAGCATACTTTGAGTATACAACTTGGGCACCATTCTACACATACGGTAATTATTTAGAAAAATGAGCAGCAACAAAAGAAAAAAAGTTACAGAACACTTTGCTTGATACCTGCAAACTAATATCTACTTTAGTCTTTCCAACGGTGCGGCCTTCCCCAATGGCAACCACCTCTCCACCTTGAGGCTTTGACTGGGCACTTGCCGGGAGTAAAATACCTCCAGAGGTCTTCTCCTCCGCTGAGCGAATTTTCACCAAAACTCTATCGCCCAAAGGTTTCAATGAGGTATACTGTCGAAATAATGCAGAATTTAAGTGAGAGTTTCGGTAAGGATGATCAAATTTAGATACGATATACTCCAGACTCAGCAAACTGAAAGCAACTCAAGGGATAATGAAGCAAACTTTCAACATCCGTCAAAGAATATCCAGATTCTAGCAAGCATTTCATTATATGCATGGGGTGCAGGAACATGAAGAATCCAGAAAAACAAAACCGGTATATGCTAACTAAATGAAAACGTACTTTAGGCGCAACCGTTGTCGCTGCCTTGACAACAAGGCAACGCTGCCTCAGTGAGAACCCATCCCTCTTCACATGTGAGAAAGATGCAACCTTCACAGCATCAGACGCCCTAAGCCCATCATATGACGCAAAACCCAACCCAGAAATCAAAGGAGCGACACCATTGAGTCGTGAGGCAGCCATAATCTTGCTCACAAAGATGAGGCTACAATGAACCAAACAACACCAATCAGTCTACACACTATCAAAAAAACAAACGCACATCCAGGGAAACGCGAACTAGGATACCTGAGAAGCGCAGAACACCAATGGATAAGCAGCACTTCAACACTGTATTTTCAACCTCCGCCAAATGGATAAATACAGCCCTAGAAAGTCCTCGCAGATGCTTCTAGAAATCCCAACTGGAGTGCAAGTTCATTATGGGCCCGCCCATTTATAACCCAATACCTAAACTCGTCAGCCCAGTCCAGATCCCACCATTTTCCAGAAGGCCCAGGAAAGCCCATCCCATCACAAATGTTTTTTTTTTTTTCTTGTTTTTTATTGGAGAGCAATAATGTAAAGAAATAAAGACGGTTGGTCAAGGTATGTGGGGACCACCGGAACGAGTCAAAGCAGCAATTGATTGCGTGACACATAAATTTGATATCGATTAGGAGGGTAGCAGTAGTAGTCTTCCCCTTCCTTTCCCTTCCCAGGGAGGGAAGGTGCCTCGGCCCTGATATTTTCTTTTTTTAATTGCTGGTTAAAATCCCATGATTGTGGTGCCGACGCGTGTCCTTGTGGGGTCCCATCATGGGGTCCACAGTTCATTTTTTCTTTTTTCCTGCAGGAGTAATAAAAACCAGCTCACTCCGTCTGAAAAGCATGGGCCCATCGGGTCGGGTGCCCGCTTCGAGGTCCATTAACTATTCTTTCTATTTCTATTTGGGAGAAGAGGGAGAGATGAAATGAAACGGGGGTCCTTTATTCTTCTGATGGGAATCGCGGTTTAAGAAAAGCAGCTCTCGAAAAAGGGGCAAGGAATAAAGCCGCTGCTGGGAGGTTTCAGAGAAAAAGAATCCGGGGGGGGAGTGGGGCCCTGGGAAAAAGGGCAATCATGGGTGTGAAGGATATCTTGGTCATTTCACAGTGGGCTACGTAGCACCAGTAATATCATACATCGACGTCACCATCGTCGCCGGGCCCCACTTGGTGTAAGTGGGGCTTTAAGAAACAAAACAATGAACGGACGCGTCCTTTTCTGGTGGACCCACGTCTCCTTTCCTCGGTTGGCTTGGAAAGACTGGACGAGTCTGACCGCCAACTCCGTTTCTTCCCGGCGGCGCCGAGGACGGTGCGGACCCCGGTCCGACGACGCTGGTCGTCTGATCCCTGGTGAGTTATTACAGGTTTTACCTTTCACTGTGAAGCTTTAGTTGGGAAGCTATTAGGGAATTGGGTTTTGAGTCTTGGGGGAAAAAGATACTATTTATTTAAAGCGGAGTTCAAAGCAAGTAAGTGATAAAGACTTTATATATATCTATTGCACTTGCACTTGGGGCAGGAAGGCCAAGCCTTTTAGCAGAGCACTTGGAGAGCCCCTTGATCGCCGGAGCTCAAGAGTTGATTGATCTCGATTAATCGACCGCTCTCCCTAGATTCCAGCGATGTTGGGCAAAGGGTCTCGCCCGGTGATCGAAATCCTCACCGGCCCACTGCTCTCCGGCCATCGCACCTCCCCCAATTCGAATCCTCCAAGAACCAATCCCCGAGATCTGGACCCAAGGCTTTTGATCTCGGAGGTATCGGTCTCGGAATCGTCGCCGCCCTCCAGAATTCCAGCGACGGCTTCGCTGATATTCAGGTCGACCGCAACCTCGTCAGCCGGAGCCTGCGGCGATCGTTTCCCGATCCCATGGCCACCCCGATCCGGGGTGTTGCGGTTGGGGAGTTCGGCAGGAAGGGGGATGATCAAACCCCTTTCAGAATACAAAGCGTTTTCCACATCTCCACGGCGAGATACACCGACACGGCTCCCGGCCTCCCCGCATCCGATTTTCTCAATTCCTGCAATCTTTGTGGGAAGAAACTCCACGGCAAAGACATTTATATATACAGGTACTTAATTTCTCAGTTTAGACCTCCCTTGTGTTTTTCAAATTGAACAAAAAAAGTCAAGGAAATCGTAGCCTAAAGAGAATTTCGATGTTGGTGTGGGAAGATGATGATGGGTTACGGTGTACGGATTCTGTCTCAGGGGGAGAAGGCATTTTGCAGCGCAGAATGCAGACACAGACAAATAGCGATCGAGGAGCCCAAGGAGAAGTGCAGCACCGGAGCAGCGTCGTGCCCCGCCGGCCAGATGTTCAGCGACGGTGTTCTTGCAGCATAGCATAGCATAGCGCCTTTTTGTCTGCGTTGGTATCTGGAGTGGGATGAGGAAGAGGATGCGTGCAATAACACGATCACGATGATTGAGGACGAATATACACATGTTCTTGACGCACGCGAGTGTACTGTGAACATGAGATTAGCAGAGCAGCATATGTATTTACCACTTTTGACAAATGGCTCCACGAATCGCAGCTTCACTTGCTTTCGAGTGCAGGGTACGGACTGACGAAGAGTCGATAAAGAGCCCTTTTACGAGGGTGCAAATTTCACGTCTCTTTGTTTCTCCAGTCCACATCCTGCAGCTGGCCCAAGCGAAATACAATAATTAATTACTTTGAGCTCGGAAAACAAATGGGCCTGTTCTGTAGGTCCTGGTGGCCCAATGGAATACCCAAACGGTGGAAGAAGTCATTGGTAGGGATGCACGCGGCGGAGTCCACCGGGACGGCGGCAATTTGAAAAATCTCCTGAGGTTTCATCGGCGGAATGCGCTTCCCATGTCTGGATCCGAAAATTACTTTAGTATAAATCATAGTGGAGAGGATGAATGGAAATCGAAAATGTTGCTCCGAGACTGAGGCATTTACCTCAGATCACCTCGCTGCCGATGGTACGCACTACAGGCGCAGCTCGCACAACCACAACAAGAAACCAGACATGAAGCCGCCTTATACTCTAAGCGCTGCAGTTATCAACTGATCAACCTGTTACACAATTCAAAACCTTAGGAAATTGAAATTCCAATAGCCGAAGAAAAACCAGAAAAAGGTAAGGAGGAACATTCAAAGCCCTAACGCGCATCATCCGAATAGATCAATCACAAATCGAAGGGAAGAGCATAAAATGAAGATCCATCCAAATGAATTACATGAACGTACCTGTGAATCATCGATGAGCAGAGGCGATGAAATATTTGAAAACAGCTCTGCACAGCGAATGGTACTCGATATTTATACGTTGATTTTTCGTACGGATATTCGTTGTTTTCCCCCTCAATAAAATAAAGGCGTTTTATTCTGAATTTTACCTTCAACAGAGAAATCTTTGCAGCTTCTCGTGTTCGAAGAGAGATTTTATGGGCGGAGCATCAAAATTCTTGTCGAATGTTTGTGTTAAAGGCGTCGACTTTCTTCAGACGCCTTCACAATTCTTCATCGGTTGCTGAATCGAAAGCCATTCAACTCATCAAACGCATAGATTATTTACTCTCCAATAATTTGTTGGAACCAAGGTTTCTACTTCCCATTCATGCGTATAGCATTACCACTGGTCACGCCCAAAACAAGTTCTTAGCTTCAAAGCTGATAGCATCATATGCACTCATTGATCGGCAGCTTTCTTCCACTACAACTTTTGTGTCCCTCGATGAGAAAGACGTTTTTCTTTGGAACTCAATCATTAAAGCTCATTTTTCCAAAGGAAACTATGGTGAAGCCATTGATTTCTTTACCAAGATGCGATTTTTCGGGGAGGTTCCCAATCAATTCACCATTCCAATGGTTGTTTCCGCCTGCGCTGAACTTGGGTTCCTTCCTTTTGGGATGTGTACTCATTGCTTGATCACAAAGGTTAATCTGTTTCATGATAATACAGCAGTTGGGACGTCACTAGTCTACATGTATGCGAAATGTGGTTCCTTGGCGAGTGCCTCTCTTGTGTTCGATGAAATTTATACTAAAGATGTTGCTGCTTGGACTGCCCTCTTGATTGGGTTTGTTCAGCACTGTGAGAATGAGAAGGGATTGCAGTGTTTTCGCGAGATGCATAGGACCGGTGGTGATAACGTCAGAGTGAATTTTCGATCAATGGAGGGCGGTTTGCAAGCTTGTGGGAATTCTGGTATGTTGGCTGAAGGTAGGTGCTTGCATGCGTTATCGCTTAAATCTGGGATTTTATCCTCGCATGCTGTTCAGTCTGCTACTTTGTCAATGTATTCAAAGTGTGGAGATGTTGGGGATGCGCGGCTATCATTCAATGAAGTTGTTGATAAGGATCTCATTTCTTGGACATCAGTAATCGGGGCATATGCAAGGACGGGCTTGATTTATGAATCTCTTAATTTATACATGAGAATGCAAGCTCAGGGTTTATATCCTGATGGAATGCTGATTAGTTGTATGATTACTGGTTTTTCCAATTCTGATAGTATTCTTGAGGGGAAGGCTTTTCATTGTTATATCATGAGGAGAAGTTACTTAGATGATCATACCGTCTGGAGCTCATTGCTGTCAATGTATTTGAGATTCGGAATTTGGGTCTTTGCGGAGAACGTGTTTGTGTTAGTTAAGAATCAGGAAAAGGAGTGTTGGAACTTGATGATTGTAGGATACGAAAGGGCAGGAATGGAAATGAAGTGTTTAAATCTGTTTAGAGAACAGCAGTATCAGAGATCTATGTCTAGTGTTAACACTTTGACGTCTGTGATTTCTTCATGCGCAAAATTGGGAGCAATCTCTTCTGGTAGATCAGTGCACGGTCATGCTTTCAGAAGCCTGTGGCTCGATAATGTATCAGTTGTAAATTCACTTATAAACATGTATGGGAAATGTGGTCATTTACATCTAGCAGAAAAACTATTTAATCTAACAAGCCCTGATATTGCTTCATGGAACTCTCTCATGTCTTCTTATGCTGATAATGGTAGTCCCTTGAAGGCAGTGAACATTTTCGATGAAATGATTTCTAAAGGTGTGAAGCCTAATATCCCAACGCTAGTGACCGTTTTGTCTGCCTGCTCTCATCTAGCATCCGCTGAAGAAGGAAAAAAAGTCCATGAATATATCAACAGGCAAGGATTACCTTGCGATGCCTCACTTGGCACAGCACTGATGGATATGTACGCTAAGTGTGGAGAAATTGACATGGCAAGAGAAATATTTCACCTGCTGAATGAAAAAGATGTTGTATCTTGGAACGTCATTATCTGGTGTTATGCGATGCATGGGTATGGCAAGTTAGCTGTGGAGCTTTTCCAGCAAATGGAAGAACATGAAGTTTGTCCAAACAGCGTTACCTTTCTTGCTGTCCTATCAGCTTGTGCGCATGCGGGTTTGCTTCTGGAGGCCAAAGCCGTATACGCTAAAATGGCGAAATGTCCTGTTGAACCCTCCATGAAGCACTACGCCTGTATGGTCGATCTTTATGGGCGATATGGTCTTCTAAAAGAGGCTGAAGATCTTGTTTTGTGTATGCCTTTTGAACCCGATGGTGGCGTCTGGGGTTCTCTGTTGAGTGCCTGCAAAACGCACAATGATGCTTACATGGGAGTGAAGATAGCAAAGCGAGCTATTGAAGCAGATCCTGAAAATGATGGCTACTACATATTGCTATCCGACTTCTACAGTTCCTTGGAGATGTGGGACGAGGTAGAACGAATGAGACAGATGTTGAAGGATAAGGGCATAAGAAAAACTCTAGGCTGGAGTTGTGTATAAATTGTTGTGAATCTGGTTCCAAGTGCGAACTTTGAAAACATAGAGTTGTAGTTATGGACTGGAGTCAAGTGTACAATACGCAATTCTCATGCATTACAATGACTTTCAGACAAACTGGAACTAGAATCTGTACATACCCATGTTCTAATTTTACCTTCTTCTACGTCAAGATTTCTGAGCAGGACCTTGTGATGTCACTCAACTTTCTTGAGGGTGTTGTAATAGGTATAGCTTGAAAATGCGACAAAAAGTTTTCGAAACCTGTAAAAAAGGAAAGAGTAACTGACCGGCTCACAGCCACATAAAAGAAGCTGATTTACAGTAAGAGAACAAGGCAGACGGACCAAACCCATTGGCTGGAATGCTGAGACATGGCAGCGTAAGTCTGAAGTAGATCCCTGTTGGGCAAGCATTGTGCTCGTCCATCCTTTACAAGTCTATTGTGTAACGACAGCCAAATGCCAATGGGCCCGATGTACTTGTGCACAATGTTGTTGCTCACCTATATGAAAACCTATACTGACTGAGGTGAAAGGCCTCTTGAACCATAATGGCTTGTGGTTGATAAAGGACTAGTGTGAGCATGTTTACAAGAGTTAACTTACAAGCTCCCATACTTGAAGATCCTTTCTTGAATCAGAACTAAGAAGTTTTCTGAGAAAAAAAGGAGTAGCTATCAGCAACACGGATTTCGGATTGCATTGATGAAAATTAACCAACAAGAAATTTCTAGGGAATTCTCGTTTGGCAAGTCGTTGAATAGAATACGAAATTTTCATTGCAACAGAATCGCCGTCTAGATGCAGTCATGGTACTATATTGAAGCCTTTTTTTCCCCCACGAAATCATAAAGGAAAATAGAAGGAAAACACAACAAATAATTCTCACCGTACTCCGTGGTTCAAGTCGTAGTGGTTGCAATGCCCAGAAATACCATAATTGTCAAAAGTGACGATCTGATTTTTTTAAAAAAGAACCACATATCATGGAATGCTTTTTCAAAAGAGCATAGCCTGTAGTTATACAATTAAATTGTACTGTGAATTTCAGATACCAATGGAACAGGCATTACCATGTTGATGGAATGAGCACGTGCCTCCTCATCGATAATCTTTGCTAAAAGATGCAAGTTCCACTTTTTTCCAAAGCCATCCTATTTACAAAGACTTCAAATGATAGCTACTCCAAAACCTATATATCATGTACTAAAATATGAAATAACTCAACAACTCTTAAGGAACCTGAAGATCTGGATGATCCAGAATCTTTACTCGATGAGGATATATCTGCAATAACGAATTTTAGAAAACAAAACTCAGCCACAATTCAACCTAATGTTAACAAACGTTCAGCATACAAATACAGTACGAAGCTGGTGTTGTCAAATGAGGGAAGATAACGAAACAATGACTGAAGGTTGAGATTGACCTTCAAAACAGCAGAGGCTAAGTAGAGCTCATTTTTCCTGATACTTCCCAAGCCATCAGCATTGCCTAAAATAATAACAAGCAGCAATTGACCTATAAAAAGCCCCATTAACCAACAATGTCCAGACTTTTTTTTCATTAGAAATCACTGCACTAGTAGTTTTCTGTGAGTTGCACCGTTATCCAAAATGCGTGGAGTCCCAAAGTTGCAGACGAACTATCTAATTATCTTCTATTTTCAATTAAACTGTTTTCTTTTCTCTTCACTTTAGGAACACGATAGCCATAGCGTTGTAAAATAATTTAGCTGCTGGGTATATATAAAAACTGGCTCAGTAACACATCATGATCAAGGAACATATCAACATCAAGCACAAAGATTTTACCAGTCGAAATGCAAAGAATGTGCAAATTGTGACCCCGTGAAGTCAGGTAGCTGATCGTAGGAGTAAAAAACCTGCGAAACATGGAATGCAATAAGATTAACTACAGCATCTCAGTTAAACTTCATGGTTGAACTAAATCAGAAAGAATAGCAATTACACGCTACATTCACATGTAAAATATAGAAAGACAAGATCAATCTGTTGGTAAATTGAGCTTACATAGATTCGTCATCAGGATGAGCAATAAGGAGCATGACATTCCTCGGGGAAATCCCATCTGAAATAGTTGGAAAGATTAGTCTCAAGTTCTTCATGATTTGCGTAAAATATGAAGGAACCAGAGTACCATCATTCACGAAAGCATCAACCGAAGGCACCCTTTGAAGAATTTTGGCAAGAGAAACAAACCACAACAAAATTAGAGCCAGAATTAGCACTACCCACACCATCATCTCAAACGCTGCTACACACCAACCAACAAAATGTATAAAAAACAGAGACTGAGATTCCGATCCGTTAAGAGATTTTAACCGAAAACGCGCGAGTTGGGAAATCGGAAGGGAGAGATGAGAACCCGCTCAAAAAGAAGACGACAAGAACGAGACTGCGAATCATTATTTTATTAAAATAAAATGGGAAATATGAAATAACTGCCCTAATAAATGATTCGAGTAAAGCCCATTCCGTGATATTGGACCCCAGGCCCATAACATTATACTGAAAAGAGAAGCCCCAATGGATTCGAAGCAACATTTGTTGGATATTTCCACTTTGAAGTTTAAGAGTTCTGTGAGTCTCCTGATGAACATTCTCAAGATGCTTGAGCCGGCTCGTGTTTCAAGCTTTCCGCAGTGATGCAGATTTTCCTGATCTTCCTGTCGTAGTTCAGCATTGTCGACACGGCCTCGACAATGAGAACAATCTGCATAAAAGGAACGAGGAAGGATGTGAGTCCAGAACAGTGGGCAACACTAGAAACTCCATTTCATGCTCAGAAAAGTGATCCATTCTGAAAAAAAGCGTTGCACTACTCTGGGGCAATCATCGAATGGGTGATTCTTTATCCGGGACAGGTGAGAACAGAGAAACCGGTAGGTTTAAGTCCACTACAAAGCGACAGGCTGTGTTGAAAATTTCAGCAATATTGAGACAGACCAATTGGGTATGCTTAAGAGAGGCTCTCTCATAATAGCATATCTACGGTTCTAACAATTTAAGTACGCAATGAAGCAAACATTATGGAAAAGACAAGACCTGGAAGCAAGCATAGGCCATTGATGTTGCATAATAGAAGTTAGCATTCCCAGTTCCCTGAGAGAGGAAAAATGCGTGGTCAAAACAAACATGATTTTCAGTTCCCATGATAATGAATTTCAATCTCCATACACGGATACTTACTCTCCAAATCCATAGATTGTGCATTACAGGACTCAAGAGAAATACACCGGCATATCCACCAGAAAGGAAGAACGAATATTGCATTTCTACGGTCAAATAATTCATGATATTTTATGAAACTTGTGGAATAAAAATCTGTTTACGGTGTACGCAGAGAGAGTGGAATGAGGAAATAGACCTGCCAACTCATTGACGAAAAAAGCCAGTAAACTGAGATACAAAGCAGCATCGCCAACCTTAAAACAAATTAACATTAGATAGGTATGATAATAAGTTCAGCTGATCGAAATGTCATATGTAGTCTCAGCTTTCAGCAATGTTTCAAGAGTTTTGTACAGCCATCAATAAACTTAAACATGTTGTGTTTACTATGCAAGAAAAGAGCTTTGTGCTATATAAAAATCAAGATCTTTCAACTTTCGTAAAACTAATAATTTTCTATATTCTCCTAAAATACCACTTCATGACAAATGGACACGAGCAACACCGAAAAGACACTAAGTTGTTCCAATACAGGAGGAAATTAAGACTTTTGATATCTATACAACTCATTTAAGCAAATTCAAAAATCCTTGGCATGGTACATGTAGGTGGGTGCCAGTGAAATATAAGCAGCCGAGAGACAACTTGTAAAATTAGGGCAACAAGATACAGGAGTACCTTGGCAGTGAAATGTAGATGAATAAATAATAGAAAGAGATATGCGAAAACAGACAGCAGTAAAATATGGTAAATTCGGTTAGAGAGCTCACTGAAGGATAAGACTTCAACATTGATGAGATTGCCACGTACACAAAAGCCAAAAAGCATGGCCTATGATTTAGACGTATGGCCAGAGGCAATGCCATAAACAGGATATTTGCATGAAAAACCATTAAGAAAAAGTTTCGGAAAAAGTCAAATACTTCAGCGAAAAAGTACCTGCAATATGAAGCCAAATGACTAATAGATGAAAACAAAGGCCATCAACAAAATGCACACTCAGTAACAACTGAACCACCTGCAACTTACCAAAAAACACCTATATTTGGAGACAAATCCTTGGCAGTAAGTATAAACCCACAAGTCCTGTAAAAAGGCTTTGAAGCAATTAATAAGGATAATCAAAATTAAAAAAAAAAGTATTTTAAAGCATATGAGAGACTGTCAGTGATCAGAAAGATCCCTTTTAACATTATTGTTGTCTAGCGATGCTGAAAGTATGATGGTTTACAGTAATTTTTAGCTTGTGGCATAAAAATGCCAAAGGACATAAATGAGCTTGAAACACAACTAAAGTTCAAGAGGCAGGGAGTGCAATGTGCATAGAAAGGAAATCATACTGCCAGATATCTAAAGGAAGTCAATTCCATGCTCGAAATTTTTATCTGGTACAAGAGTAAATTTATAAAGAAAAATAATGATATATTGCACCTCCTAAGCATCTCGTAAAGACCCCCATGCCCCTTCATGGAGAGACTGCATAGTACTAGCACATAGGACATCCATATAGAGGCCCATATGAAAAAGGAAGCGACATTTATCCAACAAAAACGTGTATTTCTTGTAAATTTGCCACATGATGACGATAACTTAATCTGATTTCCCCCATCTGTAGGCGAGTTACTCTGAACAAGCAATTTCCTTGGGGGTGTATCCAGACCAAAACCTAGTATAAGGATAATCTGGGGGAAAAAAAGGCAATACTGAAGCAATAAGGGCTAATTCATAGACAAAAAGCAATGTGGACAAATAATAACTATCTATAACAATTCATACCGGAATGACCAGAATCAATGGGTAGAGTGACAAATGTGATGCTATTACCCAACCAAAGGCTGACAAAGGAACCAGTCCTGAATGGAGTGAATGAATTTACTAGGACTTCTGATAAATGTAATCAACTAAAAAAGGTAATCAACTCTTGTTTCATACCAGCTGAAGCACCATATACAGACAAAATGATAAATAAGTTCTCTAGAGGAGTTGTGTTAAATCCAATGCAAGATACAACAGTGAATGGGTTCCATAAATAAACCATGGCAGCAATATCACCAGATGGAAGAAAATCTGAAAAGCATTATTTTATTCCATCAGTTTTATGGATTTAAAGCTAAATGGAGGAAAAAGGAGTGTGTAAAATTTCTAATGCCAACCATTGGCAACAACTGACTACCTATGCTTTTCAAAGTCCTACAGATTCCTAGGGATGCCAAATTGTGGGTATGTGCAGCTACGAGACGGCGTCCAGTTTCTCGGATAAGATATGCAGCTAGAAGATCTGCAACTGCAGACACCAGGCTACATCCAAAGGACTGTCAGTCACCGAACAAATCAATATTTGACTAAAGATTGTGGGAAGCAGGAGTTAGTAATTTGCAAGAATGCACATATAACTCAGGAAAGAGTAGCATACAATGCTGTTATGCACATATAACTCAGGACTTTACATTTATAGCATGATTGACCGTTCGATGCCGTATAGATCATGCATTAAAAGTATTACTTATTGTTTTCTACAAACAAAGAGTGTGTTATGTTAGGTAGACGTTGACACGACATGCTCGTCTTCTATTCACATAAATCCAGCATTCGAAGCAAACTGACCCGTGGGCTAAATGAACTGAGTGTATTAGTATAACAGTAGTGCACTTATAAGAGACAAGAGTAATTGCGTACCAGCATGGTACTTGACTAGGCTGTTCGTAGATTCTGCATAACGCATTCTTATAAATTAATCTTTGCTGTAAATCCCTGAACTTGCGAGCAACAAATTGTTCCATAACGTTAGTAGGGAAAGTACGTACTTTTTAACAGTAAGAGGACCCAGAATAGGCAGCAAAAGAGGTGACCCGTGGTACATGGAACCTGCACAACGACTATATTATATTTCTGAAATTCAGCATGAAACCAAAGCATCCCAAAACTGAAGGAAGGAAATTGCACGCACCAGAATAAGGTGACATTCCAAGCTGCTGTAACCAGTAGCCTTCTGCCACTAAAACAGGGTCCATAAACAAGATCAAACAATCCCACCATTACCATAAGCGCATGCTATTATTTAAAACAAAAAAACATTCTGAGAAATGGAGGAGGGAATATACATCGGCGCAGGCTAGTGAGCGGAGTGGTAACTTCTGGGCGAGCAGAGAGGTTGAGACTTTCGGAGAAATAACTCAAAATTAGCCTGAAAAAAAATGACGCAAATGCCCACTTCCAAAACCCAAACCGCTCTTTCTTAATCTCATTTCCCACTGTCTCCTCCATCGATTTCTCGGAAGAACGATGGGCTTCACTTTAAGATCAAATGCGAAGTTCCTACCCGGAGTGGCTTCACCAGTAAAAAGAACGCCAAAATCATCAAGAACAGCGTTGAAACCCTTGACAAACCTGCTTTCCGTAGAATCGAAGAGCCATTTCCCAAAGTCCTCTTTTCTCAGGTACTCTTATTCTTGCAGGAGACGAAGGAAGAGAGGACACTGAAGACCCCAGAGTGCTGATGAAGAAGGAAAAGATGCAGGAGTTGGGTAAATAGCATCAGCCTTATTTTTTTACCATGTGTGTGGGCCAGTACACTACAAGCCCACAAACAGTGGCCCAACATAACTTTCAAATTTGGCCCTCTCGTGGCTCGGAGGTTGCCCTCTGAAATCTGAATCCTGGTAGCTGAGGGATGGATGACCTAAAACGAAGACATCCGATTGATGGGATCGGGAGCGAGCCTGCTGCTTCTGGGAAAAACCCTGAGCTTCAGGATGGAGTGGAAGTTACGTGCTTTTCAGAGCCATCAGATGATGGTGTTCTCCATTTTCAGATAATTCGCCTTCAAAAGCAGGTACCGCAACTCCGGTAAAAAAGTCGCTTTGTTTTTCTTTCTTTCTAATGGTGCAGAAGGGATGATGCTAAATATTTGGCGTGGGGTTTTTTCAGAACTCAGAACAAGCAGTCTCCTTTCGCAAGAATACCACGATTTTCTTATGTGGGGTGGAGTTTGATTTATCTTTTTGCTATGCGTTAACTCTTTCGTTAATCCAGATTTATGTGTGGATCGGCTGCAACGACTCTTCTAAGTTGGGCCATTTGTACGCTACTGCACCGCCTGCACGTTCAGTGAGTTGGTGAATTTTGATTAACCATGCTTTGATTCATTTCCTGGTATATCCATCTGTCTCATTGCTAGTGTAAGAACAGTACACTTCTGTGGGCGTGACGACGCTGATCGGCGGGTGTGCTGATAACACCGGGATGAACATTGCTCGTCGATTAGGTAATGCGTTTTGTGTTACGCTATTGCTACGCCATCATCATTGATTCGGGTTGGTTTTCCAGTGCTCAAGACTGGCCTTAGCATCGTTCTTGCTTGCAACTTACCCAAGAACGCTCCCATGTTTGAGGTGAGATCTTTCATTCACGTTTTCTACAGTTTATTCTTGAATTGCAGCACATGGCAATGCCACTTTCATTTTTGTGGCTTCAGGTAAATGCTGAGAAGAAACTAGTTCATAAGCTGATCGAATTAGGATATGTGAAGCCTAGGCAACTCACCTAGCTGCTTGTTCCGTTTGCACATTAAAACAATTTTGTCTCACATTCGCTTTCGAACTGACTTGAAAAGCTCCTCGATGAAGAAACTGAAACTATGACTAGTTGCTCCTCCCCAAGCCATAGTAAACTATGACTAGTGCCTTGACAGAACACATGCACGTACTTCGGCCACAACACAGAACAACACCGGAGGGGAAGAAGGTTGGCTTTCTGAATGAATCTCATACTCGGCTATTTGCAGGAAGAGGCAGGACACCATCAAAGAAATCTCCAAAATAACCACGAGGTTCATGCACCAGTCTTGAAATTATGTCTCTCAGAGTGATCACACCTTCCAGATTCTCATCCTCGTCCATCACATATATGCGATGGATTTTCATCGAATCTAGTTTTGATATCACTTGTTTCAGTGTATCACTTCTCCTGCATGTCACCATTCCACTCACCAACGGGGACTCCTTCTCATTATCCTCCAGGTAACTTCTTACTGATGTCAAGAAGTTCTTTGCAGTGATTGACCTGTCTCAGATTGCATAAGCTATCTCAATTTTGCTCTGCTGCTTAGACAAAACAGTATCAAAACCAACTCATACCTGTAATCCTTGTAGATTTCTGGCGCTATGAGAAGAAACTGTATGTCTCTGATACTTATGTTCCCAATCGCCTTGTTCCCACTTTCATCTCTAGCAACAACAGGGACTGCTCCCACAGCCTTCTGCCTCATCACCTTAAAGGCCTGGAGTACTGGTTCATCTTCATATACCTGCCATGTCGCCAAATCAGTCCTGTTCTCTTCCGTTTAAATTTTGGCATTTCAACGATCACAAGCAAGAGAGCAAGAGTTTTTGTATTTTCAGAGGGGTACCTTTATTAAGCGGCTGGATTTCATCAGGGGGAGGCCAAGTTCGGAGAGCTTCTTGGAGCCCCAGCTCTCGAACCAGGGCAAACCAGCGCATTCTTGGAGCATATGAATCACAGCACTCTGAGTGACGATGCTGTCAATCTTGGATCCATCTGAACTCACAACAGGGATGCTCTTCATTCTGTACTTGGACAGCAGCAACAGCATTGTCAAAAACGAGTTGGATCCTTGCAAAGCCAAAAATGGCGCCCACCGGAATGACCCGGATATGTCTCCCACCTGACCCAAGGTTTACATAGCCAAGCCAAGCATGGAACAAACATGAGTTCCTTCAAAAATGCAGCAGGGCAAAGAATACTTTCCAAGAAATGATGGTTTTCATCTATAATGAGTTTAAATGAGCGGAAATGATCAAGGCAAAGCGAAGACCTCACCTTTGTGTTCTTGTACAAGGTAGAAGAAGTGAGGGTCTCGAAGAAGTTCCCACTAGTTGCAGTCGGGGACTCAGGATGCTTGCTCCTGAACCTCGGAGAAGACATACCTGAAGCTGCCGCTGCTGCAATTGCAGGAGCAACATCATCACCTCCCCAAATGTCTACAGAATCGCTGCTCCCTTCCATATTTTCAGACTGCAACCAAAACAGTATAATGAAATCAAGCTCTTGTACGATACAATAATGATGATGTTGTTCCCCAGTGTCTTCCCAACCTGATGCAAAATCCAAACGACGATCCCGGCAAATTCGACGACACCAATGTATCTGTCGATCCAACTCGCATCCTCCGCAGCCTTGACATCCACCACAGGTGCACTTAAAATCTTGTTCTGGGCCAGGAGCCTCACCGCCTCCGCCAAACTAGAGTCCGATCTTATTTCAACAACTGGAAACAAAAACCCACAACAATCAACAGCCAAACACCAGCTGAATTGAGAGAATAACCGTAAACTAGGCTAGCAAGAGTGACCTTGCGACGAGGGGGCAGCAGGAAAATCAGACACGGGAATGCTCTCAAAGCAAGCATTGAGTTTCTCGGTCGGGCTCAATTGCGGCTCCTGCACATCCCACAGATCCTCAACTTGCATTCCAAGTTCCGCCTCTGGGCTTCTAGGCGTCTCCCCATCCTCGAAAACCATTGCGGCTCAGATACAAAAACGATCACACTTACCAGACGCTGGAAACAAAAAAAAAAGAATGATAATGTAATATCTGCTGCTTTTTTTGATGGAGTGCCAGAGAGGGACACGAAGAAGCAGAGATGATCTTAGCCGTTGATTTAAGGGACACGTGGAGAGCAGATGTTCAATCGAGGATAGGTCAAAATTGGAAGCGAGGAAACCGGGCCCATGTTTTGTTCTCATCCATTGCTCAGAAGTTGCCGAATGTTTATCGCCACCTCTGCCCTTTCCCTTCTCAAGCCAAGGTTTTCTCTTTCTTTTTTTTTTTTTTTTATGTTTTTAGGTGGTAGTTCGTTTCGTATTTTCATTTTGGGGGTTTTCATTTTCCCGTTTCTAATATCAATACCATGTGCGAATTTCGCAAAATGGCGACTTGGTTTCCTGCTTTTCCAAGTTGGGGAGAGGATTTCCCTGGGTGAATAAATGTACAGTCAAAGAGTGAGTAGCTCTCTCATGCACAAACACAGGGCTAATCTAGTTGTACGGTCAAATCCTGGACACCGATGTCATGGTACAGGCCATGCACATACTGGAGTATCTCGTTCTCATCCACGCCTCTCTTCAACTGCATAAGCATCGTGGGCATGTATATTAATTCAAGGCCTAGATACATCGAGCCGGGTGTTTCTGTAGCGTACCTGGAGGGAAACAGATCCAACTGCATGACCAGGAGTTAGCTCCCAGAACCGTGCCTGAGAAACCTCGACGATATCTTGATGGGAGCACATCTTCCAAATCGAACGAAGCATCGGTTGGTCCATGAATTTCGTGTAGCAGATGGGGCAGAAGCGAGATCATACCTGTCTCAAGCACTTGCTGAAAGCTGAAGTGTGGATGTCGGAAGGAGACATCTGTAGTAAGACACTACCAGCAGCTTTGAAAAGGGGCATGATTAGCATGAACACTGTCGCTGAAACCAGTCCTAAACATATCACTTCGGCATTTTCCACCCTACGTAAAATATATATATAAAAAAAATGTCAGCAACAACGTGATGTTGAGGAGCTATGAATCCTCCATAGACCACTTACCCAAGGCTTAGTAACCACAAGGCCATGATTAACCCTGCACTGTGGAAAAGTAGAAGCAAACAGGCTTAAGATCGAGGGATACTGCACATATCACAATAGTTAAACCTCTCTGTTTCACATACCTTCTAATGGAATCAGCAAGAACGTGCAAGCAAATAGCATGATGGTTCATATCTTCGGCACTTCTGTACACTGCATGGAGAAAATGTTCAAGCAAGAACATATGCAGCTATAAAATCCAGTTCCAAAAAATGTAGCACGTAAGTGAAGCTCAGTAACAAAAATCTTATCACAATTTTATACATATAAACATGGGATAAGTAGAATAAACATGGAGAGGGACTGCACCAAGATTGACTCGTGCATAATTCCTGAAGAACCAAACACCAATGAGGTTCACCAGCAAATTTGAGACAGCTGAGATGATCAGGTAATGCCTAAACCAAGTTTTTGTTAATGTAAGGTTCAAAAAAAACATAACCCAACAAAATTCCGAAACCTAAAAAAAATAAAGAATTAAACAGTTGCTGGAGCTACAGGCATTTCGACACAAATTAAGTATTCCCATTTTCTTCATCGGATTTAGAGCATCATCAGCTAGCATGCATGAAATCTAATACCTTAACAAACTTAGCAATCTACGCCATAATGATAGCAATGTTCAAACTTACCACGAGTTCATTTTTCTATACAAGAATCTCAGTTTTAAAGTAATCCTGGGTTCCATGGAGCCTAAAGTAGAATGAAAAACAAAAATTCAGCAATGCAATATACCCTACTTACTTGTGCTCAGACTCATCCTGTATGAACGCATGAAGAGCTTCCACAGCTAGGGAGAACGACATGAACAACAAAAACACCTGCCTATGCAATAACACAGATGAAAATGATCAAATGAAATTGATAAGCAGGTTAGGAACATGCTAAGAACAGTGCTATAATTTTTTTGAATCCACGAGAACATTGGAAGGATATGCACTTACAGCATTAGTAAAAGAAGCTAGGACTTCTAGTCTTCCGTACCTGTTCCAAAAGGATAACTGATTACAGAAGTGACACTTCATCTAGTAACAATTTCTAGTAGATCGTAAGAATATGACATCCAGAAGTAACTTATAACTGAAATGAATGACGCATGACATAATCGTCTGGAAAGGAAAAGAAAGAACTCAGTAAGCCTATACACCTGTTCCTGACAGCTGACTCAGTAGATGGAATTCATAAGAAAAGAGCTGAATTGTGTGAGTAAAGAACAAAATTGACCACCATACCCGTATGTGTATACGTGATCAGGCCTTTCACGAGAGATGATCATCGCAAACAATGAAAATGACAATAGACCACAACCAAATGTCAAATGGAAAGCATCAGATATCAGTCCTGAAAGACAGAGCATAGGAAACATATATCAAATGGCAGATTCAGAAAACAGTTGACTTAAGCATGTGATTCAAAAAATGAAACCCATAGGCACCATGACCTTGTCCTGTGATACATATACATATGAGGAAATATTAACTCATTCTGAATGATCTTTACATTACACCATTCACTTGGGGCCACTCAGAAATATAAATATGAGGAAATACACTGATTTTCAACTAATCGATGACCATGTAGTTCAGGTACGCAATCCCTCAAAGCAAAAATTAGCACAGAATCATAATTCGAGATACCAAAGCACAAAAACGAAATCGAAGTGAATCGAAAAGCTCCCCACCAGCTTGTCCTGAAAAGAGTCCAATGCACAACTCAGTAGTCGAATACGCAACATTCAGCGATATCAACACGAACAGTCGCCTCATGTGCTTGTTTCTTGACCTCAATCCCCTCAGTATCAAACGGGCAAAAGAAGTATTGCAAAATTCATCACGCGAATCCTTGGAGTAAGAGGACACCGAATCCACCAGGTAATCGCTATTCATGCCGCCGAATTGGCGATTGTAGGCAAGTCTCCGATCCCTACTCTCCCCGAAACTGAAATCGCCACTGTAAGGATGTGGAGAATTCAAATTGCTACCCATCCTCCAGTGGCAGACCCTCGAACCGATTTCAGTAGGATCTCCCACCGCATACACGTAACATAATTCTTCTCAGATCTCGGAGAAGCAAAACATGCGGATGTGTTCCGGTCTTCGGTCTTCAGAACGGTAAGATATACCAGTTTGAAAAACAAGGCAAGTGCGCTATTTATTCAGTCTTTATACTCGAGAAGCCCAACTCACAAGTACTGGGCCACATTCAGCCCATGATAAATCGTTTGTTTGAGCCTGAAGGCCCAACACCAGACCCCTACGCGGAGCCCAACAATATAACTATAAATATAATATACGATTTGCTGGAGATCCTATTTAGAGAAATATATGCTATTTTTTAATTTTATTTATATTTTATGACAGTTGAGACACGTGCACGACATCTATATTAAAGTCTTCCTGAGGTCAACTTGGCCCCATGAAGCTTCCATGTAACTTCCTTCAACTTGGTTTTTGCATGACGTCATCATCCACACTTACTCTTCGATGCACGCCTATAAATCCCATCACCACCAAGAAAACCACAACCAGAAACCAGTTATGGAGCCAGTCGACTGCTTCTGCGGCCTGACGCCCAAGAAAGCCAATCGCCAAAAGCCAAAATCCACCTCCTCCGGCTCGACTCCCCGTTCACCGCCGCCCCCGATCGCCCAACCACCGCCCGCACCTCGGCGCAAGAGGCAGGACGAGCTGATGGACGTCTTCTCCCGCTTCGACGTCGACAACGACGGCAAGATCTCTGCGGAGGAGCTCCGATCCTACTTCGCGTCGATCGGGGATCACATGTCACGCGAGGACGCGCAGGCGATAATCGACCATTTCGATCAGGACAACGACAGGCTTCTCTGCATGAAGGATTTCAAGAGGCTGATGGAGGATGAGGAAAGTAAGTTGGAGCGTGAGGAGGACATGAAGGCGGCGTTCGGAGTTTTCGAGGTCGAGAGGGGTCGGGGCGGATCACGGCGAAGAGCCTGCAGAGGGCTCTCAGGCAGCTGGGGGACCCCAAATCGTACGAAGACTGTGTTGCTATGATCCGAGGCCTGGATTCTCAAGGGAAAGGAGAACTTGGCTATGGAGAGTTCCACCAAATGATGGCTGCATGAGCATCAATACGATGATGTCACCATCCATGATCTGTATTACGTATGCATGCATGTGTTTTGCTACTCTGGTTGTGTGCCTTTAAATTGGAAATTTGCAAGGACATGGTGACCTTAAAAATTATATGTTAAAAACATATTCTAAAGTCAGTTTTATTAAAAATATAATTGGGCTATAAAAAAAAGATTCAATAATTTTTTTAATATTCCAATTTGGTTATTCTTTGTGTGGCGCATTGATCACCACCTGTGTCTTGCGTCGGGCTGACAGGCCACAATGAAAAGAGATGAAAATCGCTCCACCGCTTCCATTAAAATACGTGTCGCTTCAGCTCCATGCAGGCATCTGAATAAATAATTCTAGATTGATCTGAACATGGGTTCATTTGATTTCCGGAGAAGAAACCGAAGCAATGACTACAGATCTCATCCACGCCTTCCTCAATCTCGCCTTGCCCTGTTTCACCTTCTTCACGCTTCTCTTCTTCTTTCCCCCCTTTCAGTTCTTCAAGCTTTTCCTCTCCGTTTCGGGTACCCTTTTCCCAGAAGACCTAGCAGACAAAGTGGTGCTCATCACCGGCGCCTCTTCCGGGATAGGAGAAGTACCACATAAGCTTTCACGCTTCATCACTTATGTCGTGTAGCTTGTGCGTTATATATGTTTGGCTGTGCTTTTTCTTGCAGAGCGTGGCGTATGAGTATGCCAAGCGAGGGGCTCGCTTGGTTCTCGCTGCACGGCGAGACAAGAGGTTGGAGGAAGTGGCGGAAAGGGCCAGGCAACTCGGGGCGCCGGAAGTTATCGTCGAGCATACGGACGTTTCGAATCCTCATGACTGTCGAAAAGTCATTGATCGGACAATGAACCATTTCGCAAGACGTGAGCCAACTTTGTAATAAAGCATTAGTCTCTTGTGGTTTTTTTTTTTTTTTCTGATTGAATTGTCTGAAAATCGTGGCAGTGGACCATCTAGTGAGCAATGCAGGAGTAGCGTCGATCTCCATGTTCGAAGAAGCTGATAACGTGACTAAATTCAGGGGCGTCATGGTATCATCCTATATTTATGTTTCAAGTTCCTGTGTTTTCATTACATTACAGTAATTTCTTTCACTGTCGAGGACAGGATACAAACTTCTGGGGGTGTGTTTACATGTCACGTTACGCGGTGCCGTACCTGAGGTACAGCAGAGGCCGGATAGTAGTGATTTCTTCATCAGCTTCGTGGCTTCCTGCGCCAAGAATGAGTTTCTACAATGTCAGTTTGTTTACTACTTGTATTGAAAAAACTACATGTTTTTACAACGGCTTGCTGTTCCGACAGGCGTCCAAGGCTGCAGTGACCCAGTTCTTCGAGACGCTGAGAGTGGAATTCGGCCCAGATATCGGGATAACGATCGCTACTCCCGGTTTCATCGAATCCGAGATGACCATGGGCAAGTTCATCGACAAGGAAGGCAATGTCGTAGTTGACCAGGAGATGAGAGATGTAAGCAGCTTTCTTTCTTTCTTTTTTCCTACTCAATACCCAGAATGCTGCCCTGAATGTTGAGAACAATGATTCGCCGTCTATATCTTGCATTTCACATTGCAATGCAGGTACAAGTGAATGTAATCCCGATGCAGAGAACGGAGAGCTGTGCCAAGTCCATAGTTCGGAGCGCCCTCCGCGGCGACAGGTCCGTGACGACGCCTTCATGGGTGAAGGTGACGTACGCCTGGAGGCTGCTTATGCCGGAAGTGGTGGATTGGGCGTACCGGTTGCTGTGCCTCTCAGGAACCGGCGAGAGGGAAACCTTCGGAAGAAGATAATGGACTTCACAGGGGCGAAGCATCTGATGTACCCGGAGTCGGTAAGGACTTCTTCCGAGACCAAGAAGGAGTAGAAGGGGTTTCTTTGCACGTGTGCATAAACTGGTGTGTAAAGTAGAATCCATACAATGTATTCCAATAAGATATCAGAAACGTCGTGTGCCGCTTCGTCTAATCCTGTGTGTGGAAGACCACGGAGAGGCGTGTGCGCCACCCCATGATCCACGAATCAGGTGGCTGATTTAACTGTTTAGCAAACAGGGCGGGCCCACCAAGGTGCATGCAAAAGGGAAGGCGTGCGGCCGCCTCCATGACAACGCCACTTTGAAATTGAACACACTGCGATGTTTCAACCACTCGACTGAAATAAAAATGACAAATAATATATAAAAATAATTTACATATTCTTATTATAATATTGAACGAAATATAAAAGTATATATGTCATTTTTCAATATTAAGCAGTACATGCTATAATAGGCTGTAATAATCACAAAGGACAAAAAACCGTCCCTATGTTCGAGATGCACGGCAGGGTTCAATTCATTTGGTAAGACGACGGTAGGAGCCGGCAGAAACCCTCAGCGGCGGCGCACAGCAGCAACTCTGGCCACCGTCGTCGTCTATCTCCGCCATCACTTTACAGAACAGATCAACTTCACATGGAATCATCAACGGCCCCTCACTCTGAAACCCATACACCGATTCCGCCTCCTGCAGCAGCGTCCTGAAGAGCGGGTGATTCACGGATTCTATCCTCATCACCATCCGCTGCTTTTCCGGTCCAACGTAAACCGTAAAACATCCAACCGGCGCCACTCGCAGCCGCCGGTTGGCCTTATTCTTGTTGAATATCGAACACATGGGGGGCTTGCTAATTCTAAGTCTACGAATCTCGGGAGGCTGATACAGCGCAACAGCGTAAACAGGAGACTACAGTATTCTAACCTCGGTCGTAAGCCAAATCGGGCATCGATTCCAGTCTCGGATGCTCAGTATTCATCGTATCTCTCTTCTTTTTATTACAAGGGAAGAAAGAAACTTCGATCCCAAGAGCAGATCCTGCAACGCCCTTAGGAACCCTGTAAGGGTATATATATATAATATTTGCGCGCACCATGGAGTAGGATGAGAAATTACAATATATTAAAAGTACTCAAGATATGGATTATGTAGATTAATATATGATATGAGGATTTCGCATTTTGGCGTAATCATGTATATTCGACACCTATTCACAACGAATCCAATGTGAATTCAATAGGTCATAGGGTGGTTATTTTTTTCATACAATAACCGACACATGATCAAATTCTAATAATATATGATATAAAAATTTCATATTTTGTGATAATCATGTCTATTCGACACCTATATACATCGAATTCCATGTAAATTCAATCGATCATAATGTGGTTATTTTTTTATACAATAACTGACACATGCCCAAATTCTAATAATGTGTGATACGATAATTTTATACTTTATTAGAATCATGTCTATTCGACACCTATGTACATCGAATCTCATGCGAATACAATCCATCAAATGGTGGTCATTTTTTTGACACAATTAATAACACATGGTGAAATTATGATAATAGATGATATCAGGATTTTGTATTTTGTTGAAATCATGTCTATTCGATACCTATGTACATCTAATTCCATGTAAATTCAATCGATCATAAGGTTGTTATTTTTTTTATACAATAACTTACACATGCCCAAATTCTAATAATGTGTGATACGATAATTTTATACTTTGTCGGAATCATGTCTATTCGACACCTATATACATCGAATCTCATGTGAATACAATCGATCAATCGGTGGTCATTTTTTTGACACAATAAATAACACATGGTGAAATTATGATAATAGATGATATCGGTATTTCGTATTTTGTTGAAATAATGTCTATTCAACACCTATGTACATCAAATCTCATGTGAATTCAATCGATCATAAGATGGTCATCTTTTTCACGCAATAACTTGCACATAGCCAAATTCTGATAATGTGTGATATGGGAATTTTGTATTTTATCTGAATCATATTTATTTGACACCTATGTACATCGAATCTCATATGAATTCAATTGTCATAGGGTGGACATTTTTTTGACACAATAAATGACGCATGGCCAAATTCTAATAATAGAGGATACCAAGATTTCGCATTTTGTCGGAATCATGTACATTCGACACCTATGCATATTGAATTTCATGCGAATTCAATCGGTCATAGAGTGGTCATTTTTTCACGTAATAATTGACACATGTCCAAATTCCGATAATGTGTGATACGGAGATTTCACATTTTGTCGAAATTATGTCTATTTGACACCTTCGAATCCCATGCGAATTCAATCGGTCATAAGATGGTTATTTTTTTCATGCGATACATCTTCAAATTCTAATAATGTATAATACGGGGATTTCATATTTTATCGAAATCATGTTTACTCGACATCTATGTACATAGAATCCCATATGAATTAAATAGATCATTAAAAAAAAAGTGAACACTCTCATATTTTACTTCACACACTTATATAAAAAAATAGATATAGTATGACTATTTTTTTTACTCATCATAATTCAACGGACACATGTCAATTATTTATTAGAAATATTTATTTTTTAATTTGATATTTTATTTTTTAATTTGATATTTTATTTTTCTTGTTCATCGATTTAATTTACTTTCCAAAACTAGAAAAGTGTATATATTTGTAACGTGATTGCGTCTTCGTTACAAGTGTAATTTTTCAATTTCTTACTTGATGAAGTTATGCAAGTGTTTTAAAATCTGAAATTGGATCAGATTTAAATTTATGATTTTTTTGAGTTGAATTAAATAATTTTTATAAAAAAATTAAAAATAAAATATAAAAACGAATTCGATTATAAAATAATTTGAGCGATATCGGCACGTTTCCCAACTGCCGTAACGGACTTGGACTCTGCGTATGTCCATCCACAATAATTTCTGGCCTGGGGGCACTAAATACCAAGGCGGGAGATGGTATGAAGTGTCAAATGATAGACGAATAATTTGATAATACATAATTAAAAAAGGATAAATTGCAGATGGGTCCCTGAAGTTTCGAAAATTACAATTTTTAGGTTCCAAGAATATTCCTTGAATCTTGAATCATGTCCACTCGTCTGCGTAGACATGTAGAATTACGTAAATTGCGGTGTTACCCCGGAGACAAGATTAAGAATATTGTACGGATTACGCAGTCAAGAAGAATCGACACGCGTTCTAATTGGTCGCCGTCGCCGCCACGTGCAGTTCGGTTATCGCTGCCTTTATTCTCTCTCTTCCCACGGCACTCGTCTTCCTCGTTCACCCATTTCCAAAAGGACTCTGTTGTCGTTTTTGGAGCCAAAACTCTTTTCTTGTCGCCTTTTCTCTATTTTTGTGTATGGAGCCAAGCCATGATCAGTCCATTTTGTAGGAACTTGGAGAAACAAAGTTTAAGGGGATATCATGTTCCGATTCACAGATGGTTTGTAGCTACTTGTTGCGTTGCATGTGTACATGTTAAATTGCTTCTGCGGCGCGGCGTATCTTTTTCTTTTGTCTCTCTGCTTTGTTTAATTCTCTGGGCTTTCACCCCTTCATTCATTTTTCAATGCTGTGCAGTGTTACCCTCTGCTTTTTGTATTCATTCATGGAACTAGGTGCTTTTGGCATTTCTACTCTACAAGATTTTTTTTCCTGTTTTCGGGGTTATCCTCTCCATTAATGCGCAGAAATTTCGGCCCTGGGCTCTTTTCTGTGTTGTGTTAAAAGCTATGTCGGGGAGCTATTCCTTACTCGTGCTGATCAGTCCTCCGTCAATTGCTTTTTGTTTGTAAAACTCGGGTTTTTGTTTTTGCTTCTTCATATCTGCCTTGTGAAAAGGTTTAGTCAATGGCAAATCGTATCTTCGGGGTAAAGCCTAAATTCCGCTTCCCCATCCTTACAGTTCCATTTATGGTGGCGATGTGCTAGCTGGGTTTAGTTTCAGTACCGTTCATCCGTTTTTTCACTGAGTAAAACCATGGGCGGCGCCCGGAAGTTTTGCTCACGGCGGCGAGGAGTCATATCCGCTGCGGCGTCCTTACTGGTTACTCTCGGAGTATTCACAGGTACAACAAAAAAGCAGAGCCAATTGAGTGCGTATTATGGGTTTCTATGTATAAAGATCAGTTGGTAGAATAATGCAATTCTCCTCTGATTATTGCCTTCTTTTACAGCGACAAGCGATTAAGTCCTACTCTCAATAATTCTCTTCTAGTTCATTGTCCTCTGATCTGATCTTCAATTATTCGTAATAATTACTTGATTTCATACCACATTCTGTGCAGCGATGGCGTATTTCCCAGTTTCGACTGAAAGCACGACCTCAGACAGTAAACCCGGCGGAAGAATCTGGCCTGCGCACAGGAAGCTGATGACTCAAGGTACAGAAACACAAACCTGAACAATGAACGGCCAGACGTGGACTAATTGCACACACTCTTCTGCTACTTGGCTTTTCGTTTTACCCTTGCTTTCTTCTTCTTCCTGCTGTCCGACTCTCACTCCACCATAATGCCTTGATTCCTCCATGTTCCTCGGCAATCTCTGAGATCCGCTATTTGTCTATCTGTTACGCACCGGTTTTGACAGACGAGGAGGTGGAACCCAACAGGATATGGAGCGAGAAATGTTCGAAATCGGATATTGTGATCAGTCAAGGTTCGAGTGCGCCGCTTCCGAACGGGATTCCGACGTACACGGTGGAGATTATGAACGTGTGCGCGGCAGGGTGCGACGTCGGCGGGATTCATTTGAGGTGTGGATGGTTCAGCTCCGCCCTGCTCATCAGTCCTCGCCTCTTCAAACGCCTCCGTTTCAACGACTGCCTCGTTAACGACGGCAAGCCGTTACTTAACGGGATGGCGCTGTCCTTTCGGTACGCAAACACCTTCCGTTACAATCTTGACGTCGCCGCCGTTACGTGCTAGTTCCTTACTGTAAATAATTCCACTGCTTCTAACTATGTTTTATTTGATTAAAATCTTTTATTTTCATTTAAATAATATAAAAAATAACACGAAATCCACATTCAATTAATGTAATCAAACAGAATAAAATTCAAACTATTCATTTCGCAATATCTATCTTTTTATTCTTTTTATGTCTGACAATTAACGAATACGTTTTATATCAAATAATAAAAATACAAATTTATTCATTAAAAAAAGAGTTATAGTGAAAAGAATTAAATAAAAATTCTGACACGGAAGAAAAAGGAATCCAACTTTGTTGTAAGAATAACAATTTTAAATCCGAAGGCATCACTCCAACTTGCTGTAAACAAATACTCATTGTACACAACTCCACTACTTTCCTGGTTAGGCTAAGCACAAGCAACGAGTCGGACACGGCAGACTCGTCTAACAACAGAGACGACACGTACATACATACACATTGGGTACATGAGAGTTCATGGAGGTGTATCTGGTTAAGAAGAAGAAGCCTTAGAGAAGACTCGCCATGGCTTGCCGGTACGGAGACCGTCGAGGAGCTTCTTCGCACCTTCGACATCGGAGTCGAGGAGCCTCTGTAAATAAACACAAGCACCGGCGGAGACCATTTGCCTCCTGCACTTGCTATGATGCGCCACTGATGCGAGTATGCTGATCAAGTACTTTTTGTCCACAATCTCCAGTGAGGAATCCAGGACTTTCACTGTCGTGAAAATGTTACTTTCCTGCTTGCGGTAAATCTTTCTGTTTCCAGAGGAACTCATCAGAATTGATAGCAACTTGGCCGCAGATTTCTTTTCCTCGATGGCTTTGTTGTCAAGCATGGCAACAAGGAGAGGAATGGAGCCGATTTCACCTAGTTCTTTAACTGTTTTACTGTCGTGAGCCAGATCACAGAGCCCTTTTGCAGATGCGATTCTAACACCGAGAAAACGTGAGTTCAAGAGACTGACTAAACGGCTGAGAAAGCCATCTGCGACGAGAAGCTCTGCAACTTTGGGGGAGGTAGCCATTGTGGCAACCATTTGAACAGCAACTTCTAGGTTCTGCGCATTTGCGCTGGAATCCCAGAAATGCTGCAAGCTCTCAATTCCACCTTCTTTGGCAACAAAGAGTTTCAGGTCATCGTCCTTAGAAATCAAATTGGTTAAACAAGCAACTGAGTTTTCCTGCGCTAACGTAGTCCCTGAGTTGCACAGGCCTAACAAGATGGACACAGCATCTTCCTCGAGGAAATTCTCTTTTACTTCTTCGAAAACGGCTAAGTTTCTAAGAACACCAGCTGCTGAAGCTTGAGAATTTGGTGTACCTTCTTGACATATCTCAAGCAAAGAAGAAATCCCACCTCTGGAACCAATCGTCCTTGCGTTCTCCTTTGATGTGCTCAAAACTCTCAGAGCGATACAAGATTTCTCCTTTGCGAAAATGCTTCCAGATTCAAGCACCCTCATCAAATTATTCAATAAAATTAAACCTTCGCCCAACAGAACATGCTTAATTGAATCCAAAGACGAGATTTTTGCAATCGCAGTGACTGTCTTCTCCTTGATCTCATGGGAAAGACTGGAATCCAATAGATGCACTAAAACGGGAACAATCCCTTGCGCTACCGCAATCAGCACGTTCTTATCATCTTCTTGAAGCAGACCCAGAAGTGAATCAAGCGCAGAGCTTCTAGATTCAGTTGATCCAATCTGCAGCCGGGTCATCAAATTCCGTGTCTCGGCCCGAACGGAATCCCCTTTACCGACTGATACAGCCGCCGTGGAGACAGACACGTTTTCAGATGTAACTCCGGTTTTCACAAGCACGCCCAGATCGTTGATTTGAGCATCGAGTTCAGCAGATAAAGAATCGACGTCATTCTGGGTCTTCAACTTCCCACCCGGCGGAGCAAGCGAACGACAGTCGACGACGAGGGAGGCGGCGACGGAGCAAGTGCGGGAAATCGACCCCATGAGGTCGCATGAAAGTTGGTTGAGCTCCATTTCGGAAGCAGAGAGGTCCGAGAGATGCGTCTGCAGAGTGGTGATTTTGTCGGTTATTTGCAACCATTTCCCCTTCAAGATTTGCACTTGCGAAGCCGATTCGGAAAAAGACTGTAGCTGCTGAAGCACCTCCGCGTGCTGTGCAACAAACGCCTCCTTCTCGGTTGTCCCACCATCTATCATAGCGCCGGTTAGTAGCCGGATCTACGCGGCAGAAGCTGGTATCCTAAACTTCCACCGGGAAATAAAAACGCGCCACTGAGACGCGTGGACTTGCCAAGAAAAGCACCTTTCTGATGTTATAAGCACAGCACACAGCCATATAAACACCAGAGTAACCCAACTTTCCATTTCCCAACCAGCACAGCACAGCGCAGCGCCACCCTTCGGCCATAATTGTCGCCTAAGCCTAATCACTCTTGCTTGGTACTACTGCTGCGAAGTCATAAACTCATAATACACGATGATCAACCAACCCAGTAAAATCCATTTCACCATTTTCCACATCATTCTTACCTTGGGCTTGGCTGTGCACTATTGGGGTCGATGGGGGCTTCTTCCTTACCGTCCCTAAGTTCCGCCGTCATCACTGGGTCCAATGTCACTCAATGGCGCACGGGGCGTGGATTGGTTGAATAATGGAAGCGATAGCGAAGGAAGAGGGCAGCCCCAATCCAATCAACATTCCCGATGCAATAAAAAAGAAGTTTTGGGGTCCAACTCTAATTAAATGAATTTGTTAGGTCCAACTCCATAGCCGTTGCTATTGAAATTCAATGTTGTTTCACCATCAACACTCATCCTTCCCAGCCCAGGACTGAATTTTTACAGCGTACGGGACCGCATTCCTCGCTCCCCACTGTGCAAAAGATCACCAGCCATACGAATAGAAGGTTTTCTGAGTTGGGCAATGAACTACATCAGTGAATAGTATCGAACTGGATGGCAGGATTTCTGGAAGAATGCTCGTCCCATTGGATCATGGTGGTTGAATTGTACAGTAGTACTGCTAATGCATACAGAGTCATGGAGCCCATCCAACCAGCTGTTACAGGCATTATTTGAGCAGTAAGTAAAAGGATGACAGCAAAGCGCCTTTGTTGATTCTCCTCCCCCAGGGGCCTGGTTTTCCCATCCATTTGGAAGCATATCAGTGAACTACCTTGTCAGAATGCACTACCAGGTCGCACCTGAGCAAAATCCTCAAGATCAATGCGCAAGAGACAAGGCTATACAGTATAAATGAAAGAACTCCAGAAATTTCGTTTCTTGGCGGTTGCAAGGAGCAGCAGACATGGTATTTTTTAAAGGTCTAGACCAGGCCCAGAGTACTGGCCTGCTCATCGACATAAATGGGCCATTTCTATGGATAATTGTTTAATCACCGCCGGTAGGTAGAGTACATGTTCATTGGACAGACACCGCACGACAGGGCGGTAGAGAGTCGAAACCGGCGACGAAAACGGCGGCGGTTAGAATGGGCCGGTCCCGACCAAGGTTGGCATGGGTCACGGCCCCCAATGCGCCGCGCCCGTATCGCGGCATAATGCTCTGGTAAAAACAAATTTTACCCACCATCTGACACCTGCTGACGTCGTCTTTTCCGATGCGAGTGAGTTCGTGCATTTTGTCAGTTCCCCCTTTGTGCTCCGTTTTTCACCACCGTAATTGCTCCTCCTCGTAAAAAAAAAAAAAAAAAAAAAGAACTTCCTAAAGATTTTCAGTTGAGAACTTGTGACGTTTGCCGTTTTTGGCGACCTCCGGGTCTAATCATGATTTAATTCTACCTCATCAAATGATTGAACAAGTCTGATCGACCAACGCGGCGAATAATCTCTCCATGATCCATGTCTCGGAAAGAAAAACCTACGAAAAAGAAATGTTTTATTACATGAAAAGAAAAAGACCATTATATGGTGTCGATTCCGAATAACCATTGAGTATTGGAGGTGTCCGGATAAGAAGAAATTCTGTCTGAGACAACTGAAAGTGAACCAGCCCATCAACGTATTTCATTACACACCAGGAGCTCCTCGAACACTGTTCAACATGTGTTGTCTTGGGATGACCTTATCTTCTGCTGCTGCTGACTGCTGTGGAATGGATGCTACACCCATAGGCTTCTTACCCTGAGTTAGCTTGTCCAAATACCAGTCCCAACTCCCAACACGCAGACTCGATTCAGACATAAAAAACCTGATCAGGTGTCCATATCTCTTCTCAGCTTCTAATAAAATTAACAAATGAAATTTGGATAAAACACACTGAACACACACAAGCTCATCCATGTCTTACGTGCAGGTGCAGCTGAAGACTGAATTTTACATTTTGAAGGGATGTTTATTCTGGGTGTAAAAGGTCGAATTCAGTGTCGGGAAGAAAGAGTGAGACGGTTGGACAGAATCGGTAAGAAACATTAATTTACTTTTTTCAGACAAAAGAAAAACATTGATTCACGGTTTGTTCTTCACCTCCTCTTGTCTCATGGCTTCTCTCTTATTTATGATGCCACTTGTTGAATTTATTGCTGTTGTCTTCTTGCCTTTGGCATTCCGACTTACCCACGTTTGTGGTGCTTTTTTTCAAAAAGATGCTCATCCATCTCACTGCCCCACTTTCTCCTCTCCCCCTTTTCCTCATCTCTCTATTGATTTAGTGATGCTGCTACTGCTAATGTTGTAATAAGGGGGATGAATGGGAACACAGAGACACAATCCCACGTTAGTTAGGACAAGTCATGCCCTAAAATCTAAATGCATCGAATGAGGGCACCGCCCTCCCATGCCGAGGCAAACCACGTTGGTTAGCACTTTCGGAATTCACCATGCATTTTGTGCTTCTTTGTCATTATTCTTTTACCTCTACCCGGTGGCTATGAACAGAAACAACTGTTGGATTTTCTGGTGGGGTTACACGGGCAAGTCTATTTCCTGTGGCTGTGGTAATAAATTTTTTGACAGTGAAAGAAAAGAAACAAGATAACCCGAATCTTTGGCGGATGGCGAGTTTGGAATCTCAGGCAGATTTTCAGTGTATGTATAGTGCATGGTCCATTGGCCTCATGGGTGGAGCACTATTTCGATACTAAGTACAAGGGCAGGTCACACCCGGACCCGCGGTTAAAATTGCTACGTACATCATAGTTTTCAAAGTGGGTAAAAACTTAATAACCACCGCTCTATCTCCCTCCAACACAATACCACAACTGCTTGCTGTCTGCTGCGGGTGCTCTCAGAAGAAAATGCAATCGCCTCCTGTGTTGCTCATCGCCATCCTGTGTCTTTGCTCCTCCACGTCCTCCCACATGCCCTGCTTGCTTCCCTGAAAGCCACCAGGTTCAAAAGAAAAAGCGAGAATTAACACGATATTAAAACCCAACAAGGCTTCTCAGTTATCCCTTCTTAGAGTGGAGTACCGTAGGGTTAAAAATGACTCCTGACAGAATGGGTTAAAAAGTAGTATTTTTACTGTGGGTGCACCTGGTGATGGAAGCTTTGAGTGGCCAAGGTTTGGTGAAGCGGAGCAAAAGCGGTGAAGTCATTTTCCATGGGGGGAAGCATTGCTCCAGGCTGGGGAAACTGTTCAAATCCTGTAAGCAATTCTGTGTGAAGAAGACGTGGAAGAAGGAGCTGGCTTGAGAAAAATGACAGAAGCAAGAGGTCTGTGTGTCATTCACCTGATCAGGGCGCACCATGAACGACTCTATCTCCGTTCCAAAATCATAAACCATGGGGTTCATAGAAGCCAGCTTCATCGACAACACCTGTGTAAACCCCCACAAAAAAGTACGTATACTTAGAAAAGCTTTACTAACAGGAACAAAAAAAGCAAAATAATCACCTCCACTTGATTTTGCAGGGATTGGACATAGTTTATGATTTCATCCAGCATTGAGGCTTTCCCGGTGACCTGTATCAAGTGATACCTTTTCAGTTAAACAAAAACAACTTGCTTACATAAAGAAGGTGAGAAAAAAAACGAGAGTGAGACCTTGTGGCATCCAGGAACAAGGGACTGAAGGAGCTTCATCCTTTCACTGATCTTCTCCCGTCTCACCTGACGATTACAGATTATCACAAGCATGCATTTTGGATCAGAAAATGAGAATAATAGCAAAATTTTATTTCGGGAGTTAATATGCAACAAGAAGACATACTCTTTCAGCAAGGCTGTGGCTGTCTGTAGCCTGACCCCTCCTGGCCCTCACATGAATGTAACCTGTCGGAGGTTCCTGCCCAGGTTCTTTCTCTTCTTTCACTTTCTTGGCATCCTTCCCCTTCGATTCCTTCAAACCACAAACATAACCTTATGAGTTTGAATTCGGGAGCAGGCTCCGGTTTTCAAAATCAGTTCTGATAGTAAAGATTTAGAACCATGGGAGCCTTCCTCCTCTTCTTCATCCTGAGAGTGGAGCCCGTGAGAATGGATGAAGGGCTACTTCGCTGGGGAGCTTGCGAGTCAAAGTGGCGAGTGGAGGAATGGGACTGGAATGATGAAGATGTTGCCATTACAGGAGCAGCTTGGTGCAAAACATTCAAGAGGATTTAGAGGCTTATATAAGGAGGCAAGCCACATATACAAGGAGCCAGACAAGGACAAAAATAAATAAATAAAAGACATAATTATTACCAACCCTGCTTTTTCATTGGTCCATTCATTTTGTATTATTTGATTTTCAACTAAATATTTTTTTTAAATCTAAACCATCGCCAATTATTTTGATTTACCCGAGAATTAAAATAAAATGAGCAACAGACCCACAATTCTTTTTTTTTTTGTTATAAAAATTCTTTCAATCATGAATTAGGGCTACAGAACCACAATTCATATGCCACGTTGGATTATTTAATTATTTAATTGGGTTATTATCTTCCTTTTTTGGCTGAATCGGCTAAACGACAAACGACTCTGTTACATGTCTTGAAAGCGATTGGCTCAGTATGGACACAAGCTCAGGAAATTAGCGATAATAATAATGATTTAAATTTAGAAAAAAAAAAAGAAGTGGCGAATGCTACTCATACTAACTCTATTGAAATTAATTATTCGATACAATTAAATTATATAAGAAACATAGATTATACGAAAAAAAAATTAGAAATTAATTATTGTTGATTTGTAATTTGTTATCATTTCACTTTAATTTACTATGGTGGTATTGTTTTTTCGAATAGCCTACATGCATTAATTACAATTAATTAATTAATTGTAGTGGTTAACCCCCGTCGGCCGGATTGTGGACAAGGCTGCTTTCGAGTATTTCTTAATGTAATTTTTAATAATAAAAATGACAACATGATAATAAAATGTTTCGTATTAATTTTAATCATAAGTTAATGAATTTATAAATAAAAGAAATTCGAAAATGGCTAACCCGACATGTTTGTTTCTCTCTTCCATCGTCAAACACGTCTTCTTCATCCTTTGTTTTTTAATCATTGGTGGTTGCTGCTGCATCAGCAACTTCGGCAGCCGAAGGCGCGGTAATTAATGTCGGAATTCGCAAGCCTCGGACTCCTCTGATCTGATCTCAGCCAAGCCATGCTGGTGGTTGTGGTCCTCGCGGCTGGTATCCGGCGCGAGCTTGGAGTGCTGTTCCGGTGGCGAGGTTTGGATGAAGCTCTGTCTGCTATGATTGGGTGAAGGGGTGAAGTGAATTTGGTGTGTGTGTGATTGAAACGCGATCTGTGAAACAACTCCTTCCTCCAAGGACCTGGACTTGGTTCAAAAGACACCCATCCATGATCCTTTATGAAGGGAATTGTCGAAAAAAAGGATGAAATCCCATTTCTGTTCTGAAAAGGGAACAGTGACAAGTCCATTCATCGGGACAACACAAGACGCAGGGAGACATGTGGGGGGAGTAGAAAGGGGAGGTAGTTGAAGATCATTCAAGAGGGGGAGGGGAGGGGGTTGCTGATGCTCGCTCAAACCAACTTGATAATTTATTTCTGCAAATAATACATACAACAAGAAGACATAGGGACAAGTGGATCCCTAGGTTTCAGGTGATCCACAATCCACATATCCCATCCCATCCAGCCGCTTTAAGCCCACTGCCCTCTCCATCTTCAGATAAGTGCAAGCAGCATGTGGATCCATGGCCCCCAACTCTTTCGTCATGGAGGCCAGGCCAGGCCAACCAATGCAGCAAACACATTCCCTCTTCCCTTCCCATTCCCCTTAGGGGAAGATGGGGGCAAGGGCACTGATTCCATATCCCCAGATGAGGAGAGGAGCTCGCAACCCTTAACGCTGACCGGAGAGTGGAATGTTGGTTATCAGTTGAGCTTTAGATGCCTCAATTCCATTACTGTATCCTGGCCGGTAGTTGGGGGGATCAACACAAGAAACGAAAGAGTCGTTTTCCCCAACACTGTTTCCTATTATTACACACATCAAGAACCAGCGGCTTTAGAATTGTTTTCTTTTTTATCAAAATAATTGCACGGACTCCATGGATTAGATAGTTACAAATAATTAAAAAAACCACGAACTGCTTGTTTATTTGAACGATTCACGATTTAATTATGATTTTTTCGAATTTAATCCAAGTATTATTATGATTTTTTTAATCACTGGCTACGTTTGATTATGATTTTTGGAGTATGGTTTTGGACATATTAGAATTAAAACAAAAAAATGATTAATATTGTGGTCCTACTTGGGAAGCGGTGTAGCAGTTTATACAGTTAACTAATCTCTTAAGCCACGTATCTGTTACTTTCAAAACCCCTCTCTCTCTCTCAATTATTGTTTCTAACGGCTACTTACAAGATAATGATTGGGCTCGTCGACCTGGGACTACTCCCAGGCTCAATCTATTCGGCCCATTCCTCCATAACAGGCCGGCCGTTACTTTTAATTTGGTAATTTTGTTTTGTTTTTATTGTGATGACGTAATAAATGGATCCAGCATAGAGAGAGATGAACTTCCTAACAGGTGACAGAAGAGACTGTGAGAGAGGGGTAGTTCTGAGCGTTGACTAATGGATGTAGTGAGACCAAGCTATACCAAACCACCCTACACCTCCATAACTTACACACCTTTTCTTCTTCGGTGCTCACAGCAAAACCTCATGTAGTTGGCCGGATTCTGTCCAGCCAGTCCATGCTTTTCCGCCCTTTCTCCAACTCGAACTCGATGCTGGTGCTTCTCCTTGGCTTCTCGAGGTGGTATTCCATGCCAGGTCTTGTTGATCGTTCCACTTGATCCAGTGACACCTTCTGCTTTGAGAACCTGCTGTTGCCGCTGTGAAACTTGAATTCCAACACTTTGAGTTTGTCAACGCTGCGTCTAGGCTTCTGTTGCTGATCTGTGCTCTTTCTGGGAGTCCCCATGCTGCTGGTCTCTGTGCTCCAATATTGTTGGGGATGGTCTACGCTTTTTCTTGAAAGCTTCCTCACTGACAGAGGCTTCTCTACATATGTTATGAACCTCTTTAGGTGCTTGATGTACTCCGGGTACAGTTCTAAGTTGCAATGGTTGCCTCCCTTTATCCAAAGGGGCTCGTACTTCTCCTGGCATAGTTCATAAAGTTCTTTTCCGTGGGAACAATGGACGACATCATCAGCTGTACCCTGATTCACAAAAGTACAAAGCAGAAATGTGCCAAGTTTTGATCATCCAGAAAAGATAGCTGCTCAAGTTACTTGGAATCAATATAGTTGCATAGCACAAACTTACATGAATAACTAGAACGGGGCACTTCACCAGTGCTATTTTATCGATATTCTGCAAAATTATCACCGGCATTTAGAGAGGCGCAGATTGACTAACAAGTTGAAAAACGGTAGAAATAAGCAAAGGGAACAGCAATGAATAGGTCTGTATGTATTCACCATCCACTCGCTCACCTTATAGATGTCAAACCAATATGTTCGCTTCACAGGGTACATTACTCTTAAGCCTGATGAAATAGGACTATGCAAAACAACTGCCTTCAGTCGAGGCAAACGGCATGCAAGATTGACTGTAGGGCCGCTACCAACAGATTGACCATATAGGATGACATCTTCTTGCTTGGCCCCGTAAAACTCTTCAAGACATTTGTAGACAGCTTCTATGTCTGCGTAGGTGTTATGCTCACTTGGCTGTGATAGGAAATTTCATAAGCTTGATAAGATGCAACTAAAAGTAAAATCTGAAATTTTGATTTGTTTTACAGCACCTTCCCAGAAGATTGTCCATAGCCAGAGTAATCATACCTGATGAGGTTGAGTACAGACAAAACAATTTGGAGTAAGATTTGTGTAAAGCAATAAATCAATAAATTATACACTACGAAGCATCGGAATAGAAGATGGCATCTATTCATATCTCTATCTTCTGAATATTTTGGAATAACAAGAAAAGAAACAAAAATGGAAATGAAGCTGCGGTGAATATTCTATTTAGAGGAAGAAAAAAAACTTGGAGCACGCAACTCATCATGCAAATACTGAAATCACATCAAGTAATAAAAAAAAACGCACGGATCAACTATAGAAAACCCAGAACTTGATGCCAACGAAAAATGGAATTGATAAAATGAATCAAAGCAATTACCCCATGACATTAACTTTGAGATGAATGCTAAGCTCGATAAAGAGCTCGTACATCTGGCCAATATCTGCAGCGTTACCGTGAGAATACAGGAGTGTGGAAGTAGCCATGGGATAGGTCACGTACATGGCAACAATTTCCGTGGCCCTGCGTGTTGAAAGCTTGAGAATCTGCACATTTTCCCTGTGGGGATAAGGGTGTAAGAGCAACAAGCCCGTGTATTCATCTGTCACAAGCTTGTAGCTTGGCGGCGTTGGCGGGAAAAAGGCCAACTTTGCTGCCATAGATGAAGTCACACCTCCCATTCTCTCACCCAACAACACGATCCCACTCTATCCAGGCTCCTTAATGCAAGCTCTCGTCAGTAAAAGAAAGGTGAGTTCAGTCCAGGTTCACCTGAGAGATAGGAGATGAGAAACTCATTCCCATGCCTTCAAGCTTGTCAGACGAAATTTTCTCAGAACTAAACACCTCCACTAGTTTAAGAATCTTGACAAGAAATAACAATAACTAGAGCTCATTTTCAGATCTGCTTCCCCAAAAATCAGCATACCCACACTCAAAAAACAAAGCTTCATCAATCTTGGGCATTTAAGAATATCTCCATAAAACTTAAATCACCTCAAAATTCTCTCCCGATTCAGAGAGTAGGAGATCTATCCAAGTTGGGGAACCCAATCCCAAGGAATCCCTGCACCGAATCTGTCATCGAAGAGAATTTAAAAGCTCGAGGAGGTCCGCAAGCGCAACAAAACTAGGCGAGAAACATAACGAAATTGAGCCGAGCCAATCAAGAAGTTAGCCGAGGAATGAATTCTTTACTTGTTAGGGATCGCAGAGGTGTACCAGTCCAATAATACAAGCAGAGGATAGATACAAATAAATTAATTATTATTACTATTACTTTTAAACAGACACTAGTATCATCTTCTTCCCCTTCTGTGTGGGGGAGATCCTGTTGTTGCTCCCATCTTAGCAATTCATTTGTGTGATCCTCCGTAGGGAATATCAGAATAAAACTCTAATTTCACATCAGAATTGAGAACTAAAAAAAAAAAACTCAATAAGATGAGAGGGAAATGGGTTGGTCTGATCCCTTTTCCCATCCCCCCACGTATCCCAGTGTGTCTTGAGCACTCTGGGTGAAGCATCCCAAGTTCCCCTAACGGCCCTTGTTCCCAGAAAGTAGTGGGGATACCACTGCCGCTTCTCTAAAGCCTAACAAAGCAGGGACCTCGAGCTAGTTACGGACAAGCAGAGGATCAGGGGACCTCCCCTCAATCCTCAAGGTGCCGCCCGAGATGCGACCACAGCAAAGGGCTTTCGCTGTGTTTTGAAGGCCGCCCAGACTTGTTAGGACAAGAAGACAATTACACAGTAGGCGCGCACATCGACCCAACAAAAATGGAGACTGGCAAACCCACTTACTCTAGGCCTGGTGTTCATCACCCTAAATCCCCAGCAGCCCAACCCTTCTCCTCTGTTTATCAAATCTCATTTCTTCAAAACCCGGCCATCCCATCGCATTCTTACCCACTACCAAACACCGGAAGCCAATTACCGGTTCAACTTATCCGTAAAATTATAATTTATGAATTACCAGTAACGGATACGAATACGAAGACTTACGGTTTTTCAAAGACTAAATATCTAATTCATTATATATCTTACAAAATCATGTATTATAAGTTTTATTTTCACATTTTACGAATATAGTTAAATATATAAAAAAATTATTTTTAAAATAAAAAAAATTCTATGAATCATGATTTATATGAACAGTAGAAAGTTTTTACGGGGATGACATGCGTACGGAATACATAGTACATGTAATGTAATCCTATGTATTGTGTTGTAAGAGGTATGTGAAATTAGTTGAGAAAACGGGGTTTGTGGTCTATGTGTACGGTACCGCCGGCCACATCAGCCGCATGTGTATGCATTTATTTATTATTTATTTATTTATACTTGTTTTGGCGTTGGCTGAATAGGTTTATAATGAAGCAAAGCCAAGCCCGGCATCCGCACCACCGGCACCAACTCAAAGACAAAAGTGTCGCCAGAAATTCCATGGCAACACAGAAAGCAGTAAAAAACTCCCAATCTCCATAGATTTTCCTTCTGCAAGGCTACGATCCCAATTTTCCTCCCTCCGCTCCTCGTCGAATCTCTTTTTTCGGTGACCCTAGACATGAACCACCACCAATTTTCAACTCCGGCGGAGGAACCCGTCACCAGCAAACGCCGCCGCCGCCCCGCGGGAACCCCAGGTGCCCAAAAACGAATGCTGCACTCAGAACCCCATTTTGATTTCTGCTTGCTTCTGTTGATAGGATTTGCTTGTTTTTCTTCTTGTAATCCAGATCCGGACGCGGAAGTGGTGTCGCTATCCCCAAGAACCCTTCTAGAATCAGACCGATACGTCTGCGAGATCTGCAACCAAGGGTTCCAACGCGATCAGAATCTCCAGATGCACCGGCGCCGCCACAAGGTGCCGTGGAAGCTTCTGAAACGGGAGAACCCGGTTGTTAGAAAACGGGTCTACGTTTGCCCCGAACCCACTTGCCTCCACCACGACCCCTGCCACGCTCTCGGCGATCTTGTCGGGATCAAGAAACACTTCCGCCGTAAACATAGCAGCCACCGCCAATGGGTTTGTGACAAGTGCTCCAAGGGCTACGCCGTACAGTCCGATTATAAGGCCCATCTCAAAACCTGCGGTACTCGCGGCCATTCCTGCGACTGCGGCCGCGTATTTTCCAGGTACGCGTAGCTACCGTATGATGAATTAATGCATCCTTCTTGTTCTTCTTCTTCTTCCTTCATCGTATTCAGTGCGAGGATGTCTTCTTAGGTATGAATTTCTGAGTTTCTGTATTCTTCTTTTGTTTTTTCATTTGAAAGAATTTGGAATCTTTTAGACAGAAGAAGTTGTGTCTGTCTGATTGCTTTCACTGTTGTATTACGGGAGTTGTTTAGTCAAATTAGCTGCGCACGGAGTTCAAGAATATGATACACAAAAACGGGTATATAGATACATAAAGTGAACGTAAAGCTGCTTTTTTTGCGAACGGAAAGCTGCTGACATTTACTGTTTGGGGGGTGAACTGCAGAAATGAATGATCTTCTTTCTCGAGCAATTATCGTAGTAACTAGTAATGTATTTGAATTTTTTTTTTGTTTTTTGAATTTGTTTCGTTGTTTTGAATGTTGGATTTTGGTTCAGGGTGGAGAGTTTCATCGAACATCAAGATTCTTGCGAAATGAGAAGAATCCGATCAGATACCCAGCATCTTCATCAACCTCTGGCCCCGCCGCCGTGTCCTTCAAGCGAGGCCAATCTCACGGTAGCTTCTGTGATAACAAACGGGGCGGAGACGAGCGGATTCCGGTCATGGCCGCCGAGTATTGAACTCCAGCTCCTCACTAGAAACGAGGAAGATCAGTCAACGCAGCTCCAGCTTTCAATCGGGTCCTCGGAATCCGCCGGCGAAAAACCGACGGCTGAGGAGCAGCTTAGAAAGGCGATGGCGGAGAAGGCGTACGCGGAGGATGCTAGGAAGGAAGCCAAGCGGCAGATGGAGGCCGCAGAGTTGGAGTTCGGGAACGCGAAGAGAATCCGGCAGCAGGCACAGGCGGAGCTACAGAGAGCGCAGGCGCTGCGGAAGTACGCGGCGGAGCAAATGGCGGCCGCCATGTCATTGATGACGTGGCATCATTCGTGCAAGAACGTAAAGGAATCACAGACACCCGAAGGCTCGTCGTCGATGGAGCTGAGTTACATCACCGCCGCACTCAAGGAATGGGAATCAGCAACCACAGCACCCAACCGCGGTGGCGCTCAATGTTAACCTAATCAAATGTAGTGTAGCCACGTGTCCATGATGATCAGATAAGATCCTGATATCAAATAAAAAAAATGATTAGAAAAAAAGACAAGAGGTAGAGCATGCAAATTGGTCCTTGGGAATTTTATCCCATTGGTTGACAGTTGTTCCTGTTTTTTCCCTTGTACTAAAACCCTATTTCATTCCTCTTTCTCCTTGGAGTTTTCACTTGTTTGGTTTTTTTTTCCTTTTCGCATAAACCAACGCCGAGCGGTTCCCTTAACACAAACACTTGTTCTCATTCTCCTTGGAATCTTGGAAGCATAGAGTACTGAATTCTGACCCGAAAGGCCTGAAAATGTGCCTGCTTTGGAAAGATTATATTTCTATGCACAAATTCCTTACAATGCACCATTGCTGGTGCTCTCCATTTTGATATCAGTGTTTATTGCTAAACGGAACATAAAAACTATGACCCAAAACAGTAGACACTCCCTAGCTTTCTCATAAAGACAGAATGTCTGGTACGACATAGCGGAGTGGAATGGAGGGGAGAAGTAGGGGGAAGCCGGTGAGTTTGGAGGAAGGGTGCTGTCGCACATGGGAAGTGGCAGCGGGAGATTTGGGTTTGCGTGGGGAATTGTGGAGAGAAAGAGACGTAAGATGTTGTGTTATGGGAGGGGGCGACTCATTAAATGTGATTCCAGAGGGCTCTCTCCGAGGGCTACAGATTTTTTTGTCGTTTGGATTTGGCGCTTGGAGTATTAGGCCGCAGAGGTGTCTGTGCCGCGCTGCGCTGCGCTGCCCTGCCCTGCGCCGGGCTGGCGCGCTGGCTGGCGGATAGCATAAATGTTTGTTTGTTTGGTTCATCCATCGCCATGCTTTTCAGTGCCACACCTTAAATGCGACCCATCTTCTTCATCTCTCCCCCTTTTATTACTCCTCCCCCATGTTCAGCTTCTTCTTCTTCTCCCACTCTCCATTACATCAGAAAAAAATGTAAAAGGGAAAATGTGAATCCACAAAAGCGAAAAGAGCGTAGGGCCTGTAATTCAATAGTCACAGTCCCCGAGGAGCATCATTGAAGGCAATAAAAACTAAAAAGCCCGCCCGCCGGCCGGCCACTTGCATGCTTTTCCGGTCTGACTTTTCGGGTTGCTTTTAGTGGTAAATTAATAATTACCATAATAATACATACCCATACCCATACGCGAATACGTGGAGGCAAGGAAATCAACAGAAGGCAACGCAATGATGCTGTTGCGGTCAGCTCCGGCTGCAGCCTTTTACAGCCCTACCTCTGTCTAGGAGATGACTCTGACACTCGCCCCTCCTTCATTTTACACCAATAAAATGCATTAAATAATAATTTCCATCGATTTAAGTTACTGTTACCCGAATCATGCCGTGTCGACCCGCACTCCCGCTCCGACTTCGAATATTTTCAAACGTGCATTAAATAAATTTAGACACGTAATCAATGTAAAAACAACAAATGGTAATTAAACCCAAGGCGGTGAGAATTCAATTCGTGGGTAGGTAAAAAAGGTGAAACTCAACGAGCCATCCACATCACACACTGTCTTCTGCTCTGACTTCAACAATAATTCAAACATATATAGATATGCACAAACTTTCATGCAATGTATTCACATATAATATAATATTATTATTATTTACTGGTATGCTCATGATTCGAATGAAATAAAATATAGCGCTTTCGTTCCAGGTATTTACCCGCGGTAACTCTGATTTTCCCCCGTTTTGAGCTGTTAAATTAGAGAGGATGATTAGACGCATTGTGTGGCATAATTAATTATGAGCATGGATCATGGGTAGATGACATGCATGCATGCTGCGTTTAATGAATGCATCTGACACCTCCATGAATGATATGGAAAGTGTGTGATCATAATGAACTCCATCAATGGCATAATCGAGAAGCAAATGCGGCATGATTAGGGCGAATCACATTGTACGGTATCCTCAATGGACAATAATCACTTTTTATATATGATTCATAACATAAATTGGTTAAAATTGACCCATTTAGGCAGTTTTTGGTTGATATGAATAAGATAAAACGGGTTTAATTTACTTGTGTTTAAATAAATTTGATGCGATAATATTAATTTTTTAGTTAGTTATTGGGATTGCAAATGAAATTAATAGATTTTAAGTAAAGTAAAGAAAATATGCAGTTTTAAATAAGTTTATGTACATAAGATTAAAAAAATCCATATAATATTGAACTTATTTAAATCTACAAACCAAATATAGTATAATTTATAATCCTTATTTAAAATTCATATAATCCCATAAATAAAAGGTATCTTAAGGTTCCATATAGTATAAAACTTTTGATAAAGACAATTTGGGGGAGACCCACACGAGGGGTAGCGGTTGTCGCCCCCTCAAATTTGAATTCTTTTTTACTTTTAAAATTTAGCCTGAAAAAAAAAAAGTTTTCATACCCCTTATTCAGAATTCTTACATTCGAGGTAAAACTGTGAAATATAGATTAATTAACTTAACCTACACTGTTTTGTAAAGAGATTAAGCTCTCGTGGTGATGAAGACTCAAGATTAGTGCTTTAATACTTGATTAGTGATTTGGAGACCTTGCAAAGTTGCGATGTATCTTATGAGGTGTACGGTCCGAAGTGGAGACAAGATTAGGAGCAGGGAGAAGAAGAGGGAGGGAGACAGTGGTCGTGAGTGGAGGGAAAATATGATGAAACTCATATGGAATCTTGAATAGTAGGGATAATAACAATATGGTTCATAAAGAGCAGCTTTTTCATTCTTTTAGATCGTTGCTTTTGCAAAGTGCATGTGTGCGCATGTTACCCTTAACTTTTTGTTTGTTCTTCTACACTCTTACTTTCTTCCTTGAAACTCATCTGCTTTACCATATGCTTGCTTTTAGTTTTTTTGTTAGGTAGATGGAATCTTCAGCCCACGAGGCAGATCGAGATGGTTTTCTGTGTGTAGGCCATCTTGTGTGTTAGTTCAGCTGTAAATTGTCCGAAGTTTGGAAGTGGATTCTAAACCAGTTTTCGTTCAGAACTGGATTCTACCCTAAACCCATCGAAAGTAGAATGCGCACAGCAATTCCCTTTCTCGATCAATCTGCTTTGGGGTGCTGGATTTGTATTCTAATGTGTTGGTGATTAGTGTGAAATGATTTAGACAAGTAGAGATGAAGTTGATGGGAGCGGAGCACATGGGGGTTAGCAAAGTTGCGTCCTTTCTTCCCACAAAAGTTCAACAAATTGCAGCCACGGAGAAAAGGAGTAAACAAAGATGAAAAGGAGAGCACCCATGCTCCTTGTCTTAATAAATGCCAAAAATTGATCATTCTCTCGTTCCGGATTCTTTCTTTTCCAAATGAGTGTTGTCAATGTCATTCCGGAAATATCATTCTGCATCCCACTTCAGATCACAACTACTAGAACCAAGACGCGAGGCTAAAGCAGAAAGTTACATGTGGTGTTTGAGAAATACACATGAAATGAGTGATGCATATTGAAATTAAAGATGTAATAGATGATACGAAATTCAATTATTAATGATTTATAATTTATTATATAATTAATTATTTCAATTTTTAAATGTGAAGTAGGATTTATTGTTCTAATAATACAAAACTCTTTTTCAAAAAAAGAACGCAATCCATCCATCCATCCATACCCTTTACTTTTTCATCGATTTGAATGTACAGAGAGGCAACAGCTTCCTCTGTGACGATGCCCAGGTCTCCTGTCCACCTCGCTGGGGATGGGAAGTCAAGGCCCAGGAGACCCTTCATGGATCCCTCGTTGTTGGGCTGTTATTGGGCGGTTTGTAGAGGTCGAAGTTGTAGACCATTATCGGGCCTCATTTGCAGCCGGCTGGCGGCTCGCTGGACTGGGGAATGTTCGAGAATCAACGAATTTGGACAGAGAAGAAAGAGACAGGACATCCATTCATTCGAAAACTGAACTTGCGTACACTGTCCAAAAGGTGGCCAACGATTCTCTCTTCACCATGTGGGCGATGGTTTTCTTTGCAATTTCAACGTTTTCATGGGGAAGAAAAAAGAATGAATAAGTGGTTCAAAGCTTTTGCTGGTCGTGTCATGTCTGTTATTTATCCTTTGCTTACTCCTTAAGGCTTCCTTCTTCTTCTTTCCCTGCTTCCACCTCAACCTTCAACCCGCGTTTCTCAGTATTCCATGGACGATGCAGTTTCCCAGTCTTTCAAACCCAAGACGTCGTCGCTGTCGTCGTTCAGGCATTTTCTTTTCAGAGCTGCGGTTTTGGCTCTGGTTCTTGTTCTGATTCCTTCCCTTGCTCCCGAGTTTGTGAATTCAGCTATTCACGCTAGAAGCTGGGAGCTTCTCCAGCTTATTTTCGTGGGGTTGGCTGTTTCTTACGGTTTATTTAGCAAGAAGAACGATGAGTCTGACAAGGATAACAACATTCAGAGTTGCAACTCGCAGACTTACTTATCGAGATTGCTTCATGTCTCGTCGATTTTCGACGAGGAGAGCGAGGTTGCGGCGGAGATAGAGGGGAATGATGCTGGTAAGGTTGTTAATAAGTGGAGCCTGATGCATCAGAAGGTGTCCCCTGTTACTGTTATTGCGAAAGGAGAGGAAAAGCCTCTGCTTTTGCCTGTTAGGACACTGAAGCAGAGAAATGAGGAACCAGAAGGGGAGGAGAAGAAGAAAGGAAAAGCAGCTTTGTTCTTCCCCGCCGATTCCACGGCGATCGCGATTAAAGGAGATGAAGAAAACCTTTTCGATTCCATCTCCGCCCCCGCCTCCGCCTCCCCCACGGTCACTCAAGAAAATGAAATCCAACTCCGGTATACCGAGTCGAGCATTGCGATCACCGATGGCGGAGGAGGTGAAAAAATATGTTTCAGAAGAAGAAGAAGAAGAAGGGGTGGTGGAGAGTAGTGAGAGCAGTGAAAGTGATGGTGAAAAGGATGATTATACTAACAGGGGAAGCCCAGTTGAAAAGGAGGATTTGGGGCCTGATGTGGATAAGAAAGCAGATGAATTCATAGCCAAGTTCAGAGAACAAATCAGGTTGCAGAGGATTGAGTCTATTAGAAGATCAACCGCTCAGCGATCAGCATTAGCATCATCCAAGGGCTCCAGTTTCAATTAATCCCTTGTCATCCTCCTAATTATCTTATTGATGGCAATAAGTAAACTACATTAGAATGTTGATGAACTCCAGTCAGATACAAAGAATGAACCTAAACAGCCACAGCACTGGACAAGTTCCAGTAACTGTGTAGGACTGAGGAATTACTGTTGTACTGTGTATACATATATTTGTCTATTCAACTTCACCTTCAGAGCTTCTCTTCAATGCAGCCACAGCACTTAAAGACAAAATACATGAACTTCTTTCCATCACTTGGTGCTGCATTATGCATCCTTCTAGTTCTTGCTTTCGCTCCTTGATAGTGTGCTGATTTCAGCTTCTACTTTCTGTTGTGCACTGCATGAGTTTGATCACAATCTCCATTGCTGACAGTGTGCTTATGCAACTTTACGTGATCCATATCATGATCATCATCCACTCAATGCCTCATCTCGACGACTGTCGCGATCACCATCCACTCACAGACGAAGCGTATGTGTACTACATTATAGATCTTTCTTCATCACAAAATCAGTCTGATAAGGCACTTTACAACCTTGGCTGCTTTCACTTTTCTGGAGATGGGTTGTGGTGGATTTAGTCGTCATGCAGAATGAACAAGCAAACGTTTTAAAATCCAATAGTTACAGAATAAGCGTCTTTGCTGATCAAAAGAGAAAAGTTACAGGATAAGTTTATTCATGATTCATTTTTGTTGACAAAGGATCCAAATAAACATGCAAGTTAAGGGGCTGGCATCGTCTTCAGTTATTCCACTTGTAAGCAGACGATACACTTATTTGCAAAAACACTTGCAGTTATGAAATAATCACTAGTGATCAAAGTTGCCTCCCTATGTTGTGCTGCTTCTGCCCTATTAACACAGCACCGTATGGCTAGACAGCATGAATTGGGTTGTGTCTGGAACTGCTGCCAGAGCCAGGATTCACATGGAATGCTGATGGTCTCGCAGATGCATCGATCAGTTTGAGGGATGGAGCAGATGGGACGCATTCAGTGAGGCTCAGTTTCGACATTCCGACAAGCTCATCTGCATTGATTGTCGTCTTTGCATGTATAGCTGTTGGCTTCAACACTTGATGAACCTCCTCCTTCTCGAGCCCATCCCTGGGCTCAAGCTGCTGCTCTGCAGTACTAAATACTGGCCAGAACGAGACAGGGCCGATTGGAAAAGGGAAGACAGGAGCTACATAAGCAGGATAAACAATAGGGAGAGAGTATTGTGGGACTTTGGGTTGGGGAGTGCACTCTCTGCATTTTTATAGTTTGCAGACTCCATAGATTCACATTCTTCTTCCACAGCCACGGGTGGAGGGGTGCTGTTCTTGTTGGCATCTGGATTCACTGAAAAGAAGTCTCTGTCTCTTGATTGAACCGGATTATCAACAAACTACATATAAATTGACAAAAGATGATTAGTTTAACTCTCTGCTAAACAGTAAAGTGAAAATTATTCCAAAAAATGCATAGCACTACAACATACTGTAAAAAGGGAATGCATTTCAGAAATCAGAAAGAGGAGAGGGCATTTCAGCAAAAAAGAGCAAGCTGCCAAATTAATCGAGCTAGATTCATCCCAGAAAAATAAGAATAAGTAGTTCGAAATTCGACTTGGGGGAGAAGCTGAAATACTTTCAAACATGACACGCATTGAGCACCCCGTAAAAATATTTCCTTTTTCAGGTAACGAGGAGCTGCTTATGCAAGTTTACAGCAAGTGTGTCTATCTAAACATGAATCTTGCTAATAAAAAACAGGTGCTTACTTCATCCACGATGATATCAAACAGACTCGAACGCCTTTTTCTCCGAGTGACTTTAATCTGTCGAATGAAGTACTTTTGGGCATGGCTAGCAACCTGCGTAGGCGTCCTGGAAACTACATAATTTTGAGCAATGCCTTTCCAGTCACCTTTACCAAGTTTTCGTAATCCAAACAAAAACAAGCGATGCTCCTCTTCTGTCCATGGAACACCTGAAAAAGATATCGAAGACTATTCGAGAATCAAAAGCAAGACAACCAGAAAACAGCATACACAATGCCAATTATGTATACATTTTGAACTACCGACACTATGGAGCAAACTCAGCAAAACGGAAGTCATAATGCGGAAACATGCACGGTGAGTGAAGACAATGCCTTTTCATCCAGAACGTAACATCAAACAGGCTCCGGAGAGATCGAAGAACTCCAAACGGAGAATACAGTAAAAGGTTGGTGAGATTGTATAAACGGCTTCCAAATGAAATGCACGTGCAAATGATCACATAAATAAACACATCTTCTTGATGCTCAGCATATCAGTCGAGCTGGTTTCCCATTTCACCCAAATGCCATAAATTTGTAATAAAATTCGATAAAAAGGGACTGAAGGCAACTAAGGAAAAAGAAAAGAACAAACCTTTTTTTCTCTCGCGGCCGGAAGACGATCCAACAACAAAATCTTCAGAAGCGTAACCTTCAACAGCACCAGACCGAGCAGAGGGGTGGTCCGGTGTATCTCCAGGAGATTCAAGAACGGCGCTACTTTGGTGAACATGGATCAAATTACCCATACTCGCACTCTTTCTGATCGACCCATCGGTCAATCTAACACCAAAAAGCTTCACACCCCGATTCGGACACGTCCTAGAGTTATGACCATTGTGGCTGCAATGCGAACACCTCCTCGTCATTCCTCGACAAGCCAAACGACGAAAACCATACAAAAAAAGAAGAAGAAAGAAACGGGTGCAGCGTAGAGAAAGCTGCTAATCTGCAAGATTCAAAATGAAAGTGAGATTCAAATCAAATGGGGTGCCGCGAGAGGGTGCCCGGACGCGAAGGGCGATGCATGGATAGCATTAGATATCGGGAGGGATAAGGAGGGCAGGCGCGATCGAAATGGAAGATGAAGGGGCAAGGGATGAAAAGAAAAGAGAGATAAGAAGAAGATACCGTGCGAGATTCCTTTGAGTGGAGAATAGAAATAAATGCAGTGGCGTGGCACGTGTGGGCCTCAAGCTCCCAACACGTACCCAACAGATCACAGGTTTCATCTCTGCCGTCCATTTCTCGCCCTTCATCTCCACCGTCAGTTTCTCGTTTCTTAGCTTCGCCTTGTTTTCGTGGTTGTCAGGGTGAAAGCGTAATTTCACTAAGAATTACGTGGACATGAATTATTTAGGTATTTTTTAAATCCAGAAGACCATAACAATCTTTATTCGAATTTTTCATTGGATTCAAGAATCGAGATCTCCATTTTGGAAAAAATTTTAAAATATTTTATTTTACAATAAATCGAAAATTCTTTAATAAAATTTAGATGAAATTTAAAACACCCGAGAGGACAGTATGAGAACCGAGCCCTAAATTATGTGGCCCAATGGATACGACGTGGAAAGCCCAATTTAGAAGCCTAAACCGAGAGAAATGGGCCTGGAAGTTATGCGCTTTTCAGTTACGAGCCTTTAGGACTGGGCCTTTTCTGTGGGTTGTACGGGCAAGTCCGGGTCAACTGTACGGATTCTAACATGGAGGACACGTTTCGGTTGGCAATGCTGTGTATAATATACAAATTAACCTTGCGGCACAGTAAAAAGAGATGCTTGAGGTAGTTACAGTCTGGAACTAAAAGTTAAAAACTAACAGGGTGACTTCATTTCAGTGAATGGGATGGCTCTTCATTTTCTCCGACTCAATCTGGATGTGCATCTTTGCAGGCAGTTCAAGGGAATCGAATCAATTCATATGCACATGGAAAAGGGAGCCATAAATGCAGCTCCCACTGTCCGCACTAGAGCTTCACGGGGCCGAGGCTACTCCTCCGCGAACTGTGAACGCTGCCTGATCCAACTTTCCTCATTGAACTGCTGAGGCTCTTCGAGGGCTCGGGATCATTGAACTCCAGGTACATATCCATGAAAAACTTGTCGATGATGTGCTGGTAAGCAGGGCAAGTGAGCCTGGAGTAGTAATTCAGAGCCTCTTCTATGTCCAGTACATGGTCCATGTCATCCACATCCATCATGTCCAATTCCTTCATCTTCCTCGCCAACGCCTCCGCCGCCAAGTACCGCGACTCGGTCCGCCGATAACTGCTTGCAACCGCCTTCTCCGGCTGCTGCAGTCCACCGGCACTCCGGTCTTCTTTCATCTGCTCCTTCGTGCTTGGAGTGAAATGCACTTCGCCCTGCTCCTTGCTGATGGGCTCCATAGCCTCCAACTCCCATTTCCCCCCATCCACCGTCTGCGTCTTGCTTCCACCGTGGCAGATGCGAGTGGAGCAAGGACCGGGGAGTCTTTGGTACCCCGCAAAAACTAGGGACATGAGACTCCCGAGAGCTTTGTGGAAGCCTTTCTTGGTCCTCGAGAAGGTTTCCTTGATGATCACCTTCCTTTTGCAGCTCATCTCCGTCCTGTGTGGGCGTGTGCGTGTGCGTGTCTCTGCTGTTGCTCAGTCTTGTGCCCAGTTTTACTCACTAGAGACAAGAATCAAATTTTGTTCTGTGTTCCCAACAGACGGGACGCTACACATTTCAAAGGCGTTTGTTTGGGTTTCTCTCCAGCGCAGGGGCATTTATTTAATGCCTGTCACCAACCTCCGTTGGGCGGAATCAAGGTCCGTGTGGGGGTGTATCAGTCATTTACTACTCATCCCATTCATCCTCTAGCATCAGCTATTACAACGTGCAGATGTTTCATTAGGACACTACCTATAAATATCTCCCAAGTCACAACCTTTACTCCATTCAGAACATATTACATAATCAATCCTTCAAAAAAAAAAAAAAATTCTGGAGTTATAGTATTTCGAGACAGACTCGGAATAAAGAGCCAGCAGCCCATTTTGAATTACCGCAGTAATAGTATGCAGTAATGGGTGACTGCCTGCCTGCCTTTGCTGGTTTTTTTACCGTGGGTTGCTGCTTCTCCTCTAGAGAATGCATGGTGGTTGTGAGCTGCTCATGTGCAGGTTAATTATGCAAACTGCGCTAGTGAATAAAAGCAAGCTACTCTTATCAGCTGGCGGCTCCCGATCGCCTCTGTGATTGGGGAGTGGTTTAGTTCAAGATCTGGGGGGAGCTCCATGTCAAAGAGTGGAGTAAGTAAGAATGTGACGAGCATTGTGCGTGAAGGAGATGGTGGGGTGGCTGGCTGTGCTGAGGCGCAGAAGTTAATGAAGGAGGACCAATGGTCTCTCCCTTTCATAATGGGGACATTATGATGGTGCCCGAATCAAGCCCGTACTTGCCCTATCTTTTCTAATCACATTGATAGGGATGTATAATGGTGATACAATAACATCATTCAAGAATCTATAGGACCCCATTGAACTGTGCAGTTCTGGGTGTGAGGGAGAGCAGGCAGGTTACCAGTGACCATGGTGTCTGTCTGCATTTGCAAGCACAGGAATGACTCATGGTGAAGGAGAGGCTGGCTGGCTGGCTGGCTTTCCTTGTAGTAGCCAAGTCCCACTCTCGCACAGTAGCACCTCATGTTGGTTGAAAAGTGAGATAAGAGGAGGGGACCAGACCAGAGAGCTGTGGGAACTTGAGATAGGGACCCGTTTCACAAACTTTGATGTGCACTCCTCATTGATCACAGTTTACACATAAAAGAGGAATAAGACAGAGCAATAATGAATGAGATCAACCCAATTTGAGTACATGAGATAATGATGAAGGGGTATGGGGTATTGCAATGTAGAAGCATTGCGTGGGACAGACGAGTGTACACTGAATACATAAGATGAGAAAAAAAAAGGGGGGGGGGGGGGGTTAAGAACTTAACTAACTAGAAGCTACTGAAATGAAGGCCGAAGGAGGCTCACGATCTGGTAAAGCCTTGCTGATCTATCTCACCTATGTATCTATGTATTCTTCCTTGACAACGCCTCTACGCAAAATACACCACTAATACTTTTGTTCACCTTGATGATTTCAATCATCATTCATATGTAGGCAAGTGAATTCCGATCGTATTCAGGTTGCGGCCGGCCACGTGTAGGAGTTGGGGGTCTCTGGATGTTGAGTTCCTGAAGAAAACAACCACCTATCTATGAGAACATTTGGATGGATGGAGAGAGGATTTGTGGCTGAAGCCTTCTGTTAGAATTTCTCACCTGCATCCATGCCTCGTCCGCCACACGCTCAGGTGATGTCTCTGGAGATTGAACAGGGGGTGGCAGGGGATGGATCAACTTCGGAACAATAACTAAACCTCTCCCAATGACTAGTATGGCCCCAGCGTTGTTGGCCGTCCCTAATGGATTTCAAACCAAATATTTATGTGGTATATAACAAAACAATGTCAAGACTAGGAGGAGCGTAATATGCATACCACAATAATTCGTTGCGGAGAAAAGGGTGATTAATTGTCCCTGTGCGAACCGTTCAAATCCATCCATAACACATTCATGAGCCCTTATGATAAGTTGCAGCTTGTTCCTCTTGCAGAACTCAGTGACACGATCAGGCTGCACCCAATTGCAGAAGAATGTTATAGCAAAAAAAGTTGCGCTACAGTGCAGAGAGTCCCCATAGTGTGTGCGTGTATTTTTTTGTGAAAAGCGTTAATATTGTCAACAAGAAAATTGGGGGTGGAATGAAGAAGACAATATAGAAGCATCCCATCAAAGGAAGTGTGATTAAGAAAATGAAGCATTCAACTCAAAGATTTGCCGATAAAAAAACTTTAAATTAAGGAAACAGCAACATAGCATAGAATATCAAATGTATCATCGGCATCCTTAGATCAAGTCAGATTGCAACAAAAAGAATGCTATAATTCATAAATTCTTACTCCAAATGTTACAAGGCCTGGTCCTCTTGGATTAGGCCTCAAACCCTGAACACTGTCATTTTCAGTAGGATCCGACCTGTTCAAAACGGTGTGAGAGTAATGAAAATAAAAAAGAGCTATTTCAAAAATCGAATGGTTGATGGCTATACCATAGCAGATCCATAAGCACTATAGATCCAGCATCCATGGTGATGGGCCTCTCAAGCTTCTCTATCTGTTCAATTGAATTTATTGACCTCCCTATCCCACCATGCATGCAGATTATTTTTTTCTCAATCAGCGCAGCAAGAGGGAGATAATTAAACAACTGGTTAACACGAGTCCATGCCCACAAACCATCACTCTCACCCTGTCAGAGCATTGGAAAATCATCTTCAGTAATTGAGCTTGTATACCCACGCATCCTAAAATAGTGTTTACCATTCTTTCAATGCATTCAATCCGAAAACCAAAAAGAGCATTGATATCAGCAGCTTCATGATTTCCACGTATCAGATGAATATTTTCAGGGCACTCAATCTGAATTCCGCAAAAAAGTTAGAGGCTGAGAATATCAATCTTTGATAACAAGCATTAATATAGATTCAGAGAGGCATGCCTTGAGAGCAAGAAGCAAGGTTATGGTTTCCAAGCTGTGCTGACCGCGATCAACATAGTCCCCAAGAAACAAATAGTCTATATAACTGAAAGAAGGAAAACAATGCACTCATGACCAAATCACGATTAGCAAAGATTGCAGGCAACTAGCCTATATAACTGAAGGAAGGAGGAAGTGAGAGAGAGAGAGAGAGAGAGAGAGAGAGAGAGAGAGAGAGAGAGAGAGAGAGAGAGAGAGAGAGAGAGTTCTGAAGACCCCTTTTACTTAAAGGAGAATGTAAAGATTGCTTTTTATTTTTCAAAAAGAACTTATCATGACTTTGAGCAACAATTAACAGCGCATTAAGTCAAAGAAGCACAAAAAATAAGAAACAATCAATGGTCAATGTAAAGAAGCAACTGACTTACGTTATATCTCCCGCAGTGGAAGGAAATCCATATTCATCAAATAGTCGCATTAAATCACCAAACTGTCCATGGAGGTCTCCGAACACCTTCACAGGAGCTTTCAATTGAAGAACAGTAGGCTCATTCACAAAAATTTGCTCTGCGGCGTAGCAAAGCTCTCCAATTTCATAAGAGTCCAAAAAGAACTTCCTATTGACAGGAGGCTTCCAATTCCGAGGCCTCAGCAATGTTGATATCACCTGAAAGTTATATACGATAACCACGAAGATGGGAAACAGTAATATTTTGTTATTAAGAACATGAATATGGTGGAACAAACCTTTTTATGCAGGCCTTGAGGGGATGGTTGCCTAATAAACTTCTTAGTTGGATTGGAGAGATCATTGGATAAAGGTATCACCCGTCTACTTTCATGATCAAATTGATCCAAGCTTAACTGTCTCAACATACCACCTAAGTTCCCTACCGTTTCTTTGGCCACCACGACCTGCAACAATATTAAAACAATGAGCTCTCTTGCCTCCAACAAATCTTGCGGTTTTAAGGGCTAGCAGCGGAGGGACTCTTACGGCTTTAGGGTGAAGACGAACATCAGCATCACTGTCACTTCCCTCTGAAGTGCTCTCAACGGACTGTGAATTACCATCAGATACTACGGCCTCTTCAGGAAAGGCTGATGCACCTTGGACTGATTGCCACATGGCATTTGCAACCTCAGCTTCAGCAGCAGATGCTTTAGCCAATTTCTCCATGGAACTCTTGTCCATTCTACATAACATAAATGCTTACATAATTATTACATCTACTGATCAGATGAAAAAGGAAAAGGACATTAGAGGAGAATTTTATCACAAACCCTAGAGAACCGGACAAGGGTGATTCAAGTCCATCAACTGGAGATGATGATGTGCAACTGGGAGCTACATAAACTCCTCTCTCCATTCTTGGAATAGTAGAACTTAAAGGTCTATCAGGGGGAATGAATTCTGATTGAAACTGGGAGTTATCCGCAACCAGAAAGTCATCTAGCAGAGTATCTGAAAGACAAAAAAATTCCAAATTTTATGAAAGTGCTAGGACACATCCAAAAAAATGCTTTCTATAAGCATGCAGCACCATCCAAACGAAAGAGTGGTGAAACAAGTGACCAAGATGATTTCATTGAAAAACTCAAACTTCACCTCCCCTTAAGCCACCATAAACATATATTCGAATTCCAACAGATGCAGCTGCATGGCGGCACCGACGCATGGCCTCTGAAGAGGGATCAACATCACTCTGTCCCTTGTTACCCCTGTTTGTCACCAGCCCATTCCTATCAAGCCAAACTCCAGCTGCAGTGTCCAGTACTTCCAAGATAGAAAGAGATAGAAACAGTCAGCATGACAATTCAGAGAGAACCCAGTTTTCAAAAAAGATGCAGCTGAGAGATTCTTGTACCTGTAATTGCAGCATCAGATTCCACGGTTCTTCCTCCTCTGACAACTCCACCAGTGACATGCAGTCGCGCGCCAACAAAAACCTGGGCCATTATCGTTTTCATAATAGTAAATGAGGCAGTGAACATTCAAGATTGTACAGTGTTTGAAGGAAAGCATCATATAGTTGAGCATATAAAATGCCCGTTTCTTCAGAAAAAAATACGGCTAGCAGACAGTAAGGCGGAGATGAAATAAATTTCTATTAGGAATAAAATATTTGATCCAGAGTTAAAAAAGATTAAGATATAGCATTGCAAAAATAAGAGGTGGAGTTCCAGTATCCAATGGATAGTATGTCTCATTCTTAGATGGCCGCAATTTCCAGCGGGGGCGTGCATTCCCAGTGAGAATGCATTAGTTGAATTTGTGACACATTTAACATATGTTTACGAGTAGAATTGTAAGTGGAGTGGCTTTTTGCGGTTTCTTCTTTTTTTTTTTTTTTTTATGTTTGGTGCAACATCCAGTTGATATAAACAGAAAACATCGAAATTTCTACCTACCGAAGCTTGCTGATACCTAGGAGAAGGTGACACTCCCGGTGCAAGGGTCCACTCCCACATACCACTCCGATGCATAAGCAGTCCATAAGCATCTGCCAATGGCTGCATAGACAATATTCACCAAGTATCTAAGTTAGAGAGACGAGAACATCACTACTGTGCATTTGGCTAGATTCAAAAGTTAGCTCCGGTGTAAAAGTCTATGCATAGAAGGTAATACAAACGATTCATACTGCTCCTGAAGCATCCCTTCCACCACAAAGCAGAAACATTCCATCAGATCTGGCACATCCTGTTGCATACCTGCAATGAGGATTATTTATATACTCCTGAAGCAATCAAGCAGAATATTGATGCACCCCTCAGATGGTAAATTCATTGGAATAATCAATATGCAATACTACACTCAACGATTTATTAAAAAAATGAAAATTTCAAGCAAGTACATTCAGTGGTACTTCGTGATAAACAAAAAATGTAGAGTCTGAAATTCATTTCAGAGGGCGAAACATGATATGGAAGAAGTTTCAAGTATCATATAATTTTAAAAGGCTTGCAGACGGCATACATTTCAATAATTAAAAAAACTTACATTCTAGCAGATGGTCTATCGCCCTCAGGATTTAGCCTCTGCCATACATATGGCTTTTGTGCAGTATCCAAAGCCCAAGCGTCTGACAGCATTCTTCTACCTGTTAAATAAAACAAAACTATTTCAGATAAAACTACAAGCTGGCTAAAAAGGCAACGGCAGAAATGTTCATTTCACCATCATTGCCACTAACTGTAACAAGATATCTCTGAGCAACCAGGTCCATGACGTGGCCATATCTGGGTCCCGGTCCCTGTCCTTGAACCACGACACTGTGTTCCACGAGATTAACAACCAAATCAAAATCATTACTAATTCAGTTTGAACATACAGGGAATCCAACTTATAACCGTTTCCAGGCTCACCGGTGCCACTTGAACTTATTGTTCGACATGTCAAGCACATACAAATCATCAGTTGAATGCCCAGCTGGACCAATCCCACCCTGATAAAAGATTAGCCTTTAAATTTAGCATAATGCATTTGGGATCCAGAATCCAAAATATCAGTTGGCATATGCTGAACACCTGGAAAACAACCATGGTGCCTACTGCAGCAGCAGTATGCGCAGCCCTAGGTGATGGCGGCTCCCCAGCCGGCCGAAGTCTAGTGAAATCCAATTTTTCCGAATTTAAAACAAATATGGGGGAAAAAGAAATTAGATGATTGCAGAAATTAAAGTAGCAAATACAAACCTGGTCCATTTTCTGGTGAGAACATCGTAGGAATGAACTGAATTCGTCACACCAGCCAAGCCTTCAACAAGAAAAAGAAAAGAAAAAAGGAAATAAACGAACTACCCAAGAAAGAATTCATTTTTTTTTTCAATGGCAACCGAGACAGAATTCATATATTGTAGTTCGATAAGTAAACAACAAAGAATCCCCAGAGAAAATTACGAATCCCGGGAGCGCCGCCATTGCCTCCTTCTATTGCGGTGGCGCCTCCGAAGAGAATTAGACGGGGTCCGTGGGTTTTAGTGGCGGCCACAGCAGTGAGAGTGTGGCCGCAACGCGGGCCAGGCGCGTCATCATCCGTGTCCCAGAAACTTTCCAGAGGTCGATACGCCGGTGCGGGATACAGCCACGACTTGGATTCCATCAGCAAATCCGCCGCGGGCTTAATTCACACCGATCAGCAGGAAAATCTTCAGAAGAGATCTGAAATCACTTCAAACTTGAGAGAAGAAGGCCATAAACTCGGAAACACCGGATCCAGGGCTCACAAACAACCGTTGATTTCCTCGTCTCCTCCGAGTTTGACCTGCTTCCCTGTCATTTGCAAGTGGACTGCAACTCTGAGCTGGCCGCCGCCGTGGGATGCCCCTTTCTTAATTCCCAACTTAACTGTTTTTTTTGTTCCAAAAAAAAAGAGTGATGCACAACTTTAAATTATTTCCCTGTTTTAATACATTGAAATCCAATGTCACCCACCCCAATATGCAATTAACTAAGACACCGTACGACATCTTTTAATGCCGTTTTGAAAAAAAATTATTTTCCATTAAAATGTTGTATTATTATTATCAATAAAAATCATAAAATAAAAAATATTCCAAGTGTCTGTAGAAAATTGTTTTCTTATTTTAAAATTACATTTTATAATATAATTTTAATAGCATAGCATTTGAAAATTAGATACAAATGATAGAAATAGTTGAAGTTTTAGTTGACTACCATGTGAAGGAGGGAAGCACGTACGAGGGGGATGCCTTGAAACTTGATGCCAGGGACAGGAGAGCACTTGAATCAGCTTCGGCAGCTTCTCCCAGTTCAGTGGCATGAATTCCCCCAGTAATGAAAACCGAATGTATCCCAGCAGCATTAGCACCTCTTATGTCATGATGGAGAGAGTCTCCCACGGCTATGCATTCACCAGCTTCCACACCAGCCATTGCCATGGCTGATTTATAAATCGTCTGTCATTAAAAAAGCATATGAGACTGGGGAGTTTAGTCACTTTTTGGGCAGATTCTGAAAGAAAATCACGTATGGATTTCCCAAATGCGTCGCTCAAACTTTGCATGAACTATCTATAAGTAGGAAGATCAGCTGATTGATTACCTGATCTGGCTTGCCCATCCACTTCACTTCCCCGCCGAGCTTCTCATATGTGTCTCCCAAAGTTCCTGTTGGATCACAGATGAATGAGGAGGATCCATCGAAGGGGTGCATCTGAATATCGGCATGTACCTGGCATCACTCTCAGAGCTCTCACTTCAACAGTGACGAAGTCTGGATTTGCCACCACCATGGGCAACTTTTTAGCTGCGCATCTCTTTAGTATTATGTTGAGCTCCTCGAGTTTCATGGGGACTGCATCGCCAGATGCAAGACCCAAAGCTTCTGTACCGTGAGCCAAAACAAAGTCAGCCTCATCCTCATTGTCAACGACCTGAAGTCCCAAGCCCTGGACATGAAAGAAGATTCTACACTTAGGATAATAGTGATTAGCTCCACAGATTTCTTGATGGCACTAACAGATGAATTTCCACCTCAAGTGATATAGCACCTCGGTCACCCCAAGTAATATGAATGCAAGACCTCCCCAATCCAGCAAACCAAGGATCATCCCTCCTGTTCAAAATGCATTGTATATGAATTGATGAACCCAGCTACACAAAGCATAACGTTTCGGGAAAAACCTCAAGAGGTACTGATGTGTCAGCTCTCCACTGGTAATGGCGCCCATGAAAAGCGAGGGATCGATCCCGAGGCCACCCAACTTTTCCATAGTTGCCGAGGCCCGCCTAGAGGAGTTGCTAATGATGACCATCTTAGCACCGGTTGTTGCTAACTTTTCTACTGTACCAGAATGTAGCGACAAAACAAAGATAAGGAGAAGTTCCTAATAGACTGGTCCTTTATCCTCCAAAAGAAGAAAAATTTTAGCAGAAGAGTAATCTGGAAGTTGAGAGCAGTTACATACATGTCGTAATGACACCAGGATAAGGCTGTTTCCCATCATGTAGAACTCCGAACTGATCCAAAAACCATGCCTAGACCACAGTACCAGCAAAACGAAAGACAAAACCTTTAAATTCGAATAACAGCAACTAAACACAAGAAACCCCAACATTAATTCATGCATCTGCGAGAAAAGATTTCTAGGGTGGGCGTGAAATCTCATCAAATTTACGATGATTTGGCTGATTGAAGACGATTCAAAAGTAACAGAAAACCTTGAATTTCAGTTGATCACCTTGAATTTGCCAACTTCAGCAAGGCGGCTCAAGCCATTGATGGCCTGAAAGGAAATCGGCGAGCAGCATTTTGTTATCGGCATTGCGTCGTTTCTTTTTCCTGATAGAAATGAAATTTCCGCAGGAGAAAATGCAATTTCGTTTTCCCAGAGGAGAGAAAAAGACAAGGAGTCTTCTTCCTTGTTACCCATAAATACCTCCTTTTTCTGTCATGGCGATCCTTTTATTACTATTTACTAGTTCCTGATCTCAACAGTCAACGAATACCTCTCTGAGTTTTCATTTTTGCTGTTGCGAGGATCTCTTCTTTTGAATAAACAATGGTTGTAGTCAGCCAACTTTTCTGAACTAAACAAGGATAGTTAAACTGTCACCAGCACTCAAGTGCCAAGTGTCATGGACAAGGATTGGGGAATGCTGAATGAACCTCATCTATTTCGGCAAGAATTTTTGGACTCAGCTTGACTCGGCAGCCGTCAACCACCTCTTGGAGTTGATATAGCTTAGTGGCCCCAAACACCGCGCTCGCAACCAGAGGGTGCCTCAACACAAAAGCTGCAAGAACCACGTTTTAAACAGAGGGTGTCTTCAACAACTCCCCGTCTTCATTATTTGTCTAAGCAGGGAAACAGAAACAGAGTGTACCTATCGCAAGAGATACTGGATGAATTCCATACTTTTTTGCAATAGAGACATATAGCTGCAAGGCAAAGCTATGACTGATAAGACGTTTGTAGTTTATGTCAAGGCTGTGCGTAGTAATCATCTGAAAAGCCACCAAAAAGCTAACAATTTTGTGTTAACCTCTGTAGCTTTAGTAACGGCAGAAGAAGAGAGGTTGTATCTGCCCTCTCCCTCAGCATATCTTCCTACATGACGTACAACCACACAGTAAGAGAATATTATAGCCAATGTCTAGTACAATCACACACCTTTAAAAAGGTTCAGTCGTGCATCAGGTGGACCCCTGTTGGGTGATAGATACTTGCCAGATAATAAGCCCATTGCCAAGGGACTGTATGCTAATAAACTTACACTGCAAAACATTGGGAAAAAAAAAGGCGATGCAGAAAACTGAGTGATTTAACAATGCTCGTTTCACTGGATAGATTATATGCATGCTCAGAAACACTCGAGGCAGATGGCTGTGAACAAAGTTGAAGCAAGACAGCGTGTACCTCTCATGATGGCAACACTCAGCAAGGCCTGAATCAAAATTTCGACAGAGAAGGTTGTAGGAGTTCTGAAAAGAAATTTCAAATTCCACTGAATCAATTTGTAGAATCAGAGACTAGCAAAGAGCATTGCTACTCCGATCAAGTTACAAATATATACCTGTACGGAAATAACTCTAGGATACGCGGGGATATCTTTAGCAATGTGTAGGAACTTCATGAGACCATAAGGCGTTTCATTACTAAGCCCAATGTACCTTATCTGTTGAGAGACAACTCAGTAATTTAGGCATCGAACGTGATGGACCATGATTTCCAGGATGAGTGCCACAGAGCTCCCAACCAAGATTAAGAGTTATAAAGCAATATTACGAACCTCCATGAGATTATTTTTTATAAAATCACAATCAAGAAGGTAGAATCACTAACCTTACCTGCTCGAATGCCTTTATCTAGAGAAGCAAGTTGATCCTCAAAACTCACAGCAGCAAGAGCCCGGGACGGATTGTATTCAGTCTCTCCAAACATAGGAATATAACTGCTAGAAAATAATTTTTATGTAGAACAACTGATCCAGTTTGAGTGTAGAATCTAAGTCGCATCTATACAAACCGGTCAGGCCAATGAATTTGATACAAGTCGATGTAGTCACATTGTAGTCTCAACAAACTGCAAAAACATATTTGTATCATACTTCAGAACAGAGATGCAAAACAAAATTAAGTGAGAGACCTGATGACCCGCTGACCTATCACCAAATGATTGATCATGAAGAAGATATACCTTTTATCAATGGCCTGAGTAATATTTACTGCATCAAGACTTTCTGGTCCATTTCTAATCCAAGGCATTTGACCTGATGGCCCGCTGACCTATCACCATACGGTTAATTTTTGAATGCATAAAAACCCGACCCAAAAGCTACCCACAGCTGATCATAGTAAGTTGAATTAGTTGGAGAGACCTTTGAGGCAATCGTTACACGTTCTCGTGGAATTTTCCGACTTCGAATCCAGTATCCAAGATAATCCTCACTCCGCCCATGAGTTTCTGCAGACTGCGGCACAGGATACCTGGATTAAACCCAATCCGCATGAAGCAACTAAGAGAATAAGCATTACAAAACCCAAAAGAGAGTGAACAAGGCATTACATTTCAGCCGTGTCGAAAAAGTTTATTCCGAAATCATATGCTTGATCAAGCAGTTCAAGAGACTGAGACAAAGAGTTTTGCTGTCCAAAAGTCATAGTCCCTGAGGCCAATTTACGTGACAGTAACTAGAAACGCGCGAGAAAAAAAAGGAAACAGGGAAATGAATAATAAAAAAAAAAGAAGCGAAGCATATAAACCTAAGCAGAGTCTTGAGACAGCCAAATCAGGGGCCAGGTTAAAAACCGGCATCGTCATGGCCATAGCTGGAAACTCAACTTCCAGTAACCGTCAATACCCGGCGGTCCTCACGACAATAGAATCGGCGAATGCCAACGTACTCAGGCCACCGTGGATGAAATATTGCGATGCAGCAACAACCAAAAACAAAGAAACAGAATCGACGAACAAATTTTTGCCATTTGCGTTTTCTTTTGCTTCTCAATGAGAAAATTTTAGCAGGAGAAACCAACGGCAGGAGGGAAACAGATGGGAGCAAGACAAGGCTACGAAAGAATTGGGCGCTTTTACGTTCGGTTCAATTTTTTTATAGGGCCTAGAACTAACCAAAATGTTGGGCTCAATCAATCGTGTGGCCCATTACCAATTAAGCCCATAATCCAATCCGATGTTTACCCTCCCACTATCCTCCGTTTCGGAAGGGGCGCTGCAGAGTGAGCTCAGGTGTTGGAAGACCCATCAGCCATTTTCAGTTGTCTGTGCGAGACTTTGGCTAAAAAGAAAAGTGCACAGCAGATGGCATCAATTGAGCATTGCAAGTTTGGGTTTATCGGGCTATGATGGCGGTTTTCTGCTTCAATGGAAACGGTTCTGCGCTCCTCTGCGCAAACCCCAGGCCTTGTATAAGAGTTCAAGGTTCTTTTTGTTTCATTTATGCATGTCTCTTAAAGTTCTTGGAGCAAAGCGATGTTCTTATGTGTGACGCAGTCGTATTTTTGCAGGTTGGAATTCTCGGAAAATTTCTCCAATCAATAGTTGCAGGTCGGCAGTAAGTCCTTTTTCCCTCGTGGGAATCACGAAAAAGCGGTGTTCTTTCACGAGTAAACATGCCGCAAAGGGGTCGTTTTTTGAAGCTTGTACCAGGAAGGGGCTGAATGTCAAGGCTGCAGCGTCGGAGTTTATAGATAATAATTGGTTTTCGGGTAGATGGACAAGCGGGGAAACGACTTTAAATCAGAATGGCTTTGAAGGTTCAGTGAAACAGCCTGGGAGTTCAAGAATAGATTTTTGATCTTCATACAATTTGGTTCCGTCGTTCAAAATGCTGCGGAATCTTTTTTCAAGAGTGAGATTAGAAGGCGTCTTTTTGTGACTGCAGCCTTGATAGTGTTGAGTCGTTTAGGTGCCTTTGTTCCTTTACCTGGATATGATAGGAGAATGATGCCCGAAAACCATCTCAGCTTTGCCTCTGGATCAGCAGGTGAGCGAAGTTTGATTTATTTTACGTTTGCACTTCAGGGTGCTATCATCAACAAGCTCGTATCTAAGCTAATGGTTCCCTGCTGTTTGCAGATGACCTTGGAGACTTTTCCACAGAGCTAAAGCTTTCTTTTTTTCAACTTGGGATCGGTCCTCACATAGGCGCATCAATTGTTATGCAGGTTAATTGCCCTGCTATGAAAATGACGCTACAATTTATGCCGCAAATTTCAAGTTTCCCTTGGTGTGATGCGTAAATTTGTAACCTTGTCATACTATCTCATTTATTGCAATGCATTTTTCTAGTGATTTTGAACCATTATGTGAACCACTGCCCTGGTGGATATTATATGCCGTTTATAATTCCTTATTTTAGAACTCATATTTTTTTAATGATTTAATGTTGCACCTGAAGCTAATTAGCTTGGTTGAGTTCAGGTTCTTTGCCATGTTGTCCCTTCCTTGGTGAAGCTCCGGAAAGAAGGCCTGGATGGCTATGAAAGAATCAAGAGTTATATGTGTGTTTAGTTATCCATCTAAATCAGTGAGACTAGCCCTTATGAATCATATTATTGATTTTTCACAGATAGGGGAATATTCACTGCACAAATAACTGTTGCTTTTTTGTGTGTGTTGTCTTGCAGATGGTGGTTTTCTCTGGGTTTTGCAGTGATCGGGCCATAACCCTTTCTTGTTATTCTCTCCCCTATTCCATATATGCGGCCAGCCACAGGTGATTATGGCATATTATTATGTAAAGGAATCCATTTCTCTATGTATATTATGAGATTTCATTTTTGAGACTTCCAGGGTAAAGCATGCAGCGGTGACCAGCTTTTTTCTAGTGTGTGGTGCAATGACAATGAACTGGATCTGTGAAAAAATATCGGAATCAGGATTTGGTATGTTTTGTGCATATCTATCTGTGTTTCCCATTGCTTATCACGCTACAAGTCCTGCCCTGCTCTTCACACTCTTGATAATTGAATGTCACTATCATTTGGATATTCTCTTACTCCTTTAACGTACAGGTCAAGGAACCTCTCTCATTGTTTGTGTCAGCATTCTGACTGGTTACACTGATACACTGCACAAAATGCTTGCTCATCTTTCAGGTGACTCTTTCGCGTCGTATATTTCAGTTACATTTTAACCTAACTTCCATGAGTAATTTTATAATCGGTTTCTGGAATTTTCTTTTTTAAATGCAGGAAGCTCTGTGATCTGGTGGCCGTATATTCTCACTGTATTAGCCATTTTCAGTTTCATAACCATGTGGGCAGTCATCATAACTGAAAGCTGTAGGAAGGTCAAGTTGCAGTACTATGGATTTAAACTTGCTTCTGCTTCTAGGTCCTTGCAGCTTACTTGAATTTTCTCTTTTTACTTGGAATTGCAAAGTTGTATGCTTTTTTGCGATGACTTAGTGCAAGTATCAATCAATTCAACGATGTTTCCTCTGTTTTCTGGCAGAGAAGATTCTCTGAATGAGGAGGTAGAGCCATACATTCCATTCAACATAAATCCTTCTGGAATGCAGCCTCTACTTACCACTTCCTATCTCTTGGCATTGCCTGGATTTGTTGCAAGGTACATATTACTAACCACGATTAGCAATAAGAACAATGACTCTTTATGAAGCTGTGTTGTGACTTTGTTCAAACCACCCACACAGCACTACTGGATCCCGTTTCTGTGAGTACCTGAGGGATCTCTTGAATCCAGCCACATCTTTAGGTGGTAGTAGACCATGGGTTTACTATTCAGTCTATGGATTTCTCGTGTTCGTGTTCAACATCTTTGACATTGTAAGTAATTTCCTGACCAATGGGAATTCGTTGATTTGTTTTTACAAGACTGAGACTGAGAGACATAGCACTGGGCAGGCCAATATGCCCAAGGAGATTTCTGATTACTTGAACAAAATGGGGGCTCGAATTCCAGCTATAAAACCGGGAAAGGCCACCATAGAGTATTTGGCAAAGATCCAATCCTCAACACGCTTCTGGGTACACGACATACTTCATCTAGCTGTCTATAGTATTGGTTCTAGTATTCCAATCTACCTCTGTATTGCGTTGCAGGAGGTTTGCTGCTTAGCATGTTGGCAACATCCTCATCTGTCGTCGACCATTATTTGCGGAGTATCAATGAAGGTTTCTCCATCGGGTTCACATCAATTTTAATCATTGTATGTTTCTATACATGGCATAGATTTTTGAATGAAAAGAAACTTTTGTTGGAGAGCCATGCAATACTGATGTGTTCATGGACTGAATTTCAGGTGGGTTCCATCATTGAATTAAGGAGATCTTACCAAGCTTATAATGTTATGCCCACATTAGCCAACACACTGCGACGATATGGTCTCAAATAAAGTAAGCTTGTTCTTCAGTTTTGGGGTGTTTTTGTGATCTTGTAAGCATGTATGTCATTGTAAAAAAACATGACGCAGATTTGAAAACCAACTAGAAGCCTGAGCATGTTTACCTGTTTATAGTGAGTGACAGGAACTAGTATTTTTAATTTCCCATCACATTCTTAAAGATCTAATAGTTATGCAGATCTTATGGAACAGGTTATGTAAAACTTATCAAGCTTTTTTTGTTTTTCCTTTAGTCTGTTGAAACTTGAGAGACGAACTCATATATGGAAATTTTAACATAATCTGTTTTTCGAACGAAAAAAAACAAAAGAAGAGTGAAGAGTGACATTGAATGATTCTTTGCAGACTAACATCATCCAAGCATACTTGCAGATGGAGTAAGCTAGCTAGCCTCTTTGAGTTCAGTTCATGGCAAGGTTTTCCCATTCAGTTGAGTATTCACCCTTGCCTTCACCTGTGTTCAATCCATGGACGAAGATTCAGAGCTTGCACTAAGATGCACGTGGTTAGACCTGCACAACAACAACGCAAACCCCCCTTGTTTATCCATCATCTCTTCCTTTCTGGATAGACAAGTTGAGAAGAACGATGGAATGTTGCAGGAAGGTGAGGAAACTATAACCATATTTCATGGCTCAAGTCCTCCAGCTCTCAGCATCCATGACTACATCCTTCGAATATTCAAGTACACAGGTTGCACCCCAAGTTGCTTAATTGCTGCAGTTATATACGTAGACAGATACCTTCAACGAACACATTTTCGTTTAACTTCACTCAACGTTCATCGCCTTTTCCTTGCAAGCGTCATGGTTGCAGCCAAGTTCATGGATAATGCGTGAGTCGAATCTTCAAGAGGCTCTCTTTTTTGCTAAAACGTCCCATGAAGTTACTATCATGAGTCGCAGGTACTGCAGCAACGCACACTATGCAAGAGTTGGAGGCATCACAACTGAAGAACTAAACGAGCTGGAGATCAGCTTCTTGTTCACCATTGAGTTCCGACTCCTCGACATTCCGAACCTCATCCACCATTGCAGGATGCTCGCAGACGAACCGGAGTCGTGATTGCACTGGGCCCGGTCTGGATCGACTTGTCTTCAATGGAAACCCATCGCATTCCGGTTCAGAGTTGCTTGATGTTGAGGGCTATTCAGAACTTTGGATTCCATTACACCTAAACATCTCCCGTGTGGGATTATGCAATAAGCGACACGTGTGTCGAAGACAGTCGCTATCTGTCTGGACGCGAGCGGCGGTGGAATCTGTGGCGTCGGTCGGTCTGTTTGGTAAATACGGCCAATCGATTAATTATCATGAATTTAATCAGTCGTTAATTTACTAAAATAGTAACCGCGCCGTGCGTTGTCGTGGCCAAAGGTGGATCCGGATAAGGAAAGAAGGATTCCCATTTAAGCTGTCTGGAATCTTGTCAGATATTAGGGCCGCATTTCTGGCCTCCTCATAAATAGAAACAATCCCTAGCCCACGTCTTACTGTTTTATTTTATTAAATACACTATTTAATAATTATTGCACAATAAAATACAATACAATAATCGGATTTTAAAATAAATAAATAAACGCATCTCACTAAAATGCCAGACGAGCAGGCTTCCTTGTTCATGAATCCGGTATTATTTAATCCATTTTTTTGATTTATTTATGATATTTTCAATTTTTTATTAAAATTATAGTCCCACATTTGAAATGAATCTCAAATTGCATCCGGCACAAGCTCAACGGCCGTTAACAAGGGGAGTAACGGCGCAGGGGCTTGCCGGCAGGCTGGCGTTGCTCCTGCCATCCGCAGAAACAAGACGCTGCACGAAGGCTTCCATTCTCTGTCCCTGAGTTTCCGTCAGCAGCCGCTTAGCTCCAAAGGGCAGCGACTCCACTGCTCTCTCCGACAACACGTTCTCTGCTTTTCCATTTGCCTGCTCCAGTTACCGGTGACACAGACCCCCGTATTAATGATTACGTGACTAGATACCAAAAGAGTAGAGATCGGGAGCTTGGGTTGACCTGGATCCGGACATAATTGTTTGGGTTCCAACAGAAGACGTTGCCTAGCATTTGGTCGACGGTTTCTGACACGCCGTCGACGGCTATTCCGACGACGGATGAGACGCTGCAGTCGGGGGCGTCTCCGAGGGGCCGTTCATGCGTCCGTTACCGATGGAGAGCACGAGGAGATCGTCGACAGTTGTCACCGACGGGAACTCCCGCTTGTTGTGAAGAACGTGGGTTATCTGTAGCAAATTATCGGACATCATTAGTATTTGATTTGGAATTGTAATAGAGATTGGAATATTTCAGTATTACCGCTGCGGCGGTGGGATTGTTCATCACAAGTCCGCCGTCGATGGCGAGGCAAGAGATCTTTCCGTCGACGGAAGTGAAACGGAAAGGGTTGAACATCGGCGGAGTCGCCATCGCCGCCCGGACGACTCTCCACATTTCGAAGTCGAAGCTGGGGGACTCCAACGCGTCGGCGCGTGAAAACACGAACGGGGCCGAAGTGTTGAGGTCATAGCACGGCACAAGCAGCGGCTTACACGTGTCCTTCATCGTCAAGACGCCTCCATCGCCTCTCCTGAAAATAGCCTTCAGCGCCGCGTCCATGCTCTTGCCCGAGTACCGTGTGCGACGCCCGAGCACGCCGACGCGCCTCACTTTGAACAGTTTCTGCCGATTCTCCGATAAGAAGTCAACCGCTTCTCTCGCGGAGAAAAGAGGACGCGCGTGCCCGTCATCCGCCACCAGCATTGCCGCGAAGAGAGCTCCGATACCCGTACCGACAACAATGTCGAAAAAATCTGCAATTTTGGCGTTAGGGTCTCCGCTCTTTTGCTGAATCTGATGCTCGAGATGAACGAGGGAAGCCCCAGCGACGGCGGCGGTGGTTCCTCCGCCGTCGATTGTGAGAACTCGTGTTTTATAGGGTTCACAGTGGTGCAGCCATTTCTGCTCCAGTTTGGAGAAAATCTCCAGTGTCACCTTGCTCAGCTCCATCAATCACAATGACGTAACCCAACAGAATACACAAAAAGCGAAAGCTTGAAAAGGAGAAGATGAAATGTCACGCTTTGGAAGTGAAGCACATTTAAGAGCAACGGCTTGCCCGATTTCTCTTATCCTGCCATCTACTTCTCACTGGAGAAGGAGAGCACGCAGAATAGTCGCCTCTGAGTGACTGAACAGCAGAGTAATGCGGGAGTTTTATACACAGAGGAATGCATGCCCTATCACCCGGACAAGGTAAATGCACCAGCAAGACACAAAATCAACCACCCCATAACTCAGAGATTGGCTTGGCTCCTAAATTATCTTGCAATACAACGCATTCTGGACACCTGGAGTCCTAAAGCAGGGCCTGCCTGAAAGTCCTCTTTAATGTTCCACATACTACGAATGGTAGGTTCTTGACAGAAACGAGAGGGGCTCCCTCAGATGTTTCTGCTCAACACATGCCATATTTCTTTCACACCGAACCGTGACGGTCGGTGCAAGAAAGAGCCAGGCCATAAAGCATCCCACACCGCCGTGGACGCATGAGAGGTCGGTGGGCTGGAAGCTGCACGGAAGGGGAGAGTACCTTGTCCGTGAGCCTCGCTGTGCGTGGCTGCATACGCAGAGCTGTACTCTCTCTTCGCACGTGAGAGACAGACAGGCCTCCACCAATAAGCACACGCCATGTCATGCCCGATTCACGTTTTCTTTTATGCAGATTTTTTCTATGCGGGTGACGCTATTTATGGGTCGAGCCCACTGTCGGGTCAAGACAATATATTAATCCGTGGACCGTGGCACAGAAGACCGATCCACAGTCGGACTCGGGCCCGGTCCGTGACCCAACACCATTAATTAGGAAGATTGATTTTTGAAAGTAATGGAAGAACATTCATCTGGAAAAATATATGCAGAAAATATTTACTTTTAACTAATTTGTAATAAGTAATATTCAGTATAATAAAACACGTTGCATTTGCATTTATTCCTATTCATTTTAATCATATAAAAATGAATAATATAAATTGATGAGAAAATAGATTTATATAAAAAACCACGACGACGTTGTTTCCAATTTTATCATTAATGAATATGTTCATATGATTTTTTGTTATTTTATAAAAAAAAAGAAAATTCACTAGTATTTTAAAAACGAGTTTAATCCATCATTCAATTTATTTCGGTTTTACGTTAAATCATTTTTATAATGAGTTGAATCGAATTAAATACATTATAAGTAATTATAAAAATAAAAATAATTCTTTAAATTTAATATTTATAAATTGAAAAAATATTTTTTTATACAAATTATTGAACTCAAACCCAAAAATCATAAAATTGGATTGAATCGAGTCGGATTCATTTTGAAACAATGAAATTCAAATAGTTATAAAAATAGATATAATTTGCAATTTATACAATTTTTTTATTGAATTGCGGCATTGAACATAATTTTTTAGTGTTTGAGTGATCCTCATTATTGGAAATTAAACTATTTGTTTTTTTGTAATTAAAAGCGTGAATAATATTTTAATTTTGAGAGCGATATTTTGGCAGCGCACATGGATAATTGAAGCCACATTTAATATGACTATGTTTTTGTTCACATGGCGTCCTCGTTTTTTTTTCTCTGCAATGTTATTTTCACTTTCTTCGTTCATTTATTTTTTTTCAGCAATGTTATTTGTTCGTGTAGAAATGCTTTAAGATACTGTTTTGTGGATGTGATTATAGATTACAGTATATTTTCCTCATAAGTTTAAATAAATTTAGAATTATGCGGACTTTTTTTTCAATTCTATGTATATGAAATTATTTAAAAATATACTTTTCATTTAATGTATTTAATATCTCTTAATTCTAATTCCATCAATCAAATACTGTCTAAAAAACTAATCGTTCCGCATTACTTTTACAACTAGTTGTAAAAACTATCTACCCTAGAAATTTAACCGTTACCAAATGAAGGATAAAAAAAAGTGAACAAACACTTGGAATATATTTGGTAAAAAATATAAAAGGAATAATTAAATAATAAAAAAAAACAAGATGTTTGGTATGTAAAATAAATTATACTTCAAATAATTTATTTCATTAATATGAAATAAAATAATAAGAAGTAATGAATTGAGATAAAATTATATTATGATATACCATTTTTTCATATATTTCTTATTTTGTTTGATATAATTTATTTATGTACCAAACGCATTGGTGCAAGTATCGGTCAGATGCATCAAGAAGGTTGTCGTGGGGTGCAATGCACCGCCGCATCATATCCTATAAAAACCACGAGAGGGTGAGTGGGATACACGTAAGGAGCCTCCCGAGCACTACGGGAGATGTTACTATTTAGAAATCTAATTATGCTATGATATGTATGTGAAAACATTGATCTAAGATCCTAAATTGAATGCGTTTTTGGACACCTCAACACATAGCATGAGTTGATTCGGTTCCTAAATGAATCGATTATGGGGACCATCTTGGTTTTTAATCAAAGTGAACCGGGCACACACACACACACGCACACGGGCTAACGTGTCTCTCTCGGTGTATATAACCTGGTTGGTGTGTGTGTATGTGTGCAGAACAGGCCGCGAATGGCAGGAGGTTGCATATCCAGCTGCGCGGAGGACGCCGTCCTGGGGGCCCCCGTTCGGGCGAACTACAACAGTCTCTACAAGTGGCCGGAGTCGGACTACGAGTTCATCAGGTCTTCCATGAAAGTTGGCAGGACTTCGGTGTACGGGCATCCGAGGGTGGTGGACAGTTACTCTTGCCGTCAGCTGTATCTGAGGAGCTACACTTTCTCCCGGGATGAAGACCATCGAGTCAAGGAGAAGGGTATCAGGTGTTTTGGGAGAGCCAACCGCGCCGTGGATATTCACCGTGGGGATCGTGGCGGAGGCCGGCGGAGGCGGAGGCGCGCACCCAGATCCGTCCTGTGCTCGGTTTTTTACCGGGTGCTGTCGTGCACCACCAAGCTCGACGTTGCCACTTGATAGTGGTATGCCTTCCTGCTTCTTGCACTTTTTTTTCTCTTTTCCTTACAATCTTGGTCTGTGTTCAGTGATAATGAATTGTGGTTTGAGTAGTTCATTGGATAATCGGTTGTTGATTTTTCCGGTCGTTTAAGAAACTAAGACGATTGTTAGGATGCACTGAAACCTCACCCGCAAAAGAAAAAACCAGAAAAGGGTTGCCTGAATAGTTAATGCATTTGGTGCACTAACAATTCAAAATGTCTGTATGTATTCAATTAAAGGGGATGATGATGATGGTGTCTTGTTTGTGTTCAACACGCCTTGAGGTTTGGAAGAGTGAACCAGAAGACAGAGGAAGTTTGGAAAAGCAGAAGAGACCTGTGAATGATTACAGCAAACCTGGCTTGTTTACAAACCTTGTGGCTTGCTGCGTCACTCTCCATCCACATCAAACCTCAAGGCCAATCAGATTCCCAGATCTCTCGCTGAATAGCAAACGATAAAACAAAAGCAAATCATTGAGTTTAACAGCAGACCTGAAATTTGAAAATTGGTACGAATACGCTCCTTGGGAAAGAAGTGATCAATTCTTGTTTCTATTCTCTCTTTTTCATCTGATGTGTACAACCAAATTCAGTGACAACACATCTGGATTTCAACTAACCATGATGATGTGATCCTATGCCGCCTTAGTCACAAAGAAGACAGTAACAGGGTCACAACTTTTGCCTTGCCAAGGTTCACACTCTTGGCATCCATCACAGTTAATATCCGTATCTAGCCATTAAAAACTAGTTGGCAGGAGCCTAGAAATCTTTGGAAACCCTCCCCTAGTCACTCGCTAGCAAAGCGCATTTTTTGATGCTGATGAAATACTGATGGTTGGCTCTGACACACACAGAGGTTCAGAAATTATGGAAATTGATAGTGGAATAATAAAGGCAAGAAAAAAAAAATAGAGTTCAAGCAAATAATAAGGGCCTTCAAACTTTCATCATTGATGAACTGAATTGAGTTGATAGTGCTTCTGTCCAATGGTATCCCAGGCACTAACAAAATTATTATATGAAATTGTACTCTATAGTCTGCACACCAAATTCCTAGCAAAAACCAAGCCAATTCATGACCACTTCTAGAAAATTTTCAGAAATCCTCAACAAAAATGTATGTTTGAGGAAAGCAACAAAACCTGGTATGACGGATCACCAACTTTGCTGCAGGTGCACGTAGCCAATGCTCAAAAACCGTTTGTACAGCTACTCTAGGATCAATTTGGTTAATTGAACAAAAGCATGAAGATCGTAAAGACTGCTCGTAAAATGAACTCCAAGCCAGCCTGGGGACAAGATGCAACTGAACTCAGAATACATGCTCAGAGGGCAAAATCAATCCATTGTCAAGTAACTAATTACAAACACTCTGTGTAATCGCTCACAGTTCTTACCAGTTATACATTTTCCCTTGGTAGACTAGAAGCCACATTTGCTACAGGTTCTGAATTTCTTGGTTTACTTTTCAGTAAGCTTTTAGAGTATAAGGTGCCAAACACAATCACCTACTCAAAAAAAAAAGAAAAAAAGAAAAGAGGATGCTATAAATAAAATGCGGAGGAAGATAAGGAAATATGGAGGTAAGTACTCACTGCTCCCACAAATTGTTCAGAGCTGAGGGGATGAGCGAACCAGACACAGGACAACATAATGCTCACCAACTACATCAAAAAGTATAATCAAATCAAAGATACAGTACAGTATCCGAACTACTACTATACATAAACTAGCAAAACACCTGTCTTGTAGTCATTATGGTGGCAAACACCAGTGCACCAAAATTTCGGATTGTGTAAGAAATGAAGAACTGGCTGATTGTAGCTACCTGAAATATCGGAAAATATCAGAACTGGCTGATTATATATTTATATTTATAAATTGTTATGGAATCAAAAAATAGAGGAACGAAGTCCTTTTCATTGGTCAAACACAGAACCTGAAAATGTAGTTTCTGTTTACTAACTTACTGTTGAAAGAATTATGATGTCAAATAAACACTCATTATGCCTTAAAATGAAATCTACCGCCAATAAAAGATGGCCTTGTAAGACTAGACCTGGGAAAAAGAAAAAATCAAATCAAATGATTAGCCCATACCAAAGGGTCTAGTGGAAAGTAAATCATATTATGATGCAGTTCCCGCTTCAGGAAATTGAAAAGACCCATCCTGGAAACTGCCGAGAGTTAAGCAGGAGACTGAGCAATACCAGTGAAACTGATTATGCAAGAGCACAAAGTTGTGTAAAAGATCTGGTTGTGTATTTCCATATCATAGCCTTTGAAAAGCTTGTCTTGAAAAGTGCTTGTAAAGCCATCAAAACTGCAACACCGAGCAGAAAAAAATTAAAAGGAATTAGTTAGTTTTTAGACACCCAGTAGCGCATATATAAGAGTGCCTGAAATTTGAACAGAAATGCCGTATATCAGCCTTTTCACCCTACCCAAGATAGCCAAGCATTAATGAAACACCCCACACAGTGCTCTCCCTTCCTCTACTGTATGGACTTAAATCACCATCTGCCTAGAGATAAAACAGAGATAAAACCTAACGTCAATTTTGAAATAAAAATGTAGAAACATTCAATAAATAATATGTATCTAATTCAGTCAATAGAAAACCTACAGCCTGCCATAATTCATCCTTAAGTTAGTTTTTTATAGAAAAGTGACAAGGGAGAAAGAAAGAGAACCAACATTTCAACATTAGACACCTTTTTATTCAATGGGAGAAGAACAGCCCAAAGAATCCAACGAAAATTTACCAATTTTTCAAGGTACAGAATTGATGATGTAACCCTGAAGACTTATTGTCTAATGCTTTGGAGGAAATGGGGAAACAAGTTGGATGTGTTAAATTTAGTATTTCCCAACGGTCTACAGCCATAAAAAGGCAGCAAAATAGATCATGGAGTTTCAAGTAACATTTTTAATGACATGAAGGATGATATCATATTTATTTTACACACCATAGTACTGACAGGCTACGAAAAATGTGAAACAGTATTATTAAAAGGCTGAAACAACAACACAAATAAATGTTAAAATATGCACAACATATCTACGTCATAAAAACAGCAGCAGCAAAATATATTGAAGTAAAATGGAAAATACCGGAAATAGTATAAAAATAGAGCATCCAAGCGTCACTAAGAACGCAATTAGGTAATCCGGCAATTGTACTTCTTTTGCATGATAGCAGTTCCCCATATCTGCAAAATCAGAAATGAACACAAGATGCAGTTCAATCTTATACGAAATAACTGAGCAGCACGCTTTAAGAATTTAATGTTCTCAGACAGCAGTACAGTTTTACAAGAATCCTGGCATTGACTATCAGAAACACCTCCTTCACCACAGAGTAGAAGATAGACTTACCATCACAGGTATCATTTTAGCACACTTGGCCAGTGTCTGTACAGGGAAGCTGACGTACTTAAGGGCCTAGCCGAAAAAAAAAAAATCTAGAGCTGAGTTCTTAACATCATGAGCTGTGATTAACAACAAGAAGAAAAAGTATCCACAGGCACTTTCAAGAGATAGAGCACACAATTTTTGAATTATTTAGCATAAGGAACCCACCTCATACTGACAGGTTGTTGTAAGAATATTAGAGATTGAAACAACACAATATTTGTGAAGTGGGGCCACAGGGTCCAATGCTTTCCTATTAGCCTGAAATTAATATCAGAAAATGATGAATACATGAAAACCAAGCACAATATAACACATTTAAAAAATTTATATCAGTATTTATCATAAGAATCTGAAAATCCACGTGGAGAAAAGTGATCCAAGGTTTCAAAACCTTTTGAATAGTTAATCAAAGTGTGAAACGCCTGCAAACCATCAAATGTTTGTACTAAACTTACCAGTAAAATTCCACCAGACAATGCAGATGTTGTGATACGGTTGCAGAAAACGAGAAACAAAGAGTACTTGAAGTACTCTTTGCTTGGACCGTATGGAACTCTCATGATCTTTTCCTGACAAAAAGGGATACTTAGAATATTAGCATTTAGAAGGTGCACTAATCTGATTTATCGAAAACTTAACCAGAAGGTTAAGGGGTAAACACATCATGGAATTAGACCCAAGGGCTTTTCTTTACAATACAACACTAATCTCAGGACATAGGCCACATTGCAACTCTTAACAAAATAAACATGGAAACATAACCAAAAAGACTTTAAATTCACAATCCAAGAGCATCGGAACTTTTCATCCTTAGACACTTGTTGAAATTTTGAGAGTACAAAAATTAAAAGAAGACATATCACCTGTAGAATTCCATAAACCAAAAGCGTAGACATGATTCCGGATACCGCAAACACCATTTTGAAGACCTTGCTCTGTTTGAACCTCTCCATGGACTCCAATTCTGGCTCCGACATCTTCAAATATTATCATCCGCAGCTCCAATAACCACCTATTACCCCACTCAAACGAAGCTTCTGTCATGATAAAAAAAAAAAGATTCTTTTATGGATTTGATAGCTGAAAAAAAAAACTTTTTTTTCAATCTGCACTACGACACACGTTACGATGGATACACAACACCACCAAAAAACAACGCGCTATACAACTAATCCCGGAAAGTGAAAAAGAATCACGCCCACCTCCCGCAAAGTACTGATTTCCGGTTCAATCAGCCCTTTTGAATTGATTCAGAGAGACTCAGATCACGTTGGCCTGCGGCGGATCCTCAAAATATTCAGCCGGCAATCCCCCCACAGCTGCAGAAACTCCCACCAATGAGAAAGACATCACTAGGCTACGGAAAAAACGGGAACGCATTAAATTGTAGTAAATCGTCGCTCACTTTCCGCACTTGGACTTCTGATGCATTCCGCCAAAACCAAGATCCAACCTTTCTTTTTTCTTCTATGAAAATTCCTTAAATAGGTTATCATTAAAAACCAAAAATTCTAAAATTAAATGCCGGATAAAAAATACATTTTGTTTTTGTTTTTGTTTTTGTTTTTGTTTTGACTGGGCACCAACGAATTGAGATTTGAGATCGGATAGGGAGTGCGAGTTGGGCACGAAATACAATTATTGATTAATTATTAGGAGACATTCAATACAATAATTTAATTATTTAATTATTTTAATTAACAGTTTTTTATTAATAAATATATGACAAAATGAATAACAAACTAAATTCAAAAATATCTTGTAAAACAGATATAATTCTCAATATATGTGTTTAAAAATATAAATAAATATATCAAATATAATATTAAGGTGTATTGTTGAAATTCATGATCATAAAAGTTCAGATCTCTTTATTTTCGACGTTTGCAAAATTGACGACATACGCATTTCGTGTTACCATTACACGATGACGACAAGACGGGGGGTACATTCAGGAGACAAGAAGCATGGCGCATAGCAGAAGAAAATCCATGGAGGAGGATCTCCATCTCCATCTCCTTCTCCTTCTTCTCCAGCACGGCCCATGTATCCATCTGCAGAAGAAAATTCCTGCTCCTTACATTCAGAGACAGAAGTGATGTATCCTCAGTAATACAGCGATCCTGCACAGAGTGTCGAATGTCAACAGCAGCAGAAGAAGGCATCAGTTAAGGCTTGTGAGTGGTATGTACCTCTCCACCAGTTGCCTCTGGAGGTGCAGCCGGAGGAGTTTCCTTCGCTGTCCTTCTTGTTCTAACACACAGGGTTTCAGAAGAAAGAAAGAATGAGATGGGGCGTGCTGCACCAAAAACAAAGGGTTTGCTTACAGTGTGGCTCGGGTCTGCAGTAGGGTAAACTTCTCTGCCGCCGTACAAGATGGAGGAGTTGTAGTAGCAACTGGGCTCGGATTTCTCCTTCTCCAGGTGCTGGTTGCTCTTCATGGGTTCCCCTCTCTTCCACTCCCGGGAGTGGTCTGATCACGGAGATGATAAAAAAAAAAGGATCAGATAAGTATCTCAAACATCACCCATTCCCATAATCTGCAAGCAACTTGGATCGGAATCGGGGTACCTTGCGACGGCGGCCCATTTCCTGATCGGGGACATGGAGTGCTCATTGCCGGAATCTGCAAGGAATTTCATCCTCAGAACGATGACCTCAAGTTTACTTGATTTAAATCATAGTTGCATTTTTGAAAAAGGGAGTTTTTTTTTTCAATAGTAAAATTGTTATTTTCAATGAAAATTGAAAAAGGGTCTTTTTTTACAAAAAAATATTACACAAAAGGCTTACTTTTGTGTTTTGTAATTAAAAAAGGGCAATAATTAGTTACCGGCGTGTCGAAGATAGACCCAAAAGGTGACGAGTTGGAAGGCTTAGAGGATCCCTCTGGGCCGAACAGGTCAGTGGCGAAGGAAGAGGAGGATGATCCTTGCTTCTGTTTCTCCATTTCCGGGTGAGTGTTTTTGGGTTTTGGAATGGCGTTGTTGTATGAAGATGCAAAGGCAAAGAAAGGCAGGAGGAAGAAGAAGAGGCAAGTGTGTGAGGAAACTGCCTACCACCTGTTTGTATAAATAGCGCAAAGATATGAAGGGATAGGGGTGTGCGCACGATGCCATTATTTGTTAGGGATTGGAATTAATCCCAAGGCCAACGTCAACTTTTCCAACTTTCTGAAAGATGGATTTTTTTTTTTTTTCCCATCTGCAATTCAGAATCCACAAGGGCTGGCCCAGTCAGGTCATCTTTCTCAACTCTATCCTTCTGTTATTGTAGGGGATGATCGAAAATGGAACTGAGACTAAACATTCATCTTTCGAATTTGATTTTTCGCCCCCAGTGAAAAAGCACTCACGAATGAGTGGTTGAGATTTTTATGAGGAGCAGAGGGGTGAAGAAGGGTATTTGGTTGGAATTTTTGAAGCGGAGATTGCAATACATGAAGGCAAGTGTCGCCGTGTCGGGGTGGAACCCTTATCTGCTGACGTGGGTATTATCTATCCAAGAAGGAAGAAGAAGACTGATTGGATTGCATGGTCATCCAAGCAGCATCTTCTCTCACCGGACGTGTGTTGTTTGTTGCAATGACCTTTATTGATTCCATGGTGCGGTGGTGCCACGTGATAAAAGCAAGTTACCCAGTGGCCGGCCGGTCAAGGGGAACCCAGCCACCATCTCATGATACTCCACTTGGACGCTATCCCTTTCATCTTCCATATCCTCTCAATCCTCATCTCATCGTCCTCAGAAAGCAGTTATCCAGAGGAGCTCGTCGTTGTCCGGATTCCGACGGCAGTGCTACCAATTGATGCAACTCAAGATTGCTAACTGTAGAGAGGAGAGAGGGGTTTTATCTATCTCTTATTTGTTGTTCTGGAAATAAGTAAACAAACTAGAGATAAGTGTGGTAGAGGGTGAATATTCTCAGGGCACCGAAAGCGTGTGCTTTGCCGGTCCTGGTCCGAGCCTCCCTATCTACTCTTGGCTGTCTTTTCCTTGACTAGATGCCAACTGCCAGTTGGGCCGACTCCAGATCGTAATGCCCCTGTTGGATAGACAAGCTTTTTTTGTTGTTCTTTCTAGGAGATGATTCATGGAATGGAAGGCCATGGATCAATGCTGATTGACATGCCAACAGAATCGTTGTTGGGGAATGGAAAGATGAATGAGTCTCAAAGCTAGATCATATGATGCGCTTGTGCTGCTACTTTCTGATCAGTCTCAATACGTCGCCCACTAAATGCAGCGAGCCAGTGACCAGAACCTGCTCAAGCCGCCAAGGGGAAATCAAGAGAGGAAATTGAGAGCAAGACCTGGTTTGCAATCCAACGCATGTTACCTGGAAACGTGCAGACTGGTTTCTTCTGATGCTATCCCTGAGCCAGCTGATGGCTTGAGGAAGAGAAGAGAAAATGGTGGTGCTCCCGGAGTCATTATCACCGGTTGTAGCTGGTGCTGCTTTACAAGTAGAGTTCACGCTCGGGGTACCTTTTTCCCCAGGAGCTAGGCCTTCCCATACCCGTTGAAGGGTCCTCTGCCATGACACATCCACTTGAGCATCAGATGGTGCAGTACTGGTTGCATTTCCCACCTTGTGATATAATGATGTGTTGGGAACGAAGATGGCCTTATTGAAGTGTACACCTGCAACACAAGCAGGCATCTTGAGCTCATGGGAGCACAGTTATAACAACACTGAAGAAGGCGAATGTTCATAGTTTACCATGATTAGCACAGGTCCTCATCAGCCGGGGAGAAGCATCTTAGGATCTCTTACAGACATACAGTTGAACAGCAGAATCTGCGCATGGTTTCATGTCAAGTGGCAATGCAAATGCTTTCCCAATGCCTTATCAGAACCAATTTCTTCACCTGTGTTGAAGCTTTATTGGACCCTCCATTCAGTTTCCACTGCAGAGATGCGTTTGAGCCATCAGGAGCTATTTTATATGCGGTTCTAGTGTCTCCTTTTGTTGCGTTGCAAAACCATTTGGCACATACGTCCATGCTTTCAGGACTATGAGCTCCATCTAAGTAGAAGACAAGACCTCCCGGATTCTCGCCCTCGATGAACTGATCAGCAACGATCTGAGCACGTCCTTGCAAACATGCGCTTGCAAGTCCTCTAATGAATTCCTCTGGCAGAGATCCCTACTTCATCAGCACACGTAGATGCTGCATCAGAAAACAGTTGAACAAGCAATGAAGACAAATGTAAACCGCAGAACTCACAGTCATGTTATAGGAATGGATTCCAGCATGAGCAGTCCTCTGCAGCCAGGTTGAGCACAGTGCAACAGCAAGACCAGCATTCAAGTATTGGTGCTCACCTTCTAAACCAAGGCGCATGTTGCTCATAAGGCTTGGGTCTAAAGAAGCAGTAACCTGGAGATTTACCTGAAAGCATAATGTGTATCAGAGGAAGGTTACCTCGAAACAGGTAATTTCCTGTCATCACATCTAACCAAGAGTCATGATTCTATATAAATGTGGCTCACATCAAGCTCTGCAGCCTTCTTCTCAAGAACGGCCATCGCTTCTTGTGGCTGTGGCACGGTAAAAGCTGGACAAGCTCTCTGACACAGAAAAGAAAATGGTAACTTCTTTCAAGTCTTCAAAAATATAGGAAAAAAATTAGAGATTTATTCATTCCATGCCTTGAAAATGCCAGCCTTCTCCCCAGCAATTTGCCCGAGAGTGTTCCCTGCAGTTGCCATACCATGCAACAACTGTGAATGTAAAGCTCAAAAACCGACTACGCAGAAACTTCATTCAAAAAGAATCAAACAGAAAAGGCACTGACCCAGGATCTCCATGTGATCATACCCCAGTGAAGCTATTCCACAGACAATGGGGTTCTCCACCTGCAGATAAACATTGACTACCATGTGAGGAACACAAAGGAAGCCGTCTGAGACAAGATGAGAAGAATGGTTGTAGAAGAAAAACTTCATAAGTAGATGAAACATTTTGTACATACTATATTTGTAGCATCGAACTTCCCACCTAATCCAACTTCCAAAATAGCAACGTCCACCTGGATATAATATATGAGTCTCATGGATGCACAATGCGTATCACATCAAATGTGCTGACTAAGATTACCTTCTCAGCAGCAAATATCTTAAAAGCAAGCAACGCAAGGAAACGGAAATATGTGGGCATTGGCAACTCTTCAGAGACATTTTTCTGCAACGATATTGGAATAAAAGCAGCACAATCAAAGACACAGTTTATGTTTCAGGATCACAGGTTAAGAGCAACCTTAAAAGGGTACCTTAAACAGATTGAAACACCACCAAAAGTACTCCAAGAACTTCTCCTCGCTGATATCTGAACTGAAATATATGACAAAGTTAACATGGGGAGGATAGAGAAAGAGCCAAAATGGCCTTAGGGAATGTGGTCACAGCTGAAATTCCAATAAGTCGGTATATCTCAATGCTTGTACCCATCCAACTTAAATCTTTCCCGAACATCAATCAGATGAGGAGATGTGAAAAGCCCAGTGCGGAAGCCACAGTGACGAAGTATAGATTCTGAGAATGTACATGTTGATCCCTTCATTTTTCACCACACAAACAGAAGTGATATTAAAATTTCCCCCTTCCGGGAAAATTATACAGTACCACAAAGAGTCATGTGTATCACGAGATCTAACAATTATGTATTTATTTAATTCACCTTTCCCTTTGTTCCCGCCACATGAATAATCTTCATTTCTTTTATGGCCTCATCTAGTTCTAAAATCTGTACCAGAAAATCGACGAAAATTGAATTTCTTGAAAATACCTTCTGGAGTGAAAGAACTACTACGATTAAGAGGCAGAGATACCTTAACATAATCAAACATTATGCTGAAGTTGCCACCTTTGCTGCTCTTATCAGCCCGACTGCGTTTAGTTATCAACGAAGACAAAGCTTCCATTGCTTCCTCGTATGGAGAAATGCCAGAATGTACCGATCCGTTTTCATCTTTTTGACAATCACCGTTTACTGCAATCAGCACAAGCAGGCAAGTTCATTGCTTGAATGCAGAAAGCCTTCTAAAATCATTCATTCACTCAATGGAAGACTACCCACTGAGTTGAAGAATACTAAAACCACGAAAAAGTGGAAACTTTGAATGAAATCCTCACCCTCCGGCATTTTCTCCATTTTTACCCAGAAGACGCTTACACGCCCATACAAGAAAGGACTCTACAACGAGCAAGAACAGATGAGGAACAATAGGCGCTTAGAGTAGAGGGATGGTGAGGACAGGATTGTGCTAACCCGCCAACCACAAGAATGGAATCTAAAACCACAACCACCGATTCGTTAAAAAAAAAAAAAAAATTCAACTGGAGGTTAACCCTATGAAAAAGATGAAATGGCAATCAAATCTGCTGCCATTCAGATCACAATTGTACACATCAGTTACCTTATTTCCTCAAGGTAAAAAAAACATATTCCATTCAGATTGACTTGGTAATATGAAAATACGGCATTCTGTGGGTTACAAGCATGTATGGAATAGGCACCACACCAGCTGACGATTAGCGGAATTCGGATCAAGCACGCACACCCTCTTGGAAATCTATTTGGGAATCAGGGTTTACATTTAATAAACATCGAATTCAAGATGTGAAATTGACGAAATTTAGTACAAAATCGTGAGAGATTCACGCACACTGTTAACCAAATGGGCTCTTCTGCGAGGTTGATCGACGCCATCTTTTGATACGAGGAACGTCTGAAACCCAATTCTGCGAAAAGAGAATTTATCCACCAACCCCCAGCCTCCTCATATTGAGAATTTAACGAAAAAAACTGGTGTCCGCTTGGAGTTCAAAACGCTGCCTCTCGTAAAAGTGTTCTCCCTCCTCAGGGTCCATGCATTCCCCAAGAAGCTGATATAATATCGGCCCTTGAAGGGTGTTTTATCTCGCCGGAAACCGTTGCCGGTGAGGGATCTTCAATCTGTAACTCCTACATTTATTTTCTTCTCTCTTTTTGTTCGTTATATAGACGAAGATGATGAAAACTTACGTACCAATATAAAGTTGTTTTGAAGTGGAAAGCTTGATGTACTTCCGAGATCAGTTGCGTTTACCCACCCTTCTGTTGACGGGAAGATAAATTTTTGAAACAGAAAGGGTCTGAAAAAGCAGTAAACTACTCCAAATCTCCAACGAAGCCATTCTTGGCGAGAGCCTGGGAACTGTAAGAAACATACTCCGGCCGTTCTTCTCTGCTTTCCTCTAACTCATGGGCGCCGAATTTTACTCCGCCGCCAGCATCGGAGACAAGCCGAAACTCAATTGATGCAAGACAAGAAAACCCATTACAAAAGGGAAACTCTTCGAGCAGCAATCGTGAAAAAAGAAGCCCTGCTGCTGAAGTGTTCATCCTCTTCGTTTATTTTATGGCAATGGCTTTCGGTGGGAAGCTTTGAGCAATTGTATATTGCACTTGGGCTTGCTACTCATTCCGACGCGGCGGAGGGGGATCTGGCTGAATGAATTACACAAGGGAAAGGCCATCATGTTGAATGCTCGCAAAGGGTGATACAACTGGTAATCAACCCATTTTGAGCCAATTTGAAATGGACTAAAAACCCAAGTACGAGAAGAGTCCAATACATATGGGTCGATTCATTTTCAAAAATGGGCTTTGAGTTTTAGCCCTAGGGTACGCAGCGCTTGAACGTAAAAACCCTTTGCAGTTCGGAGGATCGTCTCTTCCAATCGCCGTCTTCCCACTCCCCCATCCGCACAGGGCTTCGAGGTCTCGCCGGAGATGGGTCGTGTGATTCGCGCCCAGCGTAAGGGAGCAGGCTCCGTTTTCAAGTCCCATACCCACCATCGTAAGGGCCCAGCGCGGTTCCGCTCCCTCGACTTTGGTGAGCGCAATGGGTATTTGAAAGGCGTAATTACCGATATCATCCACGATCCTGGGCGTGGTGCGCCGCTTGCGAAAGTTACCTTCCGTCATCCATTCAGATATCAACACCAAAAGGAGCTTTTCATTGCCGCCGAGGGGATGTACACTGGCCAATTTGTGTACTGCGGCAAGAAGGCTAATTTGGTTGTTGGAAATGTCTTGCCTTTAAGATCAATTCCTGAGGGTGCTGTTGTTTGCAACGTTGAACATCATGTGGGTGATCGTGGCGTCTTTGCTAGGGCTTCCGGGGATTATGCCATTGTTATTTCTCATAATCCGGATAATGGAACCAGCCGGTATGGTTTTAATAGTTTTCCTCTGACAATTTCCCCCCATCCCATATTCTTTCTGGTTGCATGTATCGAGTGCAATACGGAGGTCGCTTGCTAATTTTGATTCTATTGCTCGTTGGACTGTTTACCAAAGCTGTTATTAAATCTTTGGATTCTTTTGGAACTTGTGAATTCTTTTGTCAATTGATGTTTTTTTTTTTGTTTGCTTACTGTCTGTATTTGTTTCTCTTGAATACTACAGTATTAAGCTACCATCTGGTTCAAAGAAGATAGTGCCTAGCAGTTGCCGTGCCATGGTTGGCCAGGTTGCCGGTGGTGGTCGAACTGAAAAGCCACTCTTGAAGGCTGGGAATGCATACCATAAATTCAGAGTGAAGAGAAATAGCTGGCCTAAGGTTCGTGGTGTTGCCATGAACCCCGTTGAGCATCCTCACGGTGGTGGTAACCATCAACACATCGGTCATGCAAGCACTGTTCGCCGTGATGCTCCTCCCGGCCAAAAGGTGGGTCTTATTGCTGCAAGAAGAACTGGTCGACTCCGTGGCCAAGCCGCTGCTACTGCTGCCAAGGCCGACAAAGTTTAAGATTGATATTCAAGGTTCAAGATTTCAATTTTCTGTTTTCTGCACTTTGGAACTGGTTTCTTTGTTCGATTTTCATGTGTTTTTTATGTACTCAAGATGTTGTTTGCTTAGCTTTATGGGTCAGAAGTTTTCCCACTGGGTTCAAAAACTGCCCCGAGTTTGGTGTGCTGGATTCTTATGCAATTTAATCTTCAACTGGGACGCATTTGATTTGATGCAAATTAGTTGACCAACATCAACTTTTATTAGCTAATTGTGGGAGTTCTTTGCATTCCCAGCAGTTATTAGAACATACTAGACTCTAGAGAGGCACCAAAATGCAACTATGATTTTGCTGGCCTGCAGCCATTATTTCTTGTCCGGATTTCTCTAAAACCTTCACTTGCTATTGTTGCTGCTGTTGTTGTCACCGATCCCAAGAGTGCTCTTGACGGTGTTCACTGCACCTTGAGCAATGTTAGCCACTTGCTCTCCGGTCTGCCAAAAAAGCAAAACACCAACAAATAAGAAATCGTTGTTCAAGATGTTTGCAGCCAAAAGACTCGCGATTCCGGAAGTAACCTGCTGGAGGAAACCCGCAGATTCATTGTTGCCCCTGTTTTCATTTTCTCCTACAGCCTTCTCCTGAGCACCAGACGCGGCATTTGCAGCCTTCTCCCGGGCACCGGAAGCCGCATTCGTAGCCTTCTCATGGACGCTCTCCGCTGTGTTCATCGCCTTCTCCTGCACATTCTGGGCTGCGTCTCTGGACTTATTGACATTCTTTTCTCGTGCGGCATCTGCATTGGCCCTAGCCGCATCCATCAGCTCCTCCGTCTTGGCCTATACAAAACCAATCATTAAGCAGTACGATCGGGCCGGCTGATCTTCAGAACATCATAAGCCCAGCTCATGACAGAACAACAACCATACCTGAACATGGTTCTTCTCTTCGCTTGCGTGTAGCTGAGCACTCGACATTTTGGATGGCAACAGTGCTTTGTTGTTTCTTGCTTTTTTGATTGTGGGGTGGAAGACAAGGATTGCTTGGGTGGTATTTATAGTCGAAATGCAGGAGCAAGTTTCCAGAAGTTGGAAGGCCAGGAGTATATTTCTGCATTTAACATGGCAGTGTGCAGTCGAAATGCAGGAGCAAGTTTCCAGAAGTTGGAAGGCCAGGAGTATATTTCTGCATTTAACATGGCAGTGTGCTGCACCGCTAAAAAAATAATAATAAATAAATAAATTTAACAAATGGGCCCATTCTGATGGACCGGGCCGCTACAGAGACGCCCAACAATAGGCTCAATAGGCGGAAGGCAACCAGTACGATGGGAAGTGAGGGAAATCGATCGCGGCGCGCGGCTGGCTTCGACGGTGAAGGTGACGGTTTCGCTGCAGAAACGGCAGACATCTCTGAGAATTGGGAAAAGCCCCAAACAGAATTGTTGATTGTGAAGTGAAATCTCTCACTGGGATTTCGGTTTCAGTGGTATGAGGAGCCGAGCAGTGGGTTTGCTGCGGGTGGCCTCGATTCTGCTACAAACACGGCCTTTTTCGAAAACATCATACGCTCATCCATCCGGAATTGGATCCTCCTCGAGCCCCTCTCTATCAATATGGAGGCGGAAAAAGGAGATGGGGAAGGAAGGGCTAATGGTTGTGAAAGAGCTCAAGCGTCTTGAACACCAACCTCTGCAGTATGAACGCCTCATGAAGAATCATGTTTCCCGTCTTCTCAAGTCTGATCTTGTTGCTGTCCTCACTGAGCTTCAGCGGCAAAACCTTGTTTCACTTTCGATGAAGGTGCGTGCGCCAATTTGTCCCCTTTTCTTACAATAACTACTGTTCTTGAAGCTGTTTTACTCTCACAACTGCAAAGAAGATTACTTTGCTTCCTGACTGGAGATAAATGCTTTAGCTTTCCTGGCTGATTCTCAATGGTTTTTGTACAAAAATTTGCATGAAATTTGAGAAATTGAACTTGCTCTAAAGCACACACTGTTAAGGGAAATGCTGTTTTCACATCCTCACCCCAAAATCTGGAAGCCCACAAAACAACCCCCTTACAGTTGTAGATTAGAACAAGTTCACTTGAAACAGCCTTTGGTAACCTTTCTCCTCCTTTCTGTGACAGATTTACAACGTTGCGAGGAAGGAAATTTGGTATCGTCCTGACATGTTCTTCTACAGAGACATGCTAATGATGCTTGCGAGAAACAAGAAGGTTGATGCCATCAACAGCGTCTGGGATGATCTGAAGAAGGAGGGGTTGTATTTGATCAGCACACTTTTGGGGACCTGATCAGATCTTTCCTTGACAGCGGTTTGCCGAAGGTGGCGATGATGGTTTACGACGAGATGAGATGCTCCTCCGATGAGCCCCGCTCGCTATCCTACCGCGTCATCCTCAAGGGCCTGATTCCATATCCGGAGTTGAGGGAGAAGGTGAAGGATGACTTCATGGAACTGTTTCCAGATATGATTCTGTATGATCCTCCAGATGACGTTTTCGATGATGAAGAATCCAGTACGGACGGTGAAGCAGATAGATAATATGCTGGAAATGGTATTTTAAAAAAAATAAAAAATCACGGAATTTTTGTAAATTTTAGTAATATGTTTTTATTTTTCCCATTATATTTATGATTTTTTTCTTAAATTAGCAAGAGTGCTAGATTTTTTTAACGCACGACGGAGCGTTGTCCCAAATCGGAAATCCCAAGTTGTATTTATGATTTTTGTCCTAACGGTTGCTTCTTGTGTTCGTGGTAGTTGATCGGTTTCCTTGTTTAGGAGGGCTCCGACGGTGAACCGATCGTATTTGGAAATGGGCTCGGGTTCTCCGACCAGGTTTCAGGACTATAACCTGTTTCCGCAGCATCCCACGGCGGTAGGACGGATGATTGAGCCTAAGGTCGAACCTTTGGATGAGGTTCCTCCTCCTCCGCCGCCGCCTGGCTTCGATTTCGCTGAACCCACGTTTCCCGAATTGAGCCAGTGTCTTGCTACACCAGACGCTGAGTTATACTGTGATTACTACCGCATTTCAGAGCTCTACCGCAGCGCTTTCTCTGAGCGGCTTCAGATGTGCGGTGACGTTGCCGCGTTTTCTGACCTCGACCCTGATTCGCGTGCAGTAGTCCCGGTTCCTAATTCGTATGCGTCCGTTTCTGGCGTTGTCTTTCCGCGTCGAGGTTACAAGAAGTATCAAGCACGCTCGTCGGAGCTGGTTAGAGTAACAGATCTCAAACCCGATGACCAACGCGACTTCCGGGATTCCATTCGGAAGACAAGAATGCTTTTCGACTCGCTGCGTTTGTTTTCCTTGGCGGAAGATGAAAAGATTAAGGATGATAGCATGTACCATCGTAAAACCAGGGGCGATCTGAAAGCTGCTGCCTTGATGAGGAATTGTGGGTTGTGGTTGAATAGAGATAAGAGAATCGTTGGAGATATTCCCGGAATTCATGTTGGAGACGTGTTTTTATGTCGAATGGAATTATGTGTAGTTGGATTGCATGGACATTTACAGGCCGGAATTGATTATGTTCCAGCAAGCCAGAGCTCAAACGGAGAGCCTATTGCCACTAGTGTTATTGTTTCAGGAGGTTATGAAGATGATGAAGATGGAGGAGATGTGATTCTTTACACTGGGCATGGTGGACAGGACACAAAAGGAAGACAGGTGATGCATCAGAAGCTGGAATCCGGGAATCTAGCATTGGAGAGGAGTATGAGCTATGGGATTGAGATAAGGGTGATTCGCGGTTTTAAATATGGTAATGCTAAAGTCTATGTTTATGATGGTTTATATAGGATAATCGATACTTGGTTCGATATTGGTAAATCGGGCTTCGGAGTTTTCAAGTTTAAGCTTGTTAGGATTGAGAATCAAGAAGAAATGGGAAGTGTTATATTGAAGTTTGCTGAGCGTCTGAGGTATCAACAGTTGGAAATTCGGCCAAAGGGTTATGTTTCCCTTGACTTGTCTGTGCGCAAGGAGTATTTCCCTATTTTATTCTACAATGATATCGATGAAGACCATGATCCTATTTCCTATGATTATCTCGTTTCAACCATTTTCCCTCCCTTTGTTAATCATGGAGGGAGTGGAACAGGGTGCGAATGTCTAGGAATGTGTCTGGATAGTTGCTATTGTGCTACTAAAAACGGAGGTGAATTTGCATATGACCTGACTGGAATTCTTGTGAGGGGAAAACCGTTGATTTTCGAATGTGGACCTCATTGCCGTTGCTCTCTTACTTGTCCGAATCGTGTGACACAAAGGGGAGTTAGACATCGTTTCGAAGTGTTTAGATCAAGGGAAACAAGTTGGGGAGTGAGGTCGTTGGACTTGATTACAGCAGGCTCGTTTCTTTGTGAATACGCAGGAATAGCTCTTACCCGTGAGCAAGCACTGGTTTTTTCTATGAATGGAGATAGTTTGATTCATCCTGGTCGGTTTGCTCAAAGATGGAAGGAATGGGGTGAGATATCTCCGATTTTCTCCGACTATGTCTCTCCAAGCCATCCATCAGTTCCTCCATTGGATTTTGCGATTGATGTGTCGAGAATGAGGAATGTTGCTTGCTACATCAGCCATAGTTCAATTCCAAACGTCTTGGTGCAGTTTATATTGTATGACCACAACAATGTATCTTTTCCGCGTTTAATGCTATTTGCCATGGAAAACATTCCTCCCATGAGAGAACTCTGTCTTGACTATGGTGTTGCTGATGAGCTGACCGGAAAACTTGCCATATGCAACTAGGTATTTTGGCTGCGCTGCGGTTTTTGGGGTGATCGATGCTGCATCCTGATCATTGTATACATAGCCTTTGTATGCATGATCCTTTTGTCTCACTGGCGCAAATGAAGCTCAAGGTGTTTCATTTGCCCATTTTTACCCCACGTAGCTTCCTTGAATTCCCTGGAAGCTCGTGTAATGCGCAAATCTGAACGCTTTCTGTGTAATTGTGAGGCGTCTGCGGGTGCCTCTGGTTATACCAGGCCGGTGTTCGTCTGTAGATGTTATCATGTTGTATATTTACAAAACAATTAAGCTTGTAGCTCTGTTTAGATCATGCTTGGGTTTTCCCAGACCTAACTCCGGATGGAGATGTAGTTTAAGGTTGGAAAGTTACCAAGTCCACGAAGCTGCGAACTGGCTCTTTCAGTCAAGATTAACCTTTTTAGCAAGTATGAACTTCATGCCACTTCACCCAGAAGCAGTCTCTTCGGAAGCGAATAAGATTGGGCTGTACAAGTTGACAGCGACAAAAAGGTAAAATCTTTATTCAGTATCAACCCAGAAAGAAATGTGGACAGAACCGGCTAAAAAATGCGCCGCAACTTGAGGGTAAGGGACAGGTCAATTGCTCATCAATCCCAGCCGCAAATTCTCGAGTGACAGAGTAGAATTAGCGTCTGTCTGCGGTTTTGGATGGGGGAGCGCCAAATTGCGTAATGGATGTCATCCCCAGTTTCTCGAAGCCGTACTCTCTACATCTACAGGTACTTCTTATCGCTCTCGTGTATCTTCATGTACAGATTCTGAGAATGATGATGGGGTAAAGCATTCTTTTTCAAGCTACGTGTTTTCTTGAAGTTGGGATGTTTTCTTATTGAACATGGGCAGGTGATTAGTTCGAATTATTCATCAAAGAAGAATCATAGAACTCGGGCATGCTGTTCATCATTCAAAAAGCATGATGTAAACAAGCTTGTATCAGAATGGTCTGCGAATGTGAGCAAAGACTGCAAATTTTTCCTCCGGTCACTGGTTCGATCTGATTCTCGATTTGTGTTCAAGTATCACTTCTTTGGCGCAAAGTCCCAATCAGTTTTCAGCATCAGAAGATTGGCCCTGAACCTCCGAAAAGCAGTGCCTAGTGCTGAAAGAACTGAAATTCTTGTTCCTGCTCTTGTTCTTCGTTTTCTTGTTGGTGTGATGCTGGTCACTGCATTTAGTGCCACCCTCACGAGAATTCCATCCTGTAAGTTTTCGAGGCTAGTTATGAAACTAACAAATTCTTCTGTTACTGATATCCTCCACATTCTCTGTGTTTCGCAGGGGCCCTAACTGAAGAAAATCTACTCTTTTTAGAGGCCTGGAGAACCATAGACCGTGCTTATATCGATAAAAGTTTCAATGGACAGAGTTGGTTCAGATATAGAGAAAATGCCCTTCGCACTGAACCTATGAGCACAAGAGAGGAGACATGTAAGCATCTAGTGCTCTTTGTTTTCTTATGAAAATGCCTCTAGGTTCAATGTCCATTGTCTTACACGCTACTGCCTTCATAGATACCGCCATAAAGAAGATGGTTGCAACTCTAGATGACCCTTTTACTCGGTTCTTGGAGCCTCAAAAGTTCAAGAGTCTCAGGGTAATGGCCTTTTGTTTCGATCACCTCCATTTTTTGGCTCATTGCTAGGTAAGCACTTCTTCATGTGTTTTCTGAAACGTTTCATATATTCTCTAAGACAGTCAGGGACCCGAAATAGTCTCACCGGAGTTGGAATTTCCATTGGCTATGTTAATGGGAAGGATAAATCTTCTGGAATGGTTGTTGTTTCTGCTGCTCCTGGGGTCCTGCAAGTAGGGCAGGAGTTTCATCTGGGGATGTAATTCTTACAATTGATGGGACAGATACACAAGGCATTGAAATATACGATGCAGCTGAACTATTGCAGTGAGCATCTTTATCAAACTTGTGTCAGTTTTCCAGTCGCCTAAGGTTACAGATTCTAGTAGCTTGACACTGTGATGTCATTTACAGAGGACCTGAAGGTAGTGCGGTGGAGATGGTTGTAAAGCATGGCGAAGAGATAAGGCAGCTCCCCTGATGTAAGTGCTCCCTTTTTATCATCTCAGTTGTCTTCTACATGTCCAATCCAATCGAGACATCGTTCTTTACGTGCTTGATCATGTCTTGTATTGTAATCCAGACGTGAGAGAGTTGCATTGAACCCAGTGAAGTCACGAATCTGCAAATCTTCTAGCTCAAAGGACAATCCTCCTTTGATTGGATACATAAAACTTGCATCATTCAATCAAAATGCCTCTGGTAAAAGCTTGGTTGCTTTCCGTCAACACTAGTGGTTTTTTTGTTCTAAGATGCCACCCCTCTGTGAAGGTGCTGTCAGAGAAGCCATTGAAACGCTCAGGGAACGAAACGTCGAAGCTTTTGTACTGGACCTGCGTGATAACAGGTAACCTGATCTGTGTTCTCTGTAACACTGACTTCCTCTAGCCTGACCTCCAAACCATGAAACTTGTTGTAGTGGAGGTCTTTTCCCAGAGGGCATTGAAATTGCCAAAATATGGTGAGTTCATCTCTTGGTTGTAAAATGACCTCAACCCTCTGCTGAATACATTACTTGCTTCATGCTGTTGCAATTAGGATGGATAAGGGTGTCATCGTGTACATCTGCGATAGCCAAGGCGTTCGAGACGTATACGACACTGATGGAAGCAATGTTGCAGCACCTTCAGAACCTCTAGCTGTCCTGGTATTCTGCATCTCTGTACTCCTGTTTCATTCCTAAAGAAGAAGTCCTTTCTTAAGAACTCCATGTAGGTGAATAAGGGAACTGCAAGTGCTAGTGAAATTCTAGCTGGTGCTCTCAAGGACAACAAGCGCGCTGTAGTGTTCGGGGAACCTACATATGGGAAAGGGTCTCCTCCCTATCTCTCTCTCTTTGTGTTTCCCTTTGCACTTGCATTCTACATTCTTCCTGATACGCATTCTCCGCCTTGCTTCTCAGAAAAATCCAATCGGTTTTCCAACTCTCCGATGGCTCGGGTTTGGTTGTGACGGTTGCTCGCTACGAAACACCGGCTCACACTGACATCAACAAGGTCAGCTAGCAGAATGCTCTCCCCTGTTTTTTTGCTACACATTCAGTTCGATTAACGGGTTCGGACCTACGATCGATCTCTTACGCGCCGCCGTCGATGTCCAGATTGGAATAATTCCCGATCATGCTCTTCCGGCTTCCTTTCCTAAAGATGAAGATGGCTTCTGTGGCTGCGTCGAAGATCCTTCCGCAGCATGCTTCATCAACAAAGCCGCCTTCTTTTCCAGATGATTTTTCCATTTTTCTATTACCACCAAATTTAGTAATAATTGAAATGAAAACGGATTTATTTGGAAAATAAAAGGAAGGGCTGGTATGGGTGTAAGGCCCAATACACAAAGCCCATCTTTTATTCTGGAGGGAAGACGGTCTTTCACTGAGGAGATCGGATCGTGCTGGAGATGGAGAGATCGAAGTTTGCGGAGATGGAGAGATCGAAGTTTGCGGAGATGGACTACTTTGGGGAGGCGGAAGAGCACAGCGGCGGCGGCGTTACGGTGGCGATGGATGTTGACGACGTCGACTCGTCGCTAGATCTCTTTGGTGAAGGCTCTGTAATGGACTTCAATCGTCTTTCTGATTCCGATTTCTTCAACTCCTTCCAAGATGACTTCGATGACGAGGATATCAACTGACGATGGAGGTAATCAACCGCATGATCGGAAGATTGAATAGCAATGTGGTTGTTTTCTCTTTCTTTTTTCTCTGTATCGGTACTTCGGCATTCGAGTTCAATGGGTTGTTGCGTGTTTCTCTTCCTCTTTGTTTCAGATTCGAAACCCTAGATAAGTTGTAGTCTGTGGGTGAGGCATTAACGATGGTGCACTGTGATTAGAAATCCTGGAATTGTGAGTTTAGTTGAAGTTTGATCTGTAAGCTTTTTTTTTCAATCTGATGTAGTGTTTAGAGATTGTCATCTTCGTGATCCATCAACTCCCATGATCCATCATCCTTCTGTGCCATTCCCTTGTTCTTCTCAACCCACCATGAAACAGGAACACGATACTCCTCCTTCAAGCCTTCAATCCTCTTGTTAACCAGAGCAATGTCGCGATCAACCTCCAGCTTGAAATCGCCGCTGCCCCTTCCTTGAGTTCCGGCGACCAGATGCAGGTAAATCTCTAAATTATGCCAACTCTGGAATGTCCCTGGCCGTTGCAGGTAAACTGATTTGTCACTGTCCACCATCATCTCTTCCCCACATTAGTGTATAGCAGCGGGTACGTTGGAACAATGTCTCTCTTGTTGCTGATGCGAAGCAGATGCAGGCTTTCCAGGCTCGAGAAAAGCTGCCCGAACCTCTCGTTCCCCACTCGTGGGCTGGCGAAGGCGAACGCCGTGACGTGGGATGAGTTATTGTACCCGTTCGTCACAATGTCAACTGCGTTCAAAGTTGCCAGGGAAGCTCCAAGACTGTGACCTGTGACGGTTATGCTCGTTTCTTCATCCTTGTACACCTGCAGCAGGTTCGTCACCTCTTCCAAAACCTGAAACAGACTCAAAGTTCATCACTGATTCAGGCTTCTAACTATCCATGTTCTGCAGATTCAGGTTACCTGTGTCCTAACGCTCGTCTTGCTGAAGTTTGATTCCGGGTCATTCGAAGTATAAATGGAGCGCCAGCCGTAATGAATCATCGGCCCGTCGTCCCCCCGAAAGATCTCCGGAGCAGGAACCAGCAAAAACTGCAGATCCTTAACCCATTCCAGATCCCGAATGGTTCCCCGCCACGCGATCAATATATCTCTTCTTCCCAGCTCACGTCTCCCTTCATCAGTAGCCACCGCAACGTACCCGATCCAGTTCGATTCCTTGCTCCAAGCCTCTCCCGACCCCAACGGTTTCACCAGGAACGAGTCCGGGAGGATGGCTGAGGCGGTGGCGTACAGGTATTTGGTCACACGGTACTTGAAGGGATTGTGCTTCTCCAGCCCCACCCTGGAAAACAAGTTGCTTTTCGCGTAGAGGCAGCTACCCGCATACCTCGACACCTTTTCTCTGTTGAAAGCATCGTAAGTAGCCTGCGCTCTCTCGCCGTAATGAATAATGTAACGGCGGAGGTCGACGTCGAGAGGATCCAGCAGCCCTTCCCACTTCCCCACCCCACTCAGAAGCTTCCATCGTTTGGCTATAGACGCTGCCGTGCTCATTGCTCATGCTTGTGTTGCCCGCCATTGTCGCGGTATTTATAAGCAAGAAGAAAAAAAAAGGAATGCTTCTTTAACCAAACCCTCACTATATGCATCACTTTTCGTGCTACAAGCCAACGCCATTTTGTGTTCCAAATCGGAAGGAAGATGCCGTCAAGCAAGTCGATGGCCCATCTCCTAGTGCCGGAGGCGGGTTTCCCTGTGCTGGTGATGGGCAGGGCTGGGGGCAATGAAGGGCTTGCTTTCACGTCATGGCATGCAGATGCAGTTACAAGAAGTAGTAGGTTCAGGTGATTGGACGAACAAGGGCTTGGTAAGTTCAGTTTCTACCTTTCTGTTCCTGTTTCATTACTTGATTAAAAAACACCATCTCTGGAACACATGTGAGTTCCTTCTACGTTTTAGCCATGGTTGACAAAGAAAAACAAAACTAGAGCTGACACAGGAGATTTAATTGAGTATGCTACATAAGTAATTTCGCTACAAAACCTAGAAATGTCGAGCTTGATTTTTTTATTGGAGTTGACGAAGAGGATTGAAGGGAGATGAGCAATTGCCTCCTGAACACGAAAATGAATCATGGTCTTTTCTGTTTAGTTGAGAAGCGTGACAGAGTTCCCCGTAATGATAGGCCAAAAAAAGATATAGTTGACGGAACCTACAACAACCTGCGGGCAACTGGGCGTGTACAAATCTCACGGTGCTGTCTGCACAACCCTCCAGGTCAAATGCGGCTCGCTCGGGTACGACGTGTATTACAAAAACAATTACTGTATTTCAGATATGTATATAAAAAATATTTTTAATATGAAAAAAAAGAGAACGATGACTATTTTTGTAAAAGACCCGCCCAACTTATAACATGATTTGGCCCATTTGTTTAGTTGGTGATTTTTGAGATTGAATCAAATTGGTTCTCCTGAATAGATATGAAAGTTGGATGGATGAATCCACCCAATTAGATTCTCATTGAAGAAAAAAAACGAAGTAAACTGAATAAGACTTCTGGCTGAGCTAGTGATTTCTTTGGGGCTGCAAGTCTAGTTCCTAACGTGCAGCACAAAATAATGTAATGTACAGATTTCCAAAAGTTTGTTCTCATGGTTCTAAGAATGAATGGGCTGGAGATCTACATGGAGAGAGGAAGAAGCATCCTTCGTTTCTTCTTCCTTGCGAGTCTCACCTGCTTCGTGAGCTTCATGCACACGAGCAGTGTCAGTGCAGAGCATAGCAAAAACATGGCAAATCTCATATGCCTCATGTACAGCGAAACTACGGCGAAGACGACCAGCGCGAGGATGACAAGTTCCCATATGACGAAAATGGCAACATCAACCCTGCCAGAACAAGAAGCATCTTTATCTGATCATGGCCCTAAACGAAGACAAAAAAGAAGGAATCCATGGAATTCACCACCATAGGCGGTTAGCTCAGATACTGAAAAATCAGAAGCAAGCATTATCAAATGTGCAGGGAGAGGGCACGGAACAAACAAACGGGTACTACATGGCCGATCAGCCAGGAGAATCATGCATGAACATATGAAGAGGTGCTATGCCTAAAGATTAAGCCACCCAATTATTGATGTCATATAAAAAATAGAGATCTGATACAAAGTTTAGAACTTTGCATTAGTGCAGATGTTGACAAACTCCACCCACGGAGTTGGTTTGTGCTCCCTAAGACTATGAAGCATAATTGAATCCGTAGATCGCATAGCAAGTGGTGTTCTCGGTTAGATTATGAGCCAATATGAATCCCTAACCAACCCTTGAAAAATACGTCAATGATCCCTCACATTCTTCAATAAATAAAACATACAAGAAGAGGGGCGTGATGCTACAATCCCAAATCAAAAGATTCCAACTTCGAACACCCAATCACCAACATGCCGCAATAGGAACAATCTTCAACCATTTGCACAATATGATGACAATCTTTTGAACAATTGAATGAAATCTTAAATGGGAAACGGCAATACCTAGAAGAGGATGAGTTGGAACCGGAGGTGGAGGCGAAAAACGAAACGGAGGCCCAATCATACTTGGATCGAATCTGATACTCCCTCAGCTGATCCGCTAAATTCGATCGTGTTATCATCGTCATCGTTTTACACCGACCCAACAAACCGTAGCCGCGTTTCCTCCACTTCCCACCCCTCCAGAACAACAAATAACCCTCTTCAAATATATATCTATATAACCGCCCCAAATCTAATTCCCTGGTGGCAATGAACGCAGTTGGGGGGCAGTTGCCCGGAAGCTTCCGGCAACGACGGCGAGATTTCTTACCGAACGGAAAATCCAAGGGAAAACTGAAAAGCAAAGAGATCCTCCCACAGTTGTTTTCTTTCATTCGCCAAACAAGTTCGGTTTTTTTTTTTTTTTTGTTTTGTTTGGACTGGACTATGGAAATAGGGTTAATGAGCCGTAGCTGAAATTGTTGAACTATGAAAGCTCTTCTTTGTTGGGCTGAGCTATGGAAAAAGGTGCATGAGATTAAAACCATTGAGCCCATATGAAATTTACGGTTAAGCGGGCTTCTCAAGTTTATGGCGTCGGAGGGGGCGCCGGCGGCGACGCCGAGGTCTACAAGGCTTTGCACGATCTGCGGCGAAAGACGTGCTGCTCTCAAGCGTCCCAAGACCTTCCAACAAGTAATTTTAATTTGATTTCTATCTTTTTGCAGTGTGATCTTTCCGTTTCTGAACGGGATGCTTTCTTTCCTTGAAAGACATGCAAGGAGTGTTTTTATGTTGCATTCGAGGATGAAATCCACAGAGTTATCGTAGATAATCATCTTTTCAATCCTGGCGAACGTATCGCCATTGGAGCTTCTGGAGGAAAAGGTTTGAGAATTATGAGAAATCAGTTGGAATTTGCTTCATTTCTTACCGTAAGTAATCATGAAAAATTGGTTGGATGAACTTTTAATTTGTTCTTGCAGATTCCACTGTGCTTGCTTATGTGCTATCCGAGCTGAATCGTAGGCATAATTATGGCCTTGATCTTTTTCTCCTCTCTGTGGATGAAGGCATTACGGGATACAGAGATGATTCTCTTGAAACTGTGAAGCGAAATGAAATTCAGGTAATTAAAAGCTGAAACATTTGGCATAGCTAATGGCAAGAATTTTTCAAACTCGATGTTTGATTATCTTTGTGTGATGGGATATCGTGTTCTTCACTATGCAGTATGGACTTCCTCTTAAAGTTGTTTCATACAAAGATTTATATGGATGGACAATGGATGAAATCGTGAAGCTCATAGGCTTGAAAAATAATTGCACTTTTTGTGGTGTGTTTCGTCGTCAGGTAACAAACTCCTCCTACATCTATTGCTAGCTTACTTCTCTGCTGTGCAGAAGCAGAGAACTACGAAACTTGTAAATGAAACCCGAACAACATACTATCCTTTGTGCTTCCAATCTCTAGCAATGTTGTTGGTCCATGCATGCTATAGATCCTAATGCAAACATGAACTGGGTGTTGCTGTTTTTCTTTAAGGCACTTGATCGGGGTGCTGCCCTTCTGAAAGTAGATAAGCTGGTTACTGGGCATAACGCAGATGACATTGCTGAGACAGTGCTCCTAAACATACTAAGAGGCGACATTGCAAGGTAAATATTGGTGTGCAGCATGTTTCCCTACCTTCCCATCACTGTCTTATTATTCCTGCTCCAGGCTTAGCAGATGCACCTCAATAACCACCGGCGAAGATGGTCCTATTCCAAGATGCAAGCCTTTCAAATACACATACGAGAAAGAAATCGTTATATATCCTTGGCATTCATCACATCTCATACCTTTCTGCTGTGCAGATCGGACAGTTCCTGTTTAGTGTAACCTTAACCATCTTCCTTCACGTACGCATACTTCAAAAAGCTGGATTACTTCTCAACCGAATGTAAGCATCAAGCTTCTTTGTACCATTTAAATGCTTGTCTATGTGCTTATCTATGGTCTGCGCTTGTCCATTTATCTGTCTCTTTGATTGAGGTGTTTTCCACTGAATGTTTGCAGGCATATATTCCCCGAATGCATACCGTGGGTTCGCCCGCGAATTCATCAAAGATCTTGAGAGAATAAGGTTGAGGATTCTCAGTGTTATTCAGCCACCGCGTCTCTGCTGTATTTCATATTTCTTACGGTTCACCTTTCAGGCCCAGAGGTATACTCGACATCATAAAATCCGGTGAAGACTTCAGGATCTCAGCATGCACGAAAATGCCAGAGCAGGGAAACTGTGAAAGATGTGGCTACATTTCAAGCCAGGTATCTCATTCTATACATCTTCTACTTCACGAAACTCGACTCAGCTCCATCTGCTTCACTCTCTCCATTGTGCCCCATGATCACTGCATCCTTCTTCCTGTTCACGTAGAAATGGTGTAAAGCATGCGTATTGCTTGAAGGCCTGAATCGTGGCCTTCCCAAGATCGGAATCGGACGGGCACCAGGCCTCCACGTCGACAAAAAATTGACATCAACGGCCAAGAGTGTGCAGATCAGGGGGCCAATCGACTTTTGAGATGGACACTGGGTATTCATTGGACCATGTAATATTACATAATTGATAAATGTTATAAGTATGCCGCTTGCCCATTAAAGATGTCGTCATCAAGGGTGTTTATTAAATAAATATCTTCTTTTTAAAATGAAGCCTTTTTTGGTATCTCATGGTTATTGGGCTGTGGTAGGGTCCGCGGGCCCGTCATGACCCATTGGGCCGAGGGGCGCAGAGCGTTTCGGTTACTGAATACTGAGCGGGCGTCAGGGGCGCGCTTGTTCGCCATTGCAAAACCCCTGATTCTTCCCCAGCTCGCCGTCGTATCAGTCCCCAGGTATGTTTCCGTCGGCTGTTCCTTTTCTCTTCTATGGATTCTTGTGATTTATTACCAGTAGTGTTGTGAGAAATGTACTGGTTCCCTCTAGGGTTTTTGAAATTTGAGTTCAGTATCCTTTTGTTATCTTGTCAACTCGAGAAGAAGTCGTTCTATTGTCAGGTTGCAGCCCTTTCTAAGTTCGTAGGAAATATGCGTTAGCGAGGTGTGCGTAGTGAGATTTCGGGGAATAGTTCACCAAAGTGTTTTTGTGCTTCGTTTGATGTATGCGTAACAAAACGTGTTTTTGTATACTTAGGTGTGCAATCTGCTACTGCTTCATCAGAGTTCCTTCTTCTGCAAATGGCGGTATGTAGTTATTTAGTTGCCCTACAATCATTGTCTTTGCCCCAGAAGGTGCTATTCCTTTTTTCAGTTGAAAGGCAGATGCTAATACACTAATTTTATTCGAACAGGTAGAAAAGCTTCTTAAAGATGAGGCTACTGAAGAAAAGGGTGAGCGTGCTAGAATGGTAAGCTTCCATTTGGTATGGTGGGTTTTTTATTTGTTCACAGTTAGCTCATACTTTCCGTATCAGGCATCCTTTGTAGGGGCCATGGCAATTGCAGATTTGGTCAAGACAACATTAGGGCCAAAGGGAATGGTACATCAACTTCTGTTTTTTTTACTTATCAGGTTCTGTGCTAAGCCTATATTTAATTTGTTAGGCCTTAATTAATTCCCAGTTTTCGTGTCTTTTCTATTCAGGATAAGATCTTGCAATCTACCGGCAGGGGACACAGTGTCACAGTTACAAATGATGGAGCAACAATACTAAAATCCCTCCATATTGACAACCCTGCGGCTAAAGTTCTTGTTGGTGTGTGTTTTTTTTTTTTAGATTTTAGATTCTATAAAATGATTTCTACTGTGATGTACACCATAACGTGAGGTTTTTGACAACTCTATGCTGTAGTGTTCTTTTAATGTTCTTTGGGCAGCATGCAATTGTCCAGGGAATATTTTTTTCTTTGATAGTAGATAAAGGTAAATTGATCTTCTTACCACTGCTATCAGATATCTCAAAAGTTCAAGATGATGAAGTCGGTGATGGTACAACTTCAGTTGTTGTTTTAGCTGGGGAGCTTCTGAAGGAAGCAGAACAGCTGGTGAATGCCAAGGTTCATCCAATGACTATAATTTCAGGTGTGTGTTTTTGTTTCTTGTTGCTAATTTAGCTTCCGTTTTTCTAAAAAATTGAGATCCTTTTGATACCTGATGGCTAGAGTTTACCGTCCTTTTTATTGAATGTGACTGATAAAACTATAATTCTTGATGCATTCAGGTTACCGCATGGCCCTAGAATGTGCAAGAAATGCATTGCTTGATAGAGTTGTGGATAACAAGCAAGATCCAGGTGATTGGTTTTGTGCATTGTCTATTCTGAGTTTGAGAAAAGATTTTTCGTAAATTCATTGATTTTTATCATTTCATTTGTACATAGTTTTAACTTAATATGTGTTTTCCAGAGAAATTCAAGTCTGATCTGATGAAGATTGCGATGACCACTTTGAGCTCCAAAATCCTGTCTCAGGACAAAGAGCATTTCTCAAAGTTAGCTGTTGATGCAGTTATGAGGCTGAAGGTACATTCTTGTTTTCCAAGTTCTGATCAGCATTCAATTCTAGGGGGATTAGAGCATTGTCTTTGGAATTTAATATTAATGGTATGTCTCAAATTACGTATTCTTACTTGATGATCTAATGATGATGGAAACGGCAGGGAAGTACCAACTTGGAATCAATTCAAATCATAAAGAAACCTGGTGGTTCACTTGCAGATTCATTCCTTGATGAGGGGTATGATCTTTTGTAGTTTTCCGTTGATTAAATTCTCCAGAAAGTTCATTTGATTTGTGTTATGGTTCATTGTTTTGGATTTTGAGAACGTATTCATTTTTATGAGTGCATTCATGTTTGAAGCTTTGGCCTTTTTTTTTGCTTCATAAACTTGTAATTCTTGCAGCTTTATTTTGGACAAAAAAATTGGTGTTGGACAACCGAAAAGGATTGAGAATGCCAAGATCTTGGTCGCAAATACTGCAATGGACACTGATAAAGTGAAGATTTATGGTGCCCGTGTTCGAGTTGATTCAATGGCTAAAGTTGCTGAGATTGAGGCAGCTGAGAAGGGAAAGATGAGGGATAAGGTCCAAAAGATTATTAATCACGGGATCAATTGTTTTGTCAACCGGCAGTTGATTTACAATTTTCCAGAGGAGCTTTTTGCTGATGCTGGGATACTTGCAATTGAGCATGCTGATTTTGATGGTATTGAAAGATTGGCTCTTGTCACTGGTGGTGAGATCACATCAACATTTGATAATCCAGAGTCAGTGAAACTTGGTCACTGCAAAGTTATTGAAGAGATTATGATTGGCGAGGACAAGTTAATCCACTTTTCTGGTGTTGAAATGGGCCAGGCTTGTACAATCGTGTTACGTGGTGCGAGGTATTTTGAAAATGACATCTGCAATATCTTCATTACTACGGTTTCAAAATCTTGTTCCTAATGCATTTATTGGCAGCCTTCACATGCTGGATGAAGCTGAAAGATCCCTCCACGATGCTCTGTGCGTTCTGTCACAGACAGTGAATGACAGCAGGGTGTTGCTTGGGGGAGGATGGCCTGAAATGGTAATGGCAAAAGCAGTCGATGAACTCGCCCGAAAGACTCCTGGGAAAAGATCTCACGCCATTGAAGCCTTTTCACGAGCTCTTGTTGCCATCCCAACAATCATTGCAGACAATGCTGGCCTTGACAGTGCTGAATTAATAGCACAGCTCCGTGCAGAACATCAGAAGGAAGGAAGCACCGCCGGCGTCGATGTGATTTCAGGATCCGTAAGTAACTTCATACACTCACTTCTGCATCCACAAGTAACTTTAACTTAATCATCTCCAATCCCCCGCTTTTTTCCAAAGGTTGGAGATATGGCAGAGCGGGGCATCTCAGAAGCCTTCAAAGTGAAACAAGCGGTGCTGCTGTCTGCCACCGAAGCCGCGGAGATGATCCTGAGGGTCGACGAAATTATCACATGTGCTCCCAGAAGGAGAGAAGACAGAATGTGAGCCCTTGTCATCACCAGAAGAGCTTCTCTGAGTTCTGCGCTAAGTTGCATTCATCTATCCTTCTTTTTGTTCGGGACATCGTGCTCTGCACTCGGCACCGTGTTTGTACTTCAGTAGCAAGGTTTTCAGGGATTTCGTATATTGTTTTATTAAATTTAATCTTGATAAATGAGTTAAAAATTCAGATAATTATGACCCAGGGCACGGGATATCTGTGGGAAGCCTGCGCCTGATCAAGATACGGCCCATTGGGCTTTATTAATTGGCAGCCCAATTTCTGTAATATCCTCTTTTATTTATTATTTTTCTTCCGTTGTCTTCCTTGGGGTTAGAAATAAGAATCTGATTCTTGGCAAAGAAAGCATCTTGTAAAATCAATTGCAGAGAAATGAACGCCCTTCGCCTTAGTGGGGTTGCGCTGCCGGCTTTTGTTCCTAGCAAGTCCATGGATTCTCCGATTCGTCGACTCCCCCGTTGCTCGGCGTCTCCAAAAAGTGGTTTTTTTTTTTTTTATGTCCATCGAGCGATTTTTCTGAGCTTTAACCGTTTGATTATTGAAGAATAAAATTTATTTCTTTTCATTAGATGGTGATTACTTCAGCAACGAGCCTGATTTCAAGCCCGATTCTTCCGAATCCAGCCTTCTTCCGATACCGAGAAATCAGTTTCTGTCCCAGGCAAGTTTTTTTTTTTTTTAATTTGATTTTTCTGTTTCTGGGTGTTTTTCATCTTTTGTAAAGATTTTGATTTTCTCGGGCTTGACATGTTTGCTGGAACCTAAAATCGCTTGGTTTCAAGCTTCATTTTTTTGAACTAAAATTTGAGTTGATTTCAGGACGCAGCGATGGGGCTGGTGTTAAGCGCTGCCAGCGTTAGAGGGTGGACTACTGGTTCTGGTATGGAAGGCCCATCAATGCCCCTTGGTTCTGCATCTGATTTGGGTGCAGATGCCTCTTCTGGATTTCCGTGGCACCTCTTCACTAAGTCTCCGCGTAGGCGGATGAGAGTCGCGTTTACGTGCAACGTATGTGGCCAGCGAACCACGCGTGCTATCAATCCTCATGCCTACACCGACGGCACTGTCTTTGTGCAGGTGCTTTTGAGTTTGTTTTTCTTTCCTAGAATGATTACAACATCGATAATCTGTGTTTAATATACTGATAGCGTAGAAATGGTTTATCCATTATGAGATTATGGTACTGATTTTAGGCTCCGGGGAGATCTACTTCGCCGGGTTTCTGTTTATCAACCTGTAGGTTCCATAAAGCAGTACTAAAACATATGTTAACAATGGTTGGATCATGATGAGGAAATGTGTCACCTATGGTTTTGCTCATGTTATCATTGGAAATACTTTGCGTTTCTTGCAGTGCTGCGGCTGCAATATTTATCATAAACTTGTGGACAACTTGAATTTGTTCCAAGAGATGAAGTGCTATGCGGATTCAAGCTTCAACCCCAACCCCACTCAAAGCATGAACTTCAACTTCTTCGACTTGGATGAGCCTGGCGAAGACGATGATGCTACTCAGCCTCCATTGTGAACAAAGGCTACACGCACCAAGGCCATGTGTTCTTCTGTACATTGTTCGTGAAAAGTGTAGTTCTCTGATCAAGTCACAATTGTCTTGTGTTTGAAAGATCTGTACAGTTACTATCTTCATACTCTGCATTGTGAATCAGGACCGGGAAATTAGACAGATCTGCCTTCTTTGTTTGGCTTATATCATTATGTCATAAAAAATGTGGAGGTGATCCAATAGTGCATCTTTTTTCTGGGATGCATGAATTTTGTTTGGAATTGAAAGTATTCTGTGACAACATTGAGATGAGAGGGGTGCTGTTTGCTTTGAATGGGAAGGTTGAGCTTGAAAAGAGATAGCCTCATACCCTTAGCTTGTATATGACCACGAAGCACGGTAAAATCGCCCTTGAATTGAAGACAACGAGCTCCTCCGAATCGGAATAAACTCCGGCGACGCTGGAAACGGAGTCGTATGGCCCACCGTCGTCATCACCCGCCACGTGCTTCACTCTCCCGGCGATCACGCGACAAACTAGCATAGCCCGCGTCTGTGACTTCTCGTCGAGGCAATCATGGGCGCGGCCGCTAGTTGCGGTGGTGCGTACGCCCTTGGCTTTACTGTCCTGAAACCCGTGGCGTATGATGGTGCAGACTCCGCAGGCCGCGCCGGCGGTGCATAGGGAGGAGGAACCACGTGCGCCGAGTGTGCAGGTGAGGGTGGCGGCGTGGAATCGGAGAAGCTCGTTCCCGTCGGCGGCGCATCTTGGGTTTTTCTTGGGGCCGGCGGTGGCGCCTTGTTTAACGGCGTCACGGTAATCCTCGAACCGTTGGATTGTACGCTGGGTGTTGTGGACCTTTAATATCCGTTCGATCTTGCAGATCGTGTGGTCCCTCTTAAGCCAGCTCGATTTGAATATTATTTCCACGATGTTGCGACTTGAATCGTCTGGGCCCAGTTCTGAAACTGCAATACAAATAATAATTTTATCATTTCCTCCAATCGTGGTCCGCCACGTGCATCAATTTCATTGTTTTCTTTAAAAAAACTATTCAACTTGAAGGGGAATTTTACCCGCATGCGTTACTGCTTTGTGCTGCTCCAAGCTCTCGAATTTGGGGAAAACCTCTCCACATTCAGAACAACTGTGGGTACTTGGCCTGCCAACAAGCAAAGATTATGCTCAGTTATGTTTTCAAGTTGTCCCGATTACAGTTGAATTCAATATTGCCATGCATCTTAAAGGTGGGCATGATGAAAGATCAGATTTTTTCTTCTTTTTCAATCTGGAGTCGTGTGAATGTTTGAAAAAGAGATTGTGGGTGTTGAAGTGTTGGGTAGGATTGATCGATTACCTGCTGGGATCGAAAATGGTGTGGCACTCGTAGCAACCCGTGAGTTTCCTGAGCTGTGTGCCCCGGTGGGAATACCCAGTGGCGGTGTATGCTCGGGCATTTTGCGAGCCTTGGGAGCCAACCGCAGGGGATCCTGAGCTACCGGAGCGGCTGAAGGTGCTGTTTCTCGCCTTAGAGATGAGTTGGACTTTTTGGGTAACTGGGGAATTGTCGGCGACGCGGCTGTTGGCGCGGACGACGTCGTGAAAGGAGCAGATGCCAGAGCAGAAGAAACTGGGAGTGAGTTTGGTGGTCAACTGATGTATAGTAGGAACGGAATCGTCTATTTGGTTGCAGGTGAGAAGATTGATGACGTTTTCCCATGAGGAATGGGATGGCTTTTTGAGTTTCTTGCGAAGATTGCCTGGTGTTCTGGGTTCCAACGCCATGAAAGTCTCTTGCAAGGTGTTTGAAGATTCGTTTCGTAAGAGTGAAACAACACAGATATAAAAGCAAGGTGCTGTGAGTGTCGTTCTCAAAGGGGCTTCTGTAGTTAAGGTTTCAATTCGTCAACTAGCAAGGTAATCATATCATTTTACCATCAAGTCTCTGATATTAGCCATTCCAGTAAACAGAGCATGTGAGTTCTCACTATGAAACTTGACAGCCTTTGTGGGCACAACGAGGTCTAGGTGTAAGAATTCAAGAGGGCCGATAGTGAACTCATGAATCAAAGGATACAAACCATGTATCATGTTGGAATTGTCGCTGTCCCAAAAAAATGAATTGCACAGCTAATGTAATTGTGTCTGTTTATGCGGTGTTGTCTTATGCTTGATAATTGCATGGCCACCGGATCTTGCCAAAACTAGAGCAAATTATCATGTCTTTGCAGATGATGGATGGGATGTTGCGATTGTTGTGTAGTACTTTAATTCACGTGGGGTGCAGGAGAAACGGCAAGGGAGCTGGTCCTCTTTCTTGGTTTCTCAATTGAATCATAACTTACAACCGCTAATCCTTCCTTTGCAGCCTACAGAAATGTAACCTTCACTTTCCTGTCAACAAAAATAAGGTTGTTTGGGATGAACCAGAGGCTGAAAATGTGAGTTCTGTGGAAGAAATGAGGTTTGAGGTCAAAGCAGCATTAGGTGCTGAGGCTCCTTGTTTCTATTGTCATCAATTTGAACATCTGTCAGCTAGGAACCTCCAAGTTAGAAACATTATGGTCAGAAAGCCTCATTGATGTAAGAACCAGCAATTGTATTGAATTAGTGTCTTCATCAGTGTGACGCTGATATGATTACTGGCGGAATTTGAGGGATATTCAATATGGAAAGTCTTTTTCTTTCCATGCTGCTTCAAATCTTGAAGCTTCTTCGTAAGAGCTGTAAGCCAGAAAATTCCCTGCATGTCTCTGCAAACTATCGACAGGAAGAAGGGGGCTGAGTCGTCCGCCACCGTACCGGAGTTCATCAGAGCATCAAATCCGGGAAGAGAGCATGACATGACACCAGAACCAGAGATGAGTATGATATTTTAAAGCTTAGTAGTGTCACTTCAATCACACGCATGATGCAGAACACGATCAAAATAAATAATTCCACCACGGGCTGGAGGGGATTACATTCAATCTCCCCCGGCATGGGCTCTGCAGTGAACCTGCCATCATGTCTGCCCGCTGTGTTTTCACACTCGATGAGATCAGGACCAGTCGGGACCGGCTTTCGATTTTACCGGTGGAATAGACCCAGATTTGCCTACAGATCAAAGTCCATTGGACCACATAAAAATATGGAATCAATGTCTAATTAGTGGAGTTTTGGGTTTACAAATGATGCTTTGGTTTTTGTTCCCTAATTCCTATCCATGTAAAAAGACTGCAGATAGCTTACTTTCCTGTACACACACACAGAAGAGAAGACTCCCGAAGAGGGAGGGCAAAAAGTGGAGAGATATTTCATATGTACAAAAGCAAAGTAAAGTAGCTTCGACACTACCAAAAGCTCCATTCGCTCCAAAAAAGCACCCAACAAGCAACTACCTAAAAAGGGCAGAAAATAAGGATAAACACCAACAACGAAGTGGAGAGATTTGATGCTCAAAAGGGCATCACCAAAAAGCTCTCTTGCAGCTGGCGGGGCTGATCTGAGGAACAGCAAACAAGTGGTCTTCATTTTCTACTAGGTGTTGATCTTTCTCCTTGAACCCCATCATCTCTGGGATCTGGATCTGGTTTTGTGTGGGTTGATGGCCATAAGCCCAGAAGGGATCTTTCGCTTCTTCTTGTGCAACCTGAGATTTTCATCATTTTTTTATAGTGAAAGAGTAGAACTTGAAAGCTTGAAAAAAAGGAAAAGTGAAGACCTTGAAGGTTTGATATGAACAAGAATCAAGGAAATCGTCGACCCGCCAACCAGGAAGCGTGTTGATGAAGTACTCTGAAATGCTACTCGTCGACCCAGTTGCCGGCGGCGGAGATCTTTTCCGTTTTGGGTTAGCTACCGATTCAGGGGAGGTTTCGATTCCAACTCCAGTTAACAGAAACCTCACGTGCTTCTTCGTCATCTCGTTCGCTTTATGTATCTGGGAATCGCAATCTTTGCACAAAATCGTTCGATCTTCTCGGCAAAACAAGAAAGCCCTTTTCTCCTGCCAGCAGTTCAACAAATCTCAGGACAAAAAAAGGGTGCCTTCTTTTTCCACTTCAGCTGATGCGTCCCTTACCTTGCAGATGTCGCAGAGGGGAGGCTTATCAGATGGGGGGCTACGGAGCGCGAGACGGTGGTGCTTCCCGGCGAGCTTATTCGCGCAGTGCACAGCGCTGTCGCAGGCAGCGCAGAGGACGGCCTCGTCGGCGACGCAGAGGAGCGAAGCCTCTTCTTGCGTACAAACATCGCAGAGAATTTTCATTTCACAGATATGGTATCGAAGGAAGATGCTCAGTGGCAGAAGCGTCGGCTGTAGCAGACCACCCACTCACCCACGTATATCACTTTACCCAAATCCCCACACCCCAGCTGTTGTTACAGAATGGGAATGGCTTTTGTTGGATGAGTCAGATAAACACCTACTTTCTGGAGCCACTGTTTTTGCAAGAAAAAAACACAGTCGGCTCCCATTTCAGCCATTCACGTCCTCCCATCCCCTGCATTTCAACCTTCCCTTTTCATTTCGCTTATTATTAATATAATTTAAAGTAATACTTATAAATTATATCATATTCACTTTATAATTTAATAAATTCAGAATTACCAGAATATTTTAATTCCATATATACGAATTTATTTAAATTAAACCCATTTTATTCTAATTACATCATCACACATTTTGTGAGAATTGAATTTGTACTAAAACTCTTGTACATTTGAACACTTTTTCTTCGAGTAGTAAACTACTTTTTTTTTTGCATTCAAAGATTAAATAATTATTAAAATAAATAATAATATATAATCAAATGTAATTCCAATGAAAAGTTCTAAATTAACAATCATCCGAAAAATGACAAAACAGAGTTACACTGTTCTAAAAATATCAATTGCCTTTGCACGAAAAGTTAGGCGCTACTTTTTGCGGGTCCCGGGAAACTTTTTTAGGATCTTAAATAATGGAAATTATTTTAAATCGGGAAATACAAAAGCCCATGGTTTGGTCTGGGTGGGCCGTGGGAGTGGTATTGGGTATTGGATGCTGGGCCCAAAATGAATGGAGCAACAAAGCTTCTGTTTGTAGAGACGGTGGATTGGGCGTCAACGGCCCAAATGTATGGGCCGTTGGCAAATGGGGCCCATTGTATTCGCGAAACTAAAATACATGAAAGAAGAATTGACGCCATTGTGTGTGTGTGTACTCGATGAATAAGAAGAATTAGGAGTGTACCCACGGCCGTAACCCGATTCCAGATCTGAGTCTTGAGGGATGGAAGATGCTCAATCCCCATTGACGTCGATTAGTGTTGGATTCTTGGATCGGAAGTAGAGAGTAGATCAGCATCACTTGCCTGAAGTAGTCGCCGCTTGGAGATCACATTTTTTTTGTGCCGACCGAGTGACTGTGACGCAGAGTTGCTGTGATTTCCTCGTCTCTTGGTGATCCTATTTCTCTTTTTTTTATTTTTATTTTCGCGGGACTAGTGAAATGTTGACCAAGTTTGAGACGAAGAGCAATAGAGTGAAGGGCTGAGTTTCCATCCTAAGAGACCATGGATCCTGGCGAGTCTTCACAGCGGGGTGATACAGCTCTGGGATTATCGCATGGGTACGCTCATTGATCGGTTTGAAGAGCATGAGGGTCCGGTTAGAGGCATTAACTTCCATAAATCGCAGCCTCTTTTTGTTTCTGGAGGTATGGATCGTTTGCAATGCACCTGCTTCAATCAAATATCTTTGGAATAGATTTCTTGATCTGTTTAGTTTTTCTTGTATTGTTCATGGATTTAGTAGTTCTCGTTTGCGGTCGTGTTTGCGGGTCTTGATTCTTTTTTGGATCCGTAGGAAGTTCATTTCTTTGGTGAATCGGATGCAGTTTCCCAGGTTTGTTTACTAGTTCAACTTGATGCATATCGTTGTTTGTATATCTAGGTGACGATTACAAAATCAAGGTATGGAATTACAAATTGCACCGTTGTCTATTTACTCTTCTGGGCCATCTTGATTATATACGGACGACACAGTTTCATCACGAGTATCCTTGGATAGTTAGTGCGAGTGATGATCAGACGATAAGGTTATGGAACTGGCAGTCGCGAACTTGCCTGTCAGTACTAACTGGGCATAATCATTATGTCATGTGTGCTTCATTCCATCCCAAAGAAGACTTGGTAGTTTCAGCTTCTCTGGATCAGACCATTCGTGTGTGGGACATTGGTGCCTTGAAAAAGAAGTCCGTATCTCCAGCTGATGATGGTCTGCGGCTGCCTCAGATGAGTACTGATTTATTTGGCGGGATTGATGCTGTTGTGAAGTATGTTTTGGAAGGCCATGATCGAGGTGTAAACTGGGCTTCTTTCCATACTACGCTTCCTCTGATTGTTTCAGGGGCAGACGACCGCCAAGTCAAGATATGGCGCATGAATGGTATGAAAAATTCATGTTGTTGCATGGCCTATGTGGTTTTTTCTTAGTAATATTGCTTAATGTATGGCGATGAAATGAAGCTTCTAGCGCTAATGTACATAATTCATGATGCAGATACGAAGGCTTGGGAAGTGGACACGCTGAGAGGACACATGAACAATGTCTCTTGTGTCTTGTTTCATTCCAGACAGGATATTATTGTATCAAATTCAGAAGACAAGAGCATAAGAGTCTGGGATGCTACCAAAAGAACCCTATTGCAAACGTTTCGTAGGGAGCATGACAGGTTCTGGATCTTGGCAGCCCACCCAGAAATGAGTCTTCTGGCTGCAGGCCATGACAGTGGCATGATTGTTTTCAAGTTGGAAAGAGAGCGCCCTGCGTTTTCTGTGAGTGGTGATTCAGTTCTCTATGTGAAGGAAAGGTTTTTGCGCAGCTTTGACTATTCATCTCAGAGAGATTCCCAGCTGATGCCAATTCGTCATCCTGGTTCCAGCAGTTTAAATCAGAGTCCTCGGACTCTTTCCTATAGTCCAACCGAAAATGCTGTTTTGGTTTGCTCAGATGTTGACGGAGGTTCGTATGAACTCTATGTGGTGCCTAAAGATAGTAGTGGCAGAGGAGACAGTGTGCAAGATGCCAAAAAAGGTAGTGGGACTTGGGCTGTTTTTATAGCTAGGAATAGGTTTGCTGTGCTTGAGAAATCCACCAACCAAGTTGTGGTCAAGAACCTAAGAAATGAAATTGTAAAAAAGTGTCCTCTACCCATGGCTACTGATGCCATTTTTTATGCTGGAACCGGAAATTTACTGTGCAAGGCTGAAGATAGGGTGACTATTTTTGACCTTCAGCAAAGGCTTGTTCTTGGGGATCTTCAGATATCTTCTGTTAGGTTCGTGGTCTGGTCGCAGGATATGGAAAATGTTGCTTTACTTAGCAAGCATTCTATTGTTATAACAGATAAAAAGCTTGCACATCGTTGCACTTTTCATGAAACTATTCGTGTCAAGAGTGGAGCCTGGGATGATAGTGGTGTTTTCATCTATACTACCCTGACTCACATTAAGTATTGCCTTCCCAATGGAGATATTGGGATTATCAAGACACTGGATGCCCCAGTGTATATTACCAAAATATATGGTAACACCATTTTTTGTTTGGATCGAGATGGGAAAAACCGCCCTATTATTGTTGATTCTACAGAGTATATATTCAAGCTGTCTCTTCTGAGGAAGAGATATGATCAGGTTATGAATATGATAAAAAACACTGATCTATGCGGACAAGCCATGATAGCTTATCTGCAGCAGAAGGGGTTCCCTCAAGTTGCCCTTTATTTTGTAAAGGATGAGAAACTTCGATTTGACTTGGCAATTGAAAGTGGTAACATTGAGAAAGCACTTGAATCTGCTAAAAAGATTGGCAACAAAGATCACTGGTATAAATTGGGTGTGGAGGCCCTCCGACAGGGAAATGCAGGAATTGTTGAGTATGCTTATCAAAAGACAAAGAACTTGGAGAGGCTCTCTTTTCACTATCTGATAACTGGTAATCTGGTCAAGTTGTCAAAAATGATGAAAATAGCTGAGGTGAAGAATGATGTCATGGCTCAGTTTCACGATGCACTATACCTGGGCGATGTACAAGAGCGAGTTAAGCTTCTGGAGGCTGCTGGGCATTTGCCTCTTGCTTACATAACAGCTTCGATACATGGGCTTCACGAGGCAGCAGACCGTTTAGCTGCTGAACTGGGAGATAATATTCCTGCTCTGCCTGAGGGTAGGAAAACTTCTCTTTTACTACCCCCTAGTCCAGTAGCTTGTGCTGGAGATTGGCCTTTGCTAATGGTTAGTAAAAGTATATTCGAGGGTGGTCTTGACAATACAGTCAAAGATGTAGAGGAAGATTATGAAGAGGCTGCTGCAGACGCTAACTGGGGAGAGTCATTGGACGCTGAGGAAGTCGATGGTGAGTTTACTACGGTGGAAGAGGATGTCAACAAGGAGAATGATGAAGAGGGCGGATGGGAGCTTGAGGATCTGAATTTGCCTCCTGCCGCTGAGACACCAAGGGCCGCTCCAAATGGAAGGGCTTCAGTGTTTATTGCACCGACACCTGGTATGCCAGTCAGCCAGATTTGGGTCCAGAAATCGTCCCTTGCTGCTGAACATGCGGCTGCAGGGAACTTTGAGACGGCAATGCGCTTACTGAACCGGCAGCTCGGGATACACAACTTCTCACCACTGAAGTCCCTGTTTATTGATCTTCAGTTGGGCAGCCACAGCTACCTGCGTGCTTTTTCTTCGGCGCCAGTGATTTCGATTGCAGTTGAGAGGGGGTGGAATGAGTCGGCCAGTCCTAATGTAAGAGGACCTCCAGCTCTTGTGTTCAACTTCTCTCAGTTGGATGATAAGCTCAAGGCTGGTTACAAGGCTACAACTGCAGGGAAGTTTTCCGAAGCTCTTAAACACTTCATGTCTATTCTCCACACAATTCCACTGATTGTTGTCGAAACACGAAGGGAGGTTGATGAGGTACGGCAACTGATTACCATTGCAAAAGAATATGTTCTTGGTCTAAAGATGGAGCTCAAGAGGAGGGAGCTGAAGGGGATTCCGTTCGCCAGCAAGAACTTGCTGCTTATTTTACTCATTGCAGCCTGCAGCTACCGCACCTGAGGCTCGCTCTTCTCAACGCCATGACAGTCTGTTACAAGGCTCAGAATCTCAGCACTGCGGCCAACTTTGCTCAGCGCCTTCGGGACACAAATCCAACAAATGAAAATCATGATAGAACAGCTCGCCAAGTTCTACAGGCAGCAGAAAAGAACATGACGGATGCCACACAGCTCAACTATGACTTCAGAAATCCTTTCGTGGTTTGTGGAGCCACATACGTGCCGATATATCGAGGACAGAAAGACATAACTTGCCCTTACTGCTCTGCCCATTTTGTTCCTTCTCAGCAAGGACAGTTGTGTACAGTTTGTGATCTCGCGACTGTGGGAGCCGATGCAGCTGGCTTGTATTGCTCTACATCACAGAGAAGATGATCCATCGCACTTTGCTGTTCTCCTAGTTTTGGTATCAGGCGCAGCTCATTTATCTGTTGAGTATTTACTGTACCTTTTCAGCCTTTGTGAACCATTAGCGCTCTGCACTCTTTTATTTGGTTACAAATTGAAAACAACAGTCTTGGTTGTCATAAAGTTAGGTACGTACGGTTTACTCATGTTTCATTTTCCACATTTTCTGTCCTCATGGCTCCGGATTAGTGGGATTCAGGTTCAGTTCTGAGTCATAATGAAAATGATTTATTCCAGAAACCCATAGCTGTATAGTTTCTACCATTTTCAATGCGGAAATGAGAAATAAAGATTCTTGGGAATGAAAGGTGAAGCATCCTTATACTACTCTGTAGAAAGAACTGCTCTCATCATAAGTGATGCCTTCTATCTTGAGTTTTCATGCTGTCCACGCACTCACTCCAGTAGCTATGGCTTCACTGAAGTTTCATATATTTCATCCTGACAGGACAGAAGAGAAAACTGTAACAAGGCAGGCAAGGCCCTTCATTCATGAGCTCAGAGTTTCCATATAAGTGTTTGTTGTCATCTTGATCCTCTATCTCTATATTCTTGCATGTGTATGAAACGCTCAATCCCTGTATCTGCTGCAGCATTGAAATGAAATGCGTCCTACCTTTGATCCTGTAGCTCAGCCATCCTGCTGTGTCTGCTGTTGATGTCTCTGTAATTCGGCACCGGGACTCTCCCAGACTCAATGTGGTCGATATCGTGGACAAGTTTCTGGTAATGCAGCTTCACCTCCTCCACGCTCTTCCCTCCCACCGCCCGAGCCAAATTCTGCCACCGGTCAGGCGTGTCTCTGTCATAAGTAGCCAATGCATCCTCAAAGGCCTTATTTTGCTTCGCCGTCCAAGACGAGTTCCCACTCATTCTGCACTCGTCTTCCTACGAATGCGGGTGGTTCTGAAACTCTGCACCGGAAACCTCCTCTTATACCCTGCGCATGAAGAGGGGGATCTTGGAGAAAGCCTGAAGGGGACATGGCTTCCCTCACATGCCAACAAAACCACAACTTTGAGGAACACTTTACAATGTTCCTCGTTATTCCATTTCTGCAGCCTGTATGGCATTGTCCTCGACATGGGAATATCAGAAAATATCTACCAGATTCATCTCTCCCACCAAGTGAAAGGAGGTTCGGTTCTCAGTGAACCAACTGAGTTATGATATCAGTAGAATCCTATCCACGTCAGCGCTGCATCAGAATCCAGTCTCCAGTCTTCTGATAGCTCCGGTGAATGGATTCTCCATTGCGGGGACTGGTGATGATGAGAGAATATGAAATCTGATGCATCCCTTTGCTGAATGAATCTCTTTTTACAGCTGGTCGTGAAAAGGACATGGACGCACGGCCTTGATCCGAGCTGGAGCATGACGATATCATTCCTTGATATTTTCGAATTGGGCCGGGCCCAAAAGCGTTAGCATCTGACTAGTGGGCCAAGAGTAGCCCAGCAGACCTCTATTTTTTTAAGAATATATATTTTTAAAATAATGTGAAATAATGAGGGATGAGATTAATTAAGGACTGATTAGTGTCTAAATTTGACAATGAGTTGATAGGCGTTGACAAAAAATGCACCTTAATCCTGCAAAAGATATTCATTTATTAATGTATATATTTTTTTAAAAATTGTCGGAATCTGTGGGCTATTCTACGGGTGTGAAGGGGTGAAGTTGGCCGGGGCTCTCTGGGGTCTCCCTTCGCCGAAATTGGTCAAAGCTCCCTAGGGTTTCCCTGGCGTTTGCTTCCCAATTTCTGTGGGTACGGGGAATTTGTTGAGATCCACGTCTTAGAAATCCTCAAGTGATGGAAAAAAAGTTTGTTTCTTGATTTAGTTGTGATCTGCTCTGGTTTGTTTGGCCAGGGGTTGGGATTCGATTGGGTCTTTCATCACTGGAGGTCAGTGCTTTTGTTTAGTATGCTTCCATTAAGATTGCCCGTTATTTCTGTGTCAATGTGCTCTTCTTTTTAAAAGGCCGGGTTCTTTTGCGACTTTTTAGTGTGTGTGTGTGGTCTTTGGTCTGTCTGTGCGTAGAGATTCTTTGGCCTTTATAGTTTTCTTCCGTACATGGGTTTGCTTTATTGCCGTGTCATTCCTGTTTGATTGTTTCGTGTGGCCTTAATACGATCTGATTAGCTTGGGCAATTTAATTCTTCTTTTTGTTAGATAGATTATTGTAACTTTTGAGTTTTAAAATCTTCTGTTTGCACCTGTTAGCATGCCTTTGTTCTCTGATCAGTTTGTAATTTAAACAGGGGTTTTGTGCTAATAGCTTGTTCGTCGATGGGGGTCTTATTGGCTGTATGTTTTTGAATATATGCTCGTGAATGTCAGATTTCATCATTTTGCATGGAATTTGCGGTTATATATTCTGCTGCAGTAGTGCCTTAGGAGTAGAGGTATTGATCCAGAGAAATGCCACCTGATTATTTCACAAGAGTTCGTGGTAGAATCCAGCAAAGAGTTTGGAGTCTGATTTCAGCTTGTACCACTGATCATTTGAATGTCCCGACTGGACTGGGGAAGGCTTCAATCCGTCATTTTAGGCAGTTTCATTCTCCACATTCTGGAACATTTATGGACCTGCATTCATTTGTTCGAACTGGAACTGTTGCTGCGGCTCAAGCAAGTTTACATTTATCGAATCAAAGGAATAATCTATCAGTTATCAGAGTGTTTTCTCGTGCAATTTCTTTACCATCAATATCTGGGCCCTCCTTTCAAGCGTGTGGATATCATATCGAATGCTTGCTATCAGAGCCGAGTCAAGTTCTTGTCAGCAAGAAAAAAAAGACACAGATGGCAGTAAATGGAACCAGTCTTTTGATCTCTAGGTTGGTACTACCTGGCTTTCCTTCTTACCAGCCTACTAGATCATACGGTAAAATAAATATTCAACATGTGGGGAAAATTACCATGAGCTCGATAAATAAGAAGCAGCTCAATAATTTCCTGCTCTCTGGATACTTCATGTACAATGTGACAAGGAAAAGGTGCGGCAAGTCATTATGGGGGTTCTGGTTCGAGAATTTGCATATTTCATCAGCTACATTTTCTACTGCTAGCCCTGCACATGATGTATCCGTTGGTGACAATATAAGGGAGGGGAAACAATCAGTTTCTGCCGATTCATCTGAGCTGTAAGATTCTTTTCTTTTTTTGGTGCAATGGGAAATGTTTTTGTCACATACCTCAAGTAGCTGTTGCATATGATTTATGCTTTGTTCCCCGACTGTGTTTGTAATGCAGATTTTGTCATCACTTTTCTGATGGACTTTTTTATATTTCACAAAAAAGGCATAAGTTTTTTCAAAATATAAATGCACTCAATTTATGGGGCCAATGCTGTAATTGACTCTGGTTACTCTTTCTTTCGTAAAAAGGTTGTGAACATATCATCCGTACATAAAATCCAACGTAACAGCTCATAATTTATATGAGTGCCTTTAGATCAGCTCTACTCATCATAGTAGATGCTATGTTGGTTCTAACTGCATTATTTGCCATCATGGTATATCACAATTCAAAATTTTTGTTTCAGGTGCTCTCCATTCAACAGGTTCCTGAAACTCAATTCAGGATCATGCTATTTACCTCATCCTGAAAAGGAAGAAACTGGTGGGGAGGATGCTCATTTCATTTGTGCCAACGAGCATGCCATTGGTGTAGCTGATGGTGTTGGTGGGTGGGCTGATTTAGGAGTCAATGCTGGCCTGTATGCTCGTGAGCTTATGTCTAATTCAGTTAGTGCCATTCAAGAAGAACCAAAAGGTTTGATTGACCCAGCCAGAGTTCTGGAAAAAGCTCATATTAAAACAAGAGCAAGAGGTTCATCCACTGCTTGTATAATAGCTCTCACTGATCAGGTACTCACCAAAAATCAGAATATGCATCAGCATGATGTATTTTTCTTTACCTTGGAATGAACTTATTTGTATTCACATGCAGGGGCTTCACGCAATTAATTTGGGAGATAGTGGATTTATGGTTGTGAGAGATGGGTGTACGGTTTTCAGGTCACCAGTTCAGCAGCACGATTTTAATTTTACCTATCAATTGGAAAGTGGCAATTCGGGTGATTTGCCTAGCTCTGGACAGGTTGACCAGCATCACTGCTCCGTAATCATGTGTTTTCCATAACTGCATTGCTAATCTTTACCTTGCCTATTCTTCAAAGGTCTTCACGATAGCTGTTGCTCCTGGTGACGTTGTGATTGCTGGGACCGATGGGCTTTTCGACAACTTATATAACAGTGACATCACTGCAGTTGTTGTCCATGCCCAGAGAGCAGGCTTCAGTCCTCAAGTGACTGCCCAGAAGATAGTAGCACTAGCCCGCCAACGAGCACAGGATAAAGACCGGCAGACCCCTTTCTCCACAGCAGCACAAGAAGCTGGTTTTCGCTATTACGGAGGAAAACTAGATGACATCACTGTAGTAGTATCTTATATCACCAGTGAGCAAACGGTAGGGTCTCCCTCAGTGTCCTCCTACAGAATGATGCTATCTTCACTGTGTCTCTTTGTAGCTCACCACCACACGCGTCTTTCTGTTGTGCAGGAAAACAGTTCAACGAAGACCCCTTAACAAATGGTTTGTGGTAATTGACGACAACCCCTTTTTGCTTCCATTCTGGAATGAAGTAGCTCGATCCCACGTTCCGGGTCATCATCTTGCGAGTGCCTTGTGTGTATGTATATATTATATGTCTTGTGCCGTTGCCTAGACAGAAACATAAAGTGTGTGGTCATCCTTCTGACCACCGAGATGGGTTCATACACAGAAACATAAGACAGAAAGAGCAAATCTCTTTCTGTGCTATGGTGTGTTTCATGTCTTGAACTTCCTGGAACTGGTGAAGGAAGTGTAGACAGGCTCTCGGGCCGACTCCCATACTACAATGGGCTCGCTTTTTGCTTGTATAGTTCTTTTGTAATCGCAATCCGCAAGCCCCTTTTTGGTTAATGGTGTGATTATCATCATTGTTTCCTATATCAATCTTATGCTTGTAAGAGAACACCACTCCCGCGCTCACAGTGGAAGATCTGCTTGTAATAGTAGAAAGTGAACAAACACTCCTTTTCTCTGCAGAGGTCAAGAACGATACAAACAACACACCCTACACTTGAAAAGAGAAGATCATCATAACCAGGAACCACTTGTAAAGGAAGATGGATGCGCATTTGGGTGGTGTTAGTGTCTGTGTCTGGTCATGGTTAGAAGAAAGAGTAGTAAAGTTCATTATTAAAAGATGCCGAGTTTGGTGAAGGGTGGAGGCACACACACACATGCACGTTACCAAAAGCCAGGTCTTGGTGATTTGTGTTTGTTTCTTATGGTAGTAGCAGTCGGTCTCAGTCTCAGTCTCAGTCCCCCACACACCCCCCCTCCCCCCTCCCCTCTCCTCTCCTCTCCAATGCCGGGACCATGGATCCTATTATTGGTCCCCATCCACCTTCACCACTCTTTCTTTGACTCCTCCATGCATCAATGTCATCAACATTTATATATACATCTTCCCTCTCTCTCTTTCTCTCACCAGACTTCCATTTCTTTTCTTTTTTACCTCGCCACTTGCTTGGGGGGTACACCGCCACCTTGTATCATGATTCATACGCGTCCAAGTCTATCATAATTGTATGTTCGATCAGCACCATGCTTACATACACATTTCCGACAGTTTACCAGGAAGGGTGTTGTGTGTGTTAGAATAGTAACGAAGCACTCAAGTAATCCATTTGTGCAGGTCTTTTGCTCATGTTTCCATGTCTGGGAGTCGCCCAGGCTCGAATTATGTGTAATAAACCACACCCCTCGGTCAGAATATTCACACTCCTTGAAGGCTTTCTCAAATTCTCAGAAGGTCACTGTTTAGGACATTAAATATTGACCATGATATATGGACTCCTTACTTGAATATACTTTTTTAATACATGTGTGACATAATAAAACCATATAATACCTGCCAAACCCTAATCAAAAACACAATGTTTATTCATGGAATGACCCCTCAGGTGTTATAACTACATAACCAAATAATAAACTCAACTTGTCATGCAGCAGCAAAGGTTTCTGCTAATGGAGATTGTGATATTCTCGTTGTCTCACATTCTCTATTATTATTATTATTATTATTAATTACTTGTCTTAACTCATGATCACACGTGTGTCAAGAGGCTATTACATGGGAGCTTTTCGATTGAACTAAAAACATGAATGTTTGAGTTCTGGATCCCATTAATGATGGAAATAAAGAAGCAGCAAGTAGGGCTATGCCTGTTCAAGTAAGTTTGTAAACTTACTAAAAATGATTTCTGGAATACCCCAGAAAAGGAGGAGGATGGATTAGGGCATGGGGGTTTAGGTTTCCAAATCAAGGGAAAAGGAGATTGACAAGTGACGCATCAAACTGAGATTAACGTGGGGTTTAGGGTTAACAACAATCTAATCAACCCTAAACACTTTAGAGGGCCCCTATTGTCATTACCCCAAGATTCGAAATGTGTATTTTATTCAGAAAATGTGACTCGCAATATGCTATTTATTACATATTGAAATATATTTATTTGCTGATTGATAGTGAAGTATGGGATTGAAAGAGGAGGAGGCTCTTCCCTCAAGTGCAAAAGCCCTTTGAATTTTTTTCCCTTTCTTTCATTCGTTCTCTCCTTCCCTGGTCTGAGTTGCTCCAGAAGAAAGATCCATTTTCAAGTTGCTTTGATCAGGCGAAAAGTTTTTTTTTTTTTGGTTTTGTTTAGATTTGGAAATGCATAGACAGGGAGAGTGGATCATGAAAGGTCAGGAACTTGATATGCAGGCGGCCGGGGAGTTCACCAGAAACCCGGATTATGTGACCGGAGAGATGCTTGCGGAGTTCGTGACGGCTGGGGAAGGGCCGAGTATGGTGGAGGAGAATCAGATCCAGCCAACTTTCTGGTGGCCGGAAAAACAGCACTTGTCAGTGGGAGTAGTAAATGGCGCTGCTGCAGAAGAGGTGAGAGTCGCAGTAAAACAGCAGCGAGCTTGCAGTAATTTTTTTTCTCTTTTTTATAACATGTCATCATGAGGTTTCATGCGATTGTTACATTTTTTTCACTCACTCTCTCTCTGGCAGCTTCATTTTATGAACAATCAGATCAAAGATTCTTCTTCATCTTCATCTTCAACTTCTCCCTATCTTCATCAACTAGTTCAAGCCGGCACTCACCCACAAAATCTGTTCAACTGGGCGGATCCCGGCGGCGATGGCAGCCTGAGGACCGGGAACTTCTTATCACTATCTCCGTCATTGAGGAACGCCGAGGCCAATAAGCTACACAAAATGAACGTCGAACAGACGGAGTTGCTCTTCCGTAGCCAAGGCATTGGACTATCAAACTACTCTCTGGCAAACTTCTTGAGAAACTCACGCTACTTGAGACCTTCCCAAGAGCTGCTTCAAGAATTCTGTTGCGTTGGGAGGGGGCAGTTCAAGAACCTCAAGCTTAGAAGCCATGAAAGAAACCCTAACTCCGGTGGCTCCTCCAAGGCTTCGCAGTCCAAAGATCGGAACTCGCTATCGCCTTCTGAAAGAGCTGATTACCAGAGGAGAAAAATGAAGCTTCTCTCCATGCTTGATGAGGTTTGCATTTCTTTTCATTCAGTTATAACGTGCTGGATCGTTCTACTTTTTATAGTTGTCATACAAAGAGGAAATTGTTTAAGAATCAGGAATAATGTCCTTAGGGAACTTCCTGCTGACATGAATGTTCCACCAAACTATGGTCCTGGGTTGTGTTTTGAAACTCCAGTCAGCCATTAACTATAGTTCCAAAAGGGATTGAAGTTGCAAAAAATGCATTAAAAACAGTGATGCCCAAAATGGAATATTTTCAATCCTTTTTAGGGTTTTCGTTTAGGATTTGCTGCTACTTTTGTATTGTCCTAAGCCGTTTGAGGGTTTGAAAAGGTGGAAGAAAGGTACATGAGATACTGTGAACAAATGCAAGCATTGGTGAATTGGTTCGACTCCATGGTCGGCCGTGGAGCTGCAGCGCCGTATACGGCTCTGGCCCAGAAGGCGATGTCGCGGCACTTCCGGTGCATGAAGGACGCCATTGCCGGGGAGCTGAAATCAGCCTGCCAACTCCTAGGCGATAAAGATGTCGCCGGCAGCCGAGGGTTGACTAAAGGTGAAACCCCTCGGCTTAAAATGCTGGATCAGAGATACCGGCAGCAGAAATCCCTCCAGCAGATGGCGGTCATTGACCCCGAGTCATGGCGGCCGGAGCGCGGCCTACCGGAACGCAGCGTCAACATTCTCCGATCTTGGCTCTTCGAGCACTTCCTCCACCCGTACGCCTTTTCACTGCTTTATTCTGCTTCTTATCTTGGTCTGTTTGTTAATCCATATGATGAAATAGGTACCCGAGTGAAGCGGACAAGCATTTGCTCTCCAGGCAGACAGGCTTATCCAAAAACCAGGTACTGTAGTACAATGATCACGTACTTGCAATAATTCAAGTAGCTGTTACGTTTATAGATCACAAAATTTGATTGAGGATTGAAGTTTCTAAGGTTACAAAGTTGAGTAAAATTCATTGAATGGTGAATGAGCTGAAACTCAGAAGAATTAATACGCACCCACCACTGAAAGGCCATAAATCTCCCTGTCCCAGGTATCAAATTGGTTCATAAATGCTAGGGTTCGCCTATGGAAGCCCATGGTGGAAGAAATGTACCAGCAGGAGCTGCATGAAGCACAACAACAAGAAGCAGCGAATCCAGCAGCTCCTCAACCAAATATCAACAATGCAGCAGAGAATGACCTCTCTGAGAGTGGCGCCATTTCCTCCTCCTCTGCGGAGGCGATCGCCGAGATTTCACGGTGCTACGGAACGAAGAAGACGGATGGCTGCGACGGGAATCCAGTGGCCGGAGATGTCTCACTCACCTTGGAACTCAGGCGCTCAGAGAATCTACCAAATATGAGGCAGCTCTCTATAAGGGACTTCGAAGCCTACTGATTGGTGGGATGATAAGTATAATTCATCATCAGAATAATTGTATGCTTTTCGCTTTTTGGGAACATATTATATATTTTTCCAGTACATAAAAGAAATTTACATATAAACGAGTTTGATCAAGAATTTCAGACAAATGAATGTATATGCAGAAATCAGTCTTTCTGCTGTGTTTTAGTCTTTGAAACAGAGGGGCTCATGGATTGCAAGAAAGTGGAAGCACGAGCATATTCAAGTGCGCTAATGGAAGAATTTATTTCCGCCATTAACGCCTCTGGTGCAATGTAGATCCTCTTGACATCTTCAAACACATTCCATTTTGGCTTCTGTTCGCCAAAGCTCGTCTCTTTCTTTAGAGGACTAGTCATTTTTCACCTTCCCATTGAAGCAAATCCCCCCGTGCTGATCCTGAGAATTCAAATTTAAGCAAACAGATCATCATGGCTGCCGCTATGGAATGTTGTCAAGATCAAGCAAGAGACGCAGAGCTAGTTGCCTGATCCGACCAGTGCTGAATATATGGAACAGGGGTCCTAGAACTCAAACTCTAAGCCAAGTACCACCACGCTGGGTTGGGTAGAAAAAAGCAAGTGCGTTCATCCTATGGAACAACAAAGCCTGCTAGAGGTAAGAAACGGCTGACAATCAAAGGAGCTCGACATTGGGAAACGAAACTAGTTAAGTTCAGGAAGCGGAGACATCTAAAATGACCAAAAGTCTTCAAAAGACAAAATAAATCCTAGAAGCTCCATCCATGTCGTAAAGATCGGTACTTTCCAGAGCAATCAGTTGCCCGTTCCTTGCCCTGTATCAATGTGTGGGGTAGCCCAATTGAGCTTACGCAGCGAATCATATCACGAAAACCCTTTCTTTTTGGGTTCCTATTCCCGACTGCGAATTCCCACTTCCATCAATTCTTGAAACCAACAATGTAACACAATTGGTATAAACCCAGATAAATCCCGGAAAAGAATAACCTACACAACTATACATGGAAAAGCTCTTCGAACCGAATGAATCGCAAAGAATGAAGGAATACGAACCTCGGCCAGAGCCCTTCGTCGTGTATCGCTGTCTGCCCTCGCAGAAACTCGTGTATTCTTAATAGATGTCAACGAAAGACGGCACGTAACCTCCACATTGACAAAGTAAAATTCGAATCACGGCTTTATATTAACTGGGAGCACACCTTGCTTACTGGGCTTATCTTGATGGATTGATCACCTGTTGCAGTTGGGTCGGGTTGGCCATGATTCGTCGGATGAAGGCGGATCCAGTTTGTGCTCCTCATTTTCTTTCTTTTTTTTCTTTATTCAGGTTACTGTGTAAGGATCGTCGTTGACAAATTTTGTCCGGTCACAATGGCTTCGCAGCTTCTTCCCCTGTTTTCAACAGTGGAAGGATAGATACTTTTGAGCCTTTGATGACTCAATTGAAAATCCAGCATCTGCAACTTAAAGAAATACTTGATTCTATTCGTTTTGGTTTTTTTTGTTCTGGGTGTTTCTAGATGTGGGGATTGGGCGGAAGGTATTACTGGGGGAGAAGGGAGAAGGGGAGAGTTGAAGGAATCGTTGTGCTGTTTGCTTGGTTATCCAGTCAGGATAAGCATTTAAAGAATTATGTTGATTTCTACTCATCTCTTGGCTGGAATTCACTAGTCTGTCATTCCCAATTTCTCAATTTGTAAGCTTTCTCTTTTCCTCGTATCCTATATGCTTCCCCCTTCATATGATGATGCCTGTATTTGATTGATTTGCAGGTTTTTTCCAGAGAAAGCAGCAATCTTGGCACTTGGAATCATCAATCAGCTTGTTCAAGTAAGTCTCTCCAAACTTTTACACACTTCAGGAGTTCTCGAAGAATGGAGATATTTAACGTTTGTGGCATATGTTAGAATATGACCTGATTGTATTCATGAAAAGGAACTGAAACTCAGGCCACGCCCCGTTGTATTTTCATCTTTTTCGGGTGGTCCTAAAGCATGCATGTACAAGGTTCATCAGGTATAACTCCTGTTCAACAACGCGGCAAGTGTTTTCACACCTTTCTGCATGATGTTGGTGCTCAATTCTTGCAACAAGCTCACTCCCCGTCACTTGTTTTCAGATAATCCAGGGAAAGTGTGAAGGGCAAGCCTTTTTGGTAACCTATCCTTTCTCTCCTTGCACCTTGTATGAGTGGCTGGTTTCTGTGTATGAGGATGAACATTCTCATTTTTCATTTGAAGGATGACTATCGACTAGTTCGAGACTGTGTTTCCGGTTATGTTTTCGATTCTACTCCGGTGGACTTTGTCAGTGACTTGGGCACTCGTTTCGTTCTTCATCCAAGCACCCTTGGAATGTCACGGCCTCCGCGTCTAGCTTCATGGATTGCAGAAGGAATATCTTCATGTCTAGACAGACTCTTTCTCAGCCACTTTGAATTACAGCGTGCTGAGTATTGGCAAACTCTCTACTCCACAATTGTGAGTCTCAGAGCATACCGATCAAGCTGCTTATGTGTGACCTCTTCTTATCAGTCTCTAATGTTACTGATTCCGTTTCAGACAATGAAGGCTCCCTATCTCATATTCTGCTCTGAGGATGATGATCTTGCCCCGTTTCAAGTCATCTACAACTTCGCATCACGGCTTCGACAACTCGGCGGCGATGTTACTCTTGTTAAATGGAAATGCTCACCTCATGCCGGTATGCAATCTGCATAGTTTTGATGAGCCTGGCATATTGATTCTGACTCCGGCAGCCTCTTTAAAACAATCCTCCCTCTTTCTGTATCGGAAACATGACCAGGGCATTTCCGGCGCTACCCTGAAGAATACAAGGCTGCTGCAACCGAACTACTTACCAAAGCTGCAACTGTTTACTCCAAAAGGATACAGCAGCAGAAAGTTGAGAAGATTGGGATGGGCGCCAGTAGCTCTCCTCACTCGTGCAACCTAAGAAGAGCAGCAGCAAATCCAAGCTCGAGCTTCAATGGGCCAGCCGTCGACTCTACAGATGACTCACTCATCGAGTGCTACGACAGCCATGGTGCCGGGTACATTCAGGGGGAGCAGCACTACATCTCTTTCTCCGTCCCACCGGAGAAGATGATCACCACCGGCGTCCTCGGCCAGCTGCTGTTCGGCCATTCTTTCCCCAGAAACGTCGAGGACTGGGAGACGGGACCCGGAGCCATAACCGCCGGACGGAGACTCCCACATTTTAATCCCATAAAATGCATTCGCAGATCCAGACTATGACGATGGTACATAGTAAAAAAGTAAAAATTTGTATAACCCATTTTTAATTTCCTAAAAGTAAAAAAGTATAAATATTTTTTTTATAGAAGGGAAATTAAAATTAAATTATGTAGTAAAAATATTTTCCAATTTTCTATTATTTTCTTTGTGATATATAAGTAAAAAAAGCCAAATAAAATGGTTAATGCAATTAATAGCTTCAAGTACCAACTACCAACTGCCAACCTAAAACGGATGATGAGGGAGGGAGGGAGCGCAGCCGAGCCGTACTGGTCTGGTTGGAGGGCCCTCGTCTTCTTCCCTCCGATCCGGCGCTTTATTTTTTAGAAATATTAATTCCAGAAACTAAGGTAGGTTAGAAAGGAATTTCCTTTTTTTTTAATAAATATGGTATTAATTATTTTGGGGATCCGATGTAATAACAAGGAAAAGACCGTTAATGCCTGGCATTAACGTTGCCTTTGTTGTTGTGTTGTTTGTGTTGATCTCTCCGAAGGAAACGCGCAAGAATCAATTATTGATTGGGGGCCGGCCTGGGTGGGGATTGGACGCTGCCGGGATCTGCGTCCCTTGATGAATGATGATTGCGAATCCTGTTACCTTCTCGTTCTGGGTCATCTCGCCGGCAATGTTTTTGTAAAACCCGCCATTGCCTTCGTGAGAGGGGGAGGATGCCGGTTCCTGTGTTGATCTCTTTCGAATTACATCCCATTGTGATCATCTCCTCTGAATGCTTTCTGGGGGGCTTCTGTTTGTGATTTTAGCGGTCTATGATGTTGCCTAAGGGTAATTATAATCACACGGTTCCATTATCGGTGTTGTTGAAGCGGGAGTTGGTTAATGAGAAGATCGAGAGGCCAGAGATTTTTCATGGTCAGGCGAGCCAAAGTAAGAAAGGCGAAGACTTTACATTTGTGAAAACCGAATGCCAAAGAGCATTGGGAGATGGGGTCACCACATTTTCCGTTTTTGCAGTATGATCATTGAACCCTGCTTATTTTCTTTTGTGAATACACTGTTTGTGTTTGGTCGCTGTGTTGAATTTTGTGCAATGGTATCGCTTAATTATAGGAAAATTCGGTAATTGAAGGGGGGTAGAGCAACTCACTTACCTAGAGCAATGTAGGTGTTGTTTTGGACCTGCTTTCCATGATAGTATTGGATCCATTTTTTAGCCTGGTTTTAATAGTAGATGCTGGACAAAGTTGTAAACAGAAAGAAAAGAAAATCTTGGTTGGGAAATCAGTTGTGAACCAGAAGGCAATAGACGGAGCTTTATTCTTTATCAAGAATTTTCAGTAATCTTTTTAACATTTCTCTGTAATCATAATGTGTACATAGAGCGTACTTTCTAACGCTTGGTATTGATATATTTGGCGAACCAACAGTTGTTTGATGGCCACAATGGATCAGCAGCTGCTATATATGCGAAGGAAAATCTACTGAATAATGTCTTGAGTGCTATTCCTCCAGATCTCAGTACTGATGAATGGCTCTTGGCCCTTCCTCGGGCAATGGTTGCAGGTTTTGTCAAAACAGACAAGGATTTCCAGGACGTAGGTATGGTTATTTTTAAAACAACTTTTTTGCAAATATGCTGGATGTCTCAAAGAGCTTAGTTGGAAGTCATATAACTATTGCTTAATTGGTGGTTTCAAGTACTTGATTATACCGGCTTATCAGGCTGTCTGGTCTTGCTCCTTATTGTTTCATGCATGCCTACACACTTACGGATCCTTAAACCTTGTCAGCACAAACGTCAGGAACAACAGTGACCCTTGTGATAATTGAGGGATGGGTCTTAACAGTTGCTTCAGTTGGTGATTCTCGTAGCATTCTTGAGTCTGCCGAAGGAGAAATATTTTTTCTGTCAGCAGATCATAGACTTGAATGCAGTGAGGAAGAGTAAGACTATTTCCTTTTTCGACGGTTGGGAATGTGATGTTCATATCTGACATAATATGTCACTGAAACAGGAGGGAGCGAATAACCTCAAGTGGTGGAGAGGTAGGCCGGCTTAACACCGGTGGTGGCACGGAGGTATTGCAAACCTTCTAAACTTCAAGCTGTTGACCGGTTAGTTCAGGGTAAAATATATTCTTAATCAGCATGTTGGATCCATATCCAGATTGGTCCACTACGATGCTGGCCGGGGGGATTATGTCTTTCACGATCTATTGGTGATATGGATGTTGGAGAATACATTGTACCTGTACCATATGTGAAGCAAGTAAAGGTGTGTTTCTGCTTATCATCACACTCTGGGCAAAATATTGGCTTCTTTGGTTTATTCAGAATCTTTTATTCCACAGCTATCATCATCTGGTGGAAGACTTATTGTCTCAAGCGATGGAGTTTGGGATGCATTATCTCCGGAAGCAGCCTTCGAGTGCTGTCGAGGGATGCTACCAGACAGTGCAGCTTCACAGATCGTCAAAGTAGAGTTTCCTGCACATTATATGTTTATATGCTGCTAGACACAATGAAACACCATCTATTTACCCAAATCTCTGCTTCTCATTCTCTAGGAAGCTGTGCAAGTAAAGGGCCTTCGTGATGACACGACATGTATTGTGGTCGATATACTGCCTCCCGAGAAACCTGATCCTCCAAAGCTGCCTCCGAAGAAGCCAGGGAAAGGAGTCCTGAAGGCTATATTTCGCAAGAAGTCTTCAGAGTCATCATCTCGCAGTGACAAGGAAGACGGGTTTTCTGAGCCAGATGCAGTTGAGGAACTTTTTGAGGAAGGATCAGCTTCCCTATCAGAAAGGTGTCAAGAGATTGGTTCTCATCAAGTTCTGCTGATTTATGATATTTTTCTAAAGCCATTTCACACTTTCAGGCTCGACTCCAAGTACCCTGTCTCCAACATGTTCAAGCTCTTCATGTGTGCGGTTTGTCAAGTAGAAGTAAAACCCGGAGAAGGAACTTCGATTCATGCAGGATCCGATTCAAAGAAATTACGTCCATGGGATGGCCCCTTCCTGTGCTCTAAATGCCAAGAGAAGAAAGAAGCCATGGAGGGAAAGCGGCCTTCTGGAGGTATGCAAGCACTCCTTGTTCCTTTTCTTCTAAGTTGCTCTAGTTCAACTCAATGACACACAAATGTCTGCCTGAGCAGCTTCTCGATACAGTAGCGGAAGCGAATAGATAGTATCTCCGTCTTCGATCTGTCCCTCAAGTACAGCACAGCAGCCTCAATAGAATGAACCTATTTCTTGTTGAAACGGTTTTTTTAAGAGAAATCAGATTGGTTTTTTTGATCTGAGAAGAGAGTGGAGACAGGCAGTATCAAGAGTCTTCTTTAGATGTACAACTACCTCACCAGGAAACAAAGCTTGAACCTTGGACGGCTATAGAAAAATTGTTTACTGTTTCTAAGTTTATTGTTGCAATTTCCTGAGCAACACTGATCATCACTTGTTCAGGTTACCTCATTGATGTACTTCTGTTTGATCCTGAGAAGTTCTATAAATAACCTCATTTTCCTTACAAGAATCACAGACATTTTGCATCCATAGCTACAGTAGGCATTATGGGGACTAAGGATGATTCACACCCTTACAAGAGCCTTGGTAAACTAGCTGCATCGGTCATCCTCTTCGCCACAGCTTATCTGCTGGGATACTCCTCCCATAACCAAACCATATCTCCGAATCCTCCACCGGTGATAAATCTTGTGTTGATCCTCTTGATCAAATCTTGTGTTGATTCACTTCAACTTTCTACAGGTATCTAAACTCGAAGATCACCAAGATTTCTCCTACATCAAATGCGCTGACCCCGTCGCCAGCGGCACCGAGCGAAAAGTCATTCTCGACAAGGTTTTCCAGGGGCCATCGCCTTGGGAAAACTTCCCTCCGCCGAACACGGCTCCGCATCTCCGCCGTGACTGGACGATATGGGGTGGAATGGGCTCAAACAACCAAGTTTTCGAACGCCTGATTGCCCAGGTAAAAAAAAAAGGCTAGTTAAATTGCCGTAAACTCTTCAACGTGAAGCGAGCTTTTTTTTTTTTTTTCACGTCAGGTGAAGCCCAAGGTCATCATCGAAGCCGGAACTTTCCTCGGCGCCTCGGCGACCCACATGGCGAGGATCGTCCGGAAACTAGGCCTCGACACCCTGATCATCTGCGTGGACGACTTTCGGAGCTGGCCCTTACACCCACCAATAAAAATGATCAACGGCGACAGCATCCTTCTACACCAATTCATGCTCAATGTGGACACCGCCAATGCTACTGAAAACATCATATTCCTGCCCTTCTCCACCACGAACGGCCTCGACGGGCTATGCACGTGGGGTATCTACGCCGATCTGGTGGAGATCGATGCGGCACACGACTTCCACTCCGCCTGGAATGACATAAACAATGGGTACAAACTCCTCCGCCCCGGGGGCGTCCTCTTTGGGCACGATATCGCTTTGGATGGCGTCAAAAGGGCTGTCGAGCTCTTCGCTAAGATCCATGGCTTCCAAGTCAAGGTCGATGAAGAGCACTGGATCTTGGTGTAGCTTCCCAATTGCATCACACTTACATGCATGCTCAATTTCATGCTTCTTTTCCTCAAGCTTAAGGGACGTGTACTCGTTCAACCCCAAAATAAAATTTCATCTCCATGCGACGTTTTCATTTTTCACGTGTCCTTTTGAAACAAGCGACACGGATCCTTCGACACGTCGATATTAATTGTCCCATTTTCCTTCTAACATTTTTATATAGTAAAGTATACAGTGTCACATAGTTCCCGGACGTGTGCATCTCTACCCGTTGACCTAAAACAGTGTGAAGTGTTATGAATTCGATTTGTGTTCAGCCACTAGAACAAAAAATTGACCATTTAGGGTAATTTAGTACTCTAAACCGTACCATTCTCTTAAAGATCTTTATCCCAAAAGAATAAAACATAAAATTATGAAAATTTAAATGTTCGAAACCTGCAATATTATATAATAAGATTAACGATCGTGAACTTACCCTTTGATCTTAATGTGCATGTCATTAGTTGCACTTATAATTGACTCGAGTGATTATTATGATAATTGGGGTCACGTCTAGACCTCCCATTCTTTCCCTCATCTAACTCCCACTGCATTTATGTATCCCTTCTACGTTGACATCCTACTCCACAGGATCTCAAATTCGAAGAAAAAAAAAAGAGTGACCCTTTTGCCCTACTAGTCAATGGGGAAGATGAAGAGTGGAACAGCAAGCAGTGGGAGTGCAGCCCCGTTGGTCAAATCTCCCAAATCACTAGGGACAGCAACACATTATTGTTTGGCCCTAGGAAATGATGAGTATTGAATGGAATTAAAAATGCAATTAGTGCGCGATAATGGATTCAAGTTCAAGTTTCAAGTTCCGGTTCGAAATGGCTAGCCTGACCGTGGTTAAGTTAACCACTCTCTGGGCCCTCACTCGGGTTAAGTGGGACTGGGGTTTGGTTTCCTAGGGAAGTGTGGAGATTCCCATTTCGAAAATGGGTCACCCGAGAACCCAAAGTGGAAGGAGATGCGTGCTGCTGCCTGCTTCCTTCTTTTTGCTCTGGTGTGCTGTTTTCCAGAGCTTGGGATCGCAAAATGGATTCGGTGTTTTCTATTTCTTGTCGGATTCCGTTCCAGGTGTTCGAGCGGACGCATGCCAGCAAATCCACGGCCACCGTCGCGACTCCTGACCACATGCTCATGTGTTTTGTTGTACACACACGTGTCCCCGAGTCGGGGCGATGCGGGAATGACACCACACAATGGGAAACTTCTTGTAATGGATTGTAAGTCAAATGAAATTAATTTATAAAACAAGTAATAATTTAAAAACATAATTATGTTTTATTAAAATTGTGTATTTAAGAAATAATTATTTATCATGTTTTTGTTGATGATAAATATATTTTTGTTAGTTTAAAAGATAATCTTTGTTTGGTTAATGATTATAATTTATTTGGATTTAAAATCAAAATATATTTAGTACATGGGTATAAAACTATGATTTTATTGATTTTTTTGTGTAAAATTATCAATATATCCTTTTAATTAATTAAAACCCATTGTCACACCTCATTTTCAAACATGGGTTTATTGCTAAACCTACATTAACACCCACCTAAATATCCCAACCAAACGGCTTAACTAGTACTTCGATCAGTACTTTTTCGTCTGATATCTTTTCAAAATAAATAACCTCATTTTCCTTACAAGAATCACAGACATTTCAGCATCCATAACTACAGTAAGCATTATGGGGACTAAGGATGATTCACATCCTTACAAGAGCCTTGGTAAACTTGCTGCATTGGTCATCGTCTTTGCCACAGCTTTTCTGCTGGGATACTCCTCTCATAACCAAACCATATCTCCGAATCCTCCACCGGTAAAATCAGTTATGAGGTTCAATCATTTTGATCAAATCTTGTGTTGATTTACTTCCCACAGGTATCTAAACTCGAAGATCACCAAGATTTCTCCTACATCAAATGCGCTGACCCCGTCGCCAGCGGCACCGAGCGAAAAGTCATTCTCGACAAGGTTTTCCAGGGGCCATCGCCTTGGGAAAACTTCCCTCCGCCGAACACGGCTCCGCATCTCCGCCGTGACTGGACGATATGGGGTGGAATGGGCTCAAACAACCAAGTTTTCGAACGCCTGATTGCCCAGGTAAAAAAAAAAGGCTAGTTAAATTGCCGTAAACTCTTCAACGTGAAGCGAGCTTTTTTTTTTTTTTTCACGTCAGGTGAAGCCCAAGGTCATCATCGAAGCCGGAACTTTCCTCGGCGCCTCGGCGACCCACATGGCGAGGATCGTCCGGAAACTAGGCCTCGACACCCTGATCATCTGCGTGGACGACTTTCGGAGCTGGCCCTTACACCCACCAATAAAAATGATCAACGGCGACAGCATCCTTCTACACCAATTCATGCTCAATGTGGACACCGCCAATGCTACTGAAAACATCATATTCCTGCCCTTCTCCACTACGAATGGACTCGACGGGCTTTGCACGTGGGGCATCTACGCCGATCTGGTGGAGATCGATGCGGCTCACGACTTCCACTCCGCCTGGATTGACATAAACAATGGGTTCAAGCTTCTTCGCCCCGGGGGTGTTCTGTTTGGCCACGATATCGCTTTGGATGGCGTCAAAAGAGCCGTCGAGCTCTTCGCTAAGATCCATGGCTTCCAAGTCAAGGTCGATGAAGAGCACTGGATCTTGGTTTAATTTCTCTGTCGCATTAAACTTGAGCATGGATGCTGCTTAGTTTCATACTTATTTGCTTCGATCTTTCGCAAGGCCGCGAACTGGTCCTATGTTAAAATAAAATTCTATCTTCATGAAATGTTTTCAATTTTCGCCAATGTTGTTGAAAAAAGCAAACTGTGTTAATAATAAATTACTACCTATTTTTGTTAAAAGACTTCAAGCTAGTTATTGTTTCGCTTCCTCGTGGCCCCGTTTCGCAAAAGTGGCAGTGTCTTGTTGTTTTGAAACGGTTGATAGTGAGGCATTTCGCCCTGTGTGTGGAACATTCTAGGTTTTTCCGGAAAGGATTTCCTCGCAAAAATCTTGGTGCTTTGCTCATTTTTTTGTTTCTTAATTTCCTTTCTCAAATCTGTTGTTAGGGTTAAGAACAAACTTACAGATTCGTGTTACTGTCTAAAATCCTATCAACCATTTGGTCCATCCAAGTTCTTCTTTTTTAAATGGGTCTACGTGCATTTTGGTACTTCAAATAGTGCGTATAAAAAAAGGGGGGACAACTCGAATTATGGTGGGGGAGGGACTTAATACGAAGAGAATACACCGTTCAAATACCTAACTCGAATTATGGTTACTTAGTACGATTTTAAGCACCTAACTCGAATTATGGTTGCTTAGTACGATTTTAAGTACCTAACTCGAGTTATGGTTAATGCATCTACATTTGTATTAGCAACTATTGAATTAGTTTCTTTTTTATCTATGTACATTTAGCTACTATAAATAATTATTCGAGTTAAGAAGACACTAGTGCTGGCTCCTTCGGAAAGAAAAATGGCTTCCTTGGTGGAAGGGAGCAGCAGCTCAGTCCCCGACTCAGAGTACTATCGGAGTGATGTGAAGAAGCGCAGATTTTTTGTTGTGTGGAGGGACGTTGAGACGGTGGTTATACTTTTTGTGGTCATCAGTATCCTTGTTGTCACAGTTAGGCACTTTGGCCAAGAAGATCTCATGATGTACTTTCGGGAATCGTCTTCCGTCGCATCTGAATCTTGTCCTGGAGCAGAAGGAGGTGATCGGATAAGAGACTCCCAGGTGATTCCAAGCGAAATCACAAGAGGAACATTATCTTCAGTATTCAGAAGATATGAAGATTTCATCCAACCATATCATAAGAAACACTTAAAACTTCAATCAGGACACACAAAATACACTTGGGAATTGGGAGTGAAATGGTGATTCCGCCTGGTCACATCCTGGGGAAATTCTTAGCGTCAAATGTGTGTTCTTGGTTGTTTTTTATTCCATGTCTGATATAATAGAATGCTAGTTTATCTATGACACAGGAAACTCAAGAGAAGGCGGAGCTCAAAAAGGTACTAGAGAAGGCGGTGATGGAGGACAAGAAAACAGTGATCATAACAACCTTAAACGCAGCGTGGACGGAGCCCAACTCAACACTCGATTTATTTCTCGAGAGTTTTCGAATTGGAAATGAGACTCAAAGGCTTGTTAACCACTTGGTATTTGTGACGTTTGATGAAATTGCGTATTCACGTTGCCTGGATGCACGATTTCATTGCTATGCGCTACAAAGTGACATTAACTTGTCCGCACAGAAGGTTTTCATGAGCGCAGATTACCTCTATATGATGTGGAGAAGGCTTCAACTTCTGGGAACTGTGCTTGAATTGGGATACGATTTCGTCCTCACGGTAACACTCGGCCATCAATGGCAAGAACTCGTTTTTACTACCTCCATTGATTAGAAAAATGTAATTCGAGGTCTTGAAAGATGAAACTGGTAAGTAAATCTCATAACGCACGTTCTTCCAGGGCATCGCAGAAGGCATTGGGTGCATTCTCCCCTTTTCATCACCTGTGTATTTCTTAGAGCATTTCAACTGCATTGTCTTATGTGAGTTTTGTAGCGCATGCTAAGAGAAGTTTCACCCCACTTCAAATTTCAGGATGTCGATATAATGTGGTTACGCAATCCATTCCAATATTTCTACCCAGAAGGTGACTTCCAGATCGCGTGCGACTCTAACCAGTTCGGCTCCACAGACAGGAGAAGCAACCTCAACTGTGGATTCTTCTACGTCAAATCCAATAACAGGACTATAAAATTTTTTAAGTTCTGGAACCATGCTCAGGATTACTACCCTGGAGCGAACGAGCAGGATGTGCTTAACCGCGTCAAATTCAGCCCATTCATAGATCGGGTCAACATGACGATGCGGTTCTTCAATACGAGCTACATCAGCACTTTCTGCGAGCCAAGCAAGGATCTTGACACAGTTGTGACGATGCATGCGAATTGTCGCATTGGCCTGGATGTTAAGCTACGAGGGCTCAAGGTTGTCCTGAGTGAATGGAAGCGGTATATGGCGTCACCCAGAACCGACCCCTCTGCGAGGAACTGGTCCGTGGATGGGTTTCCTTAACGTCATTTTATGTGATATGTCATTTGCAACGTGTACTCGATACGGATATTAAAATGTTATCATAATCAGCTTGAAACAAGGTAGATTTTCCTCAGAAACCAATTTTGAGCCATTGGAGAGCAGAAAACGTTGTTCAACTTGATGGGATACACCCGAGAAGAAGCGGCAATCTGATTCCCGCTGGCCTTACAATGTTGTGTTTTTGTAGTTGTGTGGGACGCATATTTTACCAGGTAAAACCAGTTAGAAAATCAGCCCTCAATAACTGAGTATTGGTGCTAGAATAGCAAGCAAATTGTTCAAGACTTTTGATGAATTATTGATTTTTGAATAAATGTAAAGTTAATTTTCTCTATAATTATTTTTTTTACATATTTTTACAATATCTCTGATTTATATATGACTTTTCTTTCAATTAGCATCATTCCATTTACCACATCAACACTCACACCGGATAGAATCATGCTTGTCACTCAATACTCATCGCCAATCAGAGATACTTATAGAGTTAAAATAGACAGAGTTATTCTCTCCAATAACTCCCGATAATCTTGGGCATATTCCTTATTTCGAAAATGGGTCACCCGAGAACCCAAAGTGGAAGGAGATGCATGCTGCTGGTTGACTGCTTCCTTCTTTTTGCTCTGGTGTGCTGTTTTTCAGAGCCTGGGATCGTAAAATGGATTCGGTGTTTTCTATTTCTTGTCGGATTCCGTTCCGGGTGTCTGAGCGGACGCATGCCAGCAAATCCACATGCTCATGTTTTTTTTATTCACACGTGTCCGCGTGTCAGGGCGATGCGGGAATGACACCATACAATGGGAAACTTTCTGTAATGGATTGTAAGGTAAATGAAATTAATTTATACAAAAGTAATAATTTAAAAACATAATTATGTTTTATTAAAAAATTTATTTAATAAATAGTTATTTATCATGTTTTTTTGTATAAAAATATTATATAAAATGGATAATTGTAAATTTTTTAAAAATAATAAAGATAATATAATAATTTATCATTACAAGATGTGTTAAATAAAAATTCATTGCAAATGACTATTAAAAGACAAGCAGTGGGACAAAGCGCTGGTCTAGGACTCTAGCGTATGAATGAGAGCGTCTCCCCCAGCCGACGAATTCTCCTTCGCCATCTTCTCATCGGAGAAACCCGCCTGCGATTTGTCTCCAGCGGGTGAGATCTTCTTCCACGGCCAACTCCTCCCCCTCGACAGAATCTCAAATGGATTGGAATCAGAATCGAGGCTCTGGAAAGAAGAATCTTCTACAGGGAATACGAGCTCAAGAAGAATCATTGATGAAAGGAGTAAACTGGTGAAGAAAAGAGGAGAATCAAAGTCATTCTCTTTTCACAGATCGGAAAAGGGGGTCAAAGATAGCGGCAAAGAGAGCAAGAAAAGGAGACTGAGATTCGATGTTATGAAGTGGTACGTAGGAATGGTGAAGCCGTTGCTGGGCTCGCTTAAAACCAGGGGAAGCCAGGGGCGAAGGATTCCCCGATCGATCGGAAGTCGTATTCTTTATCGTCCAGTAACTTGAGAACGAAAATGCAGGAGGTGAAATGGAGGAGAGGGGCAATGCCGACCCCGGAGTCGGTGAGGAATTCCCCTGCGAACAGCGGGTTTCTAATATCGAGGGGCGATTCGACTCCGATGGGCAAAAGCGATAGCACGATGAAAGAATTGCACGCCGCCATTGAAGCTGCAATCACCCACTGCAAAACCTCCGTTGCAGCACAAGACAAATTCATGATGAATGTGTAGTACTCTTAGCAACCGGTCAGGATTTGTTTTCATAACGGATCATCATCGGAGTTTTTTTAGATTTAACCATGCTAATTGAATCATTCTTAATTTAAATTAAAAATCCGATTGATCGGATTAATATGTGTGAAATCTAAAGATACAATAAACATAGATTATATTCAAAATTTTATTTTTTTTATGTATAATTATGTACCCTAATACTTTAGATTTAGTCACAATAAAAACCCAATCATCCCATTCCAAGGGGAAGAGACTCCCACAGCCTTGGGCTAAGAGGTCCTCTGGATTGGGCCTATGGCATTTAAGCCCTAATTCAAAAGCCCAATTAGGCAACCCCTTTCTTCATGCTACCTGAATTTAGCATTTTCAGGGCAACCCGTGTTTTTAGCCCAACGAATCGAACCACTCAATCGGCATTTGAGATTCGATTTAATCCGAGCTGCACTTTTTTTTTCTGATATTCATATTAATTTGACTCAATTACAATAATTCAAAATATTCAATAACTTATTAATATTGAAGTTCAAATCTATTAAATAACTTAACAAGAGTGATTTACATTAGCAGTTCAAATTTCAGATTTAGTTTTATTTGCTATATCTTATTTTAATTTAATTTTTTAATCATGAATCTATTTCAATTTTTATATTGTATTAACATTGGTTAATGCATTTGCCTAAGTTTTTCTTTTTGGTATTGGAATTAGTTATTGCTGTTTATATAAACTGACCTCCCCCCTTTAGTTCATGTAAATCTATCTGCACTCATTTTTGATGGGTGTATAGGGACGAAACAGGTATATTTTTACCTGCAATCCATGTACCAAATATGAGTTTATTGTGTATCGCAGTTTGTTTTGTGACGACATCTCTATGTAGTATTCACCATCTTGAATTTGTGTTGAAATTAAGAATTTGATTGATTGTGGAAACATGTGTGAATCTCAATTACATAACAAAGATAGATCACATTAAAAAAAATTAACCTCAATCAATTATTAGTGATTTGCAATCTCTAATATATATTTAATTATTTTATTTTCATTTTTTTGTTGTGGGATGATGTGTTCTAATACCTATTTTCCAGTCAAACTACTCTTTGATTTCATAAATTATAATTTTTTAAATCATAGAATGGGTTAGTTATATATTCATATTAATTTAATCATTTAAAAACATTGATTAATCGCACTTGTATCCAATGATATCTCATAATTATAATTTTTTTGATTAATTCTATTTATGAATATCCATCATGTCTTAAAGATTTGTCATTCATTCGATTGAAAAAAAAAAATATGTTTATGAATGTATAGAAATATTTGTATATAGTATTTTAACAAATTTGGATGTCTGGTGCAACAATATTATCACATCTTTAATCCATTAGAACTCTAAATTCGTGCACCTTGTGCTCAAAATTATCAGGATTTAATTTTTATTGTGTTGGTGCAAAAACACCCTAAAAGTATACACAAAATATATATTTTTTCCAAACAAATTAAAATAGTATAATGAGAAATGGAAAACGAATTGTAAAAATGAGGGTAACTATCATCGTTTTGTGCGAAAAAAAAAAGCTTATAACAATGTTTATAGTAGTATACATTTAATGTACTTCTGTTTGATCTAAGAAGTTCTATAAATAACCTCACTTTCCTTACAAGAATCACAGAGCTTTCAACATCATAACTACCGTAAGCATTATGGGAAATAAGATGATTCAAATCCTTACAAGAGCATTGGTAAACTAGTTGCATCAGTCTTCCTTCTGGCCGCAGCTTATCTGCGGGGGTACTTGCACATGCTATTGAAATTAAGGATCTAATATATCGGATGAGCACATGTGAAGTTCAGTTATACAAGGAATATGAATAACATTAAAAAATTAGGATAAATCAATTATTAGTAATCTATATTTTTTTATATACATAATAATTTTACTTTTAAATCTCAATGTAGAATCATTTGTTCTAACATATGCTATACAAAATTTCAATGTTCGTACATGATTTATTTGATTATAAAATGGTATTGTTCGTTGAGTTTCCGGATATCAGCAAATTAGTCCACCCTAAACCTGGCAGTCATAGCAACTGCAGCTTCGATGGCCATCACAATTCGAAAACCTACTGGGAATGCAGTATTGGAGGTTTTTTTTGGCTTTTTGTGATGTTCATTAAGGGTGAGCATTAGGTTTAGGATAGCGAATACCATACCAATTTTGAATTCGAAAACCACCTCAGAAACATGTTGTGTGGCAACTTGCAAATTTACAATGGCACGAAGGTGGCACATAAAAGTTTCAGGGTGGGTTATCAGAAAATGGAATCATGAAAATAATCGAAAGTGGACACAAAAAATCTACAAAAATTTAGGGTTTTCTCAAGACCTAATTTACGTTCAACTGCCATTGAAAAATAAAATGCTTATTCTGGGCTAGGGCTCCCCTTTGAAAACAAAGAGAACGGGTTTGGTTAGGGCTGCGAGTTACATTATCTTTTTAATAGTATCATGTTGATTATTTATGGTTCCATTAAACCCGACTAAATGTTTATTCATCTAAATCTTAAGTATAATGGACCAATTAATTTCATGTATCTCTCGTTACACGTCAATGGTTTATGGGCTAGGGCTCCCCTTTGAAACTTTTATATCTTGTCAATGGTGCGTAAAATTGTGAAATTTTTACTAAAACAAATATGTGAGTGTGTGTGAGAGGTCATGGACAACAATTACAGGAGGTTCCTCGATCTAATGATCTATGGTTTGGAACCCATTTAAAATAGAATTTGGGTTAAATTAATCGACTTGAGAAGGCTTGCACTTCATTATTTAATTTAAAAGGGGTTTTTCTTTGGTATATTCAGTAAGATTAAGACGTAAAAGTTGAAGAAAACGCACTAAACACTTAAAATTATGTCTTATTTGTAGACACTTGATCAACAGGATCAAATATGACGTAAATGTACCAAGCACATACCCCTTAATCTTAGTATCTTATAATAAGAATAAGAGATAGTTCATATTTCGATTTTCTTGTTCTTATTTTTCAAACGATTTTTCAAAATGTAGCTTAACATTCAAATTTTGTTGGTGGTATCATGTTTTAATTAATAGGGTCTTGATAGCTGATATTAAATATTATTCTATTAAACTCAATTCTAAAACAATTTTTTAAAACGTAGCTTAACATTCATATTTTGTAGGAGGTATCATGTTTTAATTAATAGGGACTTTGTAGCTGATAATACTTTCTATTCTATTAAACTCAATTCTAAAACAATTTTTAAAACGTAGCATAACATTCAAATTTCGTAGGTGGTATCATGTTTTAATTAATAAGGTCTTTGTAGTTGATATTAATTACTATTCTATTAAACTCAATTCGAAAACAATTTTTTGAAACGTAGCTTAACATTCACATTTTGTAGGTGGTATCATGTTTTAATTAATAGGGACTTTGTAGCTGACATTAATTACTATTCTATTAAACCCAATTCTAAAATGATTTGTTAAAACGTAGCTTAATATTAAAATTTTGTAGCTTGTATCATGCTTTAATTAATAGGGACTTTGTAGCTGATATTAATTATTAACGTTCAAGTATTGACATTGTGTTTTGTAATGTCGGAATTGAGAAGCACGTTATGGCGCTAAATGAGTCCCGAAGCTACGAATATGAGAGTACTTTAGTTGACGATAAATGAAGGTTTGTGAAAACTCTTGTCTTGACGCTTTTAACTGTCTCCAATCTGTCGGAGAAGTTAGATTTAATTGATGCATTCCCTTTATTTTTGAGTACCAAAAACCTCTTGTCAAATACCTACTTCAATTTGGCATAAGATTTATGAAATAAAAATGCAGTGAAGAAATTCTCTGTATTTTTGCTCAATCGGTTTTACACTAATTCAAACTTTATATATAGAGCAAGCCACAAAAACTAACAAATTCAACTAATGGACAATAAAATGGTAAACTTTGAATCTGCACGGATTTGATGCTCAAAGTATTGAAAGATTGCTATCAAAGAGATATCTTATTTCTCAAATATATTCATACCTTAGGCCAATTCTTAATTATATCTCCCATCCTTCCTTATTTCTCCTCATCCTTAGCACTCCATTGACTTTGTGGTAAGTTTGTAATCTTGACAATTTATAGTTAAAATTCATTTTTTTTGTAGAGGGATTCACACTTGTTATTACTATATTTAATTGCTTGTTGAACTTGCGTTTTTTGTTTTGATAGAAGTTAGATTTGAATATCTCAAATGATATAAGATAATTTTACCCTTTCTAGGACCATGTTAGGATTTTTCCTATCATTTCCATTTTTTTGCACTATGTTTTTCACCCCATTATAATATTTCTCATTCTTCTATTATTGATTTGATTTATTAGATAATTTTTTATATTATTTTTTTAAAAATATATTTTTATAAAATAAATCCATCTAAAGTATTTTCTATATTACTTTCAATTTATCAATCAAATATTTTTTTATACATATGTCTTTACCACTAAGCATGGTTATTAAATTTTTTTTGATATATCAATTTTTTCGAAATCTAACACACCTAGAGGTATAACTTCAAAATTAAGGGGGTATTGAGAATTATATTCTCTCATTTGTATTTCAGTCTGATGATTGATTTTGATAAATTTACATCTTTATTTCAGAGGGTTAGCTTGTTTTGTTGCATGTGTAGTGATTATAGGAAACGTTCGGCTTTAATATTCGACATTCATCACTTAGCAGCTGTGACTTAATCCACTAAAGACACTGTCATTCGTATGCATTCACTGCAGAGACGATACAACACTACATCAAACACGAACAATCCTTCATGAGCTAATCCGAATGGAAATGAAGGACTTATTTATCGTTACATATATGATAAAGGTCTTCCAACAGGAATTGAATTGTGCTGCAAGGTATTTCCGAGTAAGTTCATCACTTATTGCAACAAGCAGGGCGTTCGAAACGAGTTAACTTGTCCCATATGCAAAACATCTGCCGCGGAGTCTGGTAATGAGACACTATGCAACCCTCTGCGCACTCTTTAGTGCAGAACTTCGAGGAGTTGTGGATGTATTTAACTGGCACAGTAGTATTGTAGCTGGACACCCATATTCCGGTTGCAACATCTTCCAATGAGCATAACTGGAACAAAAGAAAAAGAAAAAAAAGAAACTCACTGAGATCCAACTGGTGATTGTAGTTGTGAAGGAAAGGAAACTTTTCTACGCTTACCGGAAGTCTGTGATGATTAAATTCGGAAACAATGTACTTTGCAATGTCAGGTGATAGAATATAACCCGGCCCACATGCGTAGGGAAGAAATGGCTTGTCGGGCCATTCCTAAAAAGTAGTAAGCCAATTGTACATTCAGAAAAAATAAAAAGGCACAAAACACACATCTGTAGAAGGGCATAAGTACAAAACCGGTAAAACTAAAAAAAGAAAGAGGCTCATTTTTCACACAAATAAGCTAGAGAGAGAGAGAGAGAGAGTACCTCGAAGCTCATAGTCCATTTACCACTACGCGTTGGCATATTATTATACAACATATTCCCCATATACAAGCTGCTCTTATTTTCAAATTTTCTCAGTTCCTGAATAATACCACCTACCCCTATAAACGAGTCATCATCACACTTCATAATATATTTTGATGGAATTCTTGTTACCTGAAAAAACAACTGTTGAGTTAGTTGGAAGCGGATTTGTAGAATAATAAGAAAAACAGTGTGTAGTAAAATATGGACTGCTGACCCCGTAATCGCAAATGGCAACAGTTTTCAAAGCAGTGAGGTTGTAGAAGTCCACGTGTGGTACTATAACAGTGTCTTGGAAAAACTCGGCTTCCTTCAGTACTTCCATGTTGATCTCTTTCCTTCCATTCTATGCAACATGGAGGCACACGTAAGTTCATGGATATTTTGACAAAGCCTGTGTGGCTATGACATTCATAGGCCCCTTTGGAGCAAGTGATGACCGAAGGTTCAATTCCGAGTGTGCAGAATGATAAAAATACAAAAACGAAGTCTTGCGAACTCACCAATGCAACGAAAAAGCGTGCAGCAACTGTGGTTGACTTGATTAAGTGATGCTGCATCCAAGACTTTCTTATAGCCATCCTTTCAGTAAAATGGCTTCCAGCAGAAATAACACCAATGAAAAGTTCAACTGGCGTATCATTAAGAGGTGGTGCCTTCCATCTTTCAGAAAATTCAAGATGACTCATGGGGGAAAATGTGGGGTATGATGATGGCAGTGAAGCGCAATGAACCGATTGAACCTCCACATCCCCGGTTATTGACAATCCGGTGGCATCTCCCAGACTGAACCCCTGGTGGATATGAGTGAAAATTTAGTACTCTGAAATATCATTTTAAAAAAATTAAACATTGTAGTTCTCACAATGGGGTATGGAAAGGAGGCGAGGTGCTCCCTATCCACATTGACGTGATAACCTTCCAAGCCCGCTGTGAGAGTGAGACTGAATACTTTGCCTTGTGCAAATGGAAATGGCCAATCAACTGATGCATTTGCTGCTTTCCGTGTAACATTGGATTTCTCTAGCTTGTAATCCTCATCGAGTATCCACTTCTCACACTTGACCATTCCGTCAACTGCAGAAAATTAAGCCAAAATGGGTGCATAAGTATTGCTATTCTCATGGATAATTTCCAACCGACAGCCTAAATTTGCTTCCAGAGTTCCTTTTAGTCTCAATTTATTCAAAAGTGAGCATAATTTTCTAACACAAAAAGGATGTTTCAAGTAACTAGAAACAAAAGTAAGGTGTGAAATAAATTTTAGATTTTTACATAGGAAACAATACATGGAAAGCGTAAATTTAACGCAAAACTTGATAAATATCGCACTGACCAGTCTCCTCATCTGCTTGGGACCTCAAACCTTCACAACGTTGTGGAGTTCGCCATTGAAATCTGTAACAAGTATTCATTTCAATAACAGGCTTCCCACTCCAATCGCCCTTCAACCTTGGATTAAAATGCAGGAATCTCGGTGTGTACTCCTCTTCCATTATCTTTATTCCCTGCAATTCTACCACCAACTGTGAACCGTTCGGCGTTCCAACGATTGTTATAGCCGAGCCGAAAGTGAGCCCACAAGGCAAAACTAGCAAATTCTCATTCTTCGCGAATTCATCCCTAGCAACCGATATCGAATGCCTGCAAGGCTTCGAGTCACTCTTAGCATGGGACCTTTTACTAGCCTCACCGTGGATCAACTCAATTTCTTCCCAGAGCTGTCTGCCTAGTACAATAGCTTCTCTTGTTGTCTTCATATGATGTGTTTCGGAGGTCGTATTTAAAATGGCTGCAGATAAATTCAAGCTGGAAAGCCAAGGCTTTGGCAACTCCTTTCGTTTGTTTGGGTTTGCGGAATAAAGAGGACGAACAGGAGCTTGCTTCCCCTTCGAATTCTCCCCGTCTTTAAAGACAGGAAAGTCGACCAGAATTATTATGATGCTAAAAAAAAAACCGAAAATCAGAACTCTAGCTGAGCTCTGAAGAAGAACGCTATACGTTGTCACCTTCCTCATCTCTCTCTCTCTCTCTCTCTCTCTCTCTCTCTATCGTACTGTGTGTAGACTTCTCATGGGCTTTCATGTCTTATAAGCGATCAGCTGTCTCACAAGCCCTTGGAGAATTGGTGTTCACCGAAATTCCCCAACATTCTATCATAATTATATATTGTTTCAATTAAGACTTTGCAATGTGGAATATAGTCGTGATTTAGGGCTTCATACTTTGGATTCACGTCTCCTTGTAGAGTGAATTGAAAAATTGTATAAAATAGAAGCATTTAAAATTTGTAATTCGAACTAAGTATTCTGATTACTTTTATCTTCAAAAAAAAAATTAAAAAAAGAAATTCTTTGCTGATCAAAAAAATAATCGGAATCATCTCTGCTGCAAAAAAAATAAAATCGAACATCTTCTTTCTGATGCAAAAACAATCCCAAAATGTAATTTTTTTCGTATATTAACATTTTACCAACGACATAAAATGTGTTCTTTATGAAAAACAAAACAAAAATACTCGATAAATATGAACATAAATTCACTTCACAGAGTCAAATTAAGGTAGATGCATATTGACAACCTCAAACATGCTAATGAGAAATATAGGCAACTGCAGACATTAATAACTACAAAGTTACATTAAAAAGTAGATACAAACATCCCAACTATCGACATAGTAGATATCAAGTGCGAAGTTAACCTATGTTGCGCATAATAATTATAGGCATGCTATGAGATGAAACCTAATAGCAGGATGCGTCCTTTTGCAGCTATTGTATGCTGTTTTCCAAAACAATTTCTTGGTTTTTAGAAAGTAGGTTTTAAAAGTGAAATGATACGGGCACCGAGTGTGTGAAATTTAACAGGAAAGGAGATGTGACTTATTTCAAAAGCAACACGGCAAATTCCACCGTATCTAAAATGATTAGGAGAGGATGTTTACCATGCTGTTGAGGGGATGAGTCCCACGTATGTGATTCAAAGCAACACGGAAAATTCAGCTAATCGTTTTTTTTAAAGGGCACCTTCAAAGCAGGGAGGTGGATATGTGGGTATGAGGTTCCAGAGTCCATGTAATTGTAGGTAAATTTTCATCTTTGGTGTTCAAATGTCGTATTCTTTGCCATCAAATATGGGCTGGGTTATGTTTGTGATAGGATACATTTGAGGCCATTGTGTCACGCTGCACATACAGAGAGATAAACACACAAAGAACAAGTGAAATACTTGTTAGAGAGTGAACGTGGAACCAGGATTTTGGGAGATTGATCTCTACAATTTTGCTTCTTTCACGTCGGATCCACCATGAAAGCGATATTGTATATATGCTGTTGTATGATATGCTGTGGAGCTTGGATATTGAAATGGATCAATATTCACTTGAAAAGCTTTCTTTCTTTCAGGAAAAAAAACCGGATTATTGGTGTTCATGTGTGCAACAAGTATTTATAGACATTTCCCAAAAAGAGCCGTTGTCGTTCGGGCAAGTCATAGCCGTTACCGCACTTACTACTGATTTGTAGCCGTCTTTTTTGTGTATAGGATTCTTGAGTGCAGCCCAGTTCCTATGCTTAGTGGGCTCAATCGTTGCGTCTTGTCCTTATGGATATGGTGAATGGCCCATTTCGCGGCATTGGGATACTATGATGAGTCCCATGTCCGAGCTTACTCTCTTCTTCCGTCTGTTATCAGAGTTGCGGCAACGCAGGAGGTGGGGGGAAGGATTCTCCGATCGATCGGCAGTCGTATTCTTTATCGTCCAGTAACTTGAGAACGAGAATGAAGGAGGTGAAATGGAGGAGGGGGGCAATGCGACCCCCGAGTCGGTGAGGAATTCCCTTGCGAACAGCGGGTTTCTAATATCGAGGGGCGATTCGACTCCCAGGCAAAAGCGATAGCACGATGGAAGAATTGCACGCCGCCATTGAAGCTGCAATCACCCACTACAAAACCTCCGTTGCAGCACAAGACAAATTCATGATGAATGTGTAGTACTCGAAGCAACCAGTCAGGATTTGTTTTCATCAACGGATCATCATCATAGTTTCTCTAACGCTAACGCTAATCCAGGTATTGTTACGATGTCAATTATTAGGATATCGCATACAATAAACATAAATCATATTCATAAAAGTTAATTTATAAAATATAATCTCTGATATAATTTAATTTTCTCGATTATTTATTCTAATACTTTTTAATTGTATAAAATAAGTCACAATAAAAACCAAATCATCCCACTCCAAGGGAAGAGACCCCACAAGCTTGGGCTGAGAGGCTACTCTGGATTGGGCCTGTGGCATTTAAGTCCTAATTCAAAAGCCCAATCCGGTAGCCCCTTTCTTCATGCTACCTGATTTTAGCATTTTCAGGACGCCCTCGTGTATTAGCCCAACGAATCGAGCCACTAAATCGACATGCGAGATTCGATTTAATCGGAGCCCCACTTTTTTTTATATTCATATTAATTTGACTCAATTACAATATTTCAACATATTCAATAACTTATTAATATTGAAGCTCAAATCTATTAAATAACTTAACAGCAGATATTTACATTAGCAATTACAATTTCAGATTCAGTTTTATTGCTATATCTTATTTTTATTTTTTTGTATTAACATTGGTTAATGCATTTTGCATAAGCCTTTCTTTTTGGTATTGGAATTAGTTATAACAATAAAGCTATTATAATTTATACTTAAGTTTTGTATGTATATTGACTGTAATTTAACCGGCTCGAAATCGAGTCGATAGGGAACCGGTTCGGTTTTGATATATGATTTTAAAACAGAGCGGACAGCTCATCCAAGAAAATTTTATTGCTTGTAGTATCAATTTTTATTTCTCGGAGGTGTCGGATTGATATGGACGACACCTTCCAAAACGAATCTAAAACCAAATCCGTATATTAAATGCATCCGTACAGGAGGGCACGTGGGGTGAAAGCCACTTCACACAAACCCCTTCTGTGGATACCCATTTGAATAACAATTTCACCATCTCTCCGGAGATGAAAATTGGGCGGGGACTTGCTGTTCACGATGCACCGGAGACGTGTAATCATCTGGCATGTTGTAACTTTTACAGTTAGCGTTGAATGATGTGCGATATGAGGAGCCTCAGGCATCTTCTGTGAAGGTAGCTTGGTGGGAATCGAACCTGGTCGTCTCCGGGAAGAAGAAACACATCAAGTGAATCACACATTTCAATGTAGCAGACTCTGTATTCTTGCGCTTTGTTTAATGCAAATGAGGAAAAACTTTTTATTTTGGGAGGGGTGGGCAGGCACTTATTGTATTTGTTGGAGCGTTGGGAGTGGGAGCCTCATTGTTGTCTATATAAAGGACCCTTTTGGTACCCGTGTCTTCACAACTCGGCAGGACTTCTCTAGAAGTACAAGTAGTCACCGCCTTCTTTCACGATTTTAGGTTTCTTTTTCAGGTTTTAGGGTTCTTTCATGCACATACCATATCTATGTTATATGTTTTTTTGGCTGCAAAAGTTACCAGAATACTCCAATGTCTTGATACTTGGATAATGCATTCTTTTTTTTTGTAGTAATGATAAATGCTGATTTGGTGAAGGGTAAGGGAGGTGACAGAAGAGGGAGGGCACTCATAAGTGTTTTCCAGTACACTTGATGCTCGAATCTATGAGTGCTCTTCATCTTTCTGTCACCCGTCACTTGAACACTAACGAATGCAGTTTCCCAGCTGAGCCAGAAGAGCTTACTGCCATCCAAGTCTGGGGATGAGATCCAAGTGAACTGCACTTTGAACAGTTACTAACCAACAATTCTGCTATAAGAAATGTTGCCACTATTGTTAACAATTCTGCTATAAGAAATATACTCACTCTAATGACAGCCAATACGTGTTCACGGACCAGCAAAGACACGAAACTCTGAGTGCCGCAGGAGATTTTTGACTTTGAACATGTATTAAAAATGAGCGTCGCAATAACTATCCCTATGAAAATTAGTACTCATTGCATCGCTGTAGGGATGGCGGCATTCATTAGTAAGAGTCAAATGTCATTCGTTCTTAAATTCCCTCCTGATTAAGGTTATTTTACTTGATCTTAGTGTTAATGTTTGGATTATGGATAGAAGACGACATTGGAAGCATTTCCAGACATGGTTGTCGCAAAATCTGTTGAAGTTTATCGGGGGTCTTCTTCTCGCAGGGATGAGCTTATCCTTCTTGTTCAACATCTCCATAGTATTGAAAAATTATCTCATCGATTACAAGCTCGACCGGGGAGGTTATTTCTACAGGCAGATCAACGAAGACCTTCCCCCAGGTAGATTTGATGAGAGTTCCTGCCTTAGCAGGTTTGATTCTCTCTTGCTTCAACGCCCAACACTAAGGAAACCTTCTCCGTATCTCATGTCGAAGCTACGCGCATACGAAGCACGGCACAAGCGATGCGCTCCATACACGAACCTTTATAACACCACCGTGGCTGCCCTGAGGGCCAACACGTCTGCAGTTCGATCTGCTTGTAAGTATAGCATATGGTTCTCGAACGGCGGCCTGGCAAACAGAATGATCAGCGTTGCTTCAGCGTTTCTACATGCTTTGCTGACGGATCGCGTTTTGCTCATTCATCCTGAAGACACTGTTGCTGGTCTTTTCTGCGAACCCTTCCCAGAAGGTTCATGGCTGCTTCCTGTTGACTTTCCCTTACACTATGAAATGCTGCACTTTAAAAAAGGTTTGAATGATAGTTTTGGGGAGCGGGTGGGAAACGGTTTATCATTCAACTCAAGTGATTCGTTGCCACTTCCCTATCTATACGTGTACCTCAACAATTTTGCTGATGATCTTGATAAACGCTTCTTTTGCGACGAAGAGCAATCGTATGTTGAAGATATTCCATGGTTAATCGTGATGGCAAATCAATATTTTCTTCCTGCTTTGTTTACAATGCCAAGCTTTCAGCACGAACTGGAGAATCTCTTTCCCGAGAAGGGAGCTGTTTTTCACTTACTGGGTGGGTATCTGTTGAATCCAAACAACGTAGTCTGGGGCTTGTAAGAAGATTTTATGAATCTTATCTGTCCGGGTATGATGTGAAAGTAGGCCTCCAAATCCGAACCTTCAATTACGACAAAATCTCACCCGAGGAAATATTGGATCAGGTTGTCTCTTGCATCACGAACGAGGGTTTGATACCGCATACAGAAGCTCAGGAGCAAGAAAATTTCACAAAAACCCTAATTCCCAAGAAGAAGAAGAGAATCGTGTTGCTGATAACTTCACTGTACCACAGCTACTTCGATTACGTGAGACGATTGTATTGGGAAAACGCAACGATAACCGGAGATGCCATTGCCATCCATCAACCAAGCTTCGAAGAGCGCCAAGACTCAGGGAATCACCATCACAACAAGAAGGCACTGGCAGAAATATACTTACTCACCTTGACCGATCAGTTGGTTGTAAGCGCCACATCAACATTCGGCTATGCTGCTCAAGGTCTGAGCGGCCTGATGCCATGGATTCTCTTCAAGTCGAAGCTCGAGAGTGAGCGAGACCGACCGTGCTATCGGATCCTAACCATCGAACCTTGTTACCACACACCTCCAAAATACTATTGTAAGATGAGACGTGCAGCTGGTACAAGCGTCATCGGGCCTCATATTAAAGAATGCCCAGACTCACCCGGAGGCACAATGCTGTTTGACAATCAAAGCTACATTCCCTGAAGTATTTCCATGATCCGGATCCGTTGCAATTTGAGGCTTAGAAGCTTCATGTATTCCCATCAATTTTCCATTACATTTAGCAACAATTTCCGAGTCTTAATGTTGGAATGATTTCTAACAGTAAACATAGTTACAAAAAAGATGTCCATTCAAGCACAATATATCGAGTGACCTCAATTTCCACATTGCAACACGCATATCTGTCTAGTTGTAGTGCAATACAAAACATTGCAATACAAAACATTGCAATACAAAACTTTTCAAATGATTGAATAACTTAGGACGTATTATTATAGTTGCCAACTAATTGAATTCCTCCATTCCAATCCTGGCAATCTCTAATGAAGGGTTTGTTAACATTTTTACCAATTGTTTGTCTCGTCTTACAGTCGAACCTCGGAGGAATGTGCATGCAAGGTTCCATTGATACGGCTCGGGAGCATTCGCGGCCATGGCCTGTCTCATTCTTCCACATGAAGATCACCCATGGCTTCAACGCGCCTAGACCTTGAGCCACATACCCGAAAGTTGACTTCTCACTTGTCAGCAATTTATCTGTGAGGCTGAGTAGGTACATTTCTGCCAATGCTTTCTTATCATGATTTAGTTCCCCTGTGTTTTGATGCTCTTCGAAGCTTGGTTGATGGATTGTGATGGTATCTCCCGTCACAGTTGCATTCTCCAAGTATAATTTTCTGACTTGTTCGAAGGGTTGTCGATTCAACGAAGTCATTAGCACGACGATTTTCTTCTTCTTGGTCGTCGATGTCATGGTTTCAGTCAAGTTTTCACGCTGTTGCGGGTAGACACGTGAAAGTATACCCTCGTTCATGGTGCATGAAAGGACCTGATCGGCGACAAACGGGAAGGAAATTTTGTCGTAGTGATAAATTCGGATCTGGACACCTACTTTGAGGTCCGCCTCAGCAAGATATCCATCATAAAACCTTCTTACAAGCCCCCATACCGCATTTGTGGGGTGGAACAAGTACCGCCCCAGCAAGTGAAAAACAGTCTCCTTGTCGGGGAAGAGATTTTGCAGTTCTTGAACAAAGCGTGGCATTGAGAAGAAGGGCGGGGCGAAGTACTGGTTCGACATCATTATCAACCATGGCACGTCTTGGATAAACAACTGCCCTTCTTCACAATAGAAGCGTTTGTCGTGATCACCACAATCTTGATTAACGTGCACATAGACATAAGGTTGTCGTAGTGGAGAGGTACTTGAATTTCCTGACGAGCTTTGTCTCAACAATTCACCAAAGCTGTCATTTGAGTACTTGGTGAAGTTCTTGAATTTATCAAGCAATGGAAAGTCCGAGGGGAGCCACCAAGACCCTCCCGGAAAGGGCTCGCAAAAGAGATCCGGAGTAATTGCCTCGGGATGAATGAGGAGAACCCGATCGGAGAGGAGAGCATAGAGGAACGCAGAAGCAAGGCTTATCATTCTGTTCCCTAACCCGAGTACCGCAAACCATATGATGTAGTTGCACTCTGATCGTACTGAAGAACCTTTCGTTTCCAAGGTCGCCAGAGTTGTATTGTACAGAAGAGTGTACGGAGCGCACCTCTGGTGTCGCGCTTCGTAGCTACGTAACTTCGACTTGAGGTAAGCCGAAGGCTTCTTCAGTGATTCTCGTTGATGCAACAGAGAATCGTATCTACTTGCACAAGAACTTTCATCAAAACCACTTGGCAGAAGACCTTCTTCAAGCTGGTTGTGAAAGTAGGCACCCCTGCTAAGCTTATACTTAAAGATATGGTCTTTCAATACTGCAGACACTGTGAGCAAGAACGATATACCCATCACCAGAAGAAGAAAGCCACCTGCAAATTTCAGAAGTTTCTGCGAAAAATTTGTGCGTAAACCCTTGAGTATGGGTTTTGATTTCATGGCTGGAAAGTTGAGACAGCCTTGAAACTTCTCGCCTTCTCTGCCTGCCGAAATATTTCTCTTCAAAAGCTGTATTAATCGCCTAGCTGTTGTCTGTTTGAGCCTCCAAAATCAAGGCGAGCCTCCTCTTCAACTAGTAAATGATGCATGTTTACTCGTTGAAATTCTAACCTAAATCTTAAAAGGATATTCAATGTTAATACCAAATGTCATCATACACAAAATACAATATTATTTATTTTGAACATCTAATTTTTACGGTTTTACTTTACGTCTAAAAAAATCTTATGTAAAATTAATAAGGTTTATATATTTAAATACATCATTTCTCCTATATATAATTAATATGGAATACCATTACCAATTCTCGTGATTTACATGTGTGTGACATAAACATTTTTTTTTCTTTCTCATCTTATAACTAATTTATTTTTATCATTTTACAGACAAAACTAGTATATTATACAACAAGTAAAAAATGGTGGAGAAATATGCATGAATACACTTAGTAAATTAAATTTAATTACAGATGAATTAATTGCACAACATGTCTCTTCTCAAAAGTCGGCCATTGTCCAAGTTTGAAACTCAAATGAAAAGAAATTAAAATCTTTTGTGGGCTAGCAGACCGATTAGGGCTGCAAGCTCCACTCCACGAATTCAATTCACTGATTAATGCAATTAGCCTTCGATTAGGATTCTTTACTCATCTAAATCTCTTGCGGTCAATGAAAAAAGATGCAACTCCAAGTCGAGTATTACACCTGCGACCTGGGAACTAGGGCTGCCCATTGAAATTTTTAAGCTCGGTGCAATTTGTTCACTTGGACATGCTACACAAAATTTCAATGTTCGGACACGATTTATTTGATTACGAAATGGTATTGTTCATCGTTGACTTTCCGGTACATCAGCAAATTAGTCCACCCTAAACCTGGCAGTCATAGCAGCTGCAACTTAAATGGCCATCTCAATTCGAAAACCTACTGGGATTGCACGATTGGGGGGTTATTTTTTGGCTTTGTGTGATGATCATTAAGGATGAGCATTAGGTTTAGGGTTTAGGTTTGAATTACAGAACCTACTCAGAAACATGCTGTGTGGCAACTTGCGAATTTACAATGGCACGAAGGTGGCAGCACATAAAAGTCTCCGGGTGGGTTATCAGAAAAAGGGATCATGAAAATAATCGAAAGTGGCAACAAAAAATCTACCAAAATTTAGGGTTTTCTCAAGACTTTATTTACGTTCAACTGCCACTGAAAAAAAAAAGCGTATGATGGGCTGGGGCTCCCTTTGAAACTTTTATTCAAAAGGGAAAACAATGAGAACGGGTTTGGCTAGGGCTACGGGTTACATTATGTCCTTTCAGCAGTATCATGTTGATTATTTATGGTTCCATTAAACCCTACTAAATTTTTATTCATCTGAATCTTATGCATAATGGACCAATTAATTTTATGTATCCCTCGTTATACGTCAATGGTTTATGGGCTAGCTCCTCGATCTAATGATCTATGGTTTGGAACCCAATTAAACTAGAATTTGGGCTAAATTAATCGACATGAGGAGCCTTGTGATTCATTTATGGTGTATTCAGTAAGATTAAGATGTAAAAGTTGAAGAAAAACACCAAAAACCTAAAATGCATGTCTTATTTGTGGACACTTGATCAACAAAATCAAATAAGACGTAAATGTACCGGACACATACCCCTTAATCTTAGTACAATAGGAATAAGAGATAGGCCATATTTCGACTTTCTTGTTCTTATGTTGCGAAGAAATTTCTCGAGTAAATAAAAATAAGAAGTGCCAAGGAATCGTTTGCAAGCATGTCCATTAAACATATACAATAAAAAGCAACCACCATCACCACGCCCTAAGTAACACTCTAGAAGAGCTATCATCATGTAATCTTCATTAATGACTAAGTTAGGCATAGAAATCAGGATATGGAACCAGACAATTAACTGGATCAGATATTCAACCTGCGTGTGTGAGGGATAACGTTCTTTTAGCTTGATAAACTTTCTTGAAAATACTTTTTCAAAAGTAATTTTGAAAAAAAGAAGTTAAGATTCTGTATTTTCTAAAAAAAGAAATATTCCTATATTTTTAAATTCCATTTATGCTACAGGCAACCTCTACTCCTGAAAAAAATTTAAAGTTTCCTAAATCCTTCATATGGAAACAATGGCTAAGATATTTTTTTGAAGCCGTTTACCATATCATTACTATTGCCTACAATAACTAAATCATCCATGTATACGAAAATGAATAAATCACCTTCTGAAGACTAATATCGAAAAAGAGAGTAATCCGACTTGGATTGATGAAACCCAAATTGTTTAAAAGACGTAATGAACTTGGCAACCCACTATCTAGGAGCTTGTTGCCATCCATAGAAGGACTTTTGTAACTTGAACACTTTTCCTTCAGAACCCTTTGAAAATCTGAGAGGCAAATACAGGGTATATCTCTTGGTTGAGGTCACCATGAAGGAACAACGGCGATGGTCAGTAAGAGAAGAGTCAAATTGTAATCATTTTTGCAACGGACATAAATATATTTGTATAGTCAATGCCTCCAACTTGTGTATTTCTCATTATCACCAAGTGCATTTTGTAGCATTCAATGCTACCTTCCAAGTTGTACTTAATATGAAAGACCCACTTATTTCTTAGAATTCTTTTACCGGGATGAGGAGAGACTAAGGCCCAAATGTTATTTGATTCTAGGGCATCAATTTCTTTCCTCATTATTGAAATTCAGGATCCGATGGATCGGATAAGCACACATGAAACCCAAATATACAATAAACGTGGATCATAATAGAAAAGAATAAGTACAATCGATTATTTATGATATGCAATTTTTTTATATATTTGATTATATTATTTTTATTTTTCAATGTGGAATTGTGTATTCTAACACGCGCTCTCAAGTCGAAGTGGTTTTTGATCCGATTAAGACTTGTTTTTTTTATGTGTAATTGTAGATATTACTTTTATCATAGGTAAATTTAATTTTTGTCGTTTAAGTCCAATGCATCTTCTTGTTCTTTTTTTTTTTAACTGAAACTTAGACTAGAACGAAACCTATCTTCGCCACCCAAGCCATATCACAAGGCAAATGCTTTGATACCATATTGAAATTCAGGAGGTGATGGGTTGGGCGAGCACAAGTAAATTTCTAGTGCATAAGAAACGTGATTATATTACAAAAAAATCAGATCTAACCGATTAATTATAATCTACAATTTCTTATATATTTGATTATATCATTTTCATTTTATGATATGAGATTGTATATTATATCACTCATGTACTCTCACCATTTTGCATCCTGCAAAGCTTCCTCGGGATGAGTGGGTTCCTGGCCTTCGTGAATACCAGCTAGAAAAGCCTGATGCTGAGCACTAAATTCTCCATTAGAGAGGTAAGAACTCATAGAATATGTGCAATCAGTGGTTGTCGAAGAGGAAGTGTATGCAGCGTGACACACATAGTCAAGGAATTTTGTATGTGCTTTTGTTACCCGAGTGTCGAAGAGCCATGCTGGAAGTTGGACATGCCGAGGGTTCGATGACAGGTAATGCGTCATGAGGGATAGCTTGCTGTTGGGCAATGGTTGAAAGGTTCATGGGTTGCAGTGGGCAGGGCATCAATTGATTTTAAAGTGAGAACCCATCAATTGAGGAAGGGTTTGATGGTGGGTAGAAGACTGGCTTGCATCAGGGTTTTGTTGACTGAATATTTGGGGCTATAGACTTTAGACTCACATTAAGAGTGGTGCAGTATTGGGTTGCAGTTGGCCCATTTTACTGTACAACCAAATTTACATATTTTTGGGCCTACATCATAAGTTATGAGGTCTTGAGTAAAAGTAAAAATAGTTTCATCAAAAATAGAATCAGTAGAATTAAAAAATTCCTTCTAGTCAAGATCAGAAAATTTCCACCTCTTAGATGCTTGCAGGATATCCAAGAAATAATTAACGTCTCCTGATGCCAAATTTATCTGAATTTTTTGGAATACGATAAGTGGTATTTAGATCTGCTAGATCTATTTTAAAAAAGAAGTGTTAATATCAGATGAAGGGCAAAATTGGAAGAAATCGGTTATGCTACATAAACCGATCTCTCCCCTTCCATTTATGTAAATCTATCAGTACAGGTTGTTGATGGATGTATAGGGACAAGATAAGTATATTTTTACCTACTTGCAACCCATGTATCAAATATGAGTTTATTGCTAAACCTATATTAAAACCCACCTAAACACCCCAACCAAAGGTGGCTTAACTTCCATCAGTAATTTTTCGTTCGACATCTTTTCAAAATGTTAGATTATTGTGTGGTTCAAACTTGAGTTTGTTTCAATGTAAACATTTATCTTCATGTCTCTCCCTCTCCCTCTCTTTTATCATCCACGCGTTGCTTCAAAGCCCTCTGCATATTCCTCAAAAACCAGAACTCCCAACGGCAACCAATGACAACCGAGTTTCCAACTCTTTCAATAAAACATCAACTACCAGTCATCGTATGCACGATATTCTGTATCGCAATTTGTTTTGTGCTGACGTCTCTACGCAATATTCACCATCTTGAATTCGTATTGAAATTAAGAATTCAATTGATCATGGAAACATGTGTGAATCTCAATTACATAACAAAGATAGATCACATTAAAAAAAGTTAACTTCAATCAATTATAAATGATTTGCAATCTCTAATATATATTTGATTTTTTCATTTTTTATTTTTTCGTTGTGGGATTATGTGTTCTAATACCCACTTTCCAGTCGAACTACTCTTTGATGTCATAAATTATATTTTTTTAAATCATAGAATGGATTAGTTATATATTCATATTAATTTAATCATTTAAAAACATTGATTAATCGCAATTGTATCCAATGATATCTCATAAATTATAATTTTTTGATTAATTCTATTTATGAATATCCATCATGTGTTAAAAGATTTGTCATTCATTCGATTGAAAAAAATATGTTTATGGATGTATAGAAACATTTGTGTGTAGTATTTTAACAAATTTGGATGTCTGATGCAACAATATTATCAAATCTTTAATCCATTAGAACTCTAAATTCGTGCACCTTATGCTCAAAATTATTAGGATTCAATTTCTATTGTGTTGGTGAAAAAACACACTAAAAGTATACAAAAAAAAATATTTTCATCAACGGATCATCATCGAAGTTTTTTTTAGATTTAACCGACACCAATCCAAGTATGGTTAGTTGAAATTAAAGATTTGATTGAAGTCAAAGTATATAAAAAACATAAATTATATTTGTAAAAGTTAAATATAATTTTCTGACTTGTTCGAAGGGTTATCGATTCAACGAAGTCATGCTGTTGCGAGTAGACACGTGAAAGTATACCCTCGTTCATGGTGCATGAAAGGACCTGATCGGCGACAAACGGGAAGGAAATTATTTCGTAGTGATAAATTCGGATCTGGACACCTACTTTGAGGTCCGTCTCAGCAAGATATCCATCATAAAACCTTCTAACAAGCCCCCATACCGAATTTGTGGGGTGGAACATGTACCGCCCCAGCTAGTGAAAAACGGTCTCCTTGTCGGGGAAAAGATTTTGCAATTCTTGAACAAAGCGTGGCATCGAGAAGAAGTACTGGTTTGACATCATTATCAGCCATGGCACGTCTTGGATAAACAACAGCCCTTCTTCACAATAGAAACGTTTGTCGTGATCGTGGTAATCTTGATTAACGTGCATATAGACATAAGGTTGTCTTGGTGAAGAGATACTTGAATTTCCTGACGAGCTTTGTCTCAACAATTCTGAGATACCCACCCGGAAAGGGAAGTTCTTGGTGAAGTTCTTGAATAAGCTGTCATTTGAGTACTTGGTGAAGTTCTTGAATTTATCAAGCAATGGAAAGTCTGAAGGGAGCTAGAACACCCACCCGGAAAGGGCTCGCAAAAGAGATCAGGAGTAATTGTGGGCTCAATAAAAAGAAATTAAAATCTTTTGTGGGCTAGTAGACCGATTAGGGCTGCAAGCTCCACTCCACGAATTCAATTAACTGATTAATGCAATTAGCCTTCCATTAGGGCTATTAATTCTTTACTCAGCTAAATCTCTTGAGGTGTGTTTGGTTGTTTGATACAAATTGGGTATAAGTGGGTTGATAAAAGATACCCTTATTTGATATCTTATTAAATATTTAACTAGTTTTTACACCAAAGCTCACATAAAACCCTTCATAAATCTAATTTGTAAGTATTTTTTAAACCCACTAATTAGATGGGTTTTGAGAATACCCATCTATACCCATATAAATTATACCCAAATTATCTAAACCCAATCAACACATTTCCATCCAACCAAATGCACCCTTGCGGTCAATGAAAAAGATGCTTGTCCAATTGAAGTATTACATCTGCGACCTGAGAACTAGGGCTGCCCATTGAAATTTTTAAGCTCGGTTCAATGGGCTGACACTTGGACATGCGACATAAAATTTCAATGTTCGGACACAATTTAAATGGTATTGTTCATCAATATTGAGTTTACAGTAGATCAGCACATTAGTCCACCCTAAACCTGGCAGTCATAACAGCTGCAGCTTCAATGACCATCTCAATTCGAAAACCTACTGGGAATGCAGTATTGGAGTTTTTTTTTTTTTTTTTTGGCTTTGTGTGATGTTCATTAAGGGTGAGCATTAGGTTTAGGATATCGAAATACCATACCAATTTTGAATTCGAAAACCGTCTCAGAAACATGTTGTTTGGAAACTTGAAGATTTACAATGGCACGAAGGTGGCACATAAAAGTTTCAGGGTGGGTTATCAGAAAAAGGGATCATGAAAATAATCGAAAGTGGAAACAAAAAATCTACAAAAATTTAGGGTTTTCTCAAGACCTAATTTACGTTCAACTGCCATTGAGAAATAAAATGTTTATTCTGGGCTAGGGCTCCCCCTTTGAAACTTTTATTCACAAGGGAAAACACAGAGAACGGGTTTGGTTAGGACTGCGAGTTACATTATGCCCTTTTAATAGTATCAAGTTGATTATTTATGGTTCCATTAAACCCTACTAAATGTTTATTCATCTAAATCTTATGTATAATGGACCAATTAATTTCATGTATCTCTCGTTGCACGTCAATGGTTTATGGGCTAGGGCTCCCCTTTGAAACTTTCATATCTTGTAAATGGTGCGTAAAATTGTGAAATTTTTACTAAAACATATACAGGAGGTTCCTCGATCTAATGATCAATGGTTTGGAACCCTTTTAGAATAGAATTTGGGTTAAATTAATCCATTTGAGGAGGCTTGCAATTCATTATTTAATTTGAAAGGGGTTTTTCTTTGGTATATTCAGTAACACCTAAAATGTATGTCTTATTTGAAGACACTTGATCAACAGGATCAAATATGACGTAAATGTACCAAACACATACCCCTTAATCTTAGTATCTTATTATAGGAATAAGAGATAGGTCATACTTCGACTTTCTTGTTCTTATTTTTCTAAGTTGTCGAGAAAATAAAAATAACAAGTCCCAAGTAAACGCTTACAAACCTGTCCATGAGACATAAACAGTAAAACGCCACCACCACCACCACCACGCGCCAAGTAACACGCTAGAAGAGTTATCATTATGAAATCTTCATTAATAAGTTAGGCGTAAAAATCAGGATAAGGAACCAGATAATTTACTGAATCAGATATTCAACCTGCATGTGTGAGGGATAACCTTCGTTTAGCATGATAAAATTTCTTGAAAATACTTTTTGAAAAGTAATTTCGAAAAAAATAGAAGTTAAGATTCTGCATTTTCTTAAAAATAAGAAATATTTCTATATTTTTAATTTTTTTTTATCGTTCGTACTTGATATCAAAACTGATTCATTGAGTGTTTCTATAGAAGTACAATTTATTCCAAATAGCATGTTTTTATCTTTAAAAAAAACAATATTTGCTGATTAAAAAAAACAGAAGCAATTTCTGAGTTCATGGTGGCAAAGAGAGGACCGGCTGCTGGTGGATAACAAGATGGAGCTGAAGGACAATTTTAGTAGTAGTGCACGCAGCCAAAGCTGAATTCGATCACTGCTGCTTCAAGAAGAATAGGCATTCCCGTTTAGGGCAGCGTTGTAGCATTAATGAAAATAAATGAAACCCAAAGTCAAATAAAAAGAGAGAAGCGTAGGTAACTAGATGCAAAGCTAGATGTTTAGAGGGCACCGTCACGAACTGAACTGTGAATAGGTGGGAGGGAGGTGCTCCCCTAATAGGGTTTCTCTTGGGTCTTTATGTGCCACTGCCCTAATCTCTAGATGCTTTTAGATTACTCTCAATGCTAATTAATGTGTCATTACTCATGTTCTCGTCTCCTGAAATACTGGGTCTGCGTATTTAATGAAGCAAGGCCATGCTTTGGGACTGCAAGTACTCTCATCGTGCTATATTAGTATTACGAAATTGAAATTTGAGGGAAATATTAAAAAACAATTTAATCATCGAACAGATAGTTTTCTCCATTGTATTCCTGGAAACTTAATTATGGACTTAGATAAACGGTGCTAAAGGGTGTATTGGACCCGTAGCTGTGGAGTTCCAAGTTCATAGCTCCATGTGATGAAGTCTCGTATATCAAGTTTGTGTAGGACCAATTCCCCACATCCCGCGGGAGCAAAAAATTAGGCATACCAAATACCAAATCAGGCATGTGGTAATTCGTGTGGTGCACAATGCGTTGAAATTTCATCAAAATTTCTCGAACTTTCAGATTTTCTTGAAAATAGGCGATTTCAGATTTTTACCATTTGTCATTACAAATGGTAAAAGAGAGAGGGAAACGAGGGAGAGGATCATTGATGGGACTCACGAACGTGGATGTAGTAAAGTAGGCGAATGTCGCCATTACAAAATTCATATTTGTGGGGGCGAGCCTATGTATACACCTGATGTCCTCTGACTTAGAATTTGTTTAGAATAGTTTGTGCTTTTGATAAAAAGAAAAACGTCTCAAAATCAAACATTGGTAACGTTTGTTTCAAAAGGAACAAAAATCTAGAAACTACTCTTTTTCAAAAAAAAAAAAAAAGAGATAGAAAACCAAATTACTGTTTTATTAAAAATAATTATCAAGAAACAAAGCATAACACGTCCCAAAAGATGAGAAAAAAGCGTTTGGGAAATGTAATCGGCATATGTGGTTGTGTCTTAGAACATGAATCCCTTCAATGGGCATGGAGTTGAAAGAATACCCCAACTAACTTTCCACAAAGAAAATGCCATCGAAACCAGCATTCACACAAAATAAAGTCAAACATCCTTTGAAAAGTTAACGACCGGGTGCAAGTTGTAGCAAGCTTTTTTTTTTTGGCTTTCGTTTATTTTTTTAAATGGTAGGGGTTACAGCATCTAAAATTGCAATGAACATCCTAGCATCTGTGTACTTTTAACTATAAATAATTTCCGAGTTAAGAAGACAATAGGGCTGACTCCTTTGGAAAAAAAAATGGCTTCCATGATGGAAGGGAGCAGCAGCTCAGCCCCCGACTCGGAGTACAATCGGAGTGTTGTGAAGAAGCGCAGATTTTTTGTCGTGGGGAGGGATGTTGAGACGATGGTTATACTTTTTGTGGTCATCAGTATACTTGTTGTCACACTAAGGCACTTTGGCCATGGTGATCTCAGGATGTACTTTCGGGAATCGTCTTCCGTCGCATCTGAATCTTGTCCTGGAGCAGAATCAGGCTATCACACAAAAGACTCCCAGGTGATCGGCTAGTCAATCTATTATGATTCCAAACGAAATCACAAGAGGAACATTCCTAGTACACTTGGGAATTGGGAATGAAATGGTCATTCCGCGGGGTCACATTCTGGGGAAGTTCTTAGCTTCAAATCTGTGTTACTTTTATTCCATATCCAATTTAATTGAATGCTAGTTTGTCTATATTTTGTGAAACAGGAAACTCAAGAGAAGGCGGAGCTCAAAAAGGTACTAGAGAAGGCGGTGATGGAGGACAAGAAAACAGTGATTATAACAATTTTAAACGCAGCGTGGACGGAGCCCAACTCAACACTCGATTTATTTCTCGAGAGTTTTCGAATTGGAAATCAGACTCAAAAGCTTATTAACCACATGGTATTTGTGGCGTTTGATGAAATTGCATATTCTCGTTGCCTGGCTGGACGATTTCATTGCTATGCACTACAAAGTGACATTAACTTGTCCGGTCAGAAGGTTTTCATGAGCGCAGATTACCTCTATATGATGTGGAGAAGACTTCAACTTCTGGGAACTGTGCTTGAATTGGGATACGATTTCGTCTTCACGGTAACACTTGGCCATCCATGGCAAGAACCCTTTTTTACTACCTCAATTGATTAGAAGCATGTAATTCGAGATTTGACAGATAAAACTGGTAAGTAAATCACATACATTCGCCCGGCGCATCGCACAAGGCATTGGGTGCTTTTCATCACTCGTGCATTTCTTAGAGCATTGCAACTGCATTGTCTTTTGTGAGTGTTGTAGCGCATGCTAAGAGAAGTTTCACCCAACTTCAAATTTCAGGATGTCGATATAATGTGGTTGCGCAATCCATTCCAATATTTCTACCCGGATGGTGATTTCCAGATCGCGTGCGACTCTAACAAGTTCGGCTCCACAGACAGGAGAAACAGCCCCAACTGTGGATTCCTCTACGTGAAATCCAGCAACAGAACTATAAAATTTTTTAAGTTCTGGAACCATGCTCAGGTTTACTTCCCTGGAGTGAACGAGCAGGATGTGCTTAACCGCATCAAATTCAGCCCATTCATAGCTCGGGTCAACATGACGATGCGGTTCTTCAATACGAGCTACATCAGCACTTTCTGCGAGCCAAGCAAGGATCTTGATACAGTTGTGACCATGCATGCGAATTGTCGCGTTGGAATGCAGGTAAAGCTACGAGGCCTCAAGATCGTCCTGAGTGACTGGAAGAGGTATATTGCTTCACCAAAAAACGAACCCTCCGCGAAGAACTGGTCCGTGGCTGGGTTTCCTTAGTATGATCGACGTCATTCATGTTCTATGTCGTGCGCGATACGGATACTAAAATGTTGTCATAATCATAATCAGCTTGAAAAAAAGGCAGATTTTCCTCAGAAACCACTTTTGAGCCATGGAAGAAAAGTAAACGACTTCACCAAACAATTTGGAAAACATTTTTTTGACACCAAAACCAATTTTGAAGACAATTGATTTGAAGTCTTATTGTTCTAGTGCAAGATGTAAGATCAATACTGTTTTAAAATAGGGTTAAACTATGATTTATATATGATTTTTAATTAAACACTTTTTATAATGAATTGAATTGAATTCTATTAGTACAATTAATCTTACATCGGAAAATAAAATTGAAATAGATAATTATATAAAAAATTATAAATTATTAATAATCGATTGGACTTAATTTTTTTTAATGTGATTCATATTTGATGTGCACTTATGGTTTAGGTGTGGTCATTCGATTCATCAAATCTTTAATTTCAATGAATTCAAATAAAAATAATTTAAATATTTTTAAATTTTTTATAAAATAATTGAATTGAATCCAAATAACCCTGAATTCGAGTTATCGAATTGAACCCGAGTTTTAAAAGAGTGAAGATCAACACTAGTAGTGAGTAGTCAGTCCATTTACTTGGTTCCTCAAGCCTCAAAGCGGCTACTCGTACTCAGAATTAAAAATTGCAAACATGGTGAAGTAATGGAACTAGAGTCGCACACACCACCAGACTCATGTGTACGCATCTAAAGACATTACAGCGGCTACTCAGATTTTTTTTTTTTTTTTGTTTTACAAAAATAGATTTTCTATAACTTATTCCACGTCTAAATTAATTGCTAAAAAACAGATAAATAATTATTTTAGTGGGGAATTAGAATCTTATTCGCGTTGGTGTCAACATTACAGCTTAAAATGAAGTACCACAGCAATAACAAATATAAGCGATGCAGATGACTAAGGAAACCTGGTGACTGACCAGGATTTGTTCCTCTCCGACGAGGCGATATACCTCTTCCAGTCGTTGAGCACGATGGTAAGAGGACGGAGTTTGGTGGGGAGTCCAACACGACAGTTTGCATGCATGGTCACCACATGATCCAGATCCTTGCTTGGTTCGCAGAAAGTGCTGATGTAGTTAGTATCGAAGAAGCGCATCGTCATGTTCATCTCATCTACCAGGGGATGGAACTTGAGATCGTCGAGTGCACTTTGCTCATGAGCTCCGTTATAGTAATCGCGATAATTGTACCAGAATTTGAAGAATTTTATGGTTTTAGGATGGGATCTAATGTAAAAGAATCCACAGTTTTGGACGTTTCTCCTATCGGTGGAATTGAACTTGTAGGAGTCACATGCCATCTGAAAATTGCCTTCGGGGTAGAAGTGATGCATTGGATTACGCAGCCACAGTATATCCACATCCTGAAAATATTCAGCAATATGACGCTTCGATAAAATGATACAAAGGGAAAATGTTGAAAACCTAAAAAATTAACCACACACGAGACACAAAATTGGTGAATTTTCAAAAGGGGAAAACTATAGGAATGAGATTTTCATGCATTCCACAACTTACGATGCAACGTTGTCGATGGAGCAATGAAAGTAGAATTAATGATACAGGTTTATGTTAATAGTAACTGGATAGAAGATGAAGCCATTTACCGTGAAAACGAAATCGTATCCCAACTCAAGCACGATTCTCAGAAGATCAAGCCTTCCCCAATTCATGTTTAAGTATTCTGCGTCCATAAAAACCCTATCGCCACCAAAGTCATTGTCGGTGTGCAGTGGGAAGCAATGGAGGTTTAATGCCAAGCAGCGATAATATGCAACTTGGTCGTACGAGAAAAGTACCATATGGTTGAGTAGGTGTTGAGTCTGATTTCCAACTCGAAAGCTCTCGAGGAACAAATCAAAGGTCGAATTTGGTTCCGTCCAGGCATCGTTTATAGTTGTTAAAATCACTGTCTTCTTGTCTTCCATCACCGCATCTTCTAACATGTTCTTCAGCTTCTGCTTATCTGCTGTGAACTGTCTCCCACAAAATTTTCAGTTCACTAAGGTTACTTGCCAGCTTACGTCGTAAACCAGTTACACATCTGGCTAGCTTATGCAACGGAGTTGAATAATTCTAGTGATAAATCAGTACCAGTAGTCGCACGCGGAGAGAGATGATTATCTTACCGGGGGCTCCCTGGCGAGATCACAATATCCGGATGCAGTTGTAGAAGATCTCCTTAACACCAGCTTGGAATCACCATGTGTAAGTCGTCTTGCAGTGATAACAAGGAGACTTATTACTACAAATATTATCACGGTCAACTCAACATCCCTTCCGGCGACAATGAAAAGGCGGCGTTTCCTAAGATTACTTGGATCGCCGTGGGAGTCCAGGGAGGAGGAGGTACTACCTCCCGCCACTGGCGAACTCATTTGATTTTGGGTCGAAGCTCCAGTGTTTTCTCGGCCTCAACAATGCTATGAATGGGTTAGCTACGTAATGACCGCACCATTTATACAGGTATGCAACTGAAACCTAACAGAGGTACGGAACCCCATGGATCAAAACGACCAGATTAACATGCAGACAACACACACGGGGGGTTAATAATGTACACTGGGATATAATTAATAAAATAATATACATAGTCAACGAATTTATTTTTTAAACAAAAATACCAGCATATAGCGACATTAATCAACTACGAATATGGATACAACTCCATGGAGAAAAACTTATCATTGGATGCATTTCAATAATTATTTTTAATAGAATATTAATGAAAAATGTATGCCATATTAAAATAAATAATTCCACATCGAAAAATTGAAATGAAATCTTCAAGTTATAAGAAATAAAAAATTATTAATAATTAATTAAGTCTAATATTTGTGATGTATTTTTTCTTATTTACCTATGTTTCACATGTGTTTGATCGATACATTGAATCCTTAATTTCAACATTTCATTCCTCAAACTCAAGACAAGAGTTTCTATATCATATCCAAGATGCATTCTTTTCTTGCCTAATATATTCCGAACCCTGCGCTATCTTTGGGATCCTGCACAAGTGCAATTCTTTCCTTGCGTAAGTTTTCGTTCGTCTTATATTTTTTTTTCAGTATTACTGTATCCTTCCTTTTCACTCTGATATAAAGACCAACACGCAAGATGAATATCCGAGGGAGCTGGAAACATTCGAGAGAAGGCGATTCCTGGACCGAGGGGGAAGGACTCATACAGTGCATGCATGAACTGGAGAAGAACATTTTCTTGAATTTGTTTTTTATGGTTGCTGATTTTCTTTATGCTTTCGCATTTTAGAAGGTTTTAGACTTGCTATTTTGGCACTTCCTTCGGATATGAATGGCTAAGCACTTTCTGAATTTAACAGCGAAAGTGGTTGTCAGTTTTAACTCATTGTTGTTGAATAAGCTTAGGGTTGCTATTTTCTTGTACTTCGCAGGATTGATCTAAGAAAGAGTATGGTGGCACACCACTTACACATTGGAGAATCGAAACGATCATAATTAAACTCAACGGAGCCGACATACGAAAAAATCGTAGAGAACACACACACATATATGTATGTATATACATATATATGTGTGTGTGTGTGTGTGTTGTAGAGTTTGTATGAAGGTGGTGTGCCACCATTTCAAATTGAAACTCAATTTAATTTCTCTAACTCGTCTGTATGTGTAGAGTTTGTAACAATAATGGGGAAAAATGTATGTAATTGTATTGACAATCAGATGTATATCAAATTTTAAATCTATATCGTATATATTGCTATTTTCCATATATCAAATCTAAATTTACAATCTGCCATAAATTTCATCATATTATTTGTGAATCATATGATTTTTCAAGATATGTTAATTACAAAATTTTTCTATCGCTGAGGTTATTGTAGTGTGAGAATAACAGTAGTTGAAAATATTAATTCAAATTTATTTTTTGAAATATCTTATTTTGTTTTTGATTAAATTTTTTAAAAGGAACTTGAAAATCTGGTAGTATAAAAAATAATTAAGAAATTTTCTAATAAATGTGTATACTTCACAATTTGCCGAAAGTTTGTCAGTAAATGCAACATTTATTTGTATTCATATTAATAAATTTGCATTTATTTAAATAGATGAATCTACATTTGTATCTACCTGTGCACTGACTTTCGGTTCACATTAATGCCTATACACATGTTTGTGGGTAGCCCACTTTGAGCATGCATTAAGGTCAAATGTAATAAGATGAAGCTATGTTTGTTTGTAGTCCAGTTAGGGCACAATCTAGGTTTCTTGCACGTTAGGTATTTTAGCACAAGCCTTGGATGAGTTAATAAAGAATAATGGCAAAATAAGCATAAGCCAGAGATTGCAGTTCTAACATCTTGCTTTTTTAAAAGAAAACACAATCTCTGTGTGTGTGTGTTTTGAGAGTGTGGCCTTTTTGTTGCTGAGCCAATAGGGTTTAATTTCATGCAAAATAAGGGTTTCCCTTCTAGCTACATATTTATTGCCTAATAAAAACTGATATATATAATTTTTTTTACAAAAATGACCCCTATCAATATAGGCAACGTTTAGTAAAACTACTTTAAAAAATGATTTTAATAAAATTAAAAATCATGATAAAATAAGAATTAATATAATTATTGTAGATTCATTCATGTTTTAAATGTAACATATTTACTCACAATTATTAAAAATCATATTTTATTAATTTAAAAATTTGAAAATTATATTCATTTTATAAAAATAATATATAAATATGTAAATGATATTTTATATTATTAGCATAGTTTAAATATATTTATATTTATATTATAATTAAAAATTAAAGTATTTCAATAATTTAGTTGAATAAAAAAATAGTACTGATTGTAACAAAGAATTTATTTGAAGAATCATATTGGTTGTAATTATTTATAAAAGAATTAATATAATTATGAATTTAAATCTTAAATTAATTCTTAAAAATCAATTTTTATTAAAAAAAATATTTAGCTACCTTCCAAAAAATAAAATAACAATTCTAAAATTTAATATACATTTACAATGTACAAAATTTTTTTCAGATAAAATTTCATTTTTCCCCATCCAAGGATGTGGTTGGGTAAGCATTAGACTCTAGAAGTTATAAATAGGAATGGCAGCGGGGCGGATATGGGGCAGGTAGACTCTTACCCGCTACCCGCTCCGCCACCTAAACTGCCCACCGCTACCTGCCCCGCCCTGCTTGTTTCATCCACTTACCCGCCCCGCTGCCCGCCCCACTACCCGCCCGCCCGCCTGCCATTCCTAGATCTTGCAAGAACTAAGAGGGGCAAATTGGACATTTTCCTTGATGTCATTATGATGGCTGAAACACAAGTATTGACAAAAAAAAAAGCAAATAGAGTAAAAATTAATATTTCCCTAGATCTTAGTTCTCTTGTTTTTAATTCAGACTACGCAACACAAGTATTTACAAGGAAAAAAACAAAAAAAACATGATGAATCCTATGAATAAACAAAAAAAATCATTGAAAGTGATAACTAAATTAAACATGGTGGATCCTAACATATAAAATGGAAATGAAAAATTGAGGATAGGCCAACAGTATAGTAATGATCGATGTTCAATGGTTTCATTAAAATCCTAATTTTTATATATAAATTCTTATTTTAAAATACAATTTACTATTTATAAATTTAAATAATAAACGAATTTTAATTTTTAAAACATATAATAAGGTGGGCAGCGGGTCGGGTAGAGGTAATTTTGCTACCTGCCCCATTACCCGCTACCTGACTCTCGCGGGTAATAAACAAGGCGGATATCTGACGGGTAGTGGGCCGGATTATCCATTTTGCCATCCGTAGTTATAAATGGCCTTCTCTCGTCTATCGAGAGTATACGGAGAAGAAGGAAAAATGAAAGAGGATATTGATCCAAATCAACTGCTTCCTTCGCTTCGCCCTGCGAACAGATCCCCGTCGAACGAGGAAGCCAGGAAAGTTGCTTGGCCAGCTATTTTAGTCATCCTCATCGTTACCGGTTTTACTTTGGGATACATATCTAATTACCATATCAATCCTCCTCAAAAAACCGTCACTACTACCATTGATGATCACAATGATTTCAGCTACATCAAGTGTAGCAGCGCCGTCCCCAAGGGCACCGAGCGTCGAAAAATTATCGATAAGGTGTTTGCCGGGGTATCACCCTGGCAGAATTTCCCTCCGCCGCACTTGGCGCCGCACCTACGCCGTGATTGGAAAGTTGTATGGGGCTCACACAATCCAGTGTTCGAGCACCTGATAAGAAAGGTCATGCCCAAGACCATAATCGAAGTCGGGTCGTTTCTGGGGGCATCGGCAACGCACATGGCGGCACTCACAAATAAATTAGGTCTCGGCACCCAAATCATCTGTGTTGACGACTTCCGTGGTTGGCCTTTGCTTGCTGATACTGGCAATGGGCCAGCCATTAAAATGCTCAACGGTGACAGCATCCTTCTCCAACAGTACATGATGAATGTTGCTCTTGCCAATGCCACCGAAAACATCATATTTCTACCCTTCTCTTCAACAAGTGCCCTCGATGCTCTCTGTGCCTGGGGTATTTACGGTGACCTGGTTGAGATCGATGCCGCCCACGACTTCCACTCCGCCTGGGATGACATCAACAACGGCTACAAGGTAAATATAATCCATGAAACTTTTTGCTCCTACTAATCAACCTACCATTTGCAAGAATTATATTTTTCTATTTAATGTTCAGAAAAATCTCCTGAAAATGCGAAATTAGAAAACAAAATCCAAACCAGTGTTCCAAAGATTGACTCAGTTAGGGTGATACCCCGGCTGTTAGAATCTTTTCTGGAGAGTAGTCCCTGGATAAAATGATAGGATGTGTTTAATATGTATATATACAAGTTTCTATAGTGCCTGACTGGTGTTGGATGACGTTATTGTTACCATATGTAATGTCTGTACAACAGGTATTGCGCCCTGGTGGTGTCCTCTTTGGCCACGATGTTGTTATGGATGGTGTGAACAGAGCGGTTAACCTATTTGCTAAGATTCATGGATTGCGAGTGGGCGTCCACGGCGAACATTGGATCTTATCCTAATGTTCTGAGAGGCGAACATTTGCGTCCCTGTTTCAATGCTAAGTATGGACCTTTTGTAAGAGTTTCTGTCGATCTGTGCTGAAGATAATAAAAAGTCGTTGTACGACTCGTTGGTTTGAAGTGAACCTGGGGTGCTACTTGTTATTTTGTGCCGTGTTATACGGGTATTTTCGTTACCACTCAAGCCGCCGGAATATTTTCGAGCATCATTTTGATCCTGTGCCCTGATTCAGATCGTGTCACGGAAAAGAAAAAGGAGAAAATAACAGACCAAGTCAATACACAAATATAAATTCGTAATCCATTTTCCAGTTTTAGGTTTTAATGTGACTTCTGCCAACCAGGACAAATGGCGGCAAGATAGTCCCGAGAAACCACAAATGGACAAAGAAAATCATCTGGAGATGAAAAACAGTAAAAAAGCGATAAGAAAACAAAAGAACATTTTATAATAAGCACATATAATTACTACTAAAGGTATCATTTTGATAGTTTGTCCAATAACAAACAATGCATTTGTATTCAGGTTCAACTCAAGTGGACGAAACTTGTTGGAATTTGATCGCCAAAGAACGAAACATCAACAAATTTCACGAAACAAATGGTTTGACTATAAGAATTTCGAACTATTCGTATTTATAATCAATATGATTTCCATTAATATCATTTTATTTTATGGGATTTAGGGTTATGGTTTGAGATTGGTCCTTACAACGTTCCAACTTCCAAGCGCGCATGCAGAGTTTCACGAATGATGAAGAAGAAGAACATCACATATAAAACTTTTGCTTATTTATTTAGCATATAATGATACTGTTTCTTATTTATTGCTCTCTGAGATTGTGGACGATTGAATGGTTAACCTCTTCATCCCAAAACAATGAGGCACCACAGCAAACACTGTGTTCAAATAACAAATATAAACGATACAGATCACTAAGGAAACCTGGTGACTGACCAAGATTTGTTCCTCTCTGACGACGTGATATACCTCTTCCAGTCGTTGAGCACGACTGTAAGAGCACGGAGTTTCGCGCGGAGGCCAACGCGACAGTTTGCGTGCATGGTCACCACATGATCCAGATCCCTACTTGGCTGGCAGAAAGTGCTGATGTAGTTAGTATCGAAGAAGCGCATCGTCATGTTCATCTCATCTACTACCGGATTGAACTTGAGTACGTAGAGCACATTCTGTTCGTGATCTGAAAGATCATAATCTCGAGAGTCGTACCAGAATTTGAGGAATCGTATTGTCCTGGGGTTGGACCTGATGTACATGAATCCGCAGTTGTGGTTGTTTCTCCTATCCGTGGGTCCAAACCTGTAGAAGTCGCATGCCATCTGAAAATCCCCTTCCGGGAAGAAATGATGCAGTGGATTACGCAGCCACAATATATCTACGTCCTGAAAATTTTCATGAAACTTCTAAAAAAAATGCCCCTCGCAATTAAAGGTAACACTCTGAAAAATTAAGCAATACATGTGTTTTTATCATCCCAACTCATGTCAATAATAACTGCATAGAAGGTGAAACCATTTACCGTGAAAAGGAAATCGTATCCCAATTCAAGCACGATTCTCAGAAGGTCAAGCCTTCCCCAGTTCATGTTTAAGTATTCTGCGTTCATGAAAACCTTCTCGCCACCAAAGTCATTGTCGGTGTGCAGTGGGAAGCAATGGAGGTTTAATGCCAAGCAGCGATAATATGCAACTTGGTCGTACGAGAAAAGTATCATATGATTGAGTAGGTGTTGAGTCTGATTTCCAACTCGAAAGCTCTCCATGAACAAGTCGAAGGTCGAATTTGGTTCCGTCCAGGCTGCGTTTATAGTTGTTAGAATCACTGTCTTCTTGTCCTCCATCACCGCATCTTCTAACATGTTCTTCAGCTTCTGCTTATCTGCTGTGAACTGTCTCGCACCAAATTTTCAGTTCAGTAAGGCTACACATCACTCCGTCGTTAACCAGTTACAGATTTTTCTAGCGTATGCTACTGGAGAAAGATGATCATTTTACCGGAGGCTCCCAGGAGAGATCACAAGATCCGGATGGCGCTGTAGAAGGTCTCCAAAACAGCAGGTTTGGATCACCATACCCAAGTTGCATGGTAGTGATGACAATGAGAGTTAATACTACAAAAAGTAACACGGTCAACTGGACATCCCTTCCGGCGACAATAAAAAGGCGGCGTTTCTTCAAATTACTTGGATTCCCGTGGGAATCCAAGGAGGAGGTGCCACCTCCCGCCACCGGCGAACTCATTTCATTCTCGGCGCTATGCGTGGGTTAGCTGTTCAATGCCCGAACCATTTATATAGATATGCAAATTGAAACCATTCATAATTTGAACAGCGGGATACAGCAGTAACTCCATGGATCAACATCAAATGTGGATACCGTAACTCCATGGATGAAACTGAGGGACGACTTCCAGGTTAATTGAACACGGCTAACAATAAATGAGGTGTCACCCATTCTCTCCCAAATGCTAAGCATTTAATCTCTCGCTCCTTCAAAAAAACAAAAACAAAAACAAAAACACAAGTGTATAATAAACGTCTAGAAAATGCATTGCGGAGAAAAGCATCTTGATGAACATAGGCTTGGTAACCATAGATTATGCGCCCATTTAACACAGCCTACAGGAAATCATGAATAACTTCACTCCTCATGACTCATTAGCCAACAACCCTCATGTACTCCTACCTAAGCATGGCTTTGCCAACCATAGGCTAGATTAGGAAATTAATCCCCTGGAAATATCAGGAATTGAAAATCAAGAATTTACTGTTTTCTAGTTAGCATAATTCAAGATGAAATTATTAACATAGTATTTAATTAATCAAGAATTTACTATTACAAAACTAGACAGCATAATTGCTGTCTAGTTTTGTGATGTGGTGGTCCCGATGGATGAAGGGCATTTAATTTGTAATATACTTGTCAAATAACGAAAGAAAGAAGGAAAAAAGATCCCAAATGACGAGGCACATCCTTAGGTACAAATTTAGGTAACTACCCACATTGTAGTGTAATTGCTAGCACTGATACCATTGTCAAAACAAATGTAGATGCTACACTAGACATCTATCCAAATACATAATGTAGATCCATACCCGGAGCATTAAGGCAGACGATGTTAGAGGATGAGTCCACGAATTCCCTGTCTAGGGCTTAGTGAACGGGGCCGCCACTGGGAGTTTGTGGTGAAAGTAGGATCAAGACTCGTGATTTCAGGAACTGGTAACTGTCGACTCGATTCGATATGAGAAGTTCTTCAGACAAGACAACCCTGAAACTACTTGATTCTCAACATACGTCTTTGAGTTATTAACCAGCTGCACCTAATGAATGGCAAAATTAATTTTCTTGAGGAATTTTGAATATTGGGTACAGAAACCCAAATTATATTGCTTAAGAAAAACATGTTCTCCCACTGTTTTTGGAACCACACGAAATGCCAAGATTTCCAGTTCTTTTTTTGGTCTTTTGCTTAAATAATTTGATTGGGAAGTGTTTTGTATGAGGGCTATAAGAAGCTGATGGTCCTAAATTTGTCATCCAGCACCATGGCATCGGTTAAGATGAGCTCCGCCATCGGCAAGTTCAAGAAGCCGTCGTCTTTTAGTCGGATCCTTAATATTGTGCTGGCTTTCTGCATCATCCTCCTCGTGTTTAGGAATGTATTTCCGGGGTTCATACCCAAATTTGTAAAATTCCCACCTGTCCTATTGCTCGATTGCACGTAGACCATTCCACCGTTTGGCTGGTTTCTCCAATCTATGGAGCTATAAAAATAGTAGCTCCACGAAAACTGAATAAAATCTAGTGAAGCACTGAAGCCAAGTCTCATTATTCATGTAATGGGCCGGAAGGACATTCAGCGACCTGATGAAGATCACCCAGTGTTTATTGACACGGCTGGAAGTAGTGATCGTTTTCGAGGCTGAGCTTGGTCCATGATCAAGACCACTAGCAAATAAGTACCTGTTTTTCCCCCATTGTTTTTCGGTTGAGTTAGTTAAAGTTTACTAGTATCAAGTCTAGTCTGCTCCGTCGATTATGAGTGCAGTTTTTGTTTCTTCTGCTGATGTAAGAGTGCTCTGTTTTATTCATTTGGAAAGTACTCTGCTTCTTTCACTCTGTGTTTGATCATCAAATACAACCGTAGTGTCATACACACACCACAACATCAGTGACAACACTGATAACCATTTACTCTGCGCGATCCAACATCTAGAAAATGGGTTTGGAACCACGTTATATCTCTATCCTCTGATCAAGCGGCCTGAAGTTTCAAAGTTATTGGTCATGCATCTTGACGGCACATATTTTAGTAAACCTTCTTCATGTTAATTTTAGTATAATTTTTGGTCAAAATGATGAGTTGAATATCGAATTTGGTGATTTAAATATTTTAAACTAGATTATATTTTGTGTAAAATGGGATATAATTGATCATTTACACACCAGTTTACTTTTCTGTGTATAAGTTTATGAGTGTTAGAGCATGAAGAGATATTTCAGGTCCACCTGCTGAAACCATGGGAGAAAGAAGAGCGCTGCCTCGAAGTGCTAGGTCAGAAAGAAGATGGAATACATATTGGATAGAGAGCTGGACCAAGAGTTGGGCCAAGTCAAATGGGGCTGGATTTGAGAGATCAAAAACGAGAGGGCGAAGGCCCAACGAACCAGTCCAACATCCCAATTGGTTTAGATTTCAAAAAGTCAGCAGCTATACTTATTACCATTAAGAAAAGCAACTATAAAGATGTAGACTGTGAACTCATAAAAGTGTGGAAAAAAAAGGAATTTTTCTCAAGAAAAAACCTGCTACCTAAGCTCCAAGATCGTGAGCTAGAAATCTTCCTTCAATGAGCAACTTAATATTTCATGGTGAGAGAGTAGGTCAAGCACACAGTACATGGAATTAAATAAGAATGTAGCCCACACTAATGGACATCGGCCGCCACTGATTACTGATTATTAAGTTTAGGTGTTTTAATGTTAGTTAGTGTTTCGACTCCTTGAAGCCAAGTGGTCACTAACAAAATCATAGGTAACTCTAGTTAACGCAAGGAAACTGGAAAATATAAGACGAACTAATTATTAAGGTAATGCTTCATGTCACAACGTTCTCAGTGGATGTCTCCTTTAATTTCAACCAATCATTTATTCAGGTAATAAGAAAAATTACTGCAAGGCAGATACGCATGAATAGTGAAACTTAAAACACTTAAACTGATGGCCGTTATACAAATCTTCACAAGTGCATTCGTTTTCACACATACTTGTATATGATAACAATATGGAAGAATACTACAACATCCCGAATAGATCGTTTCCTGCGTTAAATGAGTTGCATAAACGCTGTCAATCATCAACCACGCTCAAACTTAACCCATTATAAAGAGGTGTGTTTCCAAAGCTATAAATAGAAGGACAAAGACAATGACTGGGATCTGCCCCGTTGTTGAAATTCAGGAGCCAACGGGTTGAGCAAATATACAGAAATTTTAAGTATACAATAAATGTAAATCATATTAAAAAGTATTAGGTTTAATTGATTATTTGAAATTTATAATTTTTTATATACTTGATCATATTAATTTCAAATCCTAATGTAGAATTGTGTGTTCTAATACCCCATCTCGCTCCTTTCCTAAACCTCATGCAGAACGGCAACAAAGCAGATGCCACTATCATTTATGATCACAAAGACTTCTAAATCAAGTTGGAGAAGCTGTCGCACTGCTGCTAGAAATTTTAGGGTTCTTGTTTGTGCATCTCTTGGTAGTTGTTGATTGCCAATGCGGGAAGAAGGGGGATGATCAATTTGAGTCAATTCCATTTTGTGCTTTTGCAGAATTCTATGAAGATTGAAGATTCATTGGTGAAAGAAATAAATATGAACAACTTTGAGGATGCATAGTAGAAGAAAAAATCAAACAGAGGTTTAAGAATTTCTATCTCCTATACACCAAAACGAGTACATGAGAAGAATTACAACTGGAAGAGGTTGCCTTGGATGTGGTAAGTTTTGAGATCAAAATTAGAGCAATTTACATACCCAAACAGTATTGTTCCTTTTTGTGTCTACCCATTCTGTTATATTTTAGCATGTAGCTAAAAGGCACAAAAAGGAATATCAATGAATAGCTTGGCATAATTGTGTTTGATTCAATAATAACTTTGTGTTTGTGTAATTTGATGCAAAAAAAAAAAAACACCAAATTTTACGTGGACGCTCTAAAGGAAAAAAATAACGGACAAAACATCACTTGAACATGAACAGATTTAGGAAATTCTAGTTACAAATACTAGCCACACTTATATCCATTTTGCATGACAATCCTTCCAGATCTATTTCATCAAATTCACACGATTTGGTCAGATTGTTCAAAAATCGCTTCATCATCTTCCAACATATATAAGTAATTTAAATTAAGTAATTCATATTAATCATATGTTAAATAAATAATGATATTTAGTACTATAGATTAAATATTTTCATATTGAAACATAAACCCATGAATTAGATGAGTTTAGCTGATCCAATTATGATAAAATACAATATCATCCTTTTTATTTTAAAAATTGTTTTTCCAACTATTTATTATAGGTGTTTTAATAATATTATGCATAAACTTTATTATAAAATTTTCTATGGGTAATCATTCATTTCTATGTAAATTAATTCCTATCATATTTAGTACTGAATTAATTAAAGCATCTTGTCAAACCAAACCTAATAACATCAGAATCCATGCACAAACTTTTTTGGAGACTTAGCTAATTGCAGCCTAATCTCAAATTCGTCCAACGGAGCTGCTATGAATTCACATTTCTTCTGTCATTAATGATACGTTACCCATCAAAGATATTCTCTTTGCCCGACATTTTTACGAGAATAGATACGACTTGAAGAAGAACAGTAACATGTACTCATCGTATTTATAACAAAACCCTGATTTCTTTCTCTAGACGTTTGTCTGTTTATGACATGTAATGTGTTAAGTGAATTCAAAATAAAAAGGCGTATCTGGGGAGTCAACATTTGTTGGTTTCACTTGCCCTTGGATAAAGAAAGCCAATAGAACACATCAATTGAATTGGGTTGACTTTCTTGAGATTTTATTAACCAGCTGCACCTAAAGAATGGCCAAGTTAATTTCGTTGTTGAATTTTAAATATTGGGTATATGATAAACAGAAAATTTAGCATGTTGTTGTACAATTGTTAATTATTATATGAAATAAATTTATAAACTAAGTCTTAATCAAACATTAATCAAGTATGAACATAGTGGAATTACGGTCGAACATTATATTGAGATGTTTGCTTTGTGAAGGTTAACACATTATATTTTGTCATGATTGAATATCAAGTCTAAACTAAGATTAATACAAGAGTTAGTAGAGATGTATTTATTCAGCTTAACAGATAAATTGGTTACAAGTGCATCATCAACTTTTGGATATGTGGGATTATTTGTTTTAATATTTGCTGTCAAGTTAAACTAGTCTTTGATCTGGTTAATACTTTTTTTTGTAATTGTACATAGTGATCAGGTCATAAATTGATTTAATTTTTGTCGCCTAAGCCATGCATCTCTTTGTTTTTTTTAATTGAAACTTAGATCAGCACGAAACTGATCTTGGCCACCTAACTTATGCCGTAAGGTAAATACACTTTGATACAATGTTAAAATTAAGAATTCAATGGGTCAAGCAAGTACATGTAAAGCCCAAGTATATAAAAAAACATAAATCATATTAGAAAAGATAACGGCCAATTAATTACTAATGATTTATATTTTTTTATATACTTAACTATTTAACTTTTAAATCTTAATATGTGATTATTTGTTCTAATATTTAACCTCAAATCGAGCTAGTATTCAATCTGATTAAGACTTTTATTTTGTGATTGTAAGTAATACTTAGGTTATAGGTAAAAAAAACAGCAATTACAATTTCAGAACAATAATACCTTATCGAAAAATTAAAATGAAATAGTTAAATATATACGAGATTGCATATCACTGGTAATTAGTTAGGTTTAATTTTTTTTAATATGATCTACGTTTTTTATGTACTTGGGTTTCATATATATTCGTCCAACTCATCTTATCCTAAATTTTAACATGATTGTGAAGCAAGACAGGCGGCTGCTACTAGTGTCGTCGAGCCTTATCTTAAGCAGTCCGAGGACGTGAGCAAGGTTAGGATCTCATGTTTTGTCACTAGGTTACTGGAATGGCGTACAAGGGTAGGATCTCATGTTGTGTCAAACCTGCAGTTACTCGCATTAAAGAAAAAATTAATGATCAGATAGCATTTTACAGCAATAATTGTAGCGCAAGTGCTAGGAATCATCTAGCATTTGGGGAGACCAAGCCTCTGGTTGCGAAATCTCAAATACAAGAAATTTATCAACACAATTTTTTGCATGAACCGAAACCTCTGATCCCATCTTGGCTACAATAGGTCTGGTTAAGGTTCTTCATCTGCGGCAGAGAATTTGAAAAAAAAAAAATCCATGAAAAGAGGAACAACATTTAATTGAATGCAAGAGAGCCCGGCCTTCTTCTCTCTAGCATCTGGCGCTTCCTCTCCTCCTCTTCTTGTTGTTTCAAGATGTACTCATCTAGATCCATGGAGAATGACACAACGATTATCAACAGGGCCATTACAGTAGATAACTCTCAAGGGGGCCAGAAAGCAGAGGTGCTTGAATATCATACTCTTATATTCCGGAAAATAAAAATCACATTCACGTCAAAATAATTTATACTATTATTATGAGAGCTGGAGGCGCAGCAGAGTTCATCAGCCGGAGCCCTCCAGCTGTTTACCCGAATGTTGCGTATCTACTCCCAAGTCAGCGACGTAATTACCCATTAATCATCGCGAACCCTAAAAACTAGTGGGCTGATTCTTCAAAACCCTAACTTGACTGCTAATCAAATACATGAATAAAATACAAAAACACATCTTTTTTTATGGTGGATGCTTGAAATTCATGATCAAATGTGTGTGTGAGACTGAATTTATATATAATTGCAAGAAGTTACTCGAAATTATTATAATATTTCAGTTTTTTTTTATTTTCAATGGAAATTAATTTTCCAGTCAACGAAAGTTCGAAGAGGTGGTACTAACAGAGTCCATATCTAGAAGCTTAAAACCTGATAGCTTGATAAGGGAAAAAAGGTGCGAGCTTTTGAGATCGTTTGTAATGACAGAGGGAGGCGATTGCAGTGTCCATGATGGGAGAACGGGGGAAGCACCAAGAAATTCACCCCGGTCCTTCCTGGTCCGGATCCCGCTCACCCTCGTGCTCGTGTTCGTATCCTTGCTGGCGATGATCGGTGTCGCCTCTCTTAATCGGAACACGATATTTTTGCTATCGAAGTTTTACAGTCCAGGTTCACCGTCGGGGGAGTACACGCTCCGGGACGCGGCGGCGTATGTCGCGAAGAACAACACGGTGATAGTGTGTACGGTGGGCGAGGCGTATCTGCAGATGCTAAGCAACTGGTTGATCAGCCTTGCCAGACTGAAGCATGTGGATAAAGTTCTGGTGTTCGCTGAGGATTATCCGACGCTGTACACAGTCAACAAGAGGTGGCCTGGCCACGCCATCATGGCGTCCCCCCGCTGGACCCTGCATCTAACACTTTTGGCTCTATGGTAACCGTTTCGTGTGACGTTATTTGGGTTCATGAGCTTTTTACATGATACAATAACAAAGCCAAACATAAAGAGATGACACTCACCCTGCTCTTGCTAAGAGTTGGATCTCAACTAAAACAAACAAAAAGCTGTACTTGGTTTCGTGTTGTTGCATGGTACCAATTAGGGTTTTCTTCTTTTTCAAGGGATTTTTCAATTTGACATCCAGAAGGCCACGCCATCTTCTTGAGGTACGCTCCTTTTGTCTGGATGCAGAAAGGAGAAGAACTGGTTTCTTCTGTTCTTTCTACTTCGGTTACAATATTCTGACGCAGAGGGGTGCGGACTGTGCAGATCTTAGAGCTGGGGTACAACGTTCTGTACAATGACGTTGATACGGTCTGGATGAAGGACCCCTTTCCTTACTTCCAAGGATCGCACGATGCGTACTATGCGTTTGATGGTGGAGACGTAAGTTCTGCAAATAACACTATCAGAATTATATGTTTAATGACGATGCATTGCTTCTACTGCTGCTGAGATTGTTTGGTCTCAAGAATTGTAGCTGCCTGATTTATCTAAGACCCACGCCGGGGGCAAAATTACTGATGATCACTTGGGCCGATCGCATGAGTTCGCTGCAGTGGAGTCCAGGAGTGAATGATCAACCCCTTTCAATTGGGCAATCAGGGAGACTCGTGGGAAGGTACCATCCCTTCTTTTGCTCCGCCATTCCCGGCTATGAGATGTCGGCGGAAACATATTGCAATTGACAGGTCGACGATTATCTTCTTCCGGCAACGGCGTTCCCCTCTGGTCTTAAGTACTTCGGTAACAAAGCGTGGGCTGAGCAAACCAAGGGTCAACATGCCATCATCCACAACAATTACATCGCTGGGAGAGACAGCAAAATCCATCGGTTCAAGGAGCGTGGCTTATGGCTGGTCGATGAGCACTCCGATGAGTCCCCGCTCGGCAAACTCTGCCCCGAAAACCAAAACTGGACCCTACGTTGTTTCTGATATGCAGACAAAATCCTGTTGCTTTATTCCCCACTCTCATGGTTGTATCAAAGAGAAACATCACCTCAGGATTCATCTCATCTTGAAATAAAACATGAACCAGGGGCTGTTTGGTAATTTTTTAATTTTATTTAAAGTATATGTTATACTTTTTTACAATGATAATACTTTCAAATTTATTGTATAATTACCTAAGTTTTACTAATTTATAACCTTAGACATGAACCTGAAGAAGAGGGTTTGCATGCCATAGCCCATTGACATCAACGAGTTTAAACAAGCGCCCATTGACATCAACGAGTTTAAACAAGCTTGAACCCTTATAGGCCTAGTTTGGTAGGGTAGGGTAGAATACATTGGTTTTCTTTGGATAGTAAATATACTATACGTGTTTAGTAGACATGATTTATTTAAACCCTTTTTAATATAAACCTGTCATTTCCCGAGTTTGTGGGTTTTACTCAAACCCACCATATTGATGGGTTTGAAAATATCCAGTCTTTAAATAAATATTTTGAAAAAATATCATTTTTATTTACTATGTACCAATTTTTTTTTTAAATCTAGTTAAATATAAACCCATCAAACATCCCAAATAATTCTAATCCAATTTATTCCTATTCTATCTACCAAACTGGCCCTAAAGTTGGGTTACCGTCTACAACCCCAAGTTTACAATCTGCAAGGTTGTAAACAAAAGGAGAAACTGTACTAACAATTGAAGAGTACTTTCTAAATACAATTGTAGTTTGTCTTTATTGTGTGCAATCTGATGGGTCATTTACAAATATGCCCACTCTTGCATCCTACAAGACTCTCAGTATACTATTACGTTGTTGCTAATATAAGCCTAAAATAAATATTACCATACTTAACCGGAGATATCAATCATGAATATATGGCAAATAATAAAAATCAATTATAACTAGTAATGAAACATCCAATTTAATATAACAGTGGATATCAATCATGAATATATGTTAAATAAAATAACATGACCAAAACTAAAATATTAACATTACAATTATATCTATTTTCCCGAAAAACAAGTCAAAAATAACAAATCGGTTAAACATGAGTGATCATTTTATTGAATTGGATGAATAATTGAAGGATGTAATTGAAAAATTGGTAAAACTTCTGGTCCAAACAAACATTACACAACACCATCCCAAAACGGATTAAAACAAACATAGATGTTGGTCTTTCTGCATGTAGCAAATCCAAAGTGTTTATATATATCATATATGCCTTTAGACGGCGTCTCACTGGAGTATCATGAATCTCTTACATGTTTGTGACATGACAAGTAAGATCCCCAAAAGAACTGCTTTGCATCACCAGATGAAAATTGTCTCACACCGAGAACGAGGCAGGTTATGAATAAAAGTAGCGACGTCGACCTCGAAAATGCTTTAAAGCTGTGGCTTTTGCTGCGGCAACCCTCATTGTTTCTGGGTTTTTTTGAAAAATACCCATTGTGTTTTCACTGTGTCATTGTTTCGGGACTGTGGGGATGAGCGACTGCTTCGTCTTCGGAAAACCCCATTTTTCTGCACGAGGAAACCCAATTCTAACAATTTTCCGGGAATATGGGATTTTGGTGATAATTTTTTTAAAAAAAATTTGGCAGGAATTTTTCCTGAATTTTTGACGCTTTTGTTGAATTCTTGTATAATTAAATCTACGTCGGGGTAAAATGGTCATTTTTTTGCTAAAATCAAGCCAACCTACTTTCTATTTTTCTACTATTTATCTAAACTAATAAAATTATTTGAGAGCCACCCAAACATTCTTTTTTTTTACTTCAATGATATGGATTTATGTTATGAAATGAAAAAATCTAAGATAATAACCGTTTTCGAGGAAACACTTGAATGCCAAAAAATAAACATTAACTATCACATATGAATTATGAATACACGATTCTTTACATCAAAAAATAAAAGAAAAAGAATAAAAATGAAAAAGATTTCTTTGATATCTTTAATATAAAAGAGAAGACTTGAACTTTATACCTCAACCATGATGTTGATGTGGTGAATGGAACATAGTGGCTACATGTTTATAAAAATAGGAGGAAGTGGTGGATCACCATCACAATGGACTAACACCTTGAATGCATATCTTTATTCTACGGCATTTTAAGATCTAGGGGTAAAACGCCCCATCTGATTTCAAAGGGTTAGGCACTTGTCTCACCAATATTACATTCCCTGTAATGGATCTCAGCCTTTTCACCATCAACACCCACGACTTCGCAGCACTCGGAACGATCCATCTAAATACACACGAAGTAAATGAAAATAAGGAACTCAATTGAGAACACATGAACCACTTAATGCTCAGATTAACAAACCCTGCTTTGAATTCAAAGACAGTGCAAGAGAAAGAATGAGAATAGGGTTCACCTCCTTCCGAGTACCAGATGGTGAGACCACATGAATCTCCGAAATGAATTCCGCTGTATGATTGCCATCACGCACGCAAGCCTTCAAAGAACGAGCTTTCCATCTCCTGTAAGTGGTGAGAGTCTGGTTTGATGTACCTTCAACTCTTTCGAAAAAGAATGCATGTGGTGCTTCACACGGATCTCTGGTCGGCGGCCTCGTGTCGAATATATAATTTGGACCTGAAAAGATGATCCTGTCAATGCCAGAGCACGTAAGGATTACCTTGCAGATGAAGATGTAACCTCGATTCGGTGAAGTCCAATGTCTAAAGGTTTCAATAGGCTTCTGAAGGTAACTTCTCGGGAAAATACTCTCATATATATAAGCTGAGTAGCCCCAGGAAATGGAAAATGACCAGTTGCTAGGATGGTAATAGCAGACTGTCATTTGCAGCATTCGCGATTGATCCATCGCCGCCGCTTTCATGAGGTGGCGCAAGGATTCGGTATGATTTTTCCCCGGAAAGTAGGGATCCGCATCGTGCATGCGATGGAGGGATATCAATGGGACCGCCGGGTGTGATGAGAAGAACCCTGATATGTCACCTCGTAGATCCATCTGCAAAAAATGTCCAATCGAGTGTTATAATATACTTCACTAATCTTGCAATCCAATAAGGTATTATTACCTGGTGCATTCCCTTGTTTGGAGAAAAGGAAACCCCTATGTCAAAAATGCAGGCCATTACCATCAGGTCATAGGTTTTCATATCCCCATAGTTTCTTGAGCAGTTCTCTATATTTCCGGCGAGGGCCTTCGCCAACGGATAACTGAGAATGATTCCGCCACCACCGAACGCCATGTCGAACGAGAACCAGTAGTCCGCCAAGAACCACTCCGTCAGGCCACCGATGTAGTAGTACTTCTTGTGATCGTATTGCCGAAGAAGGTCGATGATATTGTCCAAGAAAAAAATAGAGTCGTCGTCCCCCATGATGAGCCACCGCAGGTTCTCATTGTCAACCTCCCGGAAAACCTCCAATATCCCCTGGAACAGGCGGTTCTTGGTACGGACGCCAGGAGGCGACACTTTATACGGTGGCCAAGAGGCGGGCCATGGGAGGAGTTCCGCCGTGGGAGCAGCGTCGAGGTACAAAAGTCCATGTGTGATATTTGGCTGCCACCATGATTCCAAGTACGCTCTGCGGTGGTGCCACGCACGCTCGGAGCCCACAATGCCAAAGGCAAGGTGGCTGAAATTGGTCGGAGTAATTTTTTCCGAGGAATCTTCTGGTGGGATAGTTGCTGCCTCCATCTGATCCGGGAGTAGAAAAGTAGAAGACTCATTGCAAGGGAGAGAAAGTGGGATCAAGAGTGTTGTTAGGGTTGAACTAATCAGAATTACGCAAATGAACCAAAAATCACCCGAAAACAAGAAATGCATCGAGAAGACCATGGAAAAACAGCACCACCATAATTTTGTTCTGCAAACTGCAATGCCTTTTTGGGCAAGTGCAAAAATATTCAGACATTTAAACAAAACAGCTTCGCTTTTAAATCTTTTAGAGAGTTCCAAGGATGTGCCTCGTCATTTGGGGTCTTTTTTCCTTCTTTCTTTCGTTATTTGACAAGTGTATTACAAATTAAATGCCCTGCATCCATCAGGACCACCAGATCACAAAACTAGACAGCAATTATGCTAATAAATAATATTGACTCAAATAAACCTTAGGTACAAATTTAGGTAACTACCCATATTGTAATGTAATTGCTAGCACTGATACCATTGTCAAACCAATTGTAGATGCTACACTAGACATCTATCCAAATACATAATGTAGATCCATACCAGGAGCATTAAGGCAGACGATGTAAACCCTCGTAAGGCAGACGATGTTTCCTCTCGGATGAGTCCACGAATTCCCTGACAAGGGCTTAGTAAACGGGGCCGCCACAGGGAGTTAGTGGTGAAAATGGGATCAAAACTCGTGATTTCGGGAACTGCAAACTGTCGACTTGATTCAATATGAGAAGTTCTTCAGATAAGACGACAACCTTGAAACTACATGATTCTCAACAGACGGCGTAGAGTAATTACGTATTCAACTGGGTCTGAGATCAATCACAACCTCAGTTAGACTCCTAGTCTGAATGTTCACTGCACATTTGAATGTTGAAATAACCCGTCTGACTTTTATGATAGTCAACGATGACATCGTAAAGTGAAATTTCGTGGCGCAGGTGGTGCGCCGATGTCCACCCTACGAGTTCATCTAAAAATCAGAAAAAAAAATTGTAATGTCTTTCAATCCTTACCTATTGTAAAACCATTAAATAGAAAAATAACATAGAAATAGGGGCAAAAACCTTGAAACACATGTAAATTTTTTTATATTAGCAATTTGGCGTATGTTCTGTAAAAAGGAATAAGTTAGGGTTTGTAGGACCATCCAAAGGGTAGTCACATGAAAGAGGTCTTATATATCCTTTTTTTCTGATAATCAACAACATTTTTTCTATACTCTCTCATCGGCGTCTAGCTTTGACGACCAAATGTTCATAGAAATTGGAATTTGATTCTTACACATCAAAAATCCCCGGCATGGCGTTTTTGCGGTTGCAGCCGCTTTACTTGTTGGCTGTCCTCTGTGGCATGTTTATCACCGGCGCTTGGTTTGCCATGAGCTACGTCAGATTAGATGCTTCTGTGGGTTTTTTGTTCAAAAAATTCCAATAGCTGATCCCAAACCTCCTTTTTACTCAAGATTACACTTTTTTACAGGTCGTTTCCATCACTGAAGAAAAGGAGGGGAAGTCTGGCAGCAGTGAATATTTCTCATTGGAGTGCACCAATTCATCTCAAATCTGCCCTAAAAGCGACAACACACCAGAACCATCAAATAAAAAAAGTTCAGCTTCTTCGACTTGCCCCGAGTATTTCAAGTGGATATACGAAGACTTGCGCCCCTGGAAGGAGACTGGGATTTCTAGAGAATTGGTGGAGGCAGCAGCTGGTAAAGCCTGTTTCCGTCTCGTGATCGTTGGCGGGAAGCCATACGTTCAACACTACAAAGGCGCATTCCAAACAAGAATCCCGTTCACTATCTGGGGAATTCTTCAGCTGCTGAAGTGGTACCCTGGAGAAGTCCCCGACGTGGACCTGGTTTTCAACGCTGAGGATTATCCCAACGTTAGAAAAGGAGGTTCACTGCCACTTCCAGTATTCCGATATTGCGGTGACAACGACACCGTGAATATCGTGTTTCCCGATTGGTCTTTTTGGGGTTGGTGAGTCAACACCCATTTGCTTCAAATTTCATTAATTGTGATATCTGCCTTAATTCAAAGACACATTTGAATAGGCCTGAGGTGAATATCAAGCCATGGGAGATGGTACTCAGTGATTTAGACAAGGCAAATAAACGAAGGGCGTGGCAGGACAGAGAGCCATACGCATATTGGCGGGGTAACACTAAAACCGGAGGTCCTTTGTCAAGACGTGATTTAATGAAATGTAACGTTACTCCAGAGAACGACTGGGTGCTCGTCTCTATGCTCAGGTACTCGCATTATCCCCAACTGCATAACATTAAATTATTTGATCAAGTGTTTGTTAAGTGGAGCTATCATCTTAAGAAACACATCAGCAACTTGCTCCCTCTGCGGGAAAATAGTGACATGTTGAAGAAAATGCAGGTCTGGGAAGAAGAGCGTGCAAATGGCTTTATGAACTCCGACTTGGATGCCCAATGCAATCACAGGTGAAGTGTATTGAATTAGCGATCACCTTGTTCTGATGCTCATGTTCTTGTATTTCGTTTGCAGGTACAGGATCTTCATTGAAGGCTCCTCATGGTCTGTCAGCGACAAGTACATTCTTGCGTGTGATTCTCCAACTTTATACATCAAGCCTCGGTACTTCGACTTCTTCATTAGAGGCTTGAAGGCTCTGACGCATTACTGGCCAATTAACCCGGATGACAAATGCAAATCCCTCAAACATGCTGTTGAGTGGGGAAACAAGCATCACAGGGAGGTAGGGTGCCACTTCTCATAGAATAAGCAGTCATCTTTACAATGTGGAATCTCCTTATCGTGCCCAATTGAAATTCGTCTCTCTTCAGGCTCTTACTTTAGGCAAAGCCGGCAGCAGCTACGTGTTCAACGAATTCAGCATGACCCATGTTTACGACTACATGTTACATGCGTTGAAGGAGTATGCTAAGCTTCTGAAGCACAAGCCTGAAGTTCCTCCGGGAGCTGAGGAGATCTGCCAAGAGACTATCGCATGCCCTGCAGAAGGACTGATGAAGAAGTTCTTACTTGATTCCATGGTCAAAAGTCCATCTCCTTCCAGCCCATGCATCATGCCGCCACCCTATGGCTCCGCGTCTCTCCGCTCGTTTCTTGAACGCCAAGAACAGAAGGAGAAGCAAGTCCAAGGTTGGGAAAAAAGGTACTGGAGGAGTCATGGCTTGGAGGCAAAGAACATGACCAATGAAACCTCCCAAACCGCATAACTTGAGAAATCCAGCACCTTTTATAGGGTATCAGAATTCTATCCAACAGGAAAACGAAGAAGTTCACATCTCAACTGTGTCTGTTGGACAGAATCAAACACACCATTAGTCCAATAAGTGCCAGAATGTGTGTTATGAAGCCTATTGCTTTGGTTTCAAGTTGTGATCTTTGTATTTCAATATAATATTTGATTGCTTTCGATTTCTACTTCTTCGTTTCACCTAAAGGTTAATTAATTCTTTCATTTTTAGCTCACGCAATGCTCACAATAATTTTTAGGGTTCAAGCAACTTCCACCCTACACTCATTACTAATTCAGAAAATGGATACAATTTATTAAAAATAATTTTTCAAATATTTTAAAATATAATTTGAAAGTAAAAAATTCAATCTAAATTTATAATTAATGGAAAATGGATTTTTTTTTTAAAAAAAAAAAAAGAGGCTTAGGGTTCGGCAGTCAAGACAAGGCTGCCTAGGGTTTTACTTTTCTACCATTTGTATCATACGCAAGCTTAGAATCCGTGGGGATAATTAATTACCTTCTTCACTTGTTTTGTTTATAAAAGAATTAATAACATATACTAACGCCCTAGGAATAAAAGCGCTAAAGGTAAGCTTGTTGAACTAAGGAATTAATACTCTTTGAAGCATAATCAATTCATTGATAAACTTGGTGAGTGATAGTGTGGCTTTCCGCCTTGAGGGGTGATTAGTGAATTAACAACGATAATTAACTGCTAATGAAATAATGAAAGGACTCATAAGTTGATGTCCCCATCTCTTACCCTCATCCAAATAGCCTCTTTCATACTAAGGACATGTTTGATAGAATATATAAGATTAATTTATATTAAATAATTCGTATTAATCATATGTTAATAAATAATGATATTTAGTACTATAGATTAAATAATTTCATATTGAAACATAAGCCCCATCAATTAGATGAGTTTAGTTAATCCAATTATGGTAAAATACAATATTATCCTAATTTTTTAAATAATATTATATATAAACTTGATTATAAAATTTTCTTTGCGTAATTATTCATTGTTATGTAAATTAATTCCCATCATATTTAATGCTCAATAAATTAAAGCATCTTATCAAAGCAAACCTAATAACGTCAGAATCCATGGCCATTAACTTTGTTGGAGACTTAGGTAATTACAGCCTAATCTCAAATTCGTCCAACGGAGTGCTTTGAATTCACGATTCTTCTTTCATTAATGATACGATACCCATCAAAGATATTTTCTTTACCCGACATTTTTACAAGAACAGCTACGATTAGAACAAGAGCAGTAACATGTAATCCTTGTGTTTATAACAAAACCCTGATTTCTTTCTCAAGCTGTTTGTCTGTTTATGACATGAAATGTTAGCTTTGTTGGAGTCAACATTTGTTGGTTTCATTTGCCCTTGGAGAAAGGAAGCAAATAGAACACATCAATTGAATTGGGTTGACTTTCGTGAGATTTTATTAACCAGCTGCACCTAAAGAATGAGCAAATTAATTTCGTTGTGGAATTTTAAATATTGGGTACAGAAACCCAAATTATATTGCTTAAGAAAAACATGGTCTCTCATTGTTTTTGGAACCACGAGAAACGCGATTTCCAGTTCTTTTTTTGGTCTTTTGCTTAAATAATTTGTTTGGGAGATTTTTGGTATGAGGGCTATAAGAAGCTGATGCTCCTGAATTTGTCATCTAGCGCCATGGCACCGGTTAAGATGAGCTCCGCCATCGGAAAGTTCAAGAAGCCGTCGTCTTTTAGTCGGATCCCTAATATCGTGCTGGCCTTCTGCATCATCCTCCTCGTGTTCATCATCCCCGCTATGCTTCTTCTACACACACCCTCCCCGGGATGTATATGCGCTAGTTTCACCTCAGGCACCAAGCCCTGGTCAGGAGATCTCCGCCGTGCCGAGTTTTCTTTAAACAAGCTGGAATATCCAGAGAGGCCTTCGCCGGTGACTTTACGGATCGCCGTTTTCACAAGGAAATGGCCCACCACGTCAACGCCCGGTGGCATGGAGCGCCATGCCAAGACCCTTCACTCAGTCCTCGCTGCGCGAGGTCATGATCCAATTTTGTTCTTGCAATTGCTGAACTTTTTTCTTTCGTAGTTTATGAAAAAAATAATACTGAAGTTATTATTTTTTTTCTTACCAGGGCATCGCATCCATATCTTCACTTCACCGCCGGTCAACAAGACGGTGGTTCAGTCCCCGAATCTGGTAATTCATTGGCACGAGGGTGAGCCTGATAAGTGGCAATCTGAGAAGGCTTGGGAAATTTTTAAAGAACAAGAAAAACTCGGCAAGTTTGATGTGATCCACACAGAAAGCGTCTCTCTTCCCCACTGGCTAGCCGTTGGAGCTCCAAACGTGGCAGTTTCATGGCATGGAATCGCACTCGAGAGCGTCCAATCGAGTATCTACTTGGATCTTGCTCGAAAGCCCGACGAGCCTCGTTCACCCGACTTCTCCAAAAGCCTTGAGGAATCACTCCCGAAGGTTCTGAAAGAGATTCGATTCTTCTCAAGTTACGCTCACCATATCGCTACTTCAGATAGCTGCGGAGAAATGCTGAGAGACGTCTACCAAATCCCATCTCGAAGAGTTCACGTAATCGCCAACGGTGTGCATAAAGATTTCGCTCCGGACCCTTTAATGGGGCAGAAATTTCGATCCGAAATCGGCCTACCGAAAAACGCAAGCCTCGTATTCGGAGTAGCCGGGAGACTGGTGAAAGACAAAGGGCACCCCTTGCTGTTCGAGGCGTTTTCCAAGTTCATGACCAAGCACCCCCACGCGTACCTAATCGTCGTAGGTTCTGGTCCCTGGGGAAGTAGATACAAAGAGCTCGGTCCTCAGGTTTTGGTTCTGGGATCAATGAACCCGATGCAATTACGGGCGTTTTACAACGGTATCGACATTTTTGTGAACCCGACGCTGAGACCACAAGGCCTCGATCACACCCTGAACGAAGCGATGATGACAGGGAAGCCTATAATGGCATCAAGGTTTCCTAGCATCAGAGGGACCATCGTCGTCGACGATGAATTCGGGTACATGTTTACGCCGAATGTGCAGTCCCTGTACGAGACACTCGAGCTCGTGGCGGCGGAAGGCGCGGCGAGGTTAGCCGTGAGAGGAGCAGCCTGCAACAAGTATGCGAGCTTTATGTTCACGGCTCAGAAAATGGCACTGGCACACGAGAGACTGTTCCTCTGCATTAGTGATTCCAAGTATTGTGCCTTCCCATGACTTCCCTCTTTTTTCTTGTTGATAAAACTCTCCATCCGATAATGCATTTCCCTTTTAACGTTCCACTTTACAAGGTTCACTTCTGGCTTGGAAAATATTCTTTGTAGGTTATTTTCTGTATCATTTCCATTTTATTCTAAGTGCTAATCACATACGTTTTGAGGGCTTATTATCCCCAATAAACCCCATTCATGAAACATTTTCTACCTGATTGACTTGATCAGAACCTGCCTTTCTTATATGAGAATTTGATTTTTTTGGTTTTAATTAGGGAATAATTACTATTTGATTTAATCATGCATTTGGATGGAATAGATTTTAAATTTGAAAATGGACGTAGGCGTAGCAACTACTCTTTGGCCGCTTCCTCGTTCACGCTACAGACGATGTAGAACCCTAGGCGAATTAATGAGCACCTAAGTGTGAGGATTTTGACTTTGGGGTTTAATCAAAGAATACTGAATGGTAATTATCTCGTGTGCCGCCCGCCATTTCGGAGTATCTTTGATGTCCCGAAGCATCAAAGCGATTGCTCCTTCCACTTCCAAATCATGTAGTAGCCGAAATGAAGTGCAAAAAACTAAGATTCTATTTGAAAAAGCTTTTGATTTTAGAGAAGTATTTTTCAATTTTAAGAAGTTTAAAACTCCCACTTCTAATTTTAAGTGCTTCTCCAGAAATTATACCAATCATATCCTAAAATAAATTTCGGGTATTTCTTAGGTCTACGCAACATATTCAATTCAGCCCCTTCTCAGGTCAACAAACACACTGTAATTTTATATTTCCATTTATATTTTCTGTCGTAAACATTTTCGTGCAAGTTCATCATAGCTACAGAGGCGTTGGGTGGCCTAATGGTCTCGTTATTAGCCCGAACAGATAGCATTGGGGTTGCATCTGAACAAGAATTCAATCCCTTGTCTTAACTCCCGCACGCATCTATTACAAGTAAACCCTAACCTACGGTGTGTAGATTCCACGGCTGTCTGAAAAAGTGTTGCATTATTGGCTTCAAATTGCCATATGGAAAGATTGAGAACAATTGTTGGTCACAACAAGATCTTAAATGTTTGCCGCACTTGAAAAAAGTGCCATGAATACATTTCGTGTGTCCACGGGCACACCCAGGGGGCACGTATGAACGTAACATCATCACCTCAAAGATGTAACCATAGTTGCATTTTAATAAACAGCCTTCATCGGTTTATCATCTCCCTGTGGTAGTATAAGACTCGTGTAGTAATAGTTGCAATCTTGTCCGCAGCATTGCATCATGGAAACGAGATTCAAGAGCTGGGCGGCCAAGGTTTTCAAATCGGTGGGTGTTATATTGCTTGCGGGGTTCGCGTTGTCATTTTTGTTCAGCACCAGCTCGCTAACGGAGCATCATCTGTTGTACAACAAGCGCGAGCAAAGTACTTATCTTTACACGATGCATGATGACGAGCTGCTTCCGAGTCGATTCGACGAGGTTTCTTGTCGGAGTAGGTATGAGTATGACAATCTCTTACATGGAAGACGGCCGTCAAGAAAACCTTCTCATTACCTCGTATCCAAGCTTCGAAGCTACGAAGAACGACATCGGAAATGCTCCCCGTATACAGATTTCTATAACAAAACAGTGGCAATTATACATAGCAACAAATCCATCACGCCAACTGAGTGCAAGTACAATATATGGTTTCCAACCGGCGGCTTAGGCAACAGAATGATCAGTCTTGCGTCTGCATATTTGTATGCTCTTCTCACGGACCGGGTCCTCCTCGTCGACCCGGAAGACGCCATTTCGGATCTCTTCTGCGAGCCATTTCCCGGTGGCTCGTGGCTACTTCCATCGGACTTCCCCTTGCGCGATAGATTCAAAGGGTTTAGGAAACATTCACAGGACAGTTTTGGGGAGCTACTGAGGAAGAATGTGTTGGGCGACGCTGGTGGCTCTACACTGCCACCTTACGTGTATGCTCATGTTTATTCCGATTACGGCGATTTAGATAAACGTTTCTATTGCGACAAAGAGCAATCGTATGTGAAAGACGTGCCGTGGACGATCATGATGTCGAACGAGTACTTCGCTCCGGCCTTCTTCATGATGCCATCGTTTAGAGAAGAGCTGCATAAGCTATTCCCGGACAAGGGGACAGTTTTCCACTTCTTGAGTAGGTATTTGTTCCATCCAACGGATTCTGTCTGGGAACTTGTGACGAGATTCTATGAAGCTTATTTGTCTACTGCTGATGTGAAAGTTGGGATCCAGATTCGCATTTTTCATCGAGAAGAAGGCATCCCTTCTGATAAGGTTCTGGATCAAGTTCTCTCCTGCACTGTGACAGAGGGTTTGCTTCCAAATGCTAGTAACAAAGAGGAAAAAAGTCTCTCAAAAGCAATGGGAGAACATAAGATTGCGGTGATGCTAGCGTCGTTGAGCCGATACTACTTTACCCAAATGAGAAAACTGTATTGGGAAAATGGAACACTAACCGGAGAAGACATCTCGATCCATCAACCGAGCTTTGAGGGGCATCAGCATACCGGAGATCTAAATCATGATAGGAAAGCGTTGGCAGAGATGTACCTGCTCAGCTTAACAGATAAACTGGTCACAAGTGCATCATCAACTTTTGGGTATGTGGCTCAGGGTCTAGGTGGGCTCACGCCATGGATGGTATTCAAGCCAAAGAACGAGACGGAAAATGCTCCATCATGCCATCGACTTCTATCGATGGACCCCTGCTTTCATATGCCTCCAAGCTACGATTGTGAAGCAAGACACGCGACTGCTACTAGCCTCGTCGAGCCTTATCTTAGGCAGTGCGAGGACGTGAGCAGGGGAGTCAAACTGGTTCAGCCATAGCAAGTGGTACATCTCCTTCACCTTGGTTGGGATCTAATGGTTGACTAGGTTACTGGGATGGCGTATACGGGTAGGATCTCATGTTGTGTCAAACCTGCAGTTACTCGTATAATGAAAAAACTAATGATCAGATAGCATTTTCTAGAAATAATTGTAAAGCAAGTGCTGGGAATCACCCACCATTTGGAGAGAGCATGCCCCGGGTTGCAAAATTTCAAATACAAGAAATTTAGCAGCATCATTTTTTGGATGAACCGAAACCTCTGAATCCCATCTTGGCTACAACAGGTCGGGTTCAGGTTCCTAAAATGCGACTGAGGATTTGAAGAAAAAAAAATCCATGAAAAGAGGAACAGAATTTTAGTGAATGCAGGGGAGCCCAACCTTCTCTCTGGCATCTGGCGCTTTCTCTACTCTTCTTGTTGTTTCAAGATGCGCTCAGCAAGATCTATGGAGAATGACATAACGATTGTCAACCGGGCCATTACGCTAGATAACTCTCAGGGGCGCAAAAAAGCCGAGGTACTTGAATATATTAAGGAAATTGAAATCACCAAATCATGCAAAGAGAGCCTTTTACGACACATTCACCAACCGAGCAGTCGTACCCTGCTTGCATAAAATGTCCCACGAGAACTATCACAATGAAGCAGATTGAAAACCGAGCAGTAGTACCCTGCCTGCGTAAACCATCACAATATTGATCCTACGGTCAAGCATTGTTGAAGGATATTGTTAAATTGTTGAAGAATCCGATTACTCAAATCCACCGAATCAAAAACTACATTCAGCAAAGGCAACAGCATCCAAAAGATAAAGTGGAATCGCACTTCATGTGAGTGAATAATCCACCAATACGGTTCCACTGTAGCTAACAGAAATTTGAACTATCCAGCAGATCGTGTGGGGTTGTAATCTTTTATATGTGAATAAGAAGCAAACCTGAGTCTTCCCCAAACGCGATTCCAAGATCCCCTTCATATTCCCTGAGCTTCAGAGGTTTCCATTGAACTGGTGAATCTCCTGCTGCATAAAACAAAATCTAGATGACTACGACTAACAAAAGAGAAAGGGCGCGGCATTAACAAAGACTGTGAGCAAAAGACGAGACCTTCAACCAACGTTTTTGAAAGGAAATAGCTTTAAATATATGAGATCACCAGAGGCGTACCAGTCCGCAGATACCTCCTCCCTGCCAAATTTTTCTCCGAAAAGTTTTGTCAATTCCACCAGCCTCCAGCCCATGAGGCGACTCCACCTCGTTAGATTCAGTATAGCTACAAAACTATTCCGTAAATGAAAAAAATCGAAGCAATATATAACCACCGATTTGCCGCATTGAGCCACGGAGCCAATTTCACGCAGAATTTCTTCTGACGATGAATTTCTGGTAAGTGAATATACATTAAGAAGAAATTTCTCACAAACTTTATCGGTGCAGACGCGATTCCCATTGATAGAGGAACAAAGAAACCCTAGTTCCTCGTAGTCGTATGCGTTCTCCTTCTTTTTCTCAGAAAAAGTTGACTGTACACCGCTAAGTGCGCGGAGAAATTATATACGTTCCTCGCGCTGTCCCTCTGTTCATCTGCCCGGACTAGACCGGGTTTGGGTCAGCATCATTTTTTATTTTTTTAAATTGCAGATAATCATAACACCCATACAAAAAAATATATATAATTTAATTAAACCAAAGCAATAGTTTAAAATACGAATACAAACGGGGTTTCTTTTTATTTTTAAAATTAATTAATAACCCATTAATAGCTAATAAAAACAGAAAACCGGATTTTTGAACCGGTTCGAGCTTGTTCATGGTTCATACCACAATTGTGTAGTAGCAAACTCGATGAATCAGGAGTTTTTATTGTCCAATGCATCGAAACGGGATCCCATCATCATCATCGCCTTGAACTCGTCGAAAGTGATGACACCATTCCCATCGGAATCCACCCCGCTGATCATTTTTCTGCACTCAGCCAACGTGCATTCCTCCCCTAAACTCTGCATCACCTCTTGCAATTCCTGCGCGCATATCGACCCATTCTTGTCTATGTCGAACACCTGCAAACCCCCGAGCCATCAAAGAGGATGATTCTCATCGAAATGTGCAAAGCAATCTGATGAGCTTACGGAATCATATACCTCGAAGGCATCTTTTAGATCGCCAACCACATCGTCGTAATCGATATCCTTGGTGTTGAGTTCGATGAATTCCTTCAAATCAATGAATCCGTCGCCATCGGAATCCACCTCGTCGATCATTGCGTTCAGCTCCTCTTCCGGTAAGGCCTGTCCGAGGCTTCCGAAGATGGCTCCCAGCTCGGATGCTGAGATCCTGCCGTCGCCATTGACGTCAAATTTTTTGAAAACCTGCTCCAATTCCTCTTCGATCTGGGCACGCGAGTTCAGAGACGGTGATCGGGAAATTAAGAGCGACCGGCTCGATCGTCGTGATGACGTCGATTTCAGTCCCGGAGGTTCCTTACCTTTCCGATTGAACAGCTCCTTCAGCCCCATCGCCTTTGATGAAGATTTGCATGGGGAATGTGCTCGGCATTCAATTTTTAGATAAATAAAAAAAATCGGAATTTTCTCGGAATGAAAATTCCATTTCCATCCAATTTGGATTCGGGTCGGGTTCAGGTTCGGATCCATTGTTTTTTTGACTCTAAATTAGGATACACTTGACTTAATAATTTATATTAATTACTTATATTTATATAAATGTATATTACAAAATTATAATTATAATCATATTTAATATATAAATCTTATACACAAGTCTTTAAAATATTATCATGTTTATTATATGTGTTTAGAATAAGTAAAAAAATTTATAGTGACATTCGGGATCATGTATAAAGAAAACTTGTGCTCATCGACTGTTCAGAGCCTATTAATTTCACTTTACTGTGCACCTAACTTGCCATTTTAAATTGTTATTTTTTAATTGTATATTTCAATCCAAAGTCCTTAGCACGTGATTTCACGTGCATAGGGCCCACTATTTTCATGTACAATCAATTGGAAAGTAACACGCGCAATTCGATAGAATAGTTTATTAAAATAATTACAATAAATGATGAATAATACCCTTATAAATTATGAATTAAAAAATTACGTCTAGCGAGGTCCCGCATTAAAAAAAAGCAAATGATGTTAGGAATTACTTTTATTTCCTATTTCTTAGAAATTAGTAAGAAATAAAATGAAAAATTGATGGTAAGCGATAAATAATTAATACAATGTATACTATAATAATAATATTCAAGATTCTTTTGATATTCTGTATGCCTTTGGACATGAATAAAACAGAAGACAATAAATACAATGGGTATTTTATATGGGTGGCTATGAGTCAGTAACGTTGCGTACCGTGACAGTCGTAACACTCTTGACATCGAAAGCTGCCTGCGCTTTGTCGCCATTGGAACTTGATCCTGGAGTCCATGCTGTTTGCAGGGATGACTCGAATTTTTAATTGTAATGGTCAAGCGCCCGACGAATATTAAAGAAATAACAAGAGGTGAGGATGCTACTGCTGCTGCTGCTGCTGCTGACTGCAATTCATCTTCTTCGTTTGATAAAAGACTCCACAGTTATTGATTGAAACCAGGAACCAGCAACCAGCAACCAGCTACCAGCACACAGCATACATAATAAGACGTGGGAAGTAAAATGTCATGGTGTGCTCCATGTACAAACAGGCAGTTACACACATGTAAACTAATGGGTTGCTCGAGTTTCTTAAGTTGGTATTGAAAGGCTTGGTTTCTGTTTGTTACCTCTTAGAATGGTGGTCTGGGATGTGCCCAGCTTCCAAAGGAATCAGGGTTTTGAGGGGCGTTTTGGGTCAAAGTGTAAATGGGAAAGGAGGAGGGATCCATGAGGTTGTGATGAAGTATTCCGGGGGGAGAGCCGGAGACATGTCCGGCTCCCTGAGACGAGCTTCCGGGGGCCGGGGCGCCGTCGTCGTCGTCAAGGATTGGGAGGCGTTCATAAGTTGCATTTGAAAAAGTAGCTGCGATGACCAGAACGGGACCTGAGGCGATCAAGGGGCCCACCACACTGCCACCCACTACCTGTCCTTGGCCGCCGGATAAATATACCGTCAAGCCGGTGGCGCCCGGCGGAACGGGGCCGGGTAGAAAGGCCCCGGATAGGGAAAGAATTTCAAGCCGACCTTGTAATACCACGGCGGCGCTTAATGCTGCTGGCTGACGGATGGTGGCGTTTGCGACAAACCCACTCCCGCTTAAGACACAAACTCCACGCTGGCGGCGCCGGGCGAATTGGGCGATGCTCTCGGCCACATCGACGCCACCGGCGATTTCCATCACTTGGCTCCGAAGCGCGTTAGGAGAATCATGGGTGACAAAAATCGGAGGCTTCGGTTTGTTCTTCGATCCCGGTGGGCGTCCACGGGGACGACGGTTGCCCACCTCCACTGCTCCGCCATCACTCCTTCCCTCTTTGTCATCGTCGTCGTCTCCCCGGGGCATCCGATCGTTGATCGACAGCTCCATTTGTATCCTAAAAACAAAAACAAGGGGGCCTTTTAGAAAACAGCAGCCACTGTTTCAATCTCACTTAACCAGAACTCCCAAATTCAGCTACTGGTTTTCAAGATCGCCATCCCCAGGGACGAACCCTTCTACCCAAAAATCTCATGAACCCTAATTTGAGAGCTTCCATAAACCATGAACACACTCCCCAAACTTAGAAATTAACGATCAGCTAACAGTTCTAGAGCTACGAACCCTAGTGAAATAAAATACAGAAAGCACCGGAAAATCCAGAAACAAAAAAAGACTGAAAGAGATGAGTATGATAAAAACAAATAAAAAACCACAGAAGAATAAGATAGCTTTTAGAGAACCCACGTTCAATGTTCTTCTCTTGTCTAGTGGCGATGCAGGTTGCGATTTTCTGTGTTCTTTTCTGACGGAACAAAGCTTTATTCAATTGCACCCCACCACTTCTTCTTCTCTCTCTGTCTCTCTTTCCGGCGTGTCTGCACTACGCATAAAGTTTGAAACTAGGGTGTGGACACGCCAGCAACGATCCACGTCATGCAAACCCATCTCGCAATCGAAACGATGTTTAGCCAATCTGCTCTTGTGTAAATGAATCATCAACCACCACCTGATTGGAAGTTGACCTTCAGAAAGTACGCTTATTACATAATGCTTTTGTCTCAGCCTTCCTACGAGTTTTGTTCTAAAATCCACAACTCTTTCTGCACTCGAGATTTGACACACCGAGGCGTCAGACTTCCAAAATATAAAACTATGAATAATTGCGCGACTAGTGTTCATTATAATTTATATGAATATAATAACCGAAAAAAATGGCCTTTAATGTTTAACTCACGTGGATATAAAATCACTCATGATCCACACCACATTTTTTTCATAAGCTTGCTTCATGTAGAATGACTTTGGGTTTTGATAGTTTAATTTTAAACTAATTTTAAATAAATATAATATTTTTATATATATTCATCTATCAATCTATTTTATATTTTTTATAAATGGTTTGATAATAGAATATACTAGTCAGTCAAATAATAGTATATATGTAAATTTGAATATAAAACTTCTATATCCAAGTATAAAACATCCTCTTAATTGTAGTATTGTTGTATGTATTTCGAATTTAAATTCATAAATTATGTTATAGCTTAAATAAATGTAACTAAAAATTAAATAAACTACCAAAACACCTCCTACGAGTTTTGGATTTAGGTTGCCAATGCATGGAAGATTGGGACTTTTTTTCAGAGGGCAGAAGGCGATAGTTTTTCAGAATCGATAGCCAAGGACCGGCCTTGCGGCTGGAATGTGGTAGGTACTCACGAAAAGATGGTTCAGTTTGCAAGTATGATGTCACTTTAAAGGTGCCCGAATGTGGTATTTGTAAGCTCGAATGGGTAGAATCTAGTGTAAAGTTTCGTTCTTTGTTGTGATTTCGAACAGTTGGTGCGGATTGGGGTATCATGTTACTGCCCTTGTAGTTGTGAAATGGAAACGTGGGAGTAAAGCTACTTTTGGGCTACCAACAACGAAAAAGTTCTAATGGGACCGTGAACCGGCCGGCCACACCGCAGTTTCTTTCTTTTTTTTTAGTGTTTTCTTGGAATATGTCAATACCTTAGAATAAATCAGTATTATATGTACGCTTGTATCTGGTAATTGTGAGTCGCAACCCGAACATGGTGAAATGAGGGATGGGTTGTCTAGAAGAAGGAGAAAGCAAAAGACAAGATCTTTTCTTTTGTTGACAGAGGAAAATGATCATGATCATGGAGGTTGCCTTGTCCGAAAATGGCAGACTCATCATGTTTGTTGAGTTTCGTGAGGAATTCAAGAAGGCGGACATTCATTGGGGTAGTCAAAGTGCTGTCATTCATGTCAATGCAAGTCAAGATCGACTGAATGATGGAATTCTGGAAGAAAATCACGACCGGAAAACGAGGGAGAAGACTGAGAAAATGAGAGAACAGCAAACGTCCGAGAAGAGTGATCTGTTTCGCTACGCAGGATCCCACATCCCAATATGATAAAATAAGCGGATTACACAGTGATTACTGTTCCTGCTTGCTTGATTGCTCGCGAGGAGAAAGCTTTCAAAGAGGAAGGGTATATATAGACTAGAAAATTGGTTTGTGCAAAGAGAAAAACTTTCCAGATCTCTGTCACCAGTAATTTATCAAGTAGTCGGATAGCATCAGGGCAAAGTTCTTAATATGCTGCTGCTCATGATCTCTGTCACCAGTACAACGAACATTCCACAAGGATTGATAACAACCTGCAGACTTGTTAAATATCGAAACACATCAAAACACAGCACAAAGTTTCATGGCAGTTCTTAATTTTGATGTTGATCTCGCTCTATAGCGGCGTGGGCTGTATCCAAATCCTCATCCAAGAACAAGTCCCAATGCCCATCCCACTTTATGAAGAACTCCGTGTCCTTGTGATACTTTACACGGTGCACGTCCCCCGCCGGAGTGAACAGATAATCGCCGGTTTCCAGATCGTACCTCTCCTTTTTACTCAGATTCCACACTGTTTTCCTCCCTTCCGTAACCACCAAATCGTGTCCAAACGTGTGGTGGTGCGCCGGCTCAACGCTGCCTTCCTTGAATCTCACAATAGCCGAAGTCGGAGACTTTCTAAGTATCTTCATCGATCCGCCGGGCATAATTTCCACCGGCGTGAACTCTTTCCCCTCCGAGAGTTCGCTAACGAGCAGATGAAGCATGGGGGATCCACAATAGCAGCATTCTCCCCTCCGATTTTGGGGATTTCGTTGACTGATTCATCGAGGAATGACTGGATCTCGTCGGGCCAGGGGTTCTCGCCGGAGGCAGGACAGGGGGACTTGAATTGCGTTTTGAGGAAAACATCGAGGATCTCTTTAGCAGATTCTGGTGCCGTGGACATACCGGAAACTGCGAGGACGTTGGCGTTATTGATGGATCGAGCGTTCATAGCGTCCGATTTGTTGAGGCACAAGGCGGCGTAGACTCCAGGGAACTTGTTGGCGAATATGGAGACGCCGACGCCTGTGCCACAGGCGACGAGACCGCGAGTTTCGACGGAAGGATCGGCTTGAGACGCTTGGCTGACGCGGCGGCCAACTTGTTCGCCGGCGGAATAGTACTTTGTAGTTCCGAGATCTTCAACTTCGATGTTGAGTGAACGGAGTTCCGCCACGAGCGAATCTTTCAGGGATTCTCCGAATCCATCAGCCGCGGCTACAAATTTCACCGGACGGGAGGCGGTGGGTTGCTGCGCCATAGCCGAAGGAAATTATTAGATCACGAACAGTAGAGTGTGAGTGACTGCTGCATCCAGATGAACACCTTATTTCATATAGGCTGTAGATTTTTCTTTTTTCTGTATTCAACGGCAAAACCTGTCCAGGTTCAGTTGAATATGTATCAATTTAGTTAAATTTCATATTCAATTTATATTTTTGAACTAAATTAAGCTCACAATTCAAAAATATGTCTCAAATGTGGGAAATAGTTTTACAGAATAAAATAATTGAGTTTAATGGGGAAAAATTGGGAGTTCTCACGCGCAGCATAGTAAAGCGTGTTCCGTAGCACAGTGGGTACTTGGACCCAAACGTTTCTTTCGTTTCACTCCGCTATTTCATTTCTCGTGATCAATCATCCGCATTCCCGCACAGAACAGATCCAGCTTCTGGAAATTTCATTGGCATAATCGGAATCAGAAGATGTCGGATGACGAATTGGATGAGGATGAGTTGCTGCAACTTGCGCTAAAGCAGCAATCGCAGCGCGATATCAATTACAATAAGCAATCGCAAGTGCCGACGAAGCCTGTGCGCAACTACGTCCAGCCTCCGTCCAACGGCAGCGGAGCTCCGAGGAACGCCGTTGCTGTGGCTCAACAGCAGAAGAAGGCGTCCAATCGGAAAGTATCTATGGATGAGGACGAGGATTCCGAGGTGGAGATGCTGAGCATTTCGTCTGGAGACGAGGATGCTCACGGCGGCGTTGCGGCGAGAAATAAGAATGGGATCGGGAAAGAGGAGGATTGGGATGATGATGAGCCTAACTGCTGGAAGCGCGTAAATGAAGCTTCGGTATGCTTTTCTTCCTCTCCACTAGATATACTGCGTTTACATTTTGAACGGTTTGGTTAGTCTGTATTTTTGTTAGTTTTTCAGCTACGTTTATCGTTCAGAATATTAATGGATCGAAATCGCGCTCTATGTTAGTACTTGAGATTCTTAATTTTTGTCTAGAACCTGCCAGCACTTTCCATTTCGATGCTAAACTCGCCCGTACAGTTGCTTCTCTGTGGTAGTTTTACGAGCTAGAAGAATAGAAGGCTAATATATATGGTACTGTAATTATAGTCATTGGGAAATGTCTTTTTCTCTACCTTAAAAATCATATATGTGTGAATTAGCCCCAATTGTCGGTGTTCCTTACTGAGGTTGTGAACCTAATCATGCTATGCTGCCTAACCTGAGAAAGGGTTTAGAATATATGATGTCCATCTCAGTTGGCACGGAGGGTCAGGGAGATGAGGGAGACAAGAGCAGTTCCAGCGCCTCAGAATTTCGAGCAGAAGCCAAAAGGACTAACCAGTCTGCAGTCTCTTCCAAGGGGCATGGAATGGGTGGATCCTCTTGGACTAGGGTAATTTTTCTTGACTGGCTTGCGTTGCTCTGTTTATTAATTCTAACGTTACTTATACCTGAGCAGGCTAATCAATCACAAAACATTCCGGTTGATCAGTGATAATTTGGCAAATGCACCTTCCTCAATAGATGTGGAACCTCTTGCTCCAAATGATCGGGGTCCGTGTTAAACTTTTCTGAGCCATTTTTGCACTTCCTTTTGATCTTTATGAAACCTATCATATGGAATGGAATTTGCATGGTTCTGCAGAAAAATTAAACTATTACACGGAAAAATTTGATGCCAAACTGTTTATATCACGGGTGCACCTAGACACAAGTGCTGCAGATTTAGAAGTTGGTGCTCATTCGTTGAAAAATGATTTGAAAGGAAGGACCCAACAGAAAAAGCAATTGGTCAAGGAGAACTTTGATTGCTTTGTTTCATGCAAAACAACTATAGATGGTCAGTTGTAGTCAGTTGCTCTTCATTCAACTACTATTAGAACGACATCAGCTTTTGACTTGATTTTCATGCCTTAGACATTGAGTCAAAGCTAAAGAGAATAGAGGATGATCCTGAAGGTTCTGGCACTACTCAGTTAGTTAAGTGTATACAAGGAGTCGGTTCTCTTGCCAATCGTGCTTTTGGTCCCTTGTTTGAGCGACAGGTAGTTACCATTCAAACAATATTTTAGCTGAAAATTTTTCAGGGCGTTCAGAATTTTTTTAACTGTATTTTGAAAACTTCCAAAGGTGCAAGCAGAAAAAATAAGGTCCGTTCAAAGCATGCTCCAAAGGTTCAGAACACTTTTTAACCTGCCAAGTGCAATTCGTGGAAGCATTAATAAGGGTGAATATGATTTGGCTGTGAGAGAGTACCGGAAAGCCAAGTCAATTGTTCTGCCTTCTCATGTATGGCTCGCTTGTTGTGTTTTTGGCATGTTGAATGATTTCTACCATGTTTATAGTGACTTCATCTTTTTCATCCTCCCTCTTTTCTAGTTGAAGTCATGTTCATTTCCTTTAAAGCTACGCTTGCCTCTCTGTTTCGCCAACAGTATGTTTTTCGCAGAAGTATTCTGATGGATTTCCTCACTAAATGCACCATTGGTTCACACTGCAGGTTGGAATTCTTAAGCGTGTCCTTGAAGAAGTTGAAAAGGTAGTGCATGAATTCAAAGGGATGCTTTACAGGACCATGGAAGATCCAAATATTGATCTGGCGAATGTGAGATATATTCTGTTTTGGTGGCCACCTAGTGCAAGATACTTGTTCCCTATCACGATTTGTGTTCTGGCATGCCCATGAACTGTGTTGTCTTGCAAATTAGTGTTATTGAACTAGTCAACTTGTGTTTCTTGCAGCTTGAAAATACTGTGCGGCTTCTCTTGGAGCTAGAGCCGGAGTCGGATCCAATAAAGCATTACTTGAATATACAGGCTAGAAGTTTTCATCCTTCATCATTAATCGATTTTCCCATAAATACCTCATGTTGGAATTCTTAGTCACACTGAAGTATTTGTTGTTTTATGTGTCCCAGAACCGGAAAATAAGAAACTTGCTTGAGAAATGCACTTTAGATCATGAATCACGGATCAAAAATTTGCAGAATGAGCTCCATGAGAAAGTGCTCTCTGACGCTAAGTGGAGGCAAATTCAGCAAGATATTCATCAATCCGTATGTTGAAGAAAGAATTATTATGTTTTCTGATTAACGGTCACCCATATTTTCCAAATTTATGACTGACAGCTTTTTCATTGTTACTAGCTAACAGATGAGGCTGCTGCTACAGATTTCAGTTTTCATAATGCAGATGGCATGACGAATGAAAAGCTTGATGCTCTTCGGGGTAGATATATCCATAAACTGACTGCAGTACTTGTCCATCATGTACCCGTCTTCTGGAAAGTGGCACTTTCAGTTTCTAGTGGGAAATTCACGAAGGTGATGTCCAGGCCAGTCCTGTTGTGTGCACTTTTCCTGATGGACATGGTTCCAAAAAATTGTTAAGACTCATTTGTTTTTATTATTCGTTTCCTTTTTCAGTCATCACAGGTGGCTGCAGAACCAAGTCCCAATAATTCAATAAATAAATCTGAGGATAAAGTCAAGGATTCTCTTGATGAAGTTACAGGGATGATAAGCAGTACTTTGTCACTCTATGAGTCTAAGGTAAATATGTTGTGTCCACCTTATGTGAGGATTTCTTATTTCCAAAGGGATTCATGTCCATCAGTAATAAAAATGTATCCTAAGCCAGCCTTAGGCCTTTGTGAATGTTTGAGTTTTGTGGCATGACAGGTTCACTAACATCCTTTTTAATTTGATATATTGCTTGCAGGTTCTTAGTACATTTCATGAGCTCGAAGAATCTGATATTCTTGGGCCGTACATGGACAATGCTATTTCAGAGATCTCAAAGGCAAAACGGGCTTTTGAAATAAAAGAATCTGCGCCTCCAGTTGCTGGTAAATCTTAGATCAAAGAGACTGAATAATCACAATCTCAACCGGAGGACCTTTCTAAGAATAAATTTTCTGAATTGCAGCCTCCGTTTTAAGGGTGCTTGAATTTGAGGCCTCAAAGATCTATGTACTCAGGCTTTGTTCATGGATGCGCACATCAGCAGAAGAGATAGCAAATCATGAAAGATGGCTGCCTGTTTCCATTTTGGAAAGAAACAAATCGCCATATGCCATTTCAGCACTGCCTCTTGCATGCCGTTCAGTTTCCATCCTGGCAATGGATCAAATAAAAGCGTGAGTTTTGCTGTTTCGTTTTTGTTTTGCTCATCGTCAAGCATGGCCCTTACAAGTAATCTGAAACTAAATTTTTTGTGTCTCTTTCATGTTTTGTTTAGCGTCACGTGGCTCATCTCCTTTTTATATTATAAATACTTAATTTTCCTGAATTTTTTCAGGATTCTTCATTCTTTGCAAATTGAATCAGAAAAATCTGAGGATATTCATGCTCAGCTTCAAGAAATTCGGGAACCTGTTAGGCTAGCATTTTTGAACTGTTTACTGGATTTTGCAGGTATGATGCATGTTTGTTTCACAAAATGTGTCTGAGTAAAACAGTTGTAAGAAATGCTTACCACACCGACTCTTTTCAGGATTTTTGGAACATATTGGCTCAAAGCTTACGAAGAACAAGTCAAATATGGGAACCTCTAGCCTTCAGAACGGCTATACTCATGAGGAGAGAGCAGATCCTCTTCCTGGTAGTATTGTCGACCCACATAAACAGCTACTAATGGTCCTTAGTAATATCGGATATTGCAAAGATGAACTTGCTCCTGAGTTGTATGGAAAATACAAGATTCTGTGGATGCAGTCCAGGTAGACATAAATCATCTCACTCCTATACGAATTACAGAATTCTTCAAGGTGGAGAACTGTTTTCTCAATCACAAGCAACCTAATTCCGTCGATGCTGTTTCTTTTATTGCGAACGCAGGGCCAATGATGAGGAAGATGATGATATGAAAGATCTTATTTTATCCTTCTCCGGGCTTGAAGAGAAGGTCCTTGAACAGTATACTCTTGCTAAGGTAGTTTTTCGCTATGAATAAAAATTCACCCCCGTCCTCTCCTCTTTGGGAAATAGTTTCATTGGGTCTTCAAGTTTTTGCTTTTTCCTGGTTAGATGTTAACATTATTTTTTTTGTTCCAGACAAATTTAATAAAGTCCGCTGCTATTAATTACTTACTGGATGCTGGAGTCCAGTGGGGGGCAGCGCCTGCAGTCAAAGTGGAGTTCATTCTCGTCTTCGCCATTCATCTGTTCAGTATTTGTAATTTCCTTAAAACATTATCTTTTTTCTTGTAGGGTGTGAGGGATGCAGCCGTTGACTTACTCCATACTTTGGTGGCTGTTCATGCAGAGGTACACGTCCACTTGATGAAACTGAACGCCGTGTTTTCCCACATGCGATATTCATGTCCACATGCGGTCTGCCATATGTAAAACATCATTTTCCTTGCAGGTGTTCGCTGGCTGTAAACCACTGTTAGACAAGACACTCGGCATCCTTGTCGAAGGCCTAATCGATATACTGCTTTCTCTGTTTAATGAAAACATAGACACGAAGCTGAATGCATTGGACCCTAATGGGTATTCTCAGCTGATGCTCGAGGTAAGTCGCGGCCGTGTGGTAAATTCATTTATTTCTGCAAGGCTGTTTATTGGTCATGGGAGATGAAGAAGCGCCATCACGAATCCTGGGAGTAGTTATTCAGCGTTTTGATTATGTGTACTGTTGGTTTGGCAGCTTGAATATTTTGAGACCATTCTGAATCCCTATTTCACGCATGATGCGAGGGAGTCTTTGAAGTCCCTTCAAGAAGTCCTGTTGGAAAAGGCAATAGAAACCGTGGGTGAATCTGCAGATACTCCGAGCCACCAGGGGCGGCCAACTCGCGGAAGCGACGATGTGCTTGATGACAGGCAGTCGGGATCAAGCGTGTCGCCAGATGACCTGATTGTAATTATATTTTGCGTTTAATCTTGATGTTACTTTGCGAATCTGATGCTGTTATCCGCTCACTCTGTATGGTTTATTTGTAACAGGCTCTTGCACAGCAATACAGTTCGGAGCTTCTACAGGGAGAGCTGGAAAGGACGCGAATCAACGCCGCCTGCTTCGTGGAGACGCTTCCATTAGATTCAGTGCCTGAATCTGCCAAGGCTGCGTACGCCTCGTTCAGAGGATCGATGACGAGTTCGCCCAGTAGAACTTACAGAAGCCCACAGCCGTCTTACAATTCCCCCAGGCACAGACGCAGGTGAAGTATCGATATACCCCTTCTCCTCTTCCACAAATTTCCTTGATTTATAAATTGTCGCTTTGAGCACATCAAACGACTACATTTCTTTACAGTTTTGTGTTGGCATTGCTTACGTTTCAACCTTTTCGTGGGATATTAATGAATGTGTGTTCGATTATGTACATGTACATGAACCGTTTTTATCGACGCGCACTTTAAACTTTCCTAGCGGCCACTTGTTTCAATGCACGTGGCTCTTTGTATTTACAGGAAAAAAATAGAATCATTTTGAAAAATAGGCATCACCCCATGATTAAAACTTAATGACAATTTTTATATTCTATTCGAAATTAAATCCGAATCAGTCCATATTACCACTAAATTGAATAACAAAATAAAGTTATTAAAAAAATAATTCATATATTTTAAAATATAATTAAAAGTATTGAACTAAATTCAAATCACTATACAAATAATTAAAACACAATCCAGATCCATCGAAAATGTTAAATCCATTTTTAAAACATCAAGTAATATTCAATTTTTCCTAACATGTGTCAAAATGATCAGTTTTCTAATTGAACTAAACAAATATGACTCTAGATAAAATCTGCCAACACAAAACAAGTAGCTATAAACACAACACTTGCACCAGAACGATCCATTAGTCTCAAACACCGAGTTTCCGTGCACCGCAAGTAAAAAAACCCGGCAGAGCAGACCATTCATGCCAACTATTTCACGAAGAAATGAACCTATCTATCTAGAAATAAAATGACTTCATGACAAGTGCTGGACAACCCGGGAAAATTCGATTTCTAGATGCATTACGAAAGCAAGAATGTCCACCAAAACCCACCCAGAGATCATGGAAAAAAGGCTTACCAAGACGACACTTCGATCCCTGCTATAAGAAAAACAGCAGTTTTTTCAGCGTTAGGCAGTCCGCAGTGGAGGCGAGACCAATATGACACCATCTCCTCTCACAAACAGGAAGGGAACATTACGCCTGGTTGTCTGCAAGACAAAACGAGACCAATATAACCAACCAATGACGTTAACCAGAACAATGAGACGCAGCCAGCATGAAATACAAAACGAGATGGCTGACGTGTGCTTGTGTCTACACTTTGGGTTCACCCTTGAATCAGAAGCACGGCAGCAGTTCAACAGTGTGTAACAAAATCATACTACATTAACATCTCAGTTCTCGGGTTTATGGAACTTTGAGCATACGCAAATCACTATTTAATTAACTGCTGCAGCGATACACAACGCTTTACACTTGGGAATATGAGGAAACAGTGCCATCAAACAAGAAGAAATGGAGTAGCATACCCTGACAATTTCCTCGTAAGTTTCATCATCTATCTCCACTGTCGTTATAATCTCTTCAACATCACCAAGAATCATATTCAAATGCTGGTCGTACGCCTGCAAGAACGAAAAACACACGGTATCTTTTTAAAAACGAATCATCATCTTTCCTAATCTTTCTCATTGCCAAAATTATAGTACAGAAAATAGAATCTGAATTGCTCTTCAGAATACTCAGATGCAACATTCTAAAACGCAAGAGGTAACTAGCTGAAATACACACCTGAAAAAAAAAAGTAGCAGAAACCTCCACCAAAGAATGTACAGAACAAAAAATTAATAAATAAGTGAATAACAGGAAACAATCGGATTCACGATGAAAACCTAGTAAGCAAAACAAACAACAGCAGTTGAAAACGAAAAGCGGAATACTAACGCAATTCTGGATTCTGAGCCTGAAATTACGAATTGAAACTAGGAAGTAACATCACATTCTCTAAATTCCGAAAAACGAAAAACAAAAACGCGTACACTACAGCGACAAGATAAGCAACCGAGAGAGTTAGCCAGAGAAAGGAATGAAGAAAATAACGTGAAGTTTGCCGCGCAGCTCCCTATCGTGACGAAGCTTGACGTATATACGCTCGTCCAGACTGAGCCGGATGAGATCCAGAGGCTCCTTCACCGCGCTCTCCTCTTCGCTCCCCATTTTCCTTTCTCGTCAATGACGCCTCCCCAAGTAAAAGCCCTTGCTTAAATAGCAGCCCAAGTCCATATCACCAAGAACGAAATAATTTACTAAAATAATAATAATTCAAGAATTTGGTTTAATTATTTATCCAATATGGATATGATAATAATGTATTTAATTATTTATATTTTTTATAAACTCATATAATCTAATTAAATTAATAACATATTTAATATATAAATTTTATAAATACATGTTTAAAATAGTATTATCCTTATTAAATATTTTTAAATTCCATTTGACACAAGTTTTCAAAATTTTTAAACAGTATTTCTAAAAAATTAGAAATTCAAATTTTGTATTTTAAAAAATAAAAAACTCTTCTAAACTTTTTAATTTTTTATAATAGAATTTATTTGTATTTGATAACCAAATTCTTTTAAATCATCAAATCCTTTGAAAAATGTTATTAAAAAATTATATAATCATTTTACACCATGTAATAAACCGTTACTGGTGGAGGGAGAGAGAGAAGATGGAGGAGTGGGGCAGGGCATTTCGGGCATCATTTGAGTCGTGAGGGGAAGGATGTTGTTGTATTGCATTTGCTGGGTGGGGCCTGCATTGACAGCGACCCTAAACACCCCATGTGGCTCTTTCAAAGCCCACCCATCCCCAAGGCTCAATTACGAAATCACCCCTCCCCCTGATTAATTTATTTAATCAACTGCTAATCCCCCACTGCATTTCCCCATTTGTCGCCCTCGGCCTCCGGAATACTCTACAATTAGCAAGTGTGGGCATTCTCTTTCTTGCGATTCATGTTATTCTTGACTATTTTCTGCGTACGGGAGAAAGTATTACGTAATTAATTAATTCGTTAATCACATTTATGGCATCCTAAACAGGATTACATTCTAAATGCGGCGCTGGGTCGTGTAATTATGTGGAGGATGAGGCAGCAGTATGACCAGCCAACTGAACCCATCTCCCTCTATATAATGAATACGAACGAACAGCGGCAGCGTCTCATAAAGTGTTTTTTAGTGCCATGGCGAGTTTCACCGGCGGGGCGAATCGGAGGCCGATCGGTGCGGAGTCGGCTCCGACCTGCCCACGCTGCGCCTCGCCGAACACCAAATTCTGCTACTTCAACAACTACAGCCTCTCACAGCCGCGCTACTTTTGCAAGTCCTGCCGACGGTATTGGACCAAAGGGGGCGCCCTCAGGAACGTACCGGTCGGAGGAGGCTGCCGGAAAAGCCGACGCACCGCGAAGAAAGATGTCCCCTCCGCAGTCGATCAGGGTGTCTTCACGGTGACGCCGGTAAATATCCCGGTATCTTCATGGGCGATCGACGGCGGCAAGGCGGACACGTGGGATGTGAAAATCGACGGCCAGGACGAAGGAGAATCCTCGAAGCAATCGAAGGGCGTAGATTTCGCGGATTTTGGATATCAGGAATCGACGGCCCAGGTTCGAGATTATGAGTTGGTGTGGCATGATGATGATGTTGATCAACCGCTGTTTAGTAACAATTGGAGTTTCGATTTTTCTGGCTAGCTTTTATTTTCAATTTAAATATAATGAAATATCATGTTTTATTTATAAATATTCACGATTAAAAAATTATTTATTTTATTTTAATACTAATTTAAGTTTCCTCGTTGTTTAGGCATTGAGGAGGGTTAGGTGAATTAAATAATTTCTTCATTGACATGTGGCAGTTCGCATTTGAAAAAAAAACACATAGGATGGCTGTCGCTGTCCGAACATTAATAGTATCAAGTACAAAGGTGGTCCAAATTACTGTTTAAAGCAGGATAATTTTTACCAATTTCGCATGAATTACATGAATATTATATTTATTATTCGGAAATTGACCCATTTGATTCTGCGATCGGCCAAAATTCCGTCGAACGTCTTCCTTCGAATTCCACTACGGGATGCCGCCCGCTGTCCGGAGTGAATTCTGGGTATGGGAATTTCCGTGGTTGGATGTTGGTGTGCTGTGATTCTTGATTTCCGATCCACCCTTCTTACTTCTGGTGCGATTTTCTGGATCCTTCTTCTTGCGTTCTCCGAACGCTTTGACCTGAGATTCTTTATATTCTATGAAGAATAGTTACACGTCTGGATCAAGCAACAGCGCATTGTCGTTCCAGGCTTATTCGCGAGGAGATTTTGACTTGGAATCTGGAAGAATCTCTAAAAAGTCAAGGAAGCCTAAGAGAAGCACTGTTATGATGATCAAATCAGTGGGAAACAGGATCGGGAATTATTACAACCTTCACCCAATGTTCCTTATTTCGATGATTCTGATAGTTGGGATAACGGTGATCATTATATTTTCCATATACGATGGGGGTTTAAGGATGATGTCTTCTTTGTGGAGTGTGGAGGCTGATGAAGGAAGTTATCCTTTTGCTAACTTTAAGAATCTTGTAATGGTAGCAGGTCATTCAGTATATGTGAGTAGCACTTGTGAGAAGGTGGATATGGAGGATTCGTGGTATCTGGAGCCCTATCAGAAGCATAAGGGTCAAGCTGCATCTTTTGTTACTCATATACAGAAGGGGGTGGAGATTGCAGCCAGTGATGAGTTAGCATTGCTGTTGTTCAGTGGGGGAGAGACTAGGAAAGATGCCGGGCCACGGAGCGAAGCTCAAAGTTACTGGATGGTTGCGGAGGCGAAGGGATGGTTTGGTAAGGAACTAAACCTTTCCTGTTTTTGTTCCATAGCTACAAAGTTATTGAATCTTTTTAGATTTTTTTTAGTGGGGATGACCAAGTTACATCAGGTGATGCTGCTCTTAGTAAACCCCAGTAAATGTGCTGCCTGATGAATTTGCATCAGCCTGATTTTCACTAATCATTCGCTCTACTGAATTCATTACTTTTCATATCTATTATCAGCAGTGGCATTTAGGAAGCCTTGCCCCCCTATGAGTACTTTTGGGAAATGCAGTATATTTCAATGCTGTTTCCAGGCTTCATCTAGGATATGCCATGTTGACACTTTGCATATGCATCTGCTATTGCTACTCTTGTTTTAACTTCCACCGGTTTTATCAACCTAGTCACAATAAGTTCCATGTCCATCTGAATTCTCGTTTCTGTTCAACTGTGATCAAATACAGGCAAAGGTGATGGCGTGAGAAGCAGAGCTCTCACCGAAGAGCACGCCAGAGATAGCTTCGAAAATCTCCTTTTCAGTGTATGCCGGTTCCGGGAGCTCACCGGTTCGTATCCGCACAATATATCCGTAAGTCATACCTGCGGCATTCCATCATAGCAAGAGGTGTACACTTGTGTTTTTATGTATCATGTTCCATTCAGGTAGTAGGGTACGACTTCAAGGAGAAGAGATTTGTCGATCTTCATCGAACAACTGTTGGGTTTCCAGCCCACAGATTCTTCTACCATGGGACACCATCCTCACCAAATTCAAGGGAAGCAGCTCTGAAGGGTGAAGCTTTGGTTAGAAGGCAGTTCGAAGAAGATCCTTATGGATGCTCGGGATCATTGCACCGCAAAAGGGTTGGCCGTGACCCATTTCACAGGTCAGTCCCATATCCAAAGGGATGTCCTGAAATTGCAAGTTTGCTTAGATACTGCGGCAGCACCCCATATCCAGGATTCCTCCCCTGGGCAGAGTAGCTGTTGGAGTTGGCTTTAGAAATTGAGAAGATCGTATCGGACATGTTTTACGGGACTAACTAATTCAAAAAGACATGAATTCTAAAAACTTTCTTTTAGTTTCGAGTTCGAAGGAGGAGCCATCAGAGACCAATTGTCATCCCCAGAAGCTGTGAAGCTTGTACGGTCCGCATCATGGTTAGATCTTCCTTACACAGGAAGATCGCATCATTTGGCTCCCCTTAAATTCAAACGCAACATCTTCGACAAGAAACCAATCGAAAGAGATGAAGAAAAATCGGAGGAAACGGCTCAGACAATTATGGGTATGAGAAATTCTCATCACTCTTGAGAATCAGAGTGGTGCATGACATTCTACAGATTATCATCACCGCCGTCGCGTAGAAGAACCCCTGGAGAAGAGAAAACAGCGAAAATAAGAATCAGAAACCCATCGCCGAGAGACTCTGGAGTGGACTGTGAGAGGAAGAAGACGGCTGCGCCCGCTTATAGGAAGAGCGTCTTCAGTTGGGCCGGCGAAATCAGGCTTAACTGTGCCCTAAAAATGCCCTTCAGGCCCAATTCAACCCACAGCCCCTGACTCGAGAGAGATTAAATATTTTATAAATTAAATTTTATTATTGTGTTTGATTGAAGGGATTAAAATAAAAAAATAATTAATTTGAAATTTATAATAAAATGTTAAATATTCGTATTATTTTCACAATTAAAGCAAGATATTGCATGGCCAAAAAAAATTTTGACTATTATAATGCAGAGATAAAAATAATTTTTTTAAAGAAAAAGGAAATTGCAGAGCAGTGCTAGTGATGATGGAACCCATGCTTTTTGGGGGGTCGCACGGATCTTGATGGATGAAAATGTACACGCCACAATTATAGAATCTCGCCGGTTATCTTCTGCCCGGAGATCCGCCCATGTGTCACGCTCCACCGACGTCGGATCAGGTTACACTGAGCAATAAACCTGGGCTCGGAATAGCCAGACACATTTACGCGTGTCGTCGTGGGGGCAGGTTCAGTGGCTCTTACGCCGTTTCATGTAACTGGTAAGTTTTGCCTTTTGATTGTCATTTTATTACTGAAATCACCCACTGTGGAAAACCATCCATAAGAAAGGAGAGTAGGAGAGCAGCTAGATTTCAAACGAGTTATTATCGTCTACCCAAACCCTCTGCAATCTTGGTTTACTTAACCACTTGAATTATGAACGATGTACATAATTCGCAATTTTCCTTAGATGAGAATAATTGTATCTTGAACAGTTGTTTTTCTGGTTTTCCTTATGACTCGGGCGATTTACATTCATGCTTAGTAAGAATGCGCAGGGCGAGTTCAGTGCTGCAGTAGTACAGGTTTGCGATGGGGATGCGGTGTTGATACTATCGTTCATTTTGATAGATATTTTTCTTTTTACTGCCTTCTTGTTCCCAGCGCCTGTCTTTGTCTTGACTTTTGTAGGTAGGTGGCGAGAAGCACCATTCTTTTTCTATCTTGCCCATTTTTAATTAAATATTTTCTTTTTACAGGTTCTTTCCCTCGAGAAGAATAGCTTATCATGCTCAATTCTGGGACCAAGTTGCAGGGGTTTTGAGCGATAATGTTGCTGTCAGTTGGTACCTATCACCCAAAGTTGTAGTTTTCACTCTCTTTTCGGGAGCTTCTGAGTCTAAATTAGGATTATTCCAAGCAACAATGGACTTGTGGTGTGAGGAATTTTAAGCCGGATGCCGTACTTAGTCATCTGGCCTTGAAAAATCTCAACAGACATTGATTTTGTTCTCTACGTCTTCAACGAGAATCAATGGCGTGCTCTGTGTTCCATCTGAGTAAGATGCCCATTCAAGCTTATAGACCCTCAAACAGCTTCTTGTTCCCGTATCGTTGTCCAAATTTAGAATCAGTATCCTATGACCGGAGAAATTTAGAGGGAGCCCTCAACAAGTATCACTTTAAGGAGTTGCTGTTCTGTGGAAAATCAGCGAGTTGTCACCGGGTAAAACAGTTGCCCTCTTACAGCTCGGAAGATATCAATCCCTTCGGTCAGGTATCTCAAGTGTATAATTTTGCTCACTCCCTTCTGTCAGGTTCACATATAGCAAGGTATTTATTTATTATTATCATCCTGTTTACGTTCATGCAATGAAGGAGCCGGTGCTACTAAAAAGAAATGATGAGTTCAAGCAATGGGATTCGACGACCGCGAAGTTTGCAGGAGCTGCAAACTTGCCATTTTTGCTGTTGCAGCTGCCTCAAATAGTACTTAATGCTCGGAATCTTCTTGCGGGGAACAAAAGTGCTCTTCTGGCTGTTCCATGGCTGGTAAATGGAGTTTTGTTTGGGTTCAGTGTTGTTGATTACATGACTTTTGTTCAGGCTCTTCTTGAGAAATTTCCCCACACTGGGATTTGAAGAGCACAACATATATTATTATCCTGGTCAAATGACTTCAGTGGTGTTTTCTCAATATTATCTGTTTCTAAAACGTAAAATGCTTCCTAAGTGCTGTGCATGAGATTTATAATCACTCTTATGCAGGGTATGCTTACTGGATTGCTTGGGAATCTTTCTCTCTCTTCATATTTTATTAAGAAGAGGGAAACTGAAGCAGTGGTGGTACAGACTTTAGGAGTCATATCCACATACATAGTGATGCTGCAGTTGGTTATGGGTGAAGCTATGCCTCTGCCTCATTTCATCATCACTTCTGCAGTAGTTGCATTTGGCCTTCTAATGAACTTTTTCAAGTACTTCAATATTCTCAAGCCGGAGCTGTGGCATTTCTGGGAGGATTTTATTGCAATAGCTGGGCTCTCTACTCTCCCACAAGTAAAACCATGGACGATATGGCTTCCCTTCATATGTTGAATGTTATCCCCTCACTGAAGTTCTTTCATTTGTGTAGGTCATATGGTCAACCTTGGTCCCCTATGTCCCAAATTCTGTGTTGCCCGGGGTTCTAGCCTTCCTTACTTCATTTGGTGCAGTAATTATGGTAAGAATGATATATGGCATTTTGTTTGAATGCAGTAATCTCCTCCAATGGAAACTAATGGCACTCTACTGCTTTCAGATTATGTAACCATCCAAGGGATCTTTCCTTTTATCGTATTAATAATGCCTGTTTTTGGATGATTTCATGCTACGTGGTTCAGATACTTCTGAGCCTCTTGGAATTCTAAAGCTGAATATTTTGCAGGGCCGTCTGGGTAAGCTTTCTAAGAAGGGGGTTGAGTTTCTTGCATCAATATCAGGCTGGACAGCAACGCTTCTTTTCATGTGGATGGCTGTTGCACAAATGGTTCTCCTTGCTCCTTTACCGGTACACTACACTCAAGGATTTCTTCTTTCTGATGACAAGTTTTTCTTCCAGCTAACGAATCTTGCCAGTCCTGATAACATAAAAGGCTTATCACCTATCTCAATGCTACTGGCCATGATCGGCAACGGCCTCATGCTCCCTCGTGCACTGTTTATTCGTGATTTGATGTGGTATGCCGGATCCCATCACCCCTTTAATCTCCCAAACGTCATACACTGTTCAGCTAGTGACTACATTGTGCTACTGCATCTTTTTGACTGTTGGTAAGGAAAACTCCAAATCTACTTGCTGCAGGTTCACTGGTTCCGGATGGGGATCCATCTTCTACGGGTGGGGGAATCTCATATGCCTCTACCGGTAATCGTGTGTGTTTTACATTCCTGTACACTCTTTGTTCCATGGCTGTTCTCAAGTGTGTGGTGTGATACAGCTCCGAGTGTATCAGCAAGGAATTCTTCCTAGCCTCAACCGCTGGATTCCTCTGCTGGATGGGTCAGTTTCCTGGTCTCTCCAGGAACCTTCCTGTTTCTCTTAGGATTCCACACACACACACACAGATTGGTTGCTGTTTCAGGGCTGACATTCTGGAGAGATGCACAAGCTCATGAACTGGCTTCACCATTGACGTCTCTAAAAGAGCTCCTACTCGGGAAATGATGGCTGGTTTGGACCCCTTGGGACCACTGGACAACAGAAGTTGAAGCTGGGGAGATTCCGACGCTGAAGATGAGAGCAGGAAGATGATCCTGGAGCCTGGGAGGAGTTGGAGCAACGGCTTGTTGATGCATGAAAAATGGAATGACAATAAATGCTTCAAGGAAATAAAAAAAGGTATGTTTAACTAAAATAAAATGTCACACCAATCAACGGGCGTCCTCACGCTATGGGGGTGCACCGTAGCGCGGAGGAGCGTACTCCAAAATGAAAATTAAATAGAAGTCTGAGCAAGCCATACTGTATTTGACATTATTATGATCTATTCAGGATTTGAATCGAGTTTAATTAAATACATTATAAAAAATTAAAATAATTATCTAAATTTTAGTTTTTTTATTTCTTATAAAAATCATTGAATTGAATTTTAGAATAATGGTTTGAGTTGACTTGCTCTTAAAATTTTAAAAATATGAACGAATATTGATTAAATAACCAACGTGGGGATTGGGGTTAGTGGGCCTGGGCCGGTCTGGCACGCCGTTCCTCGTGCAAGTCGTTGCATTGCAGTAACCGCCAAGTGATCGGTGCTCCCTCCTTGTGTTCCTTTTTCGCAATGTCATGGTGATCAGGTCACTAGAAGGTTTTTCCTCCAGTTTCGAGGATTTGTTTCTGATATTGGCTCAGCAAAGGAATGATTGATGAACTGCGTGGATGTGCGGGGCGTGGCGGATCAAAACAAGCATCTGTATGCGAGTCCGCCTGTGGCCGTCTTCGGTTCTGTGTAGAGTTCCTGCTTGGAGAAACCACAGTTGTTTCATGGAAAAAGCTTCTCAGAGAGAACGTTTCCAGTGAGACGGATGTGAATGTACCGATGGAAGCAGCGCGTGAGAGTATACGTGTACCTCAGCCCCAATCACCGGTGCCTCTTCCATCAAAGCTGTTGACGGTGAAGGATTCCAAAGATGCGCAAGCACAGGCAGGCTCGAGTCGTTTGAGCAGCGTGATTGAGAGAATTGAGCGAATGTATGCGGTGGGTATCTGAGATTACATTGGACTTTTCTGATTGAGAAATTTATTTTTCTTGATGGAATGTCATATTTTTTGGATTACACGTTTTCATCGAAGGGTTTTACAAGATTGGATTAAGTTTTTTTTTTTTTTTTGAAGATTTATCTCGCCAGTTTTCCTTATTACTTGTTTGCTTCCCATTTGTTTTAGTGGAAACGTCTCTCGTCCTTTTCCGAGATTGAGAAACTTTGATGTCAGAGTCTGGAGATCAAACATATATTTCTGTTGATTCTTCGTTAAACTTTTCAGGGTGATGGGAGTAGTGATGAGGAGGCACTTGATAATGTGCCTTATGATGATGAATATGATACAAATGATTCTTTTATAGATGATGCGGAGTTGGTAGGTTTATCTCCTCATGAATTTTGACTGTGTTTTCCTTTTCCTATTTATTATTTGTCTAGATTTATCAGAATTTTTTAATAAGTGGGTATTCAATTTAATGCAGGATGACTATTTCCAGGTCGATAACTCTGCAATAAAACATGATGGGTTTTTTGTTAATCGTGGGAAGCTGGAGCGCATGTTAGTTTTTCTGTCATACGTAAAATTTCTTTCATTTTTTGAGCTGAACTTGTATGTACTAGGTTCGCATGTTGCTATTCCTGGAGACTACTGATTGTTTGAATTGTCCTCTCAACTTTTCTCGCAGTGAACCATTAGTACGAGACCAGCAGCTCAAGAAGAGAAGAGGAGAAAATTTGATCAAAGTTCACGAGGGGCATACTTCAAACAATAAAGAAAATTTAGGAGATAAAGTTAAAAGGCATTCATTATCAGTTGAAACATCGCTTGGAGTCTCTACTCCAGTTGTAAGTGGAGACGCTGCACGATGCCAAGAATTTGTACATGATTCTGAACTTTTACTGAAGGGGGTAATAGGCAGTGCAGCTGTTAATATGGATCCTATGGGAGTATTAGGTGTTGATGCCAACAGGAAGGATAAGGACCCTAGCCAGCAGAGATCAAAAAAATGGAATGAGGGCATTGGATTTCCGGATGCATCATCCGAGAGATCCATTGATAAAAACATTGGTGTAAGCTGTCCTTATTATCACATACATGTGCATCATGATGTTTAGTCCAGTAGACTCGGCTGGGTGACATTGGATTTGAGGTGTGATTTCCCATTGCTAAGTGTTCCATTTTAATATTCTCAATGCTGGGGCATGCATAAGACATTTAGGCTACACAAGCATTTGTCATAATTTTATTCTTCATAGCCTGTACTCTGTGTCCATTTGTAATTTCGTACAACTCAACCATGCAACATTCGCTTTATTTCTGTTATTTGATGCTTTCTTTCTTACTTGAAACCAGAATTCCTGATAATGAAAATACATGTTCTCTGCAGAGAAGGGCTGGGTCTATTGCTAGGCCTAGAAGTATGATGCTTGACAAGGCAATAAAAGAGCTCGAAAAGACAGTGGCCAAATGTAGCTCACTGAACTCCTTTGCACCTACAGTTTTATCTGGTTGAATGTCTCGGAAACTTATTACTGCTATTTGTTTCTGGATAAAAGCTAGACCACCTTCAACAGAAGTACCTGATAATTCATCTCATGCGGTCAAAAAGAGATTGACTCCTGAACTAAAGCTGAAGTTGGCTAAAGTTGCTAGATTAGTGGTATTAATATACTGCCTTTCCATTTAATTATATCGCAGTAACATTTCTCCATGAAAAATTCTCACTCTCATTCTCGTGGTAGCAGCAAAGTGTGTTTGGATTAATACCCAAGGATGTGGTAAATCGTCTAATGAGCGTTGTTGGACACTTAATGCAAGTCAGGACACTGAAGGTACTCTAACTTCTTTACTTCAACTTATTTAGCATCCAAGGATGGCTTTTTTATCAAGTGCCTTTAACAAATTGGAAATGCCTGCTCTTATGGCAGAGGAATCTCAGAGTGATGGCAAAGACTGGATTTTCTTCAAAGCAAGAGAAGGATAGCCAAATACAGAGAGTAAAGCAAGAAGTTGCAGAAATGGTCAAGGATCGGGTTTGGCTTTTTCTATCGTCAGACTTGACTATGTAGTCTCTTCAATAATTTACATGTTGTTGTTCATTTCATCTGGGCCCCCTTCCTAATGAACTTTTTTAGTCTTTTAACATTTGATATTTGGGCTAACTTTGCAGTTTGATCAGCGTGCTGCAAGTTCAGATGGCATTTATGGTCATTATGTTGACGACAGAGATGGTATGAAAGAGAAATGTCGTATGGAGGAAGTACTGGAAGATAAAATCTGTGAGTTGTATGACCTTTATGTAGAGGTATGTGTCTAAATTGTCTAGCATATCTCAAATGAAGATCATTCCCTTCTAGAAGGAGAGGAGAGTGAAATGATGTATGAAATGAGAGTAGACTTTATAAAGTTGTTTTTAGCATTATACAAAGGGAATTTCCTTCAGGGCCCAGAAGAAGATCCACGTCCACCAGTTAAGAGGCTGTACCAAGAGGTACTTGAGTCATTGATGCCCTTTTAAACTTGCTAGTGTACTGGAAATTTTAGAATGTACCATGCTACAAGTTAATGCAGATGAGTGTGAATCGAGTATGAACCATTGGATTGTTTGGAAAATTTATAATTTGAAATTGATGGTCTGATACGGTTTTCAATACCACAAGCTCTAACTGGTTTGACTGTGTGCTGTTACAATGTGACGGATCTTCAGAGCATGGTGAACCCTCTAGTGAATTCTTTCTATATCATTATTTCCAAAGATAACTGACTGAACCCCAGCTGTGTCATGTTTCTGAGTTGAATTAAACAATGTTGAAATAACGGAAGTTTCCCTAATGCAGCTCGTGCTGTTTTGGCCCAGTGGTTTCATGGATACAGATGGAATCAAACGTGCCATACGCAGAGCAAAAGAAAGAAGGGGCCCAAACAGCCTGGTTAAGGTATAAATGACATACGTGTCATTCAGCTAGGATGTTTATTGGGGTCCAAGTAGTCATTATTGCCAGCATACCCGAATCAGCTTGTTCTGTTATTTTTGCATTTCCAAATGCCATCTGCTTTTTGTGTATGAAATGAGTGTACTCCCTTGATGCACAGCATGGGGAGAAAACTAGGAAGAGAAGATCACCACCTCCAAAAGAAGATCCACCTACACCTATCTTAACACAGACTCCTAAGGATATGGTCGTAGATTCTGAAGACCCCAGTTTTACCTTCACCGGTAATCCTGTTGTTTCACTTTTCCGTTCTCATCCACCTGCGGCCTCTTCTACCAGCGTAAGCATGGACAAGATAAGTCAGGTGCAGAACTAGCATCTTCAGATCGCATTCTGAAAAAGAAAATGGCAGAGCGTATGGATGTTTTTCAGGCACATTCTGGATTTGAAAACCTTGCCGTTTTGCCATCTGAGGAATGGAAAGGAAATGCTGATCCCGCTTTTCAGCCAAGTGGAAGGTCTCAAAATTGATGCAGTGGCTCAATCGACTTTGGCATGGTGGCTATTTTGTAGTAAGTAACCTCTGTCTTGTTGATACCACATATTTTGAATACAGGAAATTTTCCAAGTCTTGGATAACATTACAAGCAATCTGGTTCCCCCCCCCCCCCCCCCCCCACCATCTACCGGCAGAGGAAAGCCTGTGCGATGCAGGCAAGACGTCCTCGAATAACAGCTTTAAGGAACTTTGTCTTCCAGGAAGCATATGGAGGATAGCGTGCATCCAGATCGAGCATAAAGGACCGCTCCAGCACCGCCTTCTTGTGGCTGAAGGAGTCAAAGGTGAGCTTACCATGATAGGCTCCCATGCCGCTTTCTCCCACTCCACCAAATGGAAGATTTGGGACCAGGAACTGAGCCACATGGAAGAGCGACGTCAGTAAAATTAACATATGCTGCATATGCTGCAACGTCAGTAAAATTAACACTTGCTTGAATGGTTGTGTCGTTGATACAGAGGCTACCCGCAGAGATGCTTCTCTTGAACATGCCCTTCAGCCGTCTGTTGTTTGTGAATAGATAAGCTGCGAGCGGCTTTTCTTTGGCATTGATCAAATCAATGGAGTCTTCAATCCTATCAACCTTCAATGCAAGAAGGAGAGACGCTGCCATTCAGTCATAACAAATACTCGGGAGAAGAGAAAATGAGCCACTTGAACAGTGATTCACCGTTACGATTGGAAGCAAAGGGCCGAAGATCTCCTCCTCCAGAATGAGAGCATCTTGTGGTACATCCAAAAAAATAGTGGGAGTGATCTTGCTGCAAGAAGGTTGGAATACCAAGTGAAACAAATGGTATATATAATATAACCTTGCACTCCGCCATATTTCTGGAATGTTGACTTACAGGATGGATGCACTGTGTTGGCCTCCTCGGAAGATCTTGGCATGGACCTTGCCATCATCCATTAGCCTCAGCAGGCGACGAAAATGGTGAATATTGATGATTCTTGACAACTCGTGCGATTGAAGAGGATCCTTTCCATATTGTTTATCCAATCCAGTTGAAATTGCCTCTGCCTGAGTGCCGCTTGAGGGTCAAAGGCAATGACAGCAGCAAGCAATGAAAAACCATATGATCTTCAGCTCACCACTCGAGAGGCGTAAGCCTTTGTGGTTATGAGGTAATCCGGAGAAATACAGGCTTGGCCGCTGTTGCATCCCCACTTCCCTGAAATTATGCGCCTTGCTGCAACCTTTTGCAATATAGCGAACCAGAAGATTCAGGCTTATAATGCCTGCAGACAATAAAAAGGGGGGAGAGACTAATGACAGAGGAGCAGAAGAATGAGAGGTTTTACTGTTAGGTTTATGTTTTCATCCACAACAACAGGGCATTTGCCTCCGAGCTCAAGCATCACAGGGGTGAGATTCTTTGCAGCGGCAGCCGATACAATCCGGGCAACTTTACTGCTACCTGAAGAATCACTTGCATGAAGTTGACAGAAAACAGATGAAGAAGTAGCAGATGACCGTGGGATTCACTACTTCCACCCACCCGTATAAAATATCTTGTCCCATTTTTGCGCAAGCAGAGCCGTGGTTTCGGGCACACTCCCCTGCACTATTTTAATAGCCGAGCTATCAACATACATGGGAATAAGGTGGGCCAGCAAGAAGGACGTAGCGGGCGCAACTTCAGATGGCTTCAAGACAACTGCATTTCCAGCTGCGACTGCCCCAATCACCGGTTCCAGCGACAGCACTGCGTGGGGAAACAAACCACAGCCAGAGGATAATCCATTTGCGGCACAAGAAGCAAGTTGGAGGGTCCAATAGACTCACAGAAGGGATAGTTCCACGTTGATATGACTAAGACAACGCCAAGTGGCTCCATCACCACCTTTGCTGAGGAGGGAAAGGCAACAATCGAGGAATTCACCTGCGGAGGCACACCTTGGAAGAGTGTCAAGGAACCAAAAAGAGAAGTTGCTGGAAGGGTGTGCATCTTACTCTCTGAGGCTTCATCCATCCCTTGAGTTCCCTCAACGCCCGTGTGCATGCTGACGACACTGGAGCAATCTGAGTTACCAGAAGGAGTCAACTTCTGTAAGCCCGCGACGTGGAGACGTGCATAAACACAGGTGCATATGACATGGTGCGTTTGCCCGAACCGTAATCAGATCACATATTCAGATATGCAGTAAATCACATCCAAGTTGCAAGGGCTTTCTATTTTTTTTGTAATAGGAAAAGAAAATTTCATGAAACGCATATTTCACAATCAATGTGTTTGCTACTACGCTTGATCGCGGATGAATGCACAGTTTTCTCCTGTTCGATGGAATGAACCGACCGCCAAGTGGCTGGAGACATCCTGGCCAACTCGGCTGTACGGTCGCTCAGAGACCAATACAGTGCGGGGTAAGAGAGTCTATAGACGCAACAGAAGCATGCGACAGAAACCAGACAGAATGAAAAGCGGGACTCCAGCCCTGCGGATCCAATTTCCATCCGCATTTGGGGAAAGAAAACTCCGTTGGTGCATTTCGTCATACGCTTTCCGTGTATGAGAACAGTTTCGCGAAAAACAAAAACTCCGAAGTCGGAAGATAACTCGGAGAAACTAGAAAAACAATAGAAGGAAGAGGTGTTTTACTCACCTCGTGAATCTGCGATTCATGCTCCGGTTTACTGAGATCGGAACGCAGGGCGTGGAGAATCTCCTTTTCGTGACAGGTGACGAGTCTTTGAAACGCCTTCAACTGCGAGATCCGCCAGTCGTAATCCCTGGTTATCCCGCTAGCATAAGTCGACCTCAACTGCTTCGCCACCGCCGCAGCGTCAACCATCTTCATCGGCTACAAACCAACCGCGAGTCAGAACCACAATGGCAGCACTGGCCGCAGATTCTTCGTACTCCCTGACCTGCTCAGTAGTCCTCAGAACATCCTCGCTTCGCTTTTATAAATAAAAAAAATTCTCACCATTTTCCACTGCCCAACGACCCAACGCTGCTCTCTTTTTTGGACTGGACAATTTATTTATAATATTTAAATTTTATCAATAATACCATGATATATTAATCACACATTATTCAGTTCAACTCGGACCATGAAAACCCTCCGTTGCACATTGCAGACCTTCTTACGTAACTACCGACAAACGCATGGCTGCGCAGAGTCTCAATTATGAACGCCATCATTAATTTTTTCCCCATTTAAATATTTAAATTAAATATTAATAATAAGAATTAAACGACATAACTTTCAAAGGGCTGCTACATGAAATGGATGAAACTCAGTAACAAAGAATAACATCCATATTATATATTTCAGACTCACAAATTATGAAACCTAACGTTTCAAGTACCTATTGTTTTTTAGAAGTATTTTCGTTACTAAATAAAAATAATTTAAATATCAAAAGATTCAAAAATTTTAAAAAATAATTCGCATTTGAAAAAAAAAATGTAGAATCTCAAATTATATTTAAACAGTTTTAAAATAAAATAATTTTCGATAAGTCTGAAGTTATACTAAAGATGAGCAATTTTTTCGGTTGAGGTAGTGATGGCCAACGAATTCAGGCACTTTAATGGTTAGAAGATCGGTTAGGGGATCACAATCACAGTGACGTACCTGAAGGAGCAGGCGCAAGTCTGGTATGCATCATGGAGGGGATTATTCGACCTCGTTTATTGGAGGAGACCACGATGGCTTGCCGAACCCTGTCCTTATTGTGGGGTCTCCTTTCTGTATCACACAGGGCAACAAAGTAAACAATAACGATGGTGTTTTCTAAATCACCCGATCCATTGTGCTGCACTGAGTAGAAAAAGAAAAGCAGAATTGGATAAGAGAGGGGCGCTTGAACATGGGTAAAGCTGGGTAAATATAGAGTCCATTGAGGCCAGGCTGGTGCGTGCACAAAGCCCAACCGGGCGCAGTACCAAGCCCATGTGGCAGTTCTAATGTGCAGGGACTTTGGTAAGGTACTAGCTTCTTGGTTCATGGTGGTGATGAAGATGGTTGAGGATGTTGCAGTTATCCTTGAGGTTCAAGGTGAATTGAGCCTTGTGCACTGGGATTTCCTTCTCCCTGAAGCGTCAGATGATGATCCCGATACTGATTTCCTCTTGTTCCCCATTACTCGTTCCTGTGAGGATTTGTCCCCCATGGAGCTCTGTAACTGAGAATGAAGCTTCCTCAGGTCGGATAATTTCACGGGTTTCACCAGAAATTCTTCGGCTCCCCCTTCCAAGCACCTGCCATTCAAAACTCAGAAAGGCAGGTGTTGCGGCCCGGCCCGGCCCATTTTGATAAAAAGATAATGGGCTTCCTTGGGCCGGTGATGCTCCCCTTTGTGGAGGCACGCACGGTTCAGGTCCCGTGGGAAACAAAAAGTGACTAAAAAGAAAAGGGAGTAAGGGATCCGTACATGGTAACTCTTGATGGCTCATTTTCGGAGGACATCACCACCACTGGGATGTGCTTCCAAGAGGAGTCCTGCTGCGAACCAGTAAAGCAGCCAAGTTCAAGAAATCAAATAGTAGGGATACATTGAAACTTGGCGGCGATGATCTCACGACTGACCTTAATCCTTTTGAGCAAATCGTAACCGCTGATTCCCGGCATGCTGTAATCGGTGATGATCAGATTAATCTCCGAAACCTGCAGCATTTGACTCAAGATTAATCAATGCGTCTCAATTTCGCAATTGAGACCCAGAATTCGCACCGCAGATTCGGAAATCGTAGAACAATCCCCGTTCTCCTCCACGTCTACGAGTCCTAAATACTCAAGTGCCTTATCTCCAGACTCCACAAACGTAACTGCGCAATCCGAAACAAAATTCACAACTCTCCAACTGCAGCACATTCAATCTCGAAAACCTATCAACAAACGAAAACGAAAAAAAGAATCCGCGAAACCTTGGTAGGAAGAAACCGTGAGAAGCCTCTCAAGTAGTTTCCTGTCGATTAGGCTATCGTCGACCGCCAAAACATGAAAATGCTGCTGTTCTCGCTCCGAATTCCGATCTCCTGGAAAGGAATCCATGATAATCTGGCGGCGGAGCACGCGAGGAGGAAGAGTTGCGGTTGGAAAAATCCGCCTCCTGGAGTACGTGCCGTGGATTTGTACTGTATGTGACTATCACGGGCAGATTGCTGTCCTCTTTAGACGTTGGATTCTTTTTCCACGCCATCCCTTACCTTTTCCAACCACAAAATCTTCTTAATTGCAAATCGCCGAAATTCATCATTATTTCGAAGAAAATGTCGAAGGAATACCTTATTTATAAAATATCAATTTATTTACCAGGATCATTTTTTATTTTCTACATTTTAAAAAATATTATCCGTAATAATATGCAATTATTAAAGAAATTGCATTAGCAATAATCATGACATTAACGTCTCTAATGATAAGCAATAAACGCATGTTGTGTGAATCAACCGGACAGGACACGTCCGTAGGTGCATAATTAGTAATCACACTACGAAGGAATTATCTCCCCCCGAGTGTTCCAAAATAGGAAAGCCTCTGCTACTGGGCCCAATATTAGCTATAAATAGTTACCGCACCACCACAAAACACACACACTCAAAAGACGGTAATTACTTTGAAAGCCTGAATTCTTTTCTTACCTTTCCATGTTCTTTTTGTTTTTTTTTTTCAAAAATAAGGTAATTAATTAAATCGAATTTAATTAATATATTCCCACCACAAAAAAATGTTCAGGCGCCTCATGGATGCGAGTTTTCGAGAGTTGGAGGACCCACGAGCAAATATCTGTGGGGCCGTTTTGGGATTTGGATTGGGCGGGAGGGCTTGACTGTAATCAAGTAAAGTTGATTCTCGCACCTTTTCCCAGGACGTGTTTGGAACTTTTGGAAATATCATTTGGACCCCACGTTTTGTTGTCTGCCATGTGTTTACCCCATCATGAGACATGATTCGAGGCCGACAACAAGAATGTTGCCACTGTAGCGCAGCAGATTCGGATCTCTGGTCGCCATGCTCAAATAATTAGTAAATAGTAAGGCACTGAAAAATAATAAACCCATAGTTATGCTACTACATTCCTGATTTTAGCATAATCCAGGTCCCCTTTTGCAAAATTATATTGCCGCTCTAGGGCCCTAATTTCAGAAGTTTGCAGGCCCCATTTTTACAAATTTCAGGGCCCAAAAGCCCGTTTTCGATTTGGAGCCCAGCATGCGTACAAAGAGAGGGTCGAATCAGCAGAGGAAGCTGCGTGAAGGAGATTGTTGAAGTTTGTGCCTTGTTCATTTTTCAACTAGAAACCACAGTAACCACTTAAGATACATTGTCACACAGCAAGCCTGATATCTTGTGAAGGGGAGGAGGATTGAGGGTGTTGCTCCCACCCATTTGATGGGTCATTGCCTCGAGCACATCTCCATCTTCGAGTCCCAGCTGAGGAGGAGTGAAAACCAGCATTAGATTACTAGAGTTTTTTCGATCATGTGAATGAAAAAGGCGTAGTAGTAGGGGTGTACATCATATGGGGAGTCCCTGCCTCTGATGAAACGCTCCTCATGCAAGAAAACGTAGGTTCCCTTAGCCACAGAATGGCGGTCACAATAGGTATCCATCAGGTGTTTGAGTGGAGTCATTCTCTTGATCTTGAACACCACTTCACCCCCACGCTATAAAACTAATATTCTTAGATATCATCATACGATTGCACTATGCAGAAATGAATAGTGCAAAGGAAGAGTTAGAGAACGGTGGGAACTCATGGAATGAAAGGGGAAGGTGATCAGACCTGATCTTTGACTCGGATCAAGATGCGGGTCAATGCATCATCAGCTGGCCTTTTGCTGTTTCCCTGTCTCGACATACTTCAATCGCCGACTTTCTGCAAGCAGGGAGTATGGGGATGCTGAAACACAGTAAACAAAGAGAAACAGGCAACCTGTAAAGGAACAAGGAAGGAATCATGAGGAGGTTACATTTGGAGGAGTTGTGTGAGTCGTTGGAAATGACCCATCGTCTCCACGAACAATGGTTATATGGAGGAGACAGAGAGGGTTGTTGGAGAGTAAATAAAAGTTATTAATGCATTCAAACCGTCTCTTCAGAAGATCAGAGTGTCAATCAGCAAAACCTGTATGCATCGGAACTGAAATTGCTGAATGCACTGCAGGTTGTGAAGGTACATATCATAAAATAGTGGGTGTATTTAATGCTAAACTTAAGTCTCCGATTCACATTTGGTAGGAGCATGGGCATGCAAAAGAAAGTGTGTTCATGTAAAACTGGTATGACATGGGAAAAAAAGATGGAATCTGCAGACATACCATAAAAGTACAGGCTCATTCAGCAAGTTGTAACATTTCTTATGGGTGTTTCAATCACTATATGTTGAATCATCAAATGATTGTGATCAAAAGGATAGTGACCACCAACAGGATTGATGGATGTCAAGATCAGGATACCGGGCGATCCCTGTTGTGAGCAAGCAAGCTTTTAATAAAGATGATGCATTAATCCTCCTCCATCAGAAATCTCTCCTTTGCGTCTTTTCACGGCAAAACGATTCAATTGAGCTCACTGAATTCACTTATGGGAAAACTTTACTTCATCACGCACCAATATTTCTTGATACACAGAAAAGTTCATGCGTATACTAACTCATTGATAAGCACTGACTGGTTATAACAAGAACCCCTCAAGCCTTCAGAAAATCAAAGAGTTGATCCGCAAAAGGGGCAGAACCTGAAAGATGGATCCACATTCCGAGCACAGTAGTGGCACCTCAAATTCGTCCCCAAAGCATCTCTATCCGTCGGCGGAGAAGCGGAAATTGACTGTGGGAATAAAAGATTGCAGTCCTGACAACGCAACATCGGCTGCTTCCCCGGCCACCGCCAAACGGGGACGAAGAAAAGCTTCAGTACCTTTTCGTATTCCACGAGATCCGCCGCAGACCCGCACGCAACACACCTTCCGATTCCGCTCTTCAACACCTGAGTCGCCTGCTGCTCTAATCCTCCAACGAAGAAGAGGAACATCTCACCGTAACAGCAGAAAACCCCAACCCTCCCCTCTAGAACATCCGTTTCTTCTGCTGTCAACAGATGCCAAAGAAGAAAAACCTCCCTACAATGATCTCGAATCACGTAGCCAAGGCGGTGCTACGAACACGGGTCGGGTCATATCCCGCCCTGGATAACGAAAGCGGGTGTAATTCTCTTACCCGACCCCACCACACAAATAATAATAATAATGTTTAAATTAGAAACTCAAACGACGTCGTAGTTTGCATGCAAAAGTCTACAGAACTGGGCAGCCATGGATGGGCAATGCCTGCTCTCAATTGATTAGATTACACTGAGTAGTCGCATCAGGAGGAAACACGACAACAGCACTCAATTAAAACGTCAGGAGATGCTCAAGTAGCATCCAGTTGTGTTGCAGAGCTCATTTGCGAACTCAAGTCCCATCCCTGATCGTGTTCGTGTTCGTGTTCTTGTCCACCACAACCGGCAGCTTCTCGTTTTCCCTCTCCGAGATCTCTTTGCTCTTCCCCCAGACCACCGAATACAATCCCAGAACGATGATCGCAGCTCCGATCAAGCTGCAGCCAGCCATTTAACGAGCGTGTTAAGGTTTTTTAAGCTGCGTGAAAACCCTTTGAATTGCTGGTAGTACCTTCCGAGGTAAACTTGCTCTGCTAAGACTATTGCGCCCAGGACGGCGGTGATGATCATGCTTAACGGGCTGAACGCCGTCACGAAGACCGGCCCCCGGCTCTTGTTCACGATGCCTTGCAGGTAGAATGCGATGCCGGAGCAAATGATCCCCTGAAAGGCAACCATTGAGTTGTGTTATGGGGTTAAGAGGTGTAATTAAATAAATGGTATAATTATGAATGAAAAAAGGAAACGTCGTCGTACTGAATAAGTGGCGGCAAGGAGTCTTGTATCGAAGCCGATGAGCCACGCGCTCAACCGCCGCTCCATCACCAGCGCCACCGCGCCGCCTTCCATCGTTCCCATGAAGCACACAAGCGCCGTCAATGACAACTCCGCCGGATAATCCTTCAACGTGTTTTTCTGTTCCAAATTTCGCACCACGTAAGTCGAAGGATGCTCATCATCATCATCATGTGCAGTTTGTTCAGAGATTTTTGAGCGTTACTTGGAGAATGAAAAAGGCAGCCCAGCAAGCGACTCCGGCGAGCATCATGATCGTTCCGACGGCCCAATGATGGCCGGCCGAAGCGGTGGCCGCGTGCTCCGCGGCCTGGTGACTGCTAGGGAGGATGTTAATAAATGGCCCCTTGTAGAGTGTCATCACCATTGCGCCGCAGACCGTTACCGCCGTACCGATCACCTTCGCCAAACTATGCATCACTTTCAGATTTACCTTCTCCATCCTGAGAAACACACGTATGACTCAATTGTTTCCCTTTTATAGCTTAACATAAAACAACAAAACCACTGGTATACCTGAAGATTACAGCCATGATAAAGGTTATGGCCGGCAAGACGTTAACGGTGGCGGCCGCAAACGCCGCCGATGTATACTGTATCGCGACGCTATATAGATTCTGATCGAGAACAGGCCTGAAGCAATGCAAACTTGATTAGAAACACGAGAAAACATCACCATGCAAAGGGTTGATTGCAGAAAGGTCGTTACTCCAACAGAGCAAGTCCCATGATCTTGAAGAAGGTCCATTTGGTCATCTTAGGCCTTATTTTCCTAAGAACAGAAAAGGGTGAAGGGTGAAAATCAAACATCCATCACCGCTTCACTGTGAAGATAATGATCATACATACTTCTCAAGAAAATAAGCAAAGGGGCGAAAACCAAGGTCGCAAGGGCGTGGCGATACACGACGAAGACCCAATGGCTGAACCCTTTCTTGAAGGAAAGGAGGACGACGACGTGCATCCCGGCAAAGCCGAACTGAAGAAGTATCATGGCAAGAAAAGGCTTGGCCTTCTCCCATATCCCCATTGTTTTCTTGCAACGATAGCAGGGATTGCAGTGACCATTTATAGGCATGATTTGAAGATGCAGTCCAAGTGATAGTGCTGCACACCTCATGCCAATCAAAAGCTATGGACATTGACCAATGCAAAGCTATTTCGGAATCATTTAACCCCTTATCCAACACATCACATATAAATGTAAAATTGAATGGTTAAAACTCACATCATGGTCAACATGGATAGTGACATTTGTTGGAGTGGTAGCTGAAGTAATCTACATAAATCCAACTCATATACTGTCACTATCTATGTTCATTTTGTATGATATTTTCTGTTTTGATCATTCAATTCTCATGCTTTTACATTATTACTTTTCAGAAAAAAAGATCATTTACAAGATTAAAATGATTCATCTATTTAAATATATCATCTTTCATGTTTGTAATCAATATGAAATATTATGACTAGTCTCCTCATATAGAGGGATAAAAATTGTTTAAATAGAGTTATCCTGAAACATTGGTATGAGACATTTTTTCTAAACGTACAGAAAATAAAACTATAAGAATTAAATACTTGAAACAAATAATATCATATAAAGCGAGCATCAATCATGACACATACACACATTTAGACATTATTTGTTAATTTGAATAGGAAATAATTAGGTTAGATTTACTTTGTATATTCGATATATTTAGTTTAGAATTTACTATGTTTAGTATATAGGAAATAAGGAGTAAAAAAGATAATTAAATCATATGATGGGTTTGAAATAAAATCCACATAACTTAGAAATTACGGATTTATATCAAAATTTGCTATGAAATACATTATACGAAGTTTTCATTTAACAAAAACTCATATATACAAAACACATCCTTAGGGTTTGGTCCAGGCATAGATTGCACTTAGTGTGCTTCTTTTCTTCTTTATGATCCTACCCCCAAAACCCTTATCCCATGAGCCCTAAAGATGAGCAGCAAGACATGATCGCTCCTCCAAGTGACATGAATGGAATCCCACCTCATCCCTCTACTTTCAAACACTGTTCACCAACTTAAACCTATTTTTTACGCCCAAATCGATTTTCCAAATATTTCTAATTACAAAAAAAAAATCATGTGGACAAAGATTCGAATCATTAAAGGTGTCTTTTAGGACACCATGATTGAAATTTGTTAGTGGCACAAACCCCTAAGTGGGACGACACGAGCAAATGGATGGCGGATCCCCTAACCTAAGGGAGCGGCTTTTAGTCTGCGTGTCCAGCCACCTCATGGCATGTCTCCTCCTCACCACTTAGTTTACATAATTTTTTAAAAAATATTTAATAAAATTATTCAACAAATATATTTGTTTTCTTGTATTTATTGGGAAGAAGTAAATAAATTTGCATTTAAAAACATTTTAATCTTTTTTCTTTAGAATAATGAACGGCATTATGTGATGGATGCCTTTGTGAATTGAGGCATGAGTCACCCAAAAAATAGAAAGGAAGCGTGCTTTTTCTCTTTGTTTTGGGTTAAAGCAAAAGCACGCTTTCTTCCGCATAGCGTGTTTGCACCAGCCACGACTCCTCCAATTTTGAACACACCCAATATATTCATGTAATTCCACCAACGACTTTGGTAACATTTTGGTTTTATTATTTTTTAATAACTAAAAAAATATTTGGTTTTATTTAGAGGCAATATTTAGCTGCAAACTCCATCGAACGATTGGATTTTCATGCACCAATCCAATCGGTTCTAAACGAGCTTCGAAAGCATTTACTATTTATTCAATTTCATACATCAAAACTATTGTCTGAAACTCAGTTGAAACATTTATCATTCATTCGATTTTAAATATCGAAAATATTGTACACAATTGAAATGCTTTAAAAAGATAGTTGTGGTAAGTGCATGGTGTAGTGGACACTTGAGGCGCCAGATTTGGTAAGTGCCTTGTTCCTCTATCGACATTGATTTTCCTACCAATTTCTACTATTTTAACGTGAAAAAAAGGGATAATAATAATAATACTGAAAAATACAAAAGGCTACATGATTGAAAAGGGGCACTAAGTGAAGTGAAGCATGGGAGGGAAAGACATTGGGTGGATTCAAGCTAAGCTTCCAATGCGGAACATGTTTTGGATCACACGTCGGCCGGCCATATGTTCAGCACCATTCCAAATATCGAATCCCCTCAGTTCACCTACCGAAACGACTTGTTCTTCCTCTAAATGATAATGTTCAATATGGACTCATAACTTCGTTGTGGATAGTTACATACCCACGTCACCTTCATCCGAACACTTCATCGAAACAATGAGTAATATGTATAAGTAGCGATCGTAATCACCATCACATTTATTAGAAATTTCGTATAAAAATACTAAGAATTATAATTGTATGTCTCTATCATGATGAGATTTCGAAGATTATTCGAACTTAATAGTTACGGAATTGGGCTCGAAACATGATTCTTTCGTATTTGATTTGGCACCAATTTTCCAATTGGTATTCATCAAGGGGTTATCCATATAGGGAGAGGTATTAATTTATGTTATTTGAATTTTTTTTTAACAAATTATGAAAATTTAGCGGGCCTGATTTCCAGGCCTCAGATGTGATAAGAGGGTATTTGGGTTTGGGCCGACATCTTTATTTGTTTGAATATGAGGTATTGGGCCAGACAGCCATGGCTCTCTGCCGCCACCGGCGGCCGCTGATCACCGCCGTCATCTTCATCTTCGCTGGTATCTCGCCATGCCTTTTACTTGCACATGGTGGAGGAAATCAAGCTGATCAGAGATTGAAATCCATAGATCGTTTCAGAAGCTACCTAAAAATCAACACTGCTCATCCCAGGCCGGAGTATGCCCACGCCGTCAATTATCTTACGGAATTCGTCGCTACGATTCCCGCTCTCAAGGCTCGAACTCTATACCTCACGACTCCGGATAAACCGCTCCTCCTTATCACCTGGCTTGGTTCGAACCCCACGCTCCCTTCGCTTCTCCTCAATTCGCACCTCGATTCCGTCCCTGCAGAGCCTTCGAAATGGTTATACGACCCGTTTGAAGCGCAAATTTCTGATGATGGCAAAATCTACGCCCGTGGAGCTCAGGATGACAAATGCATAGGCATTCAGTATTTGGAAGCTATCAACAGGTTAATAAGTGATTTTGATTACAAGCCGTTGAGAAATGTGCATATCTCTTTTGTGCCTGATGAGGAGGTTGGAGGGTTTGATGGGATGGCTAAGTTTGTTAAGAGCAAAGAGTTTCACGAATTGAATGTTGGGTTTGTTTTGGACGAAGGCCAGGCCTCCGTGAATGATGAATTTAGGGTGTTTTACGCTGATCGATCACCATGGAATTTAGTCATCAAATCTAGAGGAAATCCTGGGCATGGATCAAGAATGTATGATGACAGTGCTGTAGAGAATCTGATGAAGAGCGTGGAGGTTATAATGAAGTTCAGGGAGAATGCTTTTGATGTTGTTAAAGCAGGACTATTTGCAACCTCTGAGGTTATTTCTGTTAATCCTGTATACATAAAAGCTGGGGTTCCATCTCCCACCGTGAGTTTTTTTTTTTTTTTTTCTTTTTGTGAAGTTGTTTGATTTGATGATCCGAGCTTGTGGGTTTGCAAACGACTGATTGAGTTTGATTGGCACTAGGGATTCGTCATGAATATTCAACCATCAGAGGCCGAGGCCGGATTCGATATACGGTTGCCACCAACGGCGGATCCCAACAGCGTGAGGCAGAGAATTATAGAGGAGTGGGCACCAGCATGGAGGAACATGACGTATCAGGTAAGGAAGTGCTATGTCAGGCTTACTTCAGTGGATGACATGTTTTCCAAAACTTAGAATTGCAAGGAACCAGAAAAGGCTGAACTGTTTGAAGTCTGAAGATGCTACTGCTTGGATAGCTTAAAATACTTCATTTTCTGATACTAGCGACCCCAGTGCATTATTATAGTGTTTAGAAAAGAATAATGGTGCCTTTAGTGGGGTAGCTCTAGATGATTAATTAGCCTTACTTAATCTGATTCCTTTCTTCATTTGATATGCTGCACTTGAATTCCAGCAATCCCATTTACCTGAAAAGGCTTAAGGGATTGGCTTTAAACCTGTGGCAGATTACAGAAAAGGGTCCTCTCCGGGATGTCCATGGCCAGCCTCTGATGACTGCAACTAATGATACCAATCCGTGGTGGGCCTTATTCAGAAAAGCTATTGTTGAAGCAGGTGGGAAACTTGCTACTCCAGAGATCTTGCCCTCGACAACCGATGCACGATACATCAGACACTTGGGAATTCCATGTCTGGGGTTTTCCCCGATGAGAAACACCCCAATTCTTCTTCATGATCACAATGAGGTAACTCACCAAACAGATGATATCTTCTATAGATCTGCCAAGTTGAGCATAATTCAGATATCTGCTTCTGCTCTCAACAGTTCCTGAGTGACAGTGTTTACCTGGAGGGGATTAAGATCTACCAGCATATTATAAGCTTGTTGGGCTCTTACGATGGAGCTTCTGTGTGAGAAAGAAGATGTTTGAGGCTGATAACATTGGAGAAGAATGAAGATACTCAAAAGTGTTGCAAATGTGAAGCAAAGCAAGCTTCCTGTAGTACATATATAACTCACTTCTGTTAATGATTGTGATTGAGATTGCTTAGCATTCACATGGGTCCTGGCTGAAGTTCCCGCTTCAGTGCATACTGCATTTCATTGGTAGTTCTCCACGCAAACGTACAAATTTCGATTGTTAAATGATCACCGTCTTGGACACCACAATTCGGCAAAATTAAAAATGAACTGTCTGTTGAGTGTGGGATTCGAACCCACGCCCTTTCGGACCAGAACCTTAATCTGGCGCCTTAGACCAACTCGGCCAACTCAACTTGGATGGAATGAGACTTCTGATATATTTTGAAATACAAATACAGACTGAACGACAAAAATATTTTGGCAGCGCAATGATTGGATAGGTACACGAATTTTGCTGCTGTCCATTCTGTCATTCCCCCGCTGCGCCGCCTAAAGATCTCGCCGTTGTCCTGTGCCAGTTAACGTGCAGCGGTTCAATTATTACACTTCTCGAATTTCTTCCTGCTTTTCACATCAATCAATCCAATCACAAACTCCCCACTCCTCCTCCCCCTTTATATCATCATCGTGATCTCTGTTTCCTCTTCGCCCCCCTGAGCTTCACGATGAACTCTTCTTCTTCTTCCTCATCATCTCTCTGCACGATTCTCAACCCGTTTGCTCGAGAATGGGTTCCTTTTTCAGCTCCTGCAACCCCGCATTACACTTTCGGCTACCCGATTCTCCCATTGCCGACTCCTCTTTCCACCGCTAACTGTTACTATTATTTTTACTACTACTACTACTGCTACGACAGCAGCTCCGCCTTTTCAAATTACCCAGTAATCGAACACTTCGAAGACAATGCTGAGAGCGGCTGTTTGGTTACGTCTGAGAAGGTGAAGAAGCCGACCAAGAAGAGGAAGAGTTGTAAAGGGATTTGTGCTGCTGTTGAGGAGACGCTAAAGACTACTGTTATGATAAAGAACATTCCCAATAAGCTGAGGTTCTGCGACATGCATTCAATGTGCCTTGTTTAACTGTAGAAGACACCAGCTTCAGTGGAGTTAACTGCAGAAAATTGGTTCTTTTACAGAAGTTTGGCGTTGTTTCTTTGCAGGAGGGACTTCATGCTGGCCTTCCTTGATGAATACTGCAATGGACATGGCTTGGAGTACGATTTCTTCTACCTACCAATGGATTTTGGGTAATTAATGTCACAGTCATCGATTTTGTCGTCTGTGATTAGTGTGGTTGATTGGAGTTGATCTTGATCTTTCTAGAAGGGAAGATAATCTGGGCTACGCATTTGTGAACTTCACCACCACGGCGGCAGCAAAGAAATTCATGGGTCTTGTGCAGAACTCCAAATGGGAGGAGATCGGAATTCAGAAGGGCTGTTTCATCCGGTCCAAGAAAGTTTGCGAGGCCACTTGGGCAAGGATTCAGGTACCATGATCAAGCAGTAACCTGTACTACATATCCTTTTGGAATATTGGTTGTACCAAAGATTGATTTTCAGGGGAAGCCTCGGCTGGTGAAAAGGTTCCAGGAGTCCGTCTTCGAATGCGACAAGCTTGATTTCTTGCCGGTCGTCTTCGACCCGCCCCGCAACGGTTCGGAGCCGGAGGCGCCCCACGTCGTCGGAAGGCTTCGCCGGTGGTCCATGTGAGTCCCAAAACGCGACGATGTATGGAGAAGGAAAGAAAAGCCTGTGTTTCTGTGCGTTGTTCTCCCTGGCGGCCTGCGTTCATGGCCAGGGCGAAGTAGAAACATGGGCTCGCGCTCTGTAACGTGGATGCTTTCCACATAACGTGATTTTTCAAATAAAATAAACATCAAATGTGCAAATTTACCACCCCATGCGACTGGGCCATTTCAAAGCCCGTACCGGGCTGTGAGCAATGGGCCGTCCCCATCTTCTGTAACAGTACGGTCGGCGGCGCTGCTTAACGGCGGAAACCGTTATGGAGCACCGGGACGGCGAGGTGAGGTGACTGGGTGTCTGTGCGGACATGTTGTCGGCGGGAGGAGAACATGGTGGAGATGTGAACAGGACAAGACAAGGGATCTCTTTTAAGCAATAGCCGCAAGTTTGCTGGCTTTTAAATCGCGCTTGCTTTCTTGATTTGGAAGACACGCACTCAAAAGGTTGTCGCTTTTATGGTCGCTGCCTTCTTACAAGTTTAATCATCTTTTCCACTTATTGCACAAAACCCCCCTACTTTCTTCAATTTACACAAAAGACTGAGTTAAATTATATATATTTGAAATTAAAATAATACAATTTCACATGGATATATATGTGAAACTAGAATTGGAACCGACTCAAAAATTTTGATTTTATTATTTTTTTTCCACGAAGGGGTGGAATGGAATGGATGCTTCGATTGTCTTCTTCACCGGTGGGTACAGAAGTCAGAGAGCTTCTTCCTTCCGTCAACTATTTCATCGAAGAAGTCATCGATGTCGCCGATCAAGTTCTCTAGCCCAGCTCTCAGAGCGCCGAAGCAGTTCTTGAGTTCTTCTAGTCTTTCTCTAATGGCGCCTTCCGTCTCCCTGTCCACGTTTGCGTGCTCCAGTTCTTCCCTCAGCTCCTCCATCGCTTCCCTCGACCGTCTGAATTCGTACAGCATGATCCCGCTTCGCCCTGAAATCTGCGCCGCCACTCGCCGCTGCAATCTCGCCGTCGAGATCATGAACCCGGATCCGAAAAACAGGCACCCCTCGTCGCCGGCGACGCGAAGTCGGGGTCCGACCAGACCAGTCCCTGAAGAAGGATGGTCATCAAAAGCGAACTCACGTTCCTCATCGCATACAGAACTCCCCTGAAGCCACTGAACGCGTTCAGTTTCGATTCGACCATCACCTTTTCTCCGAGTCCAAGGGACAAGTCCCCGATCCTCGTTTCCATCAACGCCCTGTTCTCTTCTTCCAGTCCGACCGCTTCCCTCCGGCATCCCGATATCGCCCGCATAACCTGACGAGAAAGCTGCGAGCTGAGGCGGCGATTGCCATCCAGGGACGAGGACATGAGAAGGCCGGTGGAGTAGTAGTTCTCCATGGATGAAACTCCAGCCTTGACGACATGGCAAACATCCCAAAGCTTGGAGCTCTCGTCCATGTACTCGTCCAGCCATTTTTCGCCGACGGGGAGACGGAGTTTCTGCACCAGAAGCAGAAGCTGGGAATGGAATGACCTCAGCAATGACAGAACCCGTTGCAGGAATTGGAGCGACATCACGTTGCTGGAGACGAATACGCGTTCCAGCTCATCGATGCCGCGGGTGAGGAAGGCGTAGAAGCTGTTGACGGAGTTGGCAGAGGAAGGATCCATTGCACTCAGACAAGGAAGAAGAGAAGAAAGGCACAGGGACTGACTGAGGGCGGACAGCAAATGGGGAGATGAGTGCTATATAAATAGAGACAACAAAATTTAATTATTTCATAAAAATATTCCAAAAATCTGGTATATTTAATGTAATGCTGTCCATCATCAGGTTGTAAATGCATGTAAAATGTGTATATTACATTCAACCCCAACATCTTTTTGAATTTTCTTTATTAGTCCATGTAAAATCCAATATTTTAATAAATTAAATTTAGAATTATATCGTTTTTAAAATCAAATGTAATCTATTTTTTTATATAGTCATGATTTTGAGCTGAATCCCTTTTTATAGTAAATTGATTTGAATTTAAATTAATATAAAAAAAATTAAAAAAATTAAAGTCCTTATTTGGTATTGCTTTAACTTCCAAAGAAGAAATGTTTTGTACTTCAAAAAGACTACATTTTTAAATGTGTTTCAAGCATGCATTGTGTTGGGAACGACGAGGGCTGTTGGTGTTGGATTCATCGACTCACTGGAGCATATGAATTTGCACACGTAGTCATTTCTCCGGTGCCATTGTGGAGTATGAGAAGTTGGTGGTGGGTGTGGGTGTGGGTGTGTGTGTGTTGGGAATTGGCGGCAATGATGCTTGTTCCCTGCAAAGGTGGGAAGGCGATCGAGAGCATTCTGGAAAAAGGGCATCTCCCCCAGTGAACCATGGAACGCCCCACATCCTCCTCCTCCTACAATGGAGTGTATTCATGCTTTTGAAAACATACGTCTGGAGCTTGCAATGCAATGCAATAATGGTATGGTGGTGTCTGGAGGAAAGGGTTGTGGCTAAAGAACAGTGCGAGGGAAGGGAAGTATGATTAACAATAAATGGGGGGTGGTACGAATTGCTTCAACATGTCGTTTCAAGTCGGCAGCAGTAGCCCAACTTTATAGACATGTGTGTTGTCTGATCACAAGCAGGCAATTATAACCACCACCTCCCCCTCCTTCTCGTGCCACGCTCTCTCTCAGCTCAGCTAGTTTTCAAATTTGGGAAGCATCCAAAAATAAGGATTCCCATTCATCTTTTTCAGCCTTTTCTTTAGCTTTTGTTTCGCAGATCCAGCTCATGAACACTTATTAATATTCCACCTCTGCGATCAAATCACCAAATGGCTGCGAGCTCTCTCATCATTGACCTTTCTAGCTAGCCTACAAAAGAGAGGAACAATGTGCGTTGCTTTGTTGATCCCTGCAAGGGTGGGAAGGGAAGGGAAGGGAAGAAGCTGCTCATTGAATGCTGGCTTAAAAGAACGAACAACAGCATTCATGGAAAAAGGAGAAAAGAAACATGTCCAGCTAAGATGACCAGCTCCATGCATTTCTAGAAATCTATGGTGTTCCCTGCCTACCATCGCTTTATGATCATCCTTTCTATGGATTCATCATGACTGCCACCCACTTTGGTCTTGCTGCTGCTAAAGAGGAGATCTCTTATTATCCATTAACAAGATTTCTAACAAATCATGCACATACAAACTCCTCCACAGTTGAAGTAAAAGGCAGGGGTCATTACATTAGAAATGGCCTGAACTGGCCTGTTCCATATAGCACACTACAGTAATATTTCCAAAAATCTGATAGGATAGTTGCTGCTGCTATGCCTCATGATGCCAGTAAAAGGATTGGTCTCATGCTGATGAATGCATTCATCTCAGCTTTCATGTACGACTGTCTTGAATGGACTGCTGCCATTATTCTCAAGAAGCAATGTGATTCCATTGTTCCTCATTGCATTCACAACTGCCCACACCTTCGGAAACCTTCCCTGCGAATTCCTTTGTTAGCGTCAGCATATATGCCGCTGATCAAGGAACAACCCCAGCATTCAAATCATGCTCTTGCTTGCCCGTTAAATCTGTCTGAAACATTTGTACTTCACTGATATGAACGGTTTCAGTACGTATCTTCTACAGCAATGTCATGCTTTTTACATTCAAAGAACCGAATTGAACATGACCAAAAGACACAGGGCAACCCACTCGATTGGAAACTTTGGAAGAGACCCAGCAAGCGGGATTCTACGAATACAGAAAAAAAAAGATGCAAACTTTGGGTCAAAGAAGAGTAATTCAGATTCACCAAATCCAAGTAAACCATAGAAATGATAACACATGAAAATGAGAAGACATGAAAGAAGAGCGGCTTCGCCTTGCAATCCGAGGGTATCTTTCGCTTTTCTACCCAATTTGTCGGATGAAATCGGTAATTCCAGTACAAATTAACGCATGAAAATGAGAAGTCAGAATTGAGTTACGGGGGTGTGCTTCGTTTCCCCAGCAAAAGATTGGGCTTTTTGAATACCCAAATACCATTCTAAGGGCTTTTCTTGGAGAAGATTGGGCATTTTTATGTACACAAAATGGCTCCGTCAAGTGAAACAGGTCACGCTGCATTCCCTTGAATAAATGCCTGAATCTGAAGGGGGTTTATCATCGATCGATTTCCGGTGATATCAGCAACTCAGAGATGGCGGCGAACATTGTAGCTTCACCTGCTCTGATACTTGAAAGCATCTCCATTTCTTATGTGGGAGTCCCTTGTTTCTTTTTCCATCAAATGATTCATGCTCTCGTAACTTCCGCAGATCAAGAAACATGTGTTTTGTTGATTCTACCGCAGCCCTGATCCTGAAAGACTTAGGCTATTTAGAAACCTGAAGTTCAATTCTGCTGATGGGATTCAAGATGCAATTGTTGGTGAAGACGATATGAGAACTTGCGGGAAAGGTCTGTCTTCAGTCTTCTTACGGTCATGAAATAAAGAATGTACAAGAAAATGTTCTTAGCAAGTTCTTAGGTTATTCATTCGCGTTATTGAGGTGAAGAGAGGAAATGGCAAGTGCCTGATCTTAGCCTTGATGATCTTAGCATGCCTCTTAAGAAATTCCCTCAAGTACATGGATCAAATCTGTATAATGAGGTGATTGCAAATGTACAGATATTGGAAAGGCAATGAGAAATCACTGCGAAACATTCTTTTAGAAATCCAAGAGTTTTGGGATATAAAAATGACAGCAAGGGAGACTGTCACCATGGACTGGATGTTGGGTAAGGCTTCAAGTTGCAGATTCTCTTCTTGTTACATTTATGTTGATTTCATAGATGCCGTCAGTCGTCTTTAAGTAAACTGGATTTGGATAAAGCAGAAGAAGAACATTCTTTTGAATTCAACACAGGGATTGAAGTTCAAAACAAAACATTACTTGATTATCAAGGACACTTTAGCTTGTTTCCGTGTGTTCTGAGCTGAGCGTAGCAGGGGCATTGAGCTTTGTTACCATAGGTTCCTGAAGGGACACAATTGCACTGTGCACAGCAGCTAAGGCAGGCCCGGTTGCAAAGCTTCCCTCTTGATGACAGGATGCATCTTCTCGAGCAAGCAAAGTTGCAATCTACACTCAAAACTCAAAACTTCATGAAACCGGCGAGCAGATTCTTATGGTTTCAACCTAAGATCATCTAAGAATTCTCACTGATTGGACGAAGTCCTCCAGATTTAGCTCCCCCCATCGCTTCTTCCTCCTCAAATGTAGCTACATGAGCCTGAAAATTCCACTTTTAGCATCAGAAAGCTGCCACAGAAAACAATGGAAAAACACCCTTTTCTCAAACAACCTGAATGATCAACACATTGAGCAGAAACAGAACCAAGAGCTTCTTCATTGCAGTAGCTGATGAGATTGTGAAACAACCCATGAAGCAGGTAGTTTATAAAGACAGTCCCTTGTTTAACGAAACTGAAGATAAAGAACGAATTACTACTACTTCTACTGCGTCATCTGCAGAAGGATCCTTGAAATTAATGGCACAGCCCCATAAAGTTGTGGCATTGTGGGAACCCCTGCATAATGAAGAAAACTAGCTAGCGCCAGCTTCGAGTCACAGTTGTTTGATTCCTATGGGTTGCAAGCAAAACTCGTAGGGTCCCCTACACTAGTTATTGGGTGCTATTTTCTTTAGAGCACCGACAAGCTAGCCGGTTTAATAGCCGCTTTGTTCTGTTGGATGTGTTGTTACTAAACGCCTACAGCATCACAACATCTCTTACAGCAACAGGAAACCGTCATAATGTCTGATAAAGAACAGACACAACTCTTACCAAACATGGAACTAATTGATAATAATATTGCTGATCTTGATGCCGCCATGTTAGAAACTTCGTAATGCGCCTGGTCTGGGTGGCCGAGTTGGGTTGGAATGCTGAATTGCGGGTTGGACTCGGTTTCAGCCCTTTGCTCGAGCCCAGCATAAAAACCTAAGCCTCTGCACGTGATCTTTCGAACTCGAGTTCGGAGAGGGAAAAATATGAGGCCGCCGAGGGGTCGTGGTTTTTCCGGTGGCCGGGATTTCGGTGGACGCGGAGGTGGAAGGGGGTGGAGGTCGATTCGGTAGAAACAGCGCCGGCGGTCGTTTCCATCCTCGAGATGAAGGGCCACCTTCCGAAGTTGTTGGTCTCTCGCTTTATCTCTCCATGAGTAAACGATTCAAAGCACATTGATGTTTAACTGAGTATCCGTTACCTACGCAGAAGTTTCGACTTTTCTTCATGCTTGTGAAGGCGACGCTGTCACAAAGCTCACCAATGAGAAAATACCTTACTTCAATGCACCAATTTATCTCCAGAACAAGACTCAGATTGGTAAAGTAGATGAGATATTTGGCCCAATCAATGAATCCGTGAGTTAAAACTGTACCTATTTCATTCTCCTTTCGTGGTTTGTTCAAATGCGTGATGAAGTGTTCTTTCTTCAGTACTCATTCCTCTTGGGGTTTCTTCAGTACTTCTCCGTTAAGATGATGGAGGGTATCATTGCAACATCGTACTCTGTTGGTGACAAGTTCCTCATTGACCCCGCCAAGATTTTGCCACTGTCTAGATTTCTTCCACATCCCAAGTAAACATTTTGATTCACCTCTCCATGTTATCGTACTGTGTTGAAGTGCATGTGGACTCCTGCCTCATGACCTTTGCTAGGCGCATTGTATCCCCACCCCCAATTATTTGGCTTTACGTCGAAACAGAAGCATTACATCTTGTTGGAGTGACTGTGAACTCAATGCGCATAGCTTAAAGTTGATGCTATTCAGTGGACTCTCTGTTCCTTCTGTAAATAGTGGAATCTTTAGAAGCGAGGCTGATAAAAATTCGAATGGCAAAGCCATTACTGCTGCAAACATGCACATACATTTGATTTGTTCTTCTGGAAATTCCCGCAGGGGACAATCACAAGATGGAAGAGGAGGAGGATTTAGCAGAGGAAAGGGTGCTCCTAGAGGTGGCAGGGGCAACCGAGGCCGTGGTGGCGGCTTTAGAGGCAGAGGGAGATTTTGAAACGCTTGCTTGTACTCCTAGCTTCTGATGTACCAATGTGGAATTCCTTCTGAAAACTATTTATCAAAAGAATTAAATAGAACAAATTCTTGTTTTTTATTATTCCATTTTTATTCAAAAAAGAATTACTTTTATGTTACAAAAATAAAATCTAAAGAGTCTTTAATTATTGATTTTTGTAAAAAGACAAAATTACCATCACTAGCCGTCTTAGCTCAGTTGGTAGAGCGCGTGGCTTTTAACCACGTGGTCGTGGGTTCGAGTCCCACAGACGGCGCCTCCTTTTTCCACGCTCTACCACTCCAGTAAGGGCAGCCATCGAAACACTCGGCTTTACTATTTAAGTTCAATGACACAGTTCATGAGTGATTTTATCATTTTGCTGATGAAAAGAAGATGAAACCAGGAACGCAACAGATTTTGTAATTGGTGGGCACCTGCCCTGCTTTACGAAGATTTTGTAATGTTTGCCCAGGCAGCCGGACCTTCAGGGTGTATATTCACAAAGTACTTCACAAATCTAGCTTCCGAGCTAGCAAGAAGAGTGCTCAACGATATCATGGGCTTAACAGCCTCTCTCTCCCTCAGCCAGGCATACATGGAGAATCTGGCAGTTATCCTCTCCATATCGTAGCACAGGTACGACGGAAAGCCGGCTATCGCCTCCAACGGGTACCCCATCTGTGTTTTCAAGAAGTGGATCTTCCTCTCGAGAACATCTTTGCTCTGATTCAGAACCGGCGGCGCGTGTTTCACCATACTCGACACTGTGCTGAAGTCGAGCCCAGCTTGCATCAAGCAATCAAACCTCTCTTGCAGCTGGTCTCCTCTCCCTCTGAACTTCTTTAGAGCTTTCACCATCGCGTCTGTGTTCTCCGTGTAGCCGATTCTCACCAAAAACTGTGTCTTGTCCACGATGTTGTTCGGGTTCCTGGCAGCTATAACCTCAGGATTACTAGTTTTTTGCTTAAAAGCTAGATCAAAGAAGGCCACTGGATCTTCCCTGATAGCCCTACGCAATCTTTCCCTGTTACCTCCGAATTTCTTCAGCATGGTTTTCGGTCCATTCAACGAGTGAGAACTCAAACAGTCGATATGGCTGCACAGCACATGGGCAATGTCTTCTGGTTCCATTTCTATCTCAGACAGAAAGTGCAGTGCTTTCCAATAATTCTTGTAGCATTTCGGCAGCAAAACCTGAGGGTTCTGCGACACCAAATGGTAGACTCCCTTCATATCAACTCCCAACTTCAGCAATGCACCAGCGACAACATAAACTTGCTTCCCAGATCCATCAAGTATCACAGCATTCTCATTCTTCACCAATTCTTTAAGCTCTGAAGCATCATAACCAATGTCGGTAAGAAAATTCAAAGTATCGAGTATTCTTTTCCAGTTGTATGTTCTGTTAGGAGACACACATACTCCAATCCAGTTACTATCAAACCCCAGTTCCTCCAATCTTCTCAGAACCCCTACAAAAGCCTTGTTCACATCACCAACCAAAAGGAGAGGAGAGCAAGTTACAAGCTTTATAACTGTTGATCTACTCAATCCTAACCGCTCATACTCCTTCAATTTTCCATCCAAAATACCCTGTTCATCATGAAATATTTTCCTCACTTCCTTGTACATCCTTCCTATTTTACTCCTAGGTACACCATAATTAGCTAGGGCGTGATAGTTATCAAGCAATATCTGATCATCGCAGAGAAACATCAACCCTCTTGGAACAACAGATGCCACTTCAGATGGATTTAAGCCTATGCTCTCAAAAAAGGGCTCAAATTCGTTAATGGGATGGTACCTGAAGAACTTTGTCAATGTTCTTGAAACCCCTTTCTCCTTTCCTACTTTATCAATCAGGCAATCTAGAAAATTGGGTGAATTCTTGCTTATGTGCTCCGCATCCAGGAAACCAAATCCCCTCGTGCTATGCAGGTAGTCAAAAAGTGCAGACTGGGCTTCAGACTTCACCATGCGAGTAGCTACATCTACATCTTGAGAGACTGTAGCCTGTTCAGTTGATTTAGCAATAAAAAGATCCGGGTTTTTTCGGAGAGGCGCCGAGCTGTAGAAGGTTTGGGTTCTTGGGTAGACCTGAAATACTGGGTTCCGGATCAAAACTGAACCTTTTCCTGATACGAGAGGGAGCAACAATTGAGCGTCGAACAAGGTAATCATTTTCCCATTCTTGACTACGAACATGGAAGACACTGAAACAAAAACAGAGAACTCCAGAAACGAAAGAACGCGGCTTCAGGAAAGTGGAAAAGCCGAAACAAGAAAAGTTCGGAGACAACACGACACCAGCAGATGAAAATCAGATGCGTAATATGGCATGAGCTAGAGGACGCCGCCGCCGCCGCTAGCAATTTCAATGAACGGAGAGATTTTCCATAACCGGGCTTAGCGAAAATGATCACCCTCAACTTGTGGCTTTCATATTTCGTTAAAGGGATACCGACGACCGAGCATAAGTGGCTCTCACACCGAACAGATGCTCCGGTGCCACAGTACAGCCTCCAGGTGGTGACGGCGGCGCATACAATCGGACACCCAATGTCATGGCCCAACTACTTTGTTGCTGTCCTTTGTTTTGGGCCACGACATTCCAAAGGCTATAATCTACTTAGGGCCATAAGTCCAATATATTATGGTCCATGCACTGCTTGGACTGAGCCCACCAACTCAATAAAAAGGTTCATTTAAGCCCATATGCCGAAACTAGGCCCAAATCCATAGCAGCACCACGTCACATGTGAACACACGAAATTTCTTCTGCTCTTCTGCAGAAGATGATGAACAGATGTCAGACGCAGAGATCCCTTCAGACATCCATACAAATTTGTCCAACTCGTGACAATGGGATCCGAACAACGCAGCCCAGAAAACAACAATTCGCCGGTTGACTTCATCCCTAGTGAAGTGTCAGCAAAAGCTAAACACTTTCATTATTGTAATAAGACGCAGCCACGAATAATGAAACCATGTTCTGTGTCGGCTCCGCGCAATCGCTCGTTTTCACTCGACGCGGACACATTCCTAAGGATAAGTCCTTGTCTGGGAGTTCAGCCTTCTTCTTCCTCCAACAGCGGAGTACATGAATACAAGTAAACTATTTTCTGCGGCGCCGATGATGCCACTGATCATACTGCCCATTTGTCTTGTCTCCATTGGCTCGCCTGTGGCGCAAGCCCTCCGCATTGTATCAGCTCCGATGGGTCCAATGCGGGGCCTACTCGGGTGCCGGAGCCGCGCATGATTCACGAACACACACAGAGATGAGTTTAGTTACTTCCATTCTACCCACCCCATTAATAACTGCCTTCAATATCCATCCATCCAACACGGGGCCCCTGCTGCACTACGCTCCAGTGTTCACTCACTTTCGCCATCATTCCGCAATCCCCAACACCGGATGCAGCGCCAGCTCCCTCTGGTTTTATCTCCAAAACAACGACCGATACCCGAGTTTGAGTTAAACGGGATTCTGAGCAGATGGGATGCTGAAAATCTGTGGGATTATTCAGAATCGGGGGGTCTGGAAACTGCAATTATGAAAGGAAGTGTGAGTTTAGGAAGCGTTTGCAGATTGCAATGGCCTTTTTGACCGAACCTGAGGGCGCTGGTGATGGAGATACCTCCTGCAATCATGTCCCTAGCTAAAGACTTTTGCTCTCCGGATATGGCCCTTACTTTGAGGTCCATTGGGTAGAGGGGAAATGACTAAAAAGTCCTGCCTAGGATGTGGCCCATGCACGGCAGGGAGGGTAAACAGGACATTGCGACCAAAAGCCCACTACCTCTTCGACCCACGCGCATATTTCCTTTCCTTTTTACTTTTTTCCCCCTCTATGACGAGGCCCAGTGAATTAGGTCACACGATGACGTCATCTCCGCCATCGGATACGGTGCCGTTTTAATTATATAAATATCCTCACTAGCTGATCTCTCGTCTGTGTGATTCTCCGGTTTCCGAACCTTCGTTCCTCTGCTCTTCTCCGATTCGGGGGTTCTGCTCATTCATCTCGTTTCTTTTAACTGTGTGGGCTTATTCTGAATAAAAAAGACGATGAGCTGCGACGAGGAGGTGGCAACATCGCCGGAAGAATTCAAGTTCAGTAGGCTGTCGTTCGAGTTTCCGACGACCTCACCCGGGAAGTCGCCGTCTCCGGAGGACGCACAGAAAAAGGACAGATTGGGTGTACGGGACTTTATTCTGATGCGTCAGATTGGGAGTGGAGATATCGGCAGAGTATTCCTCTGCCGCCGGAGTCGCCGTTACGATGACAGCAAGCTTTACGCCATGAAGGTTGTCGATAACGAGGTTTTAGCGTTGAAGAAGAAGACCCAGAGAGCTGAAACTGAAAGGAAAATATTGAGGATTTTGAATCACCCATTCTTACCATGCCTCGTTGCAGAGTTCGATTCTTCCAATTTTTCCGGCATCGTCGTCGAGTACTGCCCCGGCGGTGACCTTCATTCTCTCCGTCATAAACAGCCCAACAACCGTTTCTCACTTAGTTCAGCGAGGTAAATTGAACGTTCAAAATCTTCAAATTGTTTTGCAGATGTTGATGTCTGATATTTCAAAAACTGACTCTTTCATTGGTGGGTATCTGATTCTGGCGACAGGTTTTATGCGGCGGAGGTTTTGGTGGCGTTGGAGTATCTCCACATTCTGGGAATTGTTTACAGAGATTTAAAGCCCGAAAATGTTCTCGTGAGAGACGACGGTCACATCATGTTAACGGATTTTGACCTTTCACTTTGCGCCGACACTGTTCCGTCGATAGAATCACCGGCGTCGTCGCCGACAACGCCGCGAACCCAAATAACCCGCCGTCGCTCCGCCTCCTCCACGCTGGCGCAATTGTCTTGCATATTCAGCCACTTTGTGAGATCGAAGAAAACACACAGGGTGGCGTCAACCGGAGTGTTCGTCGCAGAGCCAGTAGCCGCACGGTCCTGCTCCTTCGTCGGCACGCACGAGTACGTCGCCCCCGAAGTCGCCTCCGGCGAAGCTCACGGCAGCGCTGTCGACTGGTGGGCACTCGGGATATTCATCTACGAGATGATCTACGGGCGAACCCCCTTCGCCGGCGCCACGAATGAAGCCACGCTCCGCGGGATTCTAAAGAAGCCACTGTCGTTCCCCGCCCACGCGGCCCGCTGCACGACTGAGTCACACGCTCGTGACCTCATCTCCCGGTTGCTCAACAAAGACCCCCGGAAACGGCTCGGCTCCAAGCGCGGCGCTGCGGACATCAAAACCCATCCCTTCTTCAGAGGTCTGAACTTGGCTCTCATCCGATCGCTGCAGCCGCCGGCGCTGCCCCACAGCCGTCGGATTTAAACCCTCCTCCAGTGTAGTTACCACTAAATAAGGATTAGCAAAGTAATGTACACTTAATGCAGCGATTAACCCTTTCGCGCAGGTGAATAACAACGCGCAATGTACTGTGTTTTTGTTGTCAATATCATGACTTTGTTCAAAAGAAGACACGCTCTATGTGGGTTTTTCATAAAGCACCAAACTTCGAATCATTCCCCTTGTAACTCCAAAGCTGACATTAGGAGCCCAAACACATGTGCAAATGTACTTGTGTCGCACTCCGGAATCCAAAGCTCAGTTCACGCCTCCTGCCTGCGAATGTGAATCCATCCACACAAGCTCCTGCAATGGCGTCCAATTCAAGAGCCAATGGACAACCCCATCAAACCCTCATTCACAACAAAGCTCCAAACGGAACATGAACATGATGCGAATGCAACGTCACAACGACGCCCGGATGGAGCTCAGGAAACCCCAATTCACCGGATCATCTGAAACCCAGATCACGGCGGCGACTGGACAGAGAAGAGCGATGGCGGGGAAGGGGAGTCGGGTCGGCCCACCGCCTGCCAAAATGGCGCGTTTTTCAATTCGCTCTTGGGGAGCATTTAAAGCCAAGTATGGACTAAAGCGAGGAAGAGATAGTGAAAGCGGGTGGGCCATTAAAGCAAGCTTCATTGAATTCTTACAAGACCCAGATTGCACAAATCGTGTCATGGAATGCGTATGCATACCATACCACCTTGTCTCAATCATTCTCATTTACATACGCCAAAAAGAAACACTCCGGCGACAACAACACATCCGAATCATCCCCAACCCACAAGCATCTTGCTGAAATGAGATTAAAAATAATTACGGGCAGCATTTTAGGTAAATAAATTAATGTCATAGGAGGAAGTAGCGTAGGGTAGGGCAGGGCAGGGGCAGGGGCAGAAGGTGCAGAGGAAGAAGAAGAAAGAAGAAACAGGACAGAGGGGGTCAACATGGCGTCGCACCCCACGACCATTAACTGAATTATACCCTTTTTTTTAATCCGAAACTATATTTTAAACAATTAAAAATATTTATATTTTCGAAATGTTGACTAGAGCGCTAGAGTGGACTGCCTAGGATAAAGAGGTATTTTAGTTTTTTTAAAAAATTAATCATTTGGATTATATTGCATTAAATTCAATAAATTACAAATATTAATTTAATTTTTACAAAGCACATTTAACTCATTATAAAAAATTGAAACCAAAATCATGATAAAACGGGAGAATGAATTGAATTCACTTTTAGAATACTTGATGCATCACTTGTTAACTTAAAATGTATTTATAAAATAATTTTCATTTTCCTTGCCAAATACCATTGTTTAATTCGGTACGAAAAACCATGAATTGTTTAAAATTGCAATTACAGCATATTTTTATTTTTATATTTTAAAACGATTCAAATTAATTAAAAAATGATTTTTAAAACATTGCAAAATGCCCAATACATGAGTTAAGAAGGAAAAAATGAATCTTTTTTTGATCTAATTTTATTGTTATTGGATCAGAATTAGCGTTTAGGTTTTATATTTTAGTAGTAGGATTTAGAATTTAGGGTTTAGGTTTTTTGTGGTTTCGAGTTTTACGGGGTATTTTGCCGATTAAATACATGAAATAAAATATCAGAGTCGAGAGATGAGGTATTCGGGAAACAGATTGGGCTTCTCACCAGCGTAGCGCCGAACGGGGTACAAGCACGAGGCGGGGAGGTACAACACAGGCGGGCGGGGCAGTGCGGTGCGGTGCGGACGCGAGTAAAGAGAAGGGCTGGGGCTGGGGCTGGGGCTGGGGCTGGGTCTGGGTCTGGGTCTGGGGAGGGGAAGATGCTTTTGACAGGCTTTTTCAGGCGTCATTAAACGGCGTCGTGCCCGTTTATTAAACATTAGTGAGCTACTCACTGCATCATAACTTGTGCCTACGTCTCTAGGCTTCCAGGCTTCCCTCATAAATTCTCCGTCAGGCCCGTGCGTCTCCAGGACGTGCAGTGCAGGCACGCAGGCACCCAGTAATTCAAATATTTCACACCGCCTCAAACGGGTAAAATCCCATTCCCCTCTCTTTTTTTACTGTGCCCTTTCTTGCCACTGGAGTTCAAACAGAAAGCAGGTGATTCTGGGTAGATTAGTCATTTCACACTGCCTCTTGCTTCTTTTTTTAGTGGGCCGTGAATCTTACCGTGTTCTCAAGTGGGCCATCTTTTGTTGGGCTGTCGGTGGTTGGTGGCCCAAATGTGGCAGTGAATTAGGGTCCGGAGATCGCCCAGGGGGGGAGCAAGATCACGGGGCGGCGTGAGATTTCGAGCTGACGGAAAATGGTGACGTACAGGGTATGCCGGTGATCTGGAGTTTTACTCATTTGGAGTTCGATTAGTTTTTGGAATGGTATTCTGTATTTCCAATTTTTTTTTGTATCTTTGCATCAGTTCCATCAGTACCAAGTGGTGGGTAGGGGTTTGCCGACGGAGACGGAGGAGCACCCCAAGATCTACCGTATGAAGCTCTGGGCTACCAACGAGGTCCGGGCCAAGTCCAAATTCTGGTATTTTTCTCGCCGTGTGTCTCTCTCGCATGCTTGTTTTGCTGGTATTCGCGTGCATAGATTAGTTCCTCTGTTCTGAATCTCAAAATCAACATCTTGATGTACTTTTGGATGTGCGTAGTCTCTGATTTCCGCCTTCTACATATGTTTGGAAATTGCCCTGTTGCCGTTAGGTACTTTCTGAGAAAACTGAAGAAGGTGAAGAAAAGCAACGGCCAGATCCTTGCCATCAACGAGGTATCTAATCTCAGTACTGCTCATTACATGATGCGTTTATTTCCATGTGTACATTTATGAGTTGCGTTTGGAATAGATTTTCGAGAAGAACCCGACGACAATCAAGAACTATGGGATCTGGTTGCGCTACCAGAGCCGAACCGGTTACCACAACATGTACAAGGAGTACCGGGACACCACTTTGAATGGTGCTGTTGAGCACATGTACAATGAGATGGCATCGCGACACAGAGTACGTCACCATTGCATTCAAATTATCAAAACCGCCACCATTCCTGCCAAGCTATGCAAAAGAGAGAGCACTAAGCAGTTTCATGACTCGAAGATCAAGTTCCCCTTGTGTTCAGGAAGGTGAGGCCCCCAACCAGGAAGCTCAAGACCACTTACAAGGCCTCCAGACCCAATTTATTCATGTAAGTGTTGGGTTGTCTGATTCCTGATTTTGGCAGAGGGTGGTTCTGGATAGCTGTTATTGTGAACTTTTCACGTTGTTTCGTAAAGCATGAGGCTTTTCATGGCTTCTCCCAATTGGATTGTGGCGATATTTGCTTTAAGCTCGTGTGTTTTAGTTTTTACATGCCATATGTGAATAGAAGAATATCAGTATGATTATGTTGAGGTGGTCATCATCATCATTTGCTGCGTAATCATTGATGCAATGGCTGTAAACCAAAGAGCTAAGAACAATGCCTCGAATACGGTGCAAGTGTGCCCTGGATTTCATTATGATTTTAACATAAGCATAAAACTCAAGTGATGAATATGTACTGATTACGGGTATGTGCACCATAACACTGCACTTTAGGGAATACATTAGGGCTACATTTCCAATAGGTCAAGACTCCTCCTCAGGCACTGCATGGCCAATATCATGCGGAAGCTCATAGCCTGGCCTGGGAAAACGAGACAGCTGTTGCTGATGAAATGGGTCACAGAAACCGTAGAGATTCGGAACGGGAGCCATGAGATCTTGTGGGAAGATCGAGTTTTGGTGCGGAGACTGTGGAAAGCCAAATATCCCGGCAAGGTTTCCCCGGAGATTCGCCGGAAGGTGGTGGTTGTGCTGCCCTTCGTACGTAGTGATCACGACTGTAGGATCTTGGAATGATCTCTCCACCCGCTTCTTCACCTCGCATTTTTGCATCGTACACCTATAATAGCTCCTGAAAGAAGCAACACAAACAATTTATGACCGCAGAGCAAAAACCATGATTAGGGTTCCACGATACTTGCAAAAACTTCATGCCTCCTTCGATGCAGAGCGAAAACGGCGATGATCACAGATTCATTTAGATTTCTTTAGGGGAAAAGAAAAAACCTGGGGTAAGGACTGTTCTTGACTGCCTTCTGTCCATATTTTCTCCACCGGTAGCCATCATCCAACTGATCAACCTCACTCTTTGTTACGAATGCGACCCGGGGTTGTCTCTTCTTCTTGTTGTCTCCTTTCTTCACTCTATACATTCACCAGACATTTCAGTTCAAACATAAGCAACCACAGATAATCTGAAAACACTTACTACAAGGCATGTTTCACAACTAGGGTTCCTTCTTACCCTAGTGAGGATATCGACTGGGCTCACAAGACGAGTGACTCGCAAACTTACCCAGTCCATTTACATGGGCACCGACATTATTACAAACTCAAGCTTCTGATACAATATGCATATGATTAGGCAAGCATGCAATACACAGAGTAAAAAAAGGGATGTGGTAATCAAGAAAAAGAAAAATCAGACAAAAGATTGATTAAGTGCAAGAAAAGAATTGGGCTTGCGCAGAATACAAACAGCATATAATCTTACGCAAGAAGAGAATTTTACTGGAGCTGGATACGTAAATGTCACACACATCACGCAGAAAGAAACTATTTCGATAGCAGAGAAACTATGGAGAGTTTGAGTAATGAAATCCCTTTTTTCATTTATCTTTTGACACTGCTATGACTTGAAAGAACACGAAGCAGCTTGATTCAACACGATCTACCACGAGTTACAACTCAGAATCGGTTTTTTGTTGCCAAAAACCAGGAAGATGGTCTCCTATATTTGTGCATTATCATATGCTTTGCAGTGATATAATGATCAGGCTTGAAGTGAGATAGGAAACTTTTATTTTTTACCACACAGAGACTAGAGGATTCTCCTTTGAAATGGTAAACTAAGCTACCAATTCCATCATTCACCTTATGAATCATTAATCAGTTATTTGATCTTAGTAATCGAGGAATCGCTTACTGTCTCTTTGGCGTGTCTTCACCATCTGCGTCACTAGCATCTTCTTCCTTCAGCGATCTTCCCTTCTCAACCTTGCATAACATTTCCCACCCTGCTGCGGCTGCCTCCGTCGATGCGGAGGAGATAGGTGTGTCGGGGGTTTCTCCGGTGGCCGGTTTCTCATCTTCCTTACCCCTATGAAACATCCGGCTCTCGGGAAACGGGCTAGATCCATAATCAGGGAAGCTGAGATACGAAGGATCGAGCATGAGGTTAACATCAGCAGCAGCGGCAGCGACCGAACTGTTCCCGGAGAACTGAAACGCCGGCGCGCCACCCCCCGGCCACCGCGGAAAGTAGAGGTCTGTGAATTCTCGGGACATGGAGGAAGTGGATAGAGAATGGTTCACATTCGCAATACCTTTATTTATGCTATTTGAAGTAAAGCAGTATTGTGTTCCCACGCTACATACACCCCGGGGACTGAATCTCGTTCACTTGTGCTTTTGGCGAGTAGCCGGTGAGGGGCTGAAACAAATATTCCATTTTCACGGCGGCGGAAATTGCGAATCAGCCCCTCAATTTTTGAAAATTCCACCCTCGCCCACCATTTGCACATATTCCCATCAACCTCCCTTCAATTTGCGCCATTCCATATCACTTTCGGCTGATAAATACAATCTTCATATAAATAATTTTAAATAAAGTAAAAGTCAGAGTCAACTATTTTTGCTTCCCGAAAGCGGTGCGATGGGGTGGGACCCCCTAAGTGGGCCCATGGCTACCGTCATTTGACCGTTTGGTGGCCGCCACGTCGGATCTCCTTCATCGAACCCGCTGATTGCGTATTGGACGTGCCAAGGGTAAGAAATTCAAAATATAATAATAATAAATATTTTTATGAAATTATCGTGTAATAATTATTTTATGCGCTTCACTGCTTAGTTGTCATAGTTTCCGTAAATGCACAGTAAAATAATAGGAGGGCGTGCGGACACGTCAGTCCGGAAACAAACAAGGTAATATTTAATATTTTTAGGAATAAATCTTTTTCGTGTCTTGTCTTCCTCTTACCCACCCCCGGGCCTCGACGACTCCTCCTAATTTGTCTTTATTATTACTATTATTTAAAGCACAAAACATCTTTATTTTAATATTCACAATTTAATGCCTTTATTCAACTAAATTTTGAAGTTCCCAAAAACTATCTTTGGTATAAAAAAAATTATATAAAATTTACATGATCATTTTACTTAATGATTATTTTATAATAGAGCATAAAATATCACATATATATATCATTATTTGATTAATTAGTATATGTATATCAGTCTTGTATGATTATATCATTGACATATTAATGTTTTGAGTATATAAATGATGTATACCAATGAAGATGATACCTAATTATGCATATAGCACTTAAATACTCAAATTTATATTATCGCTTATCAAATGTTATATATAATTAAGAATATATTCTCATTTATTCTTGTAATATCAAACGTTATATTATACTTAAACATATTAATACCTTGCTATAAAACTACCCCGTAATATTATGCATATGGTATGTCATCCCCATTGAACACAGCATGGTTGTGCTTCTCTTGTTTTCTCCCAAATGGCGGTTGCTTCTGAAAGGCACTGTTCCCTGCTCTGAGAGCAGAAGGAATGAGGAAGGTTTCTTGTTGTTGGGCGGACTCCATCGTGGATGGATGGCGTCTGAGTACGGCGTTCGGGTCCCCTGCCTCCGACAATCCGATGCACCGTCGCCAACAACCGCTCGACATTCCAAGTAAAAAGTCCATTCCAGCCGACACCTCAACGCGTTACGTATCTTCTTGGGTTGAAGTCAAGCCATGTGCGCTTCGTTACACCATCCCCCTTTTAACACCGCCTACCACCCCACCAAACGCCTTAGTATCTGTGTTCTTACACTTCAATTTAATGTATTTGGTTTCTATTTGCCTAAATCATTAGAATAAATAATTTCATATCAAAATTTGAAAATCAAATAATTAATTATATTAAAGATGACAAGATCAATATTAATCAATTCAATTTAATATTTTTTATAGAATTAATTTTATTGTATATTTGTTCGATTCATCGTATTTTTAATTTCAATATAATATAATTATAAAATTGATTCAGAGATGTGTTGGGTGACTTCGAGGTAAATTTGGACTTACCCATACTTGACATATTGGTTAATCTAAATGTATAGTGAACTTATGAAAGTATTTTCATTTTTATCATTACGAAAATTATGATGGTTATATTATGAGATACAAAAAATTATATTGAGATTGATTGATTTTTTCACACATATCAACAATTAATTAGATTTCTAATCTCTACGAAAATAGACGGATATGCTACTAATCATTCGTAATTAATGAGTTAATCTCACTCATCACCATTCGTAATCTAGAAGAGGATAATTAAAAAAAGGAGAAGCTAGAATTCTTCCTCCTCTAAACAAAAAAAAAGTGTGAATATTATGTGTACATTTTTTCTTTCTAAATATCCATTCACACAATGGACAAAGAATCAACTAACTTTTTGAAGTCTTATCGCTAGTGGCCCACTCCAGGGCTGGGAACCGACCGGAGAATCCGTTCAACGGAGGGGAGGTGGTGGCGATCGGCGGCTACAAGCTGCTCCACGACGATGGCGGCGTTGGCTCTCCGGCTGGGTGGGGAGGAATGGAACCGCCCGTTCGGCAACTCTGCGGGGAAGCTCCTCTCGTCCGGCATGGCGACAGGAAGATTCCGGCAGTGGGTTGTGTTGCAGAGTAGAGAAAAAGCGAGGAGGAGAATGAGGAAGGTTTTGCAGGCCATGAAATGAAGGAGAAGAAAGAGATCGATGGGAAAATATATAGAAGCAAAAGGAAGACGATGATGCCGCGTGAGAGGCGAAGAGGGGGGCGCTTGGAGCTCACGTCTGCTTCCCCAGAGGAAAAAGTCCAACAGAGAAATTAGAAAACGTGAATTTCTTTTTATGCATTAAACGTGTTTAGTATATAAATTATATTATAATATTAAATAATTATGAATAAATTAATTTACCATTTAAATTTTATTTTATTTTTATATAAATAAAAATATATTCATATTCCAGTATTGGGGATTCTCGATAACCCTAAATTTGATTTTGAAAAGCACCCCATGCCCAATCCGGATGGCTTTTAATCCTCCTCCCAGCAGCCGCTCGACGAAATGCGGCAAAGAGACAAGAAGAACTGTGGTGTAGTTTCTCCTTTATGGATGAAACGCAGTTTGGCCCCACTCATCACTCACCATGTCCGAAGACGAGGTGTTCGCCAAGGGACAAACTCTACGATCTCATCACTCACCACATGCAAGAGTGTTTGCCTTCAGACGTCGGGTGTTGAAAAAACTACTTTCCTGCAACCCACCGCGGACTTTTCTGTTTCTTCCGCAATGCCACAGTACAGAGGGTTGTGTTGTTTCTATTAGGGAAGTGCTTGATTTTTGATCTTTTGATGGGAATGAAGATGCGCTATCAGGGAAAGGTGATGCCTGAATCAGACATATGAACACCATCACCAAGACCAACACAGACGAAGGAGACGTATTGCGGATTCATATGCCCACAGATACATCAGTCGAAAGCAGCCGACATTTGACACATCATACAGGAGTCTTATCTGCATTGGGGCAGATGATCATGTTGGTATTCGGAAGGGCGGAACAGGAGGGGGCTTAACTGATGATAAAATGGTCATCGTTTTTCTGTCATTGTGTGGTTCCCTAAGCTTCTTGTACTTATGGTTAACAGAATTCCATGCACCCCCCAGGTTAAACTAGTGCTTGCCGTTGCACCTGGGGCCGTTGCGCCGGGTGCTAAAGCGACCCCGTGTTGTTCAATATCGCAACACAGACAGTCCCAAGACAAAGCAAGACGCTGTTTGCCTCCAAAACCACTTCCTTTCTTACAGATACAACCATGGAAATATAAGGAAATGTAGTAAAATTAACACATCCAGACTGAACAAAATGAAGAAGTTAAGTGATAAAGAGTTGATCTTTTTCAACATGAAATGAACGCCGGCAGAAGAATCGCACGCCATCCAAAGCTTAGCAGAATGTCAGAAGAATGAATTGAAGAGCATGTGCAGTTGATGACATTGAAGTCTTACTTATCCTTTGGACAAACAGCCGCATAATGCGGTCGGTGCATGTGCTAATGGATGTGATTACATAAAAAATGAAGATAATACTAAGAAAAAAACTCTTTTTCATCGTTAGAATGGCGTCAGATCTAGGCTCGATTTGTGGAGGAACAGACAGTGGCGATGAGGTTGCGTACGTGTCTGGAGAACCACGAGGAGGGCGGCGAGGTTCTTTGACCATGCGGTTGAAGGGCGGCGGAGAGTTTTGCCGCCATTTCTCGGTCGGTGAAGATGCGGTGGAGGAGGGGTCGAAGAAGAAGGCTGCGCGGTGGACTGGGGGAGACCAGATGCCGCTCCGGGAGTAGTCGAAGTCGAATTCCGATGGGTCGGGGAATTTCGAAAGGAGCCGCCGGGAGACGGAGCTGGAAACCTTCTGGATTTTCAGGCGATCCGGGGACGACGAGACGGGTGAACTTGAGGTGGGCATTTTCATCAGATCCCAACTAACCTTCCCCATTCTCCTTCCAACTCCTCCTGAAGACATAAAAAGACAAGCACCCAGCGGCGCACCCCACACATTTAAGCCAACTTCCCCCTTTTAAATTGATATTTCAGAACATTTTCTACACATCCAATGCGCATGTATTTGGAAGTAAGTTGCAGATGAGGGATCACAGCAATCTAGACTCATAGTCCATGGAAGGATCCGTGAATGAATATCCATCCCACATCGGAGAATACAGGTGCTCTCTATAAGGGCATCGATTATCTGATATGAGTTGAATCAGACCACAGTGATCCGGAAATACCAGGGTAGAACAAAGGCAACCGCAAGGCAAACGACTATCAACCAACACACTGGCCTTTCGTTGCAGTATCCTCTAGGTGAAGACGATGAGTTGGTGGTGGGATCGGGCGGGCTTGTTCCCACCTGCATCACGGGGCCATCGGCGCCGGTTATGTTCGCGGCTGTTTCTCCACATATCTCGCATGATCTGCATTCAAGAAACTCAGGACAATGGAGTTTGCTGCAGAGCGAGCATAGGAAGCAAGCAATTGCATGATCACAGAGTGTAATAATAATCAAGTTTGTGGAGTATGTGATCAGGAAGTTCGATTGTGAAACAGGAGACGCAAAAACGGGAAGATATGATTACCGGTTGCCCCTGATCCTGAACCATGCTTGAGCACACGGCAGATGAACAAACGCAAGCTCCCCTCTGCATATGCAGCCCAGCTCGATCAAGTCTTTCCCACTCAACTGACAAATTCGACACACCCTCTGATTCTGACTTTCTCCCACACCATCGTGGTCTCTGATTTCAATAACAGATGCTGAAACATCATGATCCTTTCCTGATGAGTCCACACCTTGGTTCTCCCTGCCGCCACTCCGGCTCCTCTAGCCGGAGACTCCGTGGCACGAAGTGGACCTGCGTTGGGATCTTGCAGATCCATCAAGAGTCAGACAAGAATTGGATTCCTTTTTGGTTGCTTTCACCTAATGGGTTGACTGACCTTTAGGAGTTTACGCCTGCGCCCACCTTTTGGGAAAGATTTCTCGCCCCATTCACACCAAAGTCAAGAAAACACATTTAGAGTGAAGGCGTTGAACACTATTCTTGGTGTTTCTTCAATACCCCGAAAAGACACAAAGCACATAATACGCAAGAAAATCAACATAATCAAAATCCCACCAACTCCAAAACACCAGTCGCTTCACATCCAGTAGAGCAGCCGCTGCTTCCCACAGGCCACGACCACTGTTCATGAAGCTTAATTGATTGTGGGTCTTATTGCCTTTTGGGCCGTCGGTTATTCATGAAGGCCTTTTATCTAAAACCGGGAACTGTTTCAGGATCCGAAATCGCAAACGGGTATGGAGAACGGGAATGGTTGGTTCCCCCTCCTCCCGGAACAGGCGGAATCCACCGCAAATCCTGCGGATATAGAATCCTTGTACGTACACAAACACAAACGAAGAAAATCCCTCGGAATGATAATGCGCAGGAGGAGCATTGTATTCCGTTGAAAAGGTCAACAGAGAAATCGCGAAAATGGGAGCTTATAGGGCGGATGAGGATTACGATTACCTCTTCAAGGTGGTGTTGATCGGCGATTCGGGAGTGGGGAAATCGAATCTGTTGTCGCGGTTTACGAAGAACGAGTTCAGCGAGCAGTCTAAATCCACCATCGGCGTCGAGTTCGCGACGCGGTCTATTCAAGTCGACGATAAGGTGATCAAGGCTCAGATTTGGGACACCGCAGGGCAGGAGAGGTAATTCTCCATCTCTTTCTATCCCCCCACCTTATGCATTCCAGGTGTTCGATGGAATCCCAGGAAAAGAGAATCAGTACCTGTTTCTCTCGTTAAATGCGTAGGTACCGCGCCATAACAAGTGCCTACTATAGAGGCGCTGTGGGAGCGCTTCTTGTCTACGATGTGACCCGCAACGTCTCGTTCGAAAACGTCGAGCGATGGCTGAAGGAGCTCCGGGACACACCGACTCCAGCATCGTGATAATGCTGGTTGGCAACAAGGCCGACCTCCGCCACCTGAGGGCGGTGTCGACGGAGAAGGCTAAGGCGTTCGCGGAGCAGGAAAATGTGTACTTCATGGAAACTTCAGCCTTGGAAGCCCTAAACGTGGAGAATTCCTTCACCCAAGTGTTGACGCAGATCTACCATGTTGTGTGCAAGAAAGCTCTGGACATTGCGGATGATCCCACTGTGCTTCCTAAGGGGCAGACCATCAACATCGGAGGCAAGGACGACGTCACCGCCGTTAAGAGCTCCGGCTGCTGCTCCGGCTGATGCCCTGCTTGTTCGCTTTCGACATGTTTTGAGAACAAAGTACTGTACTTTAAACCATCATACGAAAAGCCTTCAGAGAATTATGCAACAGGTTGGCTGACTGTTGCTCGCAAAATATCCTATCGGGATTTAATCGATGGCTAGAAAGGCGCCATTTTGGAGATAAACGTTCAAATTCTAGCCGTTTATCTGGTAGCCGGATAACCCCTCTAGCTTGTGTATAATACAATCCACCCCATATCTTCTCCCAAATACGTCACATAATGGAGTCTCGATTGCTCTCCGGCGCTTCCATCCACGGCGTTGCTTTTCCTCCGAAGCCAGTGGGGAGGCTCTGCAACGGCTGCTCTAAGTTCCCTTCCTTACCACGAAACGGGAAAGCCGGCGGTCTGGAACATCACTTGACGCTGCGACGTCAGTTGAGGGCGGTGGTGCTGCTCGAGGCCCCTAAAAATGGTCCGCATTTTATGGAGAAAAGTAGGGCGATTCTGCTCACTTGTCTCGCGGGGTCGTCTTCTCCCGCTGAAGCCAGTGATTCCGCCGGGTGAGGTTCGTCTTCCTGATTCTGATCAGGGTGGCGACCCCTTTTTTCTGCGTTTTCTAAACCTGGAATTTTCATTCGCAGTGAAAATGTTGGGTTCTTGGAGAAGTACCCTGCTCTTGTAACCGGCTTCTTCTTCTTCATGTGGTAAGCTGGGGATACCTTTTGCTAAAACTAAAGCCATTGGATTCTACGAGCTGCCAATTTGTTCTTCTTCATCGCAGGTATTTTCTGAATGTCATCTTCAACATCATCAACAAGAGGATCTTCAACTACTTCCCATATCCTTAGTAAGCACCTACCCGATTGTCGGATCATCACAATGCACAATTTAAATTTTGCTTATGCTTGCAGCTTCGTGTCTGTGATACACTTGCTTGTTGGAGTCGTGTACTGTCTTATTTCCTGGGCTGTTGGTCTCCCCAAAAGAGCTGTGAGTCCTCCCTTTCAGTTTCAGGGCTTGTTTGATCTCCTTCCTCTTGCTTCTTTGTTCCTGAATCAAAGCCATGTTTCAATCTGTTTGCTCATCTCCAGTCGATAGATTCAACCATCTTGAAGCTTCTGGTTCCAGTTGCTATTTGCCATGCCATCGGTCATGTGACTAGCAATGTATCATTTGCTACAGTTGCTGTCTCCTTCACTCACACCATCAAAGGTGACAATCATCAATTTTCTCTCTTCTTCATGAAAGAAACATGGAACTCTGCTTGTGACATCTCTGCTTTCTGGGATCAGCCCTGGAGCCTTTCTTCAATGCTGCGGCTTCGCAGTTCATCCTCGGACAACAGATCCCGCTGACACTATGGTTGTCCTTAGCTCCGGTTGTCCTTGGTAAGAAACACAAGCAGTATGTATCTATCTTCCTCTGCTGCGTTGCTTACCAGTGTGTATGTGATCCTTAGAGATAAATGAATGCAGGTGTTTCAATGGCTTCCTTGACTGAACTCTCCTTCAACTGGACTGGTTTCAACAGTGCCATGATTGCAAACATCTCATTCACTTATAGGAGCATATATTCCAAGAAAATCATGGTTAGTTCCACTTGTTTCATAACTGATCTTGTTGCTTATCTGACTCTGGATCCCTTCAGACAAGCATGGATAGCACCAACCTGTACGCCTACATCACAATAATCGCCCTGTTCTTCTGCATCCCTCCGGCCATCATAGTGAGCTCCTTCTTCTACCCATTGTCTTCCAATGGAAAATCATACTGCTAACACACGGCATGGAACAGCTTGAAGGACCTCAACTCCTGAAGCATGGCTTCAATGACGCCATTACCAGAGTTGGTGCGACAAAGTTTGTCACAGATCTTATCTGGGTTGGATTGTTCTATCACCTCTACAACCAGGTACCAGCTCCTCATCCAGACAACAAGTAGATAACATCGAATTCGACTGATTCATCGAAAAAACTCTCAGCTTGCAACCAACACGCTAGAGAGGGTAGCTCCATTGACTCACGCAGTAGGGAATGTGCTCAAGCGTGTGTTTGTGATCGGATTCTCGATCATCATTTTCGGTACGAAAACGTCGAGTAGGTAGAAGGTTTAGAGAGAAATATTTCTGATTTGCATGTTACAGGTAACAAGATCTCACTGCAAACTGGTATTGGAACGAGCATTGCCATTGCAGGAGTGGCGATATACTCCTTCATCAAGGCCAAGATGGAAGAAGAGAAACGAGTAAGCCTGAGACCTATCCCTTCATAGCTGCTTCATCAAGATGGCCAGCTCCCACTTCTCCATCCTCTGTTTAGAACATGCAGAGTAAAGCTAACCAATGACTTTTGATGCAGCAACTGAAATCAGATTGAGCAATGGAAGGGAAGATGGTCACCTGTCAGTACATTCCAGATACCAGCAATCTCCTGTATACTGTGGATTGAACTTATACTGTGCTGATCTTCAAAGCTTTTGTTCATATTGTTCTTTGGTTGATTCGTATGATGTCTTTTCACCCTTTTAATATGAATGCAAATCCAAACACAAGATCACAGCACAAGTTCTTCTGATTTTCACCACAAAATAACCGATTGGGAGGGGACATGAGCCTGCTCCCCACTTCCCTTATCACAAGCGTTGCGCCAGCCGATGCATAGTCCACATTCTTCTGTGTTTTAGGCTCCTCAGGGCCTTGAGCTCAGAACCAGACAGAAGCCACCAAGATCACGTGACAAGACAAGTCTTGTACACTACAGACCACCGTTTCGTGGTTCATGTGGGAGGCTTGTCCGGTTCCCACGAGTAGCAATTAAGACACATCCACCACGTTGCTTGTTTCATCATCATCTCTCTTGTAATGAATGTTTAGGTATGAAGTATATTTCAACAAAAAAAAAAAACTTTCCAATTATTTTTGGTATCAAATACGAGCATTTATTAAAAATATTTCTTAAAACAAAAAACATTTCAAAAGATACAATGAAAAAGTTTTAAGCATTTGACCGAGGAAAGATATAAGATAATTTATATTAATTATTCATGAAATAGAGAGACATTTTATATAAAATAATTTTTTCTAATCTTACATTAGCATGATTTTCGAAACGTACAATATCATGAAAGAAAGAAGAGAATGAATCATTACATTAACATTTGAATTTGAATAGACTTAACCCGACCCGAAACCAAAGTTTGTACACTCTTACCATCCAATCCACACAATATTTTTTCATTTGTTGTTTCTGTTGGAGAAACGACATATAGGACAGAGAACATGGGATGTTTTTTTTTTAAAAAAACAATAATCATGAGTGGTCACAATTAATGAAATAATTTTTTATAAAGAAATCACATGTCTTCGAAAATGAAACTTAAATTCGGACAAAGTTAGGTGCAACTCCCTCTTTAAATGAATGCGGCAACAAAAGACAACATTTATTTTCTTTTTTATTTTTTTAAAAGCGATCCAATAATCAAAATCTCATTCTATTTAATTTAAAATTAATTAGATTATTAAAGTAAAAAATGCACATATTTTTAATTACGAAAATTGTTATATTATATATTTTTTTCTTATTATGATTGTTATTTATTCTACAAATGGGAGAACATGAACATGCAGCATTATCAGTTCGGCAGACAATTGGAAACCAAAGCACGAGATCGACGGCCGGACATAATCCATTCCCCATGGCCCATCGGTGGCCGCCGATCAACTTGTATATAAACCGCACCCTCGCCGTTGTTCCCATCACCAAACCAGAAGAGTAATTCATTCTTCTTGCTATTTTAGCATGGCTTCTTCTTCTCTCTTCCTCTTCCTCGCTCTCGCCCTCCTCGTCGCAGTTCAGTCCGATGCCAGAGAACCCCTGGCCTTCAGCAAAGCTTCGGCCACCACCGCCGCCGTGGAAGCCGGAAATGACCTTCCGACGAACCCGCAGGTCGCGGAGCCCACCTTCCGACCCGAGGATACCAACGCCTACGGCCTTAGTCACCCAGTGCGGGAGGTTGATGAGACTCATGGTATGAAGTTAGGTTTTCTTATTGGATTTCAAAGTAATTTTTGAAAAATAATTCTATGAAATATAAGTTGGAATTTCATAATTTTTTAAAACCAGACAAAATAATTATGTTTGGAATGTTTTATTATTGAATATAAATTATTTATGTTAAATAGAACCATACATTAAAGAGATGACCTTTTTAAATTTATATTTATATTTTAATTATCACTTATTTAAAAATTAAGAATATGCAAGAATAAATAATCAATTATAAATATAGAAATTTGGCATTGGATAAATTTGCTAAATTTAGAAATGCTTACAGATTTTAGCAAGGATGCTCAATTTTTGAACAATTTCTACGCGGAAAGAGGCCAAGTGAAGGAGAACCCTGTAGACAGAAACATTTACGGCGACTTCAACGGCGGCGCCGGGAGGAGCTTCGACAGGCGTCCCCAGGAGAGCGGGCGTTACTCCGACGGGTTCTCGCAGCCGCAGGGGATGAGCGACACGCGTTCGTTGGATAACGGGCGGTACTTCTACGACGTGAACACTGAGAAATTCAGCAGCAACCATCCCTACGAGGTGATGAAAGCCGCGGTGGATTCCGGCGAGAATAGGTATGGTTACTACGGCGGCAGACACCCGAGGAGATACGGCGGGAATTACTACGGCGGAGGAGGCCAGTATAATCCCGATGAAGTGAAGTACGGCGACTGGCCTTGAGCTGAAGCGGGTGCAGTGAATTTTACTTTTTTACAGCTCTGGTAAATAAACATTTACTACGCAAGTGAGTATTCGTTAGATGTAACTATACTGTGAGAATGAAATGAATGCATAAGACTTTGGGCTTATAAATGTTTTAAGGCCCAACATTGGAACGTGGGCCCAAACCGAAACGCGATTGCTTTCATCTTGACGAAGAAACCCGAGCAACGTTCCTTTTTCTTCCTGAAAGCCCTTGCCGAATTTCCGTCGCCATGGCAGCAGCAGCCGCCGCCGCCGCCGCAAGGTCACTGCTCCGATCATCGAACGTATCCAGACGCGTACCGACGACTACGAGATTTGCGGCTGGCGTCAAGCCGAGAGTTTCTCCTTGTCTGCTCCTTCAAAATGCGTGCTCAACGCGGATTTTCAGGTACTATTTCTATGAATTTCCTCACTGATTTCTCTCTTTCGCAGTTGATGATACCTTCGACCAGTAGTTTTGTTAATTAATGATCTGGAGATTTCCAAATTAGGTCACCGGTGGAGATGAGCAGAATCTTCGCTGTATCGCTATTGCCGTATCACAGTGCTACTGCTTCCTCTGTGCTTACATCAATGCTGTTTCTCCTCGTGGCCGCGCGTGGATCATTCAAGGTAAATTTTCCCTTCCATTTGAGACCGGAAAGGTTTTCAGTTTGCCACTCCATTGAAAGTTTGCATTCCGGGATTTGCGTTTCTACGGTTTCAGTAATTTTCGGAAATGATGATGTGGCATTTTCGAAAATGTGAAAATGTTTTTGGTAACCACTACACTTAATTTTTAATTTTTTACGAAAAGATAAATGAGTAAACTTAGTTTAAACCGTTTAAAATATAATTTATATTATTTATTTTAATATTATGATTTTCGAAAATTGATACGAGCGTAAAAAAACTTAATAAATGAAACCTAATAACTTAATTTCCGAAAATGTCAAGTCAACATTTCAGGATATTGATAACGATGTTCTAACAAAGCCTACTCATCTAGAAGCTAAGCTAGTTGAGATTATTGTGGGTGGGCGTTCCTTTGATAGATCCGGGAATGAGTTTCTGAAGACGTCTTCTTGTGTTGTTACAGCTAAAGATGATGCGTAGCCTGTGAGAATCATCCTAATATTTGATATTCATCAGATTCCCTGGAAGATTTATGAGGAAGCAGTTATGGGGGGTTCCTCTTCCCCTGCCTGTGAATGAGCTCTCACCATGATCAACAATTGCTTCAGTTGTTTAGTTCCTGGAAGCCAACCAGGAACAAGCTATTCAAAGACAATTACTGGAATAAAGATTTGCCTTTGAGCTGATGAGACCACAGCAAGTTTCAGAATCAGACTGCGGCCAAGCAGCCGCATTGATACACAACACTCGAACAATGAGAAACATCCCAGTTTTGCGGCAGCATTCTAAACAGGAATTTGAAGTCAAAGGTGCGTACTATTTCCATTATTTATATATGACAATTTTCTTGGGAAAAAAACGAAACTAAGCATTTCAAAGATGCGCACTATTTAGAAACAAAAAGCTTAGTTTCGTATTTTCCCCAAGAAAATTGCAATATTAAAAAAAAAAAGAGCATTCGCAGTTGACAAATAAACATAAGTCTATGAATTTAATCAGCCAGGGGGAAAAGTGATAGGAGTTGGGGCGCAGAGTCTGCAGAAGGATTCAATCTCACCGGCGAAGGATGCAAATAGAATCCCTTCTCCTTAATCGCTCTCTCTTCCGCCGCGAAATCCAAGCCACCGTAAAGCGGGTCTCCGATCAGCGGTGTCACCGGACTGCGACTCGGGACGGGGATTCCACGGCACTAGGAGAAACCGTACCTGGTTCGGTCCAGCAACCCAGACTGACACTGAAACTTCTTTGACTATTTCTGCGCTCGCATAGCTTCGGCTCGGCGACGGGGAGTTGACTCCCGCGAGGCGCCACGGCGGAGCCGGTGAGCATTTGAACAACTTGTTTGAAGGAGAGGGAGTCGGCGTGGATAAAAGTGGCCGGATAAGTGCTTTGGGTTGGATCGGAGAAGCAGGTGCCCGGTAGAAGGTCGTGGGAGACATACGCGGCGGTGGACTTTCCCATTACCGGTGTATAACGGAGACCCGGAGGAGGTCGTCTATAATGGAATATATTAGAAAATATTTGCCAATAAATATGGATTAAGAAGGTTCCTAAATATTTCCAAGGGATTATAAAAAAGTGTGAACCGCGTCCGCCGCCGACGGCCGCGACTGTTTTCTGACTTCTTCCTCTCTGGGGAAGCTTCCGGCCCTGACACGTGTCCTCCTAGAAGTATCGGACACGTATACGTTTTTGAATGGGGGTCGTGAAAGTCCACCATATTTATTAATAAATACGATAAATAGGTAGTTTTTGCCACCGACACGGGCCTCTAAAAGGAAAATCTCGATAGCCCAGTATCTTTTTTTAATAAAAATAATTAATCAATATAATTCAATAAAACTTAATCTAAAATAATATTTTGAAATTTCAAAATTTATAATTCGGACATTATCAGACCAAATAAGAAGATATTCATTAATGCAATTATATTAAAAAAATGAAAATTAAATATATATGCATATTAGAATTATCAGATATTCAATAATTTTGAGTATTAGTATTAAAATTCAATATCTAAAATAATTTTGACTTTGAATACAAAAATTCCATCATCAACACTTTTGATTGGAAGGCGGCCCATTCCATTACCAAGGTAGGTTGAAAATGATTGACCAATGAGGAGCACCCTGTTGCTGTTGGCTCATTGCACCGCCACCTAATATTCCTACCCTCCCATCTCTATTATATTCCACCCATACCTGGAAACCTAATCATTGCCAGTTTTTTTTTTTGGGAATTTTTGAAATTTTCAAAGTTATTTTTCTGTTCCAAATTCTACACATTAAGCATATTAAATTCATCACATTTTGAAAGTTATTTCTCTGTAATTTTGTCATTAAGTCAGGATTAGGATTGGGATTAGGATTAGGAGAGATAATTAAATGCATGATGAAGGTTATAACTAAGGTGTGGTCTCCACGGTCCTCATGCTATTGGTTTGGAGGTGCGTCTGTGGGTGGGCTGTGAACTGTGATCATGCTTCTTTGAAATTCAAGAATGGAAAAAAAAAGAAAGTAATTTTATAGGTAGGTCAGAAGAACAGGTTCCGTGAATCTTGTCTTGGCCTGTATAAATTTCAATCCGTCTCTGAAAACATAGTTGACCCTATTCGGCCCCAAATGTCGAGTGTCTGACTGTTTTTTGGTTTATTTGCTTCTTTTTGTTTTGGGAATTTTGACAAAGTTTTATTCTTTGTTGATCGCTAAAATGGGAGTTCAATCTTTTGTTTTTTTGTTATGGGATTTGGAGGAGTTAGCGTAATGGGACTCCAAGTTGGCGAATTTTCAAGATCGGGGTGTTTTTAGTTATGGTGAAGCACTCCTGGGAGAATTCAGGTGTTGAGGGGCTCTTTTAATTGGAAAAAAAGGCATTTGATTGATTTCCCTTGCTTGTAAGTCGTTTTGGGAAAACATTGTGATCGCGCTAGTGTATTGATTATTTCGGAAAAAGCTTCATTGATTATTGGAGCGGTACACTTCAGTGTGTGTGTATACTTTGCCTGAGAGAGAAGGATTTACGTGTTCGGATACATTGCTCGTTTTGAGCGAAGATCTGAAGTTGGGAGGAGAAAGGAACTGTTACTGGGCAGTAGAAGTATTCTTTTTGGTGGATTACGGATCTGGAATACCAATCAGTTCGATTATTTTTTACAGCTTGTTAGCAGGGACATGAGAAGTGAAATTTGGGTGTTAACTAGAGAACAATGACTACTGGGTCATTGGGTCTTCGATCATCGGGAAGTTGTGGATCGTTGCAACAGCAGCTGCAGGTTCAGAATGGATCGCCCTCACCACCGATTCATAATGTACCCCAAGTAGGTAGGAAGGTTAAAATGCTCAAGGAGAAGGAGAAGCTAGTACATTGCATCTTCAAATTAGGTCCTCGACGGGAGGTGGGGATGCTCCTCTTGTGTGTTGTTTCTGTTGCATTTCTCGCGCTGGTGTCCCTAGTCGGCAAAGGTTGGTGCGGCTTTCTGATTTCACATTTGGCTTTTTCGTTGGTTCAGGCTTTGCTTTTACTAGGAGGCAATGCATGAATCATGTCAAGGAGAACTACAAAGACGATAAAATCCAAGCTTTTGCAAATTAAAAAGAAAAAAAGTCTTTGCCTTTTTTCAGAACATTTAAACCTTCAGGGAGTTGGAGAAATCTTTTAGCATAGAAAATGTTTTGGTGAATGATGCAGCCAGATGGATTTTTCCGTAATGTGAATCTACTTTTGTCACTGCAAGAAGTCATCCATCGATTAAATAGTTGGGGAAGGTTCAGCATTCTTATTTCATGTGAGATACATATACTTGCATACATCTATATTACGTATATCTTCTAGTTTTGAGTTGAGATGAAATCTCTTGCAGGAGCTTTTTTTTTTCTCTTTTTGAGGAATAGAGGATATATATTGTCCATTAACAGGAGATATGATGAAAATCAGTAGCAGATACGATAATAAATTCAGACTTTTTCCTCATGAGAACTGCTCTCCTTTTCATTCTGTTTATTGTGAATACTTTCAGTCAACTGTACAGATGCCTTCTTGCAGGTGTAGATCCTCGAGAGGTCAGGGTTGTACGCGAAAATATTGTGCCTGGCCAAACTGATAATGAGGTTGACTTATCACCTGCTGCTGTAAGTACAAATTATTCAATACTATCTCCATCAGCACCTTCACCTCCACTTGTCTTCTTCACTGGATACAAGCTGCCTCCGGGAAATCCATGTGAGAATTTTGCATTGCCTCCACCTCCGGCAGATAAAAAAAGGACTGGACCCCGTAGTGAGTTTTGATTTTCAAATTTCTCATGTAAAGCCGTTGGTTTCAATAAGATATAATTTAGGGGAATATGGTTTGATCTTTTTGGTTTTCCTATTTTGTAATCTTGCAGAATGTCCTGTGTGCTATCTGCCTTTGGAAGTTGCTCTTACCTTAATGCCAAAATCATCATCCTTTTCTCCGGTGATAAAAGATTTGAGATATATTCACGAAGAAACTTTAACTAAATCCGAATTTGGAGGTTCAGACTTTGGTGGATATCCATCTCTACAGCAGAGGAATGATTCGTATGACATAAAGGCGTCCATGAATGTACATTGTGGGTATGATAAGTTCCTTTGGGATACTCAGACGTAGAGCTTTTGATGACATCAACTTGATATATTTTGAAAATTTTCCATTATTTGCATTCTTTTGTTACATAAAACATCTTAACAGGTTTGCCAAGGGAGTGAAACCAGGCAACCAGTCGGGGTTTGAAATTGATAACTTGGATCTTCTTGAAATGGAAACTTGTAGAGGAATTGTCATTGCATCGGCAATATTTGGTATAGCTAAATTTCATGATTTTTTATTTTTTTTTAAATCTTGATGCTCACTAAATGTCTACATGTACTTCTGCTCAGGGGCATTTGATATAATCCGGCAACCAAAGAACATGAGCGACTACTCCAAAAGCAATGTGTGTTTTCATATGTTTGTCGATGAAGAGACAAAGGATTTTCTTGTGAACTCATCAGAGCTTAGCAGTGATATGAAAGTTGGACTCTGGAGGATTATTGTTGTCCATAACCTGCCATATTCTGATCCAAGACGCAATGGGAAGGTAGAATTTCTTAATTTTTTTTGGATGAACCATGAACACTGATTAAAATTTCAAAAGTTCCTACCGAAGGATATGATATCAGATAACTAATGGTCTTTCTCCTTCTTTGATTTTACTTGGCTATAAGATTCCAAAGTTGCTTCTTCATCGACTTTTTCCCAATGCCCGGTACTCAATGTGGGTTGATGCTAAACTCGAGCTGGTTGTTGATCCAGTTATAGTCCTTGAAAGGTTTACCTCTCTAACTACAAGCAACCTTCATTGTCACCATTTTTGATGGATTAATGCAAATGGATTTTCCTTTACATTCAGGTTTTTGTGGAGGGCCAATGCGAGCTTTGCCATATCAAGACATTATAAGCGTTTTGATGTATTTGTAGAGGCTGAAGCTAATAAAGCCGCTGCTAAGTATGATAACAATTCCATTGATTTTCAGATAGACTTTTACAAGAGGGAGGGTTTAACTCCATATTCTTCGAACAAGCTGCCCATTACTAGTGGTAGAACCATTATTAGCTCATTTTTTACTGATATAATTTCTCAGTGTGTTTTGTTTCTAAACTGTAGTCAATTGTTGCATTCTAGATGTCCCTGAAGGGTGTGTTATAATCAGGGAGCACATTCCCATTACCAATCTCTTCACCTGTCTTTGGTTTAACGAAGTTGATCGATTTACATCGAGAGATCAGCTAAGTTTTTCTACTGTACGGGACAAGATCTGGTCCAGAACTAACTATAGCATCAATATGTTCCTGGATTGTGAAAGACGTGACTTTGTGATACAGGTACTCTTGCTTTAACTTTGGTGGCGCATTTTATCTAAGTTTACTCCTCCTTCACTTCTCTTCAATTGTGAGCTGAAATGTTTTGAACTCGTATATTATCACATAATTTGCTTTGCTTCGTCTGCTTCCACAGGGTTATCACAGAGACATACTTGAGCAGATGCCACCGCCACCACCACCAACCTTTGTTGATATTCCCAACACTCATCCTTCAACACCCTTAATCATGAATGGTGATAGACAGAATAAATCCCAGCGGTGGTTTACTCTATCTGAGGGCTATACAACTAGTCCAATGAAGAAAATTCCCACAAAGCATGGGAAAGACCGGCACTCCCGGCGCCACCGGAAAATTGTTTCCGGTGGTAAAGATCTGAGCAGGAAATGAGTTTCTTTCTTGGAACAGGAATCATGATTCCTTGTTTACCTCAGAGTGCTGGGAAGTTACTTACCCGCCTTGATGAGAGCAGAGTTACACAGTTACACTGGCTACAGGAGATGCGGTGCAGTAGATCCCATTGCATTGTCTTCAGTTGTGTATCTCCGGGATTCGTTACAAGCGTTTTGTTGAACGTGGAAAGGAAGTTGATGATGAAGCAGTTGGTGGTATATTTGATGAGTTTCTTGTCCATCCTTTTTTCTCTTGAAGGGATGATAGCAGAGTCAGAAACCATGCCACATAGACATACTTGGTCATCTACATGTACTGTGCATTTTTCATTGTGCATATATAGCTCAATTTCTTGTTGTTCAGTTACGTTTAAACTGATGAATATTTCCTACATTTGAGAATTTTTTTTTTTGAAAAAAGTACATCGGCTTGATCATCGATTTCACAGTTCTGCAAGTTTTGATCTGAAGACCCATTTGAGGAAGAGCCAAAAATTCATCTAAAGCTTCAATTTTTATGAAAAAAAAAGTGCATTTTTGGCTTTGATACTGTGGATGGATACTTGTAGCTTCAAAGGTTAATGAACAATTGAAGTAGTTGGAGAAACGCAGGAGAAAGAAGATCCTTACTCCAGTCATAGTGTACTAGCGTCAAAACATGGGAAACGTGGAAGAAGAAACGACGACTGCGCGAGAACAAGAAGAGGAAGAGGACGACGACGATGGGCCGCCTCCTGGGTTCGTGTGCATCATTACTCCACTGCCGCCGCCGCTTCCGAAGGAAGCTGAGGTTCACGATAGTTTGGATGAGGAGGAAGATGAAGATGGTCCGCCACCTGGGTTTGACTCCATCGTTCCCAAACCCGCCCAGGCTTCTCCAGGTTAGAGAAAAAATAGCATATTTGCCCTGGAGTTCAATTTATTCTTGAATTCGTTTTCTACCGCGAATGCTTCTAGAATTTGGTTTTGTAACTTGATGCTTTTTGAACATCTCGGTTGTCTCATTTTCTTGAGCGATGTTGATCGATGCATTTTTTCCAGTAACATGTTATTCATATATAGAATTAGGCTCACATTTTTCATGAATGAATTTTATGAACACTTACTGGTTCTTCAGATAGCTCGAGCAGCAGCCAAAAAGAAAATAGCGGTGGTGATGGGGATGAAGATGATGCAGATGGCCCTCCACCTGGTTGGGAGATTAGAAATCCTTTAAACGAATCAACTAAAAGTTCACCGAACACCGCAGGTTGGTTTTCACTCTTCTCTAGTAAAGCTCGTGAATTTCAGAGGTATAGTTGTAAAAAGAGGACGAGATTTGTAGCAGATAATAAGCATTTTATTGCAATGAAAACTCAACTTACGAGTCAGTTTTGCTTGAGAAAATTTCTATCCATTTTCTTCATCATACCAATGAATATGATGTTGCCCCTGCTCTTGTCTGCCTTTTGATGATACTTAGTATGCGTTAGAATATCGTGAGGATGTCTGGAATAATGCTCCCAATGGCATTTTCTGTAGGCATCTCAGATACAAAGACAGACAGTGATGATGATTTAGATGAAGGGCCACCACCAGGGTGGGAAGCTGTATTACCGACCAGGGTCGAGGCAAATTCTTGTATGCCTCTTCAGGAGTCATCATCAAGTCTACCTTCTGGTGAGTTTATGGTGGTCAATTTGGAAGAATATGTTGCACTGTTTGGAATGGATACTTTTTTATGACTTCATCTTCGTACATTTGGGTGATGTAGGTCTTGAGTTAGAAAGCAAACTGACAATTGCAGCAGATACTGATGAAAAAGTGCCTCCATTGGACTCGGAGCTCTTGCCTGTATCAAGAAATTCAGCTGAGAATTCACTGCTTCCGGAGCAGAATTCATCCTCAGAAATGCACAATGGCGTTTTTAGTGGACATCGTCATCCGACTAACCAGCCATCGGAGTCAGAACTCTTGCCTTTGTCAAGGAGTTCAGTCACAAGTACATGGCTTCCGGAAGTGCCATCCTTGGAAGTGCATGATGGTATGTTTAGTTGATCCCCTTATGCAGCGCATTGAATTCCTGATGCCTTCACAGTAGATTTTTTTACTTGTATTATTCCGCATCCTGTCTATGCATGCTGGGGATGTTAGCTAGCGTGTTGACAAGTTATCTATCATGTACTTAGTTGGAAATCTGGTGAATGGTTTGGTTATTCAGACCTCAGGAAGAAAACAGATGATGAGAACGATTCTGATAGCATCCCAACGGACAACCATACATCTGCACAACAGCAGCTTCCACCCTCACCTGGGCCCTTATCTTCTCCTGGTTGGTTTGCCACGCTGTTTTCTTTCTCTCTTTGTTTTTCTCCCACGTTATGGTGTTTGATTCACCATTGCGTGAGAAAGCAAGCCCTTTCACACTACCTGAAGACCTGCATTGTTGTGCAGCGCCAGAAAAGGCCCAGCTAGTGTGTGGTACTTGCAGAAACCTATGCTTGTATCCTGCTGGGACAAAATGGGTGCAATGTCCATCATGCAAGGAACTCAACTTTGCCCTGGAAGGTAAACCACACTCCATTTTAAAGCTTTATGTGCTTGTATCGATCACTTTCCCATTCATGCTTTGCAGAGCATGAAGTTGGCCAAGTTCACTGTGGAGGGTGTTCCGTCTTCCTCATGTATCCACACGGCGCGCCTGCGGTTCATTGCACGTCATGCCAGTTTGTGACCCGCATCGGAGTGCGTATAAAAGTTTCACTAGGAAAAAGTGAGTAGAATGTCTATATAAAAGTTTCAAGTACTCATCTTCCTTCGATGCTTCAGGAACACAACAGAAGACCTCCTCTTGCAGCTCAGCTGATGAAGCTCGGACACCATCGTTCCAAAAGGCCACGTTAGTTCTAGATTCTTACAGTTTTTATTATAAAATTTTGCACTGTCTTCTTTCTGGTGGACGGATTCTGATGTTCTTTTGGGAGTAGAAGACTTGGATCGGTAGTCAGTTTATTTTTATAACAAGATGTCTTTCCATCTGGTTTGTTTCTACTAGAACGCAAGATCTAATGTGCTTTACACAGATCGCGCTTTGGGAAGAGATGGATGGCATTGATAATCTGCCATCGTCCCCAATCCCAAAGACTGCAGCTTTAGGACATCCAATGCATATAAAACTTGGGGCAGTTAAGAGAGGAGGTCCAACGTAAGACTTCTTTTCTTTTTTTTTGTTTGAAAAGCGAGTGATTTGTTGCAGAAAAGGCAATGGTGATAAAGACCAGAGCATGTGAGACATAAACGCAGAGGCGTTAATGTATACACGAAAACATTACTTACAGACCAACCAACCAACCTTCTTTTATTATACTAGTGATATGTAAGCACTGCACAGTTGTGGGGGCTCCTCCTCTCAGTCTCTCTCTGAGTCCGCTTTGCAGCCAGCCAATGGCGGATCCCCCCCACTGCAATATTGCGTCTTTTGCCAGTTTTCACAAGAGAAAAAATATGGAATTTGTTTCCCCCGATGCAAACATAACTGCACTTCGCAGGAGAGGACTCGTACTCCACCCCCTCCTCACCCTTTGCCTCCAAATACCCATTAGATTTTTCTCCTCCGGGGATCCTTTTCAATTGTCAAGGAGGGAAGATCGACCTCCATTGTCCGTCCCCTGTTGAAGAAATTGGAGGAGAATGATGCCCATCTTCAGATACTTGATTCTGTAGAGGTTTGCTGGTTTCTTATTTGTGGTTGTTGATTGAAGAATGGTCTTTTTCTTGATTTGGGGTGGAACCCAGTTTACATTTTATAGAGACAGACTTGTCGTTCTTCTTGCTAATTAATGTCTGTTGTTCTCGGTGGAAGTTGAAAGCCTTCGTTCCATTTACTTAGCTTTGAGTGGATCCCAACCAAACTATTCCATACATCAGCTTGCTTCTTTTTCCTCATCTCTGGTTCTTGATGAAACAAATTCTTTTACTTGATTCAGTTGAAGGAACACAGCTACATTCTGCAGATAATTGCTGCTTTTTCTGTCAAGATTTGTTAGTTTTCTCTCGTCCGTTCTTTGCTTGTGGGCAAGCACCACTTTCTGATACACCTCCTCCTCCTCCAGTTTGATCCAGAAAGCAGACCTCCAGCCAGACCCTCGCAAACTCCTGCAGCCAACAATGGGACTGGTGGAGAAACTCCATGATCTTGGCAGGAAACAGTGCAAGAGCATGTACTGGAAACTGAGAGCAACAGTGAGGAAGAGAGGCTCAAGCAAGAGGAAGCAGCAGTTCAAGTTCCAGTATGATCCTTACAGCTATTCACTCAACTTCGATGATGGCTTCGCAGAGCAACAGCAGAGAACCTGCTGCTGCTCACTGCCGCAGACAAACTTACAAACACTCCCAGACAAGAGGATCCTTTGGGTTATCGTTGTCTTCCACTAGAGCGATGGGAGAAGTGAAGTTTTTAACTTTTAACCTCTCCCCTCTTTCCTTTCACCTGCATTCTCTTCGCTCTCACTGTTCTGTTATTACTACAGCTTCTAGAAGATTGTGTGCATATATTGCAAAATAAAAACCCTAAAAAAGAAATATGATTCAGAAACCCAGAAATGTAATTATCTATTTTGTTAAAAAATGAAGATTAATAATGATACTTAGACAAGCATTTAATTTAATTATTGAATATTTTAAAACCCAATTCAATACAAACCCTTTCTTTCATAATTTATAATTTTATAATGTTTTTGCGTGTGAGATTTTTTAGTATACTTTTTATATAATTTTTGAAATTTTATATTATTGAAAAACATGCATATTCATATTTAATCATATGAATTATAAAAATAATTAAAAAGAGAAATAAATCCAATTGAAATACATTTTAAAAACATTAATGTGCCTTTTGTATGGCAATTTTTTAATCTTTTTTAAAATGAAAATAACCAGATTTGTCTGAAACGTGTTGAACCGTACCGGCAATTTTGCTGCGGCTTGGTGGTGAAGGTGAAGGCGCGAAGGAATCAACGGAGGGCGACCTTGCGGTGGGGGGAGGTAGAGATGGCATCTTACGATGGCGATTTGGCGTCGCGTTCCTTTGATGGCGCAGGGTACGTTGCTTTCGGCGACGAGGCTACACCGCAGGCGGCGGCTGGGGGCGACGATGGTGCGGAGTACCCGGGGTCCGAGGAAGTGGCTGTGGATCGCGTCAGCATTTCGGACCCGTTTGGGTTCGGTTCGGATCGTGAGGATTTTGGGTATTCTGGTACAGTTCCGGACTCGAGTGGCAGTGGGAAATCGCCTTTCGAATCTGATGGATTATTCACCTCCGGTAGCCCAATTCTTCCGGTGCCAGGTGACATGGTGGAAGAAGGATTTGCTCTTCGTGAGTGGCGAAGGTCTGATATTTCTCCTATTAGGGTTTTCGTTTCCGGCTTTGGATCTAGCAGCGTTTCAATCGGCCCCTTTTTCGTTGCCATGGATGAAACTCGCATGATTGTATAAATTTCTGTGACTACTTTGTTTGCTTTAGATTCATGCCACTGATTAGTGATATCGTTGAACATCATATTAAGGATATTAGCTGTGCTGCTGCTGCTTAAGGGATCAGATATTTCTCAAAGCATGTTTTTTTTTCGATTCTACTGATCAATCCTTGGGTTACCAAAGGAGAAAGCTTTACATTATATGCATGGTTCCCTTTTCTGGTTTCCAGGCTAAATGCTGTGAGGCTGGAGGAGAAGGAGAAAAGGGAAAGGGAATTGATAAACAAAATCGTGGAAGAGGCAGAAGAGTTCAAGCAAGCCTTTTATGAGAAAAGATTGCTCCATGTAGAGTCCAACAAGACGGGCAACAGAGAGAAAGAAAAGGTAATACTACTCACAGAACCAATGCTGATGGCAGGCAGTTTATTGAAACTGTTTGAGTGTTGCTATTCCATTTTAACCAGGCAGAAACCTTTCGGCATTCTCCTTTCCCCTTTTCATGTTCGCTGTGATTTCTTCTGTGATTAAACATTTTAACCAGGCTCTTCATGAGTTTCATCCACAGCCATCATGCTTTCATTGAATCTCGGTATTTTGTACCAGTACTACTTACAGTGCATTTAGAGGATCAATGATCTTGATCCAGAGCACATGTCCTGTTTCTATCATGCCAATATCTTGTAGTAATTCTCCCATATTGACCAGTTATATGCAGCAAGTCAAGAAAAGTTCCACAAGGAGGCTGACAAACAATACTGGAAATCGATCGCGGAGCTGATTCCCAATGAGATTCCCAGCATTGAGAAGAGGATAAAGAAGGACCAGGAAAAAAAGCCATCAATAACCGCAATCCAAGGGCCAAAGCCGGGGAAACCAACCGATCTATCAAGGTTGCGGGCAATACTGGTGAAGTTGAAGCATACTACCCCTCCGCACTTGCTACCGCAACCACCGCCTGCTCCTGCGAGAGATCAGGCCACTGCCCATGCCGCCATTCCCGGCGGCGGAGATGCCGTTGCTCAACCACCGCCTGCTCCTGGGAGTGATCAGGCAGCTTCCCATGCCGCCATTTCCGCCGGCGGAGATACCGTTGCGCAGCCTGTGGCTTGAAACTCTCCTGTGTACGTACTGGTCATCAAGTTCTGTTAGGTATAGTTTATCAAAGGATTTGCTAATTTGAAAATTACATTAAGAAAATGTAATGTATTTACTAAAAAATTAAAATAAATAATAAATTTGCGTTTGATTCTATTTTTAATAAAATAAGAATTTAAATTAATATTGTATTTGAAATAGAATCGTTATTCGTTCGATTGCATTCATATTTTAATACATTAAATAAATTAATACCAGTAAATATAAGATTTTTAAGGGCTTTCTTGTAATTTCTAAGGCCTTGTTCAGAAGACTCATTCTCGTCCACGTCAGCATACATTCTTACCGTCGATCTCAGAGCTTACGGGAGACGTCTTTGGCGACTACATGGAGCCAATACCAACGCAACACGTGTCCTCCTCAAACGGCTAGTTTCCTTGCGGCGGAAGCCCACCCAAGCTTAACAACCCACCAGTTTAAAATACCCACGAGAGAGGATAAAAGGAAGAGTCGGAAAAGATTTGATTTTTATTTGTGAATCAGATATTCTAGTTGGGAAGTATTCTGGGAGTATATTCTGGTTTCCTCTCCAGAACCCTCCTTTCAATCTTCTTCCTTGATTGTTTAATTAATTGTTCGCAGTGTCTTTTTTCCCGTATCTGTTACCGTGATTTTCTCCACCTGGGAGGTAAATTTTGTGGGGTGTGGTCATATTTAGGGGTTTCATTATTCTGGATTTCGCCTGTAGATTTCTTGACCTGGGTTTCTGAAAAGTTTTGGTGGGCTTCGCCAAAAATTGTTCTTTCTCAGTTTTAAGGTATGGTGATAGACGTAGGTGGTGGAATTGAGCTGTTGAGGAGTACTTCATTGAGACGAAAAAGGATAGCTTTACTTAGGGGTTGTCTCTATTTAAGAGACGATGAGGAATCCCCTCCTTTGAGCAAAACGTTGAAGAGGCCTTGCTCTTTGAATTCATCCTTCTGTTCTGAGAAATCAGTTTCTCCCCTTGAGAATTTGCCTCAGGATATCCTGGTTCGTTCCATTTCTGTTTGGTACTCCCAACTTTTCTTTACTTGTGTGTTTTTGCATTTCTATTTCGAACATTCCGGTTAAATGAATTTCGATTTGCAGATTACAATACTCTGTGGAGTGGAGCATGATGATTTGAAGCAGTTACTGCTCGTCTCCAAAGCTGTGAAAGAAGCAGTAAGCTGCCGCTTATCTGTTATGTTTCATTCCTGGCTTTATAAACTTACTGAAGTTATTGTCTCCACAGGCGTTGATTGCAAAGGAATTTCATTTTGCCTTTTGCACACCAAGGAAGTTATTGAAGTTCCCAAATGCTGACACTATTAGTTCTGAAGACATTGAACCTCCTAATGCTCCGAAGCGACCACGAGTCAGATTCACACCATCCGAACTTTCTAGCGTCGCTGTAGCTTTGTTTGCGGTGGATGAGGACCACGATGGAAAACTACCTTCTGCAATGGAAATGGATGAAGATTGATCGACACCTAGGCCTGTAATTCATTATCTACACGTTATAGATGTGCAAAAAGGCTAGTTTATTATTCTTCAATACTCTGCTGAAGATCAGGGATTTTGCTCTCGTAGTTGTTTTCTGTATATTTAACAAGCCAGTGTCAGAGGTAGACTTGCTGTGAATTGTCAATGTACTCTTGTATCTATTTTACATAAGATGATTACAGATTGATTTTGGATGATGGGTGGTTATGAATAGAAGGTTACCTTATATGAGATATTGAGCTCCAAAAACTTGCCATAAGTTCGCAGGGATGGCCTCTTTGATGATTCATTTATGTGGTTCAAGGTCAATTTCTCTGATCTGCAGTGGATTTCTTACATTCTGTAATTTAGCTTTCAGATAAGGAATATACAGTCTACAGTCAATGAACTACACGATAGACATAAATGAACTCAGATCGAACACCAAAGCTATTTTACAGAGATTCACAAGTAACAGAAGATGAATCTGAATAAAATGGAGTTTCAAGCACAACCCTCAAACTGCAATCCAACAATATACAACGGGGATTTTCTGTTTTCACAAAGATTATTCAGCCGCCTTCCTCTTGTTGACGAGCAAGGTATCGTTCTCTTCTTTCCTTCTGAAGACACAAAACGGATGATTCATTAAGAAAAAAGGAATAGAAAAAGTTTGACTTTTTTCTGGAGACACAAAGAGGTATCCTTCTCTTCTTATTATGGCTTGGATTACCTACCCATTCATCTATAACCAGCCCCTCTCCAACGAACTTTGTGCTGCTATCCGTAGATGGCTTCTTGCGGGCCTCAAGCTCGGCCTCAGCTTCTGCCAACTGACTGTTTAACTTCTCCAAAGCCTTCATAGTTGAGCAAAAGAGATGCATTTTCAGAACATGAAGAAACCTCACCTAGGAGTTTGGGCTTAGCCATGAAGCCTAAAGAAATGTTACTTACAGGACTATTGCGTTCTACATTCAGGAAGACAACCTTCAGTATTCGCTCCACCACCACTTCATCTTTATGTTCATCAAACTGTTCCGAGACATACAGGAGGCATTGGAACCCATGGAAATAAGCAGGTGTTCCATATATCTAGAATATATATATTGATCATACAGTCCAAAGGCCTGATGCCATGGAATGGCAATGGTAGATGAAGTAATGCTTTAGATCAATACAAAAAGGAGACAAACCAATTCGGCGTGGTATTCCACTGCTTCTTTAATCTTTAAGCTCACGATCTTGAACTTCACCCTGTTTTTCTGATCCATTGGTTTTTCATTATCCTCTGGAGGCTCCACAAACTTGAAGACTACAACAAGCATAACGGTGCAAGATAGTCAACCTCCCAGAAGAAGAGCAATATCCAAATCGCACATCAAAAAAATACCGGTTGCAATGATACTCTCGCCAGGAGCAAGGATAGCCCCGGGAGGGCGCATGTAGCAACTTTTAGGTGCCGTTGTTTGGAACTAGAGTTACAAAAAACATATCACACTCAAGAAGATAGGCTGATATTGAAGACAAGAAATACAGAGGAGCCCCAAGTAGAGTACCTTGAAAGCCACAAGAGACTTGCTTGAATTTCTAATTTTGATAGCACTTCTGACTTGTTTCCCGGGTTCATCTGCACAACCCCAGAATTTCAAGATCCATCACCAAACCCAGAAACATTTCAACTCAAGGAAAAAAAAAGTGAAGAAATATTGGAGGTTGGGGGCATGATCCGTACAAGGGAAGTAGAGCTTATTACAGGGGTCGAGCTTCAACAGACGCCGTGCAGGCAGCAAAGATCTAGCAACTGAAGAAACGGAGGTGCCACTAGCACTGTATCCTTCCGCCGGAGGATGCCCGTAATTGTGAGGTAAATTGGAGTGGGAATTTCGAAAAGGCAGCTTGAAAAATCCCCACACCTTGGGCTCAGTCCTATCCTCCGCAATGGCCATACAGACGCCGCGGCAGCCGATCAAAACGACGCCGGCTTTTCTTTCACAGCTGCTTCACGAGCAAGAGAGCGACTTTTGAACAGGCTCCTTGGAGTCACTTGGTGGCCTCTTTCCGAACTCCACACTTCAACGGCCGACTCTCACTCTTCTAATGTCTCCTAATGTCGCGCTTCTCCAACCAACACGCTTTTCCCATTATTTATAGCCGACTCTTTTTTTTTCCAAAAAAAGAAAAAGACAGAGATTCAATTTTTGGCGGTGGGCTAGGGCGAGGCCCAGGCCCACAGTAGATCGTTAAGAAGATGGGCAGGCCCATTCTATTCACTTCAATATAATTATATTAATAAAATTATGTTTTTTTTCTTCGAATAATGTAGCTAAATTATTTATATTTAAATACTATAATTGAAATTGTATTCCATAGATAGATTTTATAAATGTACATTAAAGTTGTCATTATTTTGTTAAATATATTTATAAAATAAAAAATTAAAGGATTTATACTTCATAAATTACATACGTGCTTAAGAAAAAACTACATATTTATCAATTAAAATAATTTACCTAAAAATAATTTGAGCTTGAGTTTAGTGAATATCAAAATAAAATAGGCTCACAATTTTTTAAAATTATAATGCCCTTGATTAGATTTGGATATTTTCAATTTGACCCAACAAACTATTGGTATTTTAGTTTACTACAAGTCACGGGGTCGAAATCATGAAACTTTGAAATACGAGGACTGAGTTGCCATAAATTGGAATATGTAAAATTTCCGAAACAAGAGGAATATTCTGACTCACAGAATACTAAAGACGTGTCAGAGGTCGAATCTCGCCACACCACAAGCAAAGCAAAAAAGAAAGATACTTTATTTTTTTTAATTCATTGTCTTGGTTTACTCATAAATTGCAAAATTGCCCCAAACTTCTCCCTTTTCATCTTTTCCTCCCCAACACTTGTAGCATTTGTGTGGAAAAGACAATTATCTCCTCCTTTTTAACCTTTGGATAAAAGAATTATAGTTAAAATATTCAATTCAATATCAACTTACTTGAACAAATCTAGAAGAAGGTAGCGTGATTAAAAATAGTGTAGAAGAAGAATAAGAATTGAAACGTAATGGAATAATTCGAAAAAAAAAATCATTTGAATGTGATATTGGAAAAGGGGAATTTTTCCTCATATCATATGATATAAGATATGTAGGTTTCAGTTTGATTAAATATTGAAAAAAATATATTTAAAAAGGAGAATATTGGGAAAAGTGAAGTATTGGAGTCTTGTAAGTGAAGATTTATGGGAGAGAAAGGGGACACACAACCAACTCCAAATTCAATCCCACAAGTGCCTTTGGAATTAGATTCCCTGTGTTTTTTATCCTTATTTTTTTCTTTTTCATGTGGAAAAAATGCAACTTTAATCCCAATTTATTCTCCATCATTGAATTTAAATTTTCTTAAATCCACTTTGTGTGTCTTGTGAATATGCTATCCTCATGCTTTTGCTTCTAAGTGGCTTTAACAAAGCATCCAACCCTATGCTTTCAACCAAGTGGCTTATAAGATTCAATTCGATTTCGATATTTTAATTAGTAATGTATTTGAATTAATCATTTTCATATAAATGCACGTAAGAGATTATGCAATAAACTAATCAGTAATTATGTTTTTTTATAACTGTAAACTAATCTACCAAACATGAGTTCGGGTGTCACCCGACCCGAACCCGAATGGGATCCAAGTAATTCAAATGTAGGAGGTGAATCCAAGGCCAAGAATCAAGAGTGCCTTGTCCACCACTTAAGCGAAAAGCCGGAACCAAAAGAAGATTCCCTCGAGACCAACTCCACGTGGATTTGCGTGCTGATTAGTTAATAATTTTGGTGTAATAAAACATACTTGAAATAAGATGAAGACTAGAAGCATTCCTTGGAATCTGCACTGCACATCAACTCCCTTCCTAACCAACGCTTTTAGTACAGAATTATGCGACTTTTTGAAAGCTGAGAAGAATAAAGAGGCGCTGCTGCTGCCCATGGGATTGATCCCCAGTTCCAAAGCCATGCTAAATATCTCCTCCCTCCCTTTCTTAATGCCGCGCTCAAGGCTCTAATAATACCCATGTTTTCGACCTCGAAATCCATTATACGAGCTTCATGCACTACAATGAGCTTGATCAATGAGACATGGCATCTAAAGGTTGAGTTTTTTTGGACTCTGATGCATCAGGTACCATGATAATGGGGGTTTGGGGTAACCAAAAGGAAAAGATGGGAGCTCTTGAATGAAGGGAAAGTGGTGAACAGTGAAAACATAATTAAAGTGGTAAAACAAAAGAAGTATCACCAAAAGGAAAAAAGAAGAAGAAGGAGAAGAAGAGGAGTTGGGTCATTGGGTTTGGTGTGAGTTCAAACATCCATGGAAGGCTCCTCTCTTTTCAGTTTTCACCTTGGCGCAGTAAAAAAAGAGAAAAAAGGGCACTGTTCTAGAGAAAAAGTAAAAAATAATAGTAAAAAAACTTGTGAGTATTTGGTAACTTAATTTATTACTTAATTGTGTGTTGTTTAATGTGATTAGAATAAAACAAGTTTAATTTACTTAAATTTAATGTGAAAAAATTGGGTTTTTATAGAATGGAGATTCAAATAAATTTCGACTTATAAAATTTTTTTTTATCAATTTCAAATGTATTTAAATTCGTGAATTCGATAAGAATAATTGATTATTTTATTTTTATAACATTTAATTTTCCAAATTGCAGATTAAAAATAAAAGAAATGATATTTTTATTGAAAAAAAACCCAGTAGGAATGTTGGATTCCTTCTCCGAAGACAGCATTAAATATGACCTTTTTCGGTCCTTGGTCTATGCAAGAAGCCATTGCTCTTCAGCTTTTCTGGTTATCTCTTCTCTCCAAAACTTGCCTTTATTCTCCACTCTTCTTCTCTCTTGTTAAAAAAAACCCTACTCGCAAAGCCTGCGTTTGTCTCCTCAGCTACCTCTTGAGTGTAACAGATGAATCCTCCATGGGACCTGAGCTTTGAATGCAAACCCCATCTCAAGTTGGACGAGGCCCAGAAGCTGGAAGAGTTCCTTTCCCGGCTCGAAGAGGAACGCCACAAGATCGAAGCGTTCAAGCGCGAGCTTCCTCTGTGTATGCAGCTTCTCGCCGATGGTAAGATCGCCACACTTGATTACCTTGTGGCCGGCGTGATATCATGTGGTTAGGGTTTCTTGAAAAAATAGTGATGGGAAGTGTGGTTTTGTCACATTGTTTTGCCAGCGATGGAAGCGTCGAGGCTGCAGTTGCGGACGCGGCGATCGAATCCGGTGCTGGAAGAGTTCATTCCGATCAAGAAAGGAGGCGATGGATCGGAGATGGAAGTTGGGAGTACGGCGACGGATAGGTCTGACTGGATGACCTCTGCGCAGCTCTGGAACCGAGAGAATGAGAAGGCCCATTCTGTTCCAGACGAAGCTGAGATCAAGTTCAGCTTGAACGGCGGAAAGCCAAGGATCAACAGTGGCGCTTTCCATCCCTTCCCTTCCAGGGACAAAGCGTCGTCATCAGAAGAAGGGTTCCCCGAGTTAGCCCTAGCTTCGAACCACGGGGGAGAAGACAGTCGGAGCTCCCCGGAGACCAAGAGGGAGCACGGCGGAGGATCCACGACGCAGAGAAAGGCACGGCGGTGCTGGTCGCCGGATCTACACAGACGGTTCGTCAAGGCTCTCCAAATATTGGGCGGGCCGCAAGGTAATTGCGCAATTAGTGAGTGAACCCCACGTGATTGAAAAGGTGACCAAGTGGTGCTTCTTGTCGGAAAATTGCAGTTGCTACTCCGAAGCAGATCAGGGAGCTGATGAAGGTGGACGGATTAACCAACGACGAAGTCAAAAGTCATTTGCAGGTAGACCTTTTTGCCCTTGTTGGGAACTTCCCACATTTCGCTGAGTTCCAACCAAGCCAATGATTGTGGGGCCCACAATTGTCATAATAAATTACATTTAAAAAAAAAGACGAAGAAACGAATTTGAACGGTGGGTTGGTGCAGAAATATAGACTCCATACTAGAAGGCCAAGCCCAGCGCCGCAGGCAGCGGTGGCGGCGCCACCGCAGGTGGTGGTCCTCGGAGGGATATGGGTTCCACCGGAGTACGCAGCAGCCGTTCAAGGTGGAGGACCGGGCGCTCTGTACGGTGCACCTCCGCATCCTTTCTGCCCCCAGAGTGCGGCCGTGCGTCAGGAAATGTTTTCGGCGATCGCACCGTCGCCACCCTCGGCCGCTCACCACCACCAGGGAGACGCGCACCACCGACTGTACACGCCGTTGACGCAGAGAAACTTTTCTCCGGAATCAGGTGTTCAGGGAGGTGCCATCGGTAACTCATCCGAGAGCATCGAAGACGGGAAATCGGAGAGCGGGAGCTGGAAGGCGGACAGCGGAATGGGGAACCCCGGCGAGAGGCGAAGGCCGGAAGGTGGCGAAGAGTGCAACGCGAGTATCGTTAGTCTGAACTTCTGAACTACTAGTAATATCATTATTCTATAAAGCTGCTGCTGTATCAAAATAAGTGTAAAGTTCAATGTTCCCCGCAACACAGCACAAGAAACTACCAACTATTTTACATGCACCCATGTCCTCCTCTTCACTCATACTTTCCGGCCATCTCTTCGTCTTGTTACCCGAATGTAACACACGATCACCCCCACAAAAGCAGTGGCAAAGCCTCCGAGAATCAAATCCCCACCAGCAAAAGACTCATCCCTTGATCGATGGCGCCCCTCTTCTGGACCCACTGACGCCACAGGAGCAATCCCCAAATCCCCAACAGCAGGAGCGGGAGCCGTAGCGACGGGAAGCACTCTTGATTCACATCTGCAAACAAGCAGCAGCAGCAGCAGCGGCAGCAGCAGAAGAAGAAGCTTGGGTGCCATGCTTCCCAAGCTGCTGCTCTGGATGCACGTCTGCAGAGTAAAAGGGTAGCAGTAGTTATAGGCCCAGTCTGTCAATGGACACGGGGTGGGATCATTCAACCTGAACGGCTCGAACAACTGCACTCTTCCTTCCTCAGTGTGGAAAGGAATATTCGACATCCTCTTGAAAGCGAGGAGTCAAACCCGTCACATCATTCCCTTTGATATCTAGCTGTATGTAATAAACCGACTCTGTTCGACGAAAAAGTCTACCCTTGTTTTCTGTCTCCATCGCAATTTAACATAAAAAATTATATAAAACATATAAACTGACAAAAAAAATATTTTTTCCTTGGAAATAATAATAATAATTTGGTAATTCTTTTCCCTAGATTTTGTTGAAATTTATATTCCCATGTCGCCATCCCTTACAACCAGGTACCAGCGGTATTAATTTAATTTGGGAAATTACCACAATAATTATCTCCAACTAAGACGTCATTACGAACAGCCTGTCGGTAGCTGTACCCCAATTATGGCAATGAAGCTTGGAGATAAACAGTGATATATCACAGAAATGGAAAATTTCCAGAAACAGAGGGGATGACAGAGTACTTGTGTTCTGCTTCCTACCCAAGCTTTGCAAGAACTTCATTCAACACGGATACAGTCTCGGCGTAGTATTTCTCAGCGTTGGAGCTGCTTTTCTTCTTTGCCGCGTAGTCGAGCTGCAAGAATGGACAGTAGCATGATCAGTGAGTCAATCAAGCAGTGGAATCATGAACAATGGGGAGGAAAACGAGACCGACATTGCCGATGGTGTCGAACAGTTTGGCGGTGAGGGTCTTGAGTTCCTGCTTCTCTGCTTTGGGCTTGGCGGAGATGACAGTATTGAGATCATACCGGAGGTAGGAGGCCTTCAGCCGGAGGTCGTTCTGAACGTAAGGCCAGGCTTTCTTTTCGATCAGTCCCTTTACTTTGATGATGTCTTCGGCTGACACCTTTGCCCTGGCGGCGGCCTCCGATGGGGGCAACGGTTGGAGGAAGAATCGGTCCTTGAGGGGCAGCTTCAGGTCTCTTGGCTCATCGGAGTTGAGTGTCCCCGCTACACATAGCAACATAGTTTCTCAGCACATCACAATTTCAGGGACTACCGACATGGGACAAGGGACTGTAGCTCAGAGATTTTTCTTCCCAGATCCGCAATTTCAAGAAAAAAAAAAACATCTAAGGAATGAATTTTAACGCAATTGATGTCAAAATGGGAACTTACGAAGTCCACCGGAGGGGAGCGGAGGAGGGCCGATCTTGATCGATGTGGCATCAGCGAGCACGGCTTGAACAAACGAGCCAGAGGCGATCCCCGCCGCCACAAGACCCAGCATTGCGCGGCGGCTAGTTTCGGTCTCGGCCGGGTTCTGCTGCAGGGCTCGGACGCTGAATCCGGGACGCGCCACGGCAACTCTGGCAGGGGTTGCCACGCCGAGGCGAGCCGAGCCACCATGGTGGAGACTGCCCTCGAGAACAGCTTGAGAAGAGCCAAGGAAGCCGGCGGTTGACGCCATAGCTTGAGCCATTTCCTGATCACACAATTCGTCCCACGGATGCTCCGCGTAGATGGCGTTATCAGCTCCCTCGCCCCTGCCTTTAGCCATTCACCTTATCCAATGTCAGATGCCCTCCGGCCAATCCGTGCTAGCCACCTAGACACCCAAGATTGATGGTTGCACATATAATTCATTATTTAAATTTCATATTTTTTTATTTTAATGAAATTCCTTCACATACCTTATTCCTCCTCCCAGACTCCACAAACCCCTGCCGGCCATCTCTTTAGAGGAAGAGGAGCTTTTCACGCACACGTCCATGGGTTTTGGACAGCTGATTAAAGGGACACCGGATTGGAAGGCAAAGCACATGATTGTCCACGGAGCATGTGAAGTCGCGAGAAAGTTGGAGTGATAACTCAAATCAACTGCAAAAACATAATACACAAGTAGTGAGTGGGATTGGGAAAATGGAATATAAAATAAAGTAAAGTGGTGTTGGGGTTTCGGCCCCCGTTCTTCTATATATTCATCGCTTACAGGCCGCTGATGAGCACCCTTGAGGCGGAGGCACCAAACCGATGAGCATATCCTCTCCTGTCATGGAAACCTCAGAGAAGGCTTCTACAGGTGAAGCTTTCACACCCTCCCCAGGTACATGAGCCTTCTTCTGCCCATGAGACTCGTGTTTATTCAACATTCTGCCCTCGAAAAGAATAGTTACCGCATCAACAAGTGTGGGGAACTCCCCAGTTTCAAAAAAATTAGTTTTCTGATGTGAGGGAATTTGTGATACCTTGCAGATCAAGGTGAGGTCCCAAGCTGGGTTGAATTCTCCACTGATGAAGAAGACCTTGTGATCAGAATGTACAAACTGGTCGGAGAAAGGTAGTGGTAATCGAGCGTCAGTTTTCCAGGCAAACACTCTGCTTATTCCTTTTTGTTCCACCAGGTGGGATTTGATTTCAGGTCGAATTCCAGGAAGAACACCTGAGGAATGCAAGAAGTACTGGTTATGCAAGAAAAAAGTGTCGAATGCAACTACATAAGATGTCTCTCTTGTATCTCTCCTATCCTGTTATGCATCAGAAACTTACACAAGTTTCAGATCACTTTGGTTACTGGTTAACAAACATGCTGGCCTTTTATTTTTGTGTTCATTATGGAAAGTAAAAATAAAATTCAACAGTGAATAATATCAAAACCCGAGACCTCAAACTTCATGATATCCAGGTTAGAACACAATAAATGTTCATCACAGTTAACATTTAACCGTTTTTTTCCCACGAAGATAAACCATCACCAGTTTTCTGAAGGAAAAGCAGGAAATGGAAACTCTTTTTTTAAAAAACCATTTAAGCTTTTGGACCACCTTATCAAGTTACAATGTTGTGTTGATAGACGCCATTTGTAGAAGCACATGCCAAATAAACAGTTCATTATACCAGAAAACGAAAATAATTGAAGAAAGAGAGATTGGCTTTACTGTAAGGGCAAACGGCAGATGCTCCTTCCAAGAAATTTCCTTTGGATTCAAATTGCTTCTCCATCTCTAAATGACCCGCTGCTCAATAAGTCACGAAAGGGGAAATTTCTTAACAACATCTATCAATAACAATCCATTGCATGAAACATAGGATGCACTAAGCAATTGGGCCTTAAGTTTTTCCAGGTTGAGTTTGAGTTTTTATCTAGCATTCCTTAGAGAAAATACGACTGACAATATTCGAAGGCCACCAAGTGACATGGCCGAAGATAAACAACTACTTTTTGTGGCCACATGTAAAAAGGAAAATAAGTGTATTTTATCTCTTCATCAAGGCAATGGGCTGGTGGGACATGATTCAACAGGTTCGATGAGCTTTCAATAAAGCAAATAACAACAAGAATCATATCTCCTTATCTTAAACAACAGGACCACAGTCGCCCAACGAGCATACTTGTACTACGCAAAAATGTCTTGGATGGTACTGGTACGAAATGCGCCTCAATCGCAAAACCTAGGTTCGACGGTGGACTCCCCAATAAGACGCTCATTAAAAAAATTCAGTGCAATAACTGAATCACCAAAAAAAAAAAAAAAACAACAAAGAAATTTAAAAAGAACTCGAATTCACCAAATCAGGAAAAATCGCAGTCCACACCTCGTAATCGATCGCTCAGAGAATTCCAATGCTGGCCGGAGTTCAACTATCTATTTGTTGGCCCCTACGGCGGAAGATCCCCAAGCGAATTGACGTAAAACCACCTTCAGTAGCTTCTTCGGGAGTTCTTGGATGAGGAGCCCTTGGGGCATTCACGTGGGAGCCGCGTCGAAAAGAACCTTCATTGGCTTACTTCGATTCTGGATGAGGGGGTTCACGTGGAAGCGGGCCGACATGTCGGTCGATTCTACATTTTTAAAGGTTTTAAAAATATAAAAATTATTTCATTACTGTTCTGAAAATGATTGCTATATTGGGCTTCGGCCCAACATCTGAGACTCGGCCCACCATACTCGACAGGGTTTCAACTTGGAAACTGGATTTCACAACAGAATCCAAATTTTGTCGGTCTCTCCAGGTGTCCGCTTTGTACTCTGGTTTCCGTTTCTCCTCTCCTCTTCTTCAGAAAAACCCCAAATCCTCGGACGACGACAACGACAACTATCACCGCCAGCCGTACGCAATTGTTGCTTCCCCGATTCCGGAAACTCCACGTTCTCGCAAGTTTCTCGAGTGTTCAATGTTTCATCAGGCGTGCGTACGCTACAACGTGCGGACGCCGGTCAAATTCGGAGATATTCACGACGATCGCAACCTCGATGATCGCATTTCTATCGTAAAGGTCGGATTCAATCTGATTTTCTCAATGTCCGGTGTCAAATTTGACATGCATGAGCTATGTTAAAACTGCTTTCTGAATCAGGGAAGTCGAGGACTGTAGGAGGGAAGGTATAGGCATTGTGTCTAAAAAATGGGAACCAAAAGGCTGTTCTACGAATGCTTCGAGTACATATTGAATCACAGTATGTGTTAAGATTAGTGACCAGGCTTTCTACTGGTCTTGCCCTGTAGTTGGGAAGGAGGAAATCCAAAGAGGGAACCCACGGATGTCATGAGTATTGCTGACATTGGTTGTGGTGCAACATTAGGAAATGCAGCTCCCATTTGGGCAACAATGAGTCTTCCAATTTTGTTAAAGCTTGCTTCTTTTTCTTCATTGATCATAACCAGGATTCGACGCAAATGAATAAACTCGAAGCTGGACGCCGATTTCGCATCAACTTCATTCCGCATGGTCATCTTAAGGTTTGCTCGAGCTTCATTCTGCCGTTCTTGACATTTCTTCTGATATGCATATCATCATTATTCTCATTTCACTAGGTAACTGATGCCCAGGTTCTTTATCAAGACAAAAGTGGAACGTAAGGAGCCAAGATCAACTTCATCCCCTAACCCGATTCTTCTTCTTCTTCTTGGCTGAGATCGACGAGGGTTGCCAAGATGAAAGTGAATTGCATTGAAACAGATGCACCAGCAATGGACATTATCCAACCATAGCAAAGGAACAAAATCCTCAGGATACGTTACATCTGCAGGCTCGATATCTGGAGTGGGCATGGGTTCTTGGAAGACCCCTGTGTAAGTTGTAACAAAGAATTGTTGAATTTAGAATCTTTCACCACAACCCCGAGTGGCTGTAATGTTTAAACGAAAAAGGTTGGGGTAATAACCTGACATCTTCTAATGCTATGAACTAATAAGGACGTGGGTAATGACCCGATGACCCCATAGAATTTCACAGTAATCATCAGTTCAGAACAAAACATAATCCAGATGATAAAAGGGAAGACAGTATGCTACCAAAGATTCAAGCAATAGAAGATTCATAAAAGCAGAGTCTACTGGGATAAAACTTCCTCAATCTCAGTCCATTTATCTGCTTTTGCTGGGAATTTTTCTTTCACAAATGCGATGATTTCTTTTGCCTCATCAACTTTGTGGATGCTAATCAGTCCATTGACAAGAGCCTTCATTGTTACTATTTTCGGCACCCAAATTTTTGATACAGAATCCTTATAAACGGCCAATGCAGCCTCAAAATCCTTACCTTGGCACAAATAGTGTATCAGTCTGTAATAGCAAACACCTTCCGGTTTCAGCTTCCTACTAATCATCTCCTTGAACAAATCCTTGGCTATATCCAACTTGCCTTCCTTGCAAAACCCATGAATCAAATGGCTGTACGTCGCATTATTTGGCTCCATTTTCTTCCACAAGATCTCTTCTAGCACACCCTTAGCCTCAGCTGATCTTTTAAGTTTGCACAAGCTTTGGATCTTTGCATTGTAGACACCAATTCCTGAACGTACTCCATATTTCTTCATGGACTCCACTATCTTATCCACATCACTAAACTTCTCCTCCTTATAAAACCCTGCTATCAAAATGGAAAGCGTGGCTGCAGTAGGCTTTATCTCATTTCTCTCCATTTCGGATAGTATTGAATAGGCAGAACTGGAACTGCCCGATTCACACAACCCTTCAACAAGGTGTTATACGTATCACAGTCCGGCTTCAACCCATATTTCCTCGGGAAATCGGAAAAAATCCTCTTCATCTCCCCGTATTCTCCAGCCAGTATGCAAGAGAATAATAAAGAATTCAACGCTTTCACGCTCATATCAACACCCGTCTTAGGCATTTCGTCGAACAACTTAACAGCATCCTTGATAAGACCCGCCTGTCCAAACAGAACAATAAAATGCTTAAAAAAGCGCTCAGATTTGAAATCAGGGCGTGCCAGCGAGTCCCTAACGAAGTCTCGAATTCCCTCATAGTAATTCGAGTCCTTAAGCTTCGAAATCGCGGTCGAGTAAGCTACCCTGTCCAAATGCGACTCCGGCGTCAGTGCCGCAGCTCGACAGATATCGAGAATCCGTTCTGGGTTCTTCTCTAGCTTGAGGAGCGAAATCGCAGCCCTCGATTTCTCCTTGCTGCTGAGCGGCGATTTAGAATCTGGGCTGAGGATAGCCGTCGAGTACATACGACATCGCTGGAGATACAGACTCCGAACCCTGCTGCTTAACGCCATTGAAGCCACCAAAAACCCTCACAAATGAACTGGTAATGGCTTCCAAGGCTCCTCTTCTGCAGCTATTGAGTGTGTTTAGGGTTTTAGATGTATTTCTGTTGTTTTTCTTTTTTTATATATTATTTCAAAGAAATAAAAATATATAGCATGGAACCTGTTCTGGAAGTTATCGGAAAATGAACAGAGAGACAAAGCTCACGCGAGAAGGCGACCGCTATCTTTCTCACACTCGCCGCGCGTACGCACACAGATTCACGATTCCGGCTCCTGGGACCGGAATTGATTTGATTTGAACAAATCGCTTTTTGCTTCTATCTACCCAGCTCATCATTTTGCCAGTTTTTCATTTGTCTTGTCCGGAAACAGATACCTAATCCGGAATGACAAGAATTCCGCTAATCACTCTCCCGGGCGGCACCACATTCGCTGGTCTGACCGGAAGCTGGTGGGAAGAGATCAATGAGTCTGCCCAGTGGCAAGATGGGATTTTCTTCACTCTTTGCGGTGTTTACGCTCTCGTCGCTGCTGTAGCCCTGGCGAGTAACTTGACACCTTTATTGTATGGGTTATGCAGGGTGTGAGGGTTCACTTTCTCTGATTCGTGATTGTTTCTGTTGGTTGTTTTCTTGCAGATTCAATACGTAAGAATTGAACTAAGGGTGCCTGAATATGGTTGGACAACTCAGAAGGTTTTCCACATTATGAACTTCATCGTGAATGGATGTATGAATGTGTTTCCCTGAACTTTCATGTGTATACCATAATACCATCTTTCTTATTCAAAAATGTTGAATTTTCAGTGCGGGCAGTTGTGTTTGGATTTCATAAGCATGTGTTTCATTTCCATCCGAAGGTAAGGCCTTCCTAACCGACCCTCCTCTTTCATTTTTCATTGCCTTATAATTCTGAAAATCATGATGCTTAGAACAAGCATCATCGTCACCCATCTTTTTGGTCATACATAATTTAGAACTAATGATGCTTGCATTTGATTGTATTCTAATACAGACCCTGACCTTTGAATTTATTTTTTCTGATTCTGCTGTCTTGTGGTACTAACCAGGTGCTGACTCTGGCGCTCTTGGATCTTCCTGGGTTGCTTTTCTTTTCTACATATACGCTTCTTGTCCTCTTCTGGGCGGAGATATACCATCAGGTACATTGTTCGTTGATGAAATGACAGTTTTGAGTCATGAATGTTGGCTGAATAGCTATGCCACCTTCGTCTTCTCATAGGCAAGAAGCTTACCGACAGATAAGCTCAGGATCTCCTACATTTCCATCAATGCTGCAATTTATTTTGTACAGGTTCGTTTTGGTTTCCTTCCACATAAATTAGTCACTGCATCCGCTCAGAAGCAGGAAAGCTCATTTCTAAGCTATTTCGGATGATGCTTGCTTTTATCACCATGCATATCTGTAATCATACTCTATTTTCCGCGGGTAGTTATCTGTGAATGAAGAACCCTATGCACCAAAACATAGTTATCTGCACAGCCAGGTTTGGAGCTATTGGTCAGGATTTGTTAGTTCTGATTAGAAATTTTTGTATCAGGTTTGTATCTGGATATACATCTGGATAGATGATAACCCTGTTGTGGAATTCATTGGAAAGATTTTCATTGCAGGTTGGTCCCTATTGCGTTCTTGAACTGCCTTTATTTTTTCTTATTACTAATGGGATTCCAGTGGAATTCGTCTGGAATTCCCTGTTTCATTGGTCATATCAACCAAGATGGGAAAATAAACATATTTCAAAAGATTTGTAGTTGGCTGAAATTTTGATCATTCTCCCAAAGTTCCTTTATGTTTCTGAATTTAAAACCTTGCTACTAACAGTCTTTGATCTCTGCAGTGGTATCATTTATAGCTGCACTTGGGTTTTTGCTCTATGGAGGGAGGTAATATCTATTTACCGATTTCTCCCATTCCAATCTTTATTACCGCTGCTCTTTGCCGACTGAGATTCTTTGCTTTCCAGGTTATTTTTCATGCTAAGACGATTCCCTATTGAGTCCAAAGGGAGAAGAAAGAAGCTGCACGAAGTGAGTTTCGCTTTATATATCCATTAGCAACAAGCCTTAGTCATTATGCTAACCCTCACCTCTGCTAGAATCTGTTCCGCTTTGTTTCCGGCATCAATACTTGTATTCTTTTCAGGTGGGATCGGTGACCGCAATATGCTTCACCTGTTTTCTTATAAGATGCTTTGTGGTAAGTTGTGACACAATGTATCGCCTTCTAATGCATGATCACTAGCACAGTACAGTGGCATTGATCGGCATGTGGAAACATATGATGCCATAATCTTGAGGCCTCTTGTGTATCTAAAAGCTCTCTATGCAGCTTGCACTCTCAGCTTTCGATTCGGACGCCTCGCTTGATGTTCTTGATCACCCTGTGTTGAATTTGATCTATTACATTGTACGTCTTTCTTGATGTCTCCCCACTTGATGCACTAACTCATCAGGCTCCTGAGAGAGAATTCATTTGTCTAAAAACAGCTGGTCGAGGTTCTTCCATCTGCTCTCGTCCTGTTCATCTTGCGGAAGCTGCCAGCAAAAAGAGTGTCTGCCCAGTACCACCCTATCCGGTGATCCCTGGATTGCGGTTTCTCAAGGTTCGAGGGCTTGAAGACAAACCAAACCAAGCCATGTTGGTTGTGTGCAGGCTGTAGTATGACCTTATTCATGCTTTCCTACTTCTTTGTAGGCTTAATGGGGTGCGAAACTTGGTGTTGGTTTGCTGAGGCTGCTGAACGTTTTATTCTTCTGGTGGCTCCAGCAATCCACATCAGAAGTTCGTGTACGTTGTTTGAGGTGTTTTGATGGCTCGCTGCATTGCGAGTGATTCAGTGGATCGGAAACTTGAAAATATGTCCAGGGGTTCTGCAAAACAGAACATGAAGACAGAACAACACTTCATCTCATAATTCATCCTAAATGCCGGGATAAGTTACATACAACTCCCCGATATCGCTAAATGCCAATGAGTCATCCATCCACACGAGACTGCTGCGACGGAGTATCGCAGAACAGAGGCGTCACAGAAACGAGTTTCTTGCGCTGAAGGCAGAGAGGATGGTACCTGGCCGATCTCAACCGAAAACAGGGGACAACCTCCATGGACACGACCGGCGAACTCGGCGCGGGGAACGCTGGATCTGAACTCCGATCTAGCTGAATCAACGCGAGCACAGCTTGCCTCGACACTTGTCTCGATCTAGCGGTTATCCTGGAGTCCCGGAGCTTGGCTAGAGCTCCAGGCTTCAAGTAAATGGAGAATGACGTAGTCGAAGACGACGCCCCCAGGTAGCGCCTCCCGAGCTTAGCTTTCATGGCGGAACAAGCGGAGGAATCGAGGTACGGAAAGACAACTGCGGAGCGACAATGGAGACGAGAGACTGCGGGATTGGGGATTTGAAATGGTGGACAAGGGCGGGAAATAGAAGGAAAGTGGCGGGCAGTTTGCCGTGTTGCTGGACGTCGCAATTGGAATATGTTATTTTTCCCCTCATAATTACTTAATTATTTCTTCGGATTTTCCGTGTTTTTAATAAAAAAATTTAAAAACCCAAACCAAGCACTTAATCGATACAAATTATTTAAAATTCAAACTAAATAGAAAACCATGGGTTGGATTCAAGTTTTAATTCTTCTAATATTAATTTATAATATTTGGGAACACTAAAATATAAAAATGGGCTTCCTGTGGATCGCGCGTGGGCTCCTGGGAATGATGGAACCAGCACGAGTATGCGGGGAGCATTCATCACATAAAGAGAAGAAAATCTCCTCCAAAGATGGTTTGAGGCAATGAGAAAGGAACACGCGATCACATCCCCCGCAGCAGCAGCAGCCCCCACACAGGGCACAGACTGATTGGATGGATCCAAGGGTGATGATGAGTGCTCCTGTACTCCTTCTATCAGGCTTCGTCTCTTCACTTCATCTCTTCAGATGACAAGAGTATTCACGTTTCCATAACATGCATTTCCTCAGGTTGGTTGAACCCACCTTGGACCCGGATTTAAGCCCAAATGGGACAGAGCTGACCCGACTCCAACCGAGTTCTTTCTTTTTTCAACAAGCAGATGAGTTATAAACCTTAGTGAAAAAAAAAAACTTCAAGACAGACACCAGCAACAGTGCACCTAGTAGTTAGTACACGACTCACCGTGTGAGGACCATTCCAAAATGCATCCTTGGGATGATGAGTTCCCCTCTGCAAATGATGCTGCTGAATTCAACCACAGAGACCCTCCCTGAATAGACAGACAGCCATTCCCACGTCACAGCAAACACAGAAAGCCTGGGCCAGAGGCGGAGCAGTTTGGGGAGGGCCCCCGCCCCCTCCCCATCTTGCGATGATCCTCTGCACTTATTCAACCACAGAGACGCTCCATTTCGTAACACCTTCACTTGGCTTTCTTCATTGATCTCGAGTTCTTCAGCCTCTTATTCTTCTCTTCGCCGCGCCACCAGGTGTAGCCTGTCGGAATCGCAAACGGATCGGTATCCGTCGTCTGTTGGCTGCAACGCCGACTCCCTCCGTCTTCATGTACTGGGCTGCTCAGGGGAGTGTAGAAACTTTCCTGGGGCGGAAGCTCGACGAACTTTGTGAATGTGATCACGACTCTTACCGTTGGAACCACGGGAATAGCCACCTGATTCAAATAGCCAAACTTGGTTAGGAGAATGAATGATCATCGGTTAGATAAGCAAGGCATGAAAAGAAGGAATTCAAAGCAAAATCTAAAGGGGAAAAAGGAAAGAAAAGGAAGTCATATGAAGCGGCGCTTTCACTGAATCAGAATAAGTAGGGGCCCACGTATAGGAAAAAAAAAATAAAGATATCTTTTGACCGTTTTCACCTTGACTGGGAATGTCCCCGCCGGAAATGTCGTCGTGAGAACCTCTCGGAGGCGGCGTACAGCCTTGATTTTGCTTGCAAGGATGTCAAGCAAGGGGAGGAGCTCCGATGTTTTGAGAGGGAACTGATCGGTGAGCCAAACCACGGGACGGAGATTCTTAGAGTATTCTTTGTCCTTAGTCTGCGGCTGCGCCACCAGTCTGTCGGCGGCGCATGGCGGGGGTCTTCTCCGGCAATCCACTGGGATAATGTCCACGCTTTTGCGTGAAACGCTGATGAACTCCCTCTCCTCCGGTACGAAGCTGCTGTGACGGCGCTGCCGGTCTGTCGAAACGCTAAACCTCGGATTCTCCGCCACGATGAAACCGTCGTCGGATTGCTCGTCGATTTCCAACGGTAATATGCAGGTAGAGGCGGAAGAATCATCTCGATGCTCCGAGGAGTTCACCTTCCGCGATCGGAAGGTGAAGAGCACATTGTGCATTTCGTAAACCCTGGCTTTCCAATCGCCGACGCTCTCAGTCTTCGGCTGGCCTCTCCAGTTTTTTCGCGCAATCAACTCGGCTCCGGTTACGTCAACTCCCGGCCGGTAGACGCTAGTTTGGTTACACAAACTGGCAATTTCACTTTCCGAGAGCGGATACCCAGCACCGGTAAATGCATCATAGATTTTCTTCTTATCGTGGTTTACGACTAGGAGGGAGCCAGGTTTCATCTTACCGTCGGCGGAATTGCAGCAATCGCCGTCATTGAGGAATAGAAAGCTCTGGTTTGTGCGTTGGATTTTCAGGCCGTCGTAGCCGGAGAGAGAAGTGTCGGCGCGTAGATTTCCATCGCGCTTCCAGATTTTGTAAGTATCCGAGGGAGCGATTTTATCCACAAACGGAACGATTGAGCTCTCAAAGTGAAATGACATCTCCATATAGAAATCGCGCATGCGGCGAAGACCGGAGACGAGTCTCGGCAATCTCCGCCGCCATTTAGACCAGGCCGCAAGGTGGTGTTGCTGCGCGAGTGCCGCAGCGATCCCCGGCGAGCGACGGAGTAGCGCTTCCTGCAACGGATTCCACCCCCCAGCGTTCTGGAGTGAGACGTCTGCTCCAGCGGCAGCGAGAGCCCTAGCGGCAGCCACATCATCAAGGCGGACGGCGAGTTGCAACGGCGTCTCCCTGAGCGGATTGTCACGGCGGTCAATCACGGCCGCAATTTCCTCCGAGATTCGCTCTTGTGCGATCGACTCACTCTCCGTTTCGATCCCCGCAGGATCCGCTAGCACCGGCAGCGCCGCGAGTATCTTCCCCAGCGCCGCATGGTTGGAGGTAGCAACGGCGTAATGCACGGGGCTCCCGACGTAGTCCTTCAGGCGGACAACTGCCGCCGAACCCGGCGCCAAATTCTTGGACATTCAGACGACAGCTACTGTACCGGTGGTTCCCCTGCGCTGGCAGTTGAAATCAAAGCAGAAGCAAGGGTATATCCGTCTTTCCACCCGCGAAGAAACGCCCTCGCTCACCGACCGACGGGAGTTATGAGCGTGGTTTCGGTTTCGAAATCGGGGAATTTGAAACAGAAGGAAGGGCAGAAACGTCTTTTCATCAGATGCTTCTCTATTTGGAATCGTCCCTTTTGTACCTCCTCCCCATCCTGAACCGTGAGCTGTAATTGGAATTAATACGCAGCACCTACTCACTTCAGTCTTCACTCCCGTCATTTTCATGTCACGTGACACATCGATACCTCACCCTGACCTCGTGTCTTCCCAACCACATTCACAAAGGTAACTAATTTTAATAATATAAAATTATAATATTTATTAATAAAAAATCAGAAATTTTCTAAAAATCATTCCATATAGAATAATTCTTTACAACGTGGAGTAAGTTAAATAAATAGTTTTAAGGATAAAAATGTCATTTACAATAATATTCTATTTTTTAATTTAATAAATAGAATTATATGTCTCATTAGTAATAATGCAGTCCGGATTTGACGTTTCATTCGTGCATTTAGTTCACAGTTGCTGTGTTTTAAATTTTGAATTTGTGGGTCACAAGAATGCAAAGCCTGTCCGTATTCAGGTGGAAAGGAATGACTGAGCCTTAATTAATGGGCCTCAGCTCAGTAGCCCAAAAGAGGGGATCATCGCATACGCCTGACGACCCGATCCGCCCCGGCCCAGCGGACGGACTCCAGACACGGCTTTCATTACCATATTATTTTGTTTATTTTTTATTATTTCAAAAGTATATTCGGACAGAAATTAGGATAAATTGGATTTTTTATTATCTTTTTAGTTCTCAATAAATCTATATATGCCCTAAAGTAAACATCCCTATTTTTTTAACTAACCTCATAATTTACAGTTTTTTAATTTTCAAATGCAATAAAAAAATAAAAAAAATGAAGTCGTGTTAGTGGTGAAGTCTACGATCGAGTCAAGGCTACAAGACAAACACGCATTATTATTTATCATTCCATTAAATTGGATGGCGATATGATGTGCTTTTTATTATTATTTTATTTCGAATTCACAATAACTGTGCAATGTGATATAATTTCTTTGATAATAATTTCGAAGATAATAATGATTGATTTGGAATAGTTTTGACGTAAGTGATTAATTGTGAAGTAATTGGTATAAAGATTAAGAGAAAGATAAAATACGAAAATTGAGAACGTTAATAATATCGTACAATACGAGTATGATAACACAGAGCATCTTCAATATATAACTCAAACTTAAACCTTATTGAGAAGATTCAAGAGAGAACACACGAACATTTTTAACATTAAATTCGGAACTCAAACCTTATTTCAGCAGTAACACAAGAGTCTGTTCTCTACCAAGCGATCAACTTCGACTTTGATCCAATTGTCTCTTTTGTGGATCTCCTCTGAGAGCTGAAGCTTTCCACAGCGACTCACCCAGGAGCCAAGAAAAAGGATACCTCCAGCAACGGCTGTCTGTGCCGCCGCCGTATTGGCTGTGACCTGTCCGCTTCCCCCTGGGCGTCCTGTGTTTCGATCCACCAACGCAGTTTTGCAGTAAAGACAGAAAGCTTCACAATTGTTATCGAAAAGATCGTATTGACCGAACCCATGTTCCCGGAGATACTGAGCACGACGGATTACATCTGCAGCTGGATCAGACCGGATGATTGTGCAGGTGCCTCCTCTTTTTATGCGGAAAAAGTCTTGACTGACTCCATAGGCGTACAGATAGGGTTTCCTTTTGCCGTCCAGGAATTCGTCAAGAGAAGATTCAATGACGCCGCCGGTGGTGGGTGCGTTTCCGGAGGAGGAACCGGCAGTGGAGGCCAACAACTTGGAGTCACCACGAACGTAGTGGATCACTCTTCCCTTCCCAATGTATATACCTTCAAGTTTCAACCCAAATGAGCAAACAAGCGTCGGTATATCATCATTTCTGAGTGGGAAAACTGTGAATGAAGAAAGATGCATACCGTGGTGAGAAATGATTTTGAAAATCCAGTGATATATGTGATCTCCGGGCTGCAGTGTCTCTCTTGGAACCTTGTTGGAGGGTATGTCTACTCTCTCCTGGTCTTCCATGGCTTAACTGAGAAAGGCCGACCGCGCACTGAAATCCGCTTTATATACTGGTTGGTTGGTTGCCTGTAGTGTTGTAATTGGTTGCGTTCCCGTTCCGGTTGGATTCGGGGATGAGCGTAACGTTAATTTTTATTTTCAAATATTTAAAATAATTATTAAATATATATCAAATCATCAAATGATCATGTTTTTTTAAAAAAACATTAACAAATTAAAAATGTTTATAAATTATTATCAATAATTTATTGGCTAATATTATAAAATTTAAATAAGATTAAAAATATCTAAAAAATTATTAAAATAATTATATAAATTTTCAAAATACATCCATATACGCTACTGTAGATGTTGAAAAGGCTTATTCTAGGTACTAATATGATCCGTTGTAGGTGTATGTAAATATTTATCTATTTTACTTTTATATTTTTAATAGATTCTTAATTATTTAGGAGATCAAGCACATGTTTTTTTAAATTAAATTTGAAGAAAGAATTAGGCTCGTATTATGATTCCTCAGGGCATCTAATATCAATTCTGAACACCCATAATAACTTAAGGGTATTTAGCAATGGTTATACAAAATCAAAATTTATTGTGTAGGCGTTTGAGATATGTATCATTCATTAAAACATTAATCATTCGATTTCGGTTTTGGTGTAGCTTAAGGGTTTCAGTTCGATTCAAGGTTTTAGAATCTAGTTTCGAACCAAAGTCTACAACGAATTGCGGTTTATCAACCGATGATTCGAGAAGCCGTTTGGTTCTGATGGGAAACTGAACGGTTGAGAAGCGATCGCATCTTTAGTTAACTAGCTTGGCCTTACTATATGCGTTTTCGTGGGAAATTTCAATTAAATTTTGAATTACAAAAAGGATAGTAATCCTCATCAAAGAGCTGTGTCCCACCTGCACTCAACTTTTTTGTTCAATTACATACATTAAAATCCTAGTTGCACTAAAATAAAAATCCCCCCCCCCCTCCCCCCATTTTTTTTACTAACCTCATAATTTACAAATTTGTAATTTTGAAATGCAATAAAAAAAATAGAAAATGAAGTCGTGTTAGTGGTGAAGTCTACGGTCTAGTCAACGCTACGAGACAAACATGCATTACTATGTATCATCTACTCTCATCATTCCATTAAATTCGATTGTGATATGTTGTACGTTTCAATCTTCAATATATTCGATATTTTGATATACATATAGTATCTGAATAGAATAAAATTAAGTATTTGTAATTAAAAAGCATTTTTCCAAAATCCGGAATCCGAAATTTTTCCGAATTTTAAATCTTGTTGAAGATTATGAAATACAAGAACACGTCAAGATCTTCAATATCATTACTTGCATTGCACTGCGTTAAACCCTAATGGAGTGTGGATTTGATGCTTCATTCATGCCTTCAATCCAACTGCTAGTGCTATTTGTTTTTACTGAAAATAATTTTACATAAAACATTTCATATTTCTATTTATGTTTTTGATAAAAAATAATTTTTGAATGTAGTTAAAAGTAAGTAAAAAAATATAAATAATAAAACAACTAATTCTACTTCTCATTTCTATTTTTATTATAAATTCTAAAAAATATATTTTTTCTTTTTTAAAAATAAAAATAATATTAAAAAAATTTCCAGAATACTTTTTAAATTTTTAGTTAATATTATTTTCTTGAAACTGTACATTTGCCAGGCGATGGGCCCGAACTCTGCATTAGTAAGTATTTTTAGTAGTGGGCCGAGACCCACGGCTTAATACCCAAAATGAGACACTATTTCATTAAATAACTAATTCATTAAATATTTTGAAAAATTATATTAAATAGATACTATTTAATTTTATGTTAAAAAATAGACATGCGTAACGTTTTTATTTTTTAAAAAATAAAAAAGTAACCACCATCAACATCCCATTTTATCGCAAGGATAGTTGGATGTCGGCCGAAGTGGAGGGATGGGTGTCGGTTGGGAGAGCGAATGCCACGTTTGCTGTTCCACGTCAAATAGATAGGTGGATATTATTTGTAATTATTTTAAAATAAAAATAAACGATTCCAAAAAGGGCGGTGGCGGGCCCCGCGAGGAGCAGTCGTTGTCCTTGTCATCAGAGGACTATTCTGTCATTTCGGGCTCCTCGGTCTTCCGTGTTCTGTCTCCACTCCCTGCCTTTATATGGTTCAAGCGCCGCTCTGTTCTGTCCCCCTTCCTCCCTCCTCTCATAAATATCATACAAATAAAAATTAATGAAAAAGCTGGTAATGGAAAGTTTTGGAAGGTTTTACGGATGAGCGGCTTTTAGTGACAGTAAAGGCGACTGTTTAAAGCAGTTTTTCTCGTCTCTGCCGGCAGACGCATTTCTTGTAACCTACCTGATCGCACTCATACCGTCGCCGGAGGATTTGTTTGTTTGTTTGGTATCTTTGACGGCGCATCACGATCTAGAGCGTCGGAGTTGAGAGCTCTGCGCGGAGTTGATCGTCGGCGAATGACGCCTCCGAGGACTCCGTGTTTCTTCTACGAGGCTGCACTGATCGCGGCTGTTTTTGTCTTCACTCTGTGCGGCGGCGCGGTTGATGCTGTTACTGATCTGAATGACGGTGAATCGATCGCTCTTGGCTGATTCTTGATTCGATTGTTGAGATTTGTTGAAAATGTCGTTTTGTGTTCGTCTTTTTTGGTGACTGTGAAATGACTATTACACCTGCTGCGATGATCTTGTCTTGTTTGCGGTGATACATTGACAATTTGGATTTACTTGTGTGATCTCCTTTTGTTTTAATTGTTCCTGACTGGTTGTCGGTGAACGTAAATGGCGAGGCTTCTGAATTTTCACCACTTGAGATACTTGGTGTAGTACTCCAGTAATACAGCTGCGAATTATTTTCTTGCATTTTATCGACGTGGCGCTTACTTTTTGGGATGCTCTGGATTGATTGGTTTTCTTGATGTGTATCCTTAATTTTATGCTTCGTTCCGTGCAGTTCAAGCGCTCCAAGTTTTGTATTCTTCATTGAATACCCCTTCGCAGCTAAGTGGCTGGATGTTAACCGGTGGTGATCCTTGTGGAGAATTATGGACCGGGATCACATGCCAGGATTCTTCTGTGGTCTCACTGTGAGTGCTGATGCCCCATTTGTCTTTCTAGGTTTTTTGTGACCAGTTCTATGAATTGTTTCTTTTCAAATATGGTTCAATTTTTTGTTTGTTTGGTTGATGGATTCTGATTCAGACCTATTTTCCAGAGTAATTTGATCTAACTTCACAATCCAAAAATCTTCACCCAAAATTGGAGTTATGACAGTATTGCGGTTTGTGAAATAGCTTGTGTATATTTTGGAACAGACAACTTTCTGGTTTCGGACTCAATGGTACCCTGGGATACATGCTCAACGATCTGACTGCACTCAGGACGTTGTGAGCGAATTTTTCTGTATGATACTTTAGTTTTAGTCAACTTCACTTTATTTCCTTTTAGCGTTTTTCCTCATCTGAGCTGCAGGGATTTGAGCAACAACTGCATTCATGATACTATTCCTTACCAACTGCCTACAAATCTTATCAGCATGTAAACCCTTTTCGAGAACGATCCTGCATTTTGTTGCATTTGCTCTACCTGTCTCACTATTCCATTTCTATTGTCTCTGTATGTCTGTTCAGAAACCTTGCTGAAAATAATTTTAGTGGAGGTATTCCATATTCCTTCGCTGCTATGAGTTCACTGGAGTACATGTAAGTGGCAAGTGGTTTCCTACAATTCCACTGTGCTATAATCCTTTAATGAGACTTTTAAGCTGTTCGCACCTTCATGGTTTAGGAACATCAGCAGAAACCATTTAACTCAGACGATTGGAGATATATTTGTCAACCACCCTGCACTAGCTACTTTGTAAGTCACATTTGATCATTCGTTCTTGGTTGATGAATAGTGACATATTTTAATTCTCGGGAGCCTGGCATCTCAGTTATTCTCATTTGTTTTTTTGTTTTTTTTTTACATGTTATGTTTCAGCCTTCTAGTGCAAAGGAGTTCCGTTTTCATGTTAATTATCTCTTTTTTATAGAGATCTGTCATTCAACAACTTTACTGGGGATCTCCCGCCGTCCATCTCATCATTGACAAGTCTTTCATCTCTGTGAGCAATGATTATATTAGTGCTTCATCATCAGTTCATCTCTTTTCCCTCGCAATTTCCTTTATCCTAAGGCACCGATGGAAAATTGATGTTCTTTTGCAGCCAGTTAGAAGGCAACAAATTTTCAGGTTCTCTTGAATTCCTTGTTGGTCTGCCTCTGACAAATCTGTAAGCATTCCATAGATATAATAAGGCATTCCCCGTAGCTGTAAAGACACTGAACAAGGGAATTAGTTTTCTTGACAATGCTTTTCTTAGTAACAGTTTGCCTACTTTTTGTCATTCTTGATTCATCAGGAATATTGCTAGGAACAATTTTAGTGGATTGATACCAAATGGTCTTCTTTTGATCCCCAACTTTTTGTAAGTGATAGCCAAATATATCCATATGCTGGCTGTATCCAGATGTTGGTGCCATTTTTCATCTGTTACCTTTTCATGTACCAGATATAGTGGAAATACCTTCTCCAATATTCCAACTCCTCCAACACCAATATGTGCACCACCTCCTCCTGGCAGACGTCACCATGAGCAACCTGAGATACCTAGTTCAATTCCAAGCATTCCTCATAATACAAAAAGAAATGGGTTGTCAGTTGGAGCTATAGTAGGTATATTGCTAGGAGCATTATCTGCAGTGGTCTTGTTGCTTCTGGCAATTGCTTTCGCCAAGAAAAGAAGTATAACGGGGGTAGATGAAAGCTTTTCAAGAGGAAATCTTCCTGTTTACAGCAGGGATAAAGGTGCCCACTTGGTTGTTCGAATTAGTAGTATTTGAGATTCATTTTCTATTAATGCTGTGCCTCTTTTTTTTGCTTTTCAAGGTCCTAATCTATATCCACTGAATGCAGCCATGCAAGAACGACGGTCGAGAGCAGCAGCCATTGTTTCTGATGAAAATGAGATTGTAGCAGTTGACAGCTTAAGTGCAAGAAGTGGATCTTTGAGAAGAGTAAAGTGTGGGATAACTGCAACTCATTATACAGTAGCCACTCTTCAAACTGCAACTAATTGCTTTGCTCAAGAGAACCTGGTTGGTGAAGGTTCCCTTGGCCGTGTATATAAAGGAGTGTTCTTTAACGGGAAGGTACGTCGGTTATTCATACTTTCTTTTCAGTTACATAACATTGTGTTATCAACTTTTTTCTAAAAAAAATTTTTGCATGGGAGATGCATCCTGATGTAGCACTTCTTGAACTCAGGTAATGGCAATCAAACGAATAGACAATGCAGCTGCTTCGCTGCAGGACGAAGACATTTTCCTAGAGGCCGCTTCAAGTATGTCACGTCTGAGACATCCCAATATTGTAGCATTGTTTGGGTATTGTGCTGAGCACGGGCAACGCCTTCTTGTACATGACTTCATCGGTAATGGGAGCCTGCATGATATGCTGCATTTTGCTGACGAGAGAAATCAGAAGCTGACGTGGAATGCCCGGGTGAGGGTTGCACTGGGCGTCGCTCGAGCTTTGGAGTATGTTCCCGATTTGAGTTCGTTCATTGGATCTAATACTGAATTACACTGTGGACTCATCTGCATCCTTTGGTGTTAGGTACCTGCATGAAGTGTGCCTACCACCAATTATGCATAGAAACCTCAAGTCAGCAAACATTTTGCTGGATGAAGATCTCAACGCGCATCTGTCTGACTGTGGATTAGCTGTTTTAGCACCAAGCGCGGAGCGGCAGGTATGCGAGTGTATAAAGTTCGTCCTGCTCCAGTAATGACAAACAGATGGCATATTTAGTTATAACTCGTGTGCACTCACTCCTACGCCATCATGACTGGAGAGCTTCGTAGTGTATCTCTAGTTGATTTGAAGTAATCTAAACTAATGTGTTCTGCAGGCATCTTCAGCGCAGTGGATAGGTTCATTCGGTTACAGCGCACCCGAATTTGCTCTATCAGGAATATACACTACAAAAAGCGATGTCTACAGCTTTGGCATAGTGATGCTAGAACTTCTTACTGGTAGGAAGCCTCTTGATAGGTATGATCTCAACTCCACGTTTTTCCAAGAGAAGTGTTTCAGTTTTTTTTTTTCAACATCAGAATTGAAGGTTGAGAATTAGGTCAACCGAGCTCGCTACCTCTAAAACCCGTTCTGTTTTGCTTCATGGTCTTCAGTTCACGGGTGAGATCAGAACAATCACTTGTAAGATGGGCCACGCCACAGCTCCACGACATCGATGCGTTAGCTAAAATGGTTGATCCTTCCCTGGATGGCATGTATCCGGCAAAGTCACTGAGCCGGTTCGCAGACATCATAGCCCTCTGTGTACAGGTTAGTAGCATTTAGAAGGACATGAAACACTCCCAGAATTACTTCTTCTGGGTTTCTACCATGTTTTTCACTCGGTCCCATCTTGGTTTGCGCAACAGTCTGAACCTGAATTCCGCCCCCTGATGTCGGAGGTGGTGCAGTCGCTCGTACAGCTAATGCAAAGAGTGACAGCCGTCAAACTACGGAGCTGCGAAGAATCCAGTTTCCCTTTCAGAACCCCGGGATCATGAACCCGAGAGGAGATCATCGCAGCCACAGCCCGGCCGGCCACGGGTACAACTCTCAAGTACCCCACTCCCCACAATTTTGTGTACACACACACACATATCACTTCTAATGAATCCCACACTTTGAATACTTGTCTTGTGTCATACATTACCAGATGCAAATATAGATCACAACATCACACGATGGATACAACCTTTTCTCCACAAGATGGCGCGGCTAGGTACTCAGAAGGGGCTGCCTTCTTTGATGAGCACGAAGATGGCCCCTCCATCTCCCCGCGAAATACGAACCTCGTCGTCGAGGTAGGTGGTGAGCAACCACGACTCGACGTTTGTGTTGGAGACGGAGAACTTGAACGGCGGCTGGCTGGAAATGGACTTGGCGACAGAGGAAGCCGTCCCTTCCACGGAGGTGATCAACCCTTTCAAGGGTGTGAGATCGATCTTCTGCCCCAGAAACTCCACATTTTCAGGGATCTCGATCGAGTCGGTCAACTGGGGCGTCCCGATCACCCCCTCTTCGAACTTGATCTGCAACACGTGAAACGCAGTACGGTTGGAGCTACAACTCAACACTACTGTAACGAAGCTAAGGAATCTTGGAATAAAAGGAAGGAATTAATAGATATTTTGAATTGGAAAAGAAAAGAATTTTGTATTGTGATGGTAAATTTGGAAATGCGTAACAACCTGAACGCGCTTGGGGCTTCGGACTTCGAACTTGGAGTTTGTGGAGATGGAGGTGGAAGCCAATGGTCCGACGAACAGAAACGAGTTCTGGACGGTGAAATTCTCGGAGTCAATCGTCTGAGATATTTCCTGGATCTTCACCAACGGCAGCGACGCCGCCCTCGACAACAGAGGAAACAATCCGGAAAACGTCGTGTACCTGCAGGCAACCGCCAATTCAAACGCCGTACAACTCAAAATGAGGTACTAGATCTCACGACGTACGCGAGGATCCATTTGCCGTTGAGTAACGAGAGCGCTTCTGTTGGCGCGGGCGTAGGGTTCACAGCCTCCAGTTGTGTGATTAGCTCCACGACCTCTGCTCTGGTTTCACTCGACGCACTCAATCCGCGGTTCGTACCGTAGAAGGAATCAACCAACTGCTTCTTCAGAACATCAATTTCAGAAACCTCCTTCTCCACAACCGCCGTTGAACCAGCGCCGTCGTAATCGCTCACCGCCGAGACCGCGAAGCGGTGCTTAAGAGAAACGGAAGCCGATTTTCGCGACAGGTACGCGGCACGATTCCACGGAAATTGAGAGGATCCGATGCTGAACCCAGGCTTCTCCGGCGCTATCCTGCACCGAGCGAATTGATTCACGGAAGCGATCACAGAAGACGCCATCGTCGTGTCGTTGCTTCTGCAAAGACGAAACAGAAGCAGCAAATTCCGAAACGTGATATTTGAAAAATCCTGGGAACCGAAAAGACCAAAGAGCCACCGTGTGGCAAATCACCACCGAGGGTAATTCCGGCAGACCGCACAAAGTCGGTACTAAAAAATCAAGGGCTCCCGCCCTATAAACGGAAAACGGAAACATATATATACTTTTGGTGGCTCGATTTTTGTTTACATCGGTCCCTTTTCCTCCTCGAGCCCTAATTCTCATCCCACCAAACTACCCAACAGCTGTACACAGAGAACCTTCTAGAGTCGTCACAAACATCACATTTAAGTTTTAGTTTTGAATTTCTTTTCAAAAATATTATAAATAAATATTAAAAAATCTAAAATTTAAAAAATAACAGAATCTCAAATTTTAATTTATCATTATCATTACTCAAAATACAATTCTAAAGAAATTATACCAAACGAAATCTTAATCATGCATTTGAAACATAAATCAATCTAGCAATTAGTAATTCACATGTCATAAATTGTCATGGCGATATCACAGTTTAGTGAGTTTCTCAAGTAGAAACGCTTTCCATATGAACTTTGAAACTTTACATCTCGTAATGGGGTTCAATTCATAGGTCCCCGGCTAAAGGAATCGCTTTATATATACACAAAGGAAAAAATTTCCGAGTCATGGAGCAAGCACAAGTACCTTTATTGTACCTTGGCTGTTGGCCGCAAGCATGGATGGGGTCTCGTTTTTCCAGCACACAGCGCTGATGAAGCAGGAGCTGGTGTCCTCGTCTCCCTCGCCGACGTCTGAGTTCACAAATCTATGCCGAACTGCTGGTATGGAAATCTCCTGCGATGGTTTAGAAGTGTGTTGTCAAGGGGGCGGTATGCAGTAACTTCTCGGCATATGGAATTCGTCAGTTACCTTATGGTACACATACACTTCGTTTGTTTCGCTCCCGCATGAGATGTATTGGCTGTTCACAGTTAGACCCACGAAGTTCCGCTCATTGGAGTGTCCTCTGAATACTCGGACCTTCAGAAGAAAGCAAGTTATGTATGGTTGGGAGCGGAGTGAAGGGTTGGAAAGAGGAGGCACGAACTTACGAGTGCGTTCTCTTTCACATCCCACAGGCGCAGTGTGTTGTCTGTAGAGGCAGAAGTGAGCTCGTTGCTGGACAGAAATTTGACGTAGGACACGGCCTTGCGGTGGCCGGTGAAGATTTGTAGTGGCTCCCTGGTGTTTCTCAGGTCGTAGTAGTGAATGTGGTTATCAGCAGAGCCAACCTACAAGGGAAGTGAGCATGGGAAAATTCTTTGAGGAAAGAATGAGTTAGTTGAATGAGAAGAGTGAGGTATGAGATTACCGCTACATGGAAACTAGACCCGGGGTTGTACTTCACCGAGCATATGTTTGCTTTCATGTCGATGTTGATGGCGCTTGCCTCTTGCCTTGTGCACCAAATTTTCACCTGTTGAATTTATTCTTAAAGGTATACGCTTCAAGAGCTACAAAGGAATACTGCTGTAAGTTGAAAAGTTACCTTGCAGTCATCGCTCCCAGAGACGAGCATTGAGGGTTCCTTATATGAAAAGTCGACACTCCATGCCCGTTTTTCATGCTCTTCATACTCCATGATGCTCTGAGAAACAAACTTAGATGGCTTGAGTTTTGGGAGTGTGTAATAATAAAATGAATGCGCCAGGAGGGGTAAAGAAACCATTTCAACCTGTTGAGTCCTGACATCCCAGAGAGTTATTATGCCTTCGTAGTCGCTGCTAGCCAAGTGATTTCTAGTGTACTTGTTCCAGCTTAAGCAGCTGAGCTTTGACCTGGTGGATATATATGCTGCAGGGCATTGAGCATTAGCTGGTTCATTAATCACCTGTGAGGGTGGGGTGTGGAACTCAGAAAGCCATAAGAATATGAACGGGCAACAAAAAGAACAACAAAGTATGCGTCTCCAAATCACGAAGATTCAAATGAAGTATTCTTTGTAAAGGCTACTGACTTTTTTCCTGTTTAGTAGAGACCAGCACTGAGATCAAGTACAAATACATACTGATGTGAACTCGAAAATCTTGATGCGTCTGGATACTCCAGCAGTAGCAAACAGCTCATCATCACGATCAAATTCAATGCTGTAAAAACAAACTGATCTAAGTAAAACACTGCTTAGGTTAAGGGACTAGTTCCTATAAGAAAACCATGGAAATAAGGGATACTGCTCAAACTTAAGTTTAGGATTCGTTAGTACCACTGAGCGGTATAAAATGTTGGTCCCAAGGAGTATTAGAAAAAAATCAGCTCACACCCAAAGTTGAGGCATTCTGACACTAGAGCTGTATGCATTTAACTTTTGCTGCAATAGACTTTGATAGTTTTAAACAACTTAGAACTAGGAAATCGGCAGTGTTACTTTAGTTCCTATGATTGCATGCGAGCTACATTTTATCATTTAAATTCAAAGTAATCTTCTCAAAGAGTGCAGGGAGAGGGGCTTTTCACCCAGATCATTACCGACCTTGACACAACATCTGAATGAAACAGCTCTCCAAATCTCAGTTCAGCAACAACGCGCAACCGGCTGATTAATAAACCAATGTCAAGCAGGTAAATTCTTGTGCATGTAGTTTCAAGCATGGGGAAACTGCATGAAAAAAATCACCTGAATTTTGTGAAGGCTGACAAGACGGATTGAAAATCCTCAAGGCCCTCGGAATATCCTTCATAGTCTTGTGTGTCTGTATAATGCTGCTCTATTGATGCTCTTGTCGATCTTCGTTTTTGCAAATAGCAATCTTCTAGTTCGTTGAACTGTTGTATGGTATGGTTATAAAGGATGAGCAACTCAGACAAGGAGTTGGAATTCCTAGGATGAACTCTAATCTGAGCAAATTTTGAACTCCCCTAGATAGTGCGATTGTCTCAATAATACAAATTCCATATAAAAGTTGAAGTTTAGGCGTTCGCCAAAATAGACCTTGATTTCCCAACACATACTGCATGAAAAATCACTAACCTGCATATAGACCTGCCTCTTTCTTGCCAATGCTAATCCAGAATGACTAAGATTTTCGATGTATGACAAATCATGAGGGTCGTTTCTCAAAGTTGAAGGGGGGATCACTGAAGATGATCCTCTAGAACTCACATGACACTGACCTAAATCATTGTGAACTCTTGAGGCCGTCGCATTATTCTGATCTATCAATACAGGATTGATGGATCTTGGAGTGGATTCCTCCATAGGCATTCTCCACTTCGCAATGTGGCTCTCTCTTAGAGAGTAAAGATCTAGTCGCCGTCTCTCAATGGCTTGAACATCTTCTTTGATGAGCTGAATGTCAGATTGAATCTGGAAGATACAAATGAATTTGGGCCTCAGAAAAAATCATTGAAATCTATAACAGAGACAGTGGATACAAACGATGCTCCAGAAATAGAATTTCAAGGGCAGGCAACACAAGGGCAGAACCTCATGCAACTCATCAATCTTTTTCTTTCTCAAACAATGCAGGAAGTCTAGCAGAACTTGTGAGTTTGTCTTAGTCTCTTCCTGCTCCATCTTGCTCTTCTTCTGATTAATAAGGTACAAGAGGCTCTCGAGCTCCTGGACTGATGCATCGCATCCCTGTATAATTACCATCCTATTCAAAAATCATTTGCACTATAGAAGATAGAAGGTAGATGACTGACCTGCTCTAACATTTGACGAAAATATTCCACAGGGGAAGAGTCTTTTGATTTTTGACGAGCTGAAGCCTTCATGAGTAACTACATATGCCGTATAAAGTATCACAAGGTAAGGTTCAATCTGAAAACATTTTTTTAAAAAAAGCCTTCACTGTGTTGCTCTTTGGAACTACTCCCCAAAAGAGAATAATACTTTATAACCAAGTTGTTCTTCAAAGCTTAAGTTTAAGCAACTTGGTACTTCTCAATATACGCATCAGACACAAAGCAGCTTCGCTTAACAAGTTTCCCATTCATATCTCAAACGAAAGCAGTTCACAACTAACTTCTCCCGGAATATTATATTGGATTGGTTCCGGAGAAAAAATGACATATTTATTAAATTTCAATTGAGAGAACACCACATTTTAAGAAACTTACAGACCATTTATCATGGTACCTCTGAGTCTTTATAAACCAATTCAATACACGCGCAAAAACAGGTTTCATCTTATCCTGAAAGTTCTATGCTGACCGGGAAGTAAAATACACTGCCAAGTTTACTGGCCGTTTTCGAAAGATAGGTGTACAATAAAGTTGATAGAACAACGTCTCCATGTCGGGAACGCAGATAAACAAAACTTACTGAGCAATGAACTAAGATAAGAAAAGATGCGTCGTAAACAAACCTTATTGAGAAGAAAATTAGGGTAAAGATGACCAGGGGCAAGGAAATGACCGCAGCAAGGACAGCTGCTCTTATTCCGAAGATGCGTAGCTATGCACATGAAGCAGAAGTTATGTCCGCAAGCAGTCATGAAGGCGTCCTTGATAATCTGCATGCAAATCGGACATAATATATCCTTATCTACATCATCCCCTTCCGACATGAACGCCGCCGCCGGCTCAGATTCTCCTGTCTCTGGCGCCTTCAACAGATCACCGTCCGAAGCGCCGACGGTGCCCATTCCGATAACTATCGACCAAGCGGCCAGGGACTTCTCCGCGTAGATCTAGGCGTTTTCGGAGGGAAACGAGAGGAGGAAACGGGTACAGCGCGCCGAGTGTTGTTGAGTGAGGTTGAGGGTGGAGCGGGATATTTGTATGGGTAGAAGGTGACCACGATAGGCGGGATCTTTTAGACGTCACCATCTAATTATTATTAATCTTTTTCTCATTTATCCTTTTCCAAAACTACCCAAAATACCCTTCCACCCTAATAGTTACCAGTGATTCTAATTCTAGAATCGTCTGAGGGCATAATCGACAACAAACAAAAAAAACTTCACACGATTTAAATATAATTTAATTAATAATACACTTAAATTATTCATTTTTTTTTTTCTTGGAACTGGGATGATGAAGGGAATTTAAGTGAGTGCTATTTGGCTTTTACTTGTCCTTATTACATATGTCATCATCTTGTTCTTATGGTGGGGTTTTGTCTTTTCAAATAATTGCTTGTTGCTCTCCACAGTCCATTTTATGGGCACCAGCTTTCAAATGGGGCATTACAATTGCTGATATTGGGGATATCAGAACCCCCGAGAAGGTATCATCTCCACACCAGATTGGTGAGCAATCTTGAAGCTTTTTAGGGTGCTTGTTTCTTTTTCTTTTCCTGAGTTTTTAGAAGAAAGAATCACAAGGAAACACTTTGGGGCCCGTTTGGTTCCTTGCTGATGTTTTGATGTGCAATTTTGTCTCTTACATGTAGCAAAAAAATCAAGAAAACAGTTGTCAGTTCAAAAAGCACATGACTTTGTGTGATTGAGCTGTTTTGGTGGCACAGGCTCACCAACACACAGGATTTATTATGTGCGAAAGGAATCCAACAGACAGCATCTAAGTTCAACGTTGTTCTGTCGATTATGCAATACGAGCATCTAGATGACACCTTAACCCTGTTGTAGAACATGCGTTGCTGGGAATGTTTCCACTGTATGGTCATTTGCAGCTGTTACAGCAACTGGTCTCATTTGGCCTCGCTACAGCACTGATATCACTCCGGTGAGCACCTATTCTTCATGATACAGAGATGGCGGTGCAGAAAATGTTAATGCATCTCTTATTTTGTCATGAATCACAGAAGAATTGGAACCTCTTCAGTGTAAATGTCGCAATGGGTAGCACTGGGATTTACCAGCTCAAAACAAAATTCAGGAAGTCTTTCACTATCAGGGACTATATGATAGATCATACCTTTGCAGGATCAAAAGGAAAGCGTCATTGTGGGGCAAAAGAATGACAGATGAAAATTGGTTTAGTTCACGGCTATGAACTTCATGTAGTGTGTGTGTGTGTGCGCGTTTTAGCAGCATGTCCCTTTGATGCTTGCTGATTTGAATTGAATAATTCAAAACACAGGTTTGGGAGGTGCACAATTCCAACACTAGTTCATTTGTTCTACTTCAGGGGATCCTCTACAAGGCCTTTGCTACTACAGAGTGAGCTGCTACAACATAGACACGCGGTTTCAGCTTGCAGCAGCAGTTTTCCATTGAGAATTTCCTAACTGTGGAGTTAAATGACTTGAGAGAAAACGCTGCTCGTTTGATCGTGATGAACCCTCCAATACGCATTCCTTTGTTAGCTTTCAACTTCACTAGTTCTTATCCCAGACTCAAATCCACATTCAAGTCTTGCCATTCTCCACGGTTCAGCTCCGTTGGCTGCCAGGACAACGGTGATTCATTAGCTTTTGTTGCCCATGCGAATATGGCATTGAAAACATCATTCAGGAAATACGTTGCAGCCAAGAACAGGATGGTAAGGTAAAAAAGCAAGGCACAACTCACTTGGTTTTCATCCACCGGCATATCGTTGATGTCAGGCTTTTCTCGAAATCCACCATTCTCGGAGTTAAGCCCCGTTAACTTGCTTTCATCCTCAATTTGCTCTGAAAAGTCATTGCTTTGATCTTCAAGGACGGTGACCTAACCAAAATTACCAAAATCGACAACAGTAAGTTGAAAGGTTTTCTCTTTATAAACGAATCCTCGTTAAAGCACGCAGAAGAATACCGGAATATACTTGAATTTTCTCTTCCGAGTCACAACTAATCTGTTATCGCCGTCACCATCGGGTTTCCCGGTGACAGCCTCGTCGTTGCCGGTGTCGTCATTAGTAATATCATGGGCACTAAGAGTCCATTTATAGAGCATGAGACGGGAGTAACCGTTGCCTCCGGCACCATTCGCGGCGGCGTGTAGATTGTGCCCTGAATTTGACGGCTGAATGTGAACCCAGTGCTTTTTCCACTTGCGAACCGGACCAGTGAACACCGGCGCCGAGCCGAAACGAGACGACGATCGGCCGAACCTAGCACCGACTCCCTCCATTTCTCCGGCTGCTTTGTTGGCTGAGATCCGCCAGTAAAAGCTTAACTAAGCGCACGACCAAGCTGTCTTTGCCCCCATTCCTCCAAAAAGCTGAAGCCTTTGCCCCAATACCAGTTGAACAAAACCCTAATGTAAAACGGCGTCGCTTTGAATGGGGAACAAAATTCTAGGGATTGAGACTCACTGGCTTGGCAACAATATACATGCACCCTCACGGCTCACACTTCTGCCCACACCAACACACGCAGTATCATGTCTAAACCTGCATCTGGCACCGTCCCACAGTTTTTATCGTTCACTTCTCTACCGTTGAGCCGTATATTTGTCATGTATTTGCTTGCAGATCCTCATCCCAAGTGAAAGGAATGAGGACGCCGCCAGAAGACCCAAAAGAGGCTGAAAACAAGGTTAAAAAAATCAAGGGGAAGTGGTAAAATCCCAGATGCTGCAACTTCCACGTCTTTGGATGATGATGCTGATCCAGGTGAATAATTATATTGTTTCGGCTGCATCATTGATACCAGTATTATCTGCTGATCTTCCCTCCTCATCTCCGGTTACCGCAGAGAAGTATCAGAAGGAAGGGGCACCCAAGAGCCTGAACGATTAGAAAAAGCAAGAGAAAGATGCCCAGAAAGGATCAAACAAAGCTGCAGAGAAAGAGCAAGATTCTGAAGACACCAAGACTGATAACAACAAAGACTCCCTCTCCAATACTCATGGATCAGATGATGCAGCTTCCGATACTCACAACAAGCGAAAAGCCGCTAGTGTCGGCCAATTGGCGCAAGAGGCTGATAAAAACCTGTGATCAGAAAGCTTCCTCTGGTTCCATTGCAGATGATACTCATGCCTCTGATGTTCCAGGCCTCTCTGTTGACGAGCCTCTGGTACTCAACTGAACCATGACTCCATTGTAATTTCCCAACTGATGGCTAAGCCCACAAGCTGAACACTTGTTTCCTGAAAATGCAGAGCCTTTGGAAGCAACGCTGCAGTAAAAAATGAGGCTTTCCATCGTGCCTGGATTCCCAGTCATCCACCCGCCACTGGAAATGCATACTGGTAGCAAAACCATTCTACTGCTGCTGCACATCATACAAGTAGCAAACTAGGCCACCCTTCATCCTTTGTTTTTTTTTTTCCATTAGTTATTTTTGAATTTTCACTTTTTACTAATTATTTCCTAAAGTACTTATGTATTTGTATTTTTTTCAAAACGCCTTTAATTTTAATTTTGTTTCCATTAGTTATTTTGTTTTGACTTTAGTTTTTTAAAAAATTAAAAATGGGGTTCAAAATTGTTTTAAAAACTGTACACACAGCAAAAAGTGTGAATGAGAGTTAAAATTTTCAAAAATATTATTTATAGGATGAATAATTATTAATTTTTAAAAATATGATTAATTGTTTTTTCGGTAAATTAAAATTCAAATACGTACAAAGCAACATAAAAATCTTGAAAGGCAAAATATTGACCACATGAATTTGGGCCATGCGACGTCGTTTAGTACGCTTGAATTTTCTGGGTTGCGTCATCAACATTCTTGGGCTTACCTGGTAATACAAACGCTATATGTACACGATCGCTTGCTTCGATCTCTTGATCGCCGGTCTTCTCGTTCTGAAGTGTTGCTGAAGGAACGCAGCCCAGCGTATTCTCGTAGTCCGTTTTGGTCAATTTCACTAAAGTTGGGATCTTGGTGGGCGAAGGGAATATTTTGGGAAGATGATCTCGGGTTCCGCGATTGCTGGAATTCCATTATTGATTTTTTAGGTATATGGATGTGTATTTTGTTGGGCGTTAATGATATGCGGTCTAGTAGTTCGCATTGGTGTGCTTTTATGATTGCCACTTTTCTTGTTTCAGTGTTCGGGAAGTTTTCTATAAAATCCCTAGTTTTGGAAGGTTCTCTTCGTAGATTCTGTCGCGTTCTCTTTATTCTGAATAGGCTTTTTTTAATGGTACACTGCAGGGATGGAGAGCTTTGACTGCATGAAACGATAATGGTTCAGTTCCTTGATGGATTGAAGAATCTGCTGGGGGCAATTTTAAACTGCTGTGAATCTGCGATCAATAAGCGGCCACGGGGTTTGATAAGTCCTGAAGAAATAGCAAGGGAAACAGTGTGTGAGTTTGACGCATTTTCTGCAACTGTGTGTGCCAGTGACATTTTACCAACCTATGTTTTTGCGTAAAGAAAGAGCTTTGAAGATATTTTCACCCCTGAAAACTACTGCAGCACCATCTAGAGATTAGTTGCACATCTATGTTAATCCTCAAGCCTTTGTTGCAGTTAGTGTTAGCGAAGTTGAAGCCTTGTATGAATTATTCAAGAAGATCAGCAGTGCTGTTGTTGATGATGGATATATCAACAAGGTGCTTCTTTTTTGCCCTCACTCTGTTAATAGCTCTATACGGCGTATATTTTTAATCACCAGCTTCAGTATTTGTTTTTCATCCACCCTCTTGTTTCCATGCTTTTTATGCCGCCAGGAAGAGTTCCAGCTTGCACTGTTCAAGTCAAATAAGAAGGAAAGCCTATTTGCCGATAGGGTTTGTTCCAGGACTTACATAAGGAGACTTGCCCACTTAGTTTGCATAAATTACTGAATCTTTCTGTTATGTTCACGCTTTTGTATTGAAGGTATTCGACTTGTTTGATGTAAAGCATAATGGGATGCTAGAGTTTGAAGAGTTTGCTCGCGCACTTTCAGTCTTTCACCCGAATGCTACAATGGAGGAGAAGATAGAATGTAAGAATAATTTTGCACTGTTAGTCTTTGATAGCTATTTTGGTACACAGCTTTCTACTCATGGATGCCAAATTCGATCTTTTCAGTTTCATTTCAGTTGTATGATCTCAAGCATCAAGGTTTCATCGAACGACAGGAGGTAATTTTCAAATGCATTTCACTTAATCAGTTAAGCTGTACTTTATTTCAATTCAACATTCACGCTGAGAGTGAGAGGGGTCATAATACATGCCATTTGGTGGTTTCAGGTCAAGCAGATGGTGGTAGCAACACTGGCCGAATCTGGAATGAACCTTTCAGACGATGTAATAGAGGTTATTATTGACAAGGTACTAATTCTTTCATCCCTACTTTCGTGAGCTATTTTTTCATTGTGTGGTATCACAACAAGTCCCTGAGCATTTGATATTCTTTCTTTCATGTGCTGCTTTAAGACTTTCGAGGAAGCAGATACCAAACATGATGGTAGGATTGACAAGGAGGAGTGGAGGAATTTGGTGATGCAGCATCCTTCTCTTTTAAAAAACATGACCCTTCAATATCTCAAGTAAGCTTCCATCCTTCACTTGGATGGTGTAATCGGAACTCAAGCAGTATACAGATCTTCAATGACATTAGGATAGGAAATAGAATTCATTATTCCATTACAGAGCATCATGACTTTAACTGCTTTTGTTGGACAGGGACATCACCACTGCATTCCCCAGTTTTGTATTCCATTCTCAAGTGGACGATACATGAGCATTCTCTCCATTTTCAAGACCCATGATTTACAGCTCCTTGTTCCATGTTGCCCTGCTGGACCACGCGTATATATTTTTTGTTCATCTGTCCGCTTTTGCGAGATGTTTCTTTCTCCATGGTTTCTTGAAGAAGATTGACGCTGGGTTTTCTATTTGTGACAGTTGAATCTTATAATTTCTTGTTCTTTTTGTCTGTATACTTGATCCATACAAATCTGGTTCAGCTTTGATGATTTCAAAAACCAAGGGGTCAGAATTTACTTATTTTTTTCGTCAAACGAGTGCTAAGTTACATTACAAAGAAACCATTTGCGCATTCGTGAAGACAACACCCATGATATACAAGAATTTTCTGGATGGGGTTGTCTCTGTCTCCGATGAGGTTAACTTCGATAGCCCTTTTTCTTCCTTAAAAAGATGGCATTGGCTGCATTACCTGCCTCTTTCTTTTCAGGCGCTTCTGGCATCAGGGAGAGTTCTGCACAACGTGGTGGTTGCTGCAGTTGAGATTCTTTCATGTCTCTTTTTTGTTCATTCCTATCTCCATAGTACAGGGATAGATTAACAATGCTCTCTCTTAAAAGCAGCTGTTTTTCTGTTGTGAGGAACTCGAACACAACTAGAGGTCCCATCCATGTCCTCCATAAGGGACTGGGTGAGCTTGTGGACTAGTTGGTTTGGAGTATTTTGAACTACTGACATTCGTGCAATCGTGGTTGGAGTTACATTTTGCTTCTTTTTTCATACAATTTTCTCCATTTTGTATTTGCAGCAGCAGGCTAGCTTCCTTATCCTTATAGAAGGAACATTGAATCAGACTAATCAAATGTGAACTAGCACACAAAAAATGCTGAAGTCTGTTACCAGACACAGTGGATACTTTATTTCCCTTGCTGACCAAAAAATAAAAGTCCTTATTTCACGCTCAAATAATGCTTCCGCTAGGAATCAGGGCATCTTTGATGACTGTAACGAGGCCACTCTTGATGAAATATCCATCTATCTCTCTTGCTGCTTCTTCCACGTTATCAGAATTGATTATCTGCATGCATAAAGGGGTAATAAGGAATGCCTAGCTTTTGTCATTTAAAACAGTCATTTGAATCCATGATATTCACCTTGACATTATCACCAATTCGAGCATTTTTGTCGATGATGGCTCTTTTAATATGTGAGTTCTTTCCAATACCAACTGGGACACCACCCTTCGCTGCTAGGAATCTTTTGTCAGCATCAGTCTACAAAGAGGAGGATCCATTCAATCTCTGGAGAAGTGCCAAAATTTAGTGAATGAAAGCTTTGTCACCTCATAATAGTCGGCTCCCATCAACAAGGAGTCTTCAATCACAGCACCTTCCGAGATACATGAGCGCAAGCCAACAACTGAATGGTGAATCTTGCAGCTCTAAAACATGGATAATTATTATATTAGAACTAATGGGCTGAAAATATGCGTATGGCAGCAGAAGGTTGGTACCTTTATCACACATCCTTCACCAATGACACTATCAGTGACATCAGCATTCAACATTTTTGAAGGTGGTAGGTATCGAGGCTGTGTGTATATTGGAGAGGATCGATCATAGAAACTGCAATAGCAAGTACAGCTTATTTGCTGAAGGAACCTGGAGTGATACATAACTCATGAGTGTTCCAGGTTTTACTGACCTGAAATCTGGCAAAGGTTTCTTGGTGATTCCAAGATTTGCATTGTAGAATGCCTCAATAGTTCCTATGTCCTCCCAATACCCATCATACAAGTATGCTTGCACCTGAGACAAATGGGATAGTGAATGTTGGTGTATCTTTTGTATTGACTATGAAAGGATTTACATTAAAAACAGGCATAGAAGCTTACCCTCATTCCTAATGAAGTAGCACCAGGAATCACTTCACTTCCAAAATCATTGGCTGCTGGGAACTTCCCTTGCAGCAGCTTCAACATTACATCTTTACTGAAAACATATATTCCCATGCTTGCAATGTATGGCATTTCCTTCGCTCTCGCTTCATCGAGTCCTAAGATTGTTGTGTCAACCTGCAATAACGAGTAAGCAGGGGAACATGAGTGGGAATACTGACAAGTCAAAACCTGAGTTCATTCTAGTAGTATAATTTCTAACCTTCATTGTCTTGAGCTCCTCCCCCTGGGGCTTTTCTGCAAACTGTATGATCCGCCCTTCATCATCGATCTTCATCAAACCAAAGGCAGTAGCTCGTTGTTCATCCATTGGCAAAGCTGCAACTGTTATATCAGCCTCAGTTTCTCTGTGGGCTTGAATGAATTTCTCATAATCCATCCTATACAAATGATCTCCCGCCAAAATCAAGTACTCAAGAACATCATGTTCTTCAAAAAGCCACAAATACTGCCTCACAGCATCAGCTGTCCCCTGATGATCGAAGATTAGCAACGTTAATACAAGTATGCTACTACTATTATCTGAAAGAAACATGACCACCCAACTGACTCAAACTGCATAAGTCAACCTACATAGGGAATAACAAAGTAGGCAATCTTCACTTCACCTGGAACCAGTTTGGATTCTCGGGGCTTTGCTGAGCAGCAAGAACTTCGACGAAACCTTCGTTCTTATACCCTCCCATGTTGCTTGTGTATGCCCTTGATAAGTGGCGGTTGAGAGAGGCTGAGTTGAACTGTGTGAGGACATAGATCTTGGATATGTTGCTGTTGAGACAATTGCTGACAGGAATATCGATCAGACGATAATTTGCACCCAGCGGAACTGCGGGCTTCGCCCTTTTCTTAGTGAGCGGATAAAGCCTCGTCCCGCGCCACCCCCAAGAATGATGCCCAGTACACTCTGTCCAACAAAAGTATGTATATTTTAATCATCAACGCCGATTCGGGTAAAATGTGACGGCAAAGAATCACCGATCCAACGACGAGTTTTTGCAGCAATCAATGAAAATCAAATCAAAAGAATTTGGTGATACCGTGCTGGCATCAGGATCAAGGCATGTCGTGGAAGAGCTGGAATCAGATACAGCTTTCGGAGAAACCACAAATGCCGCTGGCGATCTACTGACGGCAATGGGTTTTCGGGAATTTACATACACTGTACCCCCGAAAAGCTCCGATTTGGAAAACTGCACGGTTGGGTACATATTCTTCTCTGGAGACGATACAAATGAAAGACCAGAAATCCGAACGAGGGACGACGACAAAGCCATTGTCACTCTCGCAGTCTGTCGACACAACGAAGCGAAGCATCAAAAAAAAAAAAATCCATCTTTAGGAGAAAACAAGAGCATAAACTTTACACCAGAATCCAAAGCTATTCAAAGAAAATCCAAATGCAGCATTCTTCAGTATCCAGTGTCAAAGAAAATGCCACAACGTCCCCGATCATCAAAGAAAAGCTCGCAAACCAAACAACAGAATCTGATGAGCAAACGAAAACCAACTTCGTTTCTGACGTTCAAGAAAGGATCAGAGAGATCCTTCTATCCGCTCACGAACAAGAATCAAGCTGTGAGAAGAATCCACTCAGGATAGCAATCAAATTTTTGAGTTGCTAAAATTCAGGCGTGATCTCCTCACTCCACGGTGAAGTCCTGATCAGTATTCCGTTTCTCAATGATGAAGGCCGTTGATCTTATATAGGATCACGTGTTGGTCCGTTGGTCGCATTTCACCTGATGGGCTACTTGGATTAATGGGCCTAGCCCATTAAGAATGTCTCGGCCCATAGCTGCAAAAAATGACCAACACCTGATCGTATTGAATATCAAGAGCCTTCATCATTGGGAAACCGATTATCATGAGTACTTCAGTAGATTGAGGAGATCTCGCCCTCAATTCTAGCAAATCGAAAATTGAATTGCTGTATATTGCGTGAATTTTTTTTTTCAGATCGTGAAACTTGTTCTTGAACGAGATTGGAATATCTCAGCTGATCATTTTTTGAAGGTCAGATGGAAGTTGGTTTTCGTTTGTTTTTTATTCTGTTATTTGTTATGGGGCAAATCGTTTGCGAGCTTTTGCTTGATTTTTGGGGAGCTTTTTGGATTTTCATTGATTATTGACGCAGCTGGATTTTGCATACGTATATTGTGAAATGAACTTGGTTTTAATTTCTTTGAATTCCGCAGTACGTCAAGTTTCTTTATTTTTTTCTCTTAAAGATGTATTCTTTTGCAGTTCGCTTCGCCGTTTACGTCATTTGACTTGTAATGGTTGTCTTATTATTTCCAACTTACCGAGTGATTCATTTTTGTTTCTAGTTCTGTTTGCTTCCCGTTTTTTCTGTGTCGTGTCCTGCTGCAGCCTTTTAAATGCTCCTCTAATGAAGTGTGTAACGGAATATCCAGAGGCTTTTATTTCACGAAGTTATGGACCATGCTGCGGCTGACTATGAGATGGGTGAAGTAGATGGAAATATGTACTTTGGCGGTATAATGGTGAGAGATTCGGATTCTGAAGAGGAGGAAGAAGATGAATATGATAACTTGGTCCGTACAAGCTTGTGTTAGATATTCACGTGAAATGTTTTCTAAAATATTTTCCCACTCTTGTGTTGGCCACCATTTATTTTTGAACTAAGTGAAGTGTTGAATTAGGATAACAAGGTTACGGATACTTGCGCTGCTGAGGCACGGAAAGGAAAGGATATACAGGGAATCCCTTGGGAGAGGCTCAGCATCACGAGAGAAAAGTACAGAAAAACTAGATTAGAACAATACAAGAATTATGAGAATATTCCTGATTCAGGAGAAGGATGCCAAAAGGTATCCTTTTCTGAATATGAAAAATGAAATTTTTGTGATCATTAACTAAGATTTCCATTTGTATTTGCTAGGAATGCAAGGTAACGAGAAAAGATGGTAGATACTATGAGTTCTGGCAAAACACAAGGTCTGTAAAGTCGACTATTCTTCACTTTCAGGTAACCTCTTTTATCAAATGTTTTTCTTTTTTGCTCTTTCAATTGGAGTACTTATCACACTACCAAGTTCATGTTTTGTATATTTGTAAATGACATTATGAATATTTAACACTTCTAGTCAATATTGTCCTTTTTTCCTGGCTCGTGAGTTCACCCTTCGTTGCAGTTGCGTAATTTGGTTTGGTCAACATCTAAGCATGATGTTTACCTGATGTCTCACTATTCGATCATCCACTGGTCATCCCTGAGTTCAAAAAAGACCGAAGTGCTTAATGTGTTGGGTCACGTGGCTCCATGTGAGGTGCGCCCTTCAAAAAATATATTGTGTGTTGGCAGGTTCCTTTTTTGTAATATATTTAAATTTTGCTTCATTTTTCAGAAACACCCTGGGAGTTTACTAGAAGGATTCACACAGACGCAAGTTAGTACACTGGCAGTACGAGATAATATATTGATTGCTGGTGGATTCCACGGGGAGCTTATTTGCAAGGTACTTTATCTTTTTGTGCAGAATATGGCTTATAGCTTTATAATACTCAAGCTGTATTCTTAATAAAAAAATCGTCTGGTCAGTTGATTATTTTCCCATCGCTTACATTGGAATCTAATCCTCATGTCAGGATCTTGATCGTCCTGGTGTTAAATTTTGTACAAGAACAACGTATGATGAGAATGCTATCACAAATGCAATTGAGATATATGATAGTCCTAGGTGAGACTTGTCTGTTTGTTGTCTCTTAATTTCTCATGATCCATTATGATATCATGTATCTAACTAGTGCCATACCATTTCAGTGGTGCTCCCCATTTTACAGCTTCTAATAATGATTGTTGGGTTCGGGGTTTTGACATGGAGAGATTCTTGCTAGTTAAGAATTTCTCTTTCTCCTGGCCGGTTAATGTAAGTAACAATTTCCTTTTCATTTGCTTAGTTCGTGATTTAAAACATTTGTCAATTTATTTCTTGTATTAAGCTGGAGATATCTTGTCTCTTGGAACTCTTTTAATATTTTTCTTTAAAATCGTGGAATACCATACACCGTGATGTGTGAATGGAAACCCATGAATTAAATCAGCAACATGGCTTTTTCTGCCTGTGTGATGATTCCTTTGGCTTTGGCCGCAGCATACATCTCTCAGTCCAGATGGAAAAATCATTGCTATAGTCGGGGACAACCCTGATGGAATACTAATAGACTCCGAAAATGGCAAGGTACACACATCTGACTCTTTTCTCCCTGAACGACCCTGCATTTTGTCCCAGAGTGTTTCAAGGCCTAGAAAGCTGAATGATGCTGATTTTCTGTGTATCCCTCTTCTCCGGTAGACCATTGCACCTCTACGTGGACATTTGGATTTTTCATTTGCTTCTGCGTGGCATCCAAATGGTGTCATCTTTGCCACCGGGAACCAGGATAAAACATGCCGGGTCTGGGATGTTCGTAACCTCTCCAAATCCGTTGCAGTACTCAAGGGAAATTTAGGTGCCATCCGCTCCATCCGTTTCACATCTGATGGTCAGTTTATGTCAATGGCTGAACCAGCAGACTTTGTACATGTCTATGATGTAAAAAATGACTTCGACAAGGAACAAGAGATCGACTTCTTTGGTGAGATATCTGGAATATCTTTTAGTCCAGACACGGAGTCCCTGTTCATAGGGGTTTGGGACAGGACTTATGGCAGCATCCTCCAGTACAACCGGTGCAGAAACTACTCATATCTGGATTCTCTGATATGACTTCCAAGACAAGTGGGGTGGGCTGATCTCTTTGCAGAAACTATTCATCTCTGTGGTCTTGTATTTGTGAATAAGAAGCAGACAAATAGTTGGATGTATCAACAGTTTTTCAGGATGAATATATTCTGCCCCATAAGCATCCTTTTCTCCCAAAGAGCTATCTGCGCAATCGCAATCATGTGGAAGTATGAATTCTAACTTTTTACCTTTCGATAACGGAGTCCCCGCTCTGAGGAAAGCTCGAAGCGCCGAAAATGGAGCAAAATGCATGATGAATTCTGGGTTTGTGTGTTGAAGCATTGCAATTTGGGAGGAGATGGAAGCAAGAACTCTTACTGGCGTTTTCCTGCACCGACATGTTGCTGGAAGCAAGAATGCGTCTAGTTTAGGGTTTAAAAAGCAAAAGAAACCCTAGTGAAATTTTGCGAAAATCCCGTGCTATGTGATTTGTCGGCCTCCCGACGCTGCTGCTACCTCCACTACAGCGGCTTTCTCGACTTCATCCTCTGGTGGTCGCTGCGGTGGCGGAAGAGGTGGTGGGTTTGCTTCCCCATTTCTATTGGCCGTTGATGATCCGTTCAAAAGTGAGCCAGGCGATGCGAAGACAAGCCGCTGCCTCCACCGCCTGATGGCCGCGCCCGAGGCAGAGGCCCACTTGCTTCGTCTCCGTTGATGCAGCCATTTTCAGTTATCCTAGGCAGTGCTCCTCCTGTTTGCTGCAAGGTATACCCTTCGACGCATATCCAAGTTGTATTTCAACCCATTTTCACGGCAAAGTCAAATTCTTTATGCAGGGAAAAAGCTCGATTCCTCCGCGTTTATTGCAGTCTAGACTTCGCCGGAAAATTTTCGAACACCGCAGAGCAACCCCGGTTGGAATTTCAACAAGAAATGTCATTTCATGGATAAAATCGTGGAGGAGGTCTCTCAGGGACTCAAATAAGCCTGGGGATCACCTGATGACCAACCATTTTGTCCGACCTTGTCTTGGCTCCGACAGTTTCATCCCTCTTTACTCATCTTGTCCTAAAGTTCCATGAATCTACAGGTAACGGTGAAGTGATAACGTAATCGAATGGTGACCGGGGAGCCAATAGGCATCACCCGCTTGTCATTATCCCTTCCTGCAACAGTGCTCCCAAATACGAGGCCAAAAATGAATATTCCTTATAAATCTAATGGCTGGAGTTCAGATCCCTTCATCTGGCTCTCTGCAGCTTCATGGCAATGGGGCTGTCCCAGAGGTGCTCGGCGGAGACACTGGCGCCTTTCCTGAGCTCAAACGCAACCGACGCAGCGGCGGCGGCGGAGTACATATGTGGACAGCTTTCCGCCGTGGCCGACAGATTGTCGGACACCTCCTACGCTGTGGACTCCACGTACCTTCTCTTCTCGGCCTATCTCGTGTTCGCTATGCAGCTCGGCTTCGCCATGCTCTGCGCTGGCTCGGTACGCGCCAAGAACACTATGAACATCATGCTCACCAATGTTCTTGACGCCGCCGCCGGTGGCCTCTTCTACTACCTCTTCGGCTTTGCCTTCGCCTTTGGCGGCCCGTCTAACGGCTTCATTGGGAGACGGTTCTTCGCTCTCAGGGGGGTCCCCTCTTCCTCCTACGACTACAGCTTCTTCCTCTACCAATGGAGCTTCTCCATCGCCGCCACCGGCATCACCAGCGGCTCCATCGCCGAGAGAACCCAGTTCGTGGCGTACTTGATCTACTCTTCTTTTCTCACAGGCTTCGTTTACCCGGTGGTATCACACTGGTTCTGGTCCCCTGACGGCTGGGCCAGCGTCAACAATACGAAAAATCTGCTTTTCGGTTCAGGAGTCATCGACTTCGCCGGCTCCGGCGTCGTCCACATGGTCGGTGGCGTCGCCGGCTTTTTCGGCGCCGTAATTGAAGGTTCGATAGACTTTGAAATCCGTAATGTTTTCCGATTTCGTTAAACTGACTTTGTAAGTATTCCGATAGGCCCGAGGATTGGCCGCTTCGACCACGAAGGTCAGGCTGTTGCTCTCCGAGGCCACAGCGCCTCCTTGGTTGTGCTCGGAACTTTCATGCTATGGTTCGGATGGTACGGTTTCAACCCGGGCTCCTTCACTACGATTCTCCATGCGTACACAAGCGGAAGCTACTATGGCCAATGGTCCGCCGTCGGCCGCACGGCGGTCACCACCACTCTCGCCGGTTCCACCGCCGCCCTCACCACCCTATTCGGGAAAAGACTTCTCTCCGGACACTGGAACGTCACCGACGTCTGCAACGGGCTTCTCGGCGGCTTCGCTGCCATCACCTCAGGGTGCGCCGTCGTGGAGCCTTGGGCCGCCGTGCTCTGCGGCTTCGTTGCGGCGCTAGTGCTCATCGGCGGCAACAAGCTCGCAGAGATAACCAAGTTCGACGATCCACTGGAAGCCGCGCAGCTCCACGGCGGGTGCGGAGCCTGGGGCATCATATTCACAGCACTTTTCGCCTCCAAACGCTACGTAGACGAGGTGTACCCCGGTCGACCTGACAGAGCATACGGGCTGCTAATGGGCGGCGGCGGGCGCCTTCTCGCCGCCCACATAGTCCAAATTCTTGCAATCCTGGGGTGGGTCACTGTTACGATGGGTCCCCTGTTCTGGGCTCTGCACAAGATGGGACTCCTCCGTGTCTCCGTGGACGACGAGCTCGCCGGCATGGACCTCACACGCCATGGGGGATTAGCGTACGTCTACGAGGACGAAGATTCAAAACATTATCCGCTTCTCCGTTAAAAATAAATTTGCATAAAACACGTGTAATGTACGCAATTAAATACTCTCCCATCCTATCGGAATGTTACACGTCGATTGATTTGTTGATAAGCATTGGATAGTTATGTGGATTAAAGAGCAGCTATTTTTCTAAAATATCGAATATTTAAAACGAATAATATATTTAAAAAAGAAAGAATAATACAGTGAATAATTTTAAAAATGACTATAATAAATTAAATTGAGACTTATTTAATATTTAAAAATAATTAATATTTTTAAATAAAAAAGATGATATATTATTATACGGGGTCTTTCAACCGGTAAACCTCATGGGTAAGGGGTGCTGCCTGCTTTAAAACACTGGAGACGAGCCGCGTGCTGTGTTTCATTCATCTTTCTGCATCTTCGTCGTCATCGGAAACCCTAGGGATCTTCTTCCCTGTCTCCGAGAGCGACGGCGATGGTTTTTCTTTGGTGAAGTGTGGATACTCGCCTGCGTTGGATTGGAGTAAGAAAAATTGGGTAGGGAAGGTTGATAGGGTAAAAAGTGCAAATAGAAAGTAAATATCGGAATGTGGTGGCATTTAGAAATCTATCTGCCTTCTTTTGGAAGAATAGAATACTCTCTCCAGTCTCATCGGCTCTCCCGATCGTTTCGTTTCACCGTCATCTGATATGGATTCATCGTCGGCATTGCTCTTCCGTCAGCTGAAGGTCAGAAACCTGCACACCCGAAATCATTTGCTATGTTAGATATGAAATGCGTGGTGTCATTCTACTTGCGCGTTGATGGGCAGGCAGCGGAGCCGTTTTTCTTGCTAGCCGGACCCAATGTCATTGAATCAGAGGATCATGTTCTCTTCATGGCGAAACATGTCAAGGCCATCGCTACCAAGTACTTCGTTTCGTGATTTGTACTTAATTCTTGCTTATTTGATGGCTAATACGCGTCGGGTTTCTGTCTTTTGCTACTCTTGAAAGACTTGGGTTAACCCTCGTTTTCAAGTCGAGCTTCGACAAAGCTAATCGAACATCTTCGAAGTCGTTTCGTGGTCCCGGCTTGGACGAAGGCTTAAAGGTTGCTCGCTTTGTCCCTCGTATTTGCAGCTTGTTTAATCTAAATTTGTATTCTTTTGAATGTGTGATGAAATTGGTGTCTGATTTTGTTTTGAAAAGAAATGCTGGTAGTAGAATCTCTAGATTTTGCATGTTTACCATTCTTTGGTGGTTTGTCTCAGATCCTGGAAAGGGTAAAGGTAACCCATGACCTTCCAATAGTAACTGACGTTCATGAGACAATTCAGGTCAGACTTGGTCCCGGAACTCTGAGCTTTTTCCTAATGCTTGCATTTCTGATTTTGGAATGGCACATTCTTATGTTTTCGAGATATGGGGGTGATTGCTACCCTCAAGGTGCTATTGTATTTTGTATTGTGCATATCAGAAGGTTTCAGAACATCCAACTCTGGTTTTGTAGTGTGAAGCGGTTGGCAAGGTTGCTGATATTATACAGATTCCTGCTTTTCTATGCCGGCAGGTTATAGATTTCTTTTTTTTTTCCTTGAATCCAAGTTCTTGTCAACTTGTGCATGTGCAACAGCATTGTTTGTTGTACTCAAATAACTTGAAATGTTTTGGTCTTGGTAAGACAGACAGATCTTCTTTTGGCAGCTGCCAAAACTGGGAAGATTATTAACATTAAAAAGGGCCAGTTTTGCGCTCCTTCTGTAAGTATTTTTCCAGTATCCAACACGCAAATTTCCTTAGATTACTTTTCCAGTTTTGCGCTCCTTCAGCAAGTTATTACTTTTCACAGGTTATGGCTAATTCTGCTGAAAAGATTAGGACTGCAGGAAATGACAATGTTATGGTTTGCGAGAGAGGCACTATGTTCGGCTACAGTAAGTTAATTTGAGCCATTACAAGAAATTAAAATGAACATGCGTGACTTGATTCTTGAAATCTTCTTGCCCTTCCACTATTTGCCATAAGATTGTGGTCTCGATACAGATGACTTGATCGTTGATCCTCGAAACTTCGAGTGGATGCGGGAAGCCAACTGCCCTGTTGTAAGATTTTTGCTCTATGCAGCGTTTTGCTGGGTGTACCTCCCAATAATCAAACTTGCTAGCCCTTGAGAATTTTAGTGGCCTACATACGTTTTCAACAAGGAATTGATTTTCCAATAATATTGTTAGGTGGCTGATATAACTCATTCATTACAACAACCTGCTGGAAGAAAGGTATATATACATTACTGTACAATATTCCGATTCTGTTTGTCGCTGCAGAACTTTGGTGTTAGTATATACTCATTTTTTCTACTCTGATGAATAACCAGAAAAGTTTCTCATTCGATGTAGAATGTATTTCTTACTTTTTCCAGAATGCATGTCCCTTAAATGAGGGATGCCTCTTAAGTTGAATTAGCATGTGTTCACTCGTGCTGTGTTTTCGATTAGTTGTCTGTCCAATCTCTTAATGATATTTGTGATCACGTGAAAAGCTGGAGGGTGGTGGTGTTGCCAGTGGAGGTCTTCGTGAACTGATACCATGCATCGGGCGGACAGCAGTAGCTGTTGGGGTTGATGGAATATTCATGGAGGTTAGAATTAGATCCTCTGAAGGGGCAAACTTCATGCTCCTTAGCCATTCATTCCTCACTATCCTATTGAAAAGGCATCTCTCATCACCTTGTGATAGAGAGGTTTATTATTTTCTTGTTTTCTGAGAATGCAGTCGTGATTATGTTAGGTGCACGATGATCCTCTAAAGGCTCCGGTTGATGGACCAACACAATGGGTATGCAACTTGAGCTTTATCAGTAACATTTGATCAGATCACCGATTTATCCTTGTAAATGCAGCCTCTCCGTCACTTGGAAGAACTTCTAGAGGAACTGATTGCAATTGCTGTATGTGTCTTTCTGTTCCCTTCATCCTCCTTCCACTTGACCATCCATCTCTCCTAAATTCCCAATTCGAATCCAAAATTGCCCCTTGCATGTTTGATTCACCTTTTTGCGTTTGTTCCGCAGAAGGTCAGCAAGGGGAAGAAGCCATTCAAAATTGACCTCACCCCATTCCGTACATGAGAGAAGCCATCACAAGGTACACAAAACTCGTCACTACAAATACAGTTCTCAAATCGCAGCCTGCTTAACTGGAAGAGGCGAGCCATTACAGCTGGATCCTGTACGGAAACTAACAACCTTTTTTTACTAGTAGGTCTTTCCTCGAAAGGCACGACTTTGCTGCTGATATTCCTGGGTGATTCGAAATGTCTACAAAACCAGAATCTGCTTGTCTGTGATGACTAAAGTGATTCCTTGAAACGCAGGAACTTTTTCATGTTCCAAGTGATTATGCATTGACTAACAATGCATGTTCATATCAAACAAGATGATGGCAGAGATTGAGTGAAATAATGGTAATAAACAGTACTCATATAAAATGGCCCAAGACACGCACAATATGATCCTGCAGCTGCGGTGCTGTCGAGACATCAGTTGTAAGACATTATCAAAACAGCCACCCACAAACACGACACCGGTAGCACGTCAAGTTTTGTAGTTCCACTCGCTCAACTTTCCCTTTTGGATGATGCCACTCTCATTCAAGTATTCCACAAATTCGTCGATAAGATACGGCCATGCCCCATCAGGATCATAGTTGGAAAGTGCAGGATCTACAGTCTGGTTTTACAAAGGACAAGAAGCATTTCAGATAGGCAAAGCAGAAAGTGAAACACTTGTGTGAAGTGATTTATAACTTGTTCGAGAGTTTTGTATTTACCCTTGCAAACTCCAGCAACTGCGACCAGGTGTCACGAGATATAGCTTTGTTATGCCGAGCCTGAAACGTCCAGAAAGTGTATCAGTAACTATATCGACCTGTTACCTCAATGAAAAATTACAATTTGGCAGTTGGTTGTTCCACCTGTAAAAACTGGCACCAATGGTCGACTAATGGCCAGTGTTTTTCTGCAAACAGCAACTGCCACATACCGATTGCAGTGTCTAGTGCTAGAGACTTCTGACCCTGAATCAAGAAAATCCCGACTGGATAATGAATGAAAGGTACTCTTCTGAGTGCAAAAAATTATCATCTTGTCACAGGGGGTGTAAAAAAGGTAAGATAATTTGTAAAACAAAAAGATGGGACATGTGATTTTCATGAATCCAATGGAAAAGAAAAAACCTTTTCTTTTGCCCAGCCAAATGCAAAATCATAGATCTCCCTGAATTTCTCTGGGGAAGAGATAAGATCACACAATTAGTGGAAAGGTTTCAGCGAAAAATCCACTAAATTTTACATTTCCGGCAGGATTAACAAAATATTACTTACGTTCATCTCTTAGTTCAGAACGCAAACTTGGTAATCTTTCCCTGAACTTGTCCAAGGAGTCGACCCTGCAAATAGAAAAGTATATTGTAATAATTCGGAACTGACTAAATAAAATGACATACTTCCACTATACTCACCCCATTGCTTGTAGGCCTCCAATAAATTCCTGTTTTGAGAATTCACACATCGTCGCAGCTTTCATATGCCACGAGATCACCAACTAAAAGGCAGAAAAAGAAAGAAAGACAAGGACCATGATCATTTCATTAACAGCATTTCATTTTCCAAGTGCTTTTATAATGCGCCTATACAATTAATGTCTTGCAAAGAACCTATATGAGGAACTTTTTCTGCCCTCGACAATAGAAAGCACTCACCATGACAGTATCTTGAGGATCAACCTGATAAAAGAAATTTAAAAGTCCAAAGTTAACCAAGTAGCAATAACTATCTGAATAAAAATAGATAAATCAACTTACAGAATTCGAGAAATTTTTTATTTGAAAAAATTATAAACCTGAATGTCATTGCATAGTAGAGTAATCCCATCAGCCATAATCATGTCAACATATGGATCTATATGAAGAATATGCCAAAAAAATTCAACATCAGAAAGGTAAACTTCCACAGTTGAAAGACATGGGCTGTGGGAAAAAGTACTTGATATAGCACGTGCCTTTGTATCTGTTGTAAAGCTCTTCAATATGCCTTGTGTCAGCAACTGACTTGAGCTGGGGATGACTGTAAAATAGCTCGAACGCACCTTCGAATTGCCAGTCACTGGACTTCAGAGCCTGGAAGGCAACTTTTTCACTGCATTAAGCGGAACAGTTAGTCTACACGGAAACTAGCTGATGATATTCATAGACAAAAGAAACATGAGCGGATCCGAATCAGCACAAAACTCAATATTACCTCGCCCCTGTAATCAGCATGAACTGTTGTAGCTTGTCACGCTGACCTCTCCCCAATTTATTCTGTCAGCCAATTCACAAAACAAAGAAACTAGCTGATGATCCCTAGCTAAATTAGCCGATAACATACACATCAACAATTAAACAAGAAATAGAAACCAACGAACGAAAAATACACCGAAGTAGAACGATTTTCATAATAACCGAACTTTAACAAAGAAAAACCCGACAGCGATTTTACCAAAAAAAAGAACTGAAGAATCAGCAGCGTAGATGCAGACACTTACCATCCCCGAAGATGATACCCAGAGATTACAGAAAAACTAAACAAGCGACGATGAATTCCTAACAGAAAGACAACGAAATTAACAAAGAAAAAGACAGAACGATCAGAAGAAGCACGATCCCTCCTGTGTTCACTGTGTCGTTTTCCACTTGTAATAAGCGGCCCGCCCAAATGACAAAACAAAAAAGGTTGGTTGTTCAATTAGGGCGACCCAGCGCACTTCGTAGGACCCAAGATGCACGAGCCTGTTATCCATCCACTGCCTACAGCGGGAGGTATTCGTTGCTCTGTTGCCAGCCTAACGCGATACCCTCCACTCTAAGGACCAAGAAGCCTCAGCCTTCGCCGAGACCCCGCGGCCCAACTACAGGCTTGGATCGGGCAAGCCGCCTTCACACCAAGAGCCCAAGTGTCCGAATAAGCCCAACGTCCAACCAACCCAATGCCCTCCGAAGAGTTATAGGCTTGGAAGCCCGGCGAAATGACAAGCACTACACGCTATTTTAAACAAGAATCTAAAACTTTTGAAAACCGATGTGGGATACAACATTCTTTCACACACAATACCTTACAAAAAATATATTAAGAATGGTTATATCTCTCACACAGTAATAAGAGAAGATAGTCCGATTTCTAATGCACCCTTCTTCTGGTATGCCTGAATTTTGCCAAAAGAAGAATCAAATTTGCTGCTAAAATGTAAGTTCACAGAGGGGAGTGTTACAGATGTTCTATCTGAAAGGAAGGATGTAGGCTTCTACAGCAGCTTAGATTCATGATAAGTAGAGGTGAGCATATACTCACTAGCTGCTGCATAGCACAATTTTTACCAGACCCAGAGCCAGGCAAGAAACAGTGATGAAGAACAGGGCGACAAGGTCGCGGCCTGACCATTTCCTTACCACCTTCGATTCAACGCGCAAGCTCTTTGCTCGACGAAATGCATCAACTTCCTTCATGAGATCGAAGTCCAGGCCTTTCTTCTTCAGCTCCTCGACACACTTTGACAACAGGGATGAATCCTCAAGCTCCCTCTCGAGCAGTGTCTGCAGGTGGGCTTCGGTGTCGGTTTTGTATCTGATGGCCCAAATGAATCCAAGGGAGCTAACCATGGAGCAGAGAGATGGGATCCAGTATCTCTTGCACAGGGTGGAACTTCCAGGCGGTGTGCCAGAAGAAGCAGTGTAGAGGAGGAGGAGGAGGGTGGAATGGAAGATGAAGAAAAGGTAGTAGAGCTGTGTGATCTCTCGTCGAGTTGCATCGACTTGAGTTTCTTTGAGGGAGATACGGTGGAGGATGAGTTCCTCCTCCTTGAGCCACTGTTTTAGAAGGAGACGGTGACTTGGAGTTTCAGCAATCTGGTGCAATGGGTGTAAAGGTTTCGTGTTCATCATCTTCACAATTCTGCACTTGAAAAATAAATCATTACTTTAAGCTTCGGAAATTCAAATTCCTGAGTTGCTCTAAACCACTTAATGCAAACAAACATCAACAAATTAGAAGATAACAAGATGTCAAAATATGCCATAGATGTCATGATTTAATCCCTTGAAATCTAATCCAGTATTCGTGTCTAGTCTTTGTTCATGTTCCAGATACCGGTGCTGAGAATGCTATTCATTGTTGAAAAACGCAATTCATAGATGAGAGTCTGCGATTCCTAAATCTGTTCACTGGCATCATAAGACTGGCTCTACGGACAAAATGTTCATGAAAAAAAAAGAAGCCGGAGTAGCACTTGCGAGATTCGCTGCCTGAAGAAAGTATATCAAGCCCCAACACGAAAACAAGAAAACAAATACCAATTTTTATCACATTCCTAGTGAACCCAGAATCCCGTTACGAAGCCAAAGTACAACATGTTTCCAATATACCTAGTGACCCATCAAATATCGTGAACAACCTTCGATTCATTTATTTGTCACCATCTGTTTTCAGGAGCACAACGCTCCATTTCTTAGCTTCTGAAAAAGAAGCCTTCGTTCCTTAAGGAGCTCTACGGGTAAGCGGGAAACCCATAGATCGAAAATGAAAAGCCACACAGTGAAACGAACACAAATGCAAACCAGAGAGCAAAGAAACACTCTTCCGATACAGCAAAACACATCGAAAAAAGAGCAAAGAATATTCTTCTATCTCACCGAAGTATGAGGCGCAGTACAATCAGGGATATTCCACTTGCAATTCCAAATACACTCCGTAGTTTCTCGCTCCCTTCATCTCTACCAAAAACATCTCCAGGCGTTGGATTTTTTCAGCCGTTTCTCTGACGTCACTTTTTTTTGAAAGTATTGCACACACCCCCTCTGACTCTCCATTATTTACACGACTTTCCCCAAACTTTTTAAAATAGTATTTGTGCAACTGTTACACAAAGCCCAATCCATCTACGGAAATAGAAAGCCCAGGACCAAAATCAGCACTAGCCAGGGGCCCAATACCAACTACATCCATGATTTATAACGTGCTCCTCAATATTCATTTCCATATAAAGCCAAAAGGACACTTAAAAGATCGTGCACAACAAAATTCCAAGAAGAAGCCTCCCTGTCTCATCTCTCTATAATTCGGATTCCGATTACCGATCGGCCGGAGCCTGCTCGTGGAAAAGTTCTTCTCCAGCACCGGTACCCCATCCAGTGTAAGCACAAGGGCCTTCTCATGAGGTTTCTAGAACTACGCAAGGTGACAAGTCACATGATGTTTGAGTTCCATCTGGTGAAGCAACCAAATGATTTGAATATACAGCGCCCAATCTGCGTTTCGTTTCCATTGGATCCAGGAGCAGACATCGAAGAACAAGGTAAATTACTGGAAATATGCCGCGATTTGAGAGGCGCAGAATGGCGGTTTCCATGGCGCCGGCGGAATACCGGCAGCCTGAGCAGATAGTCCCACTGGGACCAATGTGCTTCGCCGATCATTTTGAGAGACTAACAGAATCCAGTCATCACTTTTTGTTCTGCCTTTTGAACATCTCTTCAACAACTGCGAGTTCAACGAACTCACTGTGGATCCTCAATGCAAGACAACAATGGCCGCTCAATGAAGAGTTTCTGGAAAAACATTCACGGTTTTCATCGAAAAAACGGAGTAAGAATCAAGAACTGGCTGTCCATTTTTTTGGGATTATGAAGACAGGCAGACAGACAGTATGAGCTTGTAAGGGCTAAGAGCAGCAATCACAGCCGCTCCAACTGCTACATTCATGAGCTTCACGGTTGCTCACCCATCGTGTCAGGCTGCTTGCTGGTCATAAGATACCGAGGTCGAATCTGATCATACTCAGACGTTGAAGCGAAACAGCATCACGTCTCCTTCTTGAACTACATATTCCTTTCCCTCCGATCTCAACTGCAAGCACTCCACAGGATTGAGGATTTCAGAAGTTGGACAAGTTATAGGGGAGTTCAGTTCACTCACCAGTCCCTTTTCCCTTGCCGAAGAGAATGAACCTGCCATGACAAAGTCGTCGTATGCAACCTAGCAACCCATGTGATTCAAAATCAGCAGTCTCAGAGAAAAACCAGCCCTTGAATCACACATTCAAAGATGGAAATACCCACCGTTTCGGCACGAATGAATCCCCTCTCAAAGTCGGAATGTATGACTCCGGCTGCTTGAGGGGCAGTCATCCCTGTAAGTGACAGCCTATATGTTAGAAATATGATCTCTAGTGGCTCAGGAAAATCTAACACAAGGAATAAGATCGACCTGCTCGAATGGTCCAAGCTCTGGTTTCCTACAAGAAAGACAACGGCAATCCATAAAGTCAAGTGTCAGCACAGAGAGTATTAGCAGACAATGAAATTCCTGGATCACCTTTTCACCAGAAGTGAAATATGTACGTAATCCTAAAAGTCTGTATGTTGCCCGGACAAGGTTGCCGAGACCACTTTCGGTCACTCCAAGTGATTCCAAGTACTCGAGCCTCTCCTCTGGAGGAATTTCTGTAAGCTCTGCTTCAACCTGGGGCACAAGAAACATTAGTGAAGAGTGTCATGTGGATGTATTTTAAAACTTCTTTCTTGAATAAGAGCAGAAAGCTGGTGAAAATAGTGAGAAAAGGGAGACATTGTACAACAGGATCCCCGCTTTCAAGTTGATCTTACAGGTGTTTTTTCAAAACAAAGAAGAACAATTATAAGAGCTAAAAAACAAAACAAACCTGGGCTGAGACTGTTATTAGTCCAGATTGCAAATCAGATGCAAGTTTCATCACGTCTTTTACATAGATATTATTTTCAGGCTCAGCTAAATCAGTCTCGGCAACATTTGCAACATATATGACAGGTTTCATTGTGAGAAGGCAGAGATGTCTAATGGAATCTCTTTCAAGATCAGATAAAGAGATTGATCTTGCAGGTTTTCCATCCAACAGTGCTTGCTGAATCTTTTCCAGGGCGGATTTCTCCGCCTCTTCCTGCAACAACCAAAAGTATGTTTTAACCAAGAAATGGTCATACAGACATGATAAAATAATAAACGTCATCCTAGAACCTTCACTTTGGCTTGTGGCTCTTTCGCTTTCCCTTTCTTGAGTCTTTCCATCCTTTTATCAACCTGCATTCTTTTAACCGAGCTCATTCCTTAGAATCCATGAGAAAAATAAACGCGAACATATGTCAAGGAGGCAAGACACAGAGAACAGTAGATGATGTTCATCCATTCCCACTCATTCTATTTTCTGATTTTTCTAATCACAGAGTTCCATAGCATTAAAATGACATGCAATCAGGATTGCTGCAACTGCAGAACCTCATACCTGATCCAAATCTGAAAAAATTAACTCCAAGTTGATGACTTCAATGTCAGATTTTGGATCAACTTTTCCATTCACATGAATAATGTCATTATCTTCGAAGCATCTAACCACCTTCAAAAGAAACAAAGTGCAAATCATTAATGGTTATTAAGCCAGAGGCCAGTCCACATCTTATTTTCATAAAAGGGTTGTGAAATGTGGGGCTTTCAAATCAGTTGAACTAAACAACGAGACATAGTTTCCTATGGATGGTAAGAATATGGAATAATGAAGGAAAAAAGGATACCTGGAGTATGGAATCCACTTCCCGAATATGAGACAAAAATTTATTACCCAAACCCTGCAAATGTTTCGACAATGAGGAAACGCTGAAACCCCTTACAAACATGGATTGCTTCACCATGCTTATTATAATGCGTACCTCTCCTTGGCTGGCTCCCTTGACAAGACCAGCGATGTCAACAAACTCAATGGACGCTGGGACAGCCCGTTGAGATTTGCAAAGTTCTGAAAGAACATTGAGCCTAGTATCTGGAACCGCGACAATTCCTACATTTGGCTCTATGGTACAGAAGGGAAAGTTTGCAGCTTGAGCTTTTCCGTTCTCAACCTGCGTATAACGAAGGGCATCAATACTCATGACCCATTTGCACTCTTGCAACAAGTAAAAGGATAAGACATATGTGGAAAATTGTCTACGAAAAGTGTTTTTCACAAACGATCCGACTGTAGGTCGGATCGCACCAAGAGGGGTTGAATTGTACTGAGAACCGAATCAAAGTATAAGCTCAATATCGCACGCTTATGGCTCTAGCCTTTTCAATCAATCCAGAAACTACGAAACAGGAACAGAAAAAGCGAATCCAGTATTCATCTGAAAAGACCAATTCTAAAGAAAAGGCAACCATGAACAACGTCACATACTACGGCGTTGAAGAGAGTGGACTTGCCGACGTTGGGGAGCCCAACAATGCCGGCTTTCAAGCTCATGCTTATCTTCGCGGCGGAGAAACAGCGATTCACCATCAACGTATGCTGCGTGTACGGCCATCGCGGTTGCAGAGGGCACTTCAAGGGTAGCGACGTCATCAGATAGGATGACAGTACCCTCGCCATTGCTGTTCAGAAATTTCGTGGCGAATACCGAACACTGGAACACAGTTTTATCTTTTGCTTAACAGACCTCGGCGCCCTACGACAACCGATAATTGCATTGGAGCACCACAGTTTATCGTATTCCCAGAATCAGCCCAGCACCATGACAACAACCTTCATCGCCACGGCACGGGCATTCGATAGCTCAAAGCTTCGGAATTCTAAGAATACAGTCAACTTTTCGCAATCACAGACAACAGCATGATTCGATTTTCGCCTTCTTCAACTGATATGTTCATGGGCTTTGTATGAAAGATCCAAAATGCAATGAGAAAAGCAAAACTAGCTTCAAGGAAAGCTATTAACCAAATGAAAGTCGGCTCAAGGCCCGTTCAACAGCAAAGGAAAACCAGTAGCAAGTCACAAGATTAGAGCAGGAACAATTGAAAAGCTTTCACAGCGAAAGCCGTTTGATGGGGTCATAAGGTCTACTTGGATCTCTGCCTCATCTTTCGGCGCTTTCTCTTCAATCTCCTCATGCGCTTCTTCTTCCACTGCAGAAGTGTCACCGCACAGTTAGTATTCTGAAGTAATCTCGAATGGGAACAGAATGATGGTAACAAAGAACGGGAAACACGGGCAGGGGTGATAAACTATAGCATGCTTTGAAATGCGAAGGAAACATAAAACCATCAAAACCCAGTCGATAGAGTGAAGATTCCAACTTCTTAACCATAAACCCTAAATTTTAAGAAATGGGGATCACAGAACCAATGAATTGAGTAAACCGGAAGCATGCTTAGGAACCCACAGATTCAGCCATAATTTAACCTATTGGAACAGCGCATCACATGGAAAATCTAAACAAAATCGCCTCATCATGGATTGATTGAAGCTAGATGTCAAAAGAACCCAATTACGTTGGATGAAACCTACGAAATAATCAATTTAAAAAAAGACTACCACCGTCTTATATTTAAGAGAACAAACAAGCAATCGGCGATTGAAGATGCCAACACTTAGCAGAACGAAACATCCCAAGAATCGAAGACCACAACATAGGGCACAACACCAACGAAAAAAAGAGAAAAGAAGCTGAGCTTCGCACCTTCGCCCTCATGCTTGAGTTTGCTCGGGAATCTCAGATCGACCTCAGCGTGTCGCCGCAAGCGCCTCAAATCAGCCTTCGAAATGAGGAACCTCGTTTTTATACGACATCGAGAACCCTAATTTTCCCTTCTTTGAAGGTGGCCCAACAAGATCGAAAAGCCCATTCACTGAAAGCCCCGCTTAAGCCCAATATCTTTTTCTTTTCAAAGAAAAAAACCTCTTCTTTTTCTGTAGCAGGCTCAACTCATACCTAAATTGAACAATAAATTCAGTTTATTTAAATATTTTAAAATGTAATTAAAAATTATTAATGTTCTTTTTTTTCGTAGAGAATCGAATCATACATGCTATCCACTTCTATCATTAGTGTATAAAAAATATCCAGCACCGATGCGGGATTATGATCCGGAATAAGAACATTGCCTTCGTGTATATAACCAACACGGGATGGCCATCCAGGAGATCCAAGGAGCATGCCGGAGATGTTCTTGATACAAATGTGCCAAGTGAGTTACCGAATGAATCCTGTCATTGATAGCCAACCACGGCATCCTCTTCTTTCTCATCTCTGTCCGCATTCCGGCGACTGAGTTCGTTTCTGAAGAGGCAAGAAAATGGAGCATGAACACGGATGGAGTTCTGTGCATTCCTTGTGCACTGAGTGAGGTAGTTAGGTACCTGAGACAATCCCATATGGAGTCATAGTACAGAATGGCCAAAAGTGTGCGCTTTCTTTCTCTTTGGCCCTCCACAACGCGTCTGATAACAGGTAGCTGTTTGATCCCCTTGGCCTCCATTAGCTGCTTTGCCATGGCCAGATCGATGTCCGCGTAGCATACCAAAAGGGTACCTTCCGCTCCATGGCTTCTTGCACCACGGCTCAGGATGGATGAAATTGTGGATGAACGCACCTGCGAGAGTAACCGACCGTCGCTTCAATGCATCAGGAAAAGATAAAAGGACAGAAGAAGCAACAAAAAAGTCGAGTTCTTTTATGGTAGAACCGTACATCTCCTGTGTTACTATTGTAGGGATCACCAGACCTCCTTGACAAAAACCGCCTGATGTCCCCATGCGTCAAAATTCCTTCTAAATGGTCCTCAGCATCCACAACCAGGACACAGCGCTGCTGACCGTCCCTCATACAGATTAGTGCTTCTCTCACTGTCTGAGACACGTAAACCTTCAAGTAATTGCTGGACATAGCGTTTGATACCTGAGAAGGAAAAGGAGCGGCTGTTGAGATGCTCTCAAAAACTCGGTTTTGTGGTAAACATTGTGTAAGACAAACCTTGAGATTTTCTAGTATGAAATCAATATCTATTGGCTGAAAGGTACTGGAGCTGCTAATAACAGAGAGCTCGGTATCACCCAGCCGTGGATCATCAGTTTTGTCATCAGTTGGAGAAACAACAGAGTAACCTCGGGTCGTGTTCTTGGCATCCATAGCACCCGCTTCTGTTGGAGGAGCCGTCACAGAGGGCACCCATATAGCTAATCCAACTGCCCCCTGTTTTTAAACAAAGCCATGGTATCATGTTCAAAGTGATAATGTCCTAGAAATGCTTCCGCGTCTGAATTTTCTGGAAAATTCTACAGTTGGAACACTATTTAAATAAAAAAAAGTGACGCAAAATAATAAAAACAAAAACTTTAGTCACAAACAATGCTTGTCTTCAAGACTGCTGAAACCTTTTTCTATTGAGCATTTTTGCAATTTAAACACGGAAGATGAGTCACAAAAATCATCACAATTAAACATCAGGATTTTTAACGTCAAGTGATAATGTAGCTTCTCTAGAACCCATAAAATTAGAAGATCATCATACAGAGAATGTTATACCATGAGGGGAAGCAATATTCTGTAATCCTTTGTCAGCTCAAATAGAAGAAGAACCGAAGTTAAAGGTACAGAACATACAGAGGCCAGCGTTGCAGCCATCCCCACCTACATTGAAACTCAGGACAGCACTGTCAGTATATGGAAGAGCATATAATTGAAGAGGAATGTATAGCAGACATGGAGATCTAATGACAATACCAACGCATAGGCCTGTGGCTCTGCAACCGCAGCATTCCCAGGAATAGCTGAGTTTATAAGCTCTCCGGCACACCCACCAAATACAGCCCCGACAGCAGCACCAATCATCAAACTAGGTGCATACAAACCGCCAACAAGGCCAGAGCCCTTGCAGAGGGCAGTGGCAACAACTTTTGCTGCTGACAACTGGGCAAGGAGCCAGATTCCTGGAGCTGACGCAGTCTTTCCAGTATGTAGTATTTCATCGACATTAGTGAATCCCCAATATAATATTCCAGGATACCTTAGAGCAATTAATCCGGCCCCCAAACCCCCCAATGCAGGGCAGACAACATCTGGGAGTTCAAACTTTTCCCTCAAAAATTTAAATGCAGCATCAAACCATCCTACCAAGCGAGTGAAAACCACGCTCACAACTCCACAAAGCATCCCCAATATAAGGTACAAAGGAAGTTCTGAGGCAAAACATTACAACCATCAGAAAAATGTTTTGACGCAGGAATAATAAAGAACAAAACAAACGTGAAGACGATGCTTTGGATTCACAGAAATATAAACAGTATAAATACCAGCAGCAGATTTCAAATCATACGTGGGCACTGTAAAAGCCTGTTTCTCCCCAAGCACAGCATTTGATACAGTTGATGAGATTACAGAGGCCAATATTATCATTGCTGTTGTAAATGGAGGAGAGTTTTCTGCACGAAGAGGCCTCAAAACTGTCTCAATAGCAAAGAAGCATCCAGCAACTGCTGCATTGAAACCTGGGATACACATGCAAAACTAATATGAATGTTCTAGTCCATGCAAAACTAAGAAAGCAACTTTTTATGGATACAAATATTCCTCAAAAGGTGCCAATCCTAGGCCAAGTGATCGGAATACGTTTCATATACTTCCCATGCAAGTTCCCTTATTACGATGAACAATGTAGTGATCAAAATGCTCAATTCGAAAGTAAAGAAAGTTAATAAAACAGACACGCGAGATGATATAATAGAGGAAATCAAAAAGCTTGAATCCAAGGCCGACAAGTGGGAATAACCTGAAGCAATTCCAGCAGCTGCGCCAGCAGCAACGAGAGCAATTCTCCTCTCTCTGTTGTTCTCCATCGTAACTGATAATCCATAAGCACATGATTTACCAATATCAACACTGGGACCTTCTGGTCCCAAAGAACAGCCAGTGCCCAATGTTACAGCAGCCTGGATAGCTTTCAACGTGGGAAATACTGCAGCAAGGACGTCCAAGCCTTGAACTTCAGAGGTTGACTGCTTTATTTGATCCAGGATTTCGATGAGACCATGCAATACACCAACTACAACCCCACCTAATACAGGAATCAACAGTATTCGGTGCCAAGTATCAGCTAGACGTTGAAGCCGAAGCCAAGCTGCACCTTCATTTGGGGTACCAGCCCAAGCCCACTCGTGAACTAGATGTACCTGAAAAAGAGACAATTTCACGTTAGTTGTGAAAATAACTAAAGATCTAATTCAACAAAGAACAGCATTCCCAAAGAATGGATTCTGGTTAGCATCCAAAACCAAAATCAAGAACCCTATCAACGCAGATTCTAAAATGCGCAACCAAAACCTTGAATTAAACTGACCCCGCGATTAAAAGCGGCTACGCAAAGACCCGTGGCAACACCAAGAAAACATCCGACGAGTAGGAGCGCCCACTCCGGCGGAGCACTATCCGCAAGATAATCTTCACTGGGGCTTCCGTTGGCGGCACCCGCATGATCCGAATGGAAGGGTGAAGAAGGAGAAGTCGCAGGAGGGTGGTGATGCTCCCTATCCGGCCGCAACTTAACACTCAAACGGCGGCCCGAACTGGACGATGCACGATCCAAACGCTTCAACAGATCCGATGCAAATCCACCCTTATTCCCGTTACTAGTTCTCGACGGGCTCTGCAACCCTCCACGCTCCAGATCGCCATCACCGACCGATTGCAGCAACAAGGCGCGATCTCCATAATCCCCGCCAGATGACATCTCTCCAAGTAGCCCAATTCCCCTAAAACCATCCCCTGATCGGAGAAACCCACGTCCGTAAATGCCCCATCAGGTTTCCCAAGATTATGTTTCTCCCTTCTTCCCCTCAATCTTACTACAGCAAAAACACCTCGTAACTAAGGCGTCGCAATTGAAATCGGCCTCAGAATCAACGAATAAACCTCCAAAGGAACAGATTTGCAGGCGCCCAAATCAAAATTGCTCAGACGAATTCCTGGGGAAAGTCAAAGGAATCATACGGGGAATGTCCTTCCCAGACGCGGTGTCCTGTCCCGACTCGGAGTCGCTTCCATTACCCTCCCTAAATTTTCAATAAATAAAGGCATTCTCGCAGCTCATTTTTTAATTACTCTACTCAGTTGACCATTCCACAAGTCTACAAAACTACACAAAAAAGCAATTTTTTATTAAAAAAATATTATAAATACCATTTGGATCATACAACATAATTGACCCTTGACCCCGTATGTTATGGTACAAGATGTATGCTCTATTTAATTGCGACCTATTTGGTACGTGTGATTAGCTGATTTATGTGTATTTGAATTATTTTTAATCTGTTCGAAAAATAAGATGTGAAATCATGAAAAAATATAAATATAAATCGAGTTGACGAATCGATATATATAAAGCTACAAAAATACTCCCTTCAGCTATGTTTGGTTAAAATAAAAATAAATGTAGTAGTTTAATTACTTATTGTTAACCAAATATTGAATAACAATATACCATTTAATTATCTCTATTTATCTCACGAATCAAACATATCCTTAGTATTTATTTATTTTTCTTTGTACAAAGTAAATCTCATGTTTTTATTTTTTAATGATTTTGATAAACCCTTGTACCAAATACATAAAATATAATGTATACCCATTTAAACCTGTCCAGATTCATCAACCAAAGTTGGTTTTTACAAAGATTGTGTTATGCTGTCGATGTGGGATGTCCTCTTGCTCCTTCAATGGAGGTCCTTTTTCATTTGTGTAACGGTGCGTTTGTCCTAAGAACGAGGGGCGAAACTGAGAAAGTGCGACGTGGGAATTCAGAAGGATCTCATTGCAACATCCATGTCGTGCGCTCTGCCAACCACCCATTTTGTAGGCGGGCCCAATCCAGATCAATCATCAACCGCCCAGTTAAGTTTCTCTGTTCGTTTGTTTTTTTTTTTTCCTGTCTAATACTCTTATTGGTCTGATGATTCGTGTCACTCCAGTTGTCGAGCTTGGGTGCATGTTGCTGGGCGGGAATTTCAGTAAAGGTGTCGATTTTATGAGTAGCTGTGGTGATTTCTGTGTTTGTTGATTGGTCCTTTTGTGGGTTTTGTTGATCTTGATCTGGAAGGAGTTCCTTAATTATCAACGTTACGAGTTATGTCCGTTTTACTGAAAATGGATCTTGAAAGTGTGAGTTCTCCGGCTGCGAAATTGAGAGATGATGGAGAAAGTGAGCAGAAGCCAGCTGATGATAAGGTGGCTCCGGATTCCGGATCAGGTTTGGGTTCTCCTTCATCGATTAAGAAAGGGCGTGGCTTAAAGAAATGGAGAAGGATTCCTAGGGATGCAAGTAAAATTGGGACCAGCAGCAACGGATCGGGTCAAGTTGGTGTAGAGGAATTGCGGGATCCAGCCCCAACTCCTACTAAGAGGGCATCATCTTACGCTGAGAAGCAAAGAAAGAGTGAAGCTTCTTTATCGTCACCAATTGATGCTGGATTGACTTCAGAGAATGGTCAGGATCAAAATGCAAACTCTCCAGGTTCGGTAACCAGTGGTCTGAAGATGAACTATGAGATTCCATTAGTTGTAGGGTCGTCTCATGATAAGGGAAGAATGAGGTTGGGTGGAAAGAATTCGGGAAAGGCTCGGATTCAGACGATGAAGAAGCATAGAGGGAAGGAAAGTTCACCAGCTTCTTCATCTGGAATGCACTCTGTAATCAATGGAATACAGTCTCATCTTGATGGAGAAAATGGTGATAAAGTTTTGGATACATTGAATCAAGCTAGTGATGGAATGGATGCTGAAAGAGGGATCTTGCCTGCAGATGAAGTCACCACGGCATCTCCGGAGGTTCACAATGTAAGTAATGAGAATCATGTTTCACATGAAGATCAGGACCCACTGGCTGAAGTCATGTTTGAGCTTCAGACAGTACAAGAGGCATTAGAGAAAGGTACGGTCTGGCATCTGCTTCATTATATTTGCTTCTGTGTTGCATATAATAGATGAATTTATGCATCATCAAGTGATCCCGGGCAAATAAATTAGATATGGGGCGTGGTCGCAGTGTCATTGCATTATGAGGGATTTTCTTTTCTGCTACTTGCATAGCTCTTACTTAATCCAGGCGTTTTCAAAAGAAAAAAATGGCCAAATGCAGGGAGTTTCACACACGGCTTTAGCTTCCTGAGTGTTTTTTTTTAATGTCATGCAGAGCTTTTCTTGTTAACGGAAATCAGCAAGGATGCTGGAGAGTCAGAACCAGGCAATGTCTCCGAATGTACATATGTGGGAAAAGACCACCATGGAGGAAAGGGTTCCTCCCAGGATATAGAAGTAGAGGCGAATAACAGAGATTTAGGAGTGGAAAGTGAAGACCTGTTCAAGAAAATTATTGAGGCTGAAGTTATCTACACGGTTACATCTGGAGCAGCTAATGAGCTGAGATCATTCAGTTTGATTCAGGCTACTGTTTCAGAAGAAGAGGAGAGTCATCTTTCAATCGATACCAGAACATACAAAGAGCTTATACACACTGAAAACACACTTATACCCGAGGCAACGAAGGCGGAAAAGAATAGTGAGGAAATCAGTAGACTTGAGGTAACATCCCAGTCACGGAAAACATTGCAGAAGCTTGCATGTTGTGCATTCATTCAGCTGCTGCTTTTACTAGCAATTATCAAACAGTTCGTTTCTCAGTCATCGCCAAACGATGGGAGCTTTACCCCCACCTAGTTCTCATGAGCGAATCTGTAGAAAAGCAGAACCTTGAGGCGTAGTTGGTTCCAAGGCGAGATCTTTCTTTTGAAAGTGAAGTTGTAGTTATGAATTTTTGTTGAATGAACAGTTGAAACTTTCAACACAGCTACAATTTGACAGTGAGGCACATTGAGCTCATTCAATAAATATCAAAGTTTCCATCAGATTTCGCGATGCCTGTTTTCATTAAGTGCAAGCACCCAAGCTTTGACAGTGACCATCCATTACAGGCTGAAGCATACTTCATGTCCACCCATACAAATTAGAAAAGCAGTATGCTCTACAGCCATCTTACGGTTACAAGACAACAAGTCAATTTAAATTTGCGTACATTGCAGAAGATGTAAATGAAAAACAGTTATTGTCAAGTTGGAGCAGGATGGGATGCTTTGTATTCTTGCATTTCAGCCTTGTACCGCTCCTTGTCTTTTAATCCTTTATCCTGATACACCTGAAGAGACCAGTAGCCGAAAAATGAACCAACACTCGCTATGGGGCCATAGACGAAAACTGTGAAGAATAGGGGCTACTAAATTTGAAGTACATGAAAAAGAAATGCCCTGTATACACTGAGAGCCACCAAGAACTGAGCTTCCCAGTGAAAGGAAGAGATTTATTACCTGTCTTTCAGCATCGGACAGCCTGCTCCATAATTGTCCAATTTTCTTACTTATAGCTCTTTCTTGTCCATGGTACATAGGCCTCAGTGTGTGATATTGTTCTGCAAAGAAGAAGGTATACCCACTTCTATTTCGTCTTGGATGGGCAGGGTCCTTAAAGGCCATTTGGTGCTTTCTTCGCTTGCGCCGCTTCGGACCAACCAAACTTTGAGAAGCATTTTGTTCTGTGGCAGTGTGATATAGGACACCTTTCAACTGCTCACCTCCATAATCAACAGTAACAAGATACCCATAATCGAACTTTCCATCAATTGTTCCAACCACGAAACTGCCATCCTTGAGGTCTGGACTTGCTGCAAATTCAATGTCAAGATTCACACATTGTTTCAAAACTAAAGTACGTTTGGAATGCTTGATGCAAATGATCAGAAGGAAGCATAAACATCTGTGCCACAACTGCTACTCAAAATGACATACTAACACCATATGATGATAGGTGCTTTCCCGAATACTTGTCCATGTGATAAAATGAGTACAAACACCAGGAAAACACCACTGACCTTCAAGTTGGTCTGATGAAGTCTCTGCATCGATATCATGCCCATTTGTGCTCCGATTGGCTTGATCTATGAGGTTTTTTATTTCAAGGAAAAAAAATGTAAATATAACAAGCAATGTGTGCTTGATGTGATATGGTCAAGAAGATACCTGCATTTGAGATGAATGGTTTTTCTTTCCGTAGATAGTACACCTGCTCGAAATCATACAGCAGCGAAAGATAATATTTCCGTAAGATGAATGAAGCACTTGTGATTGTCGATGGAAAATTAAAGGCTCCAGTAACTTCCTTCCATCTTCGATCGTTAATCACCTATTGATTTCAGAAAAAAAATAAGAAGTATTGTGAAACCCAAAGAATCTTATTCCAGCTAAAATCAGGTTTGCTCTTCAGTTTTTCTCACAAAGAAGTCATGGAAAAAAATGTGATTTTGCAGCTAAAATCTCATTTTCACAGTAGAGCAAACCTTCTCAATTCCACCACGAGATGTGACTTCTAAGAACAGCTGGTGTAAATCCAAACGGTTTCCTCCCAACACAGGAATCCTGCAAGGAAAACTGTGGCAGTTACACGAAGATTCGATCTTCTTAAATGAGCAACCAAAATACAATGAACCCACAACTTCAATTCACAAAAAAAAAAAAAAAAACAAATATGTCTGAAGGCAGATACAAAATGAAACTGTGCCCTAATTTGAAAACTGCCCCGAGTTTGAGGAAAACACAGTACAATGTAAAAAGAATCCAAGCAGATCCGTACGATCAAACAACCAGATAAATCCCAACAATCAAAAGGCTGAGGAACGATTGCACATGAAAAGTCACTACAAAGCAGAGATCAAGAGGAAGCCCAGAAAGAAAAGCAGCTGTGATCCGACATTCAAAAGCCAAAGATGCGAAATTTGAACAAAAAACCCCCCAAAAAACCGTCAAATCAAAAGAAGAGGAGCAGACCCTGAAACAAACCTGAATCTGGTACCATAAAAATGATGAAAAGATTGAAGCTTTTCCAAAAAAAGATCCGGGTTTTGGATAATCTCTTGATACCCAGCTTCCGGTTTGGGGTAATACGAGTATTTGGAAACGGGTTCCTGAGAAGGTGGCTCGTGGAACATTTTAATCGTGGGAAGTAAAAATTTACGCGACAAAAAAATGGATTGTAATGCTTGTATTAGATTTTGGTGCAGATTCCACAGAATCAATCAAAGATTTGCAGAACAAAATACACGCAAATGCAATGAAATTTATATATCTATATATATTCTTCTGGTTCAGTTTAACCCTAGCTACCAGTTTCATTTCAAAGGCGGTCCACCGGCCGCTTTTTTCCACGGCGGCTAACAATAATTTGTCTTTCATTTTTTATTTAAATAATTTTGCGGGAAAGACAAAATGTTGAAGCTATCGGATAGTTCGACCCGGCGCCGCCCAAAGTCGGTTGATTTGCAAAACCACACAAAAGGGCGCTAAAGTTTTGGACCCCGGTGTGACGAAATGGAGGCAACGGCGACGCCACAGGCAGAGCAACCGCGGAAACGTGGCCGGCCAAAGGGATCTACTAAGGCGAAAGTGGAGAAGGACAGGGAGGCTGCTGCGGCTTCCAAAATGAGGGGATCTGCCGGCGACAAGAGAACTGCTGCCGCCGACGAGAGCTACGCGCACTGGAAAATGCTTGTGCCGGTTCTTTACGACTGGCTTGCCTCGCATAACCTAGTTTGGCCTTCTCTCTCTTGCCGGTACCGTTTTCTCAACTGTTTTAGGGTTTTGGGTTTAGTGCAGATGCATTTACTTCGTCGGAGGATGTGATTAGAGTTTATTTACGGTTGCCAAGCTTCATTTTCGCAGCTGGGGTCCTGTTCTTGACAAGGGAACATATAAGAACAAACAGAGACTTTACCTGTCCGAACAGGCATACTTGCTTTTTTTCTGGAATTTCCCATTATAGTTCTCATTTTTCGAAATGCTGAGCTGGCCTTTTTGGTCAGACTGATCATACCCAGCCAAACACGTTGATTGTTGCTAACTGTGAGGTTGTCAAGCCCCGAGTTGCCGCAGAAAACCACATAGCAAATGTATATAGTTTTACTTTGTATTTTTTTGGATGAGGTTGTTTACTAGTAGCTGATGGGTTCACATTAAATTCTTCTTGCCAGTTCAACGAAGATGCCCGCTCACCATATGTCAAGAAGTATAAGACCATATTGCATCCAGGAGAGGTAGAATGATGATTTTTAGTTACTTCTGTTCACGCAGAATCATACCCTACAGAACATATGAGCCTTATGTCAATATGCTTGTATTTTCCTGTCTTGTATGCTTGTACGCCGTCTACTTCCATTGCCTTGGCCATGCTTTATATTATCTGCCTGATGAATTTCTAGGTAAACCGGATCAGAGAATTGCCCATGAATAAAAATATAGTGGCAACGCATACTGACTGTCCGGAAGTAAGTTTTAACTTGCTTATGTTCTTTCCTAGCATGCTTTTAGTCCTAGCGATCGAATTGAGTCAGGTCTTATTTTATGTTTTTTAGGTTCTTATTTGGGATGTTGAGTCCCAGCCCAACAGGCATGCTCTCCTTGGCGCTCAAGATTCTCGGCCAGATTTGGTAGTTTTGAGTTCCTTTTTTTTATGTTTAGTATATGTGTGAAACCGTTCTAATGAGCTTTCTGTTGTCTTACAAATTTTTTGTATTAGGTTTTATCTGGACATCAAGATAATGCAGAGTATGCTCTTGCAATGTGCCCAGCAGAACCTTTTGTTCTCTCTGGAGGTATGAAGTTATTCACTTCATTTCTTTCGCTAGACCAGCATGGATAACTTGTGATGCAATTTATTTCAGGAAGGGATAAGTCAGTGGTGCTTTGGAGCATTCAGGACCATGTTTCATCCTTGGCTGCTGACCCTACTCAATCAGTGGAATCAACTGGTTCAATTGTCAAACCAGCTGATAATTCTACAGTTGGTCCTCGTGGGGTGTTCCAAGGGCACACTGACACTGTTGAGGACGTTCAGTTTTGCCCATCCAGGTATTTTTATGAGTTCGTTCTTGGTGTTTTCATCGCATGTACTTGAAGACCGTGCATGAATACAGTTCTCTCCGTATTCATTTCAAATACTGACTGTCCCTTGACGTGAACCACATATTTGGTTGCAGCTCTCAGCAATTTTGTAGTGTTGGTGATGATTCTTGCTTGATACTCTGGGATGCAAGAAGTGGGACCAGTCCATCAATGAGGGTAAGATGAACTTTTTCCCTCTAGTTTGTCTAGTTCATATTCCCTTCTGGCATTGAAAGCTTATTATATTCTTCCTTTATGTTTTTTATACTAGGTTGAAAAGGCCCACAATTCTGATCTCCACTGCGTAGATTGGAGCTTCCATGATGAAAATTATATCTTGACTGGGTAAGAGGCAACCCAAATACAAATTTTTGGAACGGATCAGGTCCTTTGATGATGTGCTGTCTTTTTAATGTCATCCATCAGGTCTGCAGATCGCTCAGTTCACATGTTCGATCGCCGGAATTTATTGTCCAATGGAGTTGGGTTGCCTGTGCACAAATTTGAGGGTCACAGTGCCGCCGTTCTCTGTGTCCAGGTAGGCTACATTTATCTGTTTTTTCATACTTGTCCTTTTGATGTTACAAGCCAACTCATTTTTCCAATTTGCAGTGGTCACCTGACAAGCAAAGTGTCTTTGGAAGCTCAGCTGAAGATGGCTTGTTGAATATCTGGGACTACAACAAGGTATGAATCTTCGCTTCATTTTTATATCTGGGACTACAATAAAAGTATATGTGCTGATGAAAATGTAACCGAGTCCAGTAGTTATGTTTAGTATTAATGCCATCCAGTTTTACAGCAGAAATTGTATGCATTTTGGTTCGCCTGGGAACTCACAAGTTTGTGCAGGTTGGTCAGCAGGAAGAAACAGGAACTACAGTTCCCATTGCTCCCGCAGGGTTGTTTTTCCAGCATGCTGGACACAGGTACCTTCATCAGCAACCTCAATAATCCCACCATCTTCCTGGTACACATATCCCTCGAAAGATCTTGCTTTCATCTCCAACAATCCTGATTTCCTGGTTTCAGAGACAAGGTTGTGGACTTCCAGTGGAATGCTGATGATCCATGGACTCTTGTGAGCGTCTCAGACGACGGAGATTCCTACGGCGGGGGCGGCACCTTGCAGCTCTGGCGCATGACGGATCTACTCTACAGACCAAAAGATGAAGTCCTGGAAGAGCTTCAGAAATTCAAGGACCACGTAATCCAGTGCTCTGGGACTTGATCGCCAGATGAATCTTCTCTGCTGAGCCTCTGACTTGTGACCTGGTTTCATGCTTTGGAATTTCATTCAGCATGATGTTGTCAGTTATTAGATCTGGGCATTTGCTGCTTGTTATTTACTGTTGAACTCCGTAGATGCACAGGCTTCTTCTTTAGCTTGAACTGATACCTGTAAGCTCATGTCAAAGCTTCGGTTGCTGTACATGGGGAGGAAGATGATGTCTTTTTCAGAAGAGAAGGCTGGGTAAAGGGGAAAAAGCCAGAATAACAATTATTTTTTATTATTAAAAAATGAATTTTTTCAATTTTAGATTTTTTTGTTTTCCTTCCCAAGTAATTCCTGTTGTGGGACTCTCTGCACTCGAATCCCTAGGGCTCTTGTCGTTTGATTTCAATCCATATCCCCTTGACTAAAACCCTAACCCCCTTTCTCTTGGGTGTTTGCTCGATCCAATGTGCCGGAAAAGATCCGTTTGATGGAGGCGTCGTCTAACTCTTCGGCTGTTTTGGACGGCGGAGATGGCGGGAGGTCCGCCCTGCCGCATCCGATGCCAGCGGCGAACGGGCCGCCGCCATTTCTGGTCAAGACGTACGATATGGTGGATGACCCTTCCACGGATAAGATTGTTTCTTGGAGCTCCACGAACAACAGTTTTGTGGTCTGGGATTCTGCTGAGTTCGCACGAGACTTGCTGCCCAAGTACTTCAAGCACAGTAACTTCTCCAGCTTCGTTCGTCAGCTCAACACTTACGTATGGCTTCTTTAACTTGTTCTTTTCTTTTGGTTGGCCGTTTTCTAATTTCTTGGGTAAATATATGTGGTTGTTTCGTTAATTCCATCAACGGTTAGTCCTCTGATTTGGATGCGTTTGTGTCCTGAGCTTGCACCCTCAATTTCGTCATCAAGGTTTTCCGGGAATTTCTGAATCTCTAATATGTGATAGTATTGATTTTTAGATTATCAGTGAACACATGGTCTGTGCTTGTTTTCTCCGGTCGTTGATATTCTTTATATATCATTGTTTGGTTTGGTTTTGATGGGAATTTTTCTGGAGAAACAGGGTTTCAGAAAGGTTGACCCGGACCGTTGGGAGTTTGCTAATGAAGGATTCTTAAGAGGGCAAAAGTATCTCCTGAAATCTATCAGTCGTCGGAAGCCAGCACATGGACACCCTCCACTCCAGCAGCATGTAAATGCTCAGAGCTCGGTGGCATGTGTTGAAGTCGGGAAATTTGGGCTTGAAGAGGAAGTGGAAAGGCTTAAGAGGGACAAGAATGTCCTGATGCAGGAGCTTGTCAGAGTCCGGCAACAGCAACAGTCCACTGACGGGCAATTACAAACTACGATCCAGCGTCTTCAGGTTATGGAACAACGTCAGCAGCAGATGATGTCATTCCTTGCGAAGGCGGTCAACAGCCCTGGATTCCTGGCACAGTTTATGCAGCAGCCAAATGATGGTAATCGAAGGTTAACAGAAGGAAACAAGAAAAGAAGACTGAAGCAGGAGGGCACTTCAGATGACTATTCTGTTGGCCGCCCTGCTGATGGTCAAATCGTCAAATACCAACCTTTGATCAATGAGGCTGCCCAATCATTCCTCAAAGAGATTAGGAAGTTGGACCCTTCCAGGCTAGAGAACATAGGGAATAACTCTAGTGGGTTTCTGATCGGCAACATTCCATCAGTTTCTAACCAGTTGGACCCCAGAAGTTCTCCAGACAGTATATCAGGGGTGACGCTTCAAGAAGTACCTCCAGCTTCTGGGCCAGCTTTCATCCCATTAGCTACAACGATGGAAGGGGCTGCAGAGTTAGCCGCCAACCAGTTTGAAAACGGCGTTCCACTGGATGTCACTCAAGAAGCGCTTCTCATGCCAACGGCAGACTCCATACAGCCTGAGATCCCTGTGATGGTGCCTGAGGTCAGTGAAGGCAGTATTAAAACGGAAGCCAATGGCTATATAGACCCTGCATTTCCTGTAACTGCAGATATCCCTCCCATAGAAATGGACGACTTCTCCCCCAGTGTGTCCTTGGATTGGGACAACTCGTTGCTGGAAGATATATCCCAGCTTCCTGGAATCAGTTCTCCCTTCTGGGAAAAGTACCTTCAGAGCCCACCTCTTGGAGCAGAGGTGGACTCCACCCTTACCACTGAATATCCCCAGCGTGGACAGGAGGAGGATGGGTGGGATAAGTCCCAAAACATGGCTGACCTCACAGAGCAAATGGAAAACCTCTCATCTGAGCCTAGGAATGCTTGAAATGGTTTGTTTAGGTGGGAAGTTACACTCCATCACAAAGTAGTTGTATTTTACTGCCTTTACCTCGTTTTCTTATTTCACCCTTTTCTACCGGCCATGTTTGTGATACATTACCCCTCACATGTATAATGGGCAGCTCAGGTTTCTTGATTTTTTGCCCTATGACCCTTTTGTAGGGATGTGAAAATCAACAGAGCGTTTAGTTAATGGTTCAATGGTCAGCTTTGAAAATTGATTATTTGCTATATAAATTATCCAATTAAAAGCTGTGTGCCTCATGGGTGAAGAAAGCTCGCCCTTGGACTACTCATATTTGTACCAAAGCGAGTAAAGAAATGCTTCCCACAGAAGGTGTTGCGGTAACCTCTTCAACTAGAAACCTCATTCCAAGAAATCAATGGAAGCCTCCATGTAACCTGGTTGATTCTTTGCTGTATCAGTTTACTACTACTCCTTGTTTGATGATTCTGATTCCTCCGTGTTTAGAGCAACCGTCACCCCGACTTCTGCCGGCCTAATAACTCGGTCATGCAGAGTGTATCCAGCCTGAATCATCCACCGGAAAACATAAGCTTTGATGTCACCGTCACATGATACAATGAGGATTCATCACCAAACTTAATTGGCATTTCAGATACCTTTAGAACAACTGCAACAAGCCCCTCTGCCTTGGAAGCAGTTGGCACTTGAAACACTGCATTATGCTGATTTGGGTCGAATTCCTTATCGACAGGGTTGTATCTTTCGAGTCCGTTCTTTTTGAAGACCTGATCATTAAGAAATCTGGTGCTATCAGAAAAAGAGATCCAATACATGTAACCAAGACTGGGAATTACCTCTATCAATTGTTTTTCAGTCATTTCAACACCTTCAAGGAGAGTCTTGAGTTGTTGCACAGCTCCAGTTGTATCTTCTTCAGGTATTCCGATTTTAGAAAAGCTTTCTTTCGTAGCGGAGGCAGCTCTGCTCAAATTATCTGCTACATCAAGAAGCTTTTTTGCAAAATCCTGCACCAGACGAAGTATAAACACATGATGTAGAAGAGCTCTGCCTCAAAGACGCAGGCTGTGTAAATGAGGTTGAGGGGTCACAAAAGTGCACCTGAATGGCAAACTTTTTGGCATTATCCGACTCTCGTCTACTACGCTCCTTCACATTTTCCATCTCTGCCAGGCTCCTGAGAAGCTTATCCTTCATAGCACTAATCTCACTTTGTTTAGCCAACAGGTGTCCCTCCTTCTCCCGTAGAAGCTTGAAAAGGTCGTCTTTGGAAAGCTCAGTATCAAACTCTGGATCAGAATCCCAAGTGGTGGAAGAAAAAAGGGAATTAGCAACCAATGCAATTTCAAAGTACTGAATACATTAGAAAGGGATTTCGTTGAACATTACCTGAGCCTTCAGCCTTCTCAGGGTGTGCTGATTCTTTCTGTTGATGAGAATCAGCCGGACGTTCGCCATCTCCTTTTTCCTCCGATTCAGTTGAAGATTGAGGTGTTTCCTTTTCACTGGCCTGTGGTGAGGCAGTTGAAGATAATCCCAAGCATTGACCATTCAAGACTGAAGGTACAACCTAAAACGAAACAACAGAAAAAGATTAACTGCCAGATGCAAAAATTTTACCACCGAAAATGGAACGCAGGGAACAACTAATTCTCCTTGAACGTTTCAATTGCACCACTGTCTACCAGGGTGAATTTCGATCTCAAATGTTTCAATTGCATATGGTGAAAGTGTCAGAACAAAAGCGTCGAAGTTCAATTAAGCTCGGCAACATCAACGAGGAGAGCAAGAAACATAAACAGAATCCCCAATAGAATAATTGTGATGAAACCATCTTTCCCAAGCATTGAAAATCAAATACAGCACCTTGAAACCATACAGGCGAGGTTGCTGAACGCAGTTCGTCAAAGAGTGAAAATGTACGTTTTCATTCCGGCCGAAAAAGATCGCCGAAATCCGCCGCTGAATGAGCAAATCCCTGGCAAGCCGACTACTTACTCTCCAAAGTACCATATCCAGAGAGCACAGACTCTTCCACTACTCAATAAAGCGACGGACTATGGCGGCGAAACGGTGGCGTTGTCTCGCCGAGGACTAGGGTTTAAGCGGAGAAGACAGAGAGAAAAAAATTCTAACAATAATAATAATGTTCCTTTATTTAATTGTAAATTTGAAAAAAAGCATAATACTACCTATGGTTAAAATCTCAACCACTCGGGTTAGTAAGCACTTAAGTTTTTCTATTAAGAGGAGGAACGATGGAGCAGTACTTCGTTGATGGGAGCATTCATAGTCTGCTTGTTAAGGTAAGAAGCATCAGGGTTGAAGATAACGTGCCCTTTTGGTGAATTCGATCACATGAAGCATGAAGACGACAGCACTTAAGGCAATGCAGATTGATTGAGGGGCGACGCACGTTATGAATTTGCGAGCAAGTTCAATGCTCCCGTCGCCATTGCCAATCCAGTCTTTGCAGGATGCTATAAATTCTGTATCATTTGTTGGGAGGTGTCATGGAGTTGGTTCTTCTTGTTGTTTGTGTTTCTTCTATGCTTTCGCTGTGCGGGGGATTCGACTACGGGGATGCGCTCTCGAAGAGCCTCCTGTACTTCGAGGCGCAGCGCTCCGGCCACCTTCCGTTCGACCAGAGAGTCGCTTGGCGCCACCACTCGGGCCTTGAGGATGGCCTTGAGCAAGGGGTTTCGTTCGCGTTTTGTATTCTCATTTTTCATGTGGTTTTAGACATTCGCCTGAAGTCCAGTTTTATGTGGGAAGGTGGACTTGGTGGGGGGCTACTATGACGCCGGCGACAACGTGAAGTTCGGTCTACCGATGGCTTATGCGATCACTTTACTCTCATGGGGAGTCATCGAATACCGGACCCAGATCGCGGCGGCCGGAGAACTGGATCACGCCTTCGCCGCCATCAAATGGGGCACCGACTATTTCATCAAGGCGCACACTCGACCTAACGAGCTCTGGGCTCAGGTTCCTCTTCTTTTGTCGCATTGTTTTGAAATGCATTCGTTTCCGATCACTTCACTTACGGCAGCGTAGTGAAGGTGGGTGATGGCGACACCGATCACCAGTGCTGGCAACGGGCGGAGGACATGACGACGTCGCGGAGGGCTTTCAAGGTCGACCATCAGAACCCCGGTTCAGAATTAGCCGCCGAGACCGCCGCAGCGCTTGCGGCTGCTTCCATCGTTTTTAAAATAACCAATCCGCAGTACTCCCGCCTTCTCCTTCTCCACGCCCAGCAGGTAAAACAGTTTACAGAATCAGTTTATTGTATAACAAAAGTGATCTTGTTTCAGTTATTTGAATTTGGAGATACCTGGAGAGGGAAATACGATGACAACATGAGAGAAGCAAAGGAGTACTACCCATCTAAAAGCGGCTACCTGGATGAGCTGCTGTGGGCAGCTCTCTGGCTCTACAAAGCCACAGCCCGTTCAAGCTACTTGGACTATGCCCTCCATAACGGTCCAGCTTTCGGTGGAACGACTTGGGAAATTGCAGAGTTCAGTTGGGATGTCAAATTTGCCGGCGTCCAGATCCTCGCAGCCACGGTAATTTTCTTTTTTCTAGCGAACAGCGATTTACGACTGATCCCAAGTTCACTCCAATGGCGCCCCAGTTACCCACAAGAGGTAGGAGCAAGTTGCAGCAGGAGATTCTCAAGGAGTATGCTTCCAAGGCAGGATTTTACGTATGTGCATCCATGAACAAGAACAATTGTTCCAGGGTGAAGCATACCAATGGAGGGCTCTTGTACGTACGACGATGGAACAACATGCAGTACGTCTCGGGTGCGGCGCTGTTGCTGATGGTTTACTCCGATCGCCTCAAGCTGACGAATCAAACTCTGGAATGCAGCGCAAACGCAACTTTGCGATGGGATGAAATCCTTGTCTTTGTGCAGTCTCAAGTGGACTACATCTTGGGCTCTAATCCGATGAACATGAGTTACTTGGTTGGCTATGGACACAGCTATCCGAAGAGGGTGCATCACAGGGGAGCCTCTACGGTATCATACAGGGTGAGCAGAGAGTTCATGGGGTGCATGGAAGGTTACCATCGGTGGTTCGTTCCGGCTGACCCGAACCCGAATGTACTCGTCGGAGCACTTGTCGGCGGCCCGGGTTCGAGCGACGAGTTCTCGGACAAGAGGGAGAACTTCGCACAAACTGAAGCTTGTTTGTACAACACAGCGCCATTGGTGGGAGTATTCGCCAAGCTCCATGCGTTGAATAAAGAATCTTGAAATTATACACAGGGGATTCACGTCTCTCGTTTTTAAGTTATATTTAAAAAATTGAACTTTCGGCTCCAGCCGCGGCGAACTCCGACGCAATGGACGAGGAGTTCCACGGCGGCGAGTCTCTGCCTCTTCCAGGCGCTTTCGTTGATTTCCTCACTCAAAACGGTGTCAGCCCTACGATTTATGCTGCGACGCGTTCCATCCCTCGTTATGTTAGGTATTCTTCATCTCGGACCCTCTTTTGAATGTGGGTTCAATCGAATGGATGATTTGGGCTCCGTTTTCATGGAATCGATTTCGTGTGCAGTAAAGCTTGCGCCTTTTGAATGTATTGTTTTGAGATACTTAATGGGATCATTTCCTTTAGGTTAAAACCAGGGTGTGAGAACCAGATTGGTGAAATTGAAGCGGAAATCAAGTCCAGTCTCAAAGAAGTGCCCTGGCTTCCAAATTTCTATGACCTGCCTCCAGATATTCGAATTGCGAGCACAAAGCCGTATAAAGAAGGGAAGGTAGCAAAAAAGAACTCTCATTTCTTGGTTTTAGGGCACTTGTACTGTTCAAAGTTTGTTACTTCATTCATGTTTCCCAGTTAAATCATCTACAAAGCTCTATTTTTTGTTATTTTGAGCGTAGATTTATGGCATGGATGCAGCGTCAGGAGCAGCTGTGCTAGCCCTGAATGTATCTCCTGGAGATCATGTCCTTGACCTCTGTGCTGCTCCAGGTATGCATTTTTTTTTTTTTTTGTTTACGTTTCAGTGCATATACTGCTATCAGCCTTGCATATCTGCCTGGTTCCACTCACCCAACCCCCGTGGCAGGTGCTAAACTCTGCATGATAGCAGATCTTCTTGGCTGCTCGGGTTCAGTGACTGGTGTTGATGTTGCTAGACATCGTTTAGCCGCTACTAAGACGATGATTCAGAAATATGCCCTCGGAGATAGGTGTCGTCTTTTTGTTGCTGATGGCACCAAATTCTCTATCATTCCTTCTGCATGTAGTACTGAGATGCAGGAGAATTTGGAAGTTTACAAGGAGTGGACTCCTCGAAAAACATGGAAAGAACGAAAACAGTTGGCCAAAATGCGTGAAAGTAAAAATTCAGAAACTGTTCCTCAAGGTGAAGACCCCGAGCTAATATTCTACGGTAAAAACTCTGGAATAGTTGGTGCAAGTAAAAGCATTTTTCAACGAAAAACCAACGAGCTCGAGATTTTGCAGCTGGGCTATGACAAGGTTCATTAGTTATCTTCTTTTGTGTTTCTGCAGCATTCCTTCCACACGATTCAGTTATTATTCTATGTGGTAGAAATAGGCAGACTTTTGAAATGTACGTTAGGTTCTTGTAGATGCAGAATGCACACATGATGGTTCCATAAAACACATACAGAAGTTTGAGCGATTGGGGTGGACAACACTTCCAGACCGTGTGCTTGATGCTAAGAGGACTGATGAGTTATTTACTCTCCAGGTAGGGGTTTTCGCTTCCTGCTATCTGATTTCATCAACAACATTGAACTCTTCCCAGCTTTGGTGTGCTGTGTTGACTTGCTTTACATTTGCAGTTAAACCTGCTAACAAATGGATTCAGAATGCTCAAATCTGGAGGTTCCCTTGTTTACAGTACTTGTAGGCATGTATCAAGAAATCTGAAATCTTTATCAGTCGTTGATGTTCTGCTTCTTAGCAATACCCTTTAAGCCTTACATCTTTTGGGTGTGATCACCAGTTTAACCGTTGCTCAGAATGAAGATGTGGTAGAACGTTTCCTTTCACTACATCCCACAGCAAGTAGGTTTCAATTCCCTTTCTGGTTCAGTTCTCCTGTTTCACCATGTTTTGCTTGATACATTAATATACATGTTCCTGATGTGCAGAGTTGGTGGAGATTGAAGACTCAGTGAAGTGGCCTTGCAGAGAAGGAAAACTAGCGAAGACCATACGTTTTGATCCGGCGACTTCACGCACAAGTGGGCTTTTTGTCGCCAAATTCATCAAATTGGATCCCGCCGCCCCTTTTTCAGCCTGAAGCAGTTTTGTTCGGTGGATAATTTTCAGGCTTCTTGGGATGTTTTGTGTAAAATGTCAAATACATCACGAAGGCAGGGATGTTTTGTGTAAGATGTCTGCATTTTTTATTTTCGCGGCGGTGGTTGGAGATCGGAGATTCGTCATCTCTGGGTTAGGGATTGTGTTTTCAAGAGATATGTGAAACCCGACATCGACCCTATTCTGGGTTTTTTTAAGAATATGGCAGTGAATCACCTATTGATGAACTGGGGAATGGTTTAGTGAATCCGACTGTTTCGAATCGGGGCGTGTGGATTCCTGGAAAGGTGGTAACGAGTGAAGAACCCAGCTTTGATATGAAAAAGGAAACCCTCGCTCGCCATTGATGGAGATGCTTCAGCTGAAGTTCAGAGCTATGCTGTTATCCACATCCGTGCGTGTAATCGAAACTATGTCACGTCGCCCATACCTCTACAGATGCAGCTGTTCGGTTTCTTCGAATTTAATCGAATACCCACCACTGCGCCACCATAAACAGTGGTCTGGTTTACAAAAATGGCGGGCTAGCCCTCTCAACCGTTGCCGGTTTTGGGTCCCAATGGTCCAGAGGAGGAGGAGCTCACTGAAATTGAATTGGGTCATCTTTCTTCCGTCCTCAATTCTTGCTCTTCGTTAACGGAAATGGGCCGTGTTGTGCTCTCCACCGCTGATCCTGTGGAAAAAGCTAAAGTTTCCTACTTCGCTTATTCGAGATGGAGCCAAGAGCGTCTTCCGATTGGAGTTTCTGATGCCCCTTCTGAACCCGCTCGCCCAGAAAAGCCCCATTTGGTATTTGCCTTTCTCCCATATTTTTACGAATGTTCGTCGGAGGAAACAATTTTGAATGCATATTTTTCCTCTAGCTCAGGTATCATTCAAGGAAATTTCATCTCCCAAGGACTTGGGGTTGCCCCTGAATGCATATATGCTTCATAATCTTGCTCATGTTGAACTGAATGCTATTGATCTTGCGTGGGATACTGTTGTGCGGTTTTCTTCGCACTCCGAGCTTCTTCATGAAGGGTTTTTTGCTGATTTTGCTCATGTAGCCTGTGATGAAAGCCGCCATTTCTTGTGGTGTTCACAAAGATTAGCTGAGCTTGGATTCAGGTGGCAATTAAATACTTGAGCTTGATATTATATATGCAAGGTTCATATGAATGATTGAGTTTCTGGTAGGTATGGTGACATGCCGGCTCATGGTTTTCTGTGGAGGGAATGTGCAAAGACAGCAGACAATGTTGCTGCTCGAGTTGCTGTTATTCCGTTGGTCCAGGTTCTTGATTTTCCAGTCTATAGCTCTATTAGAATGTGGGGAATCTGTATAGCTAGCCTTTACCTAGTATAAGCTATCAACTCATTCTTGGTAGCTTTATTATCATCATTTTTCATATGTTCAGTAACTGATGCTAATTGTCTTGTTATAGGAGGCCAGAGGACTGGATGCTGGACCTCGCCTGGTAAATAAACTTACAGGGTTTGGTGATCACAGGACGTCAAGCATTGTTGCAAAGATAGCTAATGAAGAAGTTGCACATGTAGCAGTTGGTGTTTATTGGTTTGTGTCACTTTGCGAGGCAATGGGGCGCTCCCCTCATCCTTCTTTCATGGGTATAGTAACTGTCTTTTCTGAATTAGCCCACAAAATTCTCTGCAACCAACCATATGGCACTTTTTCTACAGGTATTCTTCGAGAGTATAACGTGGAGCTAAAAGGTCCTTTCAATCATGCAGCTCGCAAAGAAGCAGGAATTCCACGGGCCTGGTACTAATTAGCAGTTCAAAATACTGCCAAGCTTTTGACTGTTTGAGCAAAAAAGAATTATTAACTTGAGTCCCTCTCGCGGACTGTTATGCAGGTATGATCCAACATCCACAACCGCAGAAGAAATAAAGCTGTCAGAGGTATGGCATCATCCCACAAAAACTGTCGACTTTCAATCATGTTTCCTACATTTGAGCACCGGTTTATGCGTTTTTATTATACGCATGATCCGAGGAGGTGAAGTTATGTTATTGAATGTTGGTGTTTGTGAGAGTGGGATATCAATTTATAACATCTCTGGATTGAATTGCAGGTATATGATAGATTGGAAAACTTCATATCAGCAGAGAAAGAGAACACAAGTTTGTGATGGCTTCGAATTCTGTGGATGCTTATTGTTCAATTTTTTTTCGAGACTTATTTTGTAGAATCAAGTTGAACCAAATGGTATTATAAGTTACAGTCACATGTTCAATTGTTGAACTATCGAACCATGAATAGTTATTACAAACTTATAGTACACTCTACATGTTTTCCCTTCCAAGTCCTTGTCAAGTCTAAATGACACTCAATGAACAGGGGGATGGTTTAATGAATCCTCTGGTGATAACTTTGGCATTTGAACATGCTGATTTCAGGGGGCTGAGTGGACCAAAGGGAGAAAGATTGATGTTGGCAAGCTCAACCGCTTGGCAAGGGTATGAAGCACTGCAATCCAAGGTAATTGTCTTTGGTGAAATTGTGGTTCCCCTTATGTTTCTGAAGTGAATGTCACTCAACTTCACATTAGAAGACTGCATCACATGAGAGCACTGTGAAGTCAGGTCATGCAATATAACCATTTGTATACGTGGTTTCCTAGGGAGTATTTTAGTACCTGGGATTTGCTCTTGGTGCCATAATGTTGATCAATGATGATGGGGTTCCTTACTTTGTCCATTACAAGGTCTTGGAAAATGATGTTGGATGCAGTAAGCACCGGAGAGGCTGCATAGGTTTTGATCCTGGCACCATTTGATGTGGACCGGAAAGTGCAGCTGCTCACTGTGATTCCCTTCACATTCAGTTCATTGGTGCGTTTCCCCAAGCTTCCAACGCTGTTATTGTAAACTCATTCAGCTGAAGAATCTCTCTGACAGTCAAAAACATGTTCAGGTGTGTGCTCATGTACCTTATGCCATGCCCAGGGCCGCATATGATTCTGGAAACAAGAATGTTGCTGGTTCCATGGCCAATGGAGATGCAGTCATCGCCGGTTCCAATTTTGCTATCTGTGATCTGAACATTGGTTGCATTGCTCAGATGGATGCCGTCCGTGTTGGGGCTCTTCCTGGGAGCTCTGATTCTCAGATGGTGGATCTCAACATTAACACTGTCCGTGACCTTGATGTGGAACCCCATGCTGTAGAGGAAGGACAGGCGGTAGACTTTGGCATTGGTCACCGTCTGTAGCACCAGAGACACCGGAAGTTGCGGGCCGTCGTCACTGTGGTACTGCCAGACGTTCATTCCCCGGGCGTCGATGTTTCCGCCGCCGGTCACGATTGCTCCGTCGACTCGCTCCAGCAGAATCCAAGCTCCGTTCATGTACAAGCTAATGTCATCATACGCCAGAAGCGTCCCCTGGACGTCGATGGTGATCGGCTTCGCCGTGCACGGCCCTTCGAATATGATCTCCCCTGCTACGAACCTGCCGGCGGGGATCAGCACCCGAGCCGGCCCTCCTCTCGAGTCGCAGGCCGCCCTGAAAGCCAAGATGATGGCCTGCGCATTGTCAGTCCGGCCGTCGGCCTTAGCCCCGAACTTTGTGATGTCGAAAACTTTCTCCAAAGGCTTCCCACAGCGGACGACATCGACGATGAGCAGGATGGTCACAACAAGAAGGATGTTGCGCTTTGTCGTGGCCATCGTCGTCGTCCCTTGATACGAACAAATGCTACTAGCATTACAATGTGCTCCCCAGAATGCTAATAGCATGCATCAAGCATAGCCTGCATGCTTCCTCTTTATATGCACCAGGCACAAGTTATCAGCGCTCCTGATTCTCGCCTTTGAAAAAGCTCCTGCATTCTCCTTCATTCAATCCCTTCTCCACCTTTTCTGCTCCATCTCTGGCCTCTATCTCTCCCCATTCTCATGCATTAATTTGAAACCATGGGAACTGCATGTAGCCTTCTCCTTACCATTGAAAAAAGATTGGAAAAAGACCCCCTCTCCTTGCTCCAATAGCCTGCATCTCCTGTGCTTAAAATGGCAGGTGAGAAGAGAAGCACTGCCTGTTGACAGTCAATGGAACTGAACCTGCAGCTGCTAAGACATGATAAAAACGGGTGATAAAAACACGCTGCAAATAAACTTTTCTGCATTTTCCAGCAACACAAGCGCTGTTGACGGCTTCCAAATGAATCAAAACGAGTATCTCCAAACCTAGCGAAGTAGTGTAAGGTTTTGCCTGAGGGCTAAACATATGTCTTACTCTGTTTCAAATGAAAAGACAATAAAAGTACAGAATACTAACGACTTCAACAATAAGCTGGCACCCCCCCACTAGTTGGTCCGGTCCACTCAGGCCTGCTGCATCAATTCAACGGTCGTTCTGGATTGGGCTCTTGCTGCGGCTGCGGCTACGGCTGGGACCATGACTTGGGTTGCCATTAGGACTCTTTGCCACCTGGATTTTGGGAATACAAAATAGTCCGGTGCCATTCATAAATGTTAATAATTGCCTAACCTATGTTGGTGAAAGATGCAGACAATGCAAAAGGAAAAAGGAAAACAAAAAAGAAGGAATGAGGATTCGTTACTGATGGTTTGGGAGATCTGGATCTTGACGGAGATCTGCAAAAGTTCCAAACAACCCAGTTTAATATCCAGTTGTTCCTTTTATCAACCTTGATCCAATAGCCTCCATTCACTTCCATGTGATAGTTATGATGGAAAAAGAAGGGGTAAGAAAGAACTAAAAGAACTTGACAACTCGCAGGACACAAAGATGTAAGAAATAGGTGTTCCTCGCAACAAACACCACGGATGACACTATATCACGAAGTATCAATAAATGAACGGCACAAAAAAATGTGGATATTCGTTCATATCTTCATTCCCCTCAAAATACTCAATGCCATTATCATTATCCTTAGTACCGTCCCAAGAACTAAACCAGTCAAGCTCATAGAGTAATTAATAACCAGGCAATGCAGAGGACATGCAACTAACATGAGCACGTATCACCACAAATTATTTTCACAAACACCACAAGATCACAGGAATGATGCATGAACAAGATGAAGTTGCATCTGTAAATTTTCTATAGAGCAAATCAAGACTGGTGCTTATGAATCGGATCAACCAACATATTAGGCATCAAGGAAATGCAGCTTACCAGAAAAAGACAATGGATAAAAAGTTCATCAAAATAAATATACCTTGAAATTGACTTTGAACGAGACCTTGGTCGGCGTGGTGATTTCCCTCTGGGTGATTTGCTGGTATGACAGTAATCAAGTAGACAGGCAAAGAATCAAAATTGGAGATGAGAAAACAGAAAACAGAGTAGAGTAATTCCAAAACTAGTATGCAACCTCCCACTCCTGCTACGGCTGCCAACAGGGCTCCTGCCAACAGGGCTCCTGCTCCGACTACGTCCATTGCTTTTTCCCTTGGAATAAGAGGGGCTACGGCTGTGGCTCCGGCCATGACTAGACGCATACTCTTTTACCTAAATCCATGAGGAGCATCTTCTTGTGAGACTACCAATATTTAAAAATTAATACACTAGCTTGGGGTCATACACGAATCCTTGCACGAGAGAAAGCATTCCGAAACTCAGAATCATCCAACTTCTTGATCTAAACAAGAACTCAGAGCTGTTAGTCTGGCCATGGGAGACATCAAGAAAATCACTAGCTTCTACTTACAGCATATTTCATGTCATCATAATTTGTATAGTCCACGATCCCAGTCTTTCCTGTAGGTTTAATAATCTTAATAAGTTAGGACACTGAATAAGACCCAAGGCACTGTTTTCAGGTGCAAGTGTTTCTGATTTCAAAACAGTAAAACGAAAGTAGTTGTTGATGTACTCAAGATAACGCATCATCTTACCACTCCCCTCATTGAAAACATCAGAGAAACACACATCTCCTGCCCTTCTCATATGGTCCTAGATACATACAAAAAAAACATAATACCCATCACTTTCATATCTTGCTAAAAAACACCATGTTAAAACTGCAATAATGTCCAGGCTTATACCTTAAGATCTTGCCATGAAGCAGAATGAGGCAGCCCAGTAACAAGAACTGAAAACGCAACTCATTCATAGTAAACCCATCGATAGAATAATAAAATAAGATTTACAAAATGAGTCTTCACCTCTATAATCTGAGCGCCTGGAAACTCCTCCCCTTGGACCCCGGCTACTACTATAGCTGTTATAGCGGTCAGAGGATGAGGAGTGACCACGGCCACCATGAGCAAGCTCAACCTAATTGGAAAGTTCACATACTTAGAGGAAGAACAAAATATAACGTTGAAACAATAATTTACATAAACATGTAAGCAACCCGCAGGCGATGCCCATCAAAATCATAGCCATCACGCCCACGAATGGCATCTTCCGCATCACGTGCATCCTCGAACTGTTGCAAAGAGAAACGAAATGAAGACACTTTATCAAAAAGGTAGTCCAATTTGAGTCAAAATTACCTCTACAAACGCATAACCGGGAGGCCTTGGTGGGATTTTTAAATCAACGTGCACAATTGGTCCATACTGCAGAAAGATAAACATTCATATAATGTCACACAAAATTAGTTGTGGGATCAGACTTGAACAAGGAAAAGAAAAAAAACGGGAGATAAAAGGATCAAGCTTGTACGAAGAAAAAAAACCACAAACGGGAAATTCTCGTAACCTTGTAAAATATATCTTCGACTTCACGCTCTCGAATGTCACCTGGAAGGTTACCAACGTAAATGGTTCTGCTAGAGCGACTCATCCTTGCTATTGGAAGTTCCGGAAAGCACAGAAACACATATATAGGATTAAACGCCAGAAAAAAGTGATGAAATGAAGAAACAAAGAAACACAGTGAAAATAAACTGAACGCAACGAGAAAAAACTTCAATTTCGAGAAGTAATGCAGCATCTCAAGCAATAATACTAATGGAGTAAGAACTAGTATTTCAGCACACCATAAAACGAGTAGAATTTCAGAGATGGATCCAAATTAGGGCTTTACCGAGAGCAAAAGTGTGGCTGGTTAGAAGGAAGCCGGAGATGTGCTAGGGCACGTCGATTATGCGGGAGTGCGATAGGGGGGCAAAGTAGGAACTTCGTGAAATTTGTACTTCTGGACCTGGCGTTTTGAAGGCGAGATGGGCTTCGATCCGGCCCATTATTGGGCCATTGGGAATTCCTATTGGGGCCCGTTACTTGCCACGGTCCCACAAATCATCTCCATCTAGAAAGTTCCGCTACGCGACGTGGTTATGCGGGGACAATGATCAAGAGTATTGATTTCAGTTCAACTGTTTCTGTTACGAATCGCCGTTCATCGTTATGCCGAAGAACACTGGCGCCGTACTGTTGCTCAAGGTGCTGAGCAGCCGTAGCTGAAGGAGAGAAGATCAAGATTCACGTTAGCATTCCCAAGCGAATGACAGAATCGCAGCTACTGCAAATGTTCCAGGAGTGCGTGATGGTCGACAAAGTCAAGGTAATCAGAGACGAATTCGCGCGCGCATCGCGAGGTCTCGATGCATTTCTGTACTCATTTCTCCAGTGCAATCCCTAATTCTGCTTTATAGTTGCATTTTTTTATCAACTTCTTTTCTTCATACATTCTAGTGTGTCTGGCTCTATGATCTGGGAGTAACAACCTCTTTGCCGGAGCGATTCTAGTACATCAATGGAGTTTAAGTAGGATTTGCATGCAAGAGCTTCGTTTTCTATTGCCGATTGTAGGAGATTTTATCTGTTTTTATCTAGGCGTCCGGTGCATCGGAAGTGAATACGAATGGAGAGTTGGCGAGGAAAAGTTTGATAAATTGGTATGTTTTGTGAATACAGGAACACACTCTCCATTGGCATCCCCCCTAAGCAAGTTAATGCTGTTTTCTGAACTTGGGAACGTCGGGGGTCTGCAAGGCACTCAGCAGAGTAGCATAGGTGCCCTTCCTCCATCATTAGCCTTATTTTCTTAGCATGTTGGAAAGTGGCACGGTATGATTATTCCTATAGGCTGCTCTTGTCTAGGGTTCTAAACAACGGAACAGGTGACTAACCACAGCTTTGGAACAATGGAGTGTGTTTGAAACCGTGCTATCTGAATCCACATGTAAGATGTGAAGGACGCAGAAGAGCTACATCTCAACTTATACAGCCTTAAAAGAGACAGCAAACTGACTGGGAAGGATGCCATTATTCAGTTGTCTGCAATTCCTGACTCAATATGCTATTGAACATGGAATTTCGCTGCCAATCAAAATCCAAAATCGCAGTACTACATAACAATCAGTAGTTCCAATAAGCCATTTAAAACGAAGCAAGTGAAGTAGATCGTGTATCTAAAACTCCTGAGACGCGGAGCCGATCTCCTTATCTCTTCCGCCGACCTTCTTCGGCAGCAAGGTCTGATGAATGTTGGGCATAACACCCCCATTTGCAATCGTCACGCTCCCTAACAATTTGCTCAATTCATCGTCATTCCTCACCGCTAATTGGATGTGCCTTGGTACGATTCTGTTCTTTTTGTTGTCCCTAGCCGCGTTGCCTGCCAACTCCAAAACCTAAACAAGCACGATCAAATCCAAGTAATTGAATGCAGAGATCCGAAACGTCAATAACGGAATCACCATAATAGGAAAAATCTGCGGTGATTACCTCGGCGGCTAAATACTCAAGTACGGCGGAGAGATACACCGGGGCACCGGCTCCGACACGCTCGGCGTACTTTCCAGCCTTCAAAAAACGCGCGATTCTTCCAACAGGAAACTGAAGACCGGCCTTGGAAGAACGGGAGACGGACTTAGCCGACTTCGGCTTGCCTCTGCCGCCCTTCGTGGAGGACACCGCTGTAGAACTCATTTTTCAGGGATGGCGATCGGCAAGATAATTCAGGAGAATGGGAAGAGGGACGAGATCTTGGTGTAGAACGAGTTGTAGGAGACTCGGAGAAGTTATATAGGGTTTCAGCATTCAACTGTGATTGGCTGAAGTAGAAGCGTCCCGGATCGCCAGCGTGGCCGGGCGGGAGTTCACGCGAGCGAAAGCGGAATCTCAAAGGTTTTAAATTTTCAACACTTTTGGGCCTGGCGTCATTTCGGGCTGACCCGTCCGGCCCAAAAAAACACAAAACGATGATTCATCGTTTCCTCTATGTTGATAACACCCGGGAATCTTCTCTCGGAAACCGATCACTTTAACGGGATCAATGTTGAAGTCCATAGTGATTCTTCAGGCGCCCAGAACCCATTACTCAGCCAACATTCGGATTTTACCACACATTACAACACAGTTTTCTGCATGTTCAATTCCATTCTCCGGCAGAAAACCCAAAAAAAGCTCAGTTAAAAGAAATAAATTTAACTGTACAGTCCCTAGAATACGTCAAAATTCCCAGAGGGTTTTCGTATACGAGTAGTGTGTGTTACTTGGTATACACATATGGAGGCAGATGAGACATTGAGGTATGTGCAGGTGTGTTGGGTCAGCATCTAATCAGGCAGCTTGGTGTACTCGAGCAAGAAATGAGGGGATCTGTAGATCTTAACAAGACTCCAGTACAGAACCTCCTCAACTCCTAGCTCACCTTCTGCTCTTGCTGCATAGATATCCTCACAGATGCCTATTAACCTGATGGGCAGCAAGTAGATGCAATCAGGGTGGCTGGCAGCTACAGAGGCAGAGATTTGTTATGTTTGTTACCTGTCGCAAGAGGGAAGATTCTCGTAGGGTATTCGCATCCGCAAGTCGGAGCACTGCATTCTGATGAAGCGGCCAACTGCCAGAACGAACGTGATGTACAGCCCCCAGATGCTGAATTTGCTAAGAGTCTCACCCAGGAATCCCTCTGTTGCAGTTTCATGGATCAGTTAGAGGAAGCAGAGGGACACCAAGAAAACCAAGCACTTACGTGGGGTTTCCTCTGATACGACAACCGCCATGGGCCCTGATAGCTCTCCACAGCCATAGGCATCCAGGAAATTCACATCATGGAATGACCACCATTGGGATGATCCACGATGTAGCACAAGCTCAGCGGTGACATCATTGACCTGCACGTTTCCCAGGAGCAAGTTTTAATCCGCAAGTTGTCTCAAGATGGCATTCACAAGGTATTCTTTGCTTCATTGGACATTACCTCTGGTTCAAAAGGTCTAACTTCTCCAGAACCAGTAACACGGAAAAATCTTGGGTAAATGCTTCTAATTCTAAAACTATTCAATGAACCATTTAAAACCCTTTCAACTTCTGATGAATCTGGAAGGTTTGATGGATCTACGCTTCCTTCATATTTCACACTCTCTTTGCCTTTTGGCCTGTCTCTTGTAAGCAACCAAGAAAACACCATGTCTAAGCTACCACTGTTAAGAGAACGAATAAACTGCTGCTGAACAACACCGGGGACAAGCCACAGGGTACTTGCATCAGATTGGCAACAAAGGAGTTGGATGTCATTCACGTTATATGAATCCAAATAATTTTGGGGATCAAGATCAGAATTTGAACTAAGACTATCCCAGGAAATTCTTTCGCACAGAGTTGTCTGGTACAAGGTTAATCTGCCACCCCTTGTCTTGATGTCAAGTTGGAAACTGGCATCATTGATTGGATTCGCTATATTTGTTGGGTTGCCACTGCTGTACATCTATAAAAAAAGAATCAATGGTGTTAGAGGAATTTACCTAAGCAGAATAGAATTTCATCAAGTACAGTGGATCTGACAGTTCACAACCAAGATAACAGAAAAGCTAACACTAAGGTTATGAAAGGTAAATCAAAAGTCAATAGTGCCGAAGCTTGGTTGTTTTTCCCATATTGCATAAGAACATCTGCAACTAGTAAAAAAAAATTGATTGATTCATATTTTTTCTAGCAAGATGACAGGGCTTTACACAGAACCGATGTCCAAATTTTCTTACCAGCATTGGAGCCCATATAACACAAATCAAAATGAAGAAAAGGCATATTCCATTGCAAAACTTGGTCATCTTTGTCTGCTTTTCTCCATGCTTATGCTTAGCTCTGTTCAAATCATTGTCGCACTTGACGAGGTACAAACTTGCGTTTATATCCTCAAGCTGATAACAAAAGAAAAAATAAAAACATAGCCTTAAAATATGCAATTTCGCACTTGCAGCCCTGCAATATACGTGCTTTCTTTTGAACCTAATACTCACCTTGAGCCAGTCATACATTGTCAATGATGTGGTTGTGCAAGACCAATCAAGAACACATCGTAATTCATACAGGAAAGGTAAAGCCCGGTAGAGCCTGTATCCAAGATAGTTGACATGAGAGACCTCACTAGTAAGAAACTGGCGATACAGTGTGCTCTGATGGGGAACACCATATCGAATTTGAATGGCTTGTAATGCAAAAGAAACTGCTTTAGTAAGATATATTGCTCGAAGAGCCAATCCAGCAGCACTCTGCTGCGAAGTCTCCATATTCCAAGCATACTCCGTGACAGCAGAAGTGAAAAGAATAAAGTTAAAAACGAAGAATATGACCTTCCCCGTGGCAAAAGAGCATAGGTATATGATGCGATCAAGAACAATTAAGAAAAATATCACCTGCAAACGAAAAGCAGACCTTTACTTGATTGATTGATTCATATTATGCAGTACAATTTTATACTTTGATCTGTATCACTTCAATGATAATCAGATTGTAAAGCCGCACGCATCTTCCCATAAAATACACTTACCATCAGAATAAATACGTATTCTTTCGGGAACTGGTCCTCAAGCTGATAGTACTCAAGAAATTCACTTTTATTCTTTATAACGGATTGGTAAAAAATGGAAACCAGGAAGAAGACACTCAAATCTGCACCAAATATATATGCATAAAGATCAACTTCTCTTTTCCCACCACCAATCACTGACAGTATTGTGTAAGGGAACCTAATTTCCTTTGTGAACCCCAGGCTTTTTGCTCTAATAATTTCTTTGGCTACATCAGAAGCTGGAGTGAGTGATTTGAGTTGTTCTGCTGGTATGCATTCTGTCAACGAGGAGACGTAGACAACTTCAAAGACAGCTAGAGCAACACAGGGATTTTGGGCACTTTTATCAATGCTTCTGATTTGGACCTTGCTGGCACAAGGGCACGGATTAGGATTTTCATTCTTGCAGCTTTCTTCATGTAACAGCTTCAGTAGCTCATTGATTCCAGACTCAATCCTCTCTGGTTGTATCCCATCCTCAGGCCACACTTCAACATCCATTGAGAGTTGAACAAAGTATGGGGGTGATTCTGCTTCTTGTGTCAACGATTTCCAATATCTGGAGCAGCTCGAGATCACCATTTTGATAGCATGCTCAGCTAATTGAAAGACCTTCTTTGCTTTATCTCTCTTGGGGTCCGAGTAAAAATTTTGCCTGTTCACTATTCCCGCTTTGCTATTACCAAATCCTATGGAAAACCATTCGCTATCTTTTGCAGTGATAGAACTCTGTATTAGGGTGAATAAATACACCAAGAACAGAGGCAACAAACATATCACAAATGAAGATTTTATCCTATCTGTAGGGAATCCTAACTTGCATAAAAGGTCGGATTGGATAGTGAAACCACAATGCTGGATTGTTATCTGGTACAGATACTGTAGCAAGACATATATCTCAGTGTAGATCAGCATTATCACCCAGAAGATATAACTAGGGCCAGTATTCACACACAGAGCATACATGAAAAGGCTGAACAAATACACCATGGAAAGCAAGCTGAAGTTCCAAAGAAAAACAAGAACAAAACAGCAGTAGCATACAACATCATTGTTGGATCTCATTTGTGACCAGATATGCCGAATAATCCATCCAATCTGTAGGCTGGTTGATTCTGAATACTGCAAAGAAGAAGCACTCACTTCTGAATGTCCAATATCAAGAGTTTTTCCATCAATAGAGAGCTCATCTACTGTGGACAATGGATTGCTAGGATCTAAGTCTTCAGGTATAATGTTGAGAAAGCTAACAAGATTGCTAACAGCTTGATTTCCAATTGACTGCACTTGTGAAACACCATCACCAATCAACTGAACAGCAGACGCAAGGGGGTTTTCCATTGATTGGCTTGTATCTCTTTTAACCTTACATGATTCATGAAAATCAACATCACTAGCATCCTCCCAGATTTCAGTTATCTCGCTGACCGAATTCTCCGTATGCTGCTTCACGAATTCCAACTCAAACGGGCTTTCACCCCTAAAGCTTCTGGGTGACTCACAAATTAAAGGAGGCATTGAATCAGGATTCAAAATGCTATCACGTTTCTCAGCATTCTCTGTCTCCTGCACATCGAATGAAGCATGTTTTCTCCTTCTCAAGCCTTTTTCCTTGGCAGGTGGAGTATTGTCACCAGCAGCAGATGAACTCGTACCTTGGAGCTGGCTTTGCAGGTTAAGCATCTCAGACTTCATCTTCTCCACTTGCAAGTTGCGCTGTTTTTTTCTCTCCTCGGATTCACGAACACGCTGCAACTGTTCGGTTTTCCATAAAGCTTTCTTTTCTTGTTCCCTCACAATTGCACCAATTTGCTCTGCCTCAAGATATCGAAATACATAATCAAATTCTGAGGAAGCAAACATGTAGGACTGGCACGATACCAGAACAAAAATAATGATCTCTACTAACGCAGATCTTGAAGTGACCTGAAATCCGTAACCATATTTATAGAACCCAATCACCTCATAGATATAATCAATTGTATCACACTTTCCATCGCTGAAATCACCAATAAAAGGTGACTGATAAGCCAGAGAGAGAACAATGACAGCGAAGTTGTAAATACGCAGATACTTGAAGACCTTATTTTTCTTCTTCAGAATGGAAAACCTTGAGCGGAAGAAAAAAAGGGCAAAAACAAGGTATCCGAGGTGCAAAATGTCATATTCAAATGTTCCCGTGATCAGCACAAGAGTAAGTACAACGTCTAGAAGATGGCAATAGCAGTAAACCCTCAAGTAGTCTAGGAAAGTCCACATGCCCTTGGTTTCAAATGAGAGGTCACGCCAAACAGAAGCAATCTTACGCTGGGAAAGCATCACACGGTAAGTACTTGACCATGAAAAACCTGGTGTACTGTCTGCACGGAGTTTGTAACATGCAAGTATGAACACAAAAAAATAACTGGTAAGGACGAAAGGGTCATCAACCACGATTCCTGCCAGAGAATATCAAACAACAAAAGGGAAAGAAAATAAATCAGAGTACAGAACAAGAAAACTAGCTTGACCAAGAAACATGGCAACGCCATTCAGGAAAAGTTGCAAAAAAGGAAGAGAGAGCTTACCGAACCAACACTTCTCACAAAATTGGAGAAACGCTTTTGAATTCTTCCAGCAATCATGGCAATGCACATTGGCGTCTGGTGAAATTCTAGTGGTCATGTTCTTCCACATTGCAACATACTCAAGAAGAAGAATTAAAGCAAACAACACAGCGAATGCTGGCCACAGTTTACGGATGATAGGACGCCCAAGCAGGATACATAGAGCAAGACATATTATGTAGAACATGGAGACAACATTTAACAGAGCAAAACTAGCAAACAGTAATGCAAGCATATTGATCTCAAGGCCGAACAGTTTGAACATATTTTCAACCCAGAACTTCAAATAAACCTTCAGGGTTTTTATCTGCACTGCATATCTCTCCTGTCTCAGGAAAGAAATTGTTTTCTTGTTCCACTTGTTACTTTCCTTCAAGCTTCCCCATAAAAAACCAGATGAATATTTTCTGGATGAGGAAGATTCAGAAATTCGAGTATCATCAGGGATGAAAGATGGCCATGCATCCTCACTAAACTCAGAGGGAAGCAGTTGAGAAGAATCTGATAGTGCCTGGTTTTCACTTTGGGGACTAGGTATAGCTATGGAAATATCTTCTTCTGAAAGGAACAAAGGACATGGCTCCTCTGATCTCCCTGCATGTAGAAGAGATTTTTGTGTGGCCTCTGTCCAAACAAAAACATTGTATTGAAGAGCACATGAAGCAATCACCAGCACTCTTGGCCTCAGTCCAGCTTCAATACCCTTGAAACCATGTTTATATAACTGGAAACCCAGAAAAATAGACAAATCCTGATGCTTTTGACCAGGGAACATTTCAGCAAGGCCACCCCACATCTGAAATAGATATTCTGCCAGAACCAACAGACCCGTGTACATTAGGAACAATTTGGACGGCAATCTGGACGTTTTATGCAATGGGCAAGAACAAATTAGACCAATAAGATATAAAAATCCAAAAAGACTAATAGGGGACAGTGAGGCGTAAAACAACATAGCCAACAGAATCTTTTGACTGTGCCAGATAAGAACTCGCTTAATGAACCCAAATATACCCAACTGCAATTCTGCAACTACTTCTGATTTCATGAATTCACTTTGTCTTCTCTCATAACTATAAAGTTGCATCACAATAACAATTGCAAGAGACTCCCAAAGGTTTTCCAGAAGAGAAGCATCAGGGTTATAGCCACAGTAAACCTCCAGATTTATCTTGCTGGACATCCAACTCTTGAAAGAAGGCAAAATGCTCAATGCATAAATAAAAACAAAAATGGCAACCGCATATGCTTTTAAAGGAAACCATAGACGCCTTTTTGTCTTCTCAACAAGCTGCCTTCCAATGATCCAAAAGAGGAGTAGGAATAGGTAACCAAAAGATATGTAATTCGGTCTTTCAAAGTACAAAGCAAGGAGAACAGTCACAAAAGCAATATAGGTTCCAAATGATCTATACATCAACAAGAACTTCTTCCCAATAGCACTCAGATACAAAGCAATCCTGCGTTCTGGAACACAGGCAATCATTAGAAAGTTCATACACAACGAATGATAGAAAGAAAAATTAGTAAAAGAACAAAGTTAAGTTAAAGAAATTAAAATGAAGAAAACAACGCATCCTAGAAAAGGACCTAATACCATGGGAGTGATTTTCAGAGTGGTCTCTCATGCTCGAAGTGGAATAAACCGACAAGAGAACTGACTTATTCAAACCAGCCTTCAAAATGCTAAATCCAAATGGACGAGATGGCATTTTCTGAACAATGGCAGAAAACGAAAACAACAACTCAAAGCCACGATTGTTAATGGCACAGAAACATGCAAGTAGGGTAATCTGCATGAACTCCCAAGATCTTTCACCTCCAAGGAGACCTACAGTAAACTCACAGGCAATTAAAGATAAGAGTAACAAAAAAATGAATGATGAGTATGCCAAGTATGCAGAGACCAAATGCGCACAAACCTAAGTGTTGCAGTATCACTGAACTTATAGAACCCTGTCTCTCCAATAACTTGGAGACAAGATTTAGCTGAATAATGTATAAAACTGCAAAATGGGCCTCACAGAGAAGAATAAGAGCTTGGCCCATCCTTTTATCAACGTTGTTGATCAAGAGGTACGAAAAGAAGAATATCACTGGAACATAGGAGAGTTTACAAACATCAGACGAGTAAAAAGGATCCACTGCATGGGCAGCTTACTAGTATCCTAGAACAATGAATTTAAGAAAAATAAAACGGAATGCATATCTGAAAAAAATAATATTGACATACTGTAAAGGGCATGAATTATGCCAGGCTTCATAGCAATCAGGAAAATCAGCAGCAGTATGATAGGTCGAGAGCATTTGCGCAGTCCCCAAGCAACAGTAGCAATAATCAAGACTTTGGTGTCTTCTTTTACTGTCACAATTCAAAAACAGTGAACAGAAGAGTTGGACACTGGGATGAAGTATAATAAATATAGAAAGCACGTGCTGCAGTAGTTTTGTTTATGAGTAGAAAGAAGCATCTTCAGGTTAATAAAAAGGATAAACCATATCACTAAAATATAAATATGATTCTGATGTCTTTTTGCAGTATCCGAACCTTCCTCAGTCTCATTAGAGAACTCGATCCCCTCACTTGATAAACAGAAAAATACAGAATTGTTGACAAGATTCCCGAGAGCCACCAGAATTCCAAGGCAGAACTGAGCTAATAGAAAAAAAGCAGGGATAGGATAACGCCACAAACCAATCATCTCCCATATCTCCATATCCTGAGTAAGACAGAATGCATTAGTAACTCTAACATTGATAGCCTAACGTAATACTAGGGAAAAATGAGAAAGTACCTTTCCAGCTTTCCAGTTCACATATGCAAAAACCACATTAAAAACATATGTGCTCGCAGCCCATAAAAGAATGAAAGCAAGAAGCAACCCATTCAACCTGTGCAGCCGGAAGAATGATGGAAATGTATACAAAATGTACCCAACGTACATGAGTAATCCAAAGGCACAAATGCTTGCAAAATGGAAGCTCCAGTATAAGAGGGCGAACAAAGATATCTGTCATAGTTGCATGGGAGACTCAACTTACGATCCATGATAACACTGAATATAATGCAGCAGTGTACTACATAGACTCTCAATAAACAACGTTTTGGTTACACAATAAGTGACGAAAGCATCAACAGAACTACATACCGGGAAACCATATGTGAACCAATTGATGCTAAAGAATCTGAAAACAGTTCCCCTTAATAGAATATTGGTATGCCTTACACCTGAACTGGAAATCAAATACTATATTCAGTAAATTTGTAAAAGTATGCATATCAAAATCAATGAAGACAAAATACTACTAGCACAAAAAAGAAAAGAAATATATCTTTGTGAAACGAAAAATCATACCAAATTATTCCACAATCACTTAGTTTTCTATCTATGATTCAGCGTTCAGCCATGCATCACGTAAGATGAAAGTGCAGATTAGAAACCATCGGGTGCTTACCTCAGTTGACGAACAAAAAATGAAGATCGGGAGGGTAAGAGTTGGTCAGTCAAGCCACTTTCTGTCATGGACATTACAAATTCCATGTCCTCTAAATCATGCCTTGCAGAGGAGAGCTGCACACACATCATAAGACAAATTAGTTCACCTGTCAATCACAAAAAACTCATCGACTTACAAATGAAAACCATCCAATGTGTAGACAAATGCTAATGAAAATTGGAAAAACTGAGGCAGAAAAGAAACAATAAACTGACTGCATACCATTAAGTAGAAAGCCAAAATGAATATGCTGGAACAGATTTCCTGAAAGTCAGAGACCATTGATAGTTTGTAGAGACCAACTGATTCAGCAATGAAACCAAGAGAATGAGGTAACTGAATGGGCAGCTGATACATGTACAGTATGCAAATGTGGATGATAGAGTATACCCACAGCAGTCTCCACCACCTTCAAGCCATTTAAAGGGCTATTAACTTGAATAGCAATGTAGCAAAAAGAAGTAGAGAGGAAATAAAACGCTCAAACAAATACATGTCTCAACAGATAAACCACTCATAACCCTTTGTTTTCCAATATAATCTGTTTCACAATGCCAGGTAAAGGCTTTTGGTCTAACCATTATTTATCTGCACTCACTTCAACTGGGTTCACTACACAACTGCCAGAAAGTCCAGTAACAAAAACCCCTGAACTACACATTATCAAACAAATAATGATGAATACCATAACAAGAAAAAATATAGTTTTTTCGCTACAAATGAAAGTAATCTATCATTTTCACATTTCCATAACACCTGCATACAGTGTGGGCGAAGGAAAACGTACAAGACCAATGGTCTTACCTAGATCCATGAAATACCGTACCAATATTATTAATTCATCAAGGCCAGGATCACTATGATTACCATACACTACATAGCACCATCTTGTTCAAGTGCACACGTGATACCTTCACAACCCACTCCTAACAAAAACATGTTTCAATAAAAAAAAAAAAAAAGCTACCTGAAAAGGCCTAAAAAGTTGCTAGTTAAAGACCAATCGACAAGACCAATGGAGCTGCAAATAAAGAACGGTAGAGACAGCCAAGAAGGATTGCTGATGCCTGATGCCAGCTGCACAGCAGGCAGCAATAAGCACGAAGCTAACCTAAGACGATAACCTTCCATTTGGATGGAAAGTAAAAGAGAAAAACAGTCAACATACATTATCCAAGATGGTTTTCAGCTTCACATTTTACCAATAAAAGGACTTTGAGCACAACTAAGAACACAACAGCCTGGAGAATGTTCTTCAATGAACAATCTATAAGGCATTTCCACTTCCAACTATTTGAATAGAGTAATTTAGATTAGGCAAGAAAGGACTGAGGAAAAGTCACTTTTAATCAACTAATATTAGAAACATAATCAGTGGGACTGTCAAACCTATATGTTCAACAACTGATGGAAAAGAGGTCCAACATGAGTTTTCACATTCCAGGAAGCTGAATCTGGTTCTATTCATCTCAATGAACGCCAAAGCTCCCACTAAGATTTCCAAGACCAGAAAATAAATTGCCGTGGGCGATCTCCTGGAGATCCTGAAAGGCATGCCACGTTTAGAGGCAATAATATAGTAACACGAAAATAAGGAAGTACAATCAATTCAAATTTAAACCTCATAAGTCCAATAAGCTTTATCCAATACGCCTCTTGTATGCCCCATCTCGAATAAAAGGTACATAGAGCAAGAAAAACCAATTGCAAAATGATGACCAAAACAGAGAAGGTGAAGACAGACCAGAAAAATAGGCTTCTTCCCCTGAATTGAAATCCTACGTAGAAATAAAAGAGTAAGATAGAATAAACTGTGAAAATAGAGAGGCATATTGAGAGAGAAAGAAAAGATGTGAAGCTCTATAATCTGGGTCCAGACTTGTTTTGTGTAAAAAAAAAATACCTCGTTTAGGATACACAAACCGGAAAACAAGACAAATCACCAGGTTAATGAAAGAAATCAAGCTCCAATTCAGTAATCCAACTGCAAAATAATTAAAACAGTAAGAATCAGTTACAAATTCGATATCGATGGAGGTGTCACTTAGAATGGGTACTCCATGACAAAAAATACTAACGCATTCAGTAAAACCAGCATTCCTTTTACCCATATTTTAATCCATAAGGAACAAAAAAGCACACCTTAGGAACTTTCATTCAAAATGGTCTAATTAGATACGCACTCATATCCGTGACCTAAATTTACGCATTAGATTAACATAAACCCAGAATCTTGAAATCTTGCAAGGTTTATATGACACCAAAACGAAAGGATTACATGACACCAAATGAAATCTTGAAAAATCACTTAAAATCATAAATCCTATAAACGCCCAATAAGGTTACATTTCTGTTGAATGAAGGAGAAATGAACCTGCCAATAGCAGCGTGGGAAATATAAACCCACTCAGAATCCTCCCCATTTTCTTGGTCCAGACTATAACTCAAACACTTGTTTGAATCTACAAAGAGCACGCGCAACATCCATCCAGAAGTCCAATAAACGTCTTCCGTTCAAACTACAGCTCATCCACGATCTATAACACATTTACAGGGATCTTCCGATGAAGAAATCGAATACCGGGTAAGAAAATGGAAGCGCGCAGGGAGGGCCGGAATACAACCGACTTGCAGTTCAGTCAAGGGCATTTATGTCAATACAACTGGTCTAAATACCCCGATTTTTTTTATCATTTAAAACATTTAAGCCGTATTATTAAATTTTAATAATGGAATTTAATAAAATAAAGGAAAATGGGCGCCCTTGCTTTTTACAAGCCCAAACGACGAAAAGAAAATGGAAAAACGGCGTCGATTGGGTTAGGGGACCGCCGCGGAGTGGCTTCCAGATTGCTCGTGAACAATGAATTTCTTCAGATCCATTTTGGCGGATGATACCGATCCACCGGAATCCAGGAATTCTGGCAATTCTGGCGTTGACTCGACTCCCCTCGTATCAGAAACCACTGATGGCAACGTTCCGCTTGATCGTACAGATAACGCGTGGAGCTTTGGGGGGATGTTCAAGGATTTAGCAGCGCGATCTGAATCAGTGATCGAGACTTACCGCAAGGATCTTGAGGAATTTCGATCGGGTCTCAAAAAAGAGACTGAGATTATTCGAGTGGTCGCTAGTCGTGCTGTGAAGGATCTTCCGGTTTCACTGGAGGCTGGCGCATCAGCTGCGCATGGTGTGCTCGATGGCGTGCTGAAATCAACTGCTGAGATTATTTCCAGGGAAATGGGGTCCGATGGGGAATCTGACACTCCGGGAACGAATAGTGGTATGAATTGGGGTAGGTATAGTCGGTTTGAGGCGCAGTTGAGTGCTCTTCAGAGTGATTTGAATACGTTCTGTGGAGATCCGGATGACCTGGAGGAGTTTGAGAACTGGAGATTGAAATTTCAGCTAGAGGAGAAAAGAGATGAAATTGATTATCTTACCGCTGAACGTGGCACCCTTGATGGAATGTATAAGAAAGTCGTTCCCAGTGTGGTTGATCGGGAAACCTTTTGGTGCCGCTATTTCTACCGGGTGGATAAGCTTAAGCAACAGGAGAAGATTCGAGCGAATCTTGTGAAGCGAGCGATGTCAGGAGATGACGATGATGATGCTGAGTTGTCTTGGGATGTTGATGATGAAGAAGACGGTCGTGGGATCCAGCAGGAAGATGTCGTGAAGATGAAAACAAATGCTGAGGATGGGAATTCAAGTGTGACTGATGGAAGCTTGAATCTTGCTGAGAAACAGAACTCGGCTTCGAACGAGAAGTTAGATAGGGTTGAGGATGAAACTGTTGGAGGTGGAAACATAGGGGTGAGGGTGGCTGATGAAAAGTCGAGTCTCCCTGATGGACAAAGCCATTCGAATGAGAAGTTACGTGAGGAAAAGGAAGAGTCCACTGTTTTGAAAGATGATCATGACAAGAATGAGATGGTGGTCTCAAGTGAGATAGCCGCTACCTTTGATCATGGAGGCAGAAATGAGGCTGTTGATTCTAGAGACAACAGTGGTGGCGATAAAATTGCTTTGAAGGACAAGATCGAAGACGAATCCCTGGTTAAGAAAGAAGAGAGTGATAATGTTATTGAAGAGAAAAGGGTTCAAGAAATGGAATCTGAAGAACAGCACAAGAATGAGAATATTGAAGCATTGGATGTTAAGGGTGTGGTAAAAGATGATTCAAGTCATGAGGAAAACGAGGAGACGGATGAGTTGAGTTGGGATGAAATCGAGGATGTTGCAAGTGATGAGGAGAAGAAAAACTCAGTTGCCAAACATGGGCTCACAGCAGATATGGCTGTTTTGAGGAAACAGTTGACTTCCAATGAAGATGATGAGGATTTGAGTTGGGACATTGAGGATGATGATGATCAACCTGTAAAATCTTGATGATGGTTAGAATCATTCTTCATGTTATGAACAAATCGCAAGCCGGTATGTGTTAATTTACCTTCCACTCATTTACACTATGGGTGGTATGTATCATAATCTTGTATCTGTGAATAACATTTCATTTCTTCAATGAACTATTCATGCTGTGCAACATTCGTATTTGATGATCGAAAATGCCAACTAGTTCCCCTACCAAACAGGCAATGGTAATGTTAAATTACAAGGACGGGAAGCTTAGCCCCAAATGCTAATATTGGCGTCCTTAGTTCAGTTATGCTCATCAACTTCAGAAGCAGTTCCCGCAACAGGTCTCTTTCTCCGGGCGCGAGGTGGGAGATGCTTGACTGGTTTTATTGATCGAATGGCCCATGGTAAGAAGAACCCTGTTCCAACATTGGGAAGAAGCGGAACCCTGTCACTTCTGGGACTCATTGTCACTGGAGGCAACATTACCAGAGGACTGAGACTAGTCCATTTGGGAAGAGGATAGGACACCTCTTGGTACGTGACTGGACTTTGTTTCCATGTAGACTTGAAGCCGCTGCCTGTCTCTGTTCGGACTCTGAAGAATCTAATGCCAACCCTCTTATTGTTTGTGGAGCACACGGCATGTCTTGCCATCTCTGAACTACTTCTGCCCATCACAAGAAGGGACCTGAAGAATTGTTTGGATTAGATGTCCATTGTTAGCGCTTGTATTGGAATTAGGTGCATGTGGTGCTGCATACCCTGCCTTCAGTGAGAGCATCAGACGGTGTCTGTATCTTCCATTGCCATCCCTTTCGAGTGTATGTCCGAAAGCTATTGTTGAGTCACCGAGGAAGAGCATAGAAACAGGCTGCTCCAATTGAGGCGGCTTCACAAAGGGCTGTGAATACTCTCCCTGTGTTCATTCAGACCGATCATCAGGGTTATGGTGTCTGTTGAAAAAAGAAAATTGGCACAAGATAGGTAGGTGAATACTTCACCAAAGAAGTTCACGATGCAACCGTTTGGTTTCCGGCTTTTCGGTATCAGCTGCCACTGGATCAGGTGATCTATTACGCTTTGGAGGAGAGATGGAATTGGCTCAATGCAGCAGCCTGTGGAGACAAAGAACACTTGGTTGAGAGGCTTCATCATCAAGGGATAGAACAGTACTTTGTTGTCTCACCCCTCTGCGTTTCAGATGCAGCATCTTCTTTCGTCTCCCCGAAGATTGAAATCCCGAATTGGGCCATCTCCCTTTTCTTCCCATTCTTTTGATCATAGGATATGAATGTGTTTCCTGGAACGAATGGGAATTTTGTATCCAGAGTTCAGAGCCAGAGAAAGAGTCAACCATGTCAATATGTATAATCAGCGTACAACCTGAGAGTTCGCCTTTCCGGCCAGCCGCCCAAAGTGCAGTCACGTAGTCATTCAATTTAGAGAGCTCATCATCAGTGAATATGTCTTCAAACAATTTGAGGCCTCTAACAACATTCACCTTCCATTTTGAACGAGGAGATTGTGTGAATAGAAAGAACATAAAGCTCCCTGTGTTTAAAAGTGAAGAGTTACCATATTTCCTCCAACAGGCTCCTTCGCCGTGAATCCTCTAGTTACCCTGATCTGTGCTCGCCGTTCTTCACACTTATCATGTTCACAGCAAAGCTCAACTGGAACTCCTTCAGAACCTGCAACTCAGGTAATTCACTAATAAATATCGCAATCCACCATTGAAATTTTCTGCGAAACAAACTCGTTCACCTTCAGCGTTATCGCCCTCGAATGATTCATCCTGTATATCTCTGCCTTCGTCATCATCCCCCGGGGACGGATCTTCATCAATCACTAGTCTCTTAGTAGAAACATCATCTCCTTCACCAAGCCTACTCTCCGCGCTCAATTCAGTTCCCAGCCCCCTCTTATCCCTAACCTTCTTCAGCTCCGCTACAACATCCGCGATCGTAAAGAACTCCTGCATTTGAAGGATCGGGATCCAATTCAACCTCCGGCGATGGATCGCCGCGAACGTCGATGCATATACAGCCGCGTTGTCCCCTTCCAGCTGCGTGAGGTGCCTGCAGAGCGCGTCGATGATCGCGTTCGCGGCCGCGAACTCGCCGCGGAACCAGGCGATGATAGCATCCTTAGCGAAGGACTCCGTTCCGGAGGGCAGCATGGGAACACAGTGTTTCTTCCGGCGAGAGAACTGCTCCGTCCACCCCCGCCCTAAGCCAGTCAACTCGGAATCCAGATCATCGAGCAAGCTACAGGTGCTCCCTCCGCTTCGCATGCGCCAACCAAAAGGAACTACTACGAAGCCCTCCCTTTTATACAAACGGCTGGCCGTTGTTAATTGAAAATAAACAATAAATATTGCAATTTATTCTAATTTATATTAAAAAAATCCCGTTATCGCAATTAATTTTTTAATCAGAACCTTAAATCCCTCAATTCGAAGAAAGTGATTTCATTGGTTAAAAGCAATAATTAAAATTGCATAGAGTGGTGTCACTTGGCATGCTTAGCAGCGCGAGTGCCCTCTCTTTCATAATGCATCATGAGTCACACACGCACTGTTCATCCGTGTAATTTTATTCTCTGCTGGCGCAAAAGACATGCTCGTGTGCGTGGGGCGACGTTACACATTAAACAATGGTGTGTGTAATTGAGTAATGTTTGAATGGGATGGGATTTGGGGCTACCAAAAAAGAAAAGTCACCTAGACTCGTATTATTATGTCAACTAACCAATTTAATAAGCACCCATGCGCATCATTTAAATATCAGAAGACTTCCATAAATAATTCAGAACAGTAGTCCTCTTACCTTTCAGAGAGGAGGATTCAAAAGGACAAAAATGGAATGTGTGACTGCTGGGATTCGAGCCCAGGTCTCCACGGCCACAACGTGGAATTCTAACCACTAAACTACAGTCACTTGATTGATAGGACTTCTTATCCGAAACGGAAAAAAAAACAAACACTACGATCACAAAATATAAAGCACAAATGATTTGATAACCTATGAAGCAAAGTTGGGGGCAGTGAAAAGCAGCCAACCAGATGAGTAGTCTACCATCTTCTTAAATGTACAATTGATTAGGATTGGATTGGATTGTTCTTCTCTCACAATCTCAACAAGGATAAGACAAACATGGGATCGGATACAAGGTTCATGCTTGCAGTTGCACAAAAACGCCCTGCTGCTGCTTTCTTTTGGTTCTAATCTACACAACTCCGGTGCTCTCAACAGATCCAGCATTTCATGCCTAAGCCATTTGGGGTCAGGATAAGGCTCTTGTAACGATTGAGGTATTCCTGCAAACCAGGGAGACCATCAGAATTCATGCGTGAACACAGAGCCAAAGCTGGTGTTGACTATGCTAGAAAAAATGACACAAAAGGAAAAAAGCCATTGCTTTTTAAGCAAGTCAGAAGTGCATAGCTGAAGGATCTCAAGACACACCAGTATATTGCTGTCACATGAATACAGCACTCCCTTCTTGTCATATTCTTGCCGCTTTTCAGGGTCGCTCAGCACTGCTCACAGAATGCACTAAGAATCATTTCAGAACCCCAACATGCTTAAAGACATTCTCGCAGCTAAAAATTAGGGCTTCCAGTAACGACAATCGTGACACGGACAAGGTTTTGTGATTACCCTGATAAGCTTCATTAATGTCCTGGAATTTTGAGGTAGTGTCGCCTCCACGGGCTTCCTTGTGTTTATCAGGGTGCCATTTCTGATAGCAGTCAACCCATCAATCAAGAGAGAAGCTGAAAGGGTTTTAACAACGAAAACATCGAATTGGGGCCATACCAACGCAAGGCGAATATAATTGGATCGGATAGCCTCCTCGGAGGCATCGTAATCCACTTCAAGCACCTTGTAGTAATCCTACGAAGCGGAAACGATGGCGTAAGAAACCTCCAAGAAAACCAAAAAAAACACACAAGACGCACAAGACGCACAGCGCAGGAACCAACACACACACCTTGGGTTTCCAATGGAAACACAGGAAGTCGAACTCGCCCTTAGAATTATCGTCCGAAGAGTGCCCAACGTCGCCTCCCCATCCATCCCACATCATTTCTCCCAAATCCGCCGGCAAAAGAAATGAACGCGGAGAAAGAAACCGCACTACGAACTCCCCCTGAAATCCGTCATTGGGCTTTTCCCAGGCCCACCAAATACCTCCATTCTTTCAAATCAATTTTGCTACAACATTTTTATGACGTGGTGTTCCTATCTCAAAAGCTTTTATAATTAATTATCCATTCTTATAATATATGGAAAAAATTAACGTAAGAAAATAATTAAAATTCAAATTCACATAAGACAATATTTTTTTAAAAAATATATTTGAGGGATATATTGATATATTACAAAAAAACGTAATTTTCAATATATTCATACCCCGACATACTTTAAGATTATAAAATATGATATAAATATCATAAAACACACCCCCCCCCCCCCTTTTCTAGTATGGACTTTCGTTCAAATTTACAAAAGAAAGTTAAAGTTGAAAAAAAAAAAAAAACCAGCGGTTTAAATTTTAAAGACAGTTGCGCCTAATGAAACTCAAATTCAAATTCAAAAGGCATATAGATACTAAATCAGTAGGGCGCATCATGTCAAATTCAATTCTGGACATTTTGAATTTCAAACCTTTAGCAGCATTTAGCTACTCCCTCAACTGTGAGTGAATAAAAGCACCAGTATCTCACACACACTCAACGGCCGTACACTATTTGCATAACCTTTTATAATTAAAAAATACTATCAAAAAATTAATACACACGTGGAATTATCGTAATATCATTTTTTTTTGAATTATGATTGAAAACGGGGGGAGTGAAGATTCAAAGAGGACAATTACAGGGAAATGCATTAAAAAGGAATTAAAATATTCCTGGAAACAGGTAAATGCATTTATTAAAAACCGCTTTATTTAAAACCTGTAATTACAAATAAATGGATTATGCACTTTGTCTTGTGTCCCTCGGGTGACATGCAAACTCTCATTAAATTCGTTTCATGTGAATTAATTTAGGATTATTAATTTAGAAAGTACGAATATATTCTAAGTAAATTTGACGTAAAAAAGGGAGCTTAAGATTCCATGTTTAGAAGCATGTTTTAGTATGTGTTTTATAGGATATTATAATTAGTAATATATTTAATTTATTTTTACTTAAATAAACATGTCTTGTTTGTTTCGTACATACATTTTGAACACATTTGTTTTAAATGATATTATGTTTGGTAAATGTGTTAAAATAAATAGGTAATGTTTAAATCATTACCATATTTGATTTGTATATCGGAAATAAATAGCGAAGGTTAGGTTAAAAATTATTTCAATTGCATTGGAGGTTGTGTGTTCCCCTTCACGTATAAAAGGCAAGCAGCGGCTGCCTCTGTTCCCCCGTCTTTACTTCCGCTCTCATTGGGTGGTTGACTGCTCGGTGCTCTTCATAACTGCTATATAGCTTCACTTCCGGTGGTCGGGTGCTCGCATTTGCCGATCTTTGGCTGCAGAGGATGGAACTGAGCAAAGTGACGCTCGAGATTTTCTCCAAGCTGGAGCAGAAATGGCTGCACCACTACGAAGGCAAAAAGACGCGTATTCTCAGCATCGATGGTGGTGGAACCACCGCCATTGTGGCGGGAGCATCGTTGATTCGTTTAGAGGAACAGATCCAAGAGAAAACCGGTGATTCCAATTCTAGAATTGCTGATTTTTTCGATATTGTGGTCGGTACGGGTGTCGGCGCGCTCCTCGCCGCAATGCTTGTTGCGGACGACGGCACTGGCAGGCCTCTGTACTCCGCTAGAGAAGCGGTTAATTTTTTGTCCGAGAACCAACAGCAGCTCTTTAATGTGAAACGCGTCGGTGTATTGCGGCGACGGAAGAGGTTTTCGGGGAGGAAAATTGATGCGGCGCTTAAGGCGGCGTTCCTGAGGGATGATGGCAAGATTTTGACGATTAGAGATGCTTGTAAGCCGCTACTTGTGCCGTGCTTCGATTTGCACAGCGCGGCGCCGTTCGTTTTCTCCAGAGCCGACGCGTTGGAATCGCCTAGTTTTGATTTTGAGATGTGGAAGGTGATTCGCGCTACGATGGCGACGCCGCCGATGTTTAAGCCATTTCACCTCAGGTCCTGTGACGGAAAGACCTCATGCTTAGCTGTCGACGGCGGACTTGTTATGAACAACCCCGCCGCCGCCGCCGTCACTCACGTTCTTCATAATAAGCGCGACTTCCCGGCGGTTACCAGCGTCGACCATCTTGTAGTGCTCTCGGTTGGTAACGGCGGATTATCCAGTAGCACTTCGCAATTGAACGTCGGACCTGAGGGCGAGTGCTCTATGTCTGCCGTCATCGGAATCGCTCTCGACGGAGTCTCCGAAACCGTCGATCAAATGCTCGGAAACGCATTCTGCTGGAATCCAAACGATTACGTTCGGATTCAGGTAAACAATGTCTCCACTTATAGATACGTAATTTTTTTTGGTTCGCTGATTTTTTATCCACGGTGGTACATTCAGACGGCATACGGCACGGCCGACGTTTTATCGGAGAGAGCGGTGGAGGCGTTGCCGTTCGGTGGGAAACGACTGCTGTCCCAGACTCACGCCGAGAGATTAGACGCTCTGGTGCAAAGACTCGTTGCCGGAGGAAGCAGTAGCCTAGGGAACAGCAGCCTGCCCCCCAGTCCCTGCAAGGAAACGCCCGTTCGTCCTCTTGTTAACGGCCGTTAGTCGCAGCAGCTGTCTCTCTTTCTGTCCTTTCTGTTTCAGCACCGTACAAAAAACACCACCGGAGAACCATGCAGCCGTCGTCACAGTACCAGCAACTAGGTGTTTTCCTACCTAAAAAAAAAAAAACCAGGAGAGACAACATGTAATGTAGTAAATGGGCGGGGGCGGTCTCTGCTACTACAGCTGCCGCTTTGCGCTTCTGCATTGAAGTACGAGTGGACGGATTGATTTCAGTACGCCCGGGTGCAGCCGGCCATGGCCCATTAACGCCGCAGCGTAGTATCCCTTTTGTGTCGGATCCATGAAACCGGTGCGGGTTTGCTGCCTCCGAAGTCCGAATATGCGGTTTGACCATCCAATATTCATCTTTCAGGATCGTGTGTTGTGTTCCTTTCACCCTGGCGGTTTCGGACACACGTGTTTGTGGGCCCAACACTCTCCGCACACAATAGCCCCCCGATGAGGTGACAAAAAAAAATAGGCCCGAGTAGTAGTGTTGAGCGATCGAATGTTCGCCAACCATCACAGGGTTTGGGTAAATAACTTAAATTCAATTAAATTACGATTAAACAGTAAAAATGGTGAGCAAGAGCGGTAGTTGGGCCGGCCGAGTTTGGGGTCGGAGGCCCAATTTCCGACATGATGGAGTTGGTGCCATGCCCCATTAAGAAGAGTGTGGAATGGATGCCCATGGCGTAAAAGGGGCATCCGTCCTCCTCATTGGAGTACAAAAGCTGTACGTATATATTAATTGCCTCGAAACTCCAAAATTGCCATTAATTGCAGCAATGGCCCATCATTCTTCCCTTCTCTTCAACTCTCCCTTTTTGTTAACTAATTCAACCGACTTGAATTCTGTTTTAAAACTTGAATTTTTCTTTTTTTATGGATCTGATCCTGTAGAGAACAAACTGGATTATGTAAAAAGGTTAGCAAATGTGGCTGATTGAATTGCAATAAATTCCGAAGAATGTTGTTTCAGTATCTTTTTCCCCCCTGAACTCTGGTTATTTTCAAAGGCTCCCTCCCGTCTCGGTTCACTGCATTCGAGGGAGAATTCTTCTTGTTCCTCCACCGCTTGCGGCGCCGCATGGTAAACCCGACCCGAGATCATCCGGGTCAAAACCCATCACCCATGGATATGCCACGGGCCTCCTCCATACGCGCTGCCGTCTCCCTCGTTTTCATCTTCTCCGTTTCTCTCGGTTTTATATCCGTCATCCTGCTTGCAGGGGACCGCCCTCCGCCTCGCCGCTTATATCCTCCTGCCGTCCCGAACGACGTCGTTTCTCCCACCAACGTCTCCCACATCGCGTTCGGCATCGGGGGATCCACTAGCACATGGGCGACACGGGAGCGATACGTGAACCTCTGGTGGAAACCGGAGTTGACACGCGGATGCGTCTTCTTCGAGAAGGATTACATCGAGGCCAACGCCTCCAACATCAGTTACCGCGTGTCCTCCAACTGGACGCGCTTCCCCCACACCGCCGGCTCGGACTCCGCCGTGCGGCTTGCGCGCGTCGTCGTCGACTTGTTCGCGCTGAACCTCGAGAACGTGCGGTGGTTCGTGATGGGGGACGACGACACCGTGTTCTTCCCGGAGAACCTCGCGGCGGTTCTGGGAAAATACGACCACCGCCAGATGATGTACGTCGGCGGTAACTCCGAGAGCGTGGAGCAGAACGTGATGCATGCCTACGGGATGGCGTTCGGCGGCGGGGGGTTCGCGGTTAGTTACGCGTTGGCGGAGAGGTTGTCCGAGGAGATGGACGGTTGCCTGGATCGGTACCATTACTTCTACGGCTCAGATCAAAGGGTCTGGGCGTGTGTAGGGGAACTCGGTGTGCGCCTCACCACAGAATCCGGTTTCCATCAGGTACATTTAAAAATCTCCTTTTCCATTTTCCAAAAATATCGTATTTTTCCTATAAATTGCCTTCGCGGAAGAGTCGGAACTGCTCGACAGTTTTAGGAAAACTGAAGCGCGCCACATCCGTTTCCAATTATGACCTTTGACATAGTGCATTTAATTACCGAATTTCCTTGTTTACCACGTGGCATACTGTGCATCCGACACGCGTCATGTCGACATTCTTACAGATGGACATACGAGGGACCCATTTGGCGTATTGGCGGCGCACCCGCTGGCCCCACTGGTCTCACTTCACCACGTGGATCACATGAAGGCGTTATTCCCTAGGCAAACCAGGCTGGGTTCACTGAGGATCCTTCTCAAGGCGTACGAAGCGGATCCCTCGAGGACTCTGCAGCACTGCTTCTGCTTCACCGGAAACGAATGGTCCGTCTCCGTCGCCTGGGGCTACGCCGTTCAGATATATTCGTATCGGATGCCGCCGCACGACCTGGAGAGGCCGTTGCAGACATTTCAGACATGGAGGAGTTGGAAAGACGAGCCCTTCACCTTCAACACCCGCGCCGCGAGCCCCGATCCTTGCCGGCAACCGGTCATCTTTTACCTCCACTCCATTCAGAGGAACGCTACTGCTGCGGTGACGGTTACAAAGTACAAAAAAATCGAAGTGGATGCAGAGGCGGTGAAGGGATGCGATGCGAGCTATGCAGGAGCCTTCGGCGTCGAGAAGGTAGTTGTTATAGCGCCTGTAATGGACCCTCAGGAATGGGATCAGGTTCGTTCTTCTTCCCAGTTGTTCTCCTCATTGAGCACTTGCTCGTCACTAACGCACTTGAAGCGCAGAATCCTCGGAGACAGTGCTGCGAGGTCATCAGTTCACGGCAGAGGACTCTGAGGATCAGAATCACAAGGTGGAGCAAGTGAAAGCATCTGAGGTTCTGTTATTGGAATCAGGAGGAAGATTTCTGTACATTACTCCTCTATTATAGCAATCAAGAGCTGCAGTTTCTATGACAAATGTATGTTCATAGGCAACTCTTGCTATATGATTCAACTTTTTATCTCATGAAACCTGAATAGAACTTGATACTCAAGAACAGTGTGCCAAAATCTGACCTTGCATTCATCTATGCACGCTCTGTGTCTGTGTGTGTCTGTCTAGTCATCGGTTTGGGTTAGCGTATGCAAGGAAAAGGGCATGAACTTGTACCCATCTCCGCTGTAGAACTTGTTCTGAAACTCCACCCAGTGGAGCCGGAGAGCATGGAGGAATGCGCTAAGAGCCTCCATCATCAGGAGGACGAACGCCGTCGCAAACGAGAAGGCGGCGACGCCCAACAACCGGATTGCGAAATTGTGGTACCTGTAGCAGAAACATTTTGAGATCCTCACATCCTTCAGCAAGTAGATGATACTGGCTGAAAAAGCTTACTGGCTTACCCCCACGAAAAAAGTAGAACTCTTTCGTAGAAGACAGTTGATAATTCTGAATGGGCCAAGCTGCAGGGAGGATGAAGAAGACAAGACAAAAAAAAAAAAAAAATTGATATGCAGGGGAGAAAAAAGTAGACAGAATGACTACAACCTACCATTTTGGAATAGTGTAAAAGGCTGAAGGCAAAAACTGAAAAGAACAAGATCTATGATTGTTTACTTTTTACCTCAAAGCCCAGAGACGAAGGTATGATGCTGTGTTAGAAACGGAACCCAGAACAAATTCGATTGAGTGTATCATTTGATGAACAAAGACCTCACTGAAGTTGAAATCTTCTGTGTGTTGCTGCTGTGCCGACTCAGCTTCCTCAGAGGCTCCAAGAATCGCATATGTTCTGCCTTGGAATCTCTAAGAATACGCAGAATAAGAGAAACTTCACACTAATTGAACCAAATCCTCGGAGACAGTGTTTATAACGCGAGCAAGCTCTAGCGTTCCATAAGAGAGAGTTGTACCTCAGTGCGAAGCCTTTTCAGAATGAAGGGCTTTGGGAAAAGCATCCATGGAACAGCCACAATAGCTAAAAAAAACAGTATGACCTGCCAAAAGTGTCTTATGGGTCTATTGCCTGTTCATGAGTTAACTGACACAAAAACAGAGAAAGATGATCATGCCTGAAGAACATCTTGGGCCGCAAATAGTCTATTTTCACCCAAATCTTGAAAAGGACTTAGGAACATGTAAATCATCACATGATAGAGATCAGCTTGTGAGCCAGTACACCACTTGACAATTATGAGAACAGAAAGATATCCAAAGAGTGAATTAAGGAACAACATTTGTGGAACAAACTGGTACCTGTACAGAAAGCGAAGGATTAAGTCTCCATCAACAGAATTTGAAGAAAAAGTGAGGGGGAAAAGACATACTTGATATCAACAGAGTTACCGAAGTATCTTGCATTGAAATAACTCAATATAATTCCTAGATTCATCTGGGCTACTCCAAACAAAATAGACATTTTCATCTTGAGAGAGTTCAAGAAGGGCAGCTCAGAACGACTACCACGCCATCTTGGATCCACTCCAAATGGGTATGTGTCTCCATATTTTACCAACCCCGCTGAACGAGCATCACTGCCATGGCAAAGAGAACCAATAACAGGCTATCACAAAATTTTATCTCATCATATAACAGGCTAATCACTGCCAAATATCAAGTGCGAAAGTAACGTCAATGGTGCTGAGAAGTGAATTAATGTTTACCTGCATGTAGCATCCCGACATTTGTATGCAGAATGACCAAATATGTGAAACGGAACAGAGAAGAATTCATTGTACACTAAGCCACAGTAGATCGAAAACAGGGACATTAAAAGGAGAACATATCTTCCAGCATAGAGCATCTCCATGAAACTTCCAAGTTTCTGAAAGAGAAGACCATTTAAAGGAAAAAAAAAAACTCCAAAGTCATGTCCTTAATTAATGCCACAACATACCTGAGAACGAAGCCTCTTCTCACGAGCTATAAGGAAGATTGCTCCAAATAATAAGCATATACCATGACCCCAATCGCCAAACATCACAGCAAAAAGAAACGGAAATGTAACAATGGTATAAACAGCAGGGTTTGCCTCCTGGTATTTAGCAACACTGGGAAAATACAAACTCCCATCAGAATCATACTAGTCTTCAAACTAGGCAACCACACAGAAAGAATCATACGACACAAATATCTGTAGACGATAATACATTATGCATTTTTTCTGGAAGTAAGATCTACCTATTTTAACACTTCTACACCGATAACTCCCTAGTGCCTCCACTGATTGATTCATTTATACAGAAAGCACCCATGATAATATCATGTAATGTGTTAATGATAAAACGTATCCAATTATTCAAATAAACACATGATTATGCATCAATTACCCATATGCATCAACAATTTCTTGATAAGCCCTTGTAAAATGGCTGGTTCTGAAGTATGTTGGTGGTGACTCCAGTGAATCCATCACATGAAATATGATGCCCACTTGTGAATTACTATCAACTGTAGCACGTTGTAGAGCTTCTTGAATCTGTCATATTTAAAAAAAAAAACCTAAGAAAGCAAAGGATACGTAGGTTGACTGGAATATATTACACGATGTGCTGGATCCTGTACCTTAGCTTTTGCAGATACTGGAAACCAACCCTCACCAACCAGACACTTATTTGTAACATCAAAATTAAGCATATTTAATATATTATAAACTGCCTTTTCTCTTTTGACCTGGACAAACAGTTATGCAAAAACACTTAGAAATGACTTAATTCTAATGCAGGGTAGAATGAAAGGAGCACATTTAAATTATCAAACCACATTCATCCACTTTGTAAGCTGAGAACCAATAGATGTGAGAGCAGTATCTCGATGATGTAGTCCTGCCTCCAGTGTTGTTTTCAAGTCTGACAAGCGTATCAGAACCTGAAAATTCGAAATGACATTGACACGTTATGCTTCCATCAGATCAGCATCAGAGCTGGAGTAAGATAAGGAATTCAATCTTGGTAAGATAAATGGAAGCCTCATCCAACTAATGTCTCACTTCTTTCATTATTTGCCTCCTCTTGATTGGATCCTCAGGTACTGGGTAGCAGTTAGCTTCAAACGCATCACAAATTTTTGCGATTTTTTTCCCTGCCTGTTCTCCAGAGAAGAATACCATAAAAACAGCCTTCTCTACCTGGAGGTGGAAAAGTGCAGGATCATCTAGGACTTTTCCCATATGAAACTTAACCCAAGGAATGCTTTCAACTCAGCACTAATACTTTGGAAAAAAAAAATTATTTACCGTATGATTAGAAATAGGATCCACAATTGGGTCCTCTGCTGGAGCTTGACTGAAAAGCATATTGCCTCTGGTTGTGCGGAAGAGCATCCTCTCAAAACTCAGAATGTTGGATTTAGTGACCATACCACTAATAAATTTTACTCCAGATTGATTCGATGGCTCAGCTTGCATTTCCTGTGATTAATTTATCCACATAAATGCAGAAATTTGGAAGCATAAAATCATCGATGTGCCCAAAGAATTTCTTACTAGCTGTTCCAGTAACGATACGTTTTCAGACTGATTACTGCTTGCGTGAATATTTCCATCTAATTCAGTATCCCGTGCTGCAGAATTACTCTCATTAGGCAAAAGGAAATCACCAACCTGAGCGACCCATTAAAGTTTCATATGAGATGGGAAACCTCACTATCATTGTAACTAGATTGAGGACAGACACTCCATTTTCAAAGTAACACTCCAGATACAAAGTAAATAACAGGGAGCAAAAAAAAATGGTGGTGCACCTTCAGCAGAACCATCTTGAACTCAAGCAGCTCATTGTATGACTGCTGTAATTTCTCATCCATTACATTCATCTCAATTAGCTCATGTTCATGCTCAGCAAGTTGAACCTAACAAACGAAAAACAGAAAATACGTATCAATTACGAAACAGATAAGTACATTCGGGCAAGTGAGATTGCATGCATACTATGAGAACATAAATGGAATACGGTTTTCTTGTGGGAAGTTGTTCTACATCTAACCTAAACATAGCAGATCTGATTAACATGCTTAATATTGGTCCAAGGGAGAAAACAAACCTCCAGTTCTTTCAGATCAATATGAGATGACTGCGAGATTTGTGTTGGAGAGAGGACAAGACCCGCTTTGTGAATTTGATCTTTGAAGAATCGAAGCTTTCTGGACATCTCAGCACATCTTTTTAACTATGAACAATGATCATACGATAATACAGATGTCCAAACAAGATGAGTACGTGAATTGAGAAATCCATCAACAGCCAAAGCAAACAAATAGATGCAGGGCTTCCCATAGTAAATCCACACCAGTGTTAACCAGAAACAAACTAAAGCGAACAGCCAGAATACCTTCCAAATTTTTAGGTGAAACTGAAAAACTAAGCGCTGGTTAAATCTTGATGACATTCACAGCTACATGAAATTTTCAATGCTTTTTGATTATACATTCCTGGCTGATGAATATCCCAACTTACAAATGCGAATACTATTAGTAAACTCGTAGGAACGATTTTCAGAAAATGAAAATGCCATGATTTCCTATGTGAGACAAAGTATTGAGTGCAATATTTTGAATGAGGTAGACATGTTTGACGTATCGATAAGGAAAACGGAAAAGGACCTCAAAATCACTTTGAACAATACCTGATTGGCAAATGTCCTCTGGAAAGGGCTCTTTTTTCCATTTAACTGCAAGTAAAATAAAGCATAAAAAGAATCCGAATGGTCAAAAGGGAAACAATCAGGAAAAAATGCGACACGCAAATATCCATTTGCAGATTGAGAACTACATAATTTGAGTAACATTTCCCGCAGAAAGAAATTGCCTTGCAGAGCACCTGGGGTGTGGCACTTGAATGGGACAAGATAAGTTCGGAATTAGAAAAATTGAAGTTTTTCCCATTTCTTAGTACATCAGATCAGTGTCCAAATCTTTACTCATCTGGAAATTCTGGGCTAAAACTCAAGACTCACGCAAGAGTCAACGCCATGTATTGAAGAAAATAAGCAGAGAAGCCAGGAACTTACATCCCGGAATTGGAGTAGACCGAGTTGGCCCAGATAAAAGACAGCCCTGTAAGCTGATTCCACAGGAATAATGAGCTGCGCCAACATCATCTTCTCGGAGCGCATCAGATCCATGCCCGGCAAACTATCTAGATACCCCATCTCCTATTGAAATCACCGAACTCAGACTTAAACCTCCTCTTAAATCCGAACCGCGTCGAACTAATTAATGTACGATAGGCATTTCCCGGAAATGCTTCTTTTTTTCTTTTTATTGTTTGAACAACGTAGTGCATCGCGAGATTCAAGGCATCTTATAGAACAGCTTCTCACGGCGGCGACGGCGACCTTAGCGAGAAGGAGACGCCCTGAAGGAATTGAGACGCCCGGAACGTCGGAGAAAACATTCACATTTTTTGCTACAATTTCCACACTCCAATATATATAACGCAGCATACTTAAGCTCAGGGTGTGTTTGACTTTTGCATGGGCCGTAACGATGCGCATAAAAAAGAGAAAAAAAACTACTAAATTTAAATTCATATTCACGTGTCGGTAGTCACTCCCTATCATCCCTTAAAATTCGGAAAATGACAACCTTCGCCGGTCTGTCAACTCTGCCACGGCGGAACTTCAAGCCATCGCCGCCGTGAAACCGATGATCCGCATCCTCGACATATCCATTGGACCGCAACCGCCTTTGCAAGATTTTTATAGTCAATTGTTGGAACTTTCCCAGCCCAATAGCCCACAAGGAAAATTCCAAGATGGGCCTGGCCCACACGCCGTTTTACCATAGAAACAAAAGCCATGCCAGGCAAGGGCGTTAGAATGACAACTATACCCCTTTGTTTTTTTATTTTTAAAAAGATGCAAAAATCTAATTTCTATTACTTTAAATAAATCAACTTTTAAAACTACCCATCTTCCTCAATGTGCGTCGGGATGTGAAGAATTAGGGCTCCATGGGTATGATTTGCAATTTCATACAAAACTGGGGACCCATTTCTGTGAGAAAACATGGATGACCGCGTCGGACGCCGGGGATGGGTTCCGATCACTTGTCACGGCTTTGGTTCTTCGGCAGCAACTCCGGCCTCCTGTATCTGAAGTTAAACCTGTATCCTGCATTGCATAAACAAAGCACCATCCGTCGTCAACAGTTCGAATCATTGCACCGGCGGATGATTCAAGATCCAGGAAACACAGTCGGGAAATTAAGAAAGAAGAACGCTTCTTGGTGCAAAGAAACAGGCACTGCAGGCATATTCGAAGATGGATCTGGAGGAGGGATTTACTGTATGATTTTCTTGAGAGGAACTTCAAGACCTCGTCTATTATTATAACCTGTAACCAACAGGGTGGGATCATCTTTTACTGAAGCCTTTGGTTCAGTGCGAGTAAGTTAACCGTTTCCTATTCTTACCGGAAATGAAAGACACAGAACAGCTTTCCACTCGGCCCAACTCAGAGGAGAAACCTGTTCAAAGAACATCACCAAGTGAATACAGGAGCAAGTGATTACCGAATTCGGTGTCGAAAAAATACGGGATATCAGCAACTTACAGAGAAGAGGTTAGACAGTGGTTGCACATAGAGGATGAAACAGTGGAGTAGCATCGTCAGGAAGATCGACCCAAGAAGCCACAAGTTACTCCATGGTGGAATGATTCTTCAGGGATGAGACAGAAACAAGTGGTGATCAGCATTCATCTGATATGAACTTGAGTTGTGATGACAGCAACTTACACGAGGGACTGGTTTTCACTGAGGTTGTTCAGTGCGTTAAACATCTCCACTACAACAAGTACTGTCATTGAAACAGTTGATGGATGTCGATCTGTAAACAAGGTGCAAGGATAGCTTGTTTCCCTTGATGAACAGTTGTCAAAAGCCACCTGAGGTTAGACAAACGTGTTGCTTGGGAGATGAAGGATGCAGGAACAACAAATTTGATCACCATCAGCAGGTTGCCATGCAAACTCACCAGATCTGCATATGCCATTTTAGGCCCGTTTTCGAAGTAAAGAAACCACCAGACAAATCCAGCAACCGTGGCAAGCCCAACATACACTGCATGAATGAATCAAAAGGACAATGTATTACGCTCATTTCAGCTTGTCAAAAATTGTTCAAAAACGGTGAGGTTCTGCGCAAGAAAACAAAGGATGATGACATGAGTGTAATATAAGAGTGAAATAATTTTACCTCCAATGACTAAGTAACGAAAGAAAAGCCATCCAGTTATTACAGCATCATTGATCTGTCATTTGGGGATAAAGAGAAACTAGGAGATTAAAGCCAGGAATTATACAAGAAAACAAGCAGTTACGCAGTAGTAGGGTCTCTGATACCTTTCGAGGTTTAGCCAGCATGACATCTGAATCAGGCTTATTGAAGCCAATGGCAGTGGCTGGCAAACCGTCTGTCACCAAATTCACCCAGAGCAATTGGACCTGTAAAAAAGACAATGAAAGAGAAGACACAGAGGATTAAAGCATCCAAGTGATCATTAGTATGGAAAAGGTGTAGAAAACTAACAGGCACAAGAGTGTCAGGTATGCCAAGCAATGCTGCCACAAATATGCAAACTACTTCACCAATGTTAGAAGATATCATGTATCTGATAAATTGTCTTGTGTTATTGTAGATGGCCCTTCCTTCAGCAATGGCCTGGTCATAAACCGGATATTGCACATGTTTCCTTCCTTCTTATGGTGAAATATGTAAAATCCTGGAGTTCAAAATAGATATGCGAGTCTTACAGCAACAATAGTGGCGAAATTATCATCTGACAATACCATGTCTGACGCACTCTGCAAGGTAAATATGAATGCAAGTTCAGCATCTGTAGGGACTGATGATCTTAAACAAACTCCAGGTAGAAATATGTACACATCAAATAAATTAACCGCATCAAAAAAGGGCATTTGAAAATGAGTGACAAGAAGAAATAAAGGCCAACAAATCCAGATTTCCCAAGCTTTGAGATGGGCTAAAAACGATAGCCAACAATTGCAGGTGAAAGTTATGAAGGCATGTAATAATCTTTGGATGCAATGAGGCAAATCACCTTTCTTTTAAAAAAATTATTGGCATGGAACTCACCTTAGCCACTGCAGTGCCAGAACCCATGGCAATTCCAATGTCAGCTTTCTTCAATGCAGGTGCATCATTGACTCCATCTCCAGTCATAGCAACCTCAAATTGAATAGACCAGAAACTGATTATAATGACTGAAGAGTCTGTCTGAGAATTACTCGGTATAATATCCATTTATTCTGCTAATGAAAATGTTTGATGCATGTAAAACAAAACTCAAAGTTTCAGGCTTATCTAGCTCAAAACTTGAAGTGGAGAATTACAACGAGAAGATTCCAAAATAATGATAAGAAAATCACTCCTCGATCAGTCAATGTTTAAGCCAGAAGTATCAACAGCACAAGATCAATGACATGGCTAGTCAAGCAAAGAGCATTGTCACATAGATATTTCCCCCCAAAAAAATATCTACATGCAGTCATTTTCGGACAGGAAATGCTTCGGGTTACCACAATGCTATCATATAAAGAGACGAGGTAGAGAAATTACCACTTCATTCTGATGCTGCAGGGCTTCAACAAGCATTCTTTTGTGAGAGGGCTCAACTCTAGCACAAATTAGAGTATGTGTCAGATCAAGAAAATTTAAAATGAAACCTAAAGGCGGACACAATAGTGCAAGACATATTAAATGGCAATATGCAACCTGGGGTGAGAAGAAAAAAGCAGGAATCAGAATGGTACCTAGAGAAAATAGTTAATCTCTGTAATGCCACCGACTTCTGCAACGCTGGAAGCTTCTCGAACTCAGCAGCAGTATAAGAAAGGCCTCCAAAGTCATCCAAGTGATCAAAGGCACCAATACTCTGGCACAATGATTCAGCTGTGCTCTAGATGCGCATCAAAAAACGAAGGTACCTTGAATGTTTCATACTAAGATAAGCTCAAGATGGAAGAATTAAAGAAAGAATACATGCTATAAATTTTCTTACCTTGTTGTCTCCAGTGACAACTATGACACGTATACCAGCAGTCAAACAAGAACGGATGGCGTTTCTCACTTCCTTCCTCGGTGGATCCAGCATCCCAACCTTATCATTGGAAAAACACCAATCAAGTTGATGAAAAAGTGTTGGTTAAAAAGAAGCCAAAGTGTCAAGATCAGATTTTCGGTATGAAAACGTACAAGTAGCAACATAAGGTAAACCAACTTTTATATGATAATCGCATACAGCAACAACCGCATAACAAATTCAGCCTTGTATAACCCGCTAAAGCAGAACATTTGAAATAGATACAAAAATAGAAAGCATACCAACCCAAGAAATGTAAGATCATTTTCATCTTCAAACGATAGAGCCTGCTGCTCTGGTGATATTTTTTTCAAGGCTAATGCCAGGCATCTAAGAGTTTCTTTTCCTGCAAAACTGAGATGAAAACATGTTTGATTAGGACAAGGATCAACCAGGGCATGATGAATATAGAAGAAAAAGAAATTTAAGTAAACGCGATTGACTTATGAAATAAAGAAATCAAGTGCAGTAACGACTGTACATTAAAAAAGTCATGTCTAATGAATCATCAAAATGGCAATAAATGAAACCTGTGGAACTTGGATTCAATCTCCGCTCTCAGCTCCGGCGTTATTCTAATAGTTCTCCCATCATCGTTGCACATGATATTTGTACATTTAGAGAGAATACTCTCAGGAGCACCTTTGGCGAACATTATTTGATCCTGCTTCCGGTTATAAAGCACACTCATCATCTTTCGATCACGAGTGAACTCTAACACATACACCTGGAAGTAGCAGAAAGGGCTGTTATACTATACACAAAGTATTTTGAACAAAGTGAAATAAAGTAGAAATAGCAAAGCTCATACTACTATTCTTGGGTATAGCATAGTGATACAAAATTGACAGAAATGAACCTTTTTGAATTGGTTCTCCCAGTAGCGGTTACAGTATGATGCTCTTTCATACTTTGGCAACATGTTCAGAGAAAATGGCATGGAATCATATCCAGGAAGGCCAATCTGCAGAATTTCATGAAGGCACTCAGTTTTCACTAAAAGGTACACAGATCATGACCCAAAATGAAATGAATAGGTGGCATTCAAGAAATTCTCAAGAACCATTTAAGGCAGAAACCAACCTTCTCCGACAGTACTCGAAGTGCAACTTCAGTTGACTCACCAATCTTTTCGTAACTTCTTTTCTCAGGGTTGTATTGAATAATGGAGTCATTACAAAGTGAAGAACATATCGCAATATGGAGAAGGGAATGAAAATTTGCAGGAGTTTCAACCTGGATAAAATTAAAAAAATTCTTATTACTGGAACTTTCCAAGACAGTGACACGATAAAAAGAGTAAACAGTACTTTAACTGGGAAAAATGAGACTAAAAGATAAATAAAATACAAGTGTTCAAAAGTTTAAAAAAAATTAAGCACACAGAGAATTGAAAAACTTTTGATAATCAAAAAGATGCTAAATAGAATAGAAAACATTTACTTGCAGCAAATGCAGAAAGCCATTCTAGGTACAAACAAAATTGGAAAAAAAGTATGTAACAACTACCTTGGTGTCGTTTTCAAACAGATCACCTTCTGGTGCATATGTAGTACCAGTAACGCTGTAGTCAGCTAGAACAGGGGCATAACGTGCAGAATGAAGAACAGACACCTGGCATGAATGAAACAAAAAAATTCAATAAGTGGAGGTATTCCAAAGGTCACCATCTCCTGGCAATGTCTCACATTCTCAAAATACCCCATTAAGAACATAATGCCTTCAGCCTCATCTTAAAAAAATGTATACAGAAACAACAAGCCAAGCCTTTTTTTTAACCACAATCTCAGTAGTCATACGCTATTCCAATTGTGAGGTAGCATAACCCTATTCCTTTGCATGTGCTTGGATGAATTAGCAATATGAAATATATGCAGCACTGTAATATGCTAGCCCAAGGAAACTTATGGTTGAGCAGTGGCTACTGAAATGTCACATGCGTAACTAGTAGAACCCAAACATGGAAATAATTGAAACAAGCTGCATGAGATGTGTTCGATAAAACTGGTCCAGAAATTTGTAAAAGTGCATTGAAAGCTGTCAGCAATTTTATCTTTTATGCATTGTTACCTTTGTAACAGACATCATATTTGTTGTCAAAGTGCCAGTCTTGTCACTGCAAATAACTGTGGTGCAGCCCAGTGTCTCGACTGATGGCAGTGACCTAACTATCGCATTTAAGCGAGCCATTCTTTTTGTTCCAAGGGCAAGACACCTATTGACATTAAAAAGCAGGTGAAAATAATCAAAAAATATAGAACCAACCCTGTGATACAATGATCAGCAAATTCAAAATTAAAATGAGACAAAAATGTGGTATAAAAGCCAAGTACGAAAGAAAGAAAGAACGAACGTTGTAACAACAGCAGGCAGTCCCTCGGGAATGGCAGCAACAGCAAGAGCGACAGCAATCTAGAAAGCAAAAGTGGACCACGTTATGTTATTCAGCTGGATCATAACAGTGCATAAAGCATCTAGCCTTAAAAAAACTACCAGTAGTTAGTAGTCCAATAACAAACAAGAATACCTTGAAATAATGTACTGCACCTCGCAAGAAGCCACCATGAGCAGGATCCTTGAAATGACCAATGTTAACTACCCAAACCAAAATACATATTCCTGCAATAATCTAGATTGAAAAACAGTCTCAGATAAGCACACTGTTCAAAAAAGGACAAAACAAACATTGCTTCAAGCATGCAAGAAAGTTAACGAGCAAGCATTCACCTTAGCAAGGAAAGAACCAAATTCATCTAATTTCCTCTTCAATGGTGTACTTTCCTGCATCATAACACATCCAGATGAAGGAGGTCCAATGATGAATAACAAGCACATGGATCCGTAATATTATCATCAGAATTTTCTTCCTTTTTCTCTTAAAGGTGGGTATCTATTTTATAAAGCATATGAAAGTGATAGCACGAATTTACAATCTGAAACACATGTTCTCTTAAACAATCAACAAAACAAACGAAATGAATTTTAACGTTCACTTTCCTGTTAAAACCAGATTTACATAAAAAAACAAAGTTGAATCAAGCAACTCTATTCTCTCTAATAGCAAGTAAGTGAACCAGAATAACCGGATAAAAAACTTATTGCAAATCATATAACAAGAAATAGTTGCCAAGAAAACTAGTGAAACACGTTGTGTACGACAGAAGTAACTATTCCATTTGATGCCAAGAAGAATGCTTCCACTTCCATTAATCAATAAAGAAGGCTAACAGATCAGATGCAGAATAGAGAATCTCACATCTTCTGTTTTCAACATAGAATCTCTTATGCTTCCCATTGCAGTATTAGAGCCCACGCCAACAACCACGGCCCTAGCTCTTCCAGCTGCAACAACTGTTCCCTGGGAACAAAATTACAACGAATTAGCACAAGAACTCTGAAAAAGTGTATAATCTGCAGTTGTGGCAGTGTACAAAAATGTGAACTTCAATACTTATAGAAATATGAATTACATGCTTGAATTTTCCCATGAAACACAAGAAATGCCGCTTACGTGCTCAAAAACAAATGAAGTATACCGCAACATTTACACAGTACTATCAAAGATGGTCTATGATTTCAGAATATAAGTCAGCGGGACAAGCTCCAAGATTACCGAGAACAGAGTGTTTGTCTTATCTTGGTATACTGCATCAGTCACACTGGTAATTTCAAGGTCTTTTTCAACTGACGAACTCTCACCTATATTATCCAGGATTGGATGAATGTTTGTACCAACTTTCAGTAGAAACAGAGCATTTAAAAATAGGCATGCATTATAATAGAACAATAAGAAACACACATAAACAGTTCACCATGGAGACCAAGAGTAAGAAGAGATTTCTTTCAAGTTGAAGAAAATGACGTTCAAGAAATTTTAATGGCTGACGTGCAGTGCCTTAGAGAGGAAGCATGCACCATGCGGTAAACAAAAAACCAATTTATTAACATATATCAAAAGAAGACAGAATATTCAAAAAATCGTACAGCCCTAAAATTCCGTATCTTACAATTCATTATGGGCAAATAAAAATTTAGAGATAAGACATGTACCTGTTAGAATTGCTTGATCAACCCGTAGCTGATCGCTCAGCATTTCTATCATCCTCATATCTGCTGGTATCTTGCATCCAACTGCATGATCAAAGAAGAGTTAAACTTTATAAATAATTCATATTATTCATCAACCTCAAAGAGCAAGAGCTTACCGCTTACTTCAACAATATCTCCAGGAACAAGGTCTGTTGCTGGTAAAATTGAGAAATACCCTAAAGAGGATCTCACATTAAAAAGGCAAATGCTTCCAGAACATAGAACCTAAATCAAGCATTCAATTTCCAAAAAAAAAAAAAAAAGAAAACTCTTAAGGTTGTTTGATGGGAAAAAGTAGCAGGAAGCCAGGTTCCATGTGTCAATCAGCAATCCTACCAAATAAAAATAGTGTGCCTTACCGTTTCTCAAAACAGTTGCAACATCAGCTTCATATGCATGGAGTTCCTGAAACCCACAGCAAAATTGAACTTTGAAAACATAGATAAAATGTACAAATGGAAAACAAAGACGATCATATCAATAATCTTTTTAAACCATGATGAAGCTAATCTCGCTATGTTCTCACTAAACAGAAATTTTAAGACGATGAAAAGACAGCAAAAGAAAGATAGACAGGTCAGGTGATTTATATTTACATTTTCGGGCAGCATGTTCATGATATCCTATAGCAGTATATGCTGTGTACTAAATATTTTAACGAAATAGATGGTTAAAGGGGTGGAAACATATAAATGTCTCCACAATTATGGCAATACAAATCAAACCTCGAGAGCCCTCTCGGCATTTGTTTCTGTGATGACTCCAACAGCAGCATTTGCGGCCAAAATCATGAGAATAACCTGGAATGCAAAATATGTTAATAGGCTTCTAACTCAATTAGCTCATTAACAAATGACACAAAAACATAAGATTAAGGCAAAGCTCAGACAGCCATGAGAGTGACGAGTATGAAAGGCATGTCTCAAAAGGAAGGCATTCCCAACATCAGAACATATTTAAAATATAAACAAACATATATGAGCTATAATCTCACAGAAGGTTCCAAGAAAGCAGATAATCCGGTCTCCCCATTTGCCAAGGCCAAGAAGAATGAGACTATTGCAGCTGCAATCAATATCTTCACAAGCAAATCATCAAACTGCTTCAGCACCAATTTCCAGAAGGGGGTGCCTGAAACGCGTGAGAATGATAGCAACTTAGGAACCATAAGCGAATATTCCACTTTTAAACAAAGTTTTTTGATCAGTCACAATCCGGGGTACATAAATGATCAGAAAGAAAGTGTAACTCACTGCTTTCCTGAGGTAGCACTGCAATGAATCAGATGACATGCATCCACAGAGATGAATGAATCATAGTCAGAGGCAATAATAAACAATGGAATTAATAAAATTACAATTGAAAATATAAGTTTTTCTTATACAGCGATTTTTTCAGCTAAACACTCAAATATGGTGTATTTTCCACAGTAAAATTGAAACGATTCAACATTAACGAGAAAAGGTTGAATGCCAAATACACTAAGTTAGAGTAGGCTATATCATACCTTAGCAAAACTAGGGGAGTTCAGCATGCAATATAAGATTGCTTTTTTAACAGATATGCCAGATAGAACCTTATTTTCCTGATTCTGATCCTTTTGTGCAAATAAACAACACAAGATATCATAGAAAATAGCAAGCACCTACCGTTTTTCCCATATATTCTAGCATATTCTGCAACCTGACAAATAAACCAAGGATAAGACATTTTGCTAGAAAGCCATTCTCACTTCTCCACTTGATCCAGAAAGTTTGTACTCCATCATATATGACTGTTTACCTGAATGTCAGTCAAGCCTCTTGCAGGATCTACGGAGAAGAATCCCAAGACCTGTTGAAACCACCACATCACTTAAACGTCACACTCCACGAATAATATACAGCCCACCAATTTGATACTTAAAGGAGATGGGTAGATTTCACCTCTCCCACAGATCTCGCAAAGGCGTCGTCCATCGCCTCTACGACGCTCCCGGAACACTGACAACGGTAAGTTTCTTGAAAACTCGACCTTTAGTTACTCCCTTCCTCCCAAAATACAAAATTAAAAAACAAAGACCCAAAATGGAAACTTGAGTGTACTGATCACAACCAAGAAACCAGGTAACAAAAAAAAAAAAAAAACAAACGTCGACGTTCTAATCGATCAATTCGACAACAAAAGGAAGTGTACGGGCCTCGCGTAGGCTACTCTTATTAGGCTATAGCTAATAAATTGTATTAATTACTATTTTCATTTTTCTAAAACGGGCCACCTTATCACCCCCCATGGGCCTTGGCGCACAAATGGGCTCAGCCCGGGTCTCTAGACCGGCTTAAAGTAGCCGGTTCAGGAGGAGCGGCCTAGAAACAAAGGGCGAAAAGCAGGCAGCATATAGCTTTGGGGAGGGCAGGGAGAATGAGATTCAATTGCCCTGCCCTACCCACTCCTGTAGTGTGTGGTGGGGTTGCCATGTCGGCGATGATGACGAAAGACACGAATATCTCATCTCCTTTCCTTCAAGTGTCGGAATATGTGAATAAAGCTTCCAAAGCACCCAGTAGATTTATTGGCTGCCGCAGTACCATGTCGGTATGACCGGAATATCGGATCTCTAGAAACCCAACTCATTGAAAGTGAAAATTATTTTAGTATAATAAAAAGTAAAATTAAATTATTTCTTATTTTTCTAAAAGTAATTTTTGTAAAATAATTTTAAAAGTATTTTTGATAAAATTACTTTTATAATTGATATTGTTATATAATAAAATTATTTTTATTTTTTGAAAAATATAATTAAACTACAAAAATTTTCCAATGGTAATATCTGAGACATACTTCATGGATAATTAAAAAGGAAATTTTTATACTTATGTATTAAATTGATGTGTTTGAAATTTAATTATTTGAATTATTTGATACGTTTATAATTAGATTAGAGGAATTTAAATTGCTTCACAAATATATTTAAAATGATAAAATAAATATTTTATTTAATTATTACAAATGATAATATATCATTTTAGTCTCAACCATAAATGATGTCGATTAAGGGTCAGTTGCTTTTAGGGTTTATGGTAATATATTGTTATTTTGAGTATTTAATTTTTATAATTTCATATTTTTTCTTTTTGAAAAAATTAATTTGGGGAAAATTAATATAATCTTTTTATTTATTCATATTCTAGAATCAATATAGTATATTGTCATTAGATTCATGAAATTACATTAATAAATGATTGTTTCTAAATTTGTATCAAATTTGTATTTAGTAATTTTTAAATAAAAGCATTTTTTATAAATTCATATTATCCAATTCAATGAAATAAATATTTATTTTATAATTTAATTAAATCTAAGTATTTTAAATCATGCTAATTTTTAAAGGGGTATGTGTGAGAAACATGGCCGTACTTCTCAACAGTTCGGAGGCGCGGCCTATATACATTGAGTTTGAAAAGAGGACAGTGTGATCGGCGGCGACAAGGACAATGGGCCAGAGTTTGCTGGAGGTGCTTAACGTTAGAGTCGTGGGTTCCGGCGACAAGGTTCTTGTTCTGGCCCACGGGTTTGGCACCGATCAATCAGCGTGGCAGCGAATTCTTCCGTTCTTCATCCGCGACCATCGCATCGTGCTTTTTGACCTCATCTGTGCCGGCAGCGTCAACCCGGAGTACTTCGATTTCCGGCGATACACCACCCTCGATGCCTACGTCGATGATTTACTCTACATCCTCGACGCTCTTAGAATCGACAGGTGCACCTACGTCGGCCACTCCATCTCGGCGACTATCGGAATCCTCGCCTCCATCCGCCGCCCGGAGCTCTTTAAGAAGCTCATCCTCATCGGCGCTTCACCGAGGTAAAACAAGAAATATAATAATTTTTCAGTCTTTTTTGAGGAAATAACAAACTGAAAGATTTGCCCCTAAAAGTGGCCTTCAACCATGGAGTTTTCTTCCCCAATCGCGGCTGAAATCGCTCTAATTGCAGCTTCAAGAACGATAGGAACTACAAGGGCGGATTCGAGCAGGTGGAGGTGGAGAAACTGTTCTCCGCCATGGAAGCGAACTACGAAGCCTGGGTGAACGGATACGCCCCGCTGGCCGTCGGCGCCGACGTCCCCGTGGCGGTCCGCGAATTCAGCCGGACTCTGTTCAACATGCGGCCGGACATAACACTCTTCGTTTGCCGGACGGTTTTCAACAGCGATCTCCGAGGAGTGCTGGGGCTTGTGAAAGTGCCGTGCTCCATTTTCCAGTCCGCGAAGGACGTGTCGGTGCCCTCGTCCGTGGCCACGTATCTGAAGAACCACCTGGGGGGTCGGTGCAGCGTCCATATGTTGAACACAGACGGGCACCTGCCGCACCTCTCGGCTCCGAATCTCCTGGCGCAGGAACTCCGGCGGGCGCTCCCCCGGTGAGAACCGGCCGACGCTGAATGGACTGCCGGGCTTTTGTCGTTTGCTTTTTGCTTTCATTATTGCGAATCGTGAAAGGATAAGATTCGAAGGTGCCTGTCACTACGTGTGTTTGTGTCTGTGTACATTTTCCTCTTACTTCCAAAGTCAAATAAAACCCATTCCCAAAAAAACGATCTTTGCAGCACAAGACAGTATAGCATCTTGTCAAACAACTCGAGCCTGATGAAAACCAACGTCGGATCGCACGCAGCGCCTAGCGCCGATGGAACGGCAGCCGCATTGCTTCGTTCTATACGCAGCTACTCAGGCTAAAGAACTGAATCCGGAGGCTCTGAAGATAGGGAAGTTGAGGGGGTGCAAAACATGCTGCTTCATTCGTCTCCCATGGCCAACTCCAGTGCGTAATCGTCTCTTTCCTGCGCACAAATTGAAAATGATGATCTTAATGCTACCTGCAACTATGCAGAATGGAAGCGTAAGTAAGAGGAAACGCACGATCGGCCCGCGAGCAAAGTATCTTCCAAACTGAAGCCAATACACCTGCAAAGTGGCAAGCACCTATCATGTCTCTCTGCAAGTGAAATACAAAAACACAGCAATCAAAACAACCACCTCATCCTCATCCTGTGTTTCGACCTCCAGGTCTGATGATGGGAACCCCACGCACAAAAGTGCATAGCCCTGAAATCAAAACAAAAGGCCCGGATGGTGCAGAGACACTCACAAGACAGTTTTTGTTACACTAGCGCATCGAAGCTATACCTTGTCCTTTAATTCAGTGGATATCCCTAAAGCTTCTGGTTGTCTCAGTTTCCCTGACTTCACACGAACAGCACAGCTAGTACAACAACCTGCAACTTCAGCACTTACAAGGCCACACATACCATGCAGCAAATACGCAGAAAAAAAATGAAGTTCTCTCTTGGCTTTTCAGTTGGATTATCACATAACTAGTGTGTTTTCTACACGGGGAACCAGATACAAGTGATATGATCTCAACCATGTTTGCTCATTGGCGCAAATAGCATGACGGACATGCCCAGTATCTGATCATTCAACACTTCTTCTGCCTCAAACTGTATTAAAATTTTACCTTTTTGGCCAATTTCCAAAATCACTCTAATCTAAAAACAAAATCACCATAAATGCAAAAAATCTAGTCACAGCTGCAGTTTATGACCACCAAGAAAGTGAATTTTACCATGGCGGCAAGCAAACGGAAGGGTGATATCCTGATCCTCAGCAGAATGGAGTATGTATTGATCCTGAAAAAACAAAAATTGAGAGACTCTCGGAAGAGGATCGCAACATCGAATTGACGGCGAAAAAATTTACCTCTGGGACGCGAAATTCGTGCACAACCCCCGCTGACGGTCGTGTACAGTGACTTTGTGGGTGGGAACTGACTCAGAATTCGCAAGAACGCACCTCGTTCTTCCAGTGGGTTTCAAGCGCTTCGTCGAAACAGAAGGATTTCGCGGCACCCAAGCGGACGCATTACAGGGATGCAGTAAAAGGAGGTTCATAGATGCAACGTTTTGCACTTCCGTCGCTGGATCAATTGTCGAGTGAGCAAAAGCAACGATGAATCGAGCTCTGAGAACTGGTAACGGATAGGGTGACTCTGTGCCCCTGAACGTTGAATACCCTTGTAATAAAAAACAAAAAGATAAATTATAATAATAATTAATATTTAAAAAAAAAACAATCGGGAGCAGGCTGACAGCACATGCACGACGTCCGTTTTTTTCGAGCAGTTTCTCGCATCTAGAAAATACAACGTTGATCGCTTTCCCGTCTTCCCTTCCGATCAACGCTTTCGAGGGTCGATGATTCATTTTCTTCTTTCAATTTGTTTCCCAAGATTGTTCATCTTCATTTCAGGGACGCGTTTCTGTGTTCTGAAAGTATGTCGAGCGTGAGTATCAATCGGATTCCATCTGGGATTCTGGTGATCGAGAGAATCAGAGGAGGACCGTACAGTGAGGCTGCGTTCAAGAAATTTGTCTGGGTTGTTACATTCTTGGCGTATACAGCTTACCACGCTTCCAGAAAGCCCAGTAGCATAGTGAAGAGCGTCCTCAATCCGGACCCGGATGGCGTCCGGTTCAATTTAAGAAACCAATCTAAAGGATGGGCTCCTTTCAATGGGGAGGATGGGAATTCTAAACTGGGTTTACTTGATTTGGCGTTTCTTGCTTGCTATTCGATGTCTATGTATGTTGCAGGGCATTTGGGCGATCGATACGATCTTCGTATTTTTCTCGCTTTTGGGATGATCGGGAGTGGAGTATTTGTGGGACTTTTTGGAATGGGGCACTTTTTGAACATTCATGTGTTTGGATTTTATCTTGTGATGCAGATGGTTGCTGGGCTTTTTGAAGCTACTGGTTGGCCCTCTGTCGTTGCAGTGATGGGAAATTGGTTCGGAAAGGAACGTAGAGGATTGCTGATGGGAATTTGGAATGCTCACACTTCTCTTGGGAATATAATCGGTACCATGCTTGCTGCCAGTGTTTTGGAGCTTGGTTGGGGTTGGTCTTTTATTCTACCTGGTGCCTTCATAATCGCCACGGGGGTTATCGTGTTCCTGCTACTACCGGCTTCTCCGGAGGACATCAGGTTTAGTAGGCAAAATTCTCTGCATTCTGATGAGGAAGTCCATAGACTTGCTGAGAAAGAAGCTCTACTTAGTACTGAATCAGTAGAAAGTAACGTGACAAGAACAGGGATTGGACTCTTTGCAGCTTGCACCATTCCTGGAGTTATCCCATTTGCAGCATCTCTCTTTTTCGCCAAACTTGTTGCTTACACATTCCTCTATTGGTTGCCATTCTACCTCAGCCAAATTGGTAAGTTTTTTTGCAAAAAGCCCACTAGCCTCTGTGGCTCATCTGAAAATGCATTCTACTATCTCAGTTATCGAGGGGGAGCACATGTCTGTGACAATGGCCGGAGATCTATCTGTCCTCTTCGACGTCGGCGGAGTAATGGGCGGTGTTTTAGCAGGCTACATTTCCGACAAGCTTGGCGCGAGAGCAGCCACGGCATCAGCCTTCTTATACGTATCAATCCCATCCATGATTCTATACCAAAGATTCGGCAGTGCATCCAAAGCAATGAACATCGCCCTCATGTTGATCACCGGTCTGCTCGTAAACGGGCCCTATGCGCTGATCACCACTGCGGTGGCCACAGATCTCGGCACCCATGAGTCCTTGAGAGGCAACGCACGAGCTTTAGCGACGGTGACAGCCATCATAGATGGAACAGGGTCCCTGGGAGCTGCTCTTGGTCCTCTGCTGACAGGCTTTCTTTCTTCGAAAGGGTGGCGCTTCGTTTTCTATATGCTGGCTTTTTGTGCATTGATTTCTGCTCTGGTTTTATTCCGGTTGGCTGTGCATGAAGTGCGACTGTTCCTCCAACGACGCAATGATCAAACTGGTATGTGAGATCAGCTCGTTTATCATGAAGTTTAGATTCCATCCTTCATAGCGAACTGAACAGGCTGAGTTGCTCTTTCTCAGATGGACAAGACAAGTGATCAGCGATGACATACATAGAGAGGGGGGGGGGGGGGGTCATGGGCATGAAATCATAATGTGTAGATCATGTTAAATTAATAATAAATAATTATACATTATATCTATTTAATATCAATATATTTTAATAATGTTGCATACGATTTCAAATACGCATGTTTTGAGAATGTTTTTTAATATAATTAATTATATTTAACAAAACTTTTTTATCATACACGTTTTTTCAATCACATAATTATTAATTATTATATTTATTTTAAATATATTTATCAAATGCAATAAAATTTTATCTTTGGGGTGCGGAATGAGGGATTTTCGAAAGTTTTTCGTTTTCTTGACGCGCGCGAGATGGCAGGTAGGGGATGTTTGAAGCTTCATCATCTACCGCGCCACACACAAGCGTTGCTTCTCTCTGAATTTCTCATCAAGACGGAGGAGATTGGTGGTCATGCCTGATACTGATGATGCCGATTCTCAGGTAAAAAGATGAAAAACGGATTCGTATTTGTTTTTTTGTTTCTGTAATTTTTTGTTTCACTGCGCTAAGCTTCCTTTTTTTTTTCCTTCCCCGTGAAGGACCTGGATGCTCTCGATTCGGAATCGTTACCTTCAGGTATACATACCGGATTTTGAATTTAGGCGTGTGTTGAAAGGGTTTGGCGAAATGTCGCTGAGACTGCTTTGGCTTCCCAAAGGACTCGCTTGTGTGACTACATGAGTTTTTTCATTGTTAAATAGAGCCAGACGACATTGGTAAATGGTTCGAGAGCTACGAATACGAATCTCCTGTTTTGGACTCGGCTGATGGTATTCAAGATGAATTTGCACATAATGGATCTGCCCATGTAGAAGAACCAGATGATATCGGAAAATGGTTCGAAACCTACGCCTATGAATCCCCAGTTCTAGATTCAGCAGATGGTATTCTGGATGCATATGACCTTGAAAGATCTAACCTGGTAATGGAACTTCATTATAATAACACTTTTCAGGTCCAACTGCTTCATTTTCTAGCTTAGGATTTGTTTTCAAACTAGTTCTACATTAAGCTGTTGTCCTCAATGTTACAAATTGCAGAATGACAAGGTATCCGAACCAAAGGCGAAGTCCTGCGCACCCACATCCTTGATTACTCAGACCTCTGCTCATAACCGTGAACACGTTGACATCAATCGCGACAATAACGAGTTGAATTCAGTCACGGTGAAGGATCAAACCCAAGATCTACTGCCAAAGGTACCTGATACTTTACCTCTGACTGTGTCTAATGGAGACGCCTGCAATAGGAACTTTGATAGGAGCACCGGAAAAGAAAACAGGGAACCCGAGTTATCCGAGAGTGGTTTCAGTTCAACAAGAAAGGAGAAACATGGGCGCATCAGCATTACAGTCCATTCTGAATCCGATGCAAGCCAACTGAAACATGGTTTTGATTATGGAAACAAGGGTAGCAGAAGCAGGAAACTGTTATCAGATGCTTCTAACTTGAATTTGCCTGCGATACCTATCATCAACCGAAATGATGGGAAATGGTACTGCCCAAGGAAGAGAAAGCCAGAGTTGGGTCCTCCACTAAAGCAGCTTCGCCTGCAACAATGGCTGCGTCGATTATAGATTGACTGATTTGTTCTTGGAATATGCCCTTCGTTCTTACTGATCGATTGGGGATTGATCATCTTTGTTTCTTTTTGCATTTAATTTTATTTTTTTAATATCATTCAAAGTGAACATTGAGTTTGACGAATCATTTCGTTAAAATCAGTATTTAAAATGAGACGTGAGCTTTCTGTTCCATCAACATAGATCTTTTTACTGTGAATTTGGCGCGCTTTTCTAGCGATCGAAGGTTGGCGGAGGAGACTCGCAATGGAGGACGATACAGGGGAGAAATCAAGCTTTGTCATCGGCATGATAGAGAATCGCGCGAAAGAGGTTTCACTTTCTCTTCTCATTGCTTGTCGCGCCGAATCATGCCGTCTGTGGATTCCGATCGCTGTGCATCTGATGTGCTGGACGTTGTGACTGCATTGCTTTTTTGGCCTTACTAATGTTACTCGATGATCCTGGTTACATGATGTAAGACGTTATGTGAAACTTGTTCGCGTGGTTTGTCTTAAATCCTCGTTTTTCGAAGAGCTCGTTTATTTGCATTTTGGAACGAGTAACAATTTTTCAAGGAAAATAAGAATTTGCGGAAACTTCCATTACGTTAGCCTGTGAAAAGATTTGATAATTCGGAAAGTATTTTGCTACCTCATTTTCAGGTTGGGGTAGCTGCATTTGACTTGAGATCGGCATCTTTGCACCTTTCTCAGTACATCGAGACTAGCAGTTCTTATCAGAACACAAAGACTTTGCTAGTTTTTTATGATCCTATGACTATTATTGTTAGCCCTACTAAGTTGGCTCCTGATGGCATGGTTGGAGTCTCTGAGCTGGTTGATAGATTTTTTTCTTCGAACACAAAAGTAACGTTTATGATGCTTTGAAAATGTTTTGCCTTTTTTTGTTTGTAATATGGCTCTTTCCTTGGAAACAGGTTACAATGGCTCGTGGCTGCTTTGATGACACCATGGTAGCTTTGTAATATTGCCATCCTTAGCTTGCAATTGGCTTTTTTACTTTCATTCTTGGTTTCTGTGGCACTAGGGTGCTATTTTGGTAAAGAACTTGGCAGCTAAAGAGCCGTCTGCCCTTGGACTCGATACATATTACAAGCAATACTATCTTTGTTTGGCGGCTGCTGCAGCAACCCTCAAATGGTATTTCTTGGGTGTACATACTCAGGATTGTCAATCATGAGGGTTCTTTTATTACTTTTTGGATGCCGTTATTGTAATGATAGCTATCTTGTTTCAGAATGAAGGCTTTAGGTCCAGTTTTAAAGTTACGGTGTCATACTATTCACGTATAGTGGTTGAAGTAACTACAGAGTGTTCTTAACAGGATAGAAGCAGAGAAAGGGGTGATCATCACTAACCACTCACTGTCGGTATGTTTATTAGCTCCTAGTAATGCATTTGGCTCTCCTCTGGCAGTGAGAACTCAACAAGAGAAGTACATTTTTTGAATTGTTTTTTGAAAAACAGGTGGAAGAATATCTAAGTGCTGAAATCTGCTGTTTAGATAAATAATCATTTGTCGTCATGGACATTATGACATTCCCTTCTGAAACTATGATTACCACTTGTTCAGTTTGAATGTTTTGAAATATGGTATCAGCTCTATCTGTTAAGTTTATATTTCACTTCATTCTGTTATCATGATTTCCCTGTATGTGGTTTCCGGTTAGTCTCAATCATTTTGGTCTTCCTTCTATCTTTTTGTTGTGTAATCATTGAAACACTAAGTCATGCTTCCGTTATATCCACTGTCTTCTGCAAAATCTATATTTTCGCACTTCAGGTGACTTTCAATGGATCATTTGATCACATGAATATTGATGCCACTAGGTATGGTTCTGCACGAAATCCTATTCTACTCATCTCGACTTCTACCTGGGTTTTCGATTGATGACTTTTGGTTTTGTTCTTTTTGTGTTTTCTTTTTAATTTATCGTCTGTAGACATGCATTGTTTTGTGTATCACAGCATAAAGAATTTGGAGATTATTGAACCAATGCACTGCAGTCTTTGGGAACTACCAACAAGAAAAGAAGTCTGTTTCATATGCTGAAATCAACAAGGACAGTTGGAGGGTATGCTTATAAATTTCCTTTGTTTCACTGTATCGTGTGCTATCTTTGTGATTTTATGAGGTCAGAATGTTCATTTGTTTACTTTAGTATGATGCTGTACGTTCGAAGTCTTGAATTTCAAGGAGATTGATCATCTAGAAATAAATCCTTCCTTCTATTCAAAAAAACTGTCACAGTGCATCCTGCTACTTCTCATTCTATGAAAAATCTGCAGAAGATGCATTCCTCTCGGTTTCAAGTAATCTCACATTAAGGTCTCCCTGTAGGACCAGGCTTTTACGTGCAAACCTTTTGCAGCCTCTTAAAGATATAAAAACAATTGATGCCCGCCTTGATTGCCTGGTAAAATGTTATCTTTTTAGCCACTCTTGCTAGTACGGGAAATGGGCGAATTTCAGATTATTATTGTAGCAAAAGTAAGACCTGATACGGCATTCTTGAACATTACCTGAATGGTAGTCACTATGGCATTATGGCATTTTCCTAGGGTCAAAGCATCATATCCTTATTTCTCTTACAGTAGTCTTCATACCCTGAATACCTGTTTTCCTAGCGGCATGCTTGTTCTAGTTTGTCAAATCTCTCATGATTCGATTTAATGCAAGGATGAGCTGATGAGCAATGAGCAGCTGTTTTTTGGTTTGTCCCAGGCTCTACGTAAATTTCCGAAGGAAACTGGTAAAGCAAAGACCATGGGCTGTTTTTCGTGTGCAATGATTATCATTCTGTTGCCAAAATGAGAATTTTGTCTTAGTCAGAGTTGATTGTGACAATATTCTTCATTGGGGTCACGTTGGATGCAGATAAGGTCCTTTGCCATTTCTGCTTTAAACGTAAGAAAGTTACCAGTGGGATATTGACCACGGATAACTCAAAGACGAGTCAAATCCTGATATCAAGTATTATTGTTCTCAAAACCGCCCTAGATGCCCTACCGTTGGTATCCAAGGTGCATAAAATCTTTTTATATGTGTTTCTATGAGCTGTGTGTTGCGGATTTCTGACATGAATTACTTATAGGCACTTAAAGATGCAAAGTGTTTTTTGCTGAGAAATGTTTACCATTCAATTTGTGAGAATGAAAAATATCCTTCGCTGCGAAAAAGGTATGATCTGCACCTCCGTTTATATCAATCTTTCCAATTTTGTGGTTCTTTACAGGGTTACTTGATAAGGAATGATAACTAGCAGTGTTTCTAGGATTTTGGAGGTGATTGATGAGGATGTTCTTCATGCTCGTGCTCCTTTCGTTGCCCGAACCCAACAGTGTTTTGCCATCAAGGCAGGGATAGATGGACTTCTGGATATTGCTCGGAGATCATTCTGTGATACAAGTGAAGGTTGATCTGAATGATGGTTATAGGATTGTGACTGAATATATTACCTTTTAATTCAAGATATTTGCAGCAATACATGAATTGGCAAACAAGTACAGAAAGGATTTTGTGCTGCCAAACTTGAGAATCCCATATAATAATAGGCAAGGCTTTTACTTTAGCATACCGCAGAAAGACATACAGGGGAAACTCCCTAGCAAGTTCGTCCAGGTTACCCAAATAGTTCATTCATTTTCAACAGACATTTATGTCCTGGGAATCATATGCTCGAAAATTTCAACATCTTATGAATATTATCAGGTGATAAAACATGGGAACAACATACATTGCTCATCTCCAGAACTGATCTCTGTGAGTAGCCCTGTTGCTTTGGCTTGTTTTGTCCATGTAAGAGCATCTGATATATTTCTTTGAGTTTCCTGATATCTGGGAGACGTTTCATGATTATTGGTATACATTGCTGATACTTGGAGGCTGCTTTTCATTCAGTTTTCACGTGTGTGCCATCTATTACTTTTTTTTTTTTCTCTTCAACTTACCAGTTGAACGTAAGGAACAAATCGGCAGCAAAAGAATGCTTCAACCGTACAGAGTTGTGTCTGGAAGGCAAGTTTAAATTTCAATGATGTGTTGAGTCCTTGTTAATGCGTTATATTCTCAACTAATATGAGCATAATCCTACTCTGTCACTTGGCTCCTCCATAAAATTGCACTTCTAATTATATGAGTTTCTTGCATATTCTTCGAGGGTATTCTATATGACTGTTGCATCGAGGGTTTTCATACCTTTGTAAAATATTGATAGTAGGTGCCTGAACAGTTTTTTATGTTTTTTGCTCGAATCACGTTGGTGTTATCCAAGTTGTAAGTGTGTTAGACTAATATTCTTTTCCTCTGGACTAGAGAGTTGCAAAGCAATTACTGAGAAAAAATATATTTATTTTGAAGCAAATATCATTCTGTTTTGTTAACATACAGAGTTAATGACTGCGATACGGGAAGATGTTTCTGCACTCACTCTTCTTGCCGAGGTTCTATGTCTTCTAGATATGATAGTGAATTCATTTGCTCAGACTATCTGCACAAAACCTGTTGAAAAATATACTAGACCACAGTTCACAGGTAAGTTTTTACATGTTTATTTTATCTTCCGAAAAACCGTACATATCTTTATTGCTGCTCTAAAATGTATGTTCAATTGTTGCCGTGGTATGCTCACAACGAATGGACACTGCTTTTCTGTAGATGACGGTCCACTTGCAATTGATTCAGGAAGGCACCCCATCATGGAGACTATACACAGCGACTTTGTTGTATGTGAATTTTTCGTTTCTTTCAAATAAATTATATGGTATGATGGGTTACCTTTCTTTTTTCAGGCCAACAATATCTTTCTTTCTGAAGCATCAAACATGTTGGTTGTCACCGGACCAAACATGTAAGATGATCCCATCCTTTTACTTCCTCTGGCCGCTCTTCTCTGCTTATGTATTGATGGACCATTTTCCTATTGTGTACTCTCTTGTGACACTTTGACACTTGAGCAGGCTGGTTGTGAACCAAACAGAATTAGAACCGTCTTTTTATTAATTAGATGCATCCTGTTTGTGTTTACCTGCAGGAGTGGAAAGAGTACTTATCTTCAGCAAATTTGCTTAGTAGTCATTCTGGCTCAAATTGGTTGTTATGTCCCTGCACGCTTTGCGACAGTGCGAGTAGTAGATCGCCTTTTTACTAGAATGGGATCGGTGGACAGCGTAGAGTCAAATTCTAGCACGGTAACTTTCTCCAGCCATTGAACTGATATTCCGTAAAACAGCAGCTGAGCATAAATACCATCCATGTCGTAGAGTATCAGTATCATTCTAAGATACGCCGTTTGTTTTGCAGTTTATGACGGAGATGAAGGAAACTGCATTTATCCTACAAAATGCAACAGATCGGTTAGTTATGATATTGCTACTTTCATGCTACGATTTCTTTCCTCAGAAAAAACTTGTGCATGGAATGCAGTAGTCTGATCGTTATTGATGAACTGGGGAGAGCAACATCTTCATCCGATGGATTTGCAATTGCATGGAGCTGCTGCGAGCACTTACTGGGTTTAAGATCGTAATTTTCGTTCTCTTCATTTCAACTATTTTGTGGAGTAGAATGGGTGGGAATTCCTTCAAGTGAATGCATGCATCCTGTTTCCAGGTACACAGTATTCGCGGCTCACATGGAACGGTTATCAGAACTGGCCACCATTTATCCGAACGTCAAAATCGTTCACTTTGATGTCGAAATAAAAAACAGGTCCATGGATTTCAAGGTAAGAAGATGCCAGGAGAGATAGGGTTTTGTTCAATGCATCCCATCTGCTTACTCCATTTGCCTTTCCTCAGTTCCTGCTGAAGGATGGACCTCGCCATGTAGCACATTATGGTCTAATGCTAGCAGAAATGGCTGCGTTGCCAACCTCAGTACTTGATTCTGCTTCAACCATCATATCCAAGATGACACAGAAGGTATCCATCCATCCTCCAAACAATTAGATCTTTGCTTTTAAAATCTTCGGTTCCGATCTCCGGTTCGTGCTCGATTGATTCGCAACTATAATCGCTTATATCTTCCTTCACATGGCGGTGATCGCACAGGGGGTGGAGAGAGTGCATGCAAATTTCGAGCAGTATCGCGACGTTCAGACGGCATACCGTGTCGCCCAGAGACTAACATGCCTGAAATATTCTAACCAAGATGAGGACTCTATTAGACTGGCGTTAGAGAATCTAAAGCAATGCTATATCAGTGGAGAAATGTAGCACAGCACTCCTGGTAAGTACTCTTACCTCACCAGACAGTTTTTATGAATGCAGCAGCTGTCGACATATCTGACTACCCACAAGAAGCAATGATCGTGTTGAGGTACATGTTTCATGGCTCTTGATCCAGATCGTAACAACCAGCGCGTGCTGGTCTCTATTGGGTTCCGTTGGTGTGCAAAGTCGTGAAAATGGGCGAAGAGAAAAACCTGAGGGAGATCCAGTGCATGTGCACAAAAGAGGTCAGCTGCAACTCCATTGCACCTTCTAATTACGTCTGTCTTTGACATGGCCGGATATAGCAGCAAATCCCCATTTCCGTTCTCATCCATTGGAGTCTCCTTCCACCTTCACCCTCCACGGCCATTGTTTCCTGGTAAAACAAACCACAGTTACCACCTGCTTTTGAATCCACCCCATTCTGACTAAACATGGCTTACTACCTCTCGCCGTTGGAGCTTTACCCGGCCCTTTGTTGTGCGAGGGAGGCGGCAATTTCGAGAGTATCAAAGAAGTTTGCAACCCTTCCAGTAGCTGAATGGTGTCACGCAATTATCACTTTGAAACATGGTGAGACCAAAACCTCTAGTAGGAATGGAGACAATGGAAAGAAGCATTACCCTTGACGTCGGTTGGATTCGACGAACTGATCGGCGGGGCTCAGCCCCATCTGAAATCTGAGTATCATTAGACTCTTCCTTCTCTGGCCTTCCACTAGGAACTGGAATGTTTCGTCGAGCTGGGCGGCGCTGCTCGGGGACACCATGCCTTGGTGGAACCTTTTTATGCTTCACATGCGGCACGGCTTTCGTCACTGCATCTCCTGAATCCTCTTCCTGGTTAGAGATGGTCTCATGCTCAGCAGAGTTCCGGTCTCCCAGTTCACTCCCGGTACCACTTACTGAATCCTCTTCATCAGGTTTCGAAGACGTTGAATCATCCTTCCTGGGCAAGGCTCTACGAGGATTACTTCTAGCTACAGCAGATCTGGCGGACCTTGCTTTGGTATCAAAAGCTTGTGTCTCCTTCACCTCCACTTTTAAACCAGTTTTGGCGGTTTGCGAACTCTGCCCGTGAGGTTTCAAGAACCTCGTCAACCCAACTGAGCCACTGGAAGGGTTAGACGCCACTCTTGGTTCAGAGACATAATGCTTGCTCACTTCCATGAACTTTCTCTTCTTCCCGGGCTTGGGGACACCAAAGATGACTCTTGATCTTTCCTTCTCTAAACCGAACCTCATTCCTCGAAAGGGTTTCGACCTATTCCCATCTACCTCGCAAATTTTTTGCTCTTGAGCAGATGAAGGCAAGGATGGACCTTGAGTTCTTTGTGCCCCTGCAGGATCGGATCCCTCGACCAGCTTACCCTTTTTGAGTTCACTAACAGTACTTGCAATCTTCGGTCTCTTCTGAGCCGGGGTGTCTCCCTGCAAAAAAGGGGAAGTCAGGAGAGTGAATGAAGTAAACCAAGAATCAGATAGATAAAGAACATGACAAGATAACCTTGCAACTGTTATTACTGCTCCCTGATTTTGGAACTTCGACCCATCGAACGCCGTTCCAATATAACGTCGGCCGCAAGTGCCACACTTTAACTAATGCAGTCTCTTCTTGGTCTGTAAATAATACAACCGGCATTCTGAGCTTTGAAATGATCATGTCAAAATGCAGTGCAGGAGAATTTTGAAGTATACCTGAAAACTTGACTCGCAGTGTGGATTCATCATCCTTTTTATTCTCCACAACGATGCCTTCGCACCAGCTGAAAGGCAAAAGAAATACTTATCACTTTCTAAATGAATAAACAGAGAGATGTACTACGAATTGTTCACCTCAGCATTCACATAACATTAAGATATCAGCTCTTGGATGACTAATTGATAAAACCATCATATGAAGTAGGGTTTGGGAGGGCGAGGTTATTCACATTTTCTTACCAATTTTTAATCCATGCATCGACTTTATCTCCCAGGGACCAATGGCAATCCTTGAGAGCATCTCTTGGCCTCTTCTTTGCTCTTTCATGAGGAACACCGGAGAGTGGATGAGGGGCACGTACACGCGGTGCAGCATTGTCTTTGGCAAACATGGATACCCATTCCTTCATCTGCTCGGAACCTATTAAGATAGCATCGAAAACTAGTGAAAATGGATTCAGTGCTTTGTTGGCATGTGTTTCCTCATCATGTCTCATAATGCAGCAGTGTCCATTTGACCAAATACGTCAGAAAGGATGACCACATTAAGTCCTTTTCCCACAATGCACTGTTAGTTTAGTTAACTGGAGCCGGGAATTACGTGTTTATATCGTTCAGAAGCCCATAATTATCAAGATAATCTGTCCATGATTATAGCATGCAGGGTGGGTGCATTTAAGAAACTGGGATACCTTCTCCAGACAGTACGTCAGTGTAGCAAACAAGGACTTCACCCTCCCTGAAGCCCAGAACAGTGGCAGAGAACCAGGCCTTCTTTGAATCACCAGAATCCCTAAAAACCTGAATGCAAGGACAAAATAAAATGTGGTTAAGCGTGTACCATAACACAAGAAATTAGGCATTATTTCAGGCTAGGCAACTCAACCAACCTCAACACGTGAGCCCTCCTTTATCCCTGATGCTCCAAGTTCATCTGACAGAATAAAAAAACCTCATCAGAGTCGAAAACAGCTACTTTACCTGCCCTACAAACATGTTCATTGCTTGAGGAAATTAATATGCCTAAACATGATGATCAACACGTGCATTGGTAGTTCACTTCCTGGCGTTCTTACCAGGTCCCTCTTGTTGACTTCTATACACATCAGAAGCCACTCCACTGCCTTCATGAATAAAAAGATCCTGGCCCTTGTCATTTGGTTGAAACACAGGACGAGAGTCCAGCTGCGGGTCCTTCCAGTAATTATCGGGCCCAGCTTCCACCAGTTTTCTTGAAGACAACGTATTTGTCATTGCCACAATTTTTCCTGCATGTGAAACAGCCTCAGCAGCCAATTCTGCAGCTCTCACAATAGCATCAAGATTTTCTGGATGTCTCGTGGCAGCGGAAGCAGCCTCCATTCTTTTTCTTGCAGCCTCTCTGGTAGCACCAATACCCGAAGTAGAGAGATTCAGATCATTAAAAAGAGATGCATGTGATACATTAGTCAAACTTGCATCATGCGCTGTGGCTTCAGCAGTTTGAGATATGATTATTGCTTCTTCAAACATTTGCTTTTCATGTGCTGCTATATTTTCCGCAATCTTAGCAGCTGCAGCAGCTGCCTTGGCAACTGAAGCAGCAGCAGCTAATGCAGCAGCCGCCTGTGCTAACCTGGAATCTATATCTAAGTCCAAGTGCGAAGTGCTTTGCAGACCCAGCTGACTCCATACACTCTCACAGTATGCTACAGCAGAAGCAGCACTGCCCTCTGCCTGTTGAGCTTGTCGCGTAGCCTCCTCAGCCTTTTTGAAACCCTCAACATTTACTGATCTACTGTGTACAGCCAAGTCAACTCTCTTCAGGGTATCACCAGAGACTGATGGCGGGTTCAAAGAGGAAAATGGGTTGGTTGAGCCTTTTGGCAGGTACGTGTTAGGAGTCGCATCAGTAACAGAAGCAGAATGATGACTCCCGGTGACAGACGTTGGGTCACCCCGACTATGAGGAATCATAGCAATTTTCCCAGAATCCTCAATCCTACAGCCAGTCTTTGACGAATAATTACCTGCTATGGAGGTAGGGCTGGCATCCACAAAAGAAGTGCTACCAGAGACTGGTGGAGGACCTTCATGATCATTAGATTTCTTCATCTTTCGAGTTGTTGACACTTTCAACTTTTTCAGTTCAGTAGAAGGTCCAGGAAACAAATCAATAGGCGCCCCAGGTTGGGCTGTAGTAAGAATGGGGGAAAAATGCTGTGAGCCAATACCAGCAGGCAAGGAAGGATCTGTGATGGGGCTTGGTTTTAATTGAGCGGGAATTGGAAATGCTGGATGGCTTGCCTTGAAATCAAAAGGAGAACTTTGTGTGGGCCAGGGCAAGGGAGCCAGTGTTGACCAACCGCTATGTGCAGCATAGTTCCGCACATGTGGACTTTGATAATGGTTCAAAGATGAAACAATCTGGTGATCAACAGCATCTTTTGCAATGCTGATGGGCTGGTGAGAATCACCAGACACGGTAGGCATGGTCCACAAGGGCGACGACAAAGGTATCATTGGGTTAACAATAGGAGATGCAGCACCTTTCTTTCTTGCGTGAGCAGCAGCTGAGGAAAGAACTTCACCTTCAGAAAAACCTTGTCTTTGAACATGATCAGGAGCTTTGGCATCTGAGGTTTTCGGTACCAAACAATTATCAGGGTAGATTAAATTATAAAAAGCATAAACTAACTATTAGCATTAATACCTAGCCCCGCAGGTGAAAACGCCTCGACAATGTTCCCCTTCAATTTTCCAACTTGAAGCCTATCCACACATGCACGCCATGATCGCTCCCAAAGATCCCTGTCTCCATCTTTCATTCAAAAAACACAATTTCCCTATCAAATATTCTGTTGTCGCAAAAAATCCATATGACCTAAAAATCAAAATAACAGAGCATTAAAGTGGGTAGATTTATGCTGGCATACCGAAGGCTGAAAACATGCAAGCCTCATCTGGAGCTGCTCCTTGTCTGTAAGAGAAGGAAAAACAAATAAGTTTCGAAGAAAAAAAGTTTCATCAGTTTTCAGCTTTCAATTTCTTCTTTAACATCCCTGAGCATATCAAAAAACAAATGGAAGTCATAAAAGGTGTAAAGTGGTTGCTGTGACACTTACATAAGAGATCCATAGACTATGATTTGAGCACGCAGTTGCACTTGCTGCAAGTCAGTGAAAGGTTGCCGAAAAAGTGCAGGTGAAGGAGAAGATGTATTATTACGATCAGGCAAGCCGGATGCAGCGATGGGTATAGCTCCCCTAGGGTTAATGCTGGCATCGATGTTCACAATGTGGCCAGACCCGAAGGGACTCACAAAATGCGATGATTTCTGCATTAATTCTGCCTGCCTCACAGGAGTTGTTTCCTTCATCTGCTTTTCTCTTTTTGCACCTCCCCTAGTGGACTTACTGCTGCCATGCCTAGATTTGCGGTTAGAAGAAGCTCTAAGATCTTCAGATGAGGAGCCCAGGCTAGGGGTTGGGAAGCTAAAGTTTGAAACTACGTTGGACATTGAATCATCTGCCTCGTTGCTGCCAGATGCCTGTTATCCAGTCAAAAAAGAAGAATAAACCATAAGCTCGTAAGAAAAGAAGCTCTCAAGGACAATTTACAAGCTTGAGTTGAGGGATAATGTACATATTTTCCAAAATCATGTCTGGACTGAGGAACCATATGCCTGTCATTATCATTAACGCCTCTCCCTTCTTCATGAGGAGTGTATACTTCAGAAGGCTCTGAATCCATCAAAATTTTATCAATTTCGATATTATTTCCCTGAATGGGATTTTGCTTGTCTATATCAACATCACAAACTGGATCAGGTGAAGTTTCAGTGGTTTTATTTTGTTCCATCCCAGAATGACCAACTGCAATAAAGAAGCATCCCATCCATGGGCTTACTCAAATAGCAAACACAAATTGTAATATGTATATATGTGCAATGCAGACAAGGATAAACATGTTCATGCAAAATATAAGATAATTCACCTGAGAAATTGTTCCCCTTATCATTACTCTCTACCTCTTTCTCCACTTTCTTCTCAATCTCCGCACTTGCACCTTTCGGAATTGCTACTGAGCCGTTGTTGGATGATTCCATTTTTTTGCTCACCTCACCAGAGGGTTCATTTGGACCTAAAAGACTAGAATTCTCTGAAAAATAATTGGCTTCTCCGCCCTTCATTGTTTCCACAGCCACAGAATCATGAACTACCACATTCTCAGCATCAAATTTTGTTTCGTTCGAACACAAGCACTCCACCACCAAAGTACCGGTTTGGTTAGGGGCTTGAGATGGCGTTCCACCACCTCGATCCCTGTTTCCTGCTTCAGGACATTGCAGCTCAGCGCCAGTGATATGAAGCATCTCTGACGCCTCAGCAGATGATGCCAAAATTTTGTCACAACCATCTGAAATAATCATTGCACCATAACGTAAGGTGAGAACTAAGATAGCATGCATGCAGTGGGATGTAAACAGTCCCAATCAAAAGATGCAAGTGTTCGATATACAAGAGCACATACCATAGCTCAAGTTAAGGGTGCTTCCGGTAGATGGCTGCCTGATAGTGTCCACCATGACATTACAATCATGATCATGCCCCATGGCACTCTCCTGCATGGTATTGATATTGCGTGAATCTTGCTCAACATCTAACATTGACTCCTCACGAGAGAGTTTATCTGTAATGTTGGGACTTTTGGATTTAAAGAGATCATCAACCTCACTGGCATCCTTTTGACAATCCTCAGAGACCTGATTAACGTCTGTTGCAGAAGAGAGAATCATAGTTCCATGTGAAACATAACCACCTATTTCAGTGTCTACAGCAACATCCTTGCTTATGTCGATTTCCACTACAGATGCTCCATCAGCATCATTAGAAGGAGCTTCCTCGCACACAGAATCTGGAATTTTGACTCTAAATTCTTCTTCTGAGGGCAATCTAACAGAACAGTCTCGTTCTGTGGTGTCTATTTCCACAGAGATTGTTCTATCAATATCCTCATTTTTGACAGTAGATTCCATTATAGCATCAATTTCCTGAGATGACGATTCCTTGTTATCAATCAATTTCCCTTGAACCGGAAAATTTTCGCTCACTGGAATAGAGGCAGCTTCATTTTCTATGGCACAAGCCTTTTCAAGATCTCGGTCTGTTTTCAACATCATAATAGAACTTTCAGTCACTGCCACTAAATTACCCTCTCCAGCACCTACAAGTGCTTCACAAGAACACTCCAAGGCCTGAGATCCAAAATTATCTTCTGCAAGAATTCCCACAACTCCTGTGCGATGAATGGGTGTGGAAAAATCCCCTTCAACGTTGGTAGGAGGTAATGAGGAATTTCCGCATTTAAAATCATTGCTAGTATCACATTTCATCAAGGGGTTATCCATTTCTTCAGTTGAAGTACCTTGTTCATTTAATGTACTCGAATCCTGGATCAAATTTTCATCTGGATTTGTTTCTTCTTGGACAACAGCCTTCAATAACATTTCTACAGATTCAGACGAAGTTGCTTCAGACCAGACATTCATATGACTAGACAAAGAATAGGATTCTGGTTCCCCAGAGCTGAAATCGACTCCCTTACCTGGACGAGAAAACTCCTCCATCCAGTTATTGTCTTGGTGGCTTGGAATACCAAAAAAAGCTTCGTTTTCATCTAAACTGTCAAATCTTAAATGCCCATTAATACTGCCATCAAAATCAAACTTTGGCAGCGGAAATGGTCTCAAAACAGAAGAAACTTTAGAGCTATCTTCACCAGCTAAATGAAATTCGTGGCCTTCGAAGTCATTGTCATCGTAGTCCATTGATATATCCCTGAAAATTCCAAGAATCCAGTGTGAAATCGTGTGAATCGATTAACAGATGTTCTACCTAGTCAGATAAACAGAATACGAATACAAGATCAAACTAATCCCAAATCCCTGGCCAACTAATCATAATGTCCAAAACATCTCGAACAAAAATTTCCCATGCTTAAAGAGATAAACAGCAGATACAAGGAATACAGGAAACAAGCCAGACGTTCTCCAACCTTATCAGCTGCTGACGGCTCCAGAAAGACGGTAAACACAAAAACGCACCAAGAGAACAAACGAAAGACTATCTACAGCCTCGAACAAATGCACTCTACACAAACGAGCCAGCTCATAAACATGTAACTCGTATCCATAAGAGAAAAAAAAACGAAAAAAAAAGGAAAAGAAAAGAGGAAATGAAGAGTACCAGAAAAAATGAGTGTAGACACGCTACCTCCCTCCATCCGAAGACGAGAAGCTCACCTTTTATTCCCTAGCAAATCAACAGCTCCTTCCTTCATAACCCTAGCGCCTCCAATTCATGCTCCAGAAAACTAAGCAATCACTTCCTTCACCTCCGCATATCAAACCCCAGCGGCTCCAACTATGAACTCGACAACACAGAGAGCACAAGCGATTGTTGCTAGGAGTGCGCACGCGAGAAGCTTTCGTGAGGAAAGGGAAAAAAAAACCGCACTTTCAAAAAAATCAATGCATTAAAAGGGACACATCGGCACGAGTATTTATGCTGAGTTAGTGGGGGCATTTCCGGTAAAAAAAAAAGCAGGGAAGAATTAAAAAAAGAAAAAAGAAAATCGAATAGGGAAGACAGGGGAGCTGACTGCGACGGCGAGCGATCGGATGAAGCTGTTCGTGAAATGAAAAGAGGAGCAGGGAAAGGCATTTGAAAGAGAACTCTTTGTTTTGTCTCCATATTTGTTACTGCAAGTGATCGATTTGATTGATCTACAATGCCGGTGAGCGCAATCCATTTTACTACGAGAAGTGGATCCAATTCTATCGGTTTCGATTTGGCGTGGATCTGTTTAGCTCAACAGATGTGAACTCTGACTGGATGCAGTTTCGAAGGGGCTTGGTTATGGAGGTGGAGTCCCCGAGCATCGCGAGGTTCTTGACCGGAGCTATGGTGATGATACTGGGCGTGGTGTTTCCTGTGGGCTACATGATGTTTCGGAACAAAAGAGTTCCTTCTGGTTCTTCTTACCCCAAACAGACGTAGGTGTGCTTTTCTCACTTGATTAGATAACGGCTCATGATTTTATTGAAGCATGTTTGAGTGACTCAGTTCTTAATTTGTTCTTGGAGCCGATGATTTATGACGACGATTGAATGTGTGTGATTAACTGTGTTGGCTGTTGGGAAATTTGGCATCTTTCATGGTTAGATGTTAGCAGTTTTGCTTATTGGTTTTGGTTTCTATGCATCTGTAGGAACAAGGTGTTGATCTAGTAGTTCCGGGTGGCTGGAGATCACATCTACGAAACTTGAAGACTAATATTCGATTTCTTGTACATGTAACAGTTAAGGTAAACAGACATTCTACTTTGATTTAACCATTTAGATTCATGGAAAATCTTCAGATGGTTCGACATAATGTTGCATGGTTTGTTGTGTCTAGCTCTGTGATTATTGCCCTCTTTCTGGATTTTCCAGTGCTGCATATTCTGTGGCAACACATTTGGATGCCTACTGTGGTTGAGCTTTATGATAAAGCATTTCAATCCATTGTTGATCATGCTTATTGTTGGTAGTAAATGAGTACAACAAAGCTGCCCTGGTTAGTGATTTTTTTCTTGTTAACCTTGAGATAACCTTGAAAGGCAGAATGAATCAAATGGAACAGAAATTTGAAGGGGCATGCTTTGGTAGAAAGTGGGGGTACCCATAGGGAATCACAGTGACGACTGGCCACTCTATTCACCCCACCGGCCTAAAGCTTCTCCCACACGGATTTTTTGTCCCTTCTTGACACAAAACTTGAACTCAGATGTTACAGTAGATGAAGGTTGTGTTGTGGTTGGGGCTTGGAAGATGAGCACAACAGTCGACCCCATGTTGAAAGCACCAACCTGCATGAAAAAAATTCAATAGGCTCAGGGCTGTGACACCAAAGACCGAGGAAGCCTTCAAGTAATCCCACCTTAAGTAGAAATTGAGTGTGGTGTGTGAGTGTGGTGTGTGATGTGCTTGCTTAGCACCATAAAATTTCTCATCCCCTTTCTGCAAGTAAGTTACCTCATCTCCCTTTCTACACAACAACCCAGTTCCTTGAGGTTCATAGAAGCATTCCTCTGGAGGCTCTCTCTGAAGCATCTTTCTTTGGGGTTTATTCGTCTTTAGAGCTGGTCCAACAAAAAGCTGCCATTACAAGAAATCAAGTGTCATGCTTCCCTCAAGAATAGTTGGCAACGCTCTGAGAACCACATGCAGATGATGCATAGCAGTATACTTGATGGGGCAGAAAAATCGAAACTTGGAAACACAGATGTTGAACATATGGGTCTCAACACCTGAACTAAACACATCTCTTAGTGTCAGCAGGGCACCAAGAACTCCTTTTAAATACCAAACTTGCAGTTTTGCTGTTACAATCATTTCGACAAAAATGAAGCCATGTAAAATAGTTTACCTCAATGGAGCCAATGGTCGCGGCTCCAATTGCTGCCATCGCCATATAACCTTCCTTCCATCTACCTTCAAGCACTACCTGATTATCATCAGGATTAAGTGGGATCAGTAAACGACTCATCATCCATGCTGAAAACTGTTTTGCCACAATCTTAATGCAGAAAATATAGATATATTCCAATCATGGGACAAGGATTACCCTTTCATTCTCAACATACAAGTTTCTGATGGTTCTTGTTGCACGCTCATTCATTGGGAATAAGTTGCCTACAATAAAAAGATACGATGAAGCCATGAAGAGATTGAGAATTGAGACATGGATTAAAAAAATTACTACGAGAGAATAGTCCTAAAACTAACATCCAACTAGAAGAGACTTGATACTTTTCTGGGGGGCAGGAGAATGCACAAACTGGAACAAGCAATGTATCTTACCAGCAAAATGGCGATGCAGAAGAATGTTCCAATCAACTGGGGAATGTATCCGGTGGTAGTCACCGGGCCTCAAGTAGATTACACAATAAAAGAGTCCTTTTATTGGTCTGTAAGATATATAGAAGAAAATAAAAAGATTTCCGTTGCAAAAAAAGTGAACCTGAAGAGGTTCACAGAACCTATAAAAACTGTAAAAAGCCATTTGAGATGCAAGCTTAACCGAAATATTTATAAAACAATCTTAGTTATAGCAATGTATCCATTCATTTTCAGAACTGCATGATGCATTTTCATATTGAATATGACTGAATGGCTTCGAAAGAAATGGATTGTCACATTTCAGTGAATAAGAAATATGCCTGTTGGTAATTGAAATTCTGAACTACCTGGATGATGAAGTATTTCTAACTTTTGGAGAAGCCAAGGAAACAGTCCACCAAGACTGTCGAGAAGTATCCATAGGAGAACTGCTTCCCACAGCTCTATCTTCATCACAGTTACTCGAAGCAGCAATTGGAAGATACGAATTGGTACCGAGGAGTGAAGAAGCTGAATACGAAAAGCCCTTCACCTGTTCAATCATATCTCCAGACCCACCTAACTCCCCAAATCTCAGGATTATCCCATCTACAGGACTCACCTACGTTTGTAGCTTTATTAAAATAAAACATAAAATTAACATATAGTCTTCATAATCTAGTAATAAGCTACCAGACAATGAGGATCAGGATCAACCGGCCTCATGCCCTCCTTCAACCTGCGAACAAAGAACTCCTGTAGCGATTTGTATTCTTCTAAGGGAAGCTCAGACTCCTGTATGTCTAATTTATGCATAACAGTTCATATTTACCAAACAAGAGTCACATATAAGTTTTTGCCATGCTGGAAACCACATCAGTGAAATACATACCAGAATGGAATGCCCGGGCCCAAGCCTTATATAAATGAGATCTTAACCAGAGAGGAACTTCCTAGGCAAAGAAAAAAAAACTCTTGTACCATCGTTATATATCCAAATCTAAACACGAAAATATAGTTGCACTCACCATACTAGCCAAGTTACCCCAAAACCTTGAAATACTGCGCAATGGTAGCAATTGAAGGAACCCAGCCTATCATTCGTGGAAGATTGCAAGTTACATACCATTATAAAACAAAAAACCCATTAACAAATGAAAAAACTAGGTATCACCTTAACATCAGGGTGGAAATCTAATTCAATGCCTCTGATTCTGGCCTCTTCAATCTGTTAGACCTCATGATTAGAGCACGTCTAATGCATCTGAACTAATATTAAAAGAACAAATATGTAATGCTGAAAGAAAAGCAGTTGAGGAACAAATGATGCCTCTTCATTCTGTGGTGTAATAACACATTTGTAAAGTTTGTCGACCCTTGCTACCATTAAAGGAATTTGTAAGAGGCATGTAAACTGGAACCGAGACTAATAAAGTGAAAATACAATACTATAATAGCAGTATCCGCATAATATCATAACTGAAAAAAGTTCTGAAATTTAAATAGGCTAACAAAGAGAAAATACCTTCTTATCATCATACATGCGACGCATATGAAGAACACCAAGCATGAGCAATGTTGCCACAGTTGCACCCGGAATTACAAAAGAATTACCTGCACAGAAGAACTCTTGAACTATATTACTCAAAACAGCAAGGAAGCTGTAGGCTGTAAAGGGTTAGCCAATGAATAAAAACCTAAGCAACTTAGACTAGGATATATCCAATGGGACATTTTATGGAAAAAACTTGTGTGTAGTAATGGCTATCTAATACCATGGGTGGAACTATTCTTACTGCTACCATCGCTGCAAGTAGAGACCTTTGGCTGATTAAAGAACCCTCGGCGAAACACAGCGAAGTATAAATGCTTCCGTGTAAACAATGTGTATCCGAAATTCGAAGTTCCACAGACCCCCCGTTTCATCTTTTCCTGCAAGAGAGGGAGGCCTCTAGCTGGGTAAATATGGCCCTAATTACTCGCAAGTCACGGTCACAAGACAAAAAAAAAAAAAAAAAAAAAAGCGACGAACTGAAAGCCTAAAACGCCGGCAATGTCCTCAACACTTTTCACGAGATACAAAAGAACCCAGATTCCCATAACCCATGAATCATCAAACGGAAAAGAAGATTTTGGGGTAAACGCATCCCTACCCAACGGCGGTGCTCTGTACCGTCCGGGTGAGCAGCAGACAAGGTTCGTCAAGAAGAAACTGAATCTGAATCTCCAGAAAAAAACAACGGAAGGGGCTTTCCAGAGAGAGAGAGAGAGAGAAGTACCCGACAAGAACCCCAAAAAGGGGTTACTGATCATTGAATGGGGGATTTTTCTAATGGCTACTTACCCACACACACCGATGAATCAGCATTGAGCTTGCCCTTTCAATGAAGTGGAATTATATTCTCTAATCCTGCGTCGGATTAGTGGGAATACGCACGCAAATCAGCAATACAACAAGCATTTGAGTATTCTACAACTTGTGTTCCATGTATCATTATGTACAATTCCATTGCATTTCTATTATCTATACCACTACGACAACCAGGTTACCGGAGTGTTTACCGGAGAGCGACGAGCAAGTAGAGGCCGCTTCTCCAGTCCACCTCCGCAACGCGGTCGAACCGACGTCCCTATACCCGACTTGATCCCTGCATCAAACGGATCATTCGAGTTCCTATAGCAGCAGTATCGTGTATCTGTACAATTCCACCTCTCTCCTATGCGAGGGTGACCGCCACCACGACAACGTTTACCAGAGGGCGACGAGCAAGAGGCCGACTGCTTTCCATGTCCATGTCGAATGAATGACCCGACCCAGAGATATATCCGATTCGGCCCGTGGGTCGAACTGATAGTTCGGGTTCGACCCGTATAAGGCTTGGATCCCCTCCACGTCATCGATTCGGAGGTCCGCTTTCTTGGTTCTTGGACTCAAATTCGGGTACATTACCGCCTCCTTGACCGAGGAATGGCCCAGCCCTAAGATGTGTCCAATTTCATGAGTCGCCACCGATTCCAAGTCCACCGCCGTGCTCGACTTCTCCTTGGAAAAATCAACCGCCCATCTCTCTGCGGCGTCCAGGTGAAACCGTCCGTTCTCCGGCGAGAACGCGTGCGCCAGGACACCGAGCTCGCCGTCGAAGGCCTCGCCGTCGCCGTGGTCGCCTCTGTACCATCCGATTCTTATGTCCGCCATCATGTAGTCCTCAATTTCCGTGAAATTCACGGGGATAACCTCCGACCATCGCGCGAACGCCCTCCCGAAGGCTGCCTTCACCGCTTTCGGACTCAAATAATCGATCGTGTTCGCCGGCGAGAAGGCGTACGTGAGCGTCATCGGCGAACTGCGTACCCACCGAGGCTGCCCATAGAAATAGGCGTACCGCTGCGGCGTCTTCGCCTCCGCTGAATCGCGGACCCCGCACCTCGGCGTTCCGATCGCCGTCATAGTCTCGGAATCGAGCTTCCCTGTCTCCGGTAACCCCAAATTTTTCTGATACGAAAGCAAAGCCGTCTTGAGCTGATGATCATCAAACAAATCATCGGACCCTACGCTTTCCTGTAGATAGCCGAAACGGCTAAAGTAGGTCTTCAGGTCCGCGACGCCGGATACAGGGGCGCCGCCGGGTGCCGGAGAAACATGGATGAAGAGAAGACCAGGTAGAAGATAACTGAAAAACGGAAGCATGAGGAGGCCGTTAATGGTCTTTTCTCCTCCGCAACCGTCGCAGAGCTTTCCTCCGGATGCTCTTTGAAAATGCTTTCTCTGACGACTTTAGCATCAAAATCATCACTAAACTTTCAATACTTAAACTTCACAATCCTTAATCTAATCTCTACGGCGTGCTTCAATACAAAAAAAATAAAATAAAATAACTGTAATATATTTTAAGGATAATTAAATGCCACCTCATTATTTATAAATTATCTATGTTTTTTTTTATATCCAGGGAGTTTGGTAGAAAATATTAATTGTTTTTCCGTTTTCAGGTGTGAAGTTTGATCACTCCTCGGCCCTCAAATATCATATATTCTGAAAATAATGTTATTAGTTACTCGACAAGCCTAAATTCAGGAGACTTTTGACTTGTCCACATTCACATGCCCCAAATCCTTGTTTTGGTTTTCTTTTTTGGGATGAATGATTTTAATGAAATGGAAATAAGATCTCTTCAATTTAATAAAAATAAAAAATATATTTCTAAAATTTCTATTCCTTTTAAAGCAAAAGTCATTTGTAATTAATAATAAAAATGTTTTTAAAGTATTTATATAGCACAAAGGTTATAGTCCAAATCCATTAAATTAATAGGTGAGTGGTATACAGTATGCGTGAGGAATGCATGAGATGCATAGAATCAATTCGACATGTTTTGGTTGAATGTAATTAAATAGAGTTTTTTTTTTTTTTGAAATAGTTTGACGGTGGACTATGCACTCAATGGAATCAAGAATTAGGAGTGATCAAAGGTACTTATATAAAAAATATCAATAAAAAAATTGTAAACATAATATCGTATATTGCTCTTTAGTTTATTTCAAATCGAAAGAATGAAAAATACTTCAAGCAAGCTAAATGACGTTCATCAAAACTATTCAAAAAAGTATAATTTATGAACTATTAATGAATACGAGTACAAGAAATAAATGTTTTTAAAATACTAAATTAGTATAAATAGATAACTAATTCATTGTATACTTTATAAATTATATAGGATATATATTTAAAAAAATGTTATAATTATGACTACATATATCTAGTTTTTTTATTTTTTTTAAATATTGATAAACAAAATAGATGAGTGTTATCGAAAACTTTGTTAAGTTAATCAGAGAGTATGGAATATTTTTGTATATATATATATCGTCATGGGTCGGGTCGCGCGATGGCGATGGCGATGGTTCCAATATATTCCAAGGGTGGTGGTGCCGTGTACATGACATGCCATGCCATGCCATGCCATGCTCTCCACAAGAATCAGTCTTTCCTTATCTCTCCCAAATAATAATAATATGTAATATGTATTCCTGTGGAAGCGTAGCCATCAGAGTTGCGTCTGGGGCAACCTTACACTCCTTGCCCCGCCCCCAACATATATTCCACGAAGCTTCTCCAAATGCCCACATGGACAAGATATTTGTGACTAGGGATCATCCTTCCTTATCCCTGTTTTTTTGGATTATCTAACTCCATTAACCATTACGCTTAAAGGGTGACACCTATTTAATGTGTGGGCTTGGGATATAATTATTTATAAATTATTTTAAAATGAGAATTTTTTTAATTTTATATGAAATTACACTTTTATCCTCCAAATCCCTAAACCTAATCTCTATTCTAAACAATGACTTGTTTTATGTTATTAATTTTTTAAAATGATTTTATTTAATGTTTGAAGATTCTAATATTTAGTTATTTTATATTAAAATCAGAAATTTATATTTTACGATTAACTTGAAAGATTATTGAATCTCTATTTTTGGAAATTAAATGATAAATTAATTAAAAATCATATTATTCAATTTTTATTTATTAAAAATATATTTATATCATAATATTAAATTATATAATAATTTAATATATTAAATTTTACAATATATATTTTTATTTTACTAAATTTTATATGATGTCACAAAACAATTTTACAATCTCAAATTAATTATATTCACATAAAATTCTTTTTCTATATAATCTATAATATGAAACATAATTTCAAATCACAGACTATTACGAAGGCATGGAGTTCCCCTGTGCAAGATGGTTCAACACAAGAGAGGCCTGTGTGAGCCGCCGTCGTTCTCAGACAACACAGAAGCTGGCTTACTCTCTTGGCGTTCTTCCTGTCTCTTGGCCCACAACACCATATACAGACCGATGAACATCATCAGCATGCCTCCAAAGCTGAAAGTGATGATGATGATGATGATGATGGATGGCGCAGTAAGGATCGCTTCACATTTTCAGCATCAGCCAGAAGCTTTACCTTCCAATGGCGATTGATTCGCTCCACAGGATCGCAGAGAAGATGGCGGAAAGGACTGTTGCAAGAGGGGTGAATATGGAGACCATGACAGGGCCTCTTCTCTTCACTGCCCATGTGTTGAAGCTCACACACATTCCCCCCAGAACGCCTGTCTGTGCCAACACAGAAATCAGAAAACAACTGTGTTTTCTCACATGTTATCTTTTGCAGCTCACCAGCATGGAGTAGAGGATAATGTCGTCGATAGCGGCTGAAGGCCATTCTGGAAGAGACATGTGATCCAGGATCATTTGAATCAGCACAGTGATGGCAACACCGAGCACTGAGATTATGGAACAAAGTGACATTGGAGCTGGGAGATGCGTTAGAGTTATGGCCTGCAAAAAAGTGTGATTCACATGATTTTTCAGATCGTATACACAACCCTGGTTCTTGTATTGCATGCTGTAAGTACCTGAAGCACTACTTGTAAGGACAACACAAAGACAGATGCAATGAGATAAGAGCAGCCAGTGATCGTCTTGTTATCAAAGAACACGTAGCCTATGGAAATGTGGGAGTTTGCCTCATCTCCTCTGAAGGAACTCTGCATCAGGCTCATTAATATTGCACCGAATACACAGAGAAATGTCCCCAAAATCTTTGCTCTTGTGTACCGGCAACCCAACTTCAACTTCTCCAGTCTGAATAACAAGCGTAAGATCTAACAAGCAAGGCTTTCAGACACTGAGTTTGTAGAAAAAGTGTACCCGAAAACCCAGGCAATGAGGAACACAAGGCCTGGTGCCAGATTTGGCATTGCTGTGGCAATTGTTGGTGAAGTTAGACTCACACCCTTCATGAACAGAGACTGGTAAACTGTAACCCTGCACAGAGAGGTTAGAAACTGCAAGATGCAACAAAACCAAAGAGATATAAGCCTTTTTGCTTGTAACTTGTCTCACCCTCCAAAAGAGAGTAGCAGGAGCTGACATGCAAGGTTATAACTGATTCTCTTTGGCCATTTTCGTCTACATGATTGAAGCTCCAGTCATCAGGGGTCACATAAAAAGGCAGAGGCAATGAGAAATCTTCCACAATAAAGCATGCATTCACCTTTCAAAGCGGATGGAAAGAGGAAAGAGCACTAGAAACGTTGCAAAATTAGCAAAAATTATAAGATCAAAAGGCTGAAGTCCCAGCTTGAGGAAATAGCCAAGCAATATGGAGGTTCCGGCGTACAAAATCTGAACCCCGATCAACCCAACAATCACAACAATGTCTTCCATAGCTTCCATGGCATCAAATCTTTTCGTCTACGAATGCCCCATGGTCCCTTTGCTTTGATCGTTCATATCCTTCCTTCTTTACGCGCCAAAAAGAACGAAAAGGGGGGGAGATTCATCCCCGGAATGATACCAAAGGAACATTTTCTTTTCTTAAAACAGAAGAAGATGAATGGATGTACATGAAAATGGAGGGGCTTCATGAGATGCTGCGGAGGAAATCTCTCTTTTTCTGCAATGATATTTAGAAAAAAAGGTCTTTTTCTAATAAAAACACGACAGAATATTTATCAGATGTAGCGGAGGAAACAACAGAAGTTAGATTGGATCCGCAAAAGCTCTAGTTCGGGTGGACACGATCCGACCCGTTTGAGTATACTAGCAGTTTTTCTTGTTGGATGACGGTTAATCATGTAATGACTTCATGGTGTGTACTATCTAAACTACTACACTGTATTAGCGGCTCCCAGATGATGAATCCGAAAGACTTCTCAAGCAAAATATGACCCTGAGATATAGAACCCAAGCAGCTAATTGTACAAAACAGTCAGATCAGCAAGGGAGCTCTCAGAAGTCTAAGACTCTCCTGTAAAGTGACCTGTTAGCCATTTTTTCTTCTGATATGGTTCAAAACAAGGGGCTTTCCTGCAAACAAGTCCAGCAAAAAACTCTCCAGTTCCTCTGGATTATATTTTATGTATCTTCCTGAATGTCTACTGCTTTCCATGAGGCTACCGAATCGTCCCAAGAAAGAGCGGTAGGCTGGGATTACCTTCTGTGCAATTGATATCCGGAGATCATCTCCTAGACGTGTGTCCCGGATCCTCCAAGCTGTTTGAATCCTGTGGATGTTTTCAAAACAAGCATTGAAATTCTTGAACCTCTCTTTCAGAGCCAACTTTGAATTGCTGGGGCTTCCACCAATCCCTTCATCCTTCAAATAGGACAGGGGTTGGCTCCATGCCGCCCTGAGATACATTGTTGCATACTGTCGAATCAGCCCCCGCCGCTTCTTGATCCACTCGACACCCAAAAGGTTTTGGAGTTCAGTATCTTTCACATTCTCCACAATGTAAAATGTATTGTTCATCAAAAATATGCACTGCATTGATGGATCCTCATACAGTTTGGCTTTCTCTTGGATATTCGACTCCAATGAAGTGATGAGTGCCAACAGCTTCCGAGCAATGGGAGTCCTGGATTCTGAATCAGAGCCATCACTGCTCTCTGCAATTCTGGAGTTGGCAGTTGCTTTCTCCAAAAGTGAATTCAAAGTATTCCTTGAATACACCAGCACCTTCAATGTATTCATGACATAACTAGAGAAGGGGTGAACGTCTCCATCATGTACAAGCTTCTTTGATGCCTCCCCTTGAACTGCATTCTCAAATTCCACCAAAGCTCCAATGGCAGCTTCTGCCAACCCATCCAACACAGCCTTAGCCTCATTATACACCATACTACTTACATCATTGCCCCCGTATAAAATCTGTATATCCGGCATAGCCAGAGAGAGTTCATCATACATATACAGAATGCTGGACATTTTCTCTGCAGACCTTTTCCCTATCGCCACAGCTTCCCCAAAATTCAACATCTGCATCACACAGCCTTTTGTGGTCTCCAAAAAGCATGCTTCTTTAATCAAATCAGACCCATAAAAAATCATCTCACACAAACGCTTCTCACCCATCAGCAGACCTCTAACAACTATCCTCACAGCTTGTGCCCATTTTCTCATCTTATCATCTAAAGAATCCCATTCGATCCTCTGCACTTCCTCGATGCTCAGTTTCTCAACCCCAAGTATCACCATGTCCTCTTCCAATGCATCACGACGAAGACTACAATAAATATGACAACATTCCTTTTCATACCCAGCTCGAATCATCCTATCCGCAATCTCATTAAGTTCAGTCACAGCGTCGGGATGAATCAAATCAAAGGAAATCTCATCCCAACCAGAACTAACACCACCCCGGTGACTAAATCTACTGCATCCACCAACTTGTTTAGGACTCTCATTAGATTCATCAGTGAAATACTCGGACCCCTCAGCCGAAATCCGCGAACACGAAAACCGGGGGTGGTGAAGTCGATCAGGTTCAACAGGAATGTTATTCCTAACCAGAAGATAACGAAACTCATCCTCCAACTTCGCCATAGAAAGCTGCAACGCATCATCCGCACGCTCAGTCGCTTCACTCCCACGATCGTCTCCACACTCAAGACTCCATTCAGCAGCAAACCGAATAATTTCGTCAATCGCTGCTAAGTACTCATCCGAAACCGGCCTCGAATCAGCTTTCTCTAAAATAACCCGTTCAGCAGATTCGAATCTAGGATCCAGAGAACTCGTCTCCTCGGCCCCTCCTTCGTCCGATACGAATGAGGAAAGCCCTGAGAGACGGTTATCGAAAGCCGACAGTATCAGAAGCATATCTTCCGCGTCGGACGTTTTACCCAGCGACTTCACGATCCGCTGGGCGGTGGCCAATACTTTGTCCTCTCCTTCAGTAGCCGCCATCTACTGAATACTTTCCTCCGAATTCCACGCCTGCTTCTGGGATCATATACAAGCAGAAAAATTCCAGAAATGCTCAGAATTCGGACAAGACTGCGCTCATTTCGGCGCGTTGCCGTGCTGACTGCCTAATCCTAAAAATGGGCTCAACGTTGCGTCATTAACCTAATAAACAATTCATGTAAATAAAAGCGACCTTTCTAAGACCACGTAGCGATCTATGGGCCCCACGATGAAATTGGGCCGCCAGTTCAAATTAGGCCTCATGCGGTGCAGCATAATGACCCAAATGATTCGTTAATGAAATTAAAAAAAATTAAATAAAAAATATCAATTATATTATATTCATTTCACTTTTTTTATTAAATACATTAAAAAAATTCTGAAATATTAATTTAAAAAAATACTCCTCAATATTATTATAAATAATATATATCCCATATACATAGTATACAATATACTTATATCTTATTAATGAGACAACATATAAAAAAAATAATTTTTAAGATTATTTTTCCTTAAATTCAAATCAATTAATATTTTTTTATTTTAATACCATCAGCCAAACTCAACCTTAACTAACTCAAAGAATCACTACCATAACTATTAGCACATAGATTTGAATTCTCAAGGTACAATGACAACATCTTTGATTTTGATTGTCCATTGAATCAATTTTATCCCCCAATTTGATTGTAATCGTGTTGCCCTAATCGCTTAAACCTAAAATTTAGGGTTTAGGGTTGGAGGAAAAGGTGATGAATATTAACTACTTGCACCATTGTGTGAATTTGGTGGTTTGTATGTTGAGAAACCGAACAAAAAACCTATTGATTCAAGAATCATGGGCTGGTGGAAAAAGATGCCACAAATCCAAGTAATAAATGACAGCAAAATTGGCAGCATTTCCGTTGTTTGTATTGTGAAACAGTGCGTGCACTACTGTTTGTCTTCCTCCCCTTCTGCTCTCTAGAATCGTGAAAGAGAGCAGCATCTCAGATGGGCTGCTTCAGAAAAGAAAAAGAAAACGAGTGCTTTTTCCAGGAGTCCATCTCCTCCGCCTTATCCCCAAACGTTTGTTTCTGTTCTGTTGTGTCTACTGATCCCACACACACAGAGAGACAGACAGACAGACAGTGGGTGGTGCTTTTGTGGGTGCAAGTAATGCTAAACAAGTTGTATACAAACTTCACAGTGTCTTCTTCCTCTTCACCTCTTCCCCCTTTTTGTTTCCTTCCACTTGCCCTTTTATTGAATGACTCCACTCCCCACATTCACAATCCACTGGCTCTAACTCCGTGTGCTTTGATTGTTACACCAACAAAAAACCCTATTCTTTTGCTGTAAATTCGACTCAATATACCTCCCTCTGTCCCGCACCTCGACTAGTCATTTCCTCAACTACGAGGTCCACTGGACAGAGGAGCCATCACGCAAAACCACACTTGGGCGTCCACACCACTCACGGGAACTCAAATCCCATGATGGAGCCAGCCACTTGTCTTCTCTGTGTGCCTCCCTCTCCGGGACTCCCGGTCACGGCGGCGTGGAATGCTGAGCAGCGTCAGGCGATGGCTTCCCATCATTCCCCACAGCGCATTTCAACAGCTTCTCCAAGGATCTTGCAGAAATGGGAACTACGTGCCTTGCTGCTGCTGGCTTCAACATTCATTGGGTTTTGCATCAAAGGGAACCAGACAATCGAATCCATGGACCATGGAAGGAGTGTGTGCCTTTAATCCTATTCAAAGGAGGTCAATAATTTAAAACTACACCCACACGCACTCTCTTTATGGTATAGTGAGAGAAGAGAGAGGACCATGCTACCAAACCTACCTCCATTTTCATTTCTTTTCTTTTTCTTGGTTCCTGCTTCTTTCTGTTAGTTCATCACAGAGTTCTACTCTCACCTTTCCCATTTTCAACACACCTCGCGCAGCCATCATCCATAGCAGCATCCACAGTCTCTTACGAAAATTTTTATAAGGGCTGAATCATAATGCATTTGTTCTTGGAAAAACACAAACTTCGCGATGTTGAAGTAAAAAAAAGGTGATTTAGTTTAGAGAATGCTCTTCAAATACTTAAGAATAGTAAGTTGCATATTGAAGTAATATTAATCATCTAGGGTGTGGAGCAAATGCATCTAAATAAATGTATGCATCTTATTGTAACTAGGGGAGTTCAGAAGAATCCTCCATTTTTTAGGTGGGGGGAAGCAGTACTGTGTTTCTACTTGTGCCTGCAAGAGCAGCAAGTGATCTCCAACCCAGAAGGCCCGACCTCCCGCTGCGAAGCTTTGATCTTGAGCTGTTCAGCTCTTTCAACCTCACTTCTGGCCATCTCCCAAATGCTCCTTGCTCTCGAGAATTCCGCCTGCGCAAGCTCCATCTCCCTTCTCGTCAGCTCCCTCAGACGCTCGGCGTACGCTCTCTCGATCCTCGCCAGCCGGAGCTGCTCCTCAGCCTGCCATTTCAGAGCTTTGATGCAGCCAGGATCCATAGCTTCCCTCGGGACAACGCACTCTGAGGGTGGCGGCTTCAGAGGAGTTGCGACGCTTATGGACAGCTCGAGGTCGAGGGATGGAGCTGGGACATCATCGGAGGCCTCCGTTTTGGACCACGCCGGAGGATCGGAGGACGAAGATGGAGACAGTAGCTGCATTTCTCTTTGGCTTTCCTCCATGGTTGTAAGGCTTTGGCGTTTGGGATGGCTGGAGAAAGCAAAATGGAGATTTCTATTCCTGCTCCAATGTCTCTCTCCATATATATACATGTCTTTGATATTATACAATTTACTACATTATATTAATAAAATTTTATTTATGATATTAATGTTATTTGAAATTGTTACATAAATAAAAATTACTAAAATATTTAATAAATAACATTACATATCACATCTCATCACCAACCCAATATTATTATTATGTAATATTTTCATAAAATAACACTTCATCTTATAGAAAGCATACTCTTATATCATAAACTCGATACTCGCATATGTTTATGTAAAGATAAATTTAAGCTTTATTACGTTCTAAATCTCGAAAATATTTTTCAAAAAGTACTTCTAATAAAACATAAGCTACAATTCTACGACATTTTAAAAATAATAAGTATTTTTAAAATTTTATCCCAATCTGAATTCAAGGTCATTTCATATGAAAAAAACATGGGCTTGGGGAAATTTTGATCTTTTGTGTGTAGATTTTTTTGAAATTAAGAATTTGATGAATCAAGCGTTCAAGTAAGAACATCTGAAATATAAATCATATTAGAAAAGATTAAGTCTAATTAATAATTAGTAATATGTAATTTTCAATATATTCTATTATTTGAATTTTAATTCTTAATATAAAATTGTTTGTTCTAATGGATTTTTATCTATCAAACAAAAAAGAAAGGCATGAACACAGCATCCATACATGCGAAATAAAGGGCGACATTAACACCAAGACCATGACATGCAAGGAGAGGACGATAACTACAGTGGTCATATTCAAATATTTGTATTTTTTTATTTTTTTATTTATTATTTGTTTGTTATTATTATTTTCAATCAATTTTTGTGCATAGAAAGTGGCCATCGAATTTTTAATGAAGAGAGCGATGTAATTTCTACCCCGTTTTTTTCCTAGCACACGTCGCATTTGTACAGCCGGTTGATTTCATTCCTTCTTGGGAATTTTATTTCTGGATTATTATCACCTAATAAAAAAAACGTACACGTCGGACACATTCCGAATCTGTCTCACGCCACGTGGACCAATCCCTTGATGAAACCAAATATGATATGAGTCAACAAATTCTAGAAATTTCGAATTATTATTTTTAAAATTGATAGTAAATTATTATTAAAATGTTTTTTTAGCTTGTAAGAAACTATGAGGCAACTCGGCGTTGGCTTTGGTCATCCGGATGGATGCCTGTCCGAACTTGAGACGGATGTTGGGCCTCCTTCCGCAGGCTCAATAATCTGGACCTGATTTGTTGGCCCAACACATGGCCGACATCGGCTTCCATCATGATTTCGTTCAAGAGCATTATGGAGAGGAGAGAGGATAAATTATGGAAATTATATTCAAAATTTATAAAATATTTTGATTCGTAGTATAAATTTATTATATGTGATTATTAAAAAATTTAAAATATTTGTAATATTCTTTTAATAAATAATTATTTTTATTAAAAAAATTCTGCTCAAATTTCTAGAATGAAAAAATCATTTACAACATAAAATTAAATGTTAATTTGTTGCTAACATTTTCTTATAAAATTATGTCAATCAAATCACATATTAAAAAAAGTGCTTGATTTTTGTTGGAGTGTTTTTGTGGCTAAGAAATGTCCACGTGTAACTGAAACAGGTCACGGACGTGCAGTCGATGTGGCACGTGATGCTGTCAGTTTGTAGGACCCAGAATCCTCATCCAGCATCCCTTTCATGATCTGGCAGCCGTTTTTCCACCTCATAAATCATTTTCACTTTTTTTAAAATAATCCTCAATAATTAAAAATTAAAATACACACACACCATCTTTGGCTAATTATTAATCATTTTTATAATGTTATATTTTTTTTTGGTAGTGGGTTTTTTTGTCAATTATCCCATTGGCGGAAATGAATCACATGCCCACTTTTTCCTATTTGGGTAATGTTTATTTTTTATTAAAACATTTTATAATATGAAATTATGAGCTAAATTCTTTCGAAATTTGGTATTTTGATCAAAGTTCAAAATTTTTGGGAAGGTAAATGGACAGAAGGACATGGGCAATGGAATGTAACCACGCACTTGAAATCAAAGCTGCTATTATTACTACAACACTTGAGGTGCCCTTATTACAAACACCAACAACATTGGCAGATGAAACAACTCAAGAACAACAACATGTGTGATAAGAAATGAGTGAACTGCAATGAAATGCATGAATCTCCTCTAGTAGCAACTCCAGCCAGGGGGAACCTTCTTGGAGCAGACGTTGAGGAGCAGGCTGAGGGAAACGGGAACATTCAGATGGATCCCGAGAACATTCGCCTTGATGGCAGTGCAGAGGCAGACGGCGGCTTCCAGATCCGCCAGCCCTTCGATGAGAGTGCAGCAGGGAGTCTTGGGGGGCTCCCGATGGTGATCCCCAGCAAGGAGCCCAGCAGGTTGGCGCACACCCCAAGCTTCAGGGCGTCGATGGGGCAGCTGTAGGGCTTTGGGATCGGCTTCGGAGTGGCTTCGGCTTGGGGGCCGGCTTGCATTCGCCGCAGGCGTTGGCGGCGGTGAAGAAGAGGAGGTTTAGAGCGAGGAGGACGGCTAGGAATTGGGTCTTGTTGCAGGCCATTTTTCTGTATTTCCCTGCGCTGCACTGCAGTGGAGGGAGGAGTGGGGGATTTTATAGGAGAAAGAAACAAGCATGGGGAGTGGGTGGTTTATCTCCAGGGCTCCACCAGCATCTTGGCTCTGGGATGGGGCTGGCCGCACATGGCGACGCAGCAAGTTGCCACGTTCGATCGGAAATCCTCCTCCTCCTTCAACTCCTTGAATGCGGTTTGTTTGCAGGCGTGAGCTGGAGATTCCAATTTCAGCATTGAATGCGGGCATCTGTATGATTGGATTCAGTCACGGGACTGCTGCTGCTACTCAATCGTCCTGATCCTGACACCTGCGAGTGCACACTTACTAAATAAGAATTACATTAACTATTTATTTATTTATTTTTATTCGACAAGGAAAAAACACATTAAATCGAATTAATTAATCATTTTTTAAAAATATATATATATATCTGATTCGAGTGAAATGGAATCAAGACTTCAAATTGCAATTCCGACACATTCACATGATGACAAGTGTGTTTCCAATTATAAAGATCGAATGAATCTGAATAAATAATTATTGATTATGAATATAATTTTTTGTAATTCACAACTTTGAGGTCCAGATTTAATTAATATATTTATTGAAATTGGAAAACTAATTTTTTATTTAGGTTAAATATAATAATCATATTCATGGCCCCCGGACGCCTAATTAACAGCTTATTACAACTTCAACCAATCCATTTTGTTTTATTGTGTTTCAGACCTCATGGGTCAAATGGCTGGAAGACAACTCCGGCATCCGTTCACATCATTCACAATAATATTGTTCATTTTGATAACCTAATTTTTAGGATTTTACGTTTTACTATTTCAAAAAAAAGATATCATTAGAAGAATATACAAGAATCCAACATACTAAGATGGCCACCATCTTCTGTGTAGGAGCCATACCACAGAAAAAACCTAAACCCGGGTAGGTTTGCACGATTTAACAAATTAAAATTCTACGTGCATGTAAAATATAGCTCATTCTCAAATCCATCAAAAATATCGAATAACGCTCTCATATAAAATAGTTGAAATTGATTCAATTAGCAATGTGGGATTGGCAACCTAATTCTCCAATACAATATTTCAACACACTTGACAACAGCTGCTGCAGCATCAGATAGATTTACGAAACGATCTCAGACGTCTTCTTTGTCGGGTTGGAGGCATCTTTTTGTCTCCAAAGTTTCGCAATATCCTCTTCGACAGTCCGGACACATCGAGTGCCTTCCAGAGTAAGCCTTGGGAAATGGATTCCATCTCCATCACATTCCCCTCCCTGCGTTATCTTCTCATCGAGAAACACAATACCCTAACCTGATCCAAGATAGAAGACGAGGGAGGGTTTCATCACTTCATGTATTTTGAATTAAAATATAAATCTGAAATTCAAAATGGATTTATTTGTAAAACTGTATTAAAATTAAAAGCAGAAAGAAATAAAAGAGGATGAAAAACTTATGGAATTATTTGGTATTTAGCATAGTTAAAGCGCGGTTATTAAAATAGCCTTTAATTAAAATGGAATATTTCTATATACATATGGGTTGAATTTATTTCTTGAAAAATATTTTTTAAGAATAAATTTAATAAAATAGAAAATTCTTTTTTCAAAACCAATTACTTAAAAAATTAGTTATATATTTAGAAGATATAATCAATTATACAAGAATAGAATTGATTTAGTAAAATAAAATTAATTTTAAAACGTAGCTATGGTTAAAGAGAACACTAGAAATTTGTTTTCAATAAATAACATCAAATAGATATTTAAAAAGGCTAGTGAAATAAATTAAAATAAAGTAAAAATAATTTTTGTATTTAAATGTATAATTTTTTTAATAGAGCGAAATGCTCTCCTTACTGAAGAAGCCTAGTGGACTTCGCCACCGAATCGCCGCCGCCGGAGGTGGCCGAGGATTCGCTGACCAAATGTTTCAGTTGAGGACCGACCCAGTAACCGGAAAATCGGAGTGGGTCGTTATAGGAGACCAGGAAGAGGACGTCAATGTTAACAACAACACAAACATCAAATCGCTTCTTGCTAAAACACTGTATCTTGACATGCTCAATGATACCTGCCGCAATAAAGCCTTTCGTCGGGCTATTGAGAATACCGTGAGTGCACCCTGCCGCGTTCTTGATATTGGGTAATGGTTCAACGTTTTTTTTCCCTTAAACCCAGAGTACATTTGATTTTTCTCCCAGGATGAAATCAATCGATCTTTATGCTTAATTTGCGCTGCATATTTAGCGTTCAAATGCTGAAGATGCTTAGTTGGTTTATGACGTTTTATGTTGAGTTTGTGAATTGACAAGACTAAGAGATATGTGTTACGCAGTGCTGGAACTGGGTTGCTATCAATGATGGCAGCCAGGGCTATGGGCGGCCCTGATTCGCAAGAGGTGATGGTAACAGCTTGTGAATCTTATCTTCCCATGTTCAAATTGATGAAGAAGGTTCTTCGGGCCAATCACATGGATAGGTGTATACGCATAATAAACAAGAGGTCAGATGAGTTGGAAGTGGGAGTTGATATTCCTTCACGTGCTGATGTTCTTGTGAGTATTTCTTTTATATGAATGGTCTGATGATCTTTTCTTGTGTAGACTTCCATATTTTGAAGAGTAGGTATCACCTCTGGATGTTGGTTTACTTCCTCAGTGAGATGCACAAATTGATCATAGGAACTCTATCTGCCTCCTGTATCTGGCCTTTTATGCCCTTAAAACGTAGGATGTCATTGATTGATTTAGAAGTATAAGAGTGGTCATCGTGGCAAGTAGTCCTAAGCAATTTTTAGCTGTTCTAGTTGCCTTCTTTGAATGAATGCGAACTCTCCAATGCTAGCTTATGCCATTTTGTATGCTGTTTATGTTCAATCACAGGTTAGTGAAATTCTAGACTCCGAGTTTCTGGGTGAAGGGCTCATTCCCACTTTACAGCATGCTCATGATCATCTGTTGGTAGAATGCCCAAGAACTGTGCCTTACCGAGCAACAACCTATGCTCAGGTAACATGTCTGGAATTGCATGCCTTTCAGTATCCGTATGCCTGTGTACTACTGTTGCTATTTTCACTAAATCTAAGCACCAATAATTGGACAAGTTTTTATTTGTTTAGTGTTTGTGGCAGGTCGTATTTTATCAGTTTTTTTATTTGTTCTGATACCGCTCACTCTGCTTGCATCTTGACACCATCATGCTCATAAATAACTGATTCTAAAGTAGTCTACTGTTATTTCTATATCGCTGTTTATTTGATTCTGTTCATTACTTCAGCTTATCGAATGCAAATATTTGTCGGAAATGCATGATTTAGCTAATAGAGAAGCACAAGCTTCAGATGGTGTTCATCTTGCACCAGAGGGGATGCCCCTCATTGGGATCAGGAAACAACAATATCCTCTGCATTGTGATGCGCTTAGGGATGAAATTAAGCTGGTGAGTTTGTATGATTCCTGACATATACCTAAATTTCATAGCTAAAAACTTGTTGTGTATTCATTTGAGGTGCTGTGTTTAGTTATCAGCACCTTTTAAAGTTTTTGAGTTCGAATTTTGGAGAAGACCAGACAGCTTTCGTGAAACCAAGCTGCAAATAAAAGCTATAAATGATGGTACACTTCATGCAATCATGTCATGGTAAATCATTTTGTACGTGTATTATGTTCTCCATACATGTTTCTGATACCTTCTTGATGTGCTAGTTTATATGATTCTGACACCAACAATATGTGCTGAAAGGTGGATACTCCAACTAGATGATGAAGGAACAATGTATTCTACTGAGCCAGCATTCATAAATTCTCATTCTGACCTTCAAGAATCATCATTACACAGTAAGCTAGAAGTCTGTGAACATTCCATATGCAATCTTGCCCTCTCATGAACCTCAAAATTTATGTGAATACATGAAAGCATTCTTCTGTACTTCACTTTCACAGGTGATCAGCAATGGCGTGACCACTGGAAACAAACTATCTGGTTTGCTCCACACTCAGGCGTACCAGTTGTCAAGGATGAACAGATTGAATTATATGCTTCTCACAGTGAAACCTCTATCACTTATGAATTCAAGAGTCCAGCCTTCCCAACAGAGGCTGTAGATTACGGCTTATCTGCTAAGGAATTCAAGATTGCCCTTTCACCTGAACAAAATGCTTTGTATGGAGATCTGAGATGGAGATGCACAATGCTTAGTGCCCTCAAGAAAGTTGTAAGATTATTTCCTTGATATGTGCATATTTGTTGGTGCTTGGGATTTGAGTCACTTCAGCCATTCCTTTGTCTTTTGGCTTTTCCTTGTATCAAATCGCCTTCTTTCTTTTGTCTTTGCAGCTGGGGAACAAACCAGATCCCCTGTTTTTACTTGCAGATGATAGCATTTTCCTGGCAGTATCTTGTCTTCATCTTTCTAAGAGTTCACGCATGATCCCATTGTTACCTGGAATTGGAAATAAGGGATTGCAGTATCTGCAGAATGTTGCTCCATTTAATAACTTCACCATGGACCGGATAGAAGTTGTAAATAAAGCCCACTTGCCATCATCTTTGCTTGGGAAGGTGGACTTATCTCACCCAAACTTGTGATGGTTTGAGGATGCTGACCTGCTTCCAACTCCCCTCTTTTCTTTACTCCCTCTTCGTAATAATTACAGCCAAAAGTTTCATTTTCTCTTCAGATAAATCTTCTCGTTGGAGAGCCCTACTACTATGGACACAGTAGCCTGCTGCCATGGGAGACATTGAGGTTTTGGTGGGTGTTACCTCCGTCTCCTATATTCTTAAGGTTACTGTTATTGCAATCCATCTTTCAATTTTGCAGGAGGGAAAGGACAGTTCTCAATGAATTCCTCTCTGAGGATGCACAAGTCATGCCCTGTAGAGGATTGCTGAAGGCTTGTGCCGTGCACCTTCCTGTAAGTTCATTCCTTTGGGATTTATCTATCATGTTTCATCCGATCCATTACAATTCTCAGAATATGTTCATTAGGACCTTTGGCGAAGCCGCTGTTTCCTGAAAGAAATAGAACAATTCGATCATGCTGCGGTTAACAACATATTGGGGGCATGTGGGGGCTTAACTCCTTCTGAAGATGCACCTTTTCTACCATATTTTGTTTGGCAGTGTGGTGAAATGAAGGTATTCCTGTTTGTTCACTGTACCCTTCAGTAGGATGTACATGATGCCGCATATCAAGCAAGCTTGTTGCAGGTACTCAGCGAGATAGCAACCATCCTGGAGTTTGATTTTTCAGAACCAATGCGGAGCATGTGCTGGAAGACAACTCAGGTGCCATGTTGCGGCTGCTTTCGGTTTTCCTGTCAACTCATTCCATGATCCCTTAACCCCAGTTGCCACTCTCAGGTTGGTTTCGAAAAATCGGGCAAGTGCCATGGCTTTGTCCTGTGGATGGAATGGGTGATGGATGCAGAAGGAGAGTTTGTAGTGTCAACCGGACCAGGTAGGCTTCCTTTCCCTTGTTCCGGGCGCAACATACGATCCTGGCAGACTGCGAACTTTCCGACTCCAGTCATGTTAGTGTAAAACCATCATCCCCACCTAACGCCTGTGTTGTCTGTTGGTGATTGCCGAGTATGCAACAGATAAGCGGCACTGGAAGCAAGGGGTAAAGCTACTGAACGAGCCTGTCGAAATAGGAGGCGGTGGATCGAGACTGGATTTGGAGGCTTCCTTCGATGCATCAACCGGTAGTCTCGGCCTGCGCCACAGCTTCCAAAAGAATCACTAACCAAAGAGATTCATCAGCCTGGTTCGATGCAGTTATTCAAAACACAATGCTGCATTTTGATTCATACATAACGAAGAAATGCATTTTGATTCACATCTACTATGAAAAGAAGAATTTCAACTGCACTAAAGTCCGGTGTACCTGCCCAAGAGCGGCGACCGCAGATTCCTGAAGAAATGCAGACACCGGTGCAGGCGAGACCGACAAGTGAAGAAAAGATGATCTCCGTGGAGCAAACGCTAAATGAGCCTCCGATGAAGAAATGGGCTTAAACGCTTGACCGACATACGCTTGTTCTGCGTGGGCTGGAGAATGCTTGCGCTTTACCGTACCTTAGTCCTTAGCCCACTCTCAAAAAACGGTTTTGGAAACTCAAAAAGGAAAATCGTTCTTCTATCTCAACCGCCTCATGCCAATGTGGCATCGCACCGCCGGTCTACTCATCTTCCTCGTCGCGGCCGCTGCCGCGGGGGATGCGGATCCGGAGCCCGAATGCGCTAACAGATGGATCCACATCCGCCAGCTTCCGTCAAGATTCAACCTCGATCTCCTCTCCAACTGCTCCAGTTACCCTCTCTTCGGAGATTTCTGCGTTTTCATCTCCAACCATGGCCTGGGTCAGAGAACCCACAATTCCTCCCACAGCTGGTACAGAACGGACCCGTTCATGCTTGAACTCGTTTTTCACCGGCGGATGCAGGACTACCCATGCCTCACTTCTGATCCCAATTTGGCGGATGCTGTTTTTGTTCCTTATTACTCCGGAATCGACGCGCTCAGGTATCTCTTCGGCCCTGAAATGAACTCCAGTTTCGAACATGGTGTAGATTTGTTCACTTATTTATCGAAAGAGGATTCTCCTGAGATATGGCGCCGGTTTCATGGTCACGACCATTTCCTGGTCATGGCACGGACCGCGTGGGATTTCAGCCAGCCTCCAGGGAATGATCCCCCAATTTTTGGCACTTCTTTCCTTGAATTGCCGGAATTCTTCAATGTCACAGCATTGACATTTGAAGCTAGGGCGTATCCATGGCAGGAGCAAGCCATTCCATACCCCACGTCATTTCATCCTCCAAATCTTGCGCGACTGGAGTCATGGATGAACAGGGTGAGGAGATCCAAGAGAAGCACATTGATGCTCTTCGTTGGTGGCGGTGGAATGTCAGCAAATCCTAATGTTCGGAGAAGCATCAGATTGGAATGCGACAACGTGACTAGTCTGAGCACCAATGGGACTGGATACAACAAGCTATGTGACTTTGTGGATTGTTCCAATGGAGTATGTGAGCATGATCCCATCAAGTTCATGAAGCCAATGCTTGAGTCAAGCTTTTGCCTGCAGCCTCCAGGGGATACACCAACTCGACGGTCCACATTTGACAGCATCATAGCAGGGTGTATACCGGTCTTCTTCGAGGAACTATCTGCAAAAAGGCAATACGACTGGCACCTTCCCAGAGATGACTATGATGAATTCTCAGTTTTCATACCGAAGGAGGATGTGGTATTCAAAGGGTTGAAGATCATAGATGTGCTGATGGGAATTCCGAGGACACAGGTGTGGAGCAAGAGAGAAAAGTTGTGGGAGCTGATTCCCAGAGTTATATACAGAAAGCATGGGAGTTCCCTGGGATTGAGAAGCACCAAGGATGCATTTGATATTGCTGTTGAGGGAGCTCTTCAGAGAATCAAGTTAAGAAGGCAGCAGTTTTTGCTTCGAGAGTAGAGGAACGATGCTGTTGATGTTCATTTTTGTGAATATTTCGAACCTTAATACAGCTTTTGTGAATACAGCGGTGTGATCCACCTCCAAGACAACCCATTTCTGTGGTTTTTTGTGTCTTCCAAACCACTCCTTGGCACTCCCCCTGACTTGGCATCCGATCCCGGCAATCCCAACATAAGGTGGCTGTAGTTTGCTATTGGAGTTTACCAGGAGAAGCAACCAACTTCAGCTCCGGAGAGTGGACAGCAGTGCAGCCTCAGAATGCAGAGAGAATCGGCAAAGTCATCAATCGGCCTTCCTTGCAAAAGCCGACGGTTGTCTCTCAACACAGTCAGGATACATGTGGAGCGAGAGACAGAGGCGGGTGGCTACACAAATCTCAGCACTTGAGAAACGTGATGGTTATGATCCAATTCCCTTTTCCTTAACCTCCCACCCTAAGACCGACCCGACCACTCACGTGTGCCTGCTTCCTCTAAATTCATTCCATTAGCCGTCGCCATGTGTCGGAGCACGACATCTCCGGTCTCGGGCACGGCACTCCCCACGTTTTAGTTGCTCCTCGGCATTCCGACCACAGCCGCAACACACGGCGATCGGAGGGGGGAGCTCCGGCAATCGCCACCCCGCTCACCCCAGTCTCCATGATCCATCAAAACTCAACATGTGTGGTCTAGGGCACACACCCATAAGCCCCAACTGCCAAAAGACTGAGTGAGAGTGCTCATGAAAATGCAGCATTCAATTGTTTTAACCTCTAACCACCAAAACACACCCCCCTCGATCCATCCCACATCAAACCCTAAAAGTGTGATTGATTGTAGGATTTCAATACATTGGGAAATGGTTGATGAGATAAGATATTTTATTTATACGTTACTTTTATTATTTTTTAATGTAAATAAAAAAAAATTTAGAAGTGGAATATGTAAATGGGCATATGGAAATGTGGGGACTGAATATTCCATAATTTATGGGTATCAAATCTCAATCCTTTAGTAAATTTTATTTCACCTAATAAACGTGACATTTTGATATATCTATTAATGTTTTTCACGTAATATCACCTACCAAACACAAACTAAGAGAAAAAGTGGTTATATTTTTTCTCTTTGATTATGATGGATTTAAATTGAATACTTTGTATGATGCATTGAACCGAAATTTATTAATTTTTAATTATCTTTTAAAATATTTAGAGAAATATAAATTACTATTTAAATAGATTGAAGATATTTTTCGATTTATTCATGAGTTTGGATTGAACTCGGGTCGGGTCCTTGCCACCTTTCCTTCCTATTAGGGAGGGAGACACCAATGTTGGAAAATTTGCAAATATTGAGCCAAAAATCCCAAATTTAAAAGCTCACTATTAAACTAATAAAGATTAAGTTTTTGAGACTGAAACGAAATAAATGATGTTTATGAACTCACCCAAATCTGTAAAAAGAAGAGTGGAGAAGAAATATCACAATTTCTCCACTTAATGGTAAGATATAAATACTCAATGTTTAATTTACACAATAATGGGCTACAATCTAATAAAATAAGAAAAAAAAACTCAATAACCTAACCCAACGTTTTTAACTACAAAATCCTTTCATGATACAAAGGTATTGCTTCCAATCAACTTCAAGTTTATTTGGATTAAAGTTAATCTCCAACAGTCCCAACATTGAACAACAAATATGGATCATAAAAACACGGAAGAAACCTCAAATTTGGAACAAAACCGCGTGTTGTGTCTTGATAGTGAAGATTGTGCCCAAATGGGGATTCCTCACACACTTTGGTACTATGCTTTCGAAATACACAGATTTGGGTGTGTTGAAAACGCGAGATTATTGCATGGTTGGATTCTTGACAATATAACACGATTAGAATGTGCGTGGGGAGGTAACGGGATTGTGTGTATGTAGTATGCTTTGGTGGTCGAGGTCCCCGAAACTTAATGCGTTTCCTCTATTCAATGTGGCATTTAAAGGAAATGAATTGACGCTGCATGTGGGAAAGAAATCAAGAGGGATGGATTTTAACTGACTGACGTGGCATTCAATTGCAAAAGAAATCAAGAAGAAGAAGAAAAAGTTAGGAGATGATGAACAAAAGTGGAAATGTCAGTATCTGCACGTCAATCCAAGCCCTACACCCAACAGTGGGAGATACGGTAAAAAAAAGTGAGATGGAATAACTGTCGCCAGGGTACACCATTTATTACCCAGCGTACCATTTATCCGCATACTCTTTTCATTATCCATCCCTCCCGGAATTGTGAAGAGAGGAAACAGGGACTGCGGGCATTATGAGGTTTCTGGGTGGTGGGATGTGTTTTTCCATTCGTAATGTTTGGGGAAGTCGGATTCCCTTCGTTTTCGGGAGGACCATTTTGGTAGGTAGTTAGCGAACAATATGTTCTTGCTTTGATTCTGATGAGATACTGGAAGGGGCATCACCATTAAGTTGACAAGGAGGAGTGTTTTTAACTTTTATAACGCCAGTACAAATGAGCAGCTCCTCCTCTGATGATGATACTCGGAGGAGGAGGAGCGGGGACCACTAAACAGCTACCGTCGGGGGGAGGAGGAGGAGGAGGAGGAGGTGGAGGAGGAGCTCCGGTCACCGCTATGGGGTGGGGTGGTGGGATTTCTCTCTAGTATCAGAAGAAGATGCAGTCGGACGCAGCAGCCTTGAGTTCCTCATCATCTCCTTCTTCCCACAAGCTCTGACTGCTTCCCTGCAGGGATGGATGGATGGATGGATGAGCTGAAGCACACTGAGGGTTCGGATCCCAGGCATCGGAATCGGGTTCTTACCGGGGGGAGAATGTCCGCCGCCAGCATTTGCTGCAAGGGAGTGGAGATGGGGAAGGTTCCTTGGTAGCCACTGGCGTTATTCTCCATTGAGAAGTTCAACTCTTGCTGCATGTAGCTTCCACCAAAGGGTTAGACTTTAGAGGGAAATGGAAGTTGAAATGCTTACGAATTCTTCAGGTCCAAGATGAGAACCTGATCGGGGCGCATCATGAACGATTCCATGTCGACTCCAAAGTCGAAAGGCAGTGGATTCACCGAAGCCAGTTTCATCGACAGTAACTGAAACAAGACAGTTTAGAAACTATATGATGCAAATCAGGAGAATTGGAATGCTGTTCTGTCTGAGAATACCTCCACTTGGTGTTGAAGGGATTGAACGTAGTTTATGATCTCATCCAACATCAGTGCCTTCCCAGATACCTGAATCAACTTGTTCTAATGCTTACTGTTTTCCTCCACCTAACAGAATTAAAGAAGCAAAACAAACCTTGTGACACCCAGGAACCAGAGACTGTAGCAGCTTCATCCTCTCACTTATCTTCTCCCTTCTCACCTAATCACAAACACAATCATTCAAAAACCTAAAAACCTCCCACACTCAGTGGTAGTAGGTGAAGAAGAATGCTACGCACTCTCTCCGCGAGGCTGTGGCTGTCTGTGGCCTGGCCCCTCCTCGCCCTCACATGAATGTAACCCTTCTCCGCTTCTTCCCCATCCTTCCTCGCGCTCTTCCCCTTCCAAAATCAAAAACAAAAACCAGTCACCCAGCTTGCAATACCATCACCAATACAACCACCCACGAGAAACCACGCTCACAGAGTGGGATGCAGAAGGGGAAGCTGGCTTCTTAGAAACCCTCCTCTTCTTGGCTGGCTTCAGCGGCGACTCCGCTGTGGGGAGTAACGGCGTGTTGGGTTGCAGTGTCTCGGAGTTAGGGAGATGCGACGGGCACTGGCGGTGAGGATGAACCTGAAATGATGAAGATGCAGCAGCCATACTCCCACTTCCTCTCTTTCCTTCTTTCCTTCTTTTGTCTTCGTTTTCGCTCTTGGGAAGATGTGCTCGCTCGTTCAGACAGAATACTGCTTTATATAGGCAACGGAGAGAAGGCAAATTCCAGAATATAAATATAAATTAAATAAATTCAAAAATAAACCAAACACCACCGTCCAACGCAATTTTTAAGTAGGGGTATTATAATGTAATTAATTAAAAAAGCAGGGGTTAAAATGCTACGCAATAAAAACACCTTTGGGGGACCCACAGAGGGTTTTAATGAGGGGAAGTGGGGTGGACAGTGAATAAGGAAGAAGGAAGAAGAAGAACAACACACCTTGAAATTACTTGTCACAGACACGCTGCAGCAGACTGGTTTTCACAGACCTTCCCCATTCATACGACCTCAGACGCCTCGTTTTCATCATATCTTCTCACCCACAATAATGAGTGCGTGACCGAACATGATCCCATCATCCCCATCTCCTCCTTTTGCTGGAGATTTTCAGGTTTGGAGGGTTCACATGATTTACTGATGTTGATTAGATGAGACTTTTTGTGTTTAAAGAGAGAAGGCATGTGGATTTGTTTCTTCCAATCGCATGCATGAGGCCAAGATTGAATGATGGCAGGTGAGGTGAACCAAGGGGGCTGCGAGAACACCACCACATTCACCATGTTCTCCTCTTTGGCAGCGTTTGAACCAGTCAGTCGTCTGTTTCAGAGCGCCGTGGCTGAGACCAGGCTCGTTGCCCTGTTTCTAGACATCTCATCACCTCATGTGCAGGTGGATGAATCAGCTCAGGTGGGTGGGAGAGGAGAGGAGCACAGCATGCATGTAATCTATCCATCAGAATTATTAAAGAGGAGAGGAGAGGAGAGGAGATATGCAACAAGGACAAGTCAGTGGTAACTTTTCAGGCGATCGCTCCTGGATCCTGCGTCCGGACAACAGTTGAATGAAAACCCCCCCGTCCAATCAGAATCGCTTCCATCCCATTCTTACACGCAGCACTGAATTACTTACTGCTGCACCCGGTTCAGGCAAAACCCCTTCCCTCCCTTCTCCTCCCCATTTACTACTATTACCAGACAAGGCAAGCCCTTGTTCGCTTGACTGCGTCGGGAATGGGGATGATGGTGTGAAAGATACGGGGGGGATGCGCCGGTATGGGATGCCGATTCGCGATGTGCATGTATGTTGGGATTGTGCTCGGAAAGAGGGCCACGTCGACAACATTTAATCGTGGCAGTCGGTGGTTGGAAAGGAAAAGGACGATCTTACACGAGAAACAGGTTTCTTCATCTGTCAAATCATCGTCTTCCAATACGAAAAAACAATAAAAAAAAATAATGAGACCGGGAGCCTCCATGGCTGGCGCTGTAGCCATCATGTCTCGTCAGACGCCATTCCATGCCTGGAGATAACTAACCGGCCTCGCCTCTTCCGCCTCCGGTGACCGTGACACCCGGATCCGGACACACTTCGATTTATTTCAGGAAAGACGACACATGGCCGGGGGCATATCCGTAATTTGGCCATGGTTTTGAAAACTATTTTTTATTTTTAAATAATATAAATGTATTATTAATTCAATTATAATAGTTTACGGTCGGTGGACGATAAATTATTTATAGAAAACAAAATAAAAAATTAAAAGTGGGTATTTATTAATATTATTTATTATACTATGAAATTTTAGGAGGGTAAAGTAGCATTGCTGGGCCTTTTTCTCTTCGAGTTCGGTATTGGGCTGGGCCGACGTAAGAGGCCTGGACAGGACAACGCTGCTGCTGCGGCGGCGGCGGCGGAGGCGACCGGAAACACGCAAGCACAGGGTAGCTGGACATTCATCTTTTACTCTGTTGAAATAGGCCTCTAAGAAAACATGCTTACATAGTTCGAATGGCGTACGGATCACAGTCACACGGGGGAGAGGGGGGGGGGGAGACTAATGGCAGAAGCAAGGATGCCGGAGAAGATTCAGATCCATGGAGCTGTTCTCTACGCCTTTATCTGGACCACAAATGAACCTGTCCATGAACATACAACGGCAACTCAGTGCAATTCATGCAGAGGCTACGATAAGATTTAAGGAAAGATCTAACGATCTAACATGGAACCGGCAAGGAAACATGCATGCACAGACGACAACCATGCCGAACCGCAGCATCATGGTTCGAATAAATAAGATGCAGGAACGAAGACTACTTCTTGCTTCATACGTCTGGATTCAGAAATAACCAACTCTGGTTCACTTTCATTTAAACTCATTTAGACCAACAAGCCAATGTGGAGAATGAAAACGAGGCAGTTAACATCAGACGTGCACCGGGCAGTAAAATGGAGGAGTAGCTTACATGCAGGAAGGTTGGAGATATCTGCAGAGACTGCACATGGTATCCCCAAGTTCGTCAGTGCTCCTCTGATGATACCACAAGGAAAGTAGAGGTGCAATCCCGCAACTTCTGTTGCTTTGTTATCCGATGCTGCTGAAGGGGCTTGAACAGAACCAGGTGTCTCTGCAGGCTGATCGATTGACATGTTTGCTACCCATTTGAAACGGTTGTCTTGCAATACAAAAGTACCCTGAAATGAGGCCGTATATGAAGTTCCAGGCACATCTGTATCACAATGATTCAAAATTTGACCAAAAAAACGTCACATTACCCTATGATTTGTCTTTAAGTTGTCTATATGCTTCTTGAAAATCTCCGACCAGAAGTCCTTGCAGATGAATTTAATGGCCTCCAGGTTATCAGTGAACCTTGGTCGATCCATGGTGTACCTGGTAAACAAGAATCATCTTTTGCGCATAAGAAACCAGAATTATCAATGGTGATAATGTAGAAGAAGAAACTGAAGAAGAAGGTGCAAAAGTAACAACTGTGTCATCTATCGACATCAAGCATCGGAAAACACAGCACTTCTCAGTGGATCAACAGATTTGAACATTATACAGCACACCACCAACATTACCATTCTAAACCCCATCGAATGCATCCAAGTTATCGTGCTACGAGGTTTGCTCAAATTTTACATGGATCCAGTTCAAATTCCCTAATCGGCAAATCAAATTTCGATTGAAAAGGACCCAAAAACGAAGAACCTTTCCGATAGCTGGTGGCCGACTTGAAAACCAATTGCTTCAATCCTGGGAGCCGCGATCTCGGGCTTGTCGGCATAGGAGCCGCGACAATACGATGAGACAATCTCCGTCAACAAGCTCTCCAAGCAGCTTGCCGATACTTCTCGCCCCATTAGCTTCAATAGAACTGGGAGCAACCGCGGATGCCAATCAGATCCCTCTCCTAGGGCAGCGCTTATCCCCAATTCCGACCTTCGCCAAATTCTACAATAAAAATTTTGTCTTTAACTCAGAGGGGATTCATTTACTTCTTGGTGAATAAGATTAGCCGATTAGGGATCTGTAATTTCATGGGAATTCACAATTTTCTTTAAATATCAAATAATATTCATTTCACAGGAGATGACACAAGAAAACACTAACGTCATCAGCAAGAGTTGCACAGAAAGAGAGCATATGCATCTCTGAGTGCCACTCAAAGAATCCAAGAATCAAAGAATGAAACATCAGCAGTCTATCCTAACAACCCCCAGCTCCACCAACTACATACTCCAGCTGCTTTATTTGTCATGCTCTTAGGTTATTGACCAACAAGCCGCAGTCGCCATCGCTGTGCAGCTTCAAGCTTCTGCTTCTTCTACATCCTATTTCTTCCCTTCTGCAGCATCTTCCCATTTGCTCTAGCTCGACTTCCCGAGGCCGAGCTATTTCACATACTAACGCATCAAGAGCATCTTTCATCCACCAATGGACACAGGCTTCTCTGGCTTGCTTGATGTTCAGCTGCACAGGCATGCACCCAGTCCCAAATCAGCATTTGCATCAGAAATCGTGAATCAATGCCATGGAAGCGGCAATGACAAAAAAAAAAAAAAGAAAAGAAAAGAAAAACACCCACTTACCCAAACTCGGTGACGAGAATTTTTCTCGGGCCAATTATCTAATTCCTCAGTGACCAACAAGGAGAACATTGATGCCTTGTGAAACTTCTCCTGGCTTTTGCTCTTGAAGGTCCATTCCCCTAACTTGACCTCAAGCTCGCCAACAACACCAGATTCCTCCAAGGTTTCTCTTGAGGCAGCAAACTGTATATCCTCATCAAGTTCCCAACCGCCCTATTAAGTCAGGAACTACTTAATTACCCCGCTCATCGTTATGTGATCTATTGAGCTTCACTTCAACAGGCTTAAAGTTTAGTTACCTTAGGGAACATCATATTGGGGCTTTTCTGGGAACTAATCAACAGAACCTCCACACCCTCAAGAGGATTAGCATGCGAAATAGTGGCATTGGTTCTTCTGTACGGTATACATCTACGTAGTTTCCAAAAGGAAAGATAAGACTTTTGGCAACGCCCAGACTAGGAAATCCAACAAAAGGAAGAAAACAACCACAAAAAACAAAACCCAGAAAGGAAAAAAACAAACAAAATGCATACCCAACAACCAATCGAAACCCCTTGTTGCTGTACCGCTGTAAGTCCCTACCAGAACGCGGAGGCGAAGAAGCCAACTCCTTGATTTCCATGGACATGATGAAACCCGATAAGGAGGAGGTGATGTGCAGTTCCGCCGGTAAACGCGCTTTTATAGAGCGTGCCCATGATTGAATTAATCTCCGAAGCGCCGGATGTTTGAGTTGACAGAGTAATAAAAGTTCTCGAAGAGCATTTCGTTCTGGGTTCCCTTTTCTTCCATGAATTTATGACATGTGCCGCGCTGTTGTTGGACCTTGAAATTTGGAAAATGGAGACTCCACCCCTCCCTCATAATACCTTTCACATTTGTACAAATCAGTGAGCGCCACCCCATCCCCATCTCTTGCAAAAACAATTTCTTTGTAATAAACATAAAGTGTTATTACAAAAAATAACTCAAAATTCACTACATTAATAAAAAAAAATATGACTGTGTAAATATTTTACGAATAACATATATATTAAAAATCACTTACAAAAATGATCATCTGACTACTTTTTTCATATACTCAAAGGAGGGTGTTCATTTTTCTAATACATCCAAATAGCACGTATATCAAATAAACGTAATTTTCGAATGTGTATTTAGAAGCATAAACACCAATTTTTAAAATGCTATTTTATTACTTTTCTAGTACAATTTACTGTTTATTCTTTTAATATTATTTTTTTCTTTCAAAAAAAACGTGCGAATTAGCGGAGTCAGTGCGGGTATTTCATACCGAGTCTTCCCACCTAAACCTAGATACCATAATATATCAATAATATCCGTGCCAGATAAGCGTGGCTGACCCGGGGAGAGAGTCCGTCCAAGTTCCGTGTCGCACTTCTCGTTGGACCGGGCCCAGGTTTCCTCGAAGCAGCTTGCGTGTCCGACGGTCCGGTCCGGTCACACCCATAGTTAAAAGTGGTGAAAACCGGCTCTTCACCGGGTCAAGTTGTTTACTATTCCTGTGTTTTAAAATACGTTGGAATCTATTAAAATTCACAAATAAATTATAAAAATTGAGTTTAAACTATTTTAAATGTGCTTTTTAATACATAACTAAAATTCATGACTCAAGAACAAAAGAAACGAATGCAACATGCTAGATGCATAATATCGATTGATAGATATAAGTATCGACAAAGATTAATCTTCATATATGACGAATAGTTAATAATTTATGAGGTATATCAATGTCTATAAATGAAAGACAATATCATATTTAGTGTTTTAAATTAATATTAATTAAATGTTTTAAATAATTATGTAAGTTAATTATTATTTAAACTGGTTTCGGAATTTGCGACCCTGTGTGTGTTCCGTCGCTGCTTCTCTTGAATCCCTGGGGTTCCTCATCAAAACCCTAACCCCTGTTCATGTCTGTGAATCTGCGATGCAAGTTTCGGTCGAATCGCCGCCGCCGTTTCTCTACCAAACTCAGCCACCTCGGCGCTCATTCAATCAGCACTATGAGTGAACACTGGTTGCTAGTTACAGTGCTGGTGTTCTGGTTTGTGTGTCCCGCAGGTGGAGATGGCGATGAGGGTCCAGGACTTCGGGATCAGCGTGGGAATAGGAGAACGCCGACAAACGAACCACCGTTCTAGAAGCGGATGACATCATCCTTGAAAACTGCACCTGATACTGGAAGTCAATGAGAGGCAGGGATACTACAAACATTTGGCTAGCAATGGTTAAAAACGTCACAACCGCCTCAAAGGGAAGAAAGATTCATGGAACAAGAAGTCTCTCTATCGCGTCTTCTCCTCTGCACCAGCAGGTGGTATTTCAGGCACCGAACGGAAGGGAGGGGCACAGCCGAACTTCAAGATGTATGCAGCTTCATAAGCGGGCCGCAGTTGCGCTATAAGTTGGGCGTCAAGATAAGCATCACACGAGAAGCACCACACAGAGAGATCACTGCTTCAAAACACAAATTGAGTGGAGCAGAAACAGGAGTGCGAGGAGGGAAGAATAAGAGAAGAACCTGTAGCTCAAAGCGAGGACATGGTGCTCACGTTGATAATGCTCCAACATGTGCTTGTTGACGAAACGGCTGCAGAACACATCCTTGCAGCATAAGCAGAGCCAGTTCTCCTCTGGAGTCTGACAGCTGAGTGGAATCAGAATTAGGGGCAAAAGAAGCTGGCTTGTGCTCAAAAAATGCTGCTAGCAAATCAAATGCCCAAATAACTGACATGGGTTTCGACTATAAGCTCGAGTTAGATAGAAACTAGAGAATTGAAGGAACATATTTTGTTTCTGTACCCTCCCTAGTCTCTACGGTATCAAGATTGTACCTTTTTTCAGATCGACAGTGAAACCCATAATTCGGATAAGGGAACGGACCTACTGCAGGGAGTGTCCGGCGCCGGGATATGAATTAAATCCTCCGACAACGAGCCCAGATGGTCGCAGTGGGTCAAAGCCTCGACCCATCCCGATTCAAAACCGTCTGCTTCCCCAGCGACGAGCAGGAAATACGATGAAGATGCTTCATCCGCCATGGATGAAATTAGGGTGCGGCCAATCCACCAGCTAAATAACGAATGTGGTCTGCAGCCCACCGTTGATTTGCACAGTACAGCCAATTAGTTCACCGGATCTTGGCCGTCACAAGAGCCCGTTCCAGCCCAGGGTATAAACGCCCCCCAAAATCTACGAGTTCGCGGCGTGGGCGTCTCATGCGGACCTGTGCTCCGGCCCAGTTGCGGCAGTTTATTTTGGTATACCAGCCTGGGCCCTGCGCTTTAGATCCCTTCTATACTCGACCCGAAATGGGGCCGCGTGGATGCCGGCTTATGTACGGTATACGAGCCAGGGATGGCCTGAATTTCATGGACCGGTACCGTTTGTTGGCGTCCGGTGTCCACATTGAGTCGCTGTCTGAGGCACCATGGTGAAAACCTCTGAAGAGCAGCAAGATCAGTCGTCGGCGCGTCGGAATCCCAGTGGATGGATCGTTTTTATTTTCAGGCTGTCCTAATGAGACGCTGTGAAAGATCATTTAGGGTGTTTTGGTCTTTACATATGGGCGTGTTGGGCTGGATTTCGTAATGGTTTCGCCCAAAAGTAGATGGCCCAATGGCTTAAAAAAGCAGCACATGAGCCAGGATTCAGGGAATTGAGGGAGTTTTAGAATTTTCAATTTTCCAAATTAACTCATACGCTGCATATATTCTGATCTTCTTGCTTTATAGAAGCGATGTGGGGTATGCCGTCGCAATCATACTGCAAAGAAAGTATCGTCTGTGTTTCGCAGCCAGTGCCGCTTGTGTGGCAAGTTCTTGATGGATGAGAAGATTTTAGTCCAAACTCAACTACGCCATAGAAAAAAGGCGAATATTCCCCTTCCACTCTCTGAGTTTTTATCAGTGAGTGAGAGGGGAGTTGCTGCCGTTCAGCGTCAGAATTTTCTAGGTCACAATGATTATAAACCTTGACGCTTCTATTTCTTTGCGAAGATAATGGCCATCCATCAAGGCATTACCCGAAAGCCAAAATCAAGATTTTTCATTGGATTATTCAACAAAAATCAATTCTTGTTGTAAAAACTGAATTTATTCCCTGTAGTTTTTCATCAGCATTTGTGGAGATTGAGTTGGAAGCATAGATTCTTCTCTCCTGCTGTAAACCAAGAATCCTCCAACCTCAACGGCTAAGCGAAATTTTCAAATGAATGAATTAATTCTATCGTTTTTTTGATTTTTTCTTTTTGCCGCTCATTTTGATTCTTTTTTGGATTTGATGTTGAAAAAAGATTGAAAACCTTTGGTCCATTTGTCTCACCTTCTTTTCCATGGATGCTATCTCCTTTTCCGAGCTTTGTTAGATTTGTGTAGCTGTTTAACAGATAGAATATGTTATTCCCCTTTCGCCATTCCTTCCCTATATAAATAGAGGAGGGTCTGTTCACTTATCTTCGTAGCAACTGAGGTCCCCTGCTTCATACTGCTATATACTGTGTAAAGCTTATCCTCAACGCCAAAAATGAGCTGTTCCCATGCATCAGTGGGCTCTGGTGAGCTGCCCAAATTCTATACTTTTGTGCTTTTGTCATCCCCATTATCAGCTTTTTTTGTAGGCTAAATGCCCCTTTAGAGTTCATGTGAACAGCTTCTGGTTCTGTATTTATATGTTCTGCGATATGCTTGAATAGTTTATTTGCTTCTCGAAATAGGGTTTTTGTTAGTAATTCAATGATTATACTTCAGGGAGCAGAATTGGAAAAGGAACATTGGAGTTTGGGAGGACATATGTAGTTAAGCCTAAGGGAAAACATATGGCTACTGTTGTTTGGCTTCATGGACTTGGTGACAACGGTTCCAGGTACAGTCTGATGCTCCCTATCTGCAAATTACATCTCCCCTTTTACCTTTTCACAGATTAATCAATCAGTGGTCGTAGTTTCATTTAACTAGTTTAGATTTAAGTTGCAAAGAACAAGCCTTTGATTGCAAAGGAAGCTGAAACTGTTTTTTTATTTTTTTGGTATAATGCTGTGCACTCAATGAAAAAGTGGTTTATCTCCCTCCAAGAGATGTTAGTCTACACTTCAGAATGTCAATGTTGTGATGCTTCGATTAATCCAAACTTATACTTTCCAGGGCATAAGCTTTTTTAAGAATATTCCTGGTATGATTTAGTTGATGTTGAGTTGGATATGTGGCTTCTCTCTGATATGAAAGAATTTGTTCTTTTCCATTTTCTATTATTTTCAACTGGCCAAATGGGTTGGTATCATGCCCCACGTATCATTCGTCTTTGTTGCTTTTGCTAAAAAGCAATGATGCAGCATAAGCTGTGTACGCAATGGACCTCTTGTGCTGATTGATGATGCATACACATTTAACTTCAGTCTTTTATTAAAGACCTCTTTTTCTGATTATTTTCATTCTCCAGTTGGTCACAACTCCTCGAAAGTCTTCCACTTCCTAATGTAAGCCACGTTTCTTGTAATCTTTAAACCAACTCTGCTGTTGGCTAGTTGCATAAGCAACACATTGTTGTTACTTCTTACAGATAAAATGGATATGCCCTACTGCTCCGACTCAACCGGTGGCCATACTGGGTGGATTTCCTTGCACTGCTTGTGAGTGGTACCTGTGATACTCAATGATTCCATAAACTTGTACATCTTGAATTAAAAAAATAAAATCTCTTATGTTTTGTTGCAGGGTTCAATGTTGGAGAGCTCTCTGATGACTCTCCAGATGATTTTGAAGGTCTGGATGCCTCAGCAGCACATGTAGCTAATTTGCTTTCTACAGAGCCTGCTGACAGTAAGTTTCTATGCTCCTAAGCAGCGGACCATTGCTTCTGATGTTCACATCTTAAGCCGTAATACACTGTTTGGCATTGGAAATTGCAGTTAAACTAGGAATTGGAGGTTTCAGCATGGGTGCAGCTACTGCATTGTATTCTGCCACTTGCTTTGCTTCCGGGAAGTACCAAAATGGCTCCCCTTACCCTGTCACTCTCCACGCTGTCGTCGGTCTAAGTGGTTGGCTTCCCTGTGCAAGGTATCCCGGCATTGTAGCATTATGAAAGCAATGGAAGTCTGGTAGCCTTAACCTTGAATATGGTTCTTAACACAGCAACATCAAGAACAAGCTAGACATATCACATGAGTATTCTCGACGTGCTGCGTTTCTGCCGATATTGCTTTCTCATGGACAGTGTAAGCATCATCACTTCATTCTTGTGTTTTGTATCAAAATGGTGATTGCTTCCCTTTTTCCAGGCGATGATGTCGTTCCTCACAAGCATGGAGAAAAGTCGTTCCATGTCCTGAGCTTAGCAGGTTTCAGGAGCCTAACCTTCAAAACCTATGAAGGGTATAGACAGCACAAACTTTGCCTTGTCTGTTTTCTGTTAACCTTGCTGGGCTACAATATGGTGTTCTTGTACAGGGTTGGACACTACACAGTGCCCAAGGAGATGGATGAGGTACGCCAATGGCTGAAATCAAGCCTTGGAGTTTAGGAATCCTGATGGTGGATGGGGAGATAGGAGATATAGAGAAGAAGAAGCTCATCTGTCCGGTTTGCAGTTTTGAAATATATCTTCTGTTCTTGTGTTGCAGTGATTGCCTGTATTATGATAGCTGTTCTATGTAACATCTCACGATTGAATATCATAGTATGTATAATTCTCATGGCTTCAACAGCGTTCCTCTGTTTCAACTTCACATTTTCCTATGTTTGTGTTACCTATCTTGCTGTATATCTTGGCCATCAGACATTGGAGGGAGATGATCTGTATGCTACAACAAGAAAAACCTCATGGCTTCGACGACTTTCTCCGGCCTGCAGATAAACAAAAGTCAGTGAATCTTGCTTGGAGCTGCAAGGAGTCATGTTCATATGAGTGAAAAAGGCTGCATACCAGTCCTCCTGCGGCATATGGCCAGCTCCTTCAATCATATTGAGGCTTATCAGTTGAGGATTTGCTTTCTGGAATTCTTCAGCCACTGTCCGCGGCAGATACTTGTCTGATATTCCCCATGCTATGAGTATTGGCTTCTCCCAGCTGATCAAGTTTCAATGGTTTATACTATGAGCAAACCATAGGCTTGTTTACTGCTGCCACTGACCTTGCGGATGCAAACCCTGCTGATATTCGGGTGGTGATTTCTCTGAAGTCGGCCTTTTTTGCAGCATCAAGCAGAGCTAGAAGATAAAGATTGAACCACTCTCAGGGGCACGCATTATTTACTAGGAAGCTGAAAATCTTTTCTGGTTGTAAAATACGAACCAAATCCTGGTGCACTGCTGGATAGATATGGTAATCGGTAAACATCCGCCTTTTCCAGTTTCAGGGAATAGCTGCCATGTTTTCTTTTTATCAGAAAACGCAAGGGAAGGATCACAGTATTTGGAATCCAGAGTATGGTGGTCTCTGAATAAAGAAAAAGCTAGCTTTCTCAGATGACAACATATTCTTGATACATACGCACTACCGGCTTCAATGAAGCGCTCTGCCATAATTGCATTTTGGCAAGTGAACTCCCCAAAAATCGGTATCCTGATCAATCTCAGAGTGAGAAGACATACGAAACAGATCAAATTGAAACTCCTAGCAAGAGACCTGAGTTGTTGAAAGAGTGCAGGAACTGGAGAAGAGTTTGTCAATGGAGTGTTTAGGATTACAAGCTTCGATATTCTGCTTTGATTCTTCAAAGCCCAAGTCAACCCATAAGATCCTACTAAAAATCCCTGAAGAAAAAACACCAGGTGACAAACTTAACTTCCAGCGATCAAAAGATGGAAACCCGAAATCAAACCTGAACAACAAGGAAAAATGGAGAATTGATCATGAGGGTATCTAGTAATCCATCCAAAGCTTCATGATATTCTTTCTCTGGTTACACCACTTCACAACATCAACATTTTTACATTCAGTTGGTGATACAATGTGACCTGAAATAAGATCCCAAAGACCTGTATAATCGAAGCCGTATCCTCCCTGGGGCTTGTCACTGAAACCGAATCCTATCCAGTCTGGAGCAAAACAATGAAACCCAATATCCGACATCTAGCATATGAAGGGGGAAGGGGGATATTTTAACCATACATAGCAGGATAAAAAATAAACTACAGGCTGCATTCTTTGATCGCAGGACCTGTGACATCACAACCCGATAGCTAAAGGATTGAGTTGGAGCTCCATGGAGAAACACAATGGGTTCTCGTCTGCTCTCCGAAGATCCTGAACATGAAGGAAAAAGGTTATCCTTCCAGAAGTCACACCCAGGCTCTTCATAACCATAGCAACACACCTGTTTCCCGAACAAACCAACGAAAACCGCCAGAATCGATGTAGGAGCCATACTCTTGTCCCTTACCTTCTATTCTCTGAACAAGACGCCCAAACCGCCCGGATGAAAGAAAAATCCAAACATTGAATCCGAATAAGTTTTCGGAAAAAATCACATACATATAGCATCTGTCCAACGTTCCCGTCTTCGGCTGGAGACGCATCGAGCTGAATCGCGCTGCGGCTGGATGGATTATCCGTAACGAACCCGAATGGATTGAAACCTTGATTTTCATTGCTGTCATCTGAAGCTTTCGCCATTGTACTTCCTCGGCTAAGCGTTTTGTTCAGGGAGTATCTGTTCGATGAGAAAGCGGACATCGGCCGAGAGACGCACATCGGCAGCGGAAAAAGTAAAGACGAATGCATCGCGGCGGCGCTTGTCCAACCTTGAAATCGGAATCTTATCGACTGTAAGTTCAACTGCCACTCATTCGTCGTCCACAATTCTCGCGGGTTTCAAATTTCCGTTATTGAACCTTATGGGCCTGTTGGGCCAAAGCACCTTGAGCCCTCGGCCCAGTTTACAAAATTGTAAATCACCCCCCTACACTTTTATCAAATTATATTTTATTACAGCCCCTCCATTTTAACTTTTCTAATTTTTCCCCTCGTCTTCTTTGCTTGGTAGGTCGGAGAATCCGTACACACGACTCCATAGCAGACATGAAAGCACGCAAAAAAAGGTCTAAACTTGGACACTAATTTGATTTTTATGCATATTTTTCAATTCTTATTGGAAAAAAAGGCTGAGTGCAGCATATAATCAGTAGCATGGTCCGCAACAGAACGTGTCTCCGGGACGTGCATGCAGATTTCTGACACGTCCGTCGTGCGGTCGACTCTTCCGGGACTCGACTGATCACACGTTCTTTCGTTTTTCCCATCACTCGTTTTATTTTAAAGAAAAGAAATCCAACCAGCATTTATTGGAGTGGGAGTTTCTTACATTCAAATTCAGTCACCGAACTTTGACTTACCTTCACGTGCCTTCAGATTTCAGTGTTTGTTTGTCGGGGGGGATGTTTCACTTTCAAATTCGAATATTTGCGCACTCACGAACGCTGGCTTCGTTGGGCATACTCTCTGATGCATCTGGTTCGAGATCGCCGGAGAACAAATCGAACCGCAAACCGAGAACTAGTACCTCGAAGATGGGTTCCGCCGGTAGTGATACAAAACTCATCCCCCACCAGAAGTTTTGAACGACCTGTAAATGACTGAGTAGCAGTTTTGATTCCTCTTTTTCGCTGCAGAGGTAAAGAAGTTGTAAAGTATTTGGAGGCCTTATCCCCTTCCTTCACTTTATGCATATTTGTTCGTTAAGTGAAATAAAAAAGTGGGGTGGGGTTGAGGGAAGGGCTAGTGCCGGAATAAGTGGTTCGAGGATTTTGAGGTCTCTGATTTCGAATCTTCGATAATATTTCAAGATGGGGATGGTACAAAAAAAGAAAAAAAAAAAGAGAAAGAAAGCATAGAAAACCCTAGGATCCACATCACAGAGAAAGGCATCCATCCAGCTCGAGTGATGGCCTCCACGTGAAACTGAACTGTAGGCACTCGTAGTGGGAGACAGATGGAACTGCCAATCGATCATCAGTTCTCGAAAAAAATTTGTTAAAAAAAGATATGGCATCAACAGGAGAAGAGAACTGTACTTTTGGTTGTAATAATCGTAGTCGTAGGTGGCTGGGGCTGGTGAATGTAATAACAGGTTATACTGCTAACAAACGACAATCTTTTTTTTTTCTCAGGGTTTGGCAAGTGACTCATCATCCCCTCTCCCCATTTCTTGTCTTTTTTGTTTAGCTTTTAGTTCTTCAATTTATTGTTGTTGGCTAGAACATGTTTTTGTTGAAACTTAACCCAGATCTGGTAAAGGGTGTTGGTGGATCCTATGACTTAGAGGATATTAACTAAGGCATGACTCTTGGACACAGATCCCATTTGTAAGATTGGGGTATTCATCCTTTGCAACTGGTGAGCATTGTTGGATTCATCTGTTACTGTTTAACCCTAGGAGCATAGCAGCAGTTATTTTTGATTTCATAAGGGGGGTTACTGTACATGCATTTTCATACCCCACTTGGTCTTGCTCACTTTTATGTAAGCATTGCGAGCAATGAGAGTGAAGAGTAACCCTACCTTTCTCCTTACCCTCTGCCAAAGCTGTGTTTGGTTTTTGCTGAATTATGTAGAGTGGTCCTCCTCCACTTTCATAGCTCACCAAAAGCATACATAGTTGCATCCCTTCCTTCCCATTCATCAACACTTGTTGTTGTTGTTCTTCTTCTTCTCAGGAGCTCGGCTGTTTTTGCAGGTGTTTTTGAATCTTGGTCTTGCTTTTCCACAGCTTTCTTGAACTTCTCCTGTCTGAGCTCACAGACAAAGAAGAAGCTCAAGAATGCTGTGGGAAGACATGGCACTTGATTCTTCTCAACATCTTCTTTCTTCTCCAAAAGCTTGCTTTCTGTTGGTCAAGAGTTTAGTGGCATTAGCCTCTGTTGTGCCTTCTGTTGGATTAGGGGGCATATTTTGTTGGATTAGATTCACTGTAAAGAGAAAAAGAATGGCCTTGTCATGTTTAGCCGCATGCCCGAGTAATTTCAGGCTTGAACGATAGAAAAACCACCATGTTTGGACGATCCAATCCATACAAAGCTGTTGGTGCATTTTAGGGCCACAACATGCATTTTTTCGCAGAGCTTGTACATTCTTACTGTTTCAGATAACCGTTAAAGAAGACACAGTGTGTATGCATCTAACGACCAAAATCCATAACCAGCCATGGAGAGTAACAGCCAATGTATAGATAGAATCAGACTACCCTTGAGAGATGATGGCAGCGGCAGCAGAATCATCTTTACCTGCTTCGCGTAGGAAGAGGAGAGAGACCGGAGATGAACGGAGGAGGAGAGCTTCTTTATTTATCAGCGCCGCCGAACATTCCCATCATGTCCTTGTTAGAGCCCAAGTGCTTCATCAAGTTCTGCAAGCCACCCATGCCGCCTATCTGCTTTAGCATCTGCGGAGGAATGACTTTGCCGATCTGTTGGGCGTTCATGTTTCGGGATAATGCGCTCATTTCTCCCTTCTTTGGGATCTTGAGGCCCTTCATCTTGCTCCACATCTTTGCCATCCGCTTGTGCTCCTCCAGCATTTCCATTACGTCCCGGATGGGGCGGCCGCAGCCTCTGGCTATCCGCATGACCCGAGATTCGTTCATCAGCTTCGGATTGGTACTATCCAACTCTGCAAGAATGATTCTTCAATATATGTGATATGCAATGTAAGTAGTGGGTAGAGAGAGCCTGCCTTCGTTGGTCATTGAGTCCATCATTGTCATGTATCTTTTAACCTTGGCCTGCGTTTCCTTCTCATGACCCTGAGGCATCAGCTCTGGGACATATCCAGGAAATTTTGATAACACCTGTTGACAGTCATCAGAAATGCCTTAAAATCCTCGAGGGAGAGTGCATGATCGATCACTAGAGGTCACATGCTTGAAAACAATTTCATTGTTTGAAGCACGCAAACACGAACCTGGCCAATAGGACCCAGATTGAGCATATACTGGAATTGCTCGAACATAATTCTTAAAGTAAAGTTGCCTTCTGAAAGCTTTTGAAGGAGCTCAGGCTGTTTTTCCATAGGAACAGCTTCATGGATTTTGTCCATTAAGCCGGACCAATCACCCATGCCTTAGGAGATAACAAGGTATTAGGATCATGATTTAATGACAACTAAATGTCTGCTTTTGGAAACTGTAATTGAGAGAGCAAACCTAAGAGACGGCTAACAAAAGGCTTGACGTCAAACACTTCAAATTCATCCATATGTTCACCAGTTCCAATGAATATTATTGGACTCTTTGTTGCTGCAACTCTGTAGAATGGAAAGAACTGTAAGATATCATCAAAAAGATATACAGAAACAGTGATTCAATGCAGCATGCTTTAACTACACGCAAACAGGAGTTTTTTTGCGGTAGCAGTTTAGACATCATGAAGATCAAGCGACAAGTTCAACTTACGCACTAAGAGCTCCTCCACCCTTTGCATGCCCATCCATCTTTGTGACAATCACAGCCCCAACTGCAACACTTTGCTTGAAGGCTTGAGCTTGATCAAATGCAGCTTGACCGATACTACCATCCATGACGAATATGACAAGGTCCGGTTTCTGGAAGTAACACATGGTTGGATAACTTTAACCTACTCCTAAAAGAAATTGGAATGAAAAAAGGCAAAGTGAAAGCATACCGTTGCTTCAGACACTTGACGCATTTCTTCAAAAAGAGCAGCTTCTTGCTTGTGGCGACCACTCGTGTCCACAATTATGAGATCACAATTTTCTTTCTTAAACCTTTCGACACCATCAACTGCTATCCTCACAGGATCCGACTCTGTGTAGCTGTAAGGAAGACAACAATGCTTACCCTTAGGGCTTGAAATATAAACAAACTAATTCTGTTTGTCAAATGAAATATAAATAAAGCAATAATAACCACCATTCTAGAGAAAACTGTTACCTTCCATAAAATGGAATTTTGGCCTTTGTGGCATTCTGCTTTAACTGGTCAAAAGCACCAGCTCTGAATGTATCTGCACAGACAAGAGCTGGCTTCCAACCCTTTTTCTGGTGGTAGTATGCATACTTGGTACACGTCGTGGTTTTCCCAGATCCTGCAATCAAAAGGCACGCCATATGTTAAACTCATGACAGGTAGCCATATCAAGTATCATCACCAAAATCTCTCAGGCTAAAGACACACCTTGAAGCCCAACAAACATGACGATACTCGGTTTCCCCTTCTTCGGAGTAAATCCTGGTTTTCCTGCATCCAGTATCCTGCATAGTTCATTGAAAACAGCCTACGATAAAGAAACAGAATACATTAGAATAAAATAAAGTTCTACAAAAAAAACCATATGGATCACATAACACATTTATTAGCTCAGGGTCAAATCAGAGGCATAGCGTATCATGCATGGAAAGACTATCTATCTAGTTTAAGAGGAACTGATACTGTTAATATAGATTCATGACCAAACTTGTGCGCGTAGATATATAAACAAGCAACAAGATTATGCAGTGCCAAATCACCTACTATCCTCAACTGATGAAAACCTGATGGCATCAATTTCCAGCATAAATTCCAAAACTAATGAAGCGAAATCAAGAAAAAAGCAAATTAACAGAGAAAAGGGGGGCTCGAAAACTCGCCTGTTGAATTATTTTGCGCTTATTGTGTCCAGCAGCGAGATCCTCAAGATTGACAATTTTCTTTATATTGGTTTGCATATCCCGAACGAGCTTGAATTGAACATCCGATTGTAGTAGAGCGCGGGTGATCTCATTCAAACACTCATTTAACACCTTCTCATCGATGATTGTCGCATTGCTCATCTGCTGGAGAGCCCGGGTAATGCTTCCGCCTAACTGCGCGAGCACCATCTTCAGGGATCACTGGAGCAGCCGATTTCAGGAATTGAAAAGGAAGGCAGAAGGAATTCGCCGGAAGAGGACCGGAGATACGCAGGGTTCCGATTTGGGGCAGACGGATGTTAAGTCGGTTCCCGTTATCCAAACCCTACCAAATATTTTAAGAATATTGAATGGGTGAATAGTTCATAACATTCTAATTTAATAAAAATCGAATCTTTATCAGTTTAAGAGCCCTGGCGCCTGAATTCGCACAGGATCCAAAGTGATTCAGAAGAAAGAACTCCTTACTTGGTTCCCAACTCATAACAGAGGGCCTGTCGTGCTCTATGCTCTGCATGGGAATTTCTGTGCTGTTGTATGCAATCTTCAAGGCCATGTTAGGGGAACCCATTTTGTATAAAGAAGACACAGGACAGCAGAAAAACTGTTCTCCACATGCCTCGATCATCTTCAAGAAAAGGGACTATGAATCTAAAGGAATATGGGAATTCACTAGTCATGACTACCCTTTCATGGAGGTTTAGTTTTTGATTCTGTGCTGATTCGGATCTCTTGTGTTGTTCTGTGCTGATGGGTATGCCTGATTCTGTTTGCTATCGAATTCTTGTTGAAGCTTGCCCTGGATTAAGATTCTGGAACTAGAAAAATGTGATCTTTTGGTGGCTCTCTTCTGGTGTGAGTGACTAGAAAAATTAATTTTAGAGCATGTCGATGCATAAAAGTTTCATGTATCAAATCACATAACCAAGCAGACAACTGGTCACGGTTTAGTGTCATGTATACGGATGAAGGATGAAAATAAACCTCGGGTTTCTACTTTCTACAAGAAAGATGGAAATATACAACACAACAGTTCATGCAACTCAAACAATATAATCAAGCAGACTGCTGATCGTTGAATTGAGGACTCAGGAGTGGTAAAAATTGATTCGCAGAGGCGCAAAGGTAGAGGCAACCAACCAGGCGAATGAATTGCTTTGAGTTTTGGTTGGCTCTAGATCTCCATCATGATCCATTGTCCCTAGTTGCACATGAATGAACATCGGAGAGAGAGTTAGGGATCACTCAATGGAAGGAAAGATGTGAATATAAGTCATTAAAAAAGCTTAAGATTTAGCATACAGAATGGGGTGAGCCATCATCAAGCCTTGGATGGCCAGCTTGCTTGAGCAGACATGATAATGCCAACAATGACTCCAAACAATCCAAGTGCACTTCCGAATATCTCGATGACAAGGATCTTCACGAAGAGGGAGGAATTTTGTGCATCAGACAAAGCACAGCTGCTTCCAATGATCCCAACACAAAGCCTAGTTGATGCCCAAAAACATGAGCGAGGTATTTCGCAGGAACGGATACTGAAGATGCGAGAAGAATACTGTTTACCCACAAACAAGGTTCGCAAAACCCACTATTATTCCAGATGCAAAGATGGCATATCCTGCTCTGAGAGACTCAGGGTCGTAAATCTGTGACTTTGGAACGCTTTCGAGCTTAGTTTGAAGAATGATCGCCACTATGACTCCATATATGGCCACAGCCTCACAAAAAATGACACTGAAGGAATCAAAGAAACAAGCTTACCTCATTTTAGAAACACTCATACCTAACACTATACAAAAAAGCAGTTTTCAACATTATATAATGAAGAAGAACACGACTTTTACCGACTACCGATCTGTATATCCACAAATTTGAGGAAAGTACCAACAATCAAAAGGTACCTGATTAGGTTTTTAGACGTGATGCGGGGAGCTTTTATGGCAGCACCAATCAAGCTACTCCCAGTAATATAAATTCCCCTATATTTGCACCAAAATTCAGTTCAGTCAAGCAACTGCATCTAATGATCAATCCGCGCAACGACGCAAAGCAGCAAAAACGACCAGAGATGAACGATACCATGCCGCGCCGAGGACCGAAACTCCGATGGAGATAGCGATTCCGATGGCGGAGAAGGTGTACGGCGAGATTTTAACCAACGCTTGTGCCCACGAGCTCGACATCGCTGATATCTCCAGATTCCAGAAACACCAAAATGAAAGCAAAAGTAAATGACGAAAACTTGGGCCTTTTGATTTGTATATTGGGCTTCTAACCAAACTACTGGGCTCTCCTTTTCTGCAAATGTGCTCACCCATCACAGAAAACCTGCAAACCTGCGCATTTCCTGCAGCAAAAAAAAACCAGAAACCAGGAAGGTGACGAGTAAGCACCATCCAGCATTGCAGGAGGGATGGTGCTGTTGCTGGTAAAGCTATATTTCACATGAAAGGTTCCATTCCATATCAGTATAAGCAATTGGAGATGAGATATATGGTTGATCATACTGCAATCTCTTAGCAAAATCCAAAATTTTGATCACAGAAATAGCATTTGTACATGATGTCAAAGATGAGCAGGAACCACGACAGGCTGCTGGTCTGGTGTTTGGGTTGTAAGAATTCATATTTCTGTGAAACGATCTTCCTTGTGAGGCTTCAGCACTGTCCCTGCGATCTTCAGCTGCTAAATCTTTCATCTTGTCCCCGGGAAAAAAGAGGAGGAGAAAAACACCATGGGCAACTGAGGAGGAATTTATAGATTTACATGAACCTGGAGTCAGTTTTATGCACCAAATCGTAAATCAATCAGCCAAAAAAAAAGTGAATGGTATGATGTATTGCCTTGTTTCTTCTACTTGAACCTTCTGGATTCAGTAATACTGTACTTGTTTCCTAGTGGATCATAATATCCTGGAACTTCCGCAAATTGTCTACATTCCCGCTGGATGACAGAGTCGATCTACTGATGTTAGTAGCTGAGCTGCCTAGGGGGCCATTCTCGGGTTGCTGGTTTTGGGAGTAGGGTGACGTGGAGACAGCTGAGCTTAGTCTGCCCAAGAAGTATGTCGAGTAGGGAAAGTATTCGGCACATCGAGTCTTCCATCCTGCAAAAAAACAAAACAAAAGATTTGAGGAAAAAAAACTTCAAATTTAGGCATAGCGTTTGTCCCATGGGGAGACTAGCGTACTAGTCGTACGCTCGTTAACTTTAAAGCTCTAGCATGAATTCTGCATTGACAATACAAGAACAAAAAACCGAAGCCGTACTTGTTGCAGCTTCTTGGTCTTCCAAAATGTTCTCTAGAAGCTTATGTGCGGCTATACAGCCCCCGAGCCTCCACTTCTCAGTGGGTTTGACTTCCCGGCATCTGAAGCTAAAAAATGATCAGGAAAAGGGAGCAGACATTTCGATGCCTACAGAAATGTATAGAAAAGCATACGCTGTAACCAGGTCATTAGATGATTCTTCTATCAGGTTTAGTGCTTCTTTTTTTTTGTTTGGTTCAATCACGAACATCATTTCAGCAGCAGCAGCCCTATGCCTCAACGAGTCTGCTGTTTTAAAAAAAAAAACTATCACAAAAAAAAAGCAAGAGAAAAGGGTTCCACAATCATTACCTCGATGTTTCTCGAGAAAAAGAGTGTTAGCATCTGCAATAGATCTCCCATTCAGTTGACTGAAAGGAAAACATGAAATGAGAGTGCCACACATCTTAGTAACCAGATCATTTTGCTAAAATCAGGCCATAGAAAAAATAATCATGATGAAAAAAACAACAGTTTCTAGATGAATGAATTATGCAAGGAAACAATATAGTCACAAAGGAACAGACACCATTTAAGGCATGATGAACCGGGGAATAGAAACCTGAATGCGGGTCTCTCAGCTTCTAAGACAGCCCAGACAATTTTTTCAGCATCCGTTGAAGGCATGCCTAAGGATCCCACTTTATGGAAAAACCTTATCTACATGAAGTGAAATGCGAATAAATATAGTCCTACATGAAAACCTGTAAAGAGGTATAAACCCAATACCAGGCAACAGTGAGTGTCCGGGTTATCTGCATCTAGCCGAACCATATTTTTGACAGCCTGAGGAAAATTTGGAAACAAAATCTTACTTTATATATTCTCCAAGAACCAAGACCGCTACTTTGGCAAATTAATCATAGAGGGATGGGGGTTCGGAGGCAAAATCTACATATATCATTTACAAAAGCAAAAGAGAAGTCATAAATACAAGAAGGAACGACTCAAGCAATAATATTTCTTCACTAATATACTGACACTTCACACAAAGCACTTGCAATAAGGTCCATTAGAACAACCTTCCATAATTTTGGTGTATGGTAATGGAAGGGTAGATGCCAAAAGAAAACTGACTATGAAAGAAAAATGTGTGTAAAATAAACCTGCAATGTTAGTAGCGTTTTCTGCTTTCTCATATTAACTTCAAAAGATAGAAAATGGGTCTCTAACGATTCTGCAGAGTGCTTCTGGAGTAGCTTCAGGTACCTCGTTGCTTCTCCAAGAGGATCTTCCACCTATTTTTTAAGCAAAATCTTAAGTCAAACTGTTGCACCAGCGGCACTAAGAACAGCAGAGGGCAAGAAAGATGACTGATCTGTGAAAAAATCATTACTTGCAAAATAATAATCTACAGTGCGATCAATGATCAAATAACAATCCCCTAGTTACCTGCACTAGCTTTTCTCCATGTGGGTCAGGATCAATGGGTTTCGACTGGTGCTTCCCGGATTTTGAAAATGTTGCATCATTTGAATCTCCTTTGACCACTTCCTATGTAGATGTGATTCTTCCCATAAGAATACATGAAACGGATTATTTTTTAAGCTTTGGTGGCAAATCTAGCTAACCTTCTTGGCCCGGGCTTCAGCTTTCCTTTGTTTTTGCCTCAACTTCTTCTTCTGAGAGGCAGGCAGTTTTGATATTTCTTCTTCTTCGTCAATAGATGACTTAGATGGAGAATCATAAAGCTTCAGGTAGCATCTGACAAGTACATGCGAAATCAAAACAAATAAAAAATAATCAGCATTACTCATGTTTAGCCAACTTGAGGAAGGATTGTATTGCATAAATGCACATCAAAATAGTCTCATGACTAACGTACAGAAGAAAAAACAATGTAAATTTCCTTAATAAAATAAGAAAAATAAAGCACTTGCATAAAAAAAAAAGCATGCCTAATGCAACCAGCAGCTGCTTTTCGAAAATAAGAAAATGAGTGAAGGCGGTCCTGAAACTTCAACATTTCAACATAACTGCGTAAGGTCATTTTTCTTAGGCAGTAGGAGTGAAAGTCAAATTGATCTTCAGTAATGTCTGCATAATGCTTTTCAACAGCCAGGAACTTCTTCAAAGCCTGTCCAAGATCCCCCTGACGAAGATAACTTTCTCCAGAGGCTAGTTCGTACCTTGAATACATAAAGAGAAAGTTTGATGTAAAGATTGAGCACACCTTCATAGAAATATTGAAACACAGTAAAATGAAAGGAATAATAACATATACCACATGCACTGCATATCATGAAGGTTATTCTGCTGTTCCCCATCTTTCGTGAACAAGAGAGCTGTCTTTTCTGCTAATTCGACCTGTATTAAAACAAAAAATATATATATTAATACAAAGGTAAAATCCCAGGGTTCACAAGGACTAGTATCAACATTAAGAACTTGTGGAAAGAAGAAAGATGATGCATCAAACCTGGTCTGCTTGCAGCATCCGTTTGACACATTTACTATTCACATAACGATCTGCGAGGTCCATCTTCCTGGCTTCATCAGCAGAAGCAGCAGCAGCTATGGGATCGCCAGCATGCTTCAGTATCCTGCTCTGCAATGTGCCAGAAATGGATTAACTCATGCACATCAACGGAGTCTCCCAGTTAGGTAAAATCTTCAACCCAAACATGCATTGGAAATTTTACCACACTAAGAAAAAAATCATGCACTCAGGTCCACTACGTGAGGCAAGAGAACTCAAAGGAGGTAGTGTTGAAACCCAGTCATCCCCAAATCCCGTAAAGAAGCATTAAACGCCACGATTTCACAGTACTAGATTATAAAATACCTTTACTGAGTACAAATCTATGACAGTTGGGGTGTGTTCTATGGCCTCATCAATTTTCCTCAGAGCAATATCATAATGACCACATCTGTCATAATGCTGCAAATAAAAAACAATCCTCAGTATAAAAAAGAAATCCTCCTGGACACGAAGGGCATCAAAAGCCACAAATGAAAAATAAGAAAAAAAAACCTGAGCCAAGAAGAAAAGAGTCCACATAAGTGTTGGGGGTGACTCCCTGCCGTTTCTGTTTGGCAGCCAAGCATAATTATCATCAAAATATAAAAAGAAACAATACGACCATGGGGGAAATAGTGGGTAGACCACATCAACCCTAGCCCTAACTCAAGAAGAAGTTTGCATTCATTGAAGCTACTTTGCAGAAGATATGCACCAAGGAGTAATAAATCTAAAATTAATGCACATGTAATTCTTTAAAAATAAAAGATCGTACCCCCAGGAAAACCACCAGTACTTTTAAGAGAGCTCTCCAGCTCAAGAACAACCTGCTCAAGAACATCCCCCTATAGAAGAATTTAACGATAGATCTTCAACAAATACAAACAAATCCGGATTTAAACCCCCCCCCCCCCCAAAAAAAAAAAAACAGACAGGGTGCACGGAAGAATCCACTAACCTTTCCTGCATGATCATATAGAGGAGAAAGATCTGAAAAAAGTGAAGGAATGCCCTATACGTGCATCAAGTAAAAAACACTATCATAAGCATGCAGCATGATTTTGGTAATACCAATCGTGAATAAAAAAGTGGTAGACGAAACCTTTGCCAGAAATGGTCTAATATAAATATCAGCAGCCAGGCGGAATTTTTCACCAGATAGGAAATCAAGCGGTATCCTCTGTTAAAACAATCTTAAATGCATCATGCATAAAAAGTTCAAAAGGCAAATCATACTAAAGAGAAAAACCAATGATAGCTAGCAAAAGCATTCACTACCTTGACTGCAGATGACCTATTGTACTGCTGTCTTAGAGACGCATACAGGACCTCAAGTTTATCCAATTCATCAGGGGAATACTGATTGTTAGCATTATATAGACCCATACACCTTTGGAGACCTTCATAGTACCTAATACCATTAAAAACTATAAAAAAAAAAATTCATGTGTATTGCGTTCGAAAGCAGTTCAAAAGACGGTCCTTACAGAACCGAATGACATACTGTGACCCACCTATAATTGTCAGGATTCAAGTAAAGCAATTTCTTGTATAGTTCTTCTCCTTCATCAAAATGACCGAGCTTCTCCAGCAGGGAAACTTCTTGCTCTTTGTAAGATAACTTATCCACCTGCAGGAGATGGAACACAGGTTAATGTCTCAATAGAAATATGTTCGTGTCAATGCAACATTACCAAAAAAAAAAAAAAAAGCTCACAATTTTGGGTTCTTTCCTGCGCAACTCCTGAAGAGCTCTCTCTATTAAACCACACTCTTCTAGTAATGAAACCTGAATGCAAATATTGACTCAACGAGATTAATAAATAGTATATGGTAATACCGTACAAAATATACGACATTTTATGGAAAAGCAGCATCATTAGGGACCATTTCTAGTTAAATCAAAATCTTATCGTTATCCTTGCCCACCTTACTGGCTACTCATGCAATGCACAACGGCACATACTTTATGTGTAGGGGTAAATCATTAATCATCGTGGGAAGGAAAGAAAAAAAGGAACCATGTGAGCAAATGCCAGCAGAATCCAGCCCATATATCTTACAAAAACGGGATGACAAACATATTTACTAATAACAACATAAATTCTTGGAATCACGTGAGGATTATTTCAGGAGCTATTATGCATCCTCTGAGCGAAATACCTTGTACAAAAGCATCTCTCCATGCTCGCAAGATTCATTTTCAGGAGGGTAATCATCCTCAAGTGTACCTTCATACGCCTCAAGGATGTCAATTGCCTTTGATCCACTACAATGAAATAAGAAACCCAAATGTGACATAGAGAATGAATGATCCCAAAAGATCAGACCAAAATACAAGAAATTTTGACCATAAAGCCAAAATACAATATTTCAGGAAAAAAATCACCAATTTTCTCAATGGGACATCTTTCAGAAATTTTATTTAGTCTAATCTCAAGCATTCCATTGGGTATATGAAAAAGGAAGTGCGAGACTAGTATACAACAAGTGTATCAAAAGCTGGGTAGGTTGACTTATTATCTCAATAACCCGTTTGAAGATTTATAAACTTATAGAAAATAGAGAAGGACATAAAGCAATAAGTAAATAGAACTAAATTTGGCATGCAAGGACATTACTTTGAGTTCAAGTGCTGAGCAACGGCAAATCCAATCCAATTCATACGATGATTTGGTTTCAAGGTAAGTAATTGCTGTCTTGTCTCAACAAAATCCTCCAAGTCACGCATTTGTGCCTGTAAAATATCATTGAAACAACACATCAGCTGCATAAGCAAAAGTTTGCACATCATAGTAAATGTTGGCCATGTCATTTCTCAATACCTGGAAAGTTTTAAAAATAAAGTAATTGCACCTTACTTTTTATTCAAAAAATGAGAGTGAGAACCAACCACACTTTTGGTGCATAATAGCTAAATAAGAATAACACAGAAGCAGCTATCGTACTGTGCACACACGATGGGCACGTAAACTATCCGATACCTGTAAAAGAGACAGGTCTCGCAAAATTTCAATATTATCAGGATCAATTTTCAGAGCATTCCTGTAGCATTTAATTGCTTCCCTGTACTCCCTGTCTGAGCGATATAGAAGACCATAAACGTGCCAGCAGACATGGCTCTTAAGATCATTCTGTAGAAAAAATTTAGAAACTGCAGGTATCACAGAGTAAATTCGAATACAGTTATGAGGTAAAAAAAGTATGAAAAATAACCTTTAATCCCTGTTTAACAAGCTCATATGCTTCTGACTTGCGGTTCATGCAATTCAGAATCAAACCCTTCATCGATAGAGTTTCTTCAGAAAAAGAAATATGCACCCTTCAGTGACAGTTACCGAAAAATTGGAAACAGGTAGGATATCAAAGAATGAAATGCATTCATATAGAAACAAAGCTGAAAAGGTTTTCATGTTCTCCACCTCGCTCACATACCAGACGAAGTCCTAGTAACTGGAAATACCATGTTCTTGAGGAGATTAACGTATACAAACTTCCTTAATGAACAAATCTTTCTGCATTCATGAACTTAATTCAAGTGCTAGTAAAAATCTCAAACCGCGCATATACCTCCATGATCAGGGAATTTCTTCAATATTGCATCAGCAGCCTTTACGCCCTTTTTGTACTGCTTGGTTTCATATGATCTCTGCAGATACAATTATTTAATTGGATAAAGAACCACGCCATTGAAGAATCACAACGAAAACAACCACCAAGAATACACACGCTGACTTACAACAAGAAGCTTGAAAAGGTTGGACTCTTTGGGAGGAAGTGAACCGCCCATTGCAGAAAGCGGCGAGTGTAGGTGCAATCCCAAAAGAGTCTCGGAGAAACAACTAGAGCGATACCGGATTCGGCTGGGCAGCGGTTACGTTGGGTTTATCTGCAGCAGCCCTACGACAGAATGCAAGACGACGGGAGCTCTCTCTCCACCAGGCCAATCCCACTGTATCAAAAATTCTCTCATTATCGTTAAAATAAGAAGTAATTTCAGAATTTTTACCATTTTGTAACATAAATTGTAAAATATTTTTCTTAAAAAAATCATAACAATTAATTTTGAATTAATAATAATAATAATAATAATATTATTATTATTAAATATTATAAAATAATTTCAATTTCTCATCATTAAAAGTTTATTTGACAGGATATCCGAAACATTAAAACACTCATATTATTGTATTTTACGAGGTTATTTACAAAATTGACCATCCTTCCATTTTTTAACACATTCAGATAAAAAATTTGAACTGAATATAGCCAATTTTTTCACACTTGTTTAAGGATGGTCAGATTTCTAATCCATCCGCATTTTTTTTACTGGCATTGGGACTATAAGCTGTTGCCTTCGTCTTTAGTTGAGGAAAAGGAAGATGGGTATGGAGAAGGTGAAAGCACTTGTTGGTGTCGTGCTTCATTCAGCGACTGCTACAGAAACTGCTCATCTTGTGCACCATCAAGCCTTCTCAGAACCTGTGCACCTGCTCCACCAGTTGCCTCAAAGAATGCATCTTCTCCGGGATGACGAACTAGGCGAGGCCAGCAGCAGCCTGGGATTCTGTAAACTTGGATGTGCCCTGGCAAGGTGTTCTGGTTTGAGCTCCAGGGAGAAGAAGCTCAGTAAGCCTCAACTGGTCATCATGCTGTGCATGTTTTAGTGTGTTCTGTAGTGTATGCTGGATCACTTGTGCTGGTTTTTGATGCATTGAAGATGGAGAAACGGTGGACGGATGCGTCGCAACATGCTCCGATGACTGTGAAAAGAGCTTCTATTTGCCTTGAAATGTACCATCTGAAATTCAGTTTGAGCCAACTATGAAGCATGGTGTGTAGATTAAACTGCACCTGGGATTTCATACACTTTCCACCTTGATACAAGAGTACAAGGATAAAGCCAAAATGGGTAGTGATCATAAAGCACAGATTACTTCACAAACGCGCATATTCTCCAACAACAAAACTATTACCTCCATAGAGCGCAGCGATCTTGCATCTCGAAGATCCTCCCATGGAGGACTGGAGCACCTGCAAGGCCTTTTAAGCTTCGCCAACTACATGACATGGAGTTCCATTTTGTCTTCATGAACCGTGGAACTCTGAGTCATCTTCATCATCATCATCATCATCATCATCATCCAATCATCATCATCATCATCCTCATCCTCATCCTCGTCCTCATATTCATCCTCATCAGAACCAGCATCCGAAGCTTCATCAGAATCCTTTGCACAACAGAAAGAAAACTTTGCCTATGTATTTCTTTGCAGCAGAATGCTTATGTTAAACAGCCGGCAGCTGAAACGGACTTGCATCGCATTTCTTAACTCCAACCGGGTTTATAGAGTAGGTTGTAAAACAGCAAGGCTAATCTAATTAATAGTCATGCTTATATAAAGAAGCCAATACTCATCTTACTTCGTAGGTTAGGGAGGCGCCATAGAACTGGCCATTGTTCTCTGATAGGTCGTTTTCTGTAACCTCAAATTTCATCTGTTGGAAATATGACATGCAATGCATTAGAAAGAAACACAACCACAAACGGATGGTTTTGCAGCAAGTATTATGGCGATGACAGATTATTGGGTTTGAGAGAATTCTGCAGCAGGAAGAGAAGAAATATTTCGCATGGTCTTCATAGAAAATGTCTGGGGAGATTGAGAAAACACTATCTTAACGCTGAAAAATAAAAACAATTTCTTTATTCATACAGACTACAGTAGCTACGATAATAAGACCTAGATTCAATCCTTTTTATACTTCGATCCATAAAAAGCCATATAATGTTAATTCTGCAAGGTAATTACCATTTCCTTCTTCGTCTGGGCAATTGTTTTCTCCAGTTCTGATATGTGCTGGCTGATAGCCTAAACAAACAAAAAAAGGGGGCACGCTGAGATACAAGGAATTCTCAAGAAGTTAAACTTGAACTAGAAGTTAGTAGAAATCACTTCATATCTCTGCAGGGCCACCCTTCGCTTCAGTGCTTTTGCTTTTGTTAGAAGGTTTCTTGGCCTCAAAGTGAGCGGCCGACGATAATTCTTGCCACGATAGTAGATCAAAATGTGGCCTTTTGTAGCTTTTTCAATTGAAACTAAAATTCCACCACTCTCATATTCGAGTAGACGAGCTGTTTCTTCAACAAAGGAAAATTCCTTTTCCTTCGATATTAACTTGACAAGTTCTCTGTGTTTCCAATGAAGGTGCATATTCTCAATAACACCATCAAAGATACCACGAATTCCTGAGAAAAAGGTCACAAGCAATATATTCAACTTCATCCTCTGAAAATTTTAAGGCATTTGATGATGGTGGAAAGTAACCTAGTGGTAAGTATGGAGTCATCCGTAGTCCAACCCGACGGAACATAACTCTTTCCTCATCTGTAATCGTCTCCTGGTCATCCGAAGGACTGATAGGGGCCCAAGAATCCATTATTTTAGACAACAATTTTTCTGCTTTGAGTTTCTTTGCCTGTGCCTGCGAGAATCATTCAATCAAAAAATGTACGCTGAAATGCTGCAATTCTTCAGTTTGGCTTTTTCTTGCGCATCAGCAATAAGAATAATCAGATAGTAAACATGAAATCTCAAAACAGAAAATATCAAGCAAACCAATAAACTAATTTAGAGAACTATTCAATAGTGCAACATATCCAAAATGAAGACTTACAATTGCTATCTTACGCTCAAGGCGATTAACTATTTTCATATGGCGGGATCTAGATGCCTCCTGGATCATTTTTTTACGGTCCTCAGGAGACACTTCCACTCCCCAGGAGGCCTGAGCCTCATAAAACTCAGATAATGTACCCACTGGCGCTTTCATTTCTTCAGTTTTCACCAGTGAAGCTGGTCCTTGTCGAACATTCTCTTCAACATCTTGTATTTTCTTTGTCATTTGATGCCTTTCTGCTAAAGCAGCAGCAACCGCAGGAGGTAGAAAATCCTTCCCCCGATACATAACTATGTAATATTTGTTCCTCAAAAGTAAGACTCCCCCAGTTAATTTCTACAGAGGAAAATAGGTGGAAGTAAATAGCTCAGAAATATCAAATTACACTAAAAATTGAACAACAGAAAACACACATTAGAACTAAAATGACAAGCTCTTCTACGACAGTGGAAAAATATGCACAAAAATTTGCTATTTAGGCTATGCCATTCCTCATATACTATTCATATGGCCAGTCACATATATTAACGGAAAAGTGGCATCTGAAAGCAAATACCGTATGCAGAGGACATTCGTACAAGATTAGACTAAACTATTGAGGGGCAGGTCACATGCATCATCTGCAGAGTATTTTTAACAGACGAATAATCAGTACAGCATACCTTCAATTCCTCAGCCATGATCTTGTTGTTGGTGTTCTGAATTCCACGCTTTACAGCAATTTTTACAAGCAAACTTTTCTCCCAAAGTTTAATTATGGATAATGCCAATCCTTGATGATTTCTGTTTCTACCTGAAAGGTTAATGAAGAAAGTCATCAACACATGGTAGCAATTTGAAAGAGTGGAAAGAGAAAATGTACCCAAAGCAAAATGGCTAGGAAGAGACTTCGAAAGTTTCCTTAAGTTAGTCATTTCTGCATTTGTTAATCTTGAACGCATTCCAGTTGGAAGAAGCCTAAAAGGTGTCTTATATCCAGGAATAGTCGGAGGGAGCAAATCAGCATCCACTGGAAGTACCCCAGTACCCCACCAGTCTTCGAACCGTGGCCCTAAATCATCCAATAGCTTATTGTATTCCGCTTCTTCTTCTGTCATGTCTTCAATGCGGGTAGACATAGAATGAATGGACTTCACAACAGCTAAGGCCTTGTCATCAGAATCTTGCGAAACTTCATCAGTATTTGAAGGAGCAGTAGGAACAAAAAGACCATCATCTTCAATGTTCACTCTCTGGGGTCTTGCCACAGGGCCTTTATAGTCGAGCCCTCTAAACACCACCATAACGCTTCCTGACCTCCATGTAACAAGGCCTCCTGTTCTTCGCTGACAACACAAAAACAATTGCCATGTAGTTCCTTCTTAGTCATAAAACAAGACACATCATTCAGTTGAGGGCCAAAACACAAACTAATTCAACTTTTAACGTGATGCAAAACATTCTTTGACAATAACCATGCCAACCAAGAAGAATAAACTTCATCAGAATCTGGTAACTCGATTTACAACTACAAATTCTCTATTTTAAGAAACTCTCTTAAACGTTGTAACTCGAGAACACAATTAAAAATATTTTTAATTTGGTGTTCATTTCTCAAGACCACAATCAAAAATAAAATGAGTCTGAAAAACTCCAATAAAATTCTGACCAACCTCGACAATCTCATGCGCAGTTTTCATATCATGAGCCAATTCTTCGTGAAATTTCAATCGCACCAGCTCGGACTTCTTCCATTTCTCATGAATCTTCTCCAAGATCGAGCCTGTGATTCCAGCCTTTGGAACACTTATCCTCTCCCTTAAAGTCATACCCATTCTCCTCAACCTCCTCAACTCCTCGTCTTCTATCGTCAACTCAGCCAAAGTGGGAGCCCGCATTTGGTGTTTTTTCCCTGAAAACTTATCTTCTAATTCCTCATTCTCGTTCCCACTCCTCTCCCAAGGCAATAGATCAGAGTCGGAATCCTCATCTTCATCCAGGATAGTATCTGGTCTAATCCAATCCCTCTTCAACAAATCTCCCAACTTCTCATCGCCAAATTCATCAATCCCTGCATCATTAGAATTTTCCGAACTCAACCCCGTCTCATTCAACCTTCTTTCCCCAGCTTCTTCATCAGAACCCAACCCCAAATTCCTCAACCGAAGCACAATCCGATCAATCGCCGTCGTCCGAGTGGGCGTCGTATCGGGCTTCTCCTCTGTTCTCTTACTCTGCGAATATGGCGCTTTAGAAGCTTGCGCGATATGTACAGGCCATTTCTGTATCCCACAAGACTGACGCGAAGATAATTCTTGTACACGGCGCACTCCAGCAGGCAATCTAGCCGAACCGGGAGAAGAAGAGAAAGGTTTCACGACAAGTAAATAGAGCTGTGGCGGCCCCATGCGGCGGAAACAGAATGTGTGCAGAAGGTGTGGCGGCAGTTCCGCCATTCCGACAGTTGAAACCGCCATTGTTGGGCGGTAAAGCTCTCACCAGAGCGAACTCCGAAGATGATGGCGATAAGCTCCTTTTTTGTTATTTCTTTATTTTCTAAAATATTCAGCATGGACCTGGGCCGTAAAAATCAAAATCAATGCCTACTATTATTGGGCCTGGCCCATACAAGTGAAAAAACCTGAGAAGCGGTTCAACCCGCACCCAAACCCGGTTCAACTCTATTCAATACGTTGAATTCTGATTGATGGACACCTGAATGGTACTTAATAAATTTTCATAGAAAAACTTGGAAAACCAGTTCAAAAACTGAAACTCAAGTGACAGTTTTTGGCGGTTAATTTGGTTTCTTGGTCCTTGTGGTGGGAGAGAGATGCATGTTGCCTGGAATCAGATGAACAATTGTGATATGCACATGGAGAAGGAATCATTAATGCTCCACAACACTATCTCTACAGCTTAACCGGACCGAGACTTCTCATGGAACCACGAAGGCTACTGCTATTCCTACCTGGTTTCCTCATTGAGCTGCTGAGGCTCCTTGGCTGATTCTCATAGAGCTCCAGGTACATGTCCATCAGAAACTTGTCAACAATTTGCTGGTATGCAGGGCATGTAAGCCTGGAGTAGTAGCCCAGAGCCTCCTCTATATCCAGCACATGGTCCATCTCGTTCACACCCATCATGTCCATCTCCTTCATCTTCCTTGCCAACCCATCTGCACCCCGGTTGGGCCACTCATCCGCAAGCTTGTAGTCGAAATCTGAAGGATTTCTCCAGCTGCTGATGTTATCTTGTGTCATGTCTGAGCGCTCAGCTTCACATTGTTCAGAGAAACAGCTTGTGTTGAAGGCATCCACCCTGTGAGTCTTGTTTCTGCTGGCTTGGTTTGGGAAGAGAGGCTTGGGAAGTTTGTTGTACCCCATGGCTGCTAAAGAAGCGAGGCTTCTAAAAGCTCTGTTGAACACGTTCCTGGTCTTTGAGATTCTTTCTTTGATTCCCTTTTCTGATCTCAACCATTTGTTGCCGTTGCCACTCATCTTCTTCTTTATCTGCAGAAGTTTGAAGCAAGAGAACAAGAAAGGTTTTTGATTTTGAGGAGCCCGAAACCAACAGCAAAAGAAAATGAAGAGTTGTGGTTCCTCTAGTCATATATCAATGAAGATGGTCCTTCATTTAATGGTCACCACCAACCTCTTGCATCAACGAGAATGGAACTGTACATGGGGACATAAATGCAAAGTAATATGAAAAACTGCGCTGCCAAAGAAAAGCTTTTAATATTATTGAGCCAGCTGATAAAAGCACTCCAAAAAATGATGTCACAGAGATGGTACATTCATCTTCAGAGTGGATTCATCATTATATTTCGTTGCTTTCATTATGGTATAACATTTCACACACCAACATTTGCACTACTTAAGGGTCCGGGAGGGAGGGAGGGTCCGGAATGGTCTAGGGGCTTCACTCACAGTCAGAGAGTGGGATGCATTCTGAGGAAGACATAAGATGGTGCCCCAGAATCAATCACATGTACTTGCAGAACTATGTAACAATAAAATATTACATTAAAAGAATAAGAGTATGTCCAATGTAGCATAGGGGAGGGGGATCTTTGGACCCCCACAAAAGTTACCCACCTCGGCCTCATGTTGGTTGAAAAGTGAGGTGAGGGTCCAGCCCATCCTAAATATGCTCTCACTCGTCCCTTTCATGCAGTTAAACACGCCCACCCTATCCTAACTGCATACACAGTGTTAACAAAATTTTTGAAGGGGGGAAAAAAAAAGCAATGCCAACACATCTTACATTGGTTGAAGCATGAAATCTTGATAGTCGTGTAATATTCGAGAAGGCATAGATGGGATCTCCTTACGGAAGGTGGAATGGAGTTTTACATGTCTCCTGGTAGTGTATTTGGTGCCTGTTGATTTTTTTGATATGACCAATATGCAACCTAACAACCTCGCATTTCACGTAGTTTGTTTCACTTGAAGTAAAACTCAACGAGAAGAATGCGTCCCACATGGGGAATCAGTCCAAAATAAGCATATGAGCTGTAGGAAAGCATTAAACACCATTTTTTTTTTGTCTCATAGGACACAAGAAAGCAAGATATGAATGCTCTCTTGTGAATGCGCTAACCAGATCTTGGCTTACTAGCCAACTAAAAATAAAAAGCTTCTATATTTGGATCCTTCACCGAAGACATGCCAACAGATTCTGCAAAAGAAAAAATTGTATTGTGATAAAATTCAACTCCAAAATCACCTTTAAACTTCACGTATGCCAAGGCTATTCTCTGGTATGGTGTTCAACAATCTTCGTACGAGGAAAAAGAATGGAATTCATCATTTATGTGCAGCTGCTTTGAGTTCTTCAAACTGCTCTTCCTTCCTTCGGTGGAATTTGAAGAACTGGTGCAGCTTTTTTTGCACCTCTCCGTAGTTGGAAGTTTTAGTAACCAGCTGGCGCTTAATCCACTGGGGCAGCTTGTGAGTAGGGTGCGAAAAACTGTTTTCTGTGGATTCCGAAGAATAGCGTGCATCCACCAACAAGATGGCAGCATAATCATTTGCATGTCGAATTGCTCTTCCTGGAACACGAAGAAGTAACAGATGACGAGACTAAGCATAAGTTCCAACCTCAAGGGAAAACTTGCTAGCACTTACCAATGCATTGGTTTACGGCTTTCATGCAAATGTTTTCATAGTATTCCTTTCCTCTGCCTTTGCAACTTCGGAGGATGCGAAACCCTGTCTCTGGATCAGCTTCCTGACATTCAGGACAAAGTGAAGGATCCACGTTGTTGGTCCAAACATGTTTCTCAAGACCCTCAATGTGCTTCACTCTCTCGATCAACACAATGTCTGATGGGCTAGGATAAGGTAATCCCACCATCACAATGCAACGGCCTGCCCCGTCACTAAAATTGATACCTTCAGACACCTTCCCACCAACAACAGCAAGAAGAAGAGCACCGGTGCATGAACCTGGATATGAATTGTAGGAACATTCAATCTTGTCTTTGTATTCCCTCAAGAAAGCGTCAATGTCCGTACTTCTTCTAGGCTCTCTGAAAATATGCTTCTTCTTCATTATCCGTGAAAGGATTCCTGAACTCTTCCATGATGAATATACCTGGTTTTCATAATCAAATGACGAGAAAAATACAACGATGCCTTCAGGTACAACACTTGCTAGATTGCAAAGCAGAAGGCCCAGCTCTTGAATCTGCGATAAAGTCCAACAATACACAATGAAATCTTACAAACTCTGATTTAGCATGAAATTGGTCCCATGTCACAAAGATGAAATGAAACCGATGGCATCTCACCATTGTTGACGAGCTTCGCATTTTGTAGCTAAAATCAAAGGATTTTCCAGATGGACCATGCTTAACAGCTACAGGCAAAATATTTTCCGAAGGGACTATGTGACCACATGAAAAAAATTGCAGTTTATCTAGTTGCAGTGACGGGAAGAGTCTCTCCCTTGTCTCTTCGATAGGTTGCAGCGTTCCTCCAATTAATACAATGGAATGAGCTTCATTGGAAATCTAGGAAAAATATCTACATAATCACTAAGAAGAAATTTACAAACCCTATTAAACAAAACAATATGACTTAAGACAAACCTCGGAAAATATCTTCTCACCAGTAAGCATAACATACTTGATATAACCTTCAGCACCGGTAGCAGTTGTCTGGGGCCTTGCTATGAAAATTTTTCCAGCGGTATCATTGTTTACTAAAGAAGAAAGAATACTAGAAAAAGCTCTAAAACAAGTAATGGCGCCTTCCTCTTCACTATCTTCTCTATCATTTCCAGGAGTTGGAATTTCTTGAGAGGCTGCAACTTTATCGCCATACCCGCTGATCTACAGTGAAAAAGAAAGATTTGAACCACAAACAAGGGCTGATCTGGACCAATGTTAGCAGGGTAAAAATAAATCACTTGCCTTATACATTATGTTCGTTTCTTTCATGTATTGCAGTACTTTGTAGAGGTTTATGTTATCAATGTTCAAGGAAAACAAGAACTCGTTGATGGTCATTGTAGAAACCGAAGCACCTGTAGTTCTCCCAGCATCACACCTGGGGCAAAAGTACTTCATAGCTTTCATCTCGTCACAAAGAATTTTTATAAATGCTCCAACCAGAATTTTAAGAATCTGTATGTATCGCCTATTTGCTGGACCCAAAAGATCACAAAATCTTAGGTAATATTTCTCCAGGTGACACTGCAACATTTTCAGCTGCACAGGAAAACAAAGGACTAAAAAAAGGATGGATAGAGTTACCATAACATGGAAACCATGTAGCAATCATACAGCAGAAGGTTGTGAGAGGAGGATTTACCTGAGGCAGAGTAACTTTTGCATCATGCATACTAATTAAAGCATCAGCCAGATTATGTGCCTCATCTATGATCACAACACTCCCCTTTAACCTTAGACCTAATGATTCACGTGATGACTTAGAAAGAAGAGATTGATAAGGAAGAACTACTAGGTCAGCCATGGGTATCATTCTTCTTGAACCATAATACGGGCAACTTCCCAAGCTACGCCCAATGTTAACAAGATCTTCAATATCCAGAGCCTGTTGCCTGCTAACCTCATCTCTGAATTCCTCAATTTTTTGTCTTCTTAGCATTGGGCATCCACAAGCACCCTTGTTGCGATTCCTGCCTTTTCTAGCAACCAATGTCTGGTAATCAGCATGCGCAGTTTGATCAAATGAGAGTTATTTTGAAGCAAATCATAGGCCACAAGCATCATTTGAAGCAAGCCATAGAATTGAATGATGACCATATATTATCAAATGGAATATCGTAAACTAATCAGGAAGTATGTTCAATATACCTTCTGCTTAGCAACACCAGATTTCTTCTGCTTTTGAAGCTCCAGGCATGTCTCATTTATACGAGCCAATGACCGGAGCTTTAGGACACCTAAGGTTGAGAATTCTGATAAATAAACACCTGCACTGCACGATGCGGCCCACAATTTAACTAGCAGACATCGATACCTTCATTAATGCAGAAATTCTTCCGGGATCCCAAGCATACAGTCTTCAGCTCACAAGCAAATGTAGTCTTCCTCAGCTCTTTCATAAACTGTGAAAGCTGTGAATGTGTCCGACTGCAAAAATAAACCTTCAATTTTGTCTCTTCCTCCTCTTCTTCCTCGCTTGAAGAAGAATCATCCGCTCCAATGTTCTTACGTTTTGATTTCCCACCCATATCTTCCCCACTGTCATAATCCTCCAACAAAAACTCACCCATATCTTCCTCATCCAACCCATTTGTTTTCTCCATCCTCCCCACCTCCTTACTACACTTTTCCATTTTATCCTCAGAAAAAGATCCCATTATTTTCTTTGGCATTACGGACTTCCTTTCACTCACATCATGCCCCTTATTTGGCACAAAATTCCTAATCCAATCCGGATCATCACCATCCTCATCAACCCCATCCTCCTTTTCTTTCCCATCACACAAAACAATCCCTTTTTTCTTCTTATCGACAAGCCATTGTAGTGCGCTACATATAACACTTAAGGTTTTCCCTGTCCCTGTATCAAAAATAAAAGGTTAGTCGGTTAGCTCAATAAAAGCGCCACGCATTACGTCAAAAAAAAAACATTTTTCAAGAAGAAACACGTACCAGTCGGACTCTCGAGCATTGAAATTCCTCCTCGTTCCATTGACTGATACAAAAATTTCATGAAATCCACTTGAATGGGATACGGTTCATATGGAAATGCAGGGAAATTCACTTCGCCGTTCTCCATTGATTCCACTTCAACCTTCTCAGTTCTCCCGCGAGTAGTCAGTTACCAATTCGGTTTTTATACCAAAAAAACATGGGCCCAACATTGCTCACTAGCCCAGTTCAACAAGAAGCCCATTGGGTACTTGGATCCAAAACAGCTCAAATAAAGAGGCCCATTAGTTTCAATAGGAAACCCTAATAAACTTCCGTTATTCATTTACGCTCTTCATCTTCAGGTTAGGTGTAGGCGCGGCTGCGGGTGTACTGCGTGCCAACCTTCCGAGATGGTAAGCTTTGATTGAGACTGTTGTTTTCTTTGATTCGGATCATGAGTGGTTGGGTTCTCCAAAGACGCTGATTGTAAGTATTGTTCGCCAATTCGTAGGGTAAGGGAACGGGAAGCTTCGGTAAAAGAAGAAACAAGACGCACACATTGTGTGTGAGGTGCGGTCGCCGGAGTTTCCATCTTCAGAAAAGCCGCTGCGCGGCCTGTGCTTATCCGGCCGCTCGGAAGAGGACGTGTAAGTGATTCCGTCCAATCCTTGTGCCTAATTCGACAATTTCATCATCTTCCGGGTTTCAGAGTTGTTATTCTATAGACTTTTTATGTGCTGTTGTTTCAAGATGTCATCAGGTTTTCATGAAATGCTAGGGATTTAGAAAAGAATGTCTTGTGCATACCACCCGCAATTTAGAAATTTTTTTGTCACCAAGTTTTATTAGACAAGATCTCAGCTTCTTGATCAAACACACGATATACATTTGTGTATAGTGAATGCGTACTCGTCCTTCCGGGCTTCTTCATGATTGATTGTCCTCTTCTGAATCATTTCGTAAGTTGGGATCTCATTTTTTCCAACAACTTGAGTTTAGACTATTAAAGATGAAAACCTCAAATTTATAATCATTGGCAGTCCGGTTTCATGGTCCCTCAGTTGTTCATACAGTTGAAATTGAAACTTTTGGATACTGTATTTACGCATTGTAAACTGATTTTCTAGACAACTGGAGTGTAAAGGCTATTCGCCGAAAGACCACTGGAACTGGCCGCATGAGGTATCTCCGCCATGTTCCTCGCAGGTTCAAGACCAACTTCAGAGAAGGTTGTCAACTTAACCATATAACTCATCTTTGTTTTCTACACCATCACTTTGTTTTTGTGATTTTTTCATTGATTGTTGGAATTGTCGATGGGTTTAGGTACTCAAGCCGCACCTAGGAACAAGGGTGCAACTGCTGCTGTCTAATTTATTACCAGAATAGCGTATCGGTGTTGGCCATTTCCAAGATTGGTGGTTTCACTCATTTCAGATGCTTTTTTGTTCTGCATTTTAATACGAGACAGTGAAACAACTGAGACCTTGTTTATCCAATTTGGTTAAAATCTGTTATTAATATTATGTTCCCCAGCTTCTCAGCCTCGCGGCACACATACAAAAGAATCAGAGTATTCCACTGCTACTGTTGCAAAGTGTATACATAAAACCAAATTATGTTTTCCATATCACTTATTAGATTGACTCCAGTGCCATCTTCATCTAGCATTTGTAATCAATTGATCCAGAAAATGCAAGAAGGATGTGCATTACCTCACTGTGTAGGTAGTTACTTGTAGAATCCACATCTATGAGTATATGTATATGAGATTTTTCTCCTCTTGTCCTCAGGGTTCAAAAGCAGGCACTTCATCTGCGGATGCATTGAACGCCTGGTAAATGGTCCTATCAACTATGTTCCGGTAAGGATCCCCACTTCTCTTCTTCAGCAAGAACTCCATGTTTGCCTCCACTTGTGATTTCACTTCCAAGTAGAGCTCCCTTGCCTTTTCCTTGTCATTCACCCCATTGAATCGCCCTCTTGTTTCGATCGCCTTGCCGAAGTAGTAGTACACCCGGCCTGGTATCTTTGGTAGGAGAAAAGGCACATGAGCAGGCTGATTAGCCACCTCCCCGCTCACTCCAGCCCTGCAAGAAAGAACTTCACTCCAGGTCCGAGTCTTTTACCATGACATGAAGGCTGCATACCTGACGTTGGATACAGCTTCATCGTTTAACTTCCTTATTCCATCCCTCAGGATTGGGACCTTCATCAGGTCATCATAGTCCAATGCTATCTGCAGCTCAATGGGATGGTGGGCAATGCAAAGCTGAGAATTGTAAGCATAGAAGTTATGCACAAAGAGCTACCTCTGCTACGTCGTCTTCTCCAATGGCTCCGAACGGTACGATTTTGGCACCGAACTTTGCAGCCATACGAACAAACTCTGGCTGATCAGGCCAAAAGAGCTTATACTCTTCACCCTGATGATGAAAAATGATCTGTAACATGCCACTGCTTGGAAGATCATCTGAAACAATACTCAATCAAGCATACCTTTCGGTGGCATGCCTCCCGGATACCACCGGGATACAGCAGGATATGCGACCTTGCTTCGAGCAATCTGAAAAGATTGGTTGGAGTCACAGGTACAGCGCCAAAGAGTCTGATGTTGTCCAACAACCTGACACTTTCCAGGACTGGAGACTCTTGGTTCCCATCATCGAGAGCAGTGAAGAGGGAAGGATGAGCCATCCCACGAACCATGATCTTCTTCTCCTTCAGAATCTGTATAATCAATGGAATGATCTCTAGACCAAGAAGCATGTGGTAACCTATCAGCAAGACTGGCCCTTCTGTAGGAACACCTCCAAGCCCCCTCATTATGCTTCCATCTTCAGCAGTAGAATACATCACTGGAGATGTGATACGTTCAAACCATTTATATCTGCTCTCAGGATATGAGAAGAGAGTAACACATCTCAGAGACTATTGTGCACAGAATCTAAAGGTTCAAGGTCTCAGAAGCAATGAGAGTACCCTAGTCTGTCCTGCTTGAACTCAGACATACTGGGAGGTATGAAGTCATGGATGTAATCATGCTTCCTTGAACGGCGGTAGAAGCAAGTACTTTTGATGACACTCAAGAGATTAACACCATCCTCCTGCAGTGAGGAAAGCCGGATTTGAATAGAAAATGAGAGAGACACTGATGCTGCTAAATAGCAGAGTCACCACTTACCAGTAGAAGAGCATGACTGTGGTCTTTGAAGTACCGTACAGTGCAGTTCTTCAATGATCTCGAAAGCCTCCAAGCTTCTCCTCCGCTGGGAAGCATGTTATCTTTGCCACTGCAGAAATAGGAAATACTTCAATGTATACATAAAGAAGCTATGTTTCTCTGAGGAAGAGCAGGGAAGCAAATGAAGTGAAAACACATTAAATGAACAATCACACAAAGAGGAAGTGCTGAATCATCTTCAACACTAGCGGAAGAATGGGAACCATAGATTAAATAGAAGAAAGGACATGCAGCAACCTTGCAAGAACAAGGACGTCTGCTGTAATGGCATGAAGCCGAGAACTAGCATAAGCTGAACCGGTTTTGAGGAGCTTCAATTTCCAATCAAGGTTTTCTTTGGGTATGAGATCAGCCATGACCTGCCACATTTCATCCAAAAGTTTGATGTTGGCATTTTTTTTTTTTTTTTGGGTTTTTGCTTTCCTTTTTGTTTCATTGTGTTATTGAACATTGAAATGAAGAAGGTAATGTAAGAGTTTGCTTACAGAAAGCTTAGGGACGAAGGAGGCAAGGTTTTTGGCAAACTCTTCAAAATATCGTGGAGAAGGCGCTACTGGTTCGATGCCCACCGGAGCCATTTTTATAGGATCACCTGGTTAACAGAAGAGTAAGTTTTTTCATAAAATAAGCTTAAGCCAGCAAGATGAACTTTTCATCATCATGTATACCTACCCATAACCAAGGAAAGCAAATAAGGAACAGCTACATGCAGTTCCTCGGGCATGGACACCAAGAGAGGGAGCAGAGGTTGGAGCTCTGACCTGCCAAATGAAGTTGCTGAAAGAATGAATTGTAAGTTAAATTCCCCTACCATGAATTTTCTATATAGCATTAAACTCCTCAGGTAGCACTGTATGTGAATCATGAAGGACCTGGATTAGATAATATCAGTACAAGGTCAATATCAGGATTTCTTGCTGCTATTGCCAGAGCCAAGCATCCACCAAAGGAATCTCCAACTAGATAAATTGGCTTATTTGGGGACAGTGTGTGCTGAGCTCTTACAGTTTCTTCAATCAAGCTCACCAAACCTGTAGAAACAACACTCTTCTCCATAAAAGCTGAAGCATCACTACACATTATGGTAATGTTGTAACTTGTGTCATTATTTCACAAGAAATCAGATGCCAAAATATCTATATGAAGCATAAAGTTTGAACCTGCAAATGGGGTTCGGTCCTTTATTGGGATATGTAGACACCAAAGATCAAACACCCTAAACACAATAGGACCAAATTTGTGAAGGAACTTTCCCATAGATTTAAAACGCATGACTACAATACAAAACTAGCACCATCTCCTTAGAACTTACTTTCCCAAAGACTTGTGATGCAGAGTAAGGCCTAGTCCAATACCATCAAGACCTGCAAGGAAAAACAAAGTATACCACTCAAGAAAGGCAGTAACACCACATGGAAACAACCCAATCAAGAAACATATGAACAATAGAAACTTGCAACAAGTACCCGCCATGAAGAACAAAGCAGGGGAATCCTTCAAATGAGGGCCACAAGCGACTGGTGTGAACCATCGAGGTGGCCCATTGTCATGTTTAATAAAATCAGCTGCATAATCAAAAAAATCCTTCACGTTTGTGTCGCCGTATCCATCATCCCACAAAGGCTCCAACTTTTTCTCATCCTTCAACAGCTTTTCAACTGTCAGATTTACATGGCCTTCTCCTGATCTTTCAGTCTCATCCTTGATAAGAGAAGAAACTCCACGAGTTGCTCCATTGATTCTTAAAAGATCATCAGAAACTGAATCTCTGCCATAACAGCACCTTATTGAAATCCTAGACTGAAACATTTTCTCTGATTTCAAAACCATACAAGGAGGCCATAGCATGTTAGGACTGAGAACTGAAGCCATGGAAGAGCACCGATGTCTTCACAACAGACAGGAGAACCTTGGACAGGAGAACCTTGGGTGTTCGTTTACTAATCTTTGGTTTTGAAGCACATGCTTGAAGTAAGCAAAAAACACCAAGGAAAAGACAAGCAGACAGGGCCCTAGTAACTGAGTCAAAGTCTCCAATCAAACCGGGTTACGTAAGGGGGTCGATCAGCAGTAGCCCTCTAACGCACTCAACCACGAACACAGTGAAGATGACAAAAACAAAAATGGTTTCCTTCCGTGTGATGTATACATCTGAGCACCCGCTCAAAAGATATGTTTTTTCCTCTGAAGTTTCCTTTATGGAAACGAGACAAGTCGCCAATCCATCAAAAACCCGCAACTAGGAAGCATATAACAATGCAGCACAGCATGCCAAGCATGCTGCCTCAAAAACTCGCATTGAGAGGTTGCCGGAGTGATACGAACCGGTTCTTCTTTTCTGGAAAAATAACGAAAAAAAAATTCGTCCTCGAGAACGGTGTTCATTTCCAATGCAGAACTAGAAACCTGAAACAATCCATCTTTGCAGCTTTTCTCATCAGACTGCAACTTCCTGTGCAGTTTTGCAAGGTTGGGATTTTTTTATGAATTTTCTCATTGAGAATCTAAATCATGATGCAAGTCCGATCTTTTCTCAGCCTGGCTGGCTCAAATTCTCAACTTGGGTTTCCCAGTCTTCACTTTGAGGATCCAATAAAATTGGATGGATCGGGTTCGATGTTTTCACGTGTCTTCACTTTGGATGTGGCTGGCCTAAACCCATGTACAAACTGGGTTGAGAAGTAGTCCAAAGGATTTCTGCTGCCAAAATTTGTGCACAATGTTCATGGATTGATGCTAAATTGCCATATTTGTTCAGGGTTCTTGGTGGATCATAGAGCAAGGGCAACAGCGAGGTTCTTAGGTTGAATGTTCAACTACTCTCCATAAAAAAGATTTGACTTTTTTTATAAGGTTGAATGTTCTGGGTAAAAGATAACTTTCCGCACCGGAACCCGTACATTCTTTTATAGATAGGAATCTTTCAAGCTCTTGAATTTTCGGTGTGAATAGGGTGGGATTTTGAACTCTAATACTTCTATTCAGTACAAAGAATGGAGGCCTTCTTGATAGCGTTGCACCAAGATCCTACTTCCAGCATCTTGGCCAGCTTGGTTTGTTGTACTATTGGAGCTTACAGTGATTCCTCTTAGGATACACTTTCACTAGAAGAATGACTCATTCAGTGGCAGTGGCACTGGTTTTCAGTTAAAGAGGTCGCTTCTACTGGCATCTGCGCCAATGGCTGCTGATGGGCATTCCAAAGCCATCCAAAAGGCCAGATCCAGGATACTCTCTGTCATCAATTGTACCCATTCCTCTCTGCATCATTGGCCCTGAATCTCCATAAGCGTTATACCTCTTTGTCAACGAGTAGGATCTCTCCAACGGTTGGTTCCTCTGTTTAGGGACGCTGAAAGATCTCACCTTGGCCTTTGATGATTCTGTGTAAGCCATATAACTTGGATGAACGAGATAGCTACCTTGGTAGCAGCTGGTCGTTCCATGGCTCCTTGTAGGCGTATACATTTCCTTCTTACCCCTTGAGAAATAGAACATGGGACTGAGATGGCCCTCATCGTAGTCATCAGTGCAATGATCGTACTCAAAATGGCTGAGAGACTGAACTTCACCAGATGATGGACTCATGAAGGTGTCTTTTGACACAGAAAAGCTCTTGCATTTTCCTTCCCTGCGTGTGCTGTTGTAGTATGATGGATAGATGAATCTCCTATTTTTGTGCATTGTTTTCTGAATTCCACCGTCCACTTCTAAAATCTTGAAATTCCTTTCATCATCTCTTAGAATATGCGCCCTGTCTGCATTGTAGTGCTCGCCTTCTGTTGACAATGAGCCAGCTTTCTGCAGTGAAACCACAACAAAATGTTGAATGATACTGATCAAAAGGATGAAACCATGAAAGCAAAATGGACCTTCAGACACATTGGCCCTCCATGTTTCATTCTCCCTGCTCTGTATTCATGTTTCTCAGGAGTTCCAGGCCCCTATTCATCATTGGATTAGTCTCAGACTCCATTGTTGATCACAACAATGATATACAGAACAAGATGCTTTTTAACTTTACCAAGTGTCTGAGATAAGAAGAATTCCTGATCCCCAACTCAGAGCTGAAGGCTCTACAGTCACAGGCTTTTGCTTGCACTCTTACAAGTGTCTGCAACCGCTGCAGAAACTGTGCAGTCTGTTTTCTCACAAGGTAGCCTCTAACCAGTGCTTGAAGCTTCACTAGACCTTTTAGTGCCCGGAGAGCTCTCCTGGACTACACACAGCAGTTTAAAATAAGCAAACTTTTACCACATGCACAGCATGAGGCATGACTTCAAAACAATGTCAAGGAGAATAGGCTCAAAAACAGGGATCATTAAGCAGCAGCATTAATGACTCAATGAATTTGACAGAGGATCCCTGCAACCCATGTTGAGGTAGGGGTGTATGATTAGACTCCCAAGGAAAGGGCCGCCCCCCTCGTAAAATCTCAGTGCGTATTAATAATTAGAAAACACCCAGAAAGGGGAATCTGATTTTATGAAGAGTATCACATTTGCTCCACATGAAACCAAGCAGAAGTGAAGAATTTTGATTTTCCTACTCTGGTAAAAAGTGGAAGTCTGAAGGGAAGGAGACATGTCATGGAGCTTTGTACTCCAAAGAGGAGAAAAAAGAAGCACTGCAGAGGAGTTGCCAGTTCCTCTATCTACCCACCTTTCACGGTAAAGAAATGGGAAATCAAGAAAACAATGGAATGAAATGATAGTCACGAAAGTGTGAACAACTTGGCCCCATAAAGTGAAACACATCTGCCGGTAGTCATGAATACACATATCAATCAAATGTCCAAGAGTCAAATCCCAGATATAAAGCAAATACACAAGGTATCATAGAGCTGGCATGTTTCACTAGAAACCAATGAATTTCTACTATATCCAATTTTCAGAAGTTTTGTATCTGGATTCCACAACACCTCATTCAAGGGGCTCTACAAAAAGTCAGCAATCTCAATTATTGATTCACGGGGAAAAGGCTACTGCTGAATGTTACCAATGGCTTTTTAGTATTATGCGGGTAGAAACATACAAATGAGCTACAAAACAACCTCATTTTCCTACAAAAGAGTGTTCTTTCCCTCATACTACGCAAAGAACGAACACAGCCAAGATCGAATCCCCACGCTTGACCGTACAGAGCTTTTTACCCCACACTCCAAAATTTACAATTATTCGTTTTGACTGCGTAAAAGCTACACTAACCCCACAGGCCCATTGAATTAAAACGCAAGTCCTTCGTCTCATTAAACGCACCGTATTTTTTAGCTGAACTTTTTTAATCCAAAAACCAGAAGAATTCACCGGCCGCTGCTTTTTTACCGTTTAGTTTTCACTCCCTATTCTCAGGTAGACTTCTCTTGTAGCTGCAGATAAATACTTCTGAAGGTGCCTAATCTCATACAATATTCGAAAATATACGCTTTTTATTAATATTTATTTCCCATTGATGGCAGTAATGAGAATGCTGCAGTTTCCTGCAACGAATCTCCTTCGAGATTGAAAACCCATTTCCGCACTCAACCCAGAAGCTCAATTCACATCACGCACCCCAGAGACATCACATTGAAAAACTGGAAAGTCGAGGGAGTTGTTAAAGCTTTTCTTTTCCTTACTGACACAATCTTCTGTCAGCATGAAAATAAGCGAAGAAAATAAACTAAATTGAAAAACTAACCAGGTAACCCCGAAATCGCGTCTGAATCGTGACAGCCGCCGCCCATTCCCGGCGAACCAAGATCGAGGACAAAGAACTATTACTTTTACGATTACCCTTTCCATTGGTCGTGAGTTTCGCCACTGCAGCGGCCGTGCGGGTGTCGGCGACTGCGGTGGTTGCAGCAGCGACGGCCACAGCTCGTTTCCTGGCCTCTTCAACATCTTCATAGCATTCTTTCTGGCGGCCTTTCTCCTTACGGCTGCATGCTTTCTTTGTTTTGAGGCCGAAAAGGCCTTTCAACCATCTCCCTGCCACACCCATTTCAGTTAAATAAGAAAAAGATGCTGCCACTGTATGCCCAGGCCGCAGCCTCACCGGAAATGTGAACACGGCGACGCCATTTATAGAACTTCAATAATTCCTAAAAAAAAAAAAATCCTTACCTTTTAAAATAATATAATTAACGACTTTTTTTAAATGCATTTTTTCCAATATTAAAAATCGCCTATTTTTAAATATTTATATCCTAAAACATTAATTTAATATATAAACACACTCCGTCACGAGTAATAAATATTAAAAAATGCTTAAACATACCTAATATTATAACATATAATATTATTGAATGCACGTGCTTTGAAAATAAAAAACGTGCCTCTATTACAAAACACCCGTGCTTTTACATAATAGGCCACTTACCATGAAAATAATACCACATATTTTAATCAGAATCTTACATTAAAAAATGTCACGCTATTTACCTACAGCTGACCCATAACTTTGTGTAATCGGTGGTTGTGATCAAAATAAAAAAACATATACTTTAAAGATTGAGAAATTCGAAGGAAAAACTGAGAGGCGTTCAATATGTCAAAGAAATTGTTTTCATGAGAATAAAATGTATCAATGTAATAAGACGATCAATCTAAACAATTGGGCTTTGTGTTTGGGCCGCATTCAAAGATTAGTGGACTTGAGAATTCAATAATTGGGCCCATTCGAGAGCCTGGCCCAATTTTTAGTAGAATAATTGTTTTTAATAATATATTAATAATAATATAATTAAATATATTTAATTAGCTCACAGTTCATTTAAGCAATCAAATAGAAATTTGATTTGTATTATACTATTCAAACAAAAATAAACAATTTTAATCAAATCGAAAACGAATTATTCTTTTGTTTTAAGAAGGTATCGGAATGGGAAAATTTTTGTAGTAAGCGCAATGAATAATGGAGTGTTTCCGATGCTGCCGTTTTAGCTGCGAATCTATTTGGGTGATGTGGGTTTTGATCAAACGGCCAGGTGAATGTCGGGTCTCATCATACCGTCTTCTCCACTTGTTCATTTGAAGCCAAACAAATGGAGGTGCGGTGGAGAATGGGGACCGTTTCCTCGTCGTATTCCCGTTGGGTTGGAATCAGTCGCACTCACATTCTTCTTCTTTTAAATGGTTTTTGATACATGGGCAGGCCCAGCGAAGCATGGTTGTTTGTGCATTGTATTGAAGAGGCAATGGCTATTTACTGCGGAGCATGAGTTTATCCGAAGGGGGAACTTGCCCAGTAACTACCATTACTGAAAGATCGCCATAAAATGGTGGAGGGATCAAAGGGGAGTCGCGTGTGAGAAGCGATCGAATATTGCTCTGCTTCATCATTGGGTGCGGGCGGCCCTATTTCTCCGCTTCCAACTTTTTTGTCATCCATCGTCGGACACCCTCATCGTCATCGTCGTCTCGACGTATACACAGACAAATCTTGTATCGTTACTCTATAGACTCATTCATTCTTGATTCCTATCGTCGCCCCAGAAGATCATACCTCGCGACACAGGTTTTATTTGAAAAGTATGCATGCAATTCTATGCTCTCCCTGTTTCATTGCATTTCTGCATGCGACTTTGAATTTTTCAAGGTTTGGGGAGCGGCTGTTGTCAGTTTTCGCTCTGAAAGTCACACTCTTTTGTGTTTTTCTAAAGAGATGTTCTGCGTCTCTGCTAATGGTGTTTCTGATTTTGGAAATGTGTGTAGTGCGCTGGCTGGTGCTTTTCATATTTGTTTTTTGTGTAAAGTTTCCAACTTTTTTTTTTTTATTTTAGTGGAGAGAAATAGTTGTGAGGCAGATGGAGATAAAAAAAAATTGTGCCTTTATCGTTTCGTTTAGCGAGATAAGAGTGACAGTGGGGTATGTTGTCAGCTGGGCGGCTGGAAAGTTATAGTGCATAATTGATTTTTTTTGTAACTGGGTGATCCTCGAGGACTCTAACTATTCATGAAAAGAGTTGTTTGTGAGTATATTGCCGCAGGTGAACAGTTCTGATACATGTAAGGCCACGAAATCTGAGTGATTTTACTACTATAATATCATCGTTCTGTATTACATTATGAAGGGTGCTTATTGCTTCATTTCATTTGAGATGGTTATGTCCTTTTGGGGAATGGAAGAATGTCGTCATAGGTGGCGAAGGAAGCATTTCCACATTGAAGAAAAAACGTCATTGTAGGAAAGTTATATGGTTCTTGATGAGTGGATACGTGTAGCTGTAAATCAGGGTGTTCTCCTAGGATTCGGGAGTTCTTGTGTTTCAATTTAGAGCTTTTTTAATACACAGATGATGTGTTAATCAGTTTCTCACCCCCTTTCTGAATTTGTGAACAACAGAGAGAGATGGTTGCCTTCGGGAAAAGGCTGAAGGAAAGCCAAATTCAACAATGGTGTAGGTACGCGTCATTTAGCTAAATTTGACATTCAAATCTTTTCTGTTCTAGATTGTTTGTAACCAGTTGAATTTGTAGATTGTTTTTCATTATTGGGATAGTCTTCTGCTTGTGACAACACCATTTGAAAACTCGGCCTAGAATCGTATGGATGCAGTGTCTTGAGGAAGTTTTGTATACATGCATGAGCCTTCTCTTTGATGTCCTTTGAGATTTTAATCACTCAGTGCAGGTGACTTGAAAGGTTTGGCTTTGAAATACATTTGACCTTTACTTAAATGATCTCAGGTACTACATCAACTACAAGCTAATGAAGAAAAAGGTGAAGCAGTACGCCAGCCAAATTGAGACAGGAGCTCTGGATCGAAGACATGTTCTCAAGGATTTCTGTAGGATGCTAGATGATCAGGTGAAGTTCCTAGCTTTAACCCATATGCCTACATTCACGTTGCTCTTCCTCAAACTTTTTTGCTGTATGCTAAACTTATTTGCAGATAGAAAAGACTGTTCTCTTCATGTTGGAGCAGCAAGGTGTTCTTGCGAACAGGATAGCTGAGCTGAATCAACAGCATTATTCTCTTAGGGACCAGCCTGACTTTTCCAGAGCATCTGAGCTCCGAGAAGCCTACAGAGCCATCGGCCAGGATCTCTTACAACTCCTCCTTTTTGTGGAAATGAATGCCATTGGTATCAGGAAGATCCTTAAGAAGTTCGACAAGCGGTTTGGGTACAAATTTACAGATTACTACGTCAAAACCCGTGCTAATCATCCATACTCCCAGCTACAGCAAGTTTTCAAGCATGTGGTAAGGTCAAGCAATCTCACTGGTTCCACTTTGCCTTCCCCTTTCAGCAAGTTGGATGAAAAACTCAGTATTACCGTCTGCATCCAGTAAAAAGAGTTGCTTGATTTCACTTATTGCTGATGTGTTATTGCAGGGTCTTGGAGCTGTTGTTGGAGCCATTTCTAGGAATATTGCAGATCTTCAGGATCGCCAAGGAAGTTACTTATCAATTTATGATGAACCATCGTTACTCCCTCTTCAGGTTTGGCCAGTTCTGTTTGATTCATTGGAAAATGCACATCTTTTTTGCCAACTTCCTTTTTTTCCCTTTTGCTAACTACCATTCCAATGATATCCTTGCAGGATCCTGTAGTAGACTCACTGCAGTCAGCTGTTGACAGATTAACCCACTCAACAAACTTCCTTCAGTTTTTGGGCCAACATGCACTAATCATGCCAGAACAGCTCCCATTCCCTGCAGAAGAGCAGATTGATGATCAGCGCTACCACTTCATGTCCCTCCTTCTGAATTTGGTGAACACTTTCCTGTACATGGTCAACACATACATTATTGTTCCCACAGCTGATGACTACTCCATGAGCCTGGGAGCACCAGCAACAGTTTGTGGCATCGTGATCGGAGCAATGGCGATCGCACAAGTGTTTTCCTCTGTGTATTTCAGCGCTTGGTCCAACAGATCATATTTCAGGCCCCTGGTGTTCAGCAGCATAGTTCTTTTGGTTGGTAATGCCATGTATGCAATGGCTTATGACACCCACTCTCTCACCATACTTCTGCTTGGCAGAGTATTTTGCGGGTAGGGAGGAGCCTCTCTGTTCTGCTTTCATAGTGTGTTTCCATGGTTAACTTTCATAAGATTGCACATGTTCTTGCAGCTTGGGCTCCGCCAGAGCAGTCAACCGGCGCTACATTAGTGACTGTGTGCCCCTTAAAATACGGATGCAGGCCTCTGCTGGATTCGTTAGTGCTAGTGCTTTGGGAATGGCATGTGGCCCTGCGTTAGCTGGCCTGCTTCAGACTGAGTTCAAGCTCTTCAACGTCACCTTTAACCAGGACACCTTGCCTGGTTGGGTAATGACGCTTGCATGGCTGATCTACTTAGTTTGGCTGTGGATCTCCTTCAGTGAACCGGCGCGTCCCACCGAGCCAACTCCCACAGTGCAGGAAGCTGATTCAGGTATGCACAGGAAAAGAGCAGGTTCTTCAGCATTTTGCATTGTCGAGCAAACCTGATGGATAGTCTTTGTTTCAACAGTTCAAACCGACAATCTTGAGAAGGGACTTGTACAACCTTTGCTTCATTCAGCAGAAACTGTACACGACAATGAAGCTGAACAAGATGAGGAAGATCAAGATTGTGATGCAAGCGAAGATGCTTCTGAAGTGTCTCGTCTCCCAGCCAACTCTCTGGGATCAGCTTACAGACTGCTCACCCCATCTGTCAAGGTAACACCTTTGGCTCTCGTAGATGAAGTTTAGGCTTGAAATCTTACTGAGACATGAACCATATTCTCCCTTCAGGTTCAACTGTTGATCTATTTTATGCTCAAATACGCGATGGAGATTCTTCTTTCAGAGTCCAGTGTTGTCACCTCCCACTACTTCAAATGGACAACAAGCTCCGTATCGCTATTCCTTGCTTGCCTCGGCCTGACCGTTCTTCCAGTAAACATCATTGTTGGGCATTACTTAAGCAACATGTATGAAGACAGGTGAAGTCTCTTGCCGCCATGCTTCTCCTTTTGAGATCCTGCTCATCAGCTTCCCCATCTCATCCACAGGCAAATGCTCATAGCATCCGAAGTAGTTGTTCTCGTCGGCATACTCTTCAGCTTCAACTTCTTCATCAAGTATTCTGTTCTGCAATACGTCTGCTCCGGGCTCATCATGTTCGTAGCTGCCGAAGTACTGGAAGGCATGCTGCTCCATGTTTCCGGTTACCCCTTTTCGATCATGCTCATTGTACAGATTCATGAAATGCCTCCATTGTTTTCCACAGGAGTGAACTTATCATTGCTGTCGCGAGTAATGTCGTCCCGGCTTTCTCGAGGAACCTACAATGGCGGGCTGCTATCCACGGAGGCCGGAACGCTGGCGCGAGTGGTGGCGGACGCGACGATCACATTGGCAGGCTATTTAGGCGAGAACTTGCTGCTAAACGTCACCCTGGTTCCTTCTCTACTGATCTGCATTGCCTCCATCGTTGCCACCTTATGCACCTACAACACTCTGTACTGAAGCAGCGCCGCCGTACCGGAAAAAGGGTTTCCGTTCCGGTGACAGAAATAAAAACAACATTCCTCTGTGATCTCCCAACGCCTGGTTGCTCCATCAACTTGCAGGAGCTTATGGCAATAGGCATCATTTTTGTTTTTAAAATTGGTAATTTATGCTATTTGTGGTTTTTATATTTATTTATACACTTTAACATTTTTCAATATTTTTATTTATAAAACTGATAATATTATTTTATAATTTAATCAAATTCAGGTGTTAAAATATGTATATTCGAATTTTTATTATTCCATGTAGTAAATAAATTAATAATTATTACATTAAATTGTAAATAAAAAATTAAAAATATGGTAAAATGAAATTATGATATTATGAGATACTACAAAAATTAGATGACATGAATTATTAATTTCCAAAGCAAAAAAAGATGTGATTAAAATTTCAAATATTTAGAATGTGAAAAATTAAATGAAAGTGAAAGGAGTCAAATTTAAATATCACAAATAGTATAAAACAATTTTATTCTTTTTAATGTTAATAAAATAATTTTAATTTCATAACTTTTTTCACCTCATTTTCAAATAACTATTTTTTCTATAACCTTCTTCTTAATTTGTTTAAAAAAAATTAAACAATCATAATTTATCTAAAAAAATAACTTTTTTCACCTCATTATAATATTTGATATACGTTCTAAAAAGAATGTGTATTCATAATTTATCTAAAAAAATATAATAATCCAACATATTAAATCAAATATGATATTTAAAACATTTATATATTTTAATATTTATCTATTAAAATATTTTTCGATATATCAAATTTACTAAATCAAACAAACAAGAGAGGCATAAAGAACACAACTTGAGGGAAAGAAATGAAGTTACAAGACAATCCACACAACAAGAGGCCTGAGAGCTCAGCTCTTTTGATCAGTTAGAAATGGCTAAAAGGGATGCTCGTCATCTTCGAGAGCGCTGTATATCATCCTACAAGCACATCAACAATGGAATCCTGTAAGTGAATCAACTCCTCATGGCTTCTGGGGAATTCAAACAATGTGGAGAAAGTTACCAGAACAAGCACATAAATAGGAGAAGTATGATGTAGCCCAGTTTGATGAGCCTTTGCTTCTTTTCCCAGTTGAGTTGGTTGAAGATCTCTGTCACGTCGACGAGGTGTTTACCTTCCAGGTACCTGAACTTTCAGAAACACACGACATTATTTCTATGGTGGGAATGCGGATATTCACAGAGAGGGAAGGAAGCTGTTGGAGCAGTAACACAGAAAACGCTTACGAGGAGGGAGTAAGTGATCTTACAGTTTCACATTATAGTACAGATATGGAATGCAGAATAGTGACATTGCCCAGTGACCAGTTATCAGGAAGAGAAAGCATAAGACAGCTTGTACTATGAACTCCGGCAGAACCACTTTATTTATCCGGGAGGCGGAGTCGTAAGGGTTGATATAATCAAATTCTAGATCAGCCAAGCACATGAGCTGCATAAATAAAACAAGAAGATCAAAGCACCATTACCATGAAGGACACAGGAGCGAAATCTTCTGAAGACACACACACATCCACATTTTAATTCCTAGGAATTTCTATAATAGTTCATCTGGCTAGGGACTTGATAAGTTTTTCTTGTCCAATATCTACATCTTGTACTGTTATGACAAGAAAGTTTCATAATCAATTCACAAACCCTCAACCCTGAACACCATATATGAGAGGTAATGAAAATGAGAAGAGATGGGATGCGAGTCTTTCCAAAATAAACACCAATCCGAAACTTAGCCTGTATTTTCACTAAACCAACGATGGCAAACAAATTGGCTATTGATACCAGAGCAAAAGTCACAATTCCAACGCATCAGCAGAACTAGTATGCCACTTTAAGATACAGAAACAATCGTAAACCCCGAAAAGCTGAAATTTTGACATCAGGGTCTTAAGGTGTATTACCTGAAAAACAATCATGATAAGGATGGCTACGAGTATGAAGAAAAACAGGAGCCAAGCCAACACATCTCCCATATCCACCCTTTATGAGAATAAACTTGACTTTCGCGTCAAGAAGGGATTTTTATTACAAAGAAACTACACCCGAGGCTTGAACATACAATTCTCCAATCGCGCAATCGCCGCTTGATGGGAAGAAATCCAGACAAAAAACTGTAGTTAGGTTTCGAAATACACCGAAGATTTTGGGTTTCAGTACAAATTGGAACACTATACGACCCCATAGGGGCAATTATGACAATTCAGTAAAGCTTACAATTTTCGGTATTAAAAAACATGAAAAAATACAAAATAAAAAAAATCGATTTCTGAAGCCCAATAAACCGGCCCAACAACTTTTAATATTTGGATTAACCATGCTTACGTATATCCATCTAGTCTTCCAATTCGAGTTCATTCAACTCTCCCACCACAGCGGCCATCGTCGGTCTTTTCTCCGGTAGCTCGTCCGTACAATCCAAGGCAATCTGCAACAACCGCGCTGCCTGAATTCTACTAAATTTGAAATCCGGATTCATGTCTACGAGATCTTCCCATTTTCCGGCCTCCATTGCGGCTGTTGTGGAGGGTGAAAGCACCTTCCTTCCGGAGATAGCCTGGAGGACGATAACTCCGAATGCGTAAACGTCGGTTTTCTTTGTGAACTTCCCGGTGGTGATATACTCCGGCGCCATGTACCCCAAGGCGGCGCTTACTTTGATGGCCGAGTAAACGACGTCGTCCGCAAGAAGCGTGAGAAACCCAGAGTCGAGAATCAACGGATTCCAACTGTGGTCTAATACAACCTTCTCAACTGAGATGTTCTTGTGGATGATGGAGGGCTTCTCTGGATCCTCTCTGTGGAGATAATCGATACCTGCACGCACATTTTGCATGATTGGATGGAACAAAGGGAAATTGGTTTTCTGTATAGGGTTCCTACCTTTTGCAATTCCATGGACAATGGAGACTCTGGTTGGCCAATCGAGAATAACTCCCCTGCGCTTGAATCCATCATCGAGGTAACTGCACAAACTTCCTCTAGAAGCAAATTCATAGATCAGGAAGCATTCACCTCTGTCTTTAGAGCAGCAAAAGCCTCTCAGTTTCACCACATTTTCATTCTTCAAAGACAGCAACAAGCTCAGTCCTTGTATCAGCTCATTCTCCTCTGATTTGCAGCTCATTTCGTTGACGCTCTTTATCGCCACGATGGATCCGTCTCGCATTGTCCCCTTGTAAACTGCTGTGAACTTGCTCTTCCCTAGCAGATTCCTCTCCGAGAAATGCCCTGTTGCCGAAATCACATCTTCTAAGTTGAACTTGCATCCTAGGAAGCTGTTGGAGTTCTGTGCTGCTTCTAGAAATGAGTGGCTTTGCCTATAACTCTCCTTCGGCGTGTCTAGGCTGTGTGCAGCCTCCGGTTCTATCGGTCCCGATCGACGTGTAGCTAGCAGTATCAAGATCACAATGGCTGCTGCTGCTAAGACTGAGAGAGCTGATCCCATGAAGATCCATAACCATAGATAACTCTGTGAGGAATTGTTTGATGGATTCTTATTGAAATCAACTGCTTTCGGGACAATGGTTTCTATGCCAGCCGGAGGGAAGGTGTCTACGGTCGCAAAACCTCCGGCATCCCACCTCGAACAAGCTGTGAGGTTTGGGAAGCCAGAGCCACACAGGCCTGTGTTATTTCCATATTGGAAACCTTCTTTCAGCCTCAGAAAACCTTGAAAACAGTAGGGAAAAACAGAGCAACATGAGGATTAGGAAGGAATATGAGAATCACTTGTGGTTTTAGCATTCTTTTTACCAGTGGAGACAGCCCCTGAAAGACCATTGCTCCGAAGATCGAGTATTCTCAGGGGAGGAATACCTGCAAGCCCGGCCGGAACCGGACCCGAGAGGCGATTGCCTTGTAAAGCTAGAACAGTTAGTTTGTTCAAGTCGCCTAATGATGGAGGTATCCCCCGGTGAGCTGGTTGTCGCTTAGCTCCAGAACTGCGAAAAAGGTGATTACTTTGAAGCAACACGATGCAATATAAAAATGCTGACGCAAACAGGAAGACGAACCTTGAAGACTGGGCATTCTCCCTAGTTCTCTCGGAATGGATCCAGACAGATTGTTAACGTTGAGATAAAGATCAGTCAGCCCAGATAGATTCGCTATCTCCTTCGGAATCTCACCCTGCAAAGCATTGTAATGCAAGAAGAGTCCGGAGAGCGCCCTCAGCCCCCCCACCGCCGCCGACACTTCTCCGGTGAGCCCTTTCCCTTGCAGGGAAATATTGACAACTCTCCCGTACTCATCACACGCCACTCCCTCGAACCCGCAAGGGTCGCCGGCCGCCGTCCACGACGACAGGTAGACGCTTCTGGGGTCGAGAGAGGATTTGATCCCCATCAAAGCCTCGAGCTCTGACCTCCGATCGGCAGACGCGGCGAGGCCAATCAGCAGCAGGAGGATGAAGGCGTTTGGAGCAGGCATTATGGAATGCGATGGAGACGACGAGGCCAGCGGTGTGGCTTTGGAGCCAGAAAGCAGTGCAGTTTTGGCATTTTTCCGGGGAAGTGAAAACTACGCTTTCCCCATTTCCGCAATTCACGGCCATGTTTGACTTTCGAACACAATCAACTTAATTTTGTCTAATTATTAAATGTTTATTAAACACTTACCATAAATTAAAATTAAATACGTTATGACGCAATAATACTCTTTCCTTTTAATCTGTAGACCTGGGCCATGCGCCAATTAGACTTCAGTTTACTTTTCTTTTCTACAGAATATTTTAATTAATTAATTATTATATATAGATGTGATAATTGCACACACAAGAAAAATTTAATATAATTTGAACGTGGTTAGATGAGTGTTTGAAAAATCGAAAAAAATATAGTTTTCTGGGATAATTTAGAAAAGTGGTCATGCGTCTGATATTTTATAAAAAATGGTCACACTAAATATAAATGTTTTGACTAAGCGTGTAAAGAGAAAGTAGTAGTTAACATGTTTCTAAATTATTCTGCTTTTTCATAGTAGGAGTCATGGGTACACCGAGGGCTTGTTTGGTACGATGGTATAAGATTGGTTTGTGGCAAGTTTAATAAAATTGTGTTATTTGATATGTATGTATAATTATACTTTATATATGAGTATAATAATCATTATATCCATAGAATACTCTTATATATAAATATATGTATATTCAAGTGTGGGTATGAGTATTTTTATTCCCACATATTTGGGTTTAACTAAATTCAAATAATCTAAACTCATTCATACCTAAAACATATCAAATAAACAAGGCCTGAATGTCTTCAATTATGAACTATTTATGCTAGAGATTGAATTAAATTCTAATATTTTTATGATCTCAATATAAAATATTTAACAATCTAAGATACGAATATTTATGAAAATTAATGAATTTCTTAACGCTAGAGGTTAACTTACCCGATTTCAATAATTTTAAATAAACTATCCCAATTAAATTATTATTGCACTTATTCAATATTTCGAAAAATAAAAAAATTACTTATGTTAAATTTTTATTTTTTTTAAAAAAATGAACAATTCAATCACGATTTAATTATGGTGAAATCGTACAAAATTTGAACCGTTCGTTGGTAGTTCATGATTTTTTTGTTTACAAATTTTTTAAATAAAAATGGATTTATTGCGTGTAATATTTGTTTAGGTTTGTTTGTGTCTGAAAGAGTGTGAACGGGTGGCTTCAGTCTCTGCCTCTTCCTGTACTTCAACAGATGTGAAGCATTTCCCCACAGCAAGGGAAAAAGGGAATCAGTGGAAGAGTAAAAGACTTCTCTTATTTGTTCACGTTGGATGATGCATTCCGTCAATGGCAGGCATCTCGATGATTACCGAAGCATCTCCGTGGGTTTCTTTACCGGTCTACTACTTCCACCTCTTTTCAGTCAAGACAGTATACCTTATTCACACGCGCTTCCTCTATTCCGTGCACACCTTGCACACGCGTCTTCCCTTCGATTTTGTTCATTCTGTGCTTTCAATTCAAATCCTCAGTCTTTCTTGTTGATCAAGGAAAACTGGGTTTTTTGTACTCGTTGGTTGTCTGGGTGTCTTGATTCGATCCCTTTTTTTTGCTTTTTTGGCAGGGGAATTGGGTTTTATGTTTCTGGGCATCTTGTTTCTCTTTTTTTCTGGCGAAAAGGTGAAATCTTGAAGCTGTGATCCCTGAAAAATGATGATGTGTTTTAAGGGGTTCAGGAGTAAGTCGCAGAAGAAGACAGTAGCAGGGGGGTCAGGGGAAAACTGCCCCTGAGTTGAGGAAAAAGAGTAATGCTGATTCAAGGCCTAATCGTGCTGCTAAATCTACTGGTTCCCTGCCTACAGGGCGCAGTTTTTCAGAAATTTACAAAGAGAGGGAGCAAAACTTAAGGGTGTTTTCTTTGGTGGAGCTTGCAGAAGCTACCAACAGATTTAGCAGGTTGCTTAAGATCGGGGAAGGCGGTTTTGGGAGCGTGTACAAGGGTTCAATTGATTCAGAAAATGGTCAAGGTCCTCCAACAATTGTCGCCATCAAGAAGCTCAATACTAGAGGATTTCAGGTATTTTATGATCCATATTGATATCATCATGCCCCTTTGCGGAGTACCCACTCCGTGATCACTCTCTGGGTTGCTTGAAGTTATTCCAAAGTGTCGTGAATCTTGGAAATTTAGGGTGCATAACCCTCATTCTGGTGTTTCTTGTGATTTATAGTTAAAAGCTCTCAGCTTTACAGAATCTCATGCTGTGGCAATTCATCATTTCATGGACTAGATACTTAGGATTTCATTTCACAGCTACAGATGCGGTGCACAGATCAATTTGGCTGATCATTGTTTGATCATATACCGTGTAGGGTCATAAGCAGTGGGTTACAGAGGTGCAGTTTCTGGGAGTTCTTCGTCATCCAAATCTTGTAAGGCTTTTAGGATACTGTGCCACAGATGGAGAACGAGGGATTCAAAGACTGTTGGTATATGAATATATGCCCAATAAAAGCTTGGAAGATCATCTCTTTAATCACTCTGTCCCTGTGATCCCTTGGATAACCAGACTTAACATTATACTTGGGGCTGCTGAAGGAATGGCATATCTCCACGAGGGCTTGGAAAAACAGGTACTTCATTGTTGAATCTCGCTGTTGATCCACACCCCCTTTCCACATCAAACACGATACTCTCTGTTTTTCTGCGAGAAAAGATACTTTTTTCAATAAGATGATCCTCTCATTGTGGAACTTATGTAAATATAATCACCTGGGGTGCTGTTTGGAAGTGATTCTGCATCACAGTCTCTGCTTTTATACCTGAACTGAACCTGAGTGCATCAACTTTGGTAGCATCATGAGCTCTGTTTCAAGATTTGATCTTTCATCCTGTGATTCCTCCGTGACAAGCTGCTGCTTTATTCGATATCTGCTTCCGGTTTCCTCAGGTGATATATCGAGATTTCAAATCCTCTAATATTCTACTGGACACGGATTTCAACGCCAAACTCTCGGACTTCGGTTTGGCGAGGGAAGGGCCAACCGGCGACCGGACTCATGTGTCTACTGCAGTGAGTCCAGAATTGCCAAGAAACACTCTTTACACCTTAAGTTTCCCTACAAGTTATCTTAGTCCTGGTGTTTTCTCTTCTTTGTAGCCTGTCGGGACTCAGGGGTACGCAGCCCCGGAATACATCGAGACGGGGCAACTGTCGATCAAGAGCGACGTCTACAGCTTCGGAGTTGTGCTATACGAGATACTCACTGGAAGACGCACACTGGAGAGAGATCTCCCATCAGCAGAGCAAAAGCTGCTGGAATGGGTGAAGCAGTTCCCTGCTGAAAGCACCCGGTTTTGCATGATCATGGATCCACATCTGCGAAACACATACAACCTGAAGACCGCAAGGAGGATCGCGCAGCTGGCTGACAGATGCTTGAGCAAAAATCCGAGAGACCGGCCGGCGATGAGCCAGGTTGTGGAGATCTTAAAGCAAGCTGTAGAAGAGTCAATGACTAGCACTGATAGGCACCCTCCAAGCAGCTCGAAACATACAAGAATGGCTGCTGGTACCTTCGTTCCTGGACATACATCTCAGCCTACTCAGGCAAGTTCCCATCATTGCCGCATATCAGAACTCTTGTTTTCTGGATCGAGTGCATCGCCGATCCTTCTGAATCTACAGTGGGTTCTCTTTGAACTGATGAGGACTTGGGGTTTTCTTGGCAGGTTTGATATTGAGGGTCAAGGCAGAGAAGAATGCTCAGAGCAAGACGAGCAAAGCCACGCTGAGTTTCAGGGGCTGTTCACATACATAGTAGTGTATACTAATCGGTCCATGGAAAAAGAGGCTAATTTTTTGCTTTTTATTTAAATAAAACAAATATATATAAAAGGCGAGTTTTTGTAATAATTAAAAGGTATGGGGGCCCACCTCGGGGATGTTGAGAAGGGGAAGGGTTGGGTCGGGGAATTACCAATCGGAAAATGCAGAAGAGCTTCACCCTAATACAGACGGTGGGCACCGCCGCCGTCTTCTCCGCGGTCTCGGGCTGGTATCACTCTCGTGCTCCTATTTCTTGTTCGGTGATTTTCAATCTTCGATTTCACCTACTGATTTGTGAAGGCGCTTTTACTTTTTTTCGTTGGAGGTATGGATTCATGTTCGGTAGGGAATCTGCACGCAAGGAGCTTGGCGAATTGATTGAAACCCTCCGGAAGCCGACTACTGAATCCGAGTCGTCACCTCCTCCGGTGCATTCCTGAGTTGGGGCTATTCACGGCGTGAAGCGGTTTCTGGGGACATTTTCACATGCTCAGTTCTTCCGGAGGCCAGGGTTGACCGTACTGGGGAGCCGAAATAACATTAGTTATGCATTGTTGCTGAGGCAGTTTTCAACACCGTTTTCTTTGTAATGACTGATAGTTTCTGGAGGACATCATCTTCTTCCAAATGAAGCTTGGAATGAAGGATTGCTGAATAGTCTTCTTTAGCGTCCTGCTTCTTGGTCAATTCTGCTGCTTGCTTCTCCTGATTGCCTGATGTAGTGATCCCAAGAGATGAAGCTGTTCATGCTTCAACTTTACCTTCTCTTGGCTGACTTCCATCTGTTTTAGAAGCCCCATGTACAGTGAGTTCTTCCTCTGTGACCTGTTCTGTCACACTCTGGTGCTCAGCTTAGGGGAACTCATCCAAAGCTCCTCCAGTCGTCTGCCTCAAACAATCCTTTCTCATTTTCAGGTAACTGAATGCTCGGAGCCTGTATCCTTATTCATCCCTCTTGGCTGCGAAAACCTGTCACTGTGCTTCACCATCGTACCTTTCAATCATGATTCTCTTCTGGTTTTGTTCAATAATTTTTGCATTGTTTGGGTTTGTAGAAGAATGGAAGGGGATGTTTTTATTTTATCCGAAAATGAAAGATTTGAAAAAAAAACATGCATTTTGTAGGAAAATAAAAAGAAAAAAAACTGTGTTTTAATTAAAATTGAATGTGTTAATTTTTTTCTGAAGGAATATCATCATTTTAATGATCCAAAAAAAAAGGTCATTGATTGGGGGTGGGGCCTGTTAGGAGCGAGGGCGCGTGTGGGTACGGACGAGGATGAACAAACGGTCACTATCGGGTGGGCGATGATAGCGCGTGAGAATACGCGCAAGAAGGAACAAACGGTCAAATGTCATGCGAGTGACGCATATCATACACGATGGTAAATTGTATGCAAGTATGGGAGATTATTTAGAGGCTCTGGTTCTCTCTGCGTTCTTCGGTTCTGGATTTTCGTTTTCGAACTTCTATGATTATATGGCGAACTTCTAATTGGAATCCGATTGCATCGGATTGTGCGCTTCTTTTCTTTCGGTTTCGGTGAGGGAGACATAGGTCTGATATGGCGGAATCGGTGGAACTGCCGAATAGAATCGCAATTCTTCCCTTCAGGAACAAGGTCTTGTTGCCTGGAGCTATAATTCGTATACGGTGCACTTCGACTAGCAGGTAAACTGCGGATTTTGTAGGTGTGCAGGTGTCGCGTAATTGTTGTCAGGTTCTTTTTATGAGTTTTGAATGTTTCGGATGTTAGTGTCAAGTTGGTGGAACAAGAGCTATGGCAGAGGGAAGAAAATGGACTAATTGGTATTCTTCCTGTGCGTGATGCCGCTGCGGAGTTTTCCTCTGCTGGTCCTATGTTGTCTCCAGGTGATTAATGGAACACGTGATGAGATATTTGACTCCAAAGTTTTGGCCTTTTGACATCTGTTGGACTCTAAAATATGACCCTGTTGATCCACTGGACTTTGTATATCCTGTTTTTGGATTATGTTTTGGTTAGGAAATTTGGATGTTAAATGGGAATTCTCATGGCTTCTTACGGTGATCTGTTTTGCATCATTCTTTGAAGGCTTGGGAACTCAAGCAGTGGATAGAAACTCTAAGAATAATCAAGTGGATACATCTCATTCTTACAAGAATGGTGGTAAGAACCAGCAGGAAGTAATTCACTGGCACAGCAGGTATATCATTATTGCAGAAGAAAATTCTCAGTAGCAGATGATGTCAGTGATTTTTCATCTACTTTTTCTTTTGTTCACAGGGGAGTTGCCGCCAGGGCTTTGCATCTTTCACGTGGAGTGGAGAAACCGAGTGGAAGAGTTACTTATATAGTTGTTCTTGAAGGCCTGTGCAGATTTAGTGTACAGGATCTTAGCACAAGGGGAACTTACTACACAGCGAAAATCATACCACTAGATATTACTAGAGCAGGCAAATATTTCTAATGTTGTCTTGCGTGGCAGTAAATACAGTCAGAAATATATGTAAACTCAGCATGCTGTAGCACTTTGTCTGCCAAGTCCATGATTGAGAACTTAAGCTGAACACTGCCTATCAAATAGAATTTCCTGAAACAAGTATACATTTTCTAAGAGATTGTCTTCTATGCTTCTTAATTCCTTATCCGGTCATCCTCACAATATTTGCATTTTTCTAGATCACATTTCTATATATAATGCTTATTTCTTTCATTTTAGAAATGGATGAAGTTGAACAAGATCCTGAATTTGTAGCATTGTCCAGACAATTCAAAGCCGTAGCTTTGGAGCTTGTTTCTGTACTTGAGCAGGTAGTACTTGGCATTTTAGTATGTATTAGGCAGAGTATTTCCTTTGCAAGTCTTGGTGCTCAAGTGATAAATTTCATTCCATGTTTTAGAGGCTGCTATTTTTTCATTAAATGCGAAATTTTGCATCTAGAAACAAAAAACAGGCGGAAGGACTAAAGCTCTCCTGGAAACAGTCCCTGTCCACAAATTAGCTGATATATTTGTTGCAAGTTTCGAAATAAGTTTTGAGGAGCAGCTGTCGATGCTAGATTCTGTTGATGTAAAAGCCAGAGTTTCAAAAGCAACTGAATTGGTTGACAGGCATTTACAGGTACATTTATTTGGTTGGTGAGGTCTCTTAGGTTTCTAGCTACCTTTGAAGTAATACTATTTTGCTTTCTTTAGTCGATTCGTGTAGCAGAAAAAATCACTCAGAAGGTCGAGGGACAATTGTCAAAGTCACAGAAAGAGTTTCTTCTCCGGCAGCAGGTTTAATGTTACATATTTTTCTTTATGACCTGGCTTCAAATGATGTTAAGTTCTTGTTTTTGTATGATTTATTTGTCTTTTTCACTACTGCAATTGGGAATCTGAATGGTTCAACATTTCCATTTACATTCGTTTGGTGCTGCATTGACCTCCTTTTCCTTTTCTGGACAACAGTCATTTCATCGTATTGCCAATTTCCTGCTTTCCTTGGTCTTGTATATATCATGTGAATGTGCTTTGCATTTATTTGGGAAATTAATTCTACACGTTCAGGACTCTGTGTTGTATGTAGATTCGGATTTCATACATGAATCTTACTGATCCTGAGGCATGTACCAGATGAGAGCAATAAAGGAAGAACTCGGTGATAATGATGATGAGGAGGATGATTTGGCTGCTCTTGAGAGGAAAATGCAAGAGTCAGGTATGCCAGAAGATGTCTGGAAACACGCACAGAGAGAATTGAGGTACCATTTCTCAATTTCCACCATTGCCAAACCTGTTTGTCTATTTCTCTTGGAAACACAATATTGTTTCAGTTATGCGGCATAGAATCATGTCAGATATATAACATTTGTCAAGTTTTATTTCAAATTTGTTCTTTTGCCAGGAGATTGAAAAAATGCAGCCCCAGCAGCCTGGATATAGTAGCTCTCGCACATACCTGGAACTTCTTGCTGACCTTCCATGGCAAAAGGCCAGTGAATTGCAGGAATTGGACTTAAAGGCTGCAAAGCAGCGTCTTGATGCTGACCACTATGGTCTAGACAAGGTTAAGCAGCGCATAATCGAATATTTGGCTGTTCGAAAGGTTGAGATCTTTTTAGTTTCTTATGTGATGTTTCTTGATTATTTTTTTATCCTAGTTAATGAATCCACTTCTAATTGCAGTTAAAACCAGATGCAAGGGGCCCAGTGTTGTGTTTTGTTGGTCCACCTGGTGTTGGTAAGACTTCTTTGGCAACATCTATAGCTGCTGCCTTGGGGAAAAAGTTTGTCCGCATATCCCTAGGTGGTGTCAAGGATGAGGCAGATATACGAGGGCATAGACGTACCTATATTGGGAGTATGCCTGGGCGTCTTATTGATGGAGTAAAGGTGCCACTTTGTTCTGTATATTCCCTAATTTGCTAGGCAGTGAATGTGTCCATTTACCCTTTATTACACTTTCACTGCTGAAACTTTTGTGAAATAGTCACCCATATAACTCGAATTTATTTTTTACTTGTTTTTAGGATTCTTACACAATGAACAGATATTTACTTTCACTGATTTCCCGCACTATGCATAAACCTTTACCCTTGAATAGAGAACTTCTCCACTGGAAAAAAAAAAAAAAAAGCATTTTGAAAATTCATGAGAGAATTATCCTATTTTGTAGAGCATTTGATGATATCATTTCAATTTCAGAGAGTGGGAGTTCACAATCCTGTCATGCTGCTTGATGAGATTGACAAAACTGGCTCTGATGTTCGAGGAGATCCTGCATCAGCACTACTTGAGGTCCTTGATCCTGAACAGAACAAAACATTCAACGATCAGTATCCTGCATCTAGCCTTCTCAAACTTCACAGATTCTCTTTTCAAGTCTTATCTGCTCTATTTTCCCTTTCAACCATGTGATTTATAAATGAGTTTTATTTCTGCTCTGCTTATCTTTACTATATTATCGGTTCTTGGAGAAATATGCAGGGCTGATTGATGTTTTAAAGTATGCATTGCCTAGTACTGTTTTTCATGGGCATATTTCTTGATGATCCTTAATCGATGCCTTTAGCTATTTAAATGTGCCGTTCGACCTTTCAAAGGTTATTTTTGTGGCGACTGCAAATAGAGTACAACCTATTCCTCCGGCACTCTTGGACAGGATGGAAGTCATTGAACTTCCTGGGTATACACCTGAAGAGAAACTCAGAATTGCTACTAAGCATCTACTTCCACGAGTTCTTGATCAACATGGGCTGAACTCTAACTTTTTCCAAATTCCTGAGGTATTGAAGCTGTCTTATTTTAGTTAACAAATTGTTATGAATTACAATACCATAGTTGGTTGCCATATAAGGAACTTAGGCATAACTGTTAATGTGAGTGAACTCAAACCATTTTGTTCAACAAATAGGAAGATCTAAGAGATGAAAATCTAAGTTACAATCTGAGTTCTTTTTCGCTTTTCTCAAGGTTTATTTTCATATATTGATACATTACAATCCACATTTTGTAGCCTATGGTGAAAATCATCATACAAAGATATACGAGAGAAGCTGGAGTACGTAACCTAGAAAGAAACCTAGCTGCATTAGCACGTGCTGCAGCAGTCGTGGTTGCTGAGCAAGACCATGCTGTGACAGTTAGCAGAGATGTTCAACCCCTAGCTACACCCTTGTTAGAAGGCAGACTTGCTGATGAGGCTGAGGTTGAAATGGAAGTGATACCAATTGGTGTGAACAACCATGAAATATCAAGTGCTCTTAGGTTCAACTCGGTATTCACTGTTGATGAAGCTGTGGTAGAGAAAGTGCTGGGGGTGAGTAGTGTTACACGATGGGAAATTTCCTGTCTGCAAGTATTCGTTTTGTTTTCTTTCTATTCTATTTTCCCACTTGGCGTTTTCATATTCTTTATGGTAAATTGAGTAGAATTTTTATGTGACTTCATCAACAGCCTCCAAGATATGATGACAAAGAAACGTCTGACAGAGTGGCTACCCCGGGTGTATCTGTTGGATTGGTGTGGACAGTCTTTGGCGGGGAGGTTCAATTTGTCGAGGCTACTGCAATGGTCGGAAAAGGTGATCTACACTTAACTGGCCAGTTGGGGGATGTGATTAAGGAATCAGCACAGATTGCTTTGACATGGGTAATCATCATTTTTTAATAAAAAAAGATGCTTCGTTTTTTATAAGGCTAAATTTCTTGATCTTCAGTCAGTTGGAGTCTTTTTCAGCGAATGAAGTCAATATCTTTTATTCTTCAAATGCAGGTGAGGTCGAAAGCAACAGAACTCAAATTGGCCAGTTTCGAAGCAAGCAATCTTATTGAAGGTAGAGATATTCATATCCATTTTCCTGCTGGGGCAGTTCCAAAGGATGGGCCATCAGCTGGCGTGACTCTCGTTACCTCGCTAGTTTCTCTATTCAGTCAGAAAAGAGTGAGGGGTGATACAGCAATGACTGGAGAGATGACTTTGAGGGGCTTAGTTTTACCAGTAGGCGGCATCAAGGATAAGGTTTGAACCTGATTCCTATGCGTGTTATTAGGACTTACTGCCAACATACCTGACTGAAACGATCTCCCACCAACAAACAGTGTAATCATTTTTGGATTGCTGTGCAGGTGTTGGCTGCCCATCGTTATGGTATCAAGAGAGTTATTCTACCAGAAAGGAACCTAAAGGACTTGGTCGAGGTTCCATCCCATGTTCTGTCCAGTCTTGAGGTAAAATTATCGATCCATAACTGCTTCTGTTTCAGCTGTTGGCGTCTCACTGACAGCACTGTTGGTGAATTTTCCCAAAAACAGATCATTCTTGCAAGGCGAGTGGAGGATGTGCTCGAACAAGCTTTCGAGGGTGGTTGCCCATGGCGACTGCATTCTAAATTATGACAATCAATCAGCTCACTTGTTGAAAGTCTCCCTTTCAAGATGAGGACTGTTAATGCCCCAAGGTTCCACTTCATGGTTTTTGAAGGTTCGTGTACATAAGCTCTTCCGACAGATGTTTATAAAATGTATGTGTGTAATCATAACCAAGTGAGTTATAAAATTGCAAAAATACACTTCTATGTCTTGAAAACTTGAGATGCTACACAGGACCTCAGTGTTGACACGAGTTTCAGAAGTGAAACTTATTTGCCTCCACGGTATGGCTTGCCACTGAGATTCTGATAGCGTCTTGATTGCATGAACTCCTTTTTAAAGCAGTAGAATCCACACCAAATCAAGGGCTGAATGAAGCCTATATTTTTGTATCACTTACAGCTATTGCCATGGCAGAAGCTTGGAGCAGAACTTCTTCATGTCATTGGCTTTTCAAAGACAGCAATGAGGTATAATTCATTCTTGAAAACTCCATTGTCAGCCTTCCTCCAAATATTCCACCTCAGGGTCTTGAAATTGACTCGTTCGAACATCGGAACATATGTTTGGTTCAGTTTCTCCGTCGCACAGAAGAAGTGATCAAGCCAGAATAGCCCACCAGGTCTCAGTATCCTGTAGATATCATACAGGATGAACTCCAGCATGGTCTCTGGGATCCAGCTGCTGAACACATGCATTGAGTGAACTATGTCTAGTGTGTTCTCAAAGAAGGGAAATCTCTGTGAGATGGTCATGTGCAGTGACAGCAGCCCCCGAGATGAAATGAAGCTGTTGAAGGGACCATCGAAGTTCATGGAAGTTGTGATGATGGTCACATTTCTCTCCATCATACGGGCTGCAAATGTCCCCGTTCCTCCTCCGATGTCGAGGCCAATGCGGATCGTTCCGTTCCGCCGCATCGCCAGAACTCTGTCTATCCCGTAGTCGAAATCGTTGTCATGCTGCCATCTATGTGCTTCCCTTCTGTGCAAGTCGAAGCAGTCCTTGCAGTCGAATGTCCCCGGCCGGTGCCATCTATTGATCAGGCAGCTATAGTTCTTGCAGCTGTATGAGTCCCAAACTATGCTTGTATCAGGTGGAGTTGACCATATGCTCAGTGCTCTGGGAGATGGCTCGACGTAGTTTTTGGGAGTTTTCGGATGGCATCTCCTCCTCGGAAGTGGCTCGCACCCCACAAGCATCAGCTTCTGAGCTGAGACATCATCCATGGGACACTCTCCTCCAACTTCATAGTCCATGTACTTGGCAAGCTCCTCCTTGTGCTTCAAGCAGGCTGATCCATAGGAAGAGATGATCGTACTCCCAAATCTGGGATTGCGTCCAAAAGGGAGTATGTGATTCCCCAGAGAAAGCTTGGTCTCCTCATTCACATCCTCAAGGAGATGATCATCTCCTCCTCCAACCCCATCCGAGCTCGAATTTCGGTTCTTCTCTTCACCATCCAGTTGAGAGTGGAGCTCTTGTAGCTCAGATCTTGAGCTTTTCAGCTCACTCCTTAAGTTATCTATGTATGTTCTACAAGCTGTGAGCTCGAGCTGAGTAGCATTGAGAAGAACCGCAGCCGATACCGCATATCCATTTTCGGAAGATTGCGATTGCGCATCCGAATGCTGTAAGTGAGAATCAGCTACAGACAGGAAGTAGATGGTAACAAGATTGGTTGCTACAATGAGCAGCAGAATCTTCATCATGTGCTTCATCTTGCTACCATGACAGTTCTGCTGCTCCTTCCTTTGAATGAAAAAGCCTTCATTTAAGCCTGGAGGCTCCATTTCTTTCACACAAGGACACACAACTGTGAAGTATATAAACACTTCCTCCAACCTGAGAGAAAGGATGAAGACCACTAGTTGGCTGTTTTCGCCCCATCACTTATCTCAAGTCAAATGTGACTCAATTTATAGGGTTTTCATGCGAAAGTTTTTCGGATTCGCATCGACATAGGTTTAGGGTTTAGGGTTTAGCAATGGCTCACCCCTGACGAGTGTCTCCAAACTGATGCCAGATTTGTGTGCAAACCCTCAAGTCTTAATGAAGATGACTCCATGATGCCTTAGGGTTCCTAATTGTCTAACAGAGAATCAGGGGAGTAACTACTACATCCGCCAGAGGTATTAAGTATGAGAGCAATCAAAGTCAAGCCCAACTGATCAATGCTGATACTTCCTAGTCATTAGTGCTGTAACTGCATTGTGTTTAGGGTTGATTCTGAAACTTCAGCGAGAAAAGAAAGATGCAGACTTTAGGGTTTGGTTTAGGGTGGCCGCGTACAGCTTGACTTTTAGAGTGATTAATGTGGAACTTGGTATTTGGTATCACTAATTGTGAGATTAATTAAACTTAATTACGCTACAAAATAGAAGCAGAAGAGAACAGAATGAGCAGGTGATGAATTAGACAATAGATTTAGGGTGTCCCCATTGAGAGTTTTTTCCCGAACCGAACCGGTTCACCCGCCGGTCCAACTCAAACCTATTTTATTTATTCTAGTCAAAAAATAAGAAGTCATATATTCGTAAATTGTAATATATATTTTCGAATATAATTATTAAATACAAATAATGTATATATATATATATATATTATTTATTAATTAAAATGGGATGGATGACCTGATTTTTGGACAGGGGGGTCTGAAAGGAAACGGCCGTCGTTGGGCACCATGCGTAACTGGATCTGGTGTACGGACTCCCTCCGCCAGATGGGCTGCGCGCCACTCTGTACAAGAGTCACGAACTGACCCTCAGCCACAGCCCCTTTGCTCTGCTTCAACACAAACGGCAACCCCACTTTGTGAGCACGCATGCTTTCGCCGTCGTCTTATGGATTACAGAAGTGAAAGGGGGAGGGGGAGAGTAAAGAAGCGAGAAGCGTACCAGCAGGAGCTTGAGAGCCTGTGAGAAGGTCTCTTCCACATCATCTGTGAACTCCATGTACACAGGGATAACACCATGGTAGAGACTGAGCCGCTGGTTCACCCTCTCCCTGGAGAAGGAGCCCAGAGATCGCCTGATCTTTGAGAAATAGAAGAACTGGGGAGAAGGGAGAGGGCTTACACGTTTGTGAAGGCGAATACAGGAAGAGAAGGTCTCTTGTGGCTCAGTTTTATGGCCATGGAGCCTGTTCTTGTGAAAACTATGATGGGGGTAACCAGTCTGTTGGCAATCATGGTGGCATGGAATGCAAAGGTATCGCTCATATGCTTCTGCAAAGTTCAAGTAAATGCCAGAATCCGGATGACAAAAAGAAGAACAATTTTCTTCAAGCTTCACCATCACAATCATTTTTAGTGTATAAATCAAAGCTGGGGAAGTTCTGTGCACCTTGTTGTACTCCAAAGTTTGATCCCCTGAGCTTAGGGTGCTCTTCATGGTTGCCTCTGTCCTTGATGCTACATTGTGCATCATCTTTACAGCTTTTAATGGGAATCTGGGGTTCAAAAAAAAAAATAACTTGTTTCATCTGTTTAAGGGAAGATATGAATGCAATGAGTAGCAGGATTCATACTCACTTCCCATGGGCTGTTTCTCCTGAAAGCATTACTGCATCTGCACCTTCCCGAACAGCAATAGCGATGTCGGAAACCTCTGCCCTCGTCGGAGTTGGGTGGTTAACCATACTCTCCAGCATGTTTGTAGCCACTATAACTGGTTTCTGCATGCTCCTGCACCTTCTTATAATATCTTCCTGTGTAGCATTAGAAACAATCTTCCTGTTCAACTACAGTGGGACAATCTGTCCAATTTTCAAGGATCAAAAAGCCGTGGCAGTGTACCATGAGGCTAACATAAGCACTGTCCATAGCCTCAATTAGAAGCATCTGTTGCAGAATTCTGGAATCACATACCTGTAACAAGGGGACATTCTCAATTGCAAGCTCAGCTCCAAGGTCGCCACGAGCTACCATTGCCTACCAAGATCAGTACTTTTAGAGCATGTTTTTGTTGTGATATTGAAGCAACAGTCGGCATTAGTTGAAATCTCCAGTAGTCTGAGGATTTCGATTACTGACCCCATCAGAAGCTGAGATAATAGAATGGAGATTTGGTATAGAATCAGCACTTTCAATCTTCACAATCACATGGACATCTGAGTTGCATCCTGAAAGTATAACATATTTCAAGGTTGTATTCAGGGGAGAAGACATCCAAACACAGCTACAAATGTCTCACTCCTGAGATAACTTTTCAGCTCATGCACAACTTCTGCATCCTTCACAAATGAAACTGCGTAGAAATCAACTCGATTATCCACACCGAACTTGATATCTTCCCAGTCCTTGTCTGAGGAGTTGCAAGGTAACCTTCAATGAGCAAATGATAAATTCAAGAATCAAAGATTGGTTGTATTTTTACCTGTTATTGAAGGCAGAGTAGCACTTTTTCCTCGCACGTTCAGATGGCGCCTCGACTTGAGCTCTCCACCATCAATGACTTTGCACTTCACTACATCTTCTGTCTTTGAGACAACAAAGAATGACATCATACCTCCTACAAGAGATTTTTAGCCTTCCAATGTCACAAGCCAAGATCAAAGAAGCCGGAAGTGTGCAGGAAGGTACACTGTCGGCCAGTTTCCTCACCATCAACAAGAAGAATATCTCCAGCATCACAATCATGCACAAAGTCGTCATAGTTAACACTAACAGTATCAGCTGTACAGATCCCTCTTTGTATTGTAAAGTTGAAGTCTTGCCCCTCCTTGAGAGGGATTGGCTGTGGCACGTCCCCGCTTCTAACTTCAGGTCCCTGTGTAAACATTATTCGTATGTCAAAAAGAAACACGCACATTCCATCAGCAGATGGAATATTAGGAAGCACCTTGGTATCCAGCATTATGGCAACAGCATTCTCATGGAATTGTGCATTGTATTCCTTCACGAAATCTATAGTTCTCTGATGGGATGCGTGGTCTCCATGAGACATGTTCAGGCGTGCCACATTCATTCCGGCCTCCGCAAGCTTCCATATCATTTCACGGGAGCTAGTCGAGGGTCCAATGGTGCAGACTATCTTTGTTTTTCTTTGAGAATTCACACTGACTCCAGTCATGGCGGATGCCTCATCACCCATCTGCAATTTACAAGTTGATGCCCCCTTTGAGATTTCACAATAAACATCTTGTCTCCGATCGAATGAACCAAATAACAAGCACCATGGTAATGAAAAAGCTCATTCTCTAGCTACATCTATCAGCAGAACAGCATTTCCCCTGCTCAATTTTTTCAGTGATGGATAATTCTTCTCACCCAAATACGTCAAGAAATCTACCGAAATTGATTTCATGATCAAACATAAAGAGTCAATCTCGTCCACACGATAAGGAAAGCAATGACGTACGTGAGCCACAGTGTCGGTAAATGGAAACGTGGTGGAGGCATAGTCAGAGCCCATGTTTTCATGGATGCTGCAACTGAGAATCTTGACGGTACCAAAATCGCAGCGTCTCCGGCGACCACCCCTCTTCGATTGGCAGCAAAACAACAGCTCCCAAATCTTGTTTGTAGAAGACAATGAATCTGCTTGAGCCCTGAAAACTGAGACTCCCATCGGCGTCGCCGCCATCGAAATCATCCCCCCTGAGGCAACCAGATTAAAAAAAAATAATAAAACCGGTGGCCCTGATGGCTGAAGAAACGAGAATCAGTGAAGAAAGGGAGGAATTCCTGGTTTAACTTCACTATGAAAAATCAAGCCTTGAATGAACTAACTGCTTTAACTGTTACACAAGATATAAAATTCAGACATGATGGAATGTCTCCGTACCTTTTTGTAATAAGAAATTCAGAATATAATGAATACGGAGACAAAATGCAAGCACGAGCAGTAAATGTACTGTGGGTGAATGTATAAAACCCCAATTGTGAACCCCTCGCTCGCTCCCCACTACGCACCCACTAACCCTCTCTTTTTTGCCTGTGAGTCTACTTTTGTAGCTTTTATCGTCACTCTCTGTATGTACTTTGTTTTAGCCGGAGTTTCGCTCCAAATCGAGCTGCATTATTTGATTTCTGCTAGTTTTGGGTCGTATTTCAAGCTGTAAAGTTTCAATCTTGAGGTTGTGTTGTTGCGGTGTGCCCTATGGATTCCCGCGATTCCTCTTCTCAGCCGCCTCATATCCACCACCCCCACCTGCACCACCACCACGGTGTTCAGCAGCCGCCGGCCCATCACGGCGTTATGATGATTCCGCACTCGCAAACCCAACATTATTCTTCAGCCAGCTCCTATGTGCTGCCCAACTCCAACAATTCAGTCTCACCCACAGCTTCTAACGCCACTATGATGCACCAGCAAAACCCCAGGTTCCCTTTCAACCCCATTGCTGCTGCCGCCTCAGTGCCTAAGACGCTGGATCAACAGTTCTCAGATGGGTCGCGCGGCGCCGGTTGGCTGGGCATCGAGCCGGCAAAGAAGAAGAGGGGTCGACCGAGAAAATACTCACCGGATAATAGCATTGGACTGGCCTTGTCATCAGCCCTGGTTCTCAGGTTTCCTCGGCCGCCGGCCATTTGGAGTCCGGCGGGACCCCGTCGTCCGATACTCCGGCCAAACGCAATCGAGGGAGGCCCCCTGGCTCCGGGAAAAGGCAACTAAATGCTCTAGGTTGCTCAAATTTCTAATCTTATGAAGTTTTCTCTGCTTCTTCTTGGTTAATTTTCTCGTGTATGGGCAGGGCTGACGGGAGTTGGATTTACGCCTCATGTGCTTATGGTAAATTCAGGAGAGGTAAATACCTGATTCCTGTATCCTCCATTGCATTCTTCTTTTATGCAAGTTAAACCTTTTTCATTAGGGCATTGCCATCCACTAAACTACATTATAAAACTTGCGTTTTTGGATTCAAGAACCTTATCTGGCTCTCTTGGTTCTTGCTTTATATGGAATGGTGGATTTTTTCTTTTCTTGAATTGATGTTATTCTTTTCATTCATCAGCTACATTTTCTTGCTGGTTTAACTCAACTTGCAATTTTTTCCATCTGTACTTCTTTTAAATTACAGTGATCAATTCTTGTTGCTGCTAGTGCTATTTCACTTCTTACCTTTGAAGAAACATTACAGTTACGCTGTCTCCTGGACGCCATATAAATCTTTTCTGGCTTGGTTTTTACAGGACATATTTTCAAGTATCATGGCTTTCTCGCAACAAGGACCTCGTACTGTCTGCATTTTATCTGCCACTGGTTCTGTCTGTAATGTTTCTCTGCGACAAACAGCTACTTCAACTGGTTGTGTGACTTATGAGGTACTCGCTGTGCAGTCATTACATGCGAGGCTCTGTCCTTGAGTATTCTAATCCTCATTCTTTTTTGCCAAAATGGCAACCTGCTACTCATACTTATATATGCAACATGGTTTTAAGTTCTGGTTCATGGGAAAACACTGTATGAATCTTCCAGTGAGGTATATGGGACTGTTCTTGAATGCTGGTTTTTCTGGGAAGAAAGTTCATATTGTGTTCAGTTACAGTATCCATGGAAGTAAGTAGATAATCCAGAGCTCTACTATTCAGTTGGCACTTACACATGTTTGCAGGGCCGTTTCGAGATCATATCTTTGTCGGGTACCTTTCCACCGTCGGAGAATAAAGCCACCCAGGATCAGAACGGTGGTCTGAGTGTGTCTCTGGGCGGCTCCGATGGAGAGTGTTCGGCGGTGCAGTGACAGGAATTTGTGAAGCAGCAACCCCTGTTCAGGTGCGTTGTTGCCATCTTTTATCTCCTTTGTTCGTATCATTTCCCACTGATGCATCATCATCTGCGTTCTCCAGATCATAGTAGGCAGTTTCGCCACAGACATGAAAAAACCAAGAGCTCCGGCAGCCTCCACCACACCACCTTCACACCTGCCAAATTTCAACATTCCAGCGACGGGGGCGAGCCCTTCCTCCGGCGGTGGTTCAGGCGACTCCGTTGAGGAGAACGACGACTCGAGCACCATCAATCGCGGCCATGGCTCATACCCGACGATGCAGAGCATGCCCATGTATCATCATCATCATCATCCCATGGGTTATTCCATGAAAATGCATCCCGGCGACTGAGAAAACTCGAGTTCCGGCACCCTCCGATGGCATCTCCTGTAGAAGCACTAGCCATCCTCTTCTTCCTAGAGCTCATCATTATTTCAAGAATGAAATTATGGAGTATGCGGAATGAATTTTAATTTAATTTTTATTTTAAATTTTTATACAGTAAATAATAATTATTATTATAATTTTATTAATATTATAATCGAATAACATAAAAATTGAAATCATAACTAGTTCATATGAATTAGTTTTGTTTTTAAAAAAATTTGAAAACATTTTAAATCTTAGTTGTACGGTTTTGATAACTTGAAAGTATGATTTTTTCCAATTTTGAAATTTGGAAATTATATTTTTTATACTGATTGAAATTTAAGTTATTGTTATTATAATTTTTTATATTATAATGGAATTAGAATGAGTTAAATTTAATTTTTATTTGATTCCATTATTTTTTGGGCCACGGGCCGTAGAATTCAGATGGGTTTGGGCTGTTATGGAACTGGGCCAGAACTCAATTGAAATAATTCCTTCTCAGTCCGCAACCAACGTCGTGCCGCGTCGTGTTTTCTTCTGCCGTCGTCGCTGCCGCCGCTGCTTATTTTCGCGTCTCTTTAGTCGTGCTTGATTCGTTTTGCTTTTTCCGTTTATTTGAACTGCTTTTTGATACTTAGAATCATGGAGGAAGAAAAACAGAAGAACGCATTTGTAGATTTGGGAGTCAGTCATGAGTTGGGAGAAGAAAAAGTACAGGAGACGTTTAAAGATTTGGGAGTCAACGATGAGTTGGCGGAGGCTTGTAAGGGTTTGGGTTGGGAGAAGCCGACTAGAATTCAGGTGGAGTCCATTCCTGTGGCATTGGAAGGCAAAGACATCATTGCGCTAGCGCAAACAGGATCGGGAAAAACCGGAGCTTTTGCGATACCGATTCTGCAGGCGCTTCTAGAAGCTCCGCAGGCTTTTTTCGCCTGTGTCCTTTCACCCACGCGCGAGCTAGCTATTCAAATTGCGGAGCAATTCGAAGCGTTAGGAGCGGGAATCGGTGTGAAGTGTGCTGTGGTAAGCTGATTACTCCCGCATCGTATGTATGGGACGGAGGAGTCTGGAGTCGATTCTGAAATGTGTTTGGTTGAAATTTTGCAGCTTGTGGGAGGCGTGGATGCAATACAGCAAGAGATTGCTTTAGCGAAACGGCCGCACATTGTTGTAAGTTTTTACTTTTCATTTCTCTTGAGCATACCTGTGATTTTTCTCTTTCTAGGCATCATTCGTAATAAGTTAATGTTGAATGCGGATATTGCCCCATTGAGGGATATTAAATTCATGATCACTCTGTGTATGGATTGAATATTGCACAAGATGAATTATTTAATGGTAACAATGAGCTCTTACGGTGGGATTGTATCCCCTGTCACCGATGAGGCATATGCTTCGCGCCTTTATGTGTAGAGTGAACTACATAAAACTCTTTTTTTTTTTGTATGCTTGTAATGCTTTGCAAGGGTTGGTGAAAGCTAATCTTAGAAACTGAAATTTTTGACACAGATTTGATTCTTTTTGTGCATTTTATTCTCTAGTTTTCTGGTTAATGTGGATTTAATCTAGGTAGCTACACCTGGTCGCCTTGTTGACCACCTTTCAAATACCAAGGGGTTCTCTTTGCGCACATTGAAATACTTGGTGAGATCTGTCTTTCTTATTTGGGCTTTAATTCTTCCTGCTATCGGTCAAAGTCAGTGCTACATTCGGTGTGCCATGTTGAGTATATTTGTTGTGCATGGTTGGATTGATTGGAATTCAGTTAGCCTGAGTTTTTGTCTTAAAGGTTCTGGATGAAGCGGATAGGCTGCTCAATGAGGAGTTTGAGAAGAGTATTGATGAAATATTGAATGTTATTCCTCGTGAACGGAGAACATTTTTATTTTCAGCCACCATGACTAAGAAGGTATAGCATGAAGCGTTGCCAGTTTTACCATGTAAATAGTCTCTTCGACTCTGTCACTTAGATATTGTGCTCCATGCTTTCTTATATTTTTGCAGGTTAAGAAGTTGCAGAGGGCTTGTTTGAAAAATCCTGTAAAGGTATCATTATGCTGGTTAATTTCAGTTCATTTCGTCACAGTTTTATTCCCTGTATTGATTAGCTGCAAAGTAGTGCCTTTTTATTCACTTGTTTGTCTAATCTTAGATAGAAGCTGCTAGCAAGTACTCAACTGTAGATACCCTCAAGCAACAGTATCGATTTCTCCCCGCCAAGCACAAGGTCTGCATATCCTGATGTTTTCTCCATAGAATATTGGAGCGCCATTTCAATATTTTTTTTCTTACATTTTCCCCGCACCAGGACTGCTACCTTGTATATATTCTGACTGAGATGTCAGAAAGCACGTCTATGGTTTTCACTAGAACATGTGATGCAACAATCCTTTTGGCTGAACTTCTTCGGAACCTTGGGTTTCGATCCATTCCAATTAATGGACATTTGACCCAGGTGTGCATTCTGCAATCATTTGTGTTTCCAAAGTCAGAAGCAGGATTTTCTTCATCATTTGTCTCTTCAAAATTGCTACATGAACTCTCCTTACAATGCAGAGCAAAAGGCTTGGAGCCTTGAACAAGTTCAAAGGTGGAGAATGCAAAATTCTTGTGTGCACTGACGTTGCCAGCAGAGGGCTCGACATTCCTGCGGTAGATGTTGTCATCAACTACGACATACCAACAAACTCAAAGGTCAATGCTCTTCTTCTATGGCATCGTAATAGAACCCGTTTCTTCTCCTTTTTTGAGACTTGTTCCTGTTCTACTCACTCCTGTTCACCTTCACCTCTTTGTTTTGTTGCCAAAAGAACCACTCCATTAAGCTGAAGACATGCCAAATGACCCGTTTCATAACTCATCCATGCAGGACTACATACATCGTGTAGGGAGAACCGCTCGTGCTGGCAGGTCGGGGTGCGCTATATCACTCGTGAATCAGTACGAGTTGGAGTGGTACTTACAAATAGAGAAACTTATAGGTAGCTAACCAAGCTTGTTTGTTCTTCTTGAAGTGAATCCTTCACCTTTTCACCGTACCGGGCCTTCGTGTCCTTTCTTCAGGTAAAAAGTTACCAGAGTATCCAGCACTCGAAGAGGAGGTTCTACTCCTATACGAGCGCGTTCAAGATGCAAAAAGAATCGCTCAAGCGGTGATTGTTGTCTCACTTTTCACCACATAACAAGCGGGAGTTGTTGCAACTTATGTAACGAAAACTTGTCTTTCTTGTGTACAGAAAATCAAGGAAAAAGGCAAGGACAAGAAAAGAAAGCAGAGAGGAGCTGAAGATGTTGACGATGAAGATGATGTCAGGAACTACGTTGGTGCTATGGACAAAGGGAAATCCAAGCACAAGAGACGATGATCCAGTGCCCCTCGCTGCCCCATTTTTTACCACAAGGTGCATGCTCCAGTTTTGCTCTTTAACTTAGATGCAAGTTTCATTACGACAAATCTCGACATGTGTTTACACAACTCAGAAATGCAACAATCCCCTTATTTCTTTTACTGAACTTGATTGTCAACGACAAAGTAGCACTGCAGGTGCATTATTCATATGAGCATTCGAGGGACTCACTTGAGAGAGTTCCCCACATCGATCACAAAGCGATACTTGACGTCTCTTTTCACCAGTCTCTCAAGAGCCTCGTTAGAGTACTGGATTGGAATCTTCTCTATCTCAGGGTAGATCTTGTTGGCAGCACAGAAGTCCAGCATTTCTTGCGTCTGTTTCAATCCGCCCGTCGCACTTCCTGCGATTGATCTTGAACCTGTGTGACAAGCCATTCGTCTCAGTTTGCCAGCCAACTGATTCATACACAGTGGTAATTGTTAAGATTCGTCATGAAAGAAGAGCAGGGTTGTTTTACCTAACAGAAGGTTTCCTGGATCAGCAACTACTTTGTTTGGGTATCCAACCAAAGCAAGTACACCAAGTGGCTTCAACAGCTCCAGGTATGAGTCGAAGGGAATGTCAGCTGATGCTGTGTTTATGATGAAGTCCAAGGACTTCACATACCCCTGCAAGAATAATGATAAGTGAATCAGGATGAGCCCAACATTGGGGTAGATGCATTTGAAAATGATGATGAGTTTCACCTTCATCTGCTTTTCATCCGAAGAGATGACGAAGTCGTCTGCCCCAAGAAGCTTCAGTGCGTCTTCCCTCTTGGAGATGCTTGTGCTGAATACAACTACTTTCAGTCCAAATGCCCTTCCAAATTTCACAGCCAAGTGGCCGAGCCCTCCGAGTCCAATCACTCCTAGAGACTTGCCGGGCTTGTTCATGTTATGCCTCAGCATCGGAGTATAGACAGTGATTCCAGCACACAGCAAAGGAGCTGCTGCCTCCAGAGGGTAGTCTACCGGAATCCTCATTACATACCTGCTTGTTCAAAACACACAAATTCAACAATACATGGGAAATGTCTTAAATGTGGAAAAGGATAGTGGCGAGAGGCTCACACCTCTGATGCACAACAATGTAGTTAGAATATCCCCCTTTTGTGACGGTACCGTCATCATCAATACCATCAAAGGTGAAGACAGCCCCCTTGGAGCAATGAATCTCCAAGTCACTCTCACAATACTCGCACTCCCTGCAAGAATTCACATATGTTCCAACTCCGACATGGTCGCCGACCTTGAAACGCTCCACGTTAGACCCAACCTGGGTCACCACGCCAACAATCTCATGCCTACCAAGTCAGAAAACCATATTTAAGGCCACAAGCAGAGTTAAAATCTTGCAACTTACTAGCCTTGCTCTTAGAAATGAAAAATAAGAACTTCGATAAAATGGACAGCAGGGAATGTTCATACCCGGGGACGACAGGGTATTTTGTGTTAAAATGTATGCTCTTGGTCCAAACAACATCGGCATAGCAAACCCCACAGTAAAGTATGTCAAGGGAAACATCGTCACTACCAACAGGCCTGCATACACAAGAGTTTCAACTTCACCAATCAAATGAAACACACAAAAAAAGAAACCCCAATTGGGCAGGCATATGATCACAGCAGCCACAATCCATAAAAATGAGAAAGCACGGAGATAAACCTGCGGCCGAATTGGTAAGGAGAGAGATGTCCCGAGGTGTCTCTAGCGGCCCAACCAAGACACTCCCTGTTCGCAGCAGCCATCGCAATTTCGGAGGCGGGCTGTACCAGGCGATGAACACACACTGATCGAACGAACATTCTTATACGTAGGCGATACTGGGCTGGGGAGACTGCTTACGCAAGCGCTGACGCTCAATCAAATCCAATTACACTAAAAACAATTTGGTATATAATGAGGCACGTTGTGTCGGATCGCTTTATGACCTTCTAGCCCAATGATTAAGGGCCTGAAAATTCAATTTCTTCTTCTTCAGGCGTCAAGAGCACTCTAACCTAATTCATGTCACGCGCGTAGGTTTGCTTTTGAATGGCGGATTAGAAACCGGACTCATCACCATAACCATGGCTTTGTTCTTCGTTCCTTGAAACCAGAAGGTAGCTTCAGAAGAGATTGACAAGTTGCATCAAGGTACCTCAAAACCCCAAATCAAAACTGGGGAGCTCGTCGCTTTGCACGGAAAATGCGCCAGCATTTGTGTGAATCGTCTCTTCGGCAGGAGGCTGGTCTTTCAGTGCGCAGTTGTCTTCAGGGAGCCGGTAAGGGGATGAGGTATGTGAAACCATACTCATGATACCTGCAGAAGTGTGACGAAGTGTGAGGAAGGAAAATTAGGAGTACAGAGAGAACACTGCCTGCAGATGAACATCCCGCCATCTTTTCAGAATCATCACCTCCTCCCTCAGTCGCAATGGCCTTTGTTTCCTGGTCTGAATCCACTGCCTTAGAGTCATCATCCAGAGCTTCTCTGGTGTCCTCTGGATGGCAATCTTCAGCATGATAATTCACTTGAGTTTCTGGTGTTTTACAAGCTGGTTCAACAGTGTTACTCTCGTTTGGTCGTCTGAGTGCGGACAAAATATCGTAAACTGAAGGAAAATTTATATACTGAGTTGCCAAATAGAGGATACGTAACCTGGATTCAAACACAAGATAGGAAGACATGTTTACCAGGACGCATGTGCCTACTTGCACGATTTCCCCCGCCTATATTGGAGCCTACCACCATGGAACTAGGCTCACCAACGTAGGGAATGGTGTTCTTCGGTGTAAAGCATCCCCCACCTTAGTAAATATTTTATGGTAAAATCAAGCTCACTGGCTATAGTAATCAACTCCTACGAAGACAAAATATTTTGTGTTAGAATATACCTCCTGCAGCATTCTTGATGGCTTTCAATCCAACTTTCTTTTCATTCCTTCGGTATGATTTTGAGTTTTCTCTGCGCGGGGTGGGCTCTTGTACAGGCGGCTTACAGTCTTCTGCATGCAACGCTTCAATCTCCACCAGATGTCCATCTAAAGCCAGTGAACCACCCAAGCAAATGGTCTCGTGCTTTTTCAGAAACCTGCTATTAATACGTGTCCGATTGGCATCGTAGAGCATCACCTGGAAAGACACAACAATCGAATATAGAAAGTTTAACTGCATGATAAAACTTAGCAGACCCCAGAAACAATTCATTGAATAGTGGAAAACAACACCACCAAAAAAAAGGGTTGAGGATAAACGATTCTTTTCTAAAATTGCTGATTCAAGAAGCTGCAGATTAACTCTATGAAATATGAAAAGCCAGAAGTGAAGGTACCAATACCTGCCTCCCTTCTGATCCCGTGAGGATAAGTTTTAAGAAGCCATCATGAAACTTTTTTGCCTTTTGTGTTACTTGAGAGGTGTATAGGACCTGCCACTCTTTCAGATTAAAGCCATGTCTGTCAGAAAATGCCGCTCCCTGAAATAATCTTCTAAATGATATGATGGTATGTTATGCTACGTGTCTAACCAAATACTCACCAGTTACAACATTCCTCACATTGATGCAACTTGGTGAAGAAAGCAATTTTTCAGCCGCTGTCTTCTTGAAATCTAAAAGATTCGTAAGAGATTATCAAGCAAGTATTTCTTTGTCAAGACAGAACTTGCACTCACGTCCAATGAGCAAAACACGCACATACTGTCACTGATAAAACATACTACAAAAAGAGGCGAGTCAAGTATATAAACACACTACACTACAAACACATTACCCTCTAACATCAAAGCCAGTAAACTTGAACTGCTAAAACGAGACACTTCATAAATCAGTTTACACATACCTCTGATCATCTTCTGAGAAGGGCTTAGTTTGGTCACATGTCTCCAACTTTTCTTGAACATAGGTTTCCTATCTTTTCAAAAAATCACAAGAAAACAATTTCAGTGACCGTTTATAGAGCAGATAATTTAGCTACCCACAGAAAACAAATTACTAGGTGGACTTTGGTGCTCAGGCAAATTCTTCCCATCCTTCAGGAAACTGGATGCAGTTTTTATGTCTCCCCAATCAGCAATTTCAGACGCCAATGTCTCCCCAGATCTAATTACATCATCTTTCTCTGCAGATCTATTATCCACGAGCTCATCCGATTCATCGGAAAGCATAACCTACTCACAGATATATCGTTTGAAGTCAAAATCTAGTATCGCGATTCAAGATGCACAAGCAACCTTAAACCATATTTCTTTTCGGAGAAACGCATATTTGAACACGCAGCGGGCGCATTGCCATGAACGAAACTGCATACGCGAAAATGGAGAAGGAAATACCTTACGACGAGAGGAACGAAGCTGAAGAAAACCGTCTTGACGCGCTCGTGCTTGACCTGCTCCCCTTACGCCGCGCTTCATCGCTGATTACCCGCCACGAAGGTACGCCCTCGGGATTTCAGACGAGGGCGGAAGCACGCAGCTTCGTATTTTTCCAAAGGTTTTTAGATGTAAATTGAAAGTAGCAAAACAGGAAGAAATTCATCCACCCCCAGCCCAGCCCCCAATCAATGCTTCTTCCCTTTCCTTCATAGCCTCCCTTATTGCTGGGATCTTTGGAACCTCGAGCTAAATAACAATTTTGATGTCAAGTAGCTGTAGCAGTGTAGCAGCTATTTCGTCATTTTTATGATGCGTGAAAATGTACAGAAAAAATGAACAATTTTAACAACAAAAAACTTACATAATTGAACGAGATAAATTTATTTGAGTTTCATGAAAATCATTGATGAAAAGGCTTCCTCATGCTCCACGAACTCAAGTTCTTGATCCTCACTGATTCAGTACCATTGTTGAAAGCATCCATCTGTATCTTCAATCCTTCTTCGTAGCGACTGACTGAACGATCCAACTGACCCAGAGAGCAACGGAATCTGGACCCCTCGCCACCTCCGGAACCCTAATCGCTGTTTCAAGAACTGGAACAGCCTCGCCCAGGCTGCAATAGATCGCCGCCGCTACGCGTAACCAAGTCCAAGCTCGGTTCTCCATCGACAGCGCTCTTATCTAAACTTCTAGACGCCCCGCAACGCAGTGTCCCAAGCCCTATTCGGCCCCTCGCCACCTATCTCAGACATAGCAACAAAGGGCGGAGTTCTCCAGTGAGGATTCCTTGATCATCGATTTCTCCGCCGGCGCTTTCCTCTTCCCATATCTGCGATTTGGGAACACTTGAGGAATACGACGATGGGGACACCCAAATATCGGACACAGCAATGCGCAAGGCACTGCCAACATTGCTTCGTGCAAGAAAAAAGTGGAGGAGGAAAAAGAGCGATCCCAGAGTACTATGTATTTCGAGCCAGAGATGCCGGCATCTTCAACGACAGCAGTTGATTGCCGGCAGACTGTGCAAATGATCATCATCCCGGGGTCAATTTATACAATTTCAAAATTTTAAAAAATGGAATATAATTTAATTACTTTTTATGTTGAATTTATTACAAAAGACAGCTGTCTTGTCCTGGCCTGGAAATGGGCTTTTTGGTCTTTGGATAACGAGGGGTTGAGGACAGAGATGTTTTCGGAACAGTCACTACTTAAGTGGGGCCCGCATTCCCAGACCTCAGATACTTCGCCTAGATTTTTTGTCGTTTTGTGAAATCATGGATGGGTTTTCTGGTAATTACATTAATCATAATTCTTAGAAAAAATGGGTTTTTGAGGAATTTAAAATGACCGACCACGAAATCAAGTCGATTTTCCAGACGAGAACCAGGAAGGCGTTATTGATTGAATTTCAATTCTCTACAACGGGACTGAAAATGGCGGCCATGCCCACGTCGCCGCCGGCCATGGAGAAGGTTCCAGAGGGTAGATCCCCGGCAGCGTGTCAAAAAGCTCGTTGTCGAATGGCAAATCCGTGATATCCAACAGCGGCGACCACGAAAACGAGGGCTCCGACCCTACCGCCGCCGGGGCGGCTGGGTCTCCGGCGTCGCTGCTGGACGACGGACCGCTCCCCAAAGCGTCACAGCCAGCGTCTGCGTTGAAGAACTTAGCGGTCACCCTGATCGCCTTCGGCGCGTAAACTTTGATCTTGGGCGGTTCCTCCTCCTCCTCCACACCAGCCTTCTTTCGCTTGTTCTTCTTACTCTTCGTGGTTACCGACGGTGGTGGCGGTGGACTGGTGGGCTCCTTGCGTTTCTTGAGGATATGCGTGTTCCAGTAGTTTTTTATCTCATTGTCCGTTCGACCCGGGAGTCTGCCGGCGATCAAGGACCATCGGTTTCCGAGAAGGCGGTGGAGCCGCACGATCAAATCCTCCTCCTCCTCGCTAATGTTCCCCCGCTTGATTCCCGGCCGGAGATAGTTCATCCACCGGAGTCTACAGCTCTTGCCGCACCTCAGCAGCCCTGTATTTCCCAAACACCACACAAATCAATTCAATGACCCTCAGCAGAACAACACACGACAGAGCTCAACACCCCAACACAACCAACTTAACTAGAAAAACCAGAAAGAACACTAACCAGCTTTCTTCGGAAGAGACTTCCACTGTCCCTTGCCGTTCTGCCGGATGTACTCGGACAGCAAGGCGTCCTCCTTGGAGGACCACGGCCCCCGCCGGAGGCCGACCTTGTGGCAGCAGGGTGCCCTCCCCATCGTCACCCAGATCTGAGCTAGCAGCCTACCTAGGTGGCGTGACCTATTTATTATGCGGGTGTGAAATCAAAACGTCGTCGTATGAAGAGTTCAACCAGTGGGGGCCACATCCGTCCCTGAAAAATCCAACGGCCCAGACTCGGCCACGGACGCCGCCGGCAGCTGGAAATAAAAACCATCAATAATTGCAATTGCAGCATTACAACAACGTCTGACGCCCGATCCTAAAGTTGTTTTAACTGTTGGAAAGTCTTCCCGACCCACGTGATGAATTAACTTCCCCCTTTTTTATTTATTAAAAATTTCATTTATAAAATTTAATATTTGCATTTTTTAATCAAACCAGTTTTTATTTCCTTTTTCATATGCTCTAAACATGTGAAATAAATGTATTATTATTTTATACACACATGTGTGAAAGACATGTAATAAATATATATATTTTTTTAATTTATATGTATTTATTTAAATACAGATAATTCACAAAACATCATTAATTAAACTAACCTCCTTTAAAACACACGTGTTTTAAGAATTCCATTCCTTGAATAGACGTATTCTTTAATAAACACACCCTTTTACTATTTTTTCTCACAAAGTTTATATTTAAAGTAATTAAACTTATAACGATATCTCATATTGGTTATTAACAATATAAGAGACGCGGTTAAATAGAATAATCCCACTAATGTTATATGATGACTTTGTTTGTCAAAATACATAAAATCGTAAAGTTTGAATATCTTAATTTCGTTAGTTGTTGACATATATTTGACAATAAGTGGCATTGAAAGCCATGTGGGTATCTATCTAGATGTGGGGCATAAATAAATACAAAGTTATCTATTCTCCCATAATTGATTCAAATGAATCAATTCCACACACATCCCCTCAAACTTTTACATCAAAAATTATCCCCATAAATATTAATTGTTGTAAATAAATTTTGATTGGTGGTTATTTTTTGTTGTTTGGCGAGTGCCGTGTCCGTGTCCCCCGTACCCAATCAAGTGTCGGTGTCGTGACGATTCCACGCCAAACATCGTCGTAAATGACGATGCGTCTTGTGGAATTTCATGCGCACGCAATGGAGAGAATGATGACGTTGACCGTACACCAATTTGGCACGCAATTATTTAATAAAAAATTAAAAAAATGCGACAACCGCCACTGAATTCAACACATGCATGACTTTTGTCACCACAAAAACGTTTCACACATTGCAAACCACCACATTGTAAAACTATTATTCTATTTTTATTATTTAATATCTAAAAAAAGTCGCGATGAAATTATTCATTTATTTAAATATATTTTACCTGATTAATGTTTAGGATATGTGGTTAATTATGCTATTCGAGTATTTTACAATATATATATATAAATTAATTAATTAAACGTAATTAGTTTACAGTTATATAAATCTGCCGGCAACTAGGACGTTGTTCACCGGGTTGCGTGGGAGGTGAGCTACTCCACAGCCACGTGATCATGACCCGGTCGGTCATGGGCAGTTATTATAAATTATTAATATTATTATAAATAAAGCAAAATAAGCACCTTACTGTTTTGGTACGGAAAAATTGAACCAATAATCAATAATGTTTACATAAATAGCATAATTGTACATAAAACAGTATTTACATTTACACTATTATCAAAACTATATAGTTAATTCAAAATATTTAAAAATTAAAAAGCAATTTTTATTATTATATAATGTAATAATCTATATTTTCTTTGTACGATATTGTTCATTATAGAGATCCAATTTTTATGGATTTTATATTTTTCTCTTCCGAATAAAAGTACTCTTGTAATATTAGAGAATGTTACTTTATATAAATTGTACTATTCTCCATCCATAATTGATTTTAAATTCATCTAAGATACTTACATCCTTCATTGATTCGCTCCGATATCTCATATTGATTATGAATAGGGGAGAAAACATAATTAAATATATGAATTATGTTAATCTTATATGAGATATTTTTCCGAAAAAAAATATTATAAAACCATGAAATTTGAGTACTTAAAATAGACAATAAGAGGTTAAATTGTTACATATAATGTCAAAAATTAATCCCCAATTAACATGATGGAAGAAATGTTATCAATTTGTAAATATGTTTAATTTATAAATAATTAAAATACATAATACTTGAATTAAAAAATATTAAAAACTAAATATGTTATTTGGATTAGATACCGAGAAAGTCTGTGAATTTTAAATACAGAGTCGGGATATGTACGGTCGAGTACCCATTCTGGTACATACACCTGTTTCGTCACTCCCCGACTAAAGAACTCAGTAATGGAGTCCTGCGCCTCACCTCCAACAACAACGAAGGCCGTACAAAGAATGCACATTTTTTCCCTGATGACCAAGCAACTGCAAGCATTCAGGATCGCCCTACGACGGGATGTCGCAGGGGTCGTAGGGAAACACAGCAGCCTGAAATTCAGGCTCATCTAATGATAAGCGCGCATCTTTCAGAAGGGCAACCGGGTCCGGTGAATCGAAGCCGTCTCCGGCGACATCCCACAGCATGGATTCTCCCTCGGTGTATTCCTTGGACCGCCGTGAGATGAGGCGGAGATTGTTGTGGACGAACACCAGATCCTGAGCGAAGTCCACGTTCCTTCTGAAGGCTAAGTGGATGAAGGAGAAGGTGGCCCAGTTCCGTTGGCACGCACAGGAGGACACATGCCCCAGTATCCTGAAGGCTAGCTTTTGGAGATAGGGAGCCAGGTATCCGAAGGTGTACCACCATTCTATTGGAGACAACAGAAGCCGATACCTTATGGATTCTGGAGTCCCGAAATCATGAAGGCATCCCATGAACTTGGCAAACTCTTGCTTCACCTCTGTGCGTGTGGTGTCGTCGGGGTAGTAACGCAGTAGGAACTGATTCCTCAGACTTGCTATTGTGGCATCGGATTCGAGGGGCAGTAGGTTGGGGTGTTCTTCCTTCCATTCTCGTGTTGCACACCTACAGGAAAATGTAGCACACATCAACAACTAGAAAACGGAAAATTATTCTCAGGTGAGAGAGACACTGCGTGTTTTCAAACCTGGGATTGAGTGAGTGAGCTACTGCATGGAGTGGTGTGGTGCTCTCTGCCAATCTACTACTCAAGGTTCTAGACACTGCATTCCAAAAGGGGGACTCCTCGTCCATGCTTTTCATTTCATGGGAGAATATAGCAGCCTTGACATTCATCATCATGGAGTCCCACATTTCATAGATTAGATGCAGAGAAGGGTCATCTGAGTTGCATACTCTCATCATGTCATAAATTGGCTTTGTAAAAGCAAGGATATAATCGATGGCATCCCTTAGAGAATCATCCATATCCAATATCCTTGTTCTCATCAAGGAAGCCTCGGTCTTATCATCATTCCATGAAGGCCACAGCTCATGGATGACCATTCTTTTCAGCGCGTACATGAGTGATCTGAACCGCTTCAACGTCACAATGGATGATGCAAATCTAGTGTCTGGAAGTTCTAGAAGCTGCAGGACAGGAAGTTCAGTGAATATGTCTACTGCATTTGTATGGTTTATGACGAAATTTTTTATCATTTTGACGGTGCTCATAATGTTGCTGATCCAGTAACATTCCTCCAGTAGCACTTCATTTGATTCCTTGACAGCAAAAATACTTTTTAAAGCAAGGTCAAGATTATGCACTACATTTGGAGTCCAAGATATCTGTGTAAATAATATAAGATATCAGAATCGATTCAAAAGGAACATGGTGAGGTGACAAATAACAGCAAAGCATGGAGGTTTTTACCTGAGGAAATGTATCTTCTATGATTTTACCAGCCCTTTGACAAACTGGATCATTCTCTGTGATAATCTGAATAACATTTGAAAATCCAACACTATGAATTACTCCTTTAATCAGCTCAGATATAAACAGGTCATTCTTAGTCTCTTCCCCACAAATGACAGATTGTAAGAATATTGTTCCACTGTCATTCGCGGCCATAAAGTTGATCACAGGACATCCCTGAGGATCAGTCCAATCATCAACTACAATTGTCACACCTTTTTTCTCCCATGTATCTTTTATTGGCTGCAATGAGGTCTCTATGCGGGCCTTTTCTTTTTTCAGCAATGATGTTCTCAATGCAGTAGAAGTTGGTGGAGTATATCCTAAAATTAACAGCTGAAACGGTTTTTTTTAAAGAGCAAAAATTGAAACAAGCACCTAAGTTGCAAGAACATATACCTGGAAGCCTTTTCGAAGCAAGAATCGTGACCGCATCTCTGAAGTACGGGTTCTGTGCAAAATTAAAAGGAAGGCCACAGGAGTAAAACATTCGTGCGAATGACAAATCCAGTTCTTCTCTGTTTATTGCACCAGCAAACATCTCGTCTAATGTAAGTTGATTACCATGTTTTCTTCTTTTATATCCAGAACATTGCCTTTCTGGGGAAGGTAAACGCATAGACACAGGTGCTATCAATGGGGTGCATGCAGGCGATGAGGATGCTTGGCTAGAGTAAGGATCTGGTACCGGAACCAAATCACGTGTACCATTGTCCATTCTCTTTGAGGCTTCTTCCTCTAGTCTCCTCATCTCTGCTACTTCTGAAGCATTAATACTTGAACATGCCCTTATCCCCTTTCCACTTATCCGTAACAAGTGCGCTTTTACTCTTGAGTACGATCCCATGTACTTCATTTGACAATAATTGCAAACGAATGATACATTCCCACCTCTTGCACATTTTCCTATCTTTGTGACATAATTCCATAGTGGCCGATTTGCTTGTGATGAACTCACATCCTGTTCATCTCTCAGATTAGAATCCATTGCCCTGAAAACTGCATTGAAAGCGTTAAGGAAATATTGAACTTCTCTCAAACACGTAAGGTTCATCAATCCACCCTAAATAACTAGAGTACTGGCACATACAGAAGATCAAAAGTAAAAAATAAAAAATAAAAAACAAGAAATTCATCACAACTTCCGAAATCTATCGAGTGTTCCTTACTATTGACCCAGTGCATCCGTCACCTTCAAGATAGCTTCCAAAATCTGCATGACTCACTTACTCCCTAACACAGTGGTTCCTTTTTCAGATTGCCAAGAAGCACTCTGGTCGTATCTCAAAAATCAAAGATTTAGGACAAAAAAAAACATTTGCCGAGAAAAACACGTTGTCGAATATCTTTTTCACCGGGAAAGAATATAATCACATTCAATGACAAATATGCTTAGAAATATCACAATCTCCATTAATGCGGCAGGAAAAAAACTTGAGTGCTCCGAAAGGAACAACAACAATTCACTCTTCGTCTTCCCCAATGTCTACACAACCAAACTGAAGACAAAAAGCTTTCACAGGCATCTACTTCACAATACTCACCCGCAATACCCGAGGTTTCTCCTATTTCCACGAGACGCGCACATAGATTGCTCACCCATCGATGGAAATTAGGGCTTTTCTCCCCATTTCACGCTCGAGAAGAAGCAGAGTCTCACTGAAGCACACAAATTGCTCACCCTAAAACACTGCAGCCATGCGGCAGCCGCGCACACCTTCCCGCCCCGTGGTCTTCTCTTTTTCTGTTGAGCTTTTTCCCCCCCTTTTAAATGGCTTAATTAATACTATTTTTAATTTATATTAATTAATATTTCTTTAAACCACGGGGGTTGCTCTTCTCCCCGCCGGCGAACATTCCGATCGTTGATCCAGCCGGCCGTTTTCTGGAAGTGAACTTGCTCATTCGCACAATTACAAAGGAATGCAATGCACCAATGAAAAGCCCCAAAAGAAGAGACTCCAAGCTACAGCATCTACTTACTGCTACACATCACGCTTCTTCTGCAGCGGCGTTCAGCTGGGAGAAGACGACTTGGGGATGGCTGCTTGCTTCTGCTAAATCTTCCCGTTAAGAGTGACTACCAGATCATGAGCGTCGTCAAGGAGCTTCCACACGTTGAGGTTTCCGGCCATGTCGTTGCACTCCTTCATGATTTCATCCATGCTGCAGTGACTGTCGATGATCATCTTCCTCCTCTGTAGAACACACGCTGCTATGGCATAAAGCAGGAGATCTTCTGTTGGGGAGCTCTCATTCTGATCCTTCCCCGCCGGGAGTTGACTACACCAGCTCGAATAGCTGCTTGATCGGCCCACAGAACCTCCCAGAGGCAGAGGGTCTGCTCCAAACTTAGCTCTCGCCGGAACAGAACCACCACCATTCGGTATACGAAGAAGCAGTCTTCGGCCTGGAGCTTCTGCAGGTGGTTGTAGAGACGCGTATCCTTGCACTTGATTATCTTTGACACAATGCTGAGCTGCCTTTTGATCCCAACTTCATCTAGTCGAAAGTTGTGCCGAGCTTTGCGCATGAAACCGACGAAGCACCAGAAGGCGACATCATCCTCCTCAATCACTGAAATAATTGGAGACAGCAATTCGTTCATACCTTGACAGTAGCCAATCTCGGGATCATACAGAGCATATGCTTCAAGAATAGCTACTAGACGAGCTGCATGATAAATACTGGGAGGCTCAAGATGATCATAATCCTTCAATCCCACAGTTTCAGCTAAATGTTGAGCCTTTTCTAATGATACAGAAGCTTGGGATGGGGAATGGATTATCCATTCTTTATGAATTCGTGTGGCATCGAGGCGTATGATTTTCTGCCATGTAGTGAAGCCTGCAGGTCGACATAGTCCATCTAACTTCCCTGGAGAAGTAGCTTCAAAAGGCTCATAAGTGCGATTCTCCTCTGTTTTCATTACTGAACTACCACATGATTTTTCGTAATCAGGATCATCAGATGAGTCAGAATCCAAGGACACTGTTTCAGCTTCAGAAACAATGTCACCAAAAATAGCACCATCGTTTCCTGTCGCCTCCGATGTCTCCCAGGAAGAACACGAGTACGCACTTGACCCATCTTTATAAATAAGCTCCCCTGACAAGCTGGTGACGTCTGTTGGAACAAAATGCCTAGCACTAGAAACCACATCCAAGTTAAGAAGATCGAACGCTCGACAGTCATCCCCATTAACATAAGTGCCATTGCTTAACGGTATCTCTTTTTGTCTTGGACTCCCATAATCACATCCAGAAATCCGTCGACACTGTCTCCATAACACAAAATATTCTTTTCTGTAGCAAGGAAAGATATAAATCCATATGTGTTTGAACATCATACAAATAAAAACTCTTAAAAAATGTAGACAGAAACACACCGAATGATGCATAATGTGTGATAATTCCACAAACATCTCATCTACAACAAATAGGACCATGGTTTTACAAAAAAATAAAAAAAAATACCGCTTTTGTGCTCTAATAGCGAGTCTTTCTTTTTCTGTACTCTTCACATCATACCTGCAATGCAGGATATGAAAATAAAAATGTATTAGAACTAGAAAAATTTGGGTTTATACAAAAAAAACAAAAAGATCTAGCACAGCACATTATAAATAAATAATTTCTCCAGCATGTTCGCAGGAAAAAGACAGCTCATCAGATTGATAATCTAATTTTAGGAGGCATATATAGAACACACAGATGAAGAGTTTTTGGGATCCTTTCAAGAAGAGCTTACATTCCCAGAAGAAAAGGCCAAGCCTCGGACCTCAAGCTAGGCTCAATACCCTGCATCAGTTCAACAGCTAAAACAAAATTTGTGGCTTTGGGTGGGTCAAAAAATCATGCGTCAAATTACACAAACAAACTAAGTCAACAGATCTAGAGTATGCAGGTCCTGCACTGTTACAAGGGTTGCTTTACAACTAGAGTTTGGACCAGGGTGTGCATGTTACATCTATACAACTTAATGACCATAAATAATGTAAATACCCCGGTTCGAATTTTCTTTAGAAACTTGGCTCCATCATCAGAAAACTTCCCATCCACGTCAAAAAGCTCCCTCCACTGTTTTGCCAGAAGTGAATGCTTACTTCCCCTTCTAGGCCATGGTGATTTAAGGCTTACACTGCAATACAATATAATGAGACACCTACATCGTCGGAATTTAATTGTGATCGCACTTTAGATCGAAAAGAAGGGTTTTTCACTAGAATAACTCAAAAAGCAAGAACGATGGTCTCCTTGAAGCAATCTTAAGAGAAGAACAAATTTCCCAAAGTCGCCATCCATGAATCAGTAATGATGGTGCAAATCCTCCAGACAAAACCACTAATTCAAACAACCCCTATAAACCTCCATACCAAGGCAGTGCAAAATCTTAAGGGAAAAATTAAAAAACAAATTATAGCCAATGAATAACTAACCGATCAGGTGAAACCGGCAGGGAAGACGAAGAAATTATAAATAGAACCGATCTCAGTGGAATCCACGACAAAAACGACGACGACGAAGGAGCAGACAATGTAGTCTGATCCGATCCAAGAGAAGCCTGATCCTCCCTCAACGCGGACGCCTGTTTGCTGACCAGCATTTCTACACACTGGCTACCTCCACAATGAAAACTCTAGACACTCAAAAGAACCGAAATCGAAGATTTATTTCATTATCCTTCGATTCTTTTCCACCAATGAGCAGATGAGGATGAGAGCGGTAGCAATCCCTATGACTAAACGAAGAAAGGGGTGAACATATATATATCTCGTGCCACCGGTTCCGGCAGTCTCAGCGCAGACAACGGCGACGCTCCTCCGACGGCTACCGCCGGGCAAGATGTCGTGCCTCAAGGAGAGAGCCGTTGCAGTGCCCACCCCCTCCACTGCCTTTTGTTTCTCTTGCTTTTCCTTTTTGAAAAATGAGTCCCTTACCTTTAATTAAAGCTTTATAAAAAGCACCAATTAATAATCCATAATTTCCTTGAACCGGATAAAATAATCCCCAGGTAAGCCAACGAACCGGAGTGAGCCCGAAGGACCATTTGAAGCCCAATTGTGTCTTCGAAAGCCCTTTAATTTTCGGGCTTTTTGGCCCCAACGGCGATTCTCGCTTAAAACGACGACGTTTACAGCAGAAATTCACTGTATCATCAAATCGCGATGAACAGCAAACGATTGATTCAACTGAGTTCAAATCAGACATCAGCCAACGTAGATATGAACGCCGAGCGCGACGAGGAGAATGGTGATGAGGCAGAAATAGATGACTGCGTGGACTAAAATGGAGATCCCGCTCGTCTGCATAGTCCCGAAACCAGCGACTCGATTCTGGCCAGGCAATTGGAAGACGAGCCCTGGAGTAAGCACTGCGAACAGCAAAGTCGCTATCACCACCGGTCCCCAATCAGCCATCTCCTTCGATTCTCGAGATCGAATTCGCTGCCAAAGAAACGAACAAAGAAATCAGAATCGGAGATGCAGAGACAGAACTGCTGGGAGCTTCGGGCGGTTGGCTCGTCGCCATACCCTTGATTCTGTTTGAGCTCGGAAAGGGGCGAAGGGTGGGCACTCGAGTCTCGTCAGAGCGATACACAGAAAATACTATGACTTCCCTAACTAAGGATAAGACAGTCATGAACACAAAATGTTCACCAATAAATAACGAATTGAAATTACAGAAATGCCCTAGTCGTTTTCGTTGTTGAAACAGAAAAGCGTGGGCCCGCGACATCGTGGAAGATTATTAATCAAGGCAGCAGGGTAGTTTGGTAACTTCTTAAGAAAAAGGATATTTTATTGGAAACCGAAGTTCCACTTTGCGTTCTCTCCCATACATTTATCTTTCGTAGGGGCCGCCGGTTTCAATTATCTCTTTTGAACGTTAAGCACAGGATGAAGACGGCTATATATATATTTCAGTCCTTGTTCAGGACTACTAAAGAAGGGTTATCTCTCTGAGCCTTGCCGCCATGAAGAGGAAGAGGCTGGAGATCCGTACCGGATATGATTTCAACGATGCCGGAGTTGAGATCTCCGGTGAAAAAGACTCCATGGAATCTGCGATTCCCGCTGGACTTGATTTCTTTGATGTTCTTCCTGACGATCTTGTTCTAATCGTCGTCTGCAGGCTTAGCGCAACCGCGGATTGTCCGGCTGATTTCGTTAATCTGTCGTTAACGTGAGAAGATACTTGTCCGTTTTTTGTCATTGATTTGGTGCACTGTTGTCGATTTTGAGATTTGTTTGGTTTCCCTGTTTTTTTTCTACAGATGCAGAAGATTGAATGGACTATGCCTCGAATCGCAGGTTTTGAAGGCGGCGTCGCCGAAAATAATGGCGGTCAAGGCTAAAAACTGGTCCGGATCTGCACATAAGTTTCTTGTACGCTGTGCTGAATCTGGGAATCCGGAGGCCTGCTATACACTCGGCATGGTATTTGTTTTCTTTTTGGAAATTTTGAGATACCGTTTGCTGAATGGCAATTTTCTTGTTGCAGATTCAGTTCTACTGCTTGCAGAAAAGAATGAGTGGAGCGGGGTTAATGGCGAAGGCCGCGGTAGAGGGGCACGCACAGGCTCTGTATTCGCTAGCGGTTATCGAGTTCAACGGCAGTGGAGGTACCAAAAAGGACAAGGATCTCCGTACTGGTGTCGCTTTGTGTGCACGCGCCGCCTTTCTCGGCCACGTTGACGCGCTCCGAGAACTCGGCCACTGCCTACAAGACGGATACGGCGTCAAGAAAAACATCGCCCTTGGGCGCCTGTTATTATTCCAGGCCAATGCCCTCGAGGTCGCCGTTGTCTTCAGGGAGAATAATCCCTCCCCCACGTTCCCCCCGGCGGCGTGGGAGATACTCCTGGTTGTGTAGCGTCGACGACGGTAGTTCACCCGGTGAATCAGTTCTTATCGGAATGGTTTTCCGGAGAATCCAATCCATGTTCTGGACTCAGATTGTGCTCCCACTCACATTGCGGACGGTCGGAGACACGGCGGCATGAATTTCGGCGATGCTCCGTTTGTGGAGCTGTGAATTACTGCTCACGTGCCTGCCAAGCTCTTGACTGGAAACTGAGGCACAAGATGGAGTGTTCACCGGTCGTTGACGTGGAGGAAGGCGACGGTGAGGAAGTCGGCGACGATCTACTTCGGGGCGGTGTAGGGTTTTAATGGCGTGAAAAGTTCAGTGCGTAAAGTGGGGAAATCGCGGGACAGAATCATGGGGTGTCTTTTATTGAAGAAGGGTGTGGCGCGTGGGAGTCGGAATCAAATATGCGCCAAAAGCAAATTGGATTTTTTAATTCAAAGCAGCAAAAAAGGATATTTCCACGTGTCTCCATTTCATTGAGCACGAGAACAAAAACCTAAACGGAACTCACCGAGGTAGGCTTTTGGTGAGAAATATAGCAACGCATCAAATGACGTCGTTTTTCATTTTTTTATTTCCATAGAGCGCTAATACCTCCATCGGATTCCACGAAACTTTTTATTTTATTTATTTATTTATTCACCTTATTCCCACCAAAATAAATAATGCATGCTGGACGGGTCTAAGAGTATTTTTAAACATATGAATTTGGGCCGTCGTGCCCAAGACTCTGTTTTTTAATCACGAAGCTCCAGGCTCTTCCGAATCGCAGACTCTGTAAACTGGGAAGTCAGTGATTTCTTCCTTTAGCAGTCTGCCAGGATCATGGCACTCCTCAGGCCGAGCGCTGACGACGTCAATGGGTTCAAGGTGCTCTTTGGGCTTCTGGCGCTGTATGGTTTGATATCATACAGTGCGTATTTTGTTATCCAGATGAAGTTCGTCACTCCTCTTGGCGACGATGCTCCCTTGGACCGATTCTCGGAGGCCAGAGCCATTGAGCACGTTCGTGTTCTAGCTGGAGAAATCGGTGGACGCCAGGTATGGAACGGTAGAATGGGATTCGTTACTTGCTGTGTGGAACTCATTCCATGTAATTATAAGGTGCAACTTTTGTCATTGTTTGATGAATAGGAAGGGACTCAAGGTTTGAAAAAAGCAGCAGAGTACATCAAATCACAATTGGGAATAATAAAAAATAGAGCTGGTCCAAATTTTAGGTTTGTAGCCAACGCTTGAACATTTGATCAGTGATAAATGTGAGGTTAGTGCTGATGGATGTAAATGCTTGATTTGACTTTCAACGTTGATGAATGTGTACCAGCGTAGAAATTCAAGAAACAGTTGTAAATGGCTCCTTCAGTATGAAGTTTTTAGGGCATGGCATATCTCTGACGTACAGAGGGCACACAAACATTCTGATGAGGTTGTTGACGATTTGAGCTTGATTCTGTGGAAGTTTCTGTGACCTGTATTTGTTTGTTCTGATAGAAGTTATGAAAAGAATGATGAACACTATTTGGGACTACTTACAGGATTGCATCTGTTGATTCACAAGAAGATGATCCATCCATTTTGTTAAATAGTCATTTTGATACTGCAGTCGGGTCTCCCGGTGCTGGTGACTGTGGCTCATGTGTTGGTGGGTCACTTTATTCATCTTCTTGTTTACTGAGTTTGGTCTTAACCTTCAGTTTTTACTCACTTAACAGCATCGTTGTTGGAAGTGGCCAGACTTTCCGTTGATTCTGGTTGGGTTCCTCCTCATCCAATCATATTCTTATTTAATGGAGCTGAAGAATTATTTATGCTGGTGAGAATTCATAATCCATTGTTTCTTTTCTTGTATTGGACCTTAGTTTTCTTGATGCCAGTGGCTCACTATATTTCGCTATGTTACTGAATTATCTTGGGGGCATGTGGATATAGTAGCCACTTGTGGATATCCTTTATGATTCAGCGCCTACTTTTGGTGTGACCCCAGGGGTCACATGGTTTCATTACAACACATCCATGGCGTGACAAAATCAAAGCTTTTATTAATCTTGAAGCGTCGGGGACAGGAGGCTTCGGTATGCCTGCTAATGAAGAGGGTGAATTCGATATTCTCTTTGATATCCCACTAATGAACGTTATGGCTATGCTCTTATAATGTCTTAATAGATTTGGTGTGCCAATCTGGACCTGGATCTTGGCCTGCCTCCGTATATGCGAAATCTGTTCCATATCCTATGGGAAACAGTGCGGCTCAGGTTTTATGTTTAGCTTTCTTATGTTTATGGAAGGCTCCTTATCAAAAAAGCCACTTTAGAAAAGAAGGTAGCGGTGTGAAATAATAATGAATAGCTGAATCAATGATAATGGAAATTTAACAGTCTCTTATTATTGCAGCATATGGTGTTTTTCAGTTTTCCCCGATATGCTTGCCATCTCCTTCACTTTTGAACAGTTTTATCCGTCAAGCCATTGTGTTCAATGTAGCTTTTTTATACGTTGCAGGATTTTTTTGGTGCTGTTCCAGGTGATACAGATTACAGAATGTTTTCTGCTGATTTTGGAAACATTCCTGGCTTGGATATCATCTTCCTGCTAGGTGGCTATTACTATCACACATCGTTTGATACGGTGGAAAAATTATTGTATGCTTCAACTACTATTTTGGTATACATGCAATTTTACTTCTGTTAGATCTTGTTTACATCTGAGGGTTGCTTTAATTTCTGAAATTTGTATTTGCAAGGCCAGGGAGCATGCAAGTTCGTGGGGAAAATTTGGTCAGTCTGATGAAGTCTTTTGCTAACTCTGCCTGGCTATGGAATGCACATGGAATAAAATCCAATGGAGCTTCTCCCAGTGATAGTGAAAGACCATACTTCTTTGATTTTTATGCACAATTTATGGTAAGAAAATCTGCGCGTGATCTGAAGTTTTTGTTTCATTCATCATTCAATTTTTTTTTTAACAAAGCAACAAAGTTGATTTATGCACATACTCTTGATGCTTCCCATTCAGGTATTTTACTCAAAAAGGCTAGGCCTCATACTTCACAGTATCCCTTTTGCTGTTTTCCTACTTATGCCGATTTTCCTGCACTTCTCAAGGGAAGTTCATTTCGTATTTCCAGTGCATATTATGATTTTGTGAATGGTAATGACCAGTGTTTGTATTTATGTTGGTTTTAGCAAACATTATGGTCCTATGCCATTCTTCAATTTCTCATTTTGTGATGTCTAAAAGAGTCTTTTTTTGCTATTGTAATGCAGGACTTTTTCAACATGCTGCTGGAATAATTCTTGCAATTATTTTTCCAGCAGCATTTGCTATTTTTCCATTGTTATTCTCATCCCATTCAATGCACTGGTATTTGTCTTGTTTTTTTTGTTTTTATATTTCTCTCAAAGATGTCAGTATTCTGTAGTGATGTCACGTTTTTTCTATTTGTCTTGCGCTTCTTATGTTACTCATCGTTTACTATATCATGTTTTAGGTTTGGAAATCCATTTTTGGCCTTTCTATCGTTTGTTCCTTGTTCAGTAATGGGCTTGTTGTCTCCAAGAGTTCTCTGGAAATATTTCCCATTATTTCAAGAAGTTTCTTCGTCACTGTTGTCACGCCAGGTCAGTGATTCTATGAGAGGCTTATTTCATTGTAAGCTCTTAAGGGTTTCTGATTTTCCTTTTATATGTTTAATATTTTTTTAACATATTCATTCAGTGTGATCATTGTTTTAATAATAATATTATTAGCAAGGAAGCTGTTATCTCCATACCATCCTTTTAATACTGGGGAGACTAATTAAAAGCCACATTTAGTTTATTCTGTTGAATATCCTTAACACAGTTCACTGCATTTTACAGGAGTTGGTTGATGAATCTAGGTTCTGGGGAGCTTTTGGTTTCTATTCTCTCTTTACGTTGGTATGTGGTGATTCTTTTAAGTTCTCTGTAACTAGCATGTGTTTGCATTTCATTAATTTTACTGAGCTGATGTCAAGCTCAGGCTTACCTTGCGTCTGGTTCTGGTGGAGGTTTCATAACATTCAGTATAGCAGCGTTTATGCTTCTCGCATGGAATGTTTTCCAGCTTTCAGTCAAACACTTTGGCTATCAATCTACAAGGTACAATTTAAATAGTGGTTCTTTTCAATCTGGCATATCCAACAAGCTACTTCTATAGTGCATTCCATCAGTATTCAGTTGAACCTTCTAAGATATGAACTACGTATATATCAAAATGCCTCCCATCAGGTCACAAGCATGCTATGTGGTTCTCTTGCTACCATGTCTGATGTACTCTTTATGCTTTGGCGGATTTCTTACCCTTTTCCTGATCGAGAAAATGGGCATGATGGGCTCCCTTCCATCTCCCTATGGTGAAGTACCTTTTCTTCTTTCCGGATACTTTTATCAATTCAAGCCTTGTAGTGCAGCTTGCTTCCTCTTCTTCATGTTTTGAATGTAATGTTTGGGATATGGTTGCACATTCTGAAGGCATTGCATTCTAGTAGTATTGTGTGAGAACCAATCTAAACAATGCAAAGAAATTTGGGAATGATGAAATATTAAATTCACCACCAGGACATTTACGTTGCAGGTTACTTTGTCCCTGATGTAATTATTGCGGCTGTTGTTGGAGTAGTCACTGGCTGGTGTATTGGTCCTCTTTTACCAGTAGTAGGGAATTCATTGGCCACATCATCAGTTTTGAAATTTTTGTTTCATGGAACTATTCTTGCTTTCGCAATTTCATCGCAATTCTTTCCATACAGCAAGGATGCTCCTAAGAGAGTTGTCTTTCAGCACACTATTTGGATAACAGGTATCCCAGGTGACCGCGGTGTGCTTAATTTCTGGTGTTCTTCTTTTATAGGATCAGTGAAACGTGTTTCACCCTCTCTATTGAGGGTCTTATTGCTTCTCTCACTAAGCTTGCACCTTCCATATGTTTCGTACTTAGATTGGTTTTCAAAATGATCGCAGATACGAATCAGATACTGAATGCTTCTTTTGATTTTGCTGTTACTGATTCCAACCCTATGGTCTCTGTTTTGAAACTTTCTCCTGAAGTGGTCAACGCACTTCATGGGGACAGCGGACCCTTTGGGACTGTTGACCCATCGTGTTCTGATACATGGAAGGTACCTTCTATCCAGATCAACAACTACATACATCATTAACATTTTGTTATCTGCAAACCTTTTCTTAGTTGAATAAGAAAGCTGATTCCAGTGTTTTTTTTTCTCTTTGCAGGGAATCTTTCCAATCTCCCACCTCCTATTCTCAACAACCTTGAAGTTTCATGAAAGTACTGAAGATGTGTCACAGGAATATGCATGCTTTCCACATTTATCAGTCGAGAACTCGTTGGGTGCATCCATGGGATCGCCACGGAAGGTTAACTTGCAACTATCCATGGGGTAAACTTCAAACATATTATAGAAATTTGTTTGTTTTTTTAACATGATACCTTTTGCATCTCCAACAGTATTGCATGCCTGAATTCCATGAAGTAACAGGAGTTCATAGTCTACTTCTATGTATTTCAGTCACCTTGCATTCTTGCAACCCCTATATGAACAAAATTTGAAGTGACCTGAGCGTTTCAAGGATAAACCTAATCAACACACATGCACTTTGTTTCATCTCTCTGGCCTTAGATAATACAATTCATATGATGTCTGAGCTCATATTTTTAACAATGTCCCTCAGTTGTTTGAAGGAGGTATGGGTTGCAGTTTTGAACATTACCGGGCCATTATCGAACTGGTCGTTCACTGATCATAAACTCCCAGGTAACACAGCATTAACCTTTTCAACTCCTCCCATCTACTCCCATATGATGATGCCATTTGAATGCACAACAAAACCAGCACCAGTGAAGCCACAGAACGGGCCACCGTCCTACATATGTCGACTCTCCGGCTCAAGCCATGAAAACTGGACGTTCTGGTTGGAGGTAAACAAGCCATACACCCGAGTCTCTCTGAATTTTGCATGTTGATGGCAATGCTGTTCCTTCTTTTCAACTCATTTTGGTATTGGAAAACATGCAGTCTACATCTCCAGAGCCTCTGAGGATCGATGTTGCAGTGGTGGACCTGCATTTAACCGAAAGAACAAAGAACCTGAAATCTCTTTTCCCTGACTGGACCGACGTAACTGCGTTCACAAGCTTCCTGTCGTCTTACCTCGTTTAGCCTCCCTCCCCTGGAGACAATGCATCTTCTCTTCTGTTCCTCCTCCCACAGAGAAGTAATGGATGGCCATCTCCGGTGGGAGCTGCGGTATTTGCCTCGTGTATTTGCAGAGTTGCCCAATAAAACTGGATGCTTCAGCGATGGCTAACCCCATACTCCTCAGTTGCTACTTCACCCAGAACCATTGAAGCGACCTAAATGGAGGAATTTGTCCTCTGTCCAATGGTCACTTCTTCCTCCATTCACTTTCATTTCTCAATGTTTTACACAGATAAAATTTGGGCTAGACGATGGTGGCTCAATCTCATCCTTAAGAGCTCCTATTAAATTTCGAATTGAGTAGGATTGAGATCTGATATTATAATACCTTTACTTTGATATGATGGGTTCGTAATGAGTTTCGAAACGATATCATATTGATAGTATAAATGATTGCAATTTGAAAAGATATTGTATCTAAATAAATATTACATGAAATAATCATTTGTTCTAAGTATGTTTCTCGAATTTGAATACACAAAGAGTAGCCCTATGATCTTAAATTACATATGCGTTGAATTAGATTAGTTTTATTCAATCCATCAGCCTAATGTGTTTTAAAATATTTTATAAAATTAAATATTTATATTATAAATAAATGATATTAATCGATAACTAATACAAACTAATTGAAGATTACCATCAATTCTTATTATTTACGAAAAGTAATATAATTCATATAAAATGAAGTATAATTATCTAAAAATGAATTTGACATTATTTTTTTCAAAACAATTTAAAATAAGTAAAATAAATCCTTTTTAAGGTTGATGGGCCGGGCTTCATTCGATAAGCGAAAGCCTAGAAAATCTGATTACGAAGCCCAATGTTCGTTAGGGTTTATAGTTTATTCGTTTCAGGGAGGAAGGGGAACACATTTTGTTGTGCAGTGTGCGTGTCTGCCGCCGTTGACGATGGTACGCTAACCGGCTGGTTTTACTGTTGAAGTTGCTGCTTGTCATGTTGATTTTTGAATCATCACGTTTGAATTTGTTGTTGTTCCTTCACAGGTGAAGTACTCCAGAGAGCCTGATAACGCTACCAAATGTATGTATTCGTGAACCCGTCCCTGCTTCTTTGCTTTTGTTAAGCTTCTTAGGTTATCAGAATTTTGCTAATTCTTCTGATTGGATCAATGTCGCAGCATGCAAGGCAAGAGGATCCGATCTTAGGGTTCATTTCAAGGTAATTCAGCATTCCTTTTTATGTTTGTCCTGATTCCTGGGTGTGGCTTACTTTTCCTAGCTGAATGTGGGTTTTAGGATCATGTTCGTCTGTACTTTTTTGGGAGTTCCTGTTTTACTTGTTTGGGATGAATCTGGAGCAAGTTGTGTGGTGTTGATTACTCGTTAGTTTATGTGATATGAGTTTTACTTGTGTGCGTCAGGTTGCGGTGTAAAGTAGCCTGTAACAAATATGTATGTAACGTATATTCTCTTGAAACTTACAGAATACGCGGGAGACTGCGCATGCTATCAGAAAGTTGCCTCTGGCCAAGGCGAAACGATACTTGGAAGATGTGCTTGTTCATAAGCAGGCCATACCCTTCACACGTTTCTGTGGAGGCGTTGGACGAACTGCCCAGGCAAAGAACCGGCATTCTAATGGACAGGGTCGCTGGCCGGTTAAGTCTGCGAAGTTTATTTTGGACTTGCTCAAGAATGCCGAAAGCAATGCTGAGGTATTTTACATTAAATTCCATTTTTTTTGTTCGTGATTCAGCAGCTGAGATTTTTTTGTAGGTCAAGGGTTTGGATGTAGATACACTCTACATCTCACATATTCAAGTAAACCAAGCTCAAAAGCAAAGACGTCGCACGTACCGTGCTCATGGAAGAATCAACCGTAAGCGAAACCAGTCTTGCAACTTTTTCATACATTACCCTTCACTTTCATAACTGACAAAACTCCTCTCCTCCCTCTCAGCTTACATGTCCTCCCCATGTCACATAGAGCTGATTCTTTCAGAGAAGGAAGAAGCCGTCAAGAAAGAGGTACATATAGAAAACATTTCCTAGTTGTGAAACATATGGCCTGTTGGGAATCAGCTATATGAAGCACCTGTTTATTGCTTTGTTGTTGATCCCTTGCAGCCCGAGTCTCAGCTGGCCACCAAGCCCAGGAAGGCATGATTTGAAGCTCCCAGTGGCATACACCAGGTTTTGAAGTCGTCACGTTTTCTCCCATCATGTTACTGATATATTTGACATTTCCATTTGAGACTTTCTTTTAATGTTGCTAGTAGAGATTCTATTCTGACCCTGTGCTTCACCTAAAACATTCTCTTGCAATAACAAAATACACCATTTACACCTCTGCTCAGCTTCGAGCTTTCTTTCTACCCTTGTGAAACAACCGTTTTCCCCAGTACGAATGTGACCAGGGACAGTTCAAGGAAGAAAATTGTATTGATCAAACCTCGATCCACCGTCCACCCGAAAATCGTTACCCCCCCTGGATTCTCCCTCAAATACATCACTGAAATAGAAGTTCTCAGGTTAAAGCAAACGAACATGGAACAGCTTGATGTCAAAACAGGTATACCTAGAGCCAGTCTCTTGTGGTACGTTGATATGTCTGATGCTAGGTTTGCCGACAACGGCAACGCTGATGCATCGAAATCCGGCCAGCCGGAGTCACTTCCAGAACCGCCGGATTCCGAATCTCCGGTCCCTTCAGGACTCCTCCAAGGAGCTGCATTGGTTGTAATGGAAGCATGCCATCTGGTAGCCAATGCTCCTATCCCTTGTGCTCTATGAGTTATTTTTGCAGCAGCGTTCAAGCAGAGAATGATCACCACCACCTGCACCACCGAAGACACCTGCCCATCCCCATGAACACAACATGTCAGCAGCCTGAGAAGGTGACCGGCACCCGCAGGGCCACTGCTGACTTTACCGCATAGTCTCCACCATTGATGAAGGTGATCTCCAGCTCCGTCGTCTTAACCAGGCTTATGAACTGGACGACTGTGACCAGAAGAAACTGTGTGACGAGGTACAGTCTGAACCTGTGGCTTATCTTGTACAAGTGATGCCGCAGGCGGCCATGTTCTCGCAGCAGCTCTGCGGCATTCTCTTCTCGTTCCAAGAGCTTCCCATAGTCATCAAGGTGCAGGATCTGCAAGCTGCACACAAGGTAGAACAGGACAGAAGCTGAGAAGATGATGGTAGTCACAAAGGCCCATGATGCAACCAGGCAGAGCAGAATCCCGGCCGACAGCCACGGCGGCCGGCGGCCAACGTGCATGAACCTCAAGATCTCTCTGCATATCTTCAACAGGGAGCATGGGATCAACAGCTTCAAAAGCAACCGCAGGGAATCCTGCACCGGAGAAGAAGACATACATTCATTCCTCAGGCATCATCAACTGGGTAACGGAGTAAAAACCACGGCGGAGCTCACTGAAATCCTCTGCGTATACTCAGCTGCGAACCTCTCTGAGTGCCCGTTTTCTGGGTCAACGAAAAGGAACTTCCTGATACCATGCTTTCTCAGGTTATGGGAAACGCATATCAGAGCTGCACCAGCCATACAAGCCTGGGAAGCCACGATCCCGGTTTCGAATCCCGGCGTATCGCAGCCGGAGCAATCCGGGAAGTGAATCATTACCAGAGGGAGGACAACCGCCATCACCAAGAATGACGCCCACGATGCTACAAAGGCGTGAAGTGAAGACTGCTCAAACCCCAGTACAGAGAGGAGAAGATGCAATCTTCCGAGGGCTTTGCTGAAACGCGTCTCCAAATCGTTGCTCCCACTCTCAGAAGCCACACCGGTTATCACGGGGAGCTTCTCCTCCTCCTCCTCTGGACCATCCGCCATGATTGAGGGAAATCCCAGGTGAAGCAATCTGACGAAAGTTGAAGATTATCCGATGATGGGGCTTGAAAACTACACTTGGGTAGTTTTACAAATAATCACAATAAGGGGCCATGGTCAATCTTTCTGTCAACAAAGCTATGGCATACTTCGTTTCATTCTGGCAAGTGTCAAGGAGACATCTTTCTTTGCTCCTTACCATCAAATATATCTCCACAACGTCACCTGGTCCTCAGCAAGATAGGTTTTTGGTGCCGGAGACCAGAAAGGTGACAAAAAAGACTCCATTTCAACACACAAAATTGGGAACTTCAAATTTCCCACAGTTCTAATAATGATTCATGGAGATTATTTGATAATAGTATAGTATGGAGATTATATCACTCACATACTTATTTTTTGAATATGTGAATAAATAAAAAAATAAAAAAAGTTTAATTATATTTATACTAATTAAATATTTAAATATTTATTTTTATGTATCAAATGTTATAATATAATTAATATTAATATACTATTTTCTCATAATTTTCGAAATCACATTAATTCATCCAACATAAAACTAGTGGTCTCGTTGATTTCTTGCTGGTACAAAAATGTGTACAGGTGCACAACTACAATCTTCTGTATATCGCCTGCTTACAAACCAAGCTTTTTGGGCTTGCGTATTTGGGAGAAGCTCTGCTTCATCCCAGGAATGGAAACCGACTGCTGTTCCTTACTCTTCTTCAGCTTCTCCTTCTCTTCCTCCTCCCTCTCCTTCTCCAACTGGGCTGTTCTCAGGTTCTCCATCTCTTCCTCCATTGCACTCTTCTCCTGCTTCTGCTTCTTCTTGTGCTCCAACATGGACGTGTCCGAGTCCTTCACCGAGAAGAACATCGGCCCCATCTCCGCCAACCAGTGCGGCTCCACGCTCGTGGCGCACTGCATGTACTCCTTGGTCGTCAGCACCAGTTCATGGTACACCACATAGTCTGGAGTGTAACCGAGCCCGTACAGGGCGCTGCTGGGATGAAGGTGGCACGGCATTCCGTTGCGGCAGTTCACGTACTCCCCCACGCCTTTCAGGCGGGCTGCATTGTGGAAGTAGGCGGAGCATATGGCTTGTCTCACAATGTCCATGTTTGGCTCACAGGAGGTGACAGGGATCTTCAGTGACTCCACTGTGTCAAGTAGCTGAGACCTCACCTCCCTGGCCTTGCGAAGCCCCTTCACATGAAGGAAGTGATCGTTGCACCAGTCGCCGCGGCATCCATTGACTTCCCACTGCTGGTACACGTTTAGGAGGGTGAGGTGATCGGATTCAGGGACAAAGAATTTCTCCCTGGCTGCATCGCTCTCCTCCGCCCGGTCTTTCGGCCGGAAGAAAACCGACGGTACTGAAAGCATGGATACAATGGTGAGGACTTCCTTGAGACATTCCAGCTTCTCACCCATCAGAAGCATCTTGGCAAGAGGAGGGTCGAGGGGAACTCCACCATTTTCCAACCCATGTCAGTCAAGTCCCCAACGTTGTTTAGAGCTCCCAGGACCCATAACTGGTACATGGAGTTGAGGATGTTCTCCTGAGGAGGGGATCCATGAAGTCGAAATCCAGAAGATTGTCGATTTTCAAGGACTTGAGCAGCAGAACCACATTGCCAAGGTTAGTGCGCTGAATTTCAGGCACAGGGCTTTGAAGCATCTCATTCAAGTATGCACTTTCTGTGTACAGGCGATAGCAGGTTCCTGGTCCAGTTCTTCCAGCTCGCCCAGAACGCTGGTCAGCTGCTGCACGGCTAACTGGGAAAACCTGGAGAGCATCCATACCCATACGAGGATTATAGACTTTCATTTTACTGTAACCCGTGTCGATGACGTAGAAGATTCCATCAACAGTCAAAGATGTTTCAGCGATATTTGTAGCAACAATGCACTTCCGAGTGCCTTCATCAGCCTTCTGGAATATCTTGGCTTGCAAATCAGCAGGCAACTGGGAGTACATGGGCAGTACTAACAGCTTTGGAGCCTCCTTTGTCGAGGAAAGCTGTTCCATGCGCTCAGTCAGAGCATAACAGGTAGCCTCAATCTCATCTTGACCAGTCATAAAGATGAGTATATCTCCCGGGCCACTCGCTATATGAATTGACATAGCCTGTTTAACTGCAGCTTCAACATAATCTTCACAAGGTGTTTTACTATACAATATCTGCACAGGAAAAGTTCTTCCCGGAATGTGAAAGATTGGTACACTGCAAAACAAAAACAAAAAAAATTAAGAGAATTCTTAAGTCTCAAATAAGGAAAACATTACCAAAAAATCATCTAAATCAAAAGCGACTGCATCACCTCCCAAAAAAATTGGAAAACTTCTGGGCATTAAGAGTTGCAGATGTCACAATAAGCTTAAAGTCACGACGCCTAGCAACAACTTTTTTCAGAATCCCAAATAGTACATCTGTGTTCAGTGATCGCTCATGCGCTTCATCCATTACAATGACACTGCATAACAAAAACATTTACAACCATATCAAATGACGCAAATAATAAGTGGAACTGTGGAAGTAACTTTCAAGTATTTCAAAACTACGTATGTCATACCGATACTTTTCCAGATCGGAGTCTTTTAGTGTCTCTCTTAGCAGCACACCATCAGTCATATACTGCAGCAAACAAATCATTAGAAACTTCATATAAAGCAACCTTACGCAGTAACCTTTCTCATAATAACAGACTTCACAGAAACCTAATGAAATAAGAAAAATATTATATGACCTCATGTACCCCTCAAGTAAAGTCACATATAAGCATCAAGGTAAGATATCAAATGAGTACAAATAATATGCATCAAAGTAGCAGTCAGATATACTTGAAAGTGCGCTGTGAAACAAAACATTCCAGACTACCGTATTCCCCACAAATAATTAAGACATTACCTTAATGATAGTTTTGGAGCTGGTTAAATCCTCAAACCGTATTGCATATCCAACTTTTTGACCCAGTTCGGTTTCCATTTCTTCACTAACTCTCTTGGCAACACTCATTGCTGCAACACGCCTTGGTTGTGTGCAGCCAACAATTCCACCGACTGTGTATCCATCCTCATGAAGATACTATAAGCATGCACACCAAGCAATGCTATTAGCACCACTTGAAAATTCTTACAGATGCAAAAAAAAAAAAGAGGGATGAACTGAACGCAGCTCCAAGTATACCTGAGTCAATTGAGTGGTCTTTCCAGATCCAGTTTCACCAACTACTACAATAACCTGATTCTCTCGGACCACCTGTATAGAAAAGTTGGGGCAGTATAAGATTTTGAATTTTCTATAAAGAATGTTACTTTAGACGAGAGAAAAAAAAAGAGAGAGGGAGAGAGATGCTAAAATTCAACAGGAAACTGAAGTGGTCCTAACTTGAAGCAACTCTTCTCGGACTGAGAAAATGGGCAGATATTGCCTCTGCTCTGCTATTGTCCGCGATTTAGCAAATTCACTGACTGGTTCAACTTTTTCCATGTGCTGTCTAAATTTTCCACCTTCTTTATAATCAACTTCTCCTTGATCGCCCACTACAGCAGTATCTGCATCAATCTAGCAACCAACCAAGAAACATACAAAATTTCAGGACACTGTCATTAACTGAGAAAAACAGCACATCATTTTTTGCACACCTGGTCTGCAGTCTTTTGAACTCCAAGAATTTCACCCATTTGTGAACCAGCAAGCTCCCAGAATCTTTTTCTCGATTTATTCATGCTCTGTTTCTCACGTATTTCCCTGACAAGGCGGGATCCATTTCGAGATATTATGGCCATATCTGATGTGGGATCTTTTATTGGTGTTACAGGCTCAGCTTGTTTGGTGAAGACTATCCTTCCATCAAGAAATGGTGGCTTTGTATCTGTCAAAAGAAAAAATGAGAAGTAAAGGCTAAAGCTCCTTCTTAAAAACGGGCATTATGTATAAGGCAAAATGCTAGTGAATTACCATGTACAAGAAGGATAACTTTTCGTTCCTCCTCATCATCAAACTCAGTCTGCACCTCAGTCCCCCGTACTGCTCCCGATCTCAGTAGTTGTCTGTCTTCCCACTGTGCATTGTCAGCTGTGAGCTGGGATAGCTTTTTGCTTTGTGCAAGCGTCATTTTGGTTCCATCCCTTCGCACCTAGGGGTAGATACAGTGGTTGAAATTATATTTTGAATTGGAAAAATGAATTAAGAAGTAATTGGGATTGAAAAGGATGCCTAGACAGCAGCCCAACATGAATCACAAAGAACAATTGCTTGACTACAGTATATAAGACAACAGACTGCTACTGCATGTTCCCAGGAATATACTATGAAAGAGTGCAGTTGATCATCAGGAAAAACCAAGTTTGAGATAGAAAAAGAAAAGTGCGATGAATCTACATCCTATAAAACAAAATCTGGTAGAGGTGGTATTCCTGTAAAAAGTAGAGCATGATCGAGAAAAACCACACAATCAGTAGTCAATTGGCATTAAGAAAAACGCATACCAGCTTTTTCGCCAACTCAGCCTCTTTCTTCTGAAATGATGCCTCATCACCAAGGAAAAAAGATGAACTGTCCGCATCATTCATAGCGCCACCTTCCTCTTGAAGATACCTGCAGGATGAATGCTGGTTAAAATATATCATATTAAAATGCTGTTTATGAAATAATGCTCATCTATAATACACATAGATGACGAAGTCAACCTTACGTGGAACTTACCAAGAACGATCAGAAATATAGTCTATCTCTGAAATCATCCTTTCTGAAATCCCGTATTCCTGTCTTTGAGATAATTCTTCATCCTTGAACAAACAAAAAACGATAGGTAAAAGGTGTAACCTTCAAAAATTCATCCTCAAATGACTGAGGGAAAATGTTCGAGAATATATTAAAACTAGTAAACGAAGCAGTGAGCTTGGTACCTCGGATGAATGCACTTTATCTGAAGTGAATTTAACTTGGCTTGGCCTATTACTATAGTGGGAACTCGCAGACCTTGAAGAGGATCCAGATGCACGAATTGGAGGGGGAGAGGAGCACTCCTGCTCCAAGGTGATGCAGAACCTTCACATAAATATAAATTAGATAAGCACCAAGAGAAAAAAATTAAGGATGCTATAGGAAAAAAAGGCATGAACGATACCATAAGAACTAGGTGTCTGCCCACCCAACCATGGAGACACGAGCCGTGCATCAGGGGAGTTCCCTGCAAGCATAGGAGATCGGAAATGCTGATGGTGGCGACTCCCAGAACTTGGGCTATCTCGATGTGGGGTATCTTTCCATTCCCATCGTCCATCATCCCAATCGGATCTCGCTGTCAATGACATGAATTTTTTAAGAGAATCGACAATTTATTAATATAACCATAAATTTTTCAAAATGAAGCAGAAAGTGAAGAAGGATAGATCGGTATTGATAAAATGAGAAAAAAAGGACTTGCCAGGTGTTGCAACATTCCTATCATGCTTAGTTCTCTTTCTTCCATAGTCTCCCTCAAGCTCCTTGTTCTGATCATACTCAGACGCTCTTGGCGTCCTCCGTTCACGATAGGATTCATAACCATCTCTTGCAGATTTACCAGAGCTTTTGTAGGATCGATCACCATCAAAATCATCTGAACCAGGGGTTTGGATTCTTGATCTTCTAGAAGACGCAATCAAAACCTTTAAAAAAAAAGCATCACGATGTTCACCATAAAGTAAAACAGCATACTATCCTAAAACAAGTATGGATAGAGCATAAAATAAAACTTGTACAGGTAAACATACCTCGGAGCGAAGTCCGCCCACTTTCACCTCTTTTGTTAAAGTACTAGCTGAAAAATAAGTCAATAAAAAGTGAGAATCGCTACCAACGTAACAGAAAAAAGAAAGCAATGTAAACACAATGTGTAATGGCAATATACCACTCTTATGAAAAAGAATGTATGAATTACTATTCAAAGGTAGCAGCTAAAACGTATACCTGGACTTGATCCCTCGAATGAAGTGCTCCCGCGGTATCGCCTGTCAGCGCGAATCTCTTGTCCTTTCGCAGACCCATTCTCCACTTCATCCACTCCTGAAACGGCACTTGCCTCATCTTCAGCCAGAGATGCTGCCATGGATACAACTCTTTCCTTTGGCACCTTGAACAAACCGTCATCTCTCGGTGCAACAGAAGTTCGGCCTGGATAAATAACCAATTACGATCACGAAAAGTTAACACCATCAAACATAACGAAATATCATAGCGGAAAGTCCAATTACGACTACCACATACCAAGGTTCGATTTTCTGAAAATTATTCTTTCCTTATCAGACATGGCCGGCAACCCAAAAAATTACTAATCTGGAAGACAGGAGAAATGCACCATATCAGTTTCTAGTCGTCGTTTATACTGTTCAAGAACAGGAGCATGCAAGCCCCCAAATTCAAACAGAAACTCGATGAAAGACATTACCTAGTAGCCTAGATTTCGCTGGAGTAGATCAAAAGCAAAATCGCGACTTCCCGCTGCAGGTTCGCCGGAAATTTCTTGTCCCGAAAGGAAGGGCTTCGATTGAAGAAAGAAGCTCATTCCACTTGAAATCTCGGCATGAAGAAATCATGCCCAGGCAGAGAGCTTATGATTGGGTTCCATGTCTAGTCCGTGGACCCATAAGGCCCGTTAATATAATTTGTGCCCATGGGCCCGGCCCACCTTCAATATCTTCCCTTTTTTTTTTTTTAGTGTTTTGTGTATTTAGTTGAATTAAATTAGTAGGCATCATCCACCGGGCCGCCGTGCCGGCGTCCAGTTCCCCGGTGACGTCCACGGTGGTCACCACCGTCTTTTGTTTGTGGCCACCCATCGCCATTCCATTCCCCGACTCTGTGTTGTCAGTGAAACAGAAAAATCCCCAACCCATTGGGTTCCATTGCCCCCTCTTTATTCACGGACTGTGCGAGAGAGGTGATAGGTTAGGGTTGTGATTTTGTGCTAGAAGTCAATTTTTTTTTCGTAGTCCAGATCCCTTGGAGGGGAAGCTGTGTCCTCGTTTAGGGTCAAGAGCGCTGAGCCAAGTTTCAGATGGTGGTGATTGTGATTTTATAAGAGTTTCAAAGGTTAAATCATATCTCTATCGAGAGAAATGAAGTTGGGGAATTCTTGAACATTGTGACTTTGTTGGGGTTCATTCCCAAGCTTGGGTTTTTGCGGTTGATGAAGGGAATGCCAAGCTGTTCACATGGAGGCGGCGAGGAGCGGGCAATTTAACGCAGTGAAATTCGCATCAAGAACTCAGTTTCACGGCACCCTCAAATCATCGTCTTTGTGTATGAATCAATCAACAGTGGTGATTTTTGTACAGACAAGAGCTATATTTAAGCCAATGACTTTCTACCAGAGACAAGAATTAAAGCCAACCAGTGGGGGGTCGTAGAAACTCGTACTGAAGTTCTGGCTTGCTGGAGAAGCCTGTTCCCTCAGGGAGAAGTCGCTGGCTTTCACTGGACCTGGTCACAGTATTGTTGTGACTTCTAAAGGTGATGTGTATTCCTTTGGATCTAACAACTGTGGGCAACTTGGAGATGGAGCCATGCCCTCGCCCGATCAGGTTCAGTTTTTTCGTATATGCAACTAGTTTGTTTTACAAACCCCATTGATGCTGCAATAGGCGTGTATGAATTCAGATCCCTCCAAAGCATTCACATTATTCATGTAGTTGCCGGATCCGGCCGGACGATCCTGTTTAGTGATGCCGGAAAATGCTATGCCTTTGGTGAAAATTCATTCACGGAAACCAAACACATGGCTCAAGGGAGCAAATTGGTGACCACCCCTCAACTTGTTGAATCCTCGAAAGGCATCTTCATTGTACAAGCAGCTATCGGAATTTCTTCGCTGCTATGTTGTCAAGAGAGGGACGAGTTTACACATTTTCGTGGGGAGAAAAAAAAACAATCTTTGGTTAGAAGCATACCGGTGGTCCAGATTGCGGCCGCTTATTGCTCCCTTCTTGTATTGGCTTGTCAACCGAACCGCATGTAAGTTCTTTCTCCGGATTCCTTTGTTAGAATCAAAGCATTCTAAACGTGATGCTATTTTGTTATGACAGAGTCTATATGCAATCTGCAAACGAGTTGATCTTAGGAAGAACTTTGTGATGAAGAAACACCTTTTCCCAAGCTTATCTTTTATGGCCATTGTTTGGCATCCCAGCGCAGTGTAATCTGTTGGTGTGGACTGGGCGGCAACCGAGACTCATCGAGCCGCTCCGAAAACTGAATCTTCAGCCTAAAGTGGTCATAGCCATCATCATCAAGCTGGATTCCCTGTTTCATCTTTTCGTCTAGTTCGACTGTAAATAGGGCCCTGTCTGTTAACTGTAAGATTCAGTCAAGGAAATGCAGAGATTAGCATGTAAGAAGCGATGCGTAAGCTCCGTTTCACAAAGAAATGATTCATTCTGTTGCAGACTCAGACTCCAGAACGAACCGAAGGGGAAAAGGCATTAAAGATTTGATCTTTTTGTAGAGGAATTGATTAATGGGGAAAAGTAAAAAAGGGGAAAATATAAAAACAAAAAACAAAAGAGAAAATACGAATCTTTGTTGAACAGATTAGTCTTCGCTCCAACAAATCATTTTCCTGCCCCATATCCCAGATATGTGTCTACGAATTTCTTTGTGCGCTATGGTTATGATGGTCTGCAGTACTGTGCTATGACTCGAAGGAACGATTGACTTTCTTCCCGTAAGTGCTCATCTGATACCTTGACTTTTCTGGGTTCTGGAAAATTGAGCTTCATGTGGTAATTATTGGTCGATTCGGCTACTTTGTCGAACTTTTTTGTGGGTAGTGCGTTGCCCGAGTCCTCCGCGTTGGTTTCGCGTTTATCTTCAAAAAAAATATGGCCTTTTTGGTGTTTCGTGGGGCTTTCGATGGGTTTCTGCTTCGTCGGAGTGTTCGTCTTTGATTTGGCTTCTTAATTTTTGCTGTTTTGAGTACCTTTCTCTTTTTTACACTGAAGACAGGTTATTTTATGGGCTTTGCGTTTCTGTGCGCAGAGAAGGTGTTCATGCTTGCTGAATGTTGAGTATATGTGTCAGTAGCTAATTGCAAGAGTGGCTGAAAAGAGCTCAGAAATGCTAAGAGAGGAAGAGAAAGATGAGGCATCTGGTGGGAGTTGGAAGACATATTCCAGATCGATGTCTTGGACCGAATGCCCACCTCGCAAAACGATCTCTAAGCCTCTGTGGAACAGCAAGGCCAGGGCTTGCTTGCCTCCTCTGCAGCCACTTTGCATCGTCCGCCCCAGTATAGAAGAATGGCCTAAAGCCGGCTCTGATGACATTGGCGTATGGGCAACTCCTTCTACTCCCAGTGCTGCTAATCCTGGATCTGCAGCCCCTTTTGAGACCTCCACTTCAGGTGTGCTTTTGAAAGAGTTTGATGTTCGGAAAAACAGACATTCTCTGTTCGATAAGGAATGCTCTAAGGTTTTGGATCATGTGTATTTGGGATGTAATTCTGTTGCCAAGGATAGAGAGATTCTTCACCAGAATGGGATTACACATGTTCTGAACTGTGTTGGGCACTCCTGCCCAGAATATTTCAAGAATGAGTTAGTGTACAAGACACTTTGGCTGCAGGACTGTCCATCTGAAGATATAACAAGCGTCCTGTATGATGTTTTCGACTATTTTGAGGAGATTCAGGAGCAAGGAGGCCGTGTGCTGGTTCACTGCTGTAGAGGTATCTCCCGGTCAACTTCTTTGGTGATTGCATACCTTATGTGGAAGCAGGGGATGAACTTTACAGATGCCTTCCAAAAGGTGAAAGCAGCCAGAGGAGTGGCTGATCCTAATGTTGGCTTTGCATGCCAACTTATGCAGTGCCAGAAGCGTGTTCATGCGTTGCCTCCAAGCCCAAATTCGTCGCTCCGAATCTACAGGATGGCACCCCATTCACCTTATGATCCCCTTCATCTGGTGCCAAAGATGGTGTGTGAACCAGGTAAGGATGCACTTGATCCTCGTGGTGCATTCCTTGTGATAGTTCCTTCGGCTATATTTATTTGGGTTGGAAGGCAATGCCCACAACTGATGTCTGAGAGTGCCATGAGAGCTGCGGACCAAGCAATTCGATACGAAAGGGCTGAGGGCCGAGCTGTAACTGTCAAACAAAAAGAAGAGACTTTGGAGTTCTGGGATGCTTTCAGTTTTAGAAAAAGTTCAGCTGATGTCTATGATGCAGCATCGGCAAAGGAACCGAGGCTTGCACCGGGAGCTAATGTGGCTCCTGATTCTACACCTTTGGCTCAAAGAAAAGTAGACAAATATGACTTGGATTTCGAAACATTTCACAATGCACTTGCTGGTGGGGTGGTTCCTCCTCTATTATCTGGATCAGAATCTGAGACTTGTGTGCCTACTAGAGAGAGCAGATGGAGCACGTTGAGGGAAAATCTCGCTGGAAAAGATGCAGTAACCCCCTTGAAAATGAACCCTGCACAGATCAAGATGGATGCCATCCCAGAGACACATGAGGAATCTAAGGAACCTGATGGCACTCCAGATGTTTCTAAACCTTCAAGATTTCAACGGGGGTCTCCTAATTCATCAGCTTCATATCTCACCTGCAGCTCAAGGTGGACCAATGATGATATGAAAGAACCAGAGTTTCAGATCAGTCCACTTTGCCGATCTCCTTCCTTCAGTTTGGTAGAGTCGTTTTCTTCGTTTTATCTTCGTAAGCAAAGGTCAAGCTCATCATCTTCATCGGTTTCACCTTCAGCATCAGATTATTCAAGTTCATTCACCTTCTCTCCCTCATCATCTTACTCCTCTGAGTTATCTCCCGCTTCTGGTTCTGCTTACGGTCAACCTTCACCGTACAGACTTCCACCCAGGGATGCTGCTGACACTAGTAGGAACCATAGTGTGATTGGAAACCTTGGTTCACCTGATGCCAATTCAGCAGTAAATGCCGATTCAACATCCCTTGCTGATTCTACTGTTAGCCGCCCACCTCCTTGAGCAGCCTCTTCAACATGGAGGAAGCTCCCCGGAATCCCAAAAACATGAGAAGGGGCACATCCCATATGTCATGATTCGCAGGTAGATGAGCCTGCTGCATTTTCTGCTTCTCTTGTATCATTTCTCTCACGATAGATGAACACTTCCCAGATAGCTGATATGTATATAGATGATGTACACTCTCATTACCAGAGAACCTGGCTGTGTCACTGCCAATTCTACTTTGTATAGGGAAAGTAGACCGCATCCAATCTCCTGTTCTTTGTTTAACGGTTGGGTTTAGCATGAACATGCCCCATAGTTTGTCTTTTGATCCCAGTTTTCAAGTGTATAATAAGAGTTATAAGAGAGAAAATGAAGACATCCAAAGAATCAAATTCTAAACTGCTGCTGCCTGAGATCAGATCAGACACTATCTAAATCCTTAAAGAATAAAAGAATTGTCTTGTCACGTCAGAGCACTGTAATAGCTTAAATCCACCACCATTACCGTAACATCATCCAAGGTTCCTCTTTCTACAGCAGCATCCGCAAGATCCCTACATGCTACCAACAGTTGATCACCATGTCCAGTGTTTTCCACTTGCTCATTCTCTTTACTCATACTATGGTTACTCATCACCCGCATTTGCCTCATTGCTGAAACTCTCATCGACTCCTGTGGTGAAGTTCCGGTTTCACGCAGGATGTCGGTATCCATTATGTTTGCATCTACGAGCACCCTCTTCGACTTCACTAGCGAAGATCTCGGTGATCTTGTCAAATGGCAATCTTTGGGTCGGACGTTGGTGAAAGCGCAGGAACGCGTAAGGATATCTACTGCATCTTGATTGCTGACCTTGTCCCACAGGCCATCCGATGCCAAGATCAGATATTCCATGTCTGGTGTCATGTTTATAACCGTAGAATCTGGCTCGGCCACCACCCATTCTTTCAGATGAGCGTCTCCGATGCTCCGAGAAACGGCAAGGCTCCCTTGTATCCTCCAAGTTCCGCCGTGAATCTCCACAAAACCACCCTGTATGGAAATTTCCAGAGCAGTTTCTTCTCAGTAAAATGTCATAAGATGAAGATGTAGACAGGCTATGTGTTCAAGCTGTTTTTCCATCCAAAATCCCTACGAATACTGAACAAAGGCCGGAGTGTGATGCACTTACTTTATCTTCAATTCGTCTTCGTTCATCTTCTCGGGCTGGCCTATGATCAGAGGTAAGAGCTTCTGCTTTACCTCTTGTGCACAGAACAGCTCTGCAATCTCCCAAGTTAGAAACTACCATCGCCTTCCCATCGATCAATGCAGTGACGCAGCAGGCTCCACCGCTCAAATCCTGCAAAGCCCAGGAATGTTAACCTTATAACTCGAAGTTTGTGAGTGGAAGTGGAGCAGAATCACATCACATGATTAAAGTAACCTGTCTCAAGAATTCCTCGTCGGTTTTCAAGTACCCATCTCTAACAGCTGCTTCCTTGGACGTACTAGAAGGAGAAAGTTCCAACATTTCATGAATCCTGAGATGCAAATTTTCCGCCACAAACTCCGCAGCTTTCCTGCCTCCGTGTCCGTCATACACCCCAAAAAACGCCTGCTTTTTCAAATACCGAAAAAGGGGTCAAGAATCCGGTAATAGAGGAAACGGAGGAGGAGGATTCGCCACTACCTTATCGTCATTCGGGCAAGAGTACACCATATGCGCGTCTTCCATGAACCTCTTCTTCCCTTTCATCGAATACACCGCAAACCCAGAACCCACGCGGCACGAAACACTCGGTTCCCCGACACTAGGGCACGAGATTTCCCTAAAAACATTAGGGATCTCGATCCTGGGCGGCCTCTTCCTCTTCAACGAAAACGAATCCAAATCCCTCACAATCGCCATCCCACGCACTTCCTCCCTTCCAACACAAGAATACTCTGCATTCCCAGCCATGAAAGTTGCCACAAAAAGACCCCCACCCACGAGTGTGAAACAGAGAAGCGTTCAGGTCAATGGACTCGGTATCACGGCTACAGCTCTCGCTGTCGGGCTGGGTCGGCGCCCCATGCTTATAGCCGTTGGGGGCAACGAGATGATGATGTCCCGGTCAAACGTTTGAATAATTAGTTGATTTTTATCTGCTGATTATGCTCCAAATCACGAAATTAAAACCGTCATTATAATCTTTGACCACTCGGATTTCTGTAATTATCTTTTTAATCGTAATTAGGAAAGTTTTCCGGTTTAATAATTGGGAAAGAAATTTTGACTGTAAAAAGAAAAGTTGGAATTCGTTTGGAGGAGATCTCGGGTCGGGTCAAGTCAAGGCGGGTAGATATTTTTCCTGATTTTTTCTATTACATTCTTTTTTCGGCCCCATGAATTTGACGACATTCTTGGATTTCGCTGATTCGCCCCCACACAACAAGAGAATTCCTTTTTTAGTCCTTTGACTTCCTTCAATTGTAGTATGCACATGTTTTAGCCTTTTGGGTGAGTCGGTGAGTGCTTGAGTTTCTGGTTTACAATTTCTAAAAATTTTTCAATTTTTTGAAATATAAACCGCTCATATTTGATAATAAAATTATTTTGGAACATTTTTTTAAAAGATAAAAGTTATTTCAAATAAAATCAATATTAAAGCATAACAATACTGTATTATATTCACTTATATGATAAATTATAAATTATTTTTTAAATATGTGTTCGTTTAATCTATCGAATTCTTAATCTTAATAATTTGTAGAAAGATCATACAAAGCATGAAGACTATCAAGGAAAGTGAGAGGAATTTGTTCTCTTGGATAGATTATTGTACAAGAAAATTCGGTTGAAGGATTCCGTACTTGAATTTTCCACGAGATGATAGTTTGTAGGAATATGGTTCCCATGCATGAAACTAAGGAAAGTTGTACAAGAAAGGGCATTGAGGATCCTGAACCCTAAAGTCAGTATCTATTCCCATGCATTACCCTGACAAGGAAAAAGCAGAGATGATGCTTGTTCCTGGTGCTTGAGAACCTTCCAAGTTGGGAGTCCCTCTCCCCTCATTCCATGGATCCATTCATCGCCCAAGCTTGCTTCATCTCCCATCATGAGTCCACAGTTTCGCTTGGTGGGAGCCGTCCATGACGGAGCTGCGAAGCTTGCCACCGGAGCACGTCGAAGAAGCTTGCATCGTGGAAGCTCTCGAAGCTTGCGGGCATCGCCGGGACATGGCGATAGTGAGTGGGTTCGATGGATTCCTCCAAGGAGCCGGCCTGTTTGTTTTGATTCATCTGAAGATTCGATCCGTTGTCTTCGAGTTCGAGAAGCCATTGTGTATGTTCCTCATTTTTCTCGTACCAGCTTTCAGGGCGGAGGAGTCGATCGCCCTTGTAGCTACTACCGAAGTCGGAGTGGTGGCCATGAGGAGGAAACGCCTGCATCTTGTTGAAGCTGCTCTGTTTGGATGATTGGAAACGTTCACTGATCTTCCTGGTTTGATTCTTGTACAGAGGAAAATGGTGTGAGCTTTTGATCAGCAATTCTGTTGATTTATAGGCATCAGATGGTCTTCTTCGCATCCCAGAAGCCAAAGGCAGAAGAAGAGATTAGCAGATTGAGCCCTGAGCTTCTTTTGTAAGAACTACATCTCCGGCATCAAATTCCGGTAGCAGAAAGAACTGGGGTTGTCTGGTTCAGATTTACCACTCTTTCATAATGAAAAGATGAAGCTCTTGGAGTCGAGATCGAACTGTACATCACATTACAACACCGGCCACCGTGGTAACCATCCATCAGCAACATCAACATTTCAAAAACTACAGCTTTCTGCGAAGAACTGTCGCTTGTTTCAGCGTCGGCAAAACAGAGGTGTCCCTCCCCAAAAAGCTCGCATTCTACGCTATATTTTCTTGAAGACACTGTCCAGCGCCGCCTTGAAATGGGTCACATCCGGCGACTTTGGATTCGATGCGTCGGCCAGGCCTTGCAGCAGCCTCACTACATCAGCAGTATCATCCAGATACCACTTGGCCTTGCTTGGTTTCTGGCCCACCGTGCAGGCAAACACCTCTGCAGAAGGAGGGAGAGAAGAACAAGAAGTGGTGCTTGATATTCTCTCGAACATATCTTCGTCTGATCGGTCGTCCCCAATGCATATAACGAAATTGGGTGCCTCGCCTTTTGTTGACATCAACGAGAGCACTTTGTCTACAGCCGTCCCTTTGGTCACCCCCTGTCAAGCAGAGATTCAGTATTGAAGTTCTGGGAGAGTGGTTTCTGTACGAGCAACTAGAGCATACCTGTGGCTTAACTTCGACAATCTGTTGTCCACTGCATACAACTGCAGGTTCATTAGCAAGAACAGTTTCCAGATGATCTAACAGCTCCTTCGATTGGCACGAACCGAAGTCCGGGTCGGCGTGCTGGTAATGCCATACGGATGCACTTTCTTTGATTTCCATTGAGGATCCATCGGTTGTTTCAGCGTACACCTTCATTATAGGCTCCACTATTCCCTTCCAGTCAAGATCAAGGTCTAGTGATTGCCATTCAGAGAGTTTGTTCAGCCTGAAAAAAGTAGAAGCACAGTATTGTTATGTATGAACATCAAGAACAGACAACGGAAACTGAATAGAGACAGAGCCATACTTCATGAAATAGCCATGTTCAGCAGCCAGACCAAGTTTCTCACATGGAGAGAGCCAGTCACTGAGAGCATCCCTTCCTCTCCCACTAATTATGAACACTGTGTTCTTAGGATCATCACAGAGGGAATTCAGAGCATCAATCACTTCAGGACTGGGAGATCTAATGAGTGAGGATTGAGGTACAATGGTGCCATCATAATCAAGAAATATAGCTCGTGTGCCTGATTTTTTATACGTTGACACAACATGGTCGATAGAAAGCTTCCTAAAATTAGGAGAAAGTGAGATGACCCTAAACTTCAGGCCGAACCCATAGCCCCGATAGCGCTTGTAGTAGTGCTCCTTGCAAGCTCTCTCCAAGTCCCTTGTGAAGCTTTGAGCCCAGTAAGCTACATTATGAGAACTAACATACCGGTAGTGCTTTTCATGCCTCAGCCTTTTTTCAGCATCAGACATTGTGATTGCAGTGTTCATCGCCTCTGCAACGGAGTCAATATCCCATGGATTCACCCTTATTGCTCCGCTCAGAGATGGAGAGCAACCAATGAATTCAGACACAACAAGCATGCTAGTTCTAGGAAAATCTTGTCCCTTAGCAGCAGCAGTAGCTACTGCATGAGATGCCCCCTGCCTGCAAACTATGTACTTATAAGGGACCAAGTTCATACCATCCCTCACAGCATTAACTATGCAACAATCAGCCAAAGCATAATAGGCAGTCTTCTCACCACGTGGGACATGTCTATCAATCAAAACCACGGGCTCGTAATCAGGGGAACCATGGACCTCATTGATTTTCCTTGCGATTGTGTATGTTTCTCTTCTTGCTTCCTGCACGTCTTTACCTGAGCTTCTAGCAGGGTTGACGATCTGAACCAACACTGCCTTTCCTCGCAGCTTCTCATGCAGCTGTAGTAGACGCTCAAATGCTAAAAACTTGAGGCTTATACCTTTAAATATATCCATGTCATCAACTCCCAAAAGTAGAATCTTGTTGTTGAACTTTTGACGCAACTCTTCTATCTTTTCAGATGTAGAAGACATATTTAGAACAGACTCCAGCCTCCCCATATGAATGCCTGCTGGAAGTATCTTGATATATACCGTTCGGCCGAAGTAGTCAAGACCAATGTGCCCTCTCTTAGATTCATAGTTTAGGCCAAGCATTCGACTACAACAAGATAAGAAGTGACGTGCATAGTCAAAGGTGTGAAAACCTACCAAATCACAGTTTAGTAGCCCTCTCAGGATTTCATCTCTAACAGGCAGTGTTCTATATATCTCTGATGAAGGAAACGGACTGTGAAGAAAAAAACCAAGCTTGCTTCGATAATGTCGCTTCCTGAGAAATGTAGGGAGTACCATCAGATGGTAATCATGAATCCAAATGAAATCGTCATCCGGATTAACAACTTCTATAATCTTATCAGCAAAAATTTTGTTTGCAGATACATAAGCCTGCCACAGTTGCTTATCGAAGCGATCTCCATGGTCAACGCACATAGGTAGCATGTAATGAAAAAGAGGCCAAAGCTGCTGCTTACAGAAACCATAATAGAAACTCTCCATGATGTCACGAGGAAGAAATGTGGGTACACATCTGAACTCTTCAAGAAGTGTCTGTGCAACTTCTTCCTGCTCATTCGATTCTATTTCCACTTTCAATGAACCAATGTACAAGACCTCAGTTTCAGGTGGAAAACCATCCTTCAAATGTAACAAAATTGAGTCCTCATCCCAACTAAAGATCCACCTATTAGTTCCACTGTCCCTCTGAGCCTGCAGAGGCAGCATGTTTGCAACTATTATTTTCCGCTCATGACAAACAGGTGACGGGGACTCCATGCCACCACTGGCATTAAAATCTGGTATAATTCCATGAAGAGCCAATGCCCTTGGAAGGCCTCTAGGGGTTTGGAGAACATCAGTGATTTCTCCAGAACCCAGATTAAGCAAATTACCACATGAACTTGATGGCATCGGATTAGCAAATCAACTGAAGACACTGCAAAATTTCTGGTCACTGCCAATCAAGGAGATGCATGAAATGAGAACATTAAAATATCGGCCAAAAAGGTAAAAAGAGCAACTTCATATATACAAAATGAAGTCTGCTGTGTCCGGATTCAATATTCAATGCAATAATTCAGTACTGTAGCCTTATTCCACACCTCCCACGTGCCGCTTTGTCTTAAACATCGTACAGGATTCAACATTTTTACAAACAGAAAAACAAAGAACAAGGCAAATTAATGGAACATAAAAAGGATAAAATACTGGTACAAAGACTACACAGATAATAATAATAAAGAAGGAAAGCCTGAGATGCATAAGCGTGATCTTCTAGCCAACAGAAACTTACGTGTTGACTTAAAATGGTTTCTACGAAAAAAGTGCCCATTTTCAATGGGAAAATACGAAATCTACACCATCAAATTTGCTTTTGCAACCAAGAGCACAAACACTAATCTCTTAAAAAAAAACTAAAATAAAATAAAAAAGCACCACCAAGTAGATCAATATCCAGTCTTCCCACGCAGCGAAGCAAGATCCCTAGAATATCATAGTCCACAGTAAAAACCCCCAAAAAAGTAAACTGCTTCAAGTTCCCCCACCAAAACAAATACCGCCACCAAAAAAAACTACAAAATAGGACTTTCTTTGACCCAAACCACAAATCATCACCAACGAAAAAAAACAAAAAAACTGAGAATAAGAAGAAAACGAACCACGCGGTATCGTAAATCCACTCGGCGTCTGAAAGCTGATACCTCGAGAAGCAAATCGACTCAGCGCTAGAGAGAGAGAGAGAAAGAGAGAGAGAAGAGACGAAAATGGTAATGGTTTTCTATGGGCAGAGAGAGAGAGAGATTATTTATTCGGGAAGAACGGATAAACACAAGTAGTTCAACGTGGCTGGCGGAGCGTACAAGTCATAAAGGCGCAGAGTACAACACGGATAGGACGCCTTCTTTTTCCCGTTGGATAATTCACAAATATGTAATAAAAATGAGGTGGATAATGCCGAGCAGACGTGGATAAACAAACGAATACCCATTCTTTTTTCCCTTTTTCTTTTTCTAAATCAACTATTTTTTCAATAATTATCACCATTTACAAGTAAATTAGTTAAGTATACTCCAATTTATTTGCAGACTAGCTCTATTTGGTAAATATTAATATATTTTTTAAATAAATTTAATTTTTTATATACCATATTTAGCACAATAAAAATAATTCTCATCATTTATGAGTAAATTACTGAAATAGCTAATTTTTTTTTATTTATAGCATATACCTATTTGATAAATATTGGTATGATAAGCCTATTTTATGTATTTATTTGTTAAATATTTGTATACCATATTTAACACAATAAACATAATTCTCATCATTTACTAGTAAATTAGTGAAATAGCTTATTTTTTATTTAAAGAATAGTTATATTTATTAAATATTGGTATAATGACACTACTTTTATATTTCTTTGTTAAATAATTTTATTTTTTTGTATACCATATTTAATATAATAAAAATAATTGTAATTATTTACTCTCTTTTTTAAGAAACATTCTAAATCTACCAAAGAAACAGCCAACATCTTTATAAAAAATTATATTGTATTAAAGCTATGTTGTGTATTTGTTTTAAATAAATAATATTTAACAATCAATTTTATTAAGATATATTTATTTTTATACAATGTTATTCATTATATCTTAAAAAAAATCTCGTACAAAATTACATATTTATTCTGTTTTATTCTCCTTAATATGTGTTTGGAATTATGTATCAAAATGGATTTCCCTATTGAATTACTGTGATTTTATGGGATTAATATTAATTGTTGGAGTAAGATCAAGTGGAATCAATGCTTTAAAATTTCAGAAAATTTTGAATTTCTTCTTTTTTGGGAATCCAAAATATTTTTAAATATATGGATCACATCTGAAATTCAATTTTTTTTTCCAAATTTGAAAAAATTGGGAAATTAGGTGTTTCCTAGGTACATGAAAATTGAAATTCCCCAAAGAGGGTGTGTCCAGGTGCATTATATAATATATATATATCTCTATTTAGGTCTTTTTTTTGAAAAAATACTTTAAGATGTACTTTTAATAAAATTGAAGCCAAGTTAAATTATTAAAAATAAAAATTATTTTTATATTTATATTCTCTTTAAAATAAAATTCATTGTATCTGATAATAAAGATGTTTATGAAACGTTTTCCAAAAAATAAAAGGGGTTTAACTAAATTTATAGATTTTTAAATATAAAAAATTGTAAATTAATTAGTCTGTTTAAAAAATTTATAATTTAAAAAAATATGAATGAGCTGTTGTTCAGTAAATTTCTATAAAATTAAATTTTATATTGTATAATATTTTAAATAAATGAGTGGATAAGGATAAGCCAGTAGAGTCGGTTTGACCGGCGTCGGCCAACGCCACGACACCACGCAGCAGCCCCTGATTCCTCGGGGGATGTGGGCCACGTTTAACCTCACCGCCATGTGACCGTCACGTGCCCCTGGGCCCCACTCTAGCCGGTTCTGCACGAGGGCGGCGTCTCGTGGAGACACGCTCTCTTTTCCTCTTTCTTACCTTCCGATTGGGCCAGCGGTTTCTCGCCGAATAAGGGGAAGAAAACCAACCTTGCTCCCATCCCATCTTGTTAAGCAGGGGCCCACACGGTGGACGCTCAAATTCTGATTATTTTCGTTTCATTAAAAATGTTTTAAAAAAAATGGTTCAAAAATTGATAAAAGCGGATATGAAACTGTTTCAAAATTCAATGTTTCTGTTTTAAAAAAATTATGTTTTCAATAAAAATCATTTCAAAAATAATTAATTTGAAATAGAAACTGAAATAAACAAACTTTAGTATTTTTAATTATTCAATTTGGGACCAGGCCTGAGGCATGGCGAGATCACTAGGTCTGCGTTGCTTTTGGGACCAGCTCTTCGGGCCCAAAATGGATGGGAATGCATTATTTGCCTGCGGGCTCGGGAGACGAGGGGAGATTGGGGGTGAGTGGCTTCAATGGCGACTCACTCACACTTCCTCTTCTTCCTCTCCTTCCTGGGCTTACTGATCATCCACTTTGCCTGCGACGGCTGCCATGGAAGCCCGGGCCGGAGATTGAGCTCCGCCAGGCCGCTACCGTGTACCGACAATCCCCATAAGGGCTACGCCTTCTGCAACGTTTCTTTGGAGTTGGAACAAAGAGCTGGATCCCTCGTCGCTCTCCTCACACTCGACGAGAAAATCCAGCAGCTATGCAACAACGCCTCCGCGGTTCCCAGGCTCGGGATCCCCGCGTACGAGTGGTGGTCGGAGTCGCTCCACGGACTCGCCGGGAATGGCCCGGGGGTGACGTTTGATGGCCTCGTGAAATCCGCCACCGTCTTCCCCCAAGTGATTCTCACCGCCGCCTCTTTCAATCGCGGCCTGTGGAGGGCGGTGGCGTCTGCTATCGCGGTGGAGGCTATGGCGATGTACAATGTGGGTCAAGCTGGGTTGACTTTTTTCGCACCGAATATCAATATCTTTAGGGATCCCAGATGGGGAAGAGGCCAGGAGACTCCAGGTGAAGATCCCATGGTCACTTCTGCTTTTGCAGTGGAGTATGTCAGAGGTATCCAGGATTTAGATGGCAGGGGCGATGGGCAACTGAAGTTGTCTGCCTGTTGCAAGCATTTCACAGCTTATGATCTGGAGAAATGGGGGCAGTTCAACAGATACAACTTCAATTCCATTGTAACCTTCCTTGTGCCACACAGAGTTACTTTGCTCACACTTCCTTTAATAGATCCCATTTGCTCCGATTTCAGGTTACTCCTCAGGATATGGCAGACACATACCAGCCTCCCTTTCAGAACTGCATACAGAAGGGTGAAGCTAGTTGCTTGATGTGTTCTTACAACTCAGTCAATGGGGTACCAATGTGTGCGAATGAGAAGCTTTTGCGGAAGGCGAGGACAGACTGGAATTTGAGAGGGTGATCTTTTTGAATATGCTTGTCCATCCATCATAACCAAATGTGATGATCGATCATAAGGACTAAGTCCAACATCTTGTGCCACCAGATACATCACCTCGGACTGCGATGCGTCTGCTACGATATTCGAGAACCAGAAATATGTAGCAACCCCTGAGGATGCTGTCTCTGTTGCCCTTAAAGCAGGTTTTATAAGACTCAAATTGTGATCTCGAGCATCAATTCAAGCTTCCTATCTGTATACTGATTCTGAACTGATGCAGGAACCGATATAACATGTGGTACTTACATGTTGAGGCATATGAAATCTGCATTTGAGCAGGGGAAGGTGTTGGAGGCTGATATAGATAAGGCTCTTCTCAATCTGTTCTCTGTTCAGATACGGCTTGGACTTTTTGATGGACAGTCTTCGAGGAATCAGTTCAGAAATCTGGGACTGAAAGATATATGCACTCCAGAGCATAGAACACTGGCACTTGAAGCAACAAGGCAGGGCACTGTTCTCCTAAAAAATGATCATAACTTCCTACCTCTGCAAGCTGATCACATTGCATCCCTTGCCGTTATCGGGCCGATGGCAAATTCAACCGTGCTTGGCGGTGGATATGCAGGTTCAGATTTCTGCTGCTTCAGTTTCATCTTCATCTTCTCCTTTTGCCGAGAAGAGGATTCTAAATTTTGATGCTGTATAGGAATTCCATGCCAGGCTACGAGCTTTCTTGAGGGTTTTCAAAACCATATAAGCAATGTCCAATATGCACCTGGCTGCCAGGACATTGGCTGCAACTCGACTGTTGGCTTTGCAGAAGCTGTTTCAGCTGCAAAGCATGCAGAGTATGTTGTCGTTGTAGCTGGCTTGGATCTTACCCAAGAAACAGAGGATCTCGATAGATATAGTCTTCTGCTACCCGGTTATCAGGAAGAACTGATCACTAGGATCGCTGCAGTGAGCCAGAAACCACTTGTTATAGTGCTTACCGGTGGAGGGCCAATCGATGTCTCATTTGCTAAGAGTGATTCCCGCATTGGTAGCATCCTTTGGATCGGTTATCCTGGAGAATCCGGCGGCAAGGCGCTTGCAGAAATTGTCTTCGGACACTACAATCCTTGTAAGTCTTCACATCACAGAAAATGCTCACTGTCATTTGCCTTCACAGCCATGATCAATACATAAAACTTCGAACTGCAGGTGGAAGACTGCCAATGACTTGGTACCCAGAGTCATTCACATCTGTTCCGATGAACAACATGAATATGAGGCCAGATCCTTCTCTTGAGTATCCGGGAAGGACTCATCGATTCTACACTGGAGAGACAGTGTTTCAGTATGGAGAAGGGCTGAGCTACACAAAGTTCAGGTACAAGCTTATATCAGCACCAAGAGAACTAACCATTCAACAGACAATCAATCTTCACCAAACAGCGAACAGAGAGGATTATATCAAAGTCTTTGAAGTAGCAGACTGCAATTCATTGAGATACCAAGTTGCTATTTCTGTGACAAATGAGGGAGACATGGATGGAAGCCATGCTGTTCTTCTTTTCTCCAAACCTCCAGAGGTTCTCAACAGTTCGCCTAGAAGAGCACTGATCGGATTCCAACAACTTCACATTGCTTCTGGGGAGACAGCAACAGCTGTGTTCATGGTTGATCCATGTGAGCATCTGAGCTTTGCAGACAGGAATGGTGACTTGATTCTTCCCATTGGCCATTACATTCTTCTATCCGATGATATTCAACATCTTCTTTCTATTCAGACTCTGAAGGTTGAAACCAAACAAAAGATCGTTGATTTTGCTTGACTTTCATGATCGACGCTTCTCCTCCTGTGTGTAAATAAGAAGTATAGGCGATGAACATGAACATCCAAATCATTGAAACAACAAAATAGTTCAAAATTTTCATAACATCACAGTTTGGCTAGAAGAAGATGCGCAAATCCAGCCCATTTCAGACGATATCTAAAGCAAGTACTCAAACTACAACATCAACACGCTCAAACTCAATCAAAGATAAGTTGTTGGTTTGGTCCACAGAGAAGCTGGCAGGTTCCAGGACATCAATCCTGCCAGTTCGATCCACAGCAAGCCTCATCGATCCCTTGAACATGTCAATTCTTGCCTTTGAGAGGAGAAGAGTGTTGCCTTCTTTTGCCAGGTCCACTGAATGATGAATGCGTAAGTGTATGTGTGAAAAGAAAAATAAAAAACATTGATACAGAAACAAATGTGTCAGGCTTGTAAAATTATGCATACCTTGATCATTTCTTGCATTTAAAACAATAATCCCAGTTTCATCTCCAACCAAGCACTCAGCAAATCGCCCCTGGCTTCTGCTTTTCTGCTGAACAATCTTCGCATCGACAACTTTTACAGTCAAGGTAAGCCCAGCACTCAATGGGCGGAGCTCATTTATCTTTGTGGTTTGCTCCTTGTCCGCCATTTAGTAATACCAAACACTCTGCAGTAATCCTGCAACATGAAAAACAAATCAGACCTTATTCCCAGTACAAAAAATAACCATAAATGAGCTTAACACGAACACGCTTAATCAATTCAATGAAATGGAGCATCAAACCATCAAATTTTTTCCACACGAGCTATATCATTTTCCTGAGTTGAGAATTGCAAACAAGGCCAACCATCGTTTACAGGAATCGGCGAACGCAATAAACAATGATAAAAAAACCAATAGAAAGGCCATTGGATCGATCACACAATCATTACCTTTTCCGACAAACTAAAATCCTATTCATGCAGATCAAGTAAGAAATTTGTACAACGACTCAACAAACAATCCAAAACTCCACAGAGACATGAAAATCCAGAGAAACAGAAAATATCTTTTTGAAGATACCACCAAATTCCACCCGCAAATGAAGCGTTGAAAGAAAAACCGAAATCCGCAGCGGGCTTGAAGAAGAGCAGAGATGTCTGACTTCAAACCGACGGGAAGAAAGATCTTTAGGCTCACTGCAAAAAGACACTAGGCCCACCCACCACAGTGTCGGCCCAACATCCATTTTTACCATTATGCCCTTCCTTCATATTTCATTATTTTTCTTATAAAAATATGTTTTGTGAATAAAATATTTAAACAAAAAGGACAATTTTAGTCTGACAAATTTTTAAAATCTATTTTTACTTTTTAAAATTATTTTTGAAAAATAGAAATAAAAAATAAAAGTAACTAACTATTTATTTTTTCAAAAATAATTTTTATAGTTATAATTTTAAAAATGTTTTTAATAAAATTATTTTTATAATTAAAAGTATTTTAAAATAAAACTATTTTATTTCTGAAAAATAGAAATATATTTTAAAAATTTTCCAGAACAATGGTTTAATATCATCTCTTTTGTAATATGCTCTAGTATTTTAAACCATTGGTTCGGATTAGACCCGAACCGGTATTTTAGTGGTTGCATCCAATTCTATTTTTTTACTTTTATTTTCTTACTTTTTTTAGTATGATGAAGACTGAAAATGAAAATGTCGGGTTTTCGAGGACCAAACTGAAAATTCTCTGAAAAAAAGTGTCCCGATATGCATGCGTATAGGGACACTTGAATTCTTTCTTGTCTACATAAATATTATGCAGATCTACGTGGTGGTCATTGGAAAAGGGTGGCACTAGACGAATTTAGTGGAAAATGAGGGTGAGGTTGCGAATTCTTGCAACCTCAATGGCCTGAACATGAATTTATTTAACACCCCCGTAAAATCAAAAATAACAAAACCACCTTGTCGGCCTCCATCTCGTAGGCTTGTGCTTGGTTTTTCGTTGAACTCAGAAACGCCATAACCAAGTTCCTTGATGCTGAACCGGGAACCCCAAATTGCACGAGTTCGGCTGAAGTTCCTCGCGGGTTAGCAGTGGTTGCTGGAAGGGCATGCCTTCTTCGTCAGAGAAATCTGGTTTCAAGCATAATGGGGAACTCCCTTCGGAGTTGATTACGTCACTTTTCACCGAAGTCGCCGGAGGGGGTGTATCCGGGAAGATTGGACCACCCTCCTGTCTGTTCCCCAGCAGCTTTTGGGTAAGTCGATGGACCTGAGTTTAAGGGAATTTTATCACAAACGGTTCGGATTATCAGTAGAAGGGAAAGGGACCTGGTTCCTGAGCTTCTGGTTCTCGGCAAAAATGGCAACGTGATCTGAGTTCAGCTTCTCGTACTGGGCTCTCAGGGTGTCGTATTCCTTCTCGAGAAGACTGGATTTGCAACGGGCTCTCCGATTTTGAAACCAAATCGCGACTTGTCGTGGATGCAATCCAAGCTCGTCAGCAAGTAGCTGTTTTCTGTGCGGTCCAAGCATGGTTTCGACTTCATAGACCTCCTCAAGAGCCCGAACTTGTTCCGGCTTCAGTCGCCGTTTCTTCTCCTCAAGCTCATCAGACTGCCCCTCCACGTTCCCTGTAAGCCTGTCCGCATCAAAACCAGTGGTCGAACCTAAAGGAAAGGACTGAATGCTGAAAGACTCACCGCCGAAGACTTCCCTGGGTGAAAATTCATTTTCAGATATGGGACTGAGATCCTCCATAGCCTTCTTACTTTCTAGCAGAAGCGCTGCCACTCTTCTTCCGGCAGCCAGTAAATATATGGAGGGAACTGAAGGCAGGGCATCCCAAATAAGATCCGGTTTCCTGGTCGGAGCAACGAATCATTTTTAATACGATATTACATTATGATATGCAATTTAATCCAACGGGGATGTAGCTCAGATGGTAGAGCGCTCGCTTAGCATGCGAGAGGTACGGGGATCGATACCCCGCATCTCCATACGACCTGAAATTTTATTATTAAATAATAATTTTTGTAAAAATAATTTCAAATTTTCCCGAGGCAGAATGTTAAATGAGTTTTAAAACAGTTAAAACAGGGAAACGTGACCTTCGTGGAGGCTGCAAGATGCATAAGCTCTTCGTGAATCCCTTCCTCGGGGATGTGAGAATCCATCTTCCCTTCCTCGTCGCCGCTCTGCCATGTGTGTCCGGCGATGCCCCCGGGGTATCTCCTCCTCCCCTTCCATCCGTATTTGAAAAACCTCTCAAATCCGCCGATCTCGTGCTGCATGCTAAGGAATCAAGTCGTCAATACAGAACTCCCCGTCTCTGTGCCGTCTGCAAAGATACGATAATGAGGAACTTCAACGTCACTAGATCGCATGCCATCCTTTTCGCCGCCGACGATCACAATTTCAGTATCAACTTTCTTCAGTCGTGTTCTTTTTTTATTAGGTAGATTCAGAAATCAGAATTACCGGTGTTTCACCCAACACACCGCCATCGACTCCTCCACCCGCGGCGGCGGGGCTGGGCTTTATTCTTCATCGGCTGGTACGGTATTTTTCGATCTAGGGCTCCATTCCTCGTGATTTAGTTTGGTTACGATTATATTCCGCATTGTCAGGCAGTGCCCTTCGTAGCATTGATTTTGCAAGTGACTAATGGGTTTTCGAACGTGAATTACCCAACCGCGGAAGTAATTGTAAGGCAGAGAGAGGCGGCATAATCTGCTAGAAGTACATGATGCTGGGTGCCAGACTAAGCAACCGATCGAGTGTTTCGACGGTGAATTTTCTCGCAAACAGGTAACAAATGTTTGTGAGCCGATCGTTGTAGTTGCACTTGGACCAAGTTCTCAATCGGTTGAGTAGCTTCGATGAGATGTCATCCGCTGAAAATTGGAGTGGATGAGGTCCGCCTCTGGACCAGTCAACCCATGTCAGTGTTCGATTGGAGTTCCTCCTGGCGAACTTCTTCGTGATGAAGGTAGGCAAGTAATGTTCATCTGAGTAGCATGAATCTGTGCAGAAGCGTTGAAAGATGTTGGAGTAAAGACGATCGGAGACGACCTGGATGGCGAGTTTCCGATCCATCTCGAACCACTGTGCCCCCTTTCGCCATTGCTCCTCCGTGACGAAGGGGCGCATGCGGGGATTGTAACGGCCACGTCCGACGGGGCCTGCCTCGTCGAAGGACTGAACGAAGGATTTGGTTGATCTGGTGAGGTAGTAGTAGACGGTGGTGAAATTGTAGAGGGGGATGCAATTGTCGGATAACAAGACGAATCTCTGATTGGATATGTCCAGTAGTGCGTTCGCTAGTAGCCGACGCTCCGCTTGCACCATGCTGAAACTCCCCCACACCACCGTCTGCTGCGAAGGTAATTAGTCAGCTTGGATGTAATGTGCATCAATGGATGAATAAGAGTGAGTTTACCTTGCTAGGAATGTTCCTGCCGTGGAAGACAGAGAGCGGCGGAGCCGACCAATTTACAGACGGCGGCGAATGCACGTAAATCGAGAAAAGTCCATCATGACCCTTGAAGAACATCTCCCACAGGGGAGCCAACGGCAGATTGCTCCTCGTCAGAAACATGTAGGCGACCTTAGGCGTCCTGGGGAAGGGGTAGATCTCTATCCTTGGCCTCATAGACGCTCTCCATAGCAACTCCTTATCCGTCATGTCGTGCCTGATCTCCGGCACCCTCAGGTACTCCCTCAGCCCCATCCGCTGCGGCGGCGGCGGCGGCGGAGATGTTGAGACCGGAACAATTATATGGGGCAGCGACGTCGAGGAGGAATACCGCACACTCAGCTGGGGAACATCCGTGTCATCTATGAAGAGACTCAGGGTGATCCCAATGGCAATGCCGACCCCGAAGAAGAGCGTGTAGATCACAAAATGGATCTTATGGCTGGCGTCTGATCTGCTGCCCCCTGGAGACTCTTTCGTCATCGTTTCTCCAACATCCGCCGGCCTAGACACAATCTACAGAATGAATTCGACAGGTTGGATTGTAATAGTTCGCAAGGATACAACGCCAAATGCTTTCTGATTTCATTGTCTTCTCTCGTCTTGTCTGTTTTCAGACCCGGAGGAGAGTAGCAAGGCATTGGATAACTAACTACCCACGATTCACAATCAAACCATGGAACGGATTCCGTCTTTCCAGGGGAAGTCATTCTTCCAACATTCAATCTGTAAGCTATTAATAGATGTGGGTTGGAGGAGTGACTTCCCCTGGAATTACGGAAACTGTTGCATGGTCTATTTGTGAATCGTCTTGGTGTTGGGTAGTTAGTTATTCAGTATCTTTCTCCTTCTGTCTCGAAACAGACAAGACGATGGAAGGGAATGAGAATGGAAACATTTACTGTTACTTACGTGTGAACTATTATTACAATCCCAATCTGTTAGAATTCCTTCTGTACGTTGTGTCTGTGTAGGAGAAAGGAAAGAATTCCATGGATCTCATGGTCTGCCCATTTCTTGTCTGTGTTTCTCAGACCTGAAAGAGAGAAGAATGGGATTGGATAACTAACTACTCAACACCATGTCGATTCACAACCAAACCATCAGTTTCCATGTTCGCAGGGGGAGTCACTCTTCCACCATTCCAAAATATTCATAGAACCACCTATTAACTGCCTACAGATTATTGTAGTCATCAGTGACTCCAACATTTCAAAAGTATTTCATTTCATCATGTGTATTGTTGGTTGATGCAAAGCAAAGTGTACACAAATGATAAGGCTTTGAGTTCTACGGCGGCTGCATTGTCAACCAGATGACTGAGCAATAAGAGACCACTGGGAGAAAGGGCAAGAACCTCACATACTCACGCAAAACTTGGCCTTTACAGAGCTTCACGGAATGATGCTACAAAAGGAGATCCGGGACGGTTGGTGATTGTGCTCCAATGGTTGATTCTCCCTGTGGTCTTTGCTGTGGCTTGCTTTTATGCCGATGACTTTCTCTCTTTTTCCTATTTTTCCCATCTACTTGTGTATCTTTTCCAGTCGATTGGTGCTTCTTGTGGTTACCATGGAGGTGGTGTTCTTTTCTTCCTGGAGAATGCAGATGCAGGTTGGTTCAGATGGACAGCTGCATATACAAATTACATGATAGTAAGTTTACACACCTGAAGATTTGCTTTTGGAGGATGAAGTTGAAGCTTCATTGCCTAACAGGACTTCTTGGACGGCACCTGAGAGCGAATCTGGCTGGAGCTCGAGTTTCTCTGTGGCGACGTCTAATTTTTCTCCCTCATCAAATTTCACAACCACAGGTCTAGCTTTCACCTTGTTTGATGACTTCTTTACACCGAGAGATTTCTCAGCGAGCTTCATAAAATCATCTGCTTCCTCTGTTGCCTCCTTATCTTTAGGATCCGGTGCAGGTGGGTATTTTTTATCATCAGAAGGCAGGTAGTACAGCCCATGCCGCTTGCGATGCTTTACTAGAAGAGATGTTGATTCAGAAACACTTTCAGATTCTTCAATGCCATGATTCTCAGTTATGCTGCTGGCAATATCCCTCTCAAGCACTCGAGGCGGGACAAGGGAGAATGATGCTGGTAATGGGAAGCTGATGTCGCTACAAACTTCTTCCAAGTCATTGAGATCATCCTTGAGCAACAATCCATCAGGCGGACACACCCTCTCTTGGGCATTCAACGAAACAGGGCCAAGCTCCTCAGAGAATAAATCCGATACCTGCTTGATAATTTCAGATGTCTTACGTTCCTGACATTCATCTGAATGATCAACAGCCAACCTTGGTTTCACCAATTCAATCACTCCAAGAACATTGGATGCCCTCTCCTGCACTTCCACTTCATCACTTGAAGCTAAGGGTCTCATATTAACTTCAACAAAATTCAAAAGGCCTAAGATGGATTCCTTGGTCATGTTGCGCCTGCTAGGAAAACCTGGTGGAGCTTGACCATCGATGGTAATTGTCTTCTCATTATCCAGCTCACTGTCATATGACAACTCGCTCGATGCTTGGATCGAACCCACCTGTGAATCCAGGTTAGAAACAGCCTCTGATGGTTCGGAGTTCTGAGGCACTGCATTACCACAAGACTGAACGTAGCTATGTAAACAGAAGGCTAAGATTTTGAATGCAGACTGAATATATACAGATCTCACTGCCGGAGGAAAGAAACTGGTTCTTGGCTGCAGCAGTGCCTCCATAATCTCGAATGGATTTTTCGAGAGTTCAATGTACTCTCCCGAGATCCAGGCACACGCACCTAAAACTGGATGTATGAGAGGATTGCCAAGAAGTGCAGGATCAATGACCAGATCACGAGCAACTTGAACAAGCTCACTTCTTGCATCCTTGACCCTCATTCCAATATCCACAAGCTGAATGGAGATGTCTTCCCCCTTCTCACAGTGTGGCAGCCTCGCAATTTCTCCAAGAAACGACACATACCAATCGAAATCGAAGATTACTGCATAGAAGTCCCTTGAGCAAGTCTGCAGAATGAACCCCAGGATCTCATTACAGAAGTATGGATCAGATTTGCGTGCCTGAGCCACCAGAACTGTGCAGATCTCCATCACATTATCCTGTGAGACCATCGACATCACAAGGCGTAAGGCTTCGAGTTTGATATTTGTATCATCATCGCTCATGGCCCTGACCACCAGCTCCTTGTTTTCTATCACAACCCACAGATGCTTCTCAGCAGCAACAGCAAGTGCCTGCAAGGCAAGGAACTTGAGATTTGGGTCATCATCAAGCAAGAATTCCCTCAGCTTCTCAACAGCGAGTCTCATTGCAGAATCACAGTCATCCAAACTGGTCACAATGGCTCTGATGCATTCATATGCCAAGGATTTGGCTCCGGTCCGCCGGAGATGCTCACATATTGGCTCCACTACTTTCTTCCCCAGCCTTGGTTCAACTGGAGCTAACCTGGCGAAGATCTTCAATATCTTAATGAGGACCCAATTGTTTCTACAGTCAACCAGAACCTTGTAAAACTCAGGAGCCAAGGGCAGGTAAGATCTGGGATCTTTAACACTTAACTCACAGAACAAGCCCACAACCGCTGACAGAACCCCCATGTCACTGTTACTCAGATTCTCCACAACTCTTTTGAAGCAGACGCGAACAGCATCAGGGTACTGCTCGAAAACCCTCAACACAGCGGCAATCGCTTTCTTCCGAACAAAAAACCTACTACTACCGAGCAAAGTAAACAGCTCCGGAGTCAAATCTCGTGACAAATCTGGGTTGCAGATGGAGGAAAGGGTGGACAGAGCAAGACTAACATCGTGAGTATTGGAGGAAGAGAGGTCCTTACGCAGTTGGTGAGTGAGGAGAAGAATCACATCGGTGGTTGCAGGGTTGAAGGACAGAGAGGCCGCGAGGCAAGCGATTCGCTTGTGAGAGTGGGCTGCGGCGGAGGACAGCTCTACCGAGTGAAACGCCGCCCACGACATATCGACGCCGTGGAGGGAATGGAAGAAGGCCAGTTTCTCGAGCGCGATGGATTTCGTTTGCGGGTCTGTGGATTTAATCTCCCGGCGGATCTCGTCTAGGGATTTGGCCACCAACGTGGGCTCAGCCCCCGGCGGGCAAAGGCGGAGGCTCTTGATCACCACTTCAAGGGAGCTTTGGAACAGAGAATCCATCAGCGAAACCCCCGCCATAGAAAGCACGCCCAATGAGATTCCTCCCCTTTTCCTTCTTCTTCTTCTTCTTCTACTGCTTCCTCTTCTCCAGTTTGCAGAATCCCACGACACTCCGTCTTCGTTAACCGCTTATGGGGCGCGGCGCGGTTCAGTGCCTGGGTTCCATTGAAATCAAGCACTCTTCCGTATAAATGCAAATACCAAATCAACCCTCACGTTGCAACATATAGAGAAGTCAACAGATGGGCGTTTACGTCTTTTTTCTTGGACAATTTACATTACACTGCAACTCCATGGCTGACCCAATCTGTGGCACTGAGATTGTTTCTCTGGAACAAGTTATCTAACCTATGGGCTTTTGCTTCTTCTCAAGACTTCTGGTGCTAGCCTCAAATGCAAGCTCCATGATTCTTTCACAGTCAATCTCAGAGGACTTGTACTTGAGCTTGATTCCACAGTCCAGCCATGACTTCACACACAGACGAGCTTGCATTTCAGAGTGAGGAGTAGACAGCTTTCGTCTGTCAATTTCATCACCTTTTATGGAAAACACACATTCTGGAGTAACAGAAGTTGGCTGCACAGCTAAAAAGTCTCGAGCCATGAGAGACAAGCGTGGGAACCTTGAGCTATTCACTTTCCACCAATCCAGAACATCTGTGGGCATAGGAACAGGAGGCTCTGATAAATATTGAGTCAGCTCATCTGCTGAAGAGTTCATGCTGGCTCGTCGCTTCTTGCGAGCAATTTCCTCGGCAAAAGAAACAGTCTCTCCATCGCCCAGCTCTCCAAATGAACTACTCATAGATGAAAAATAGCCAGTGGAATAGTTTCGTATGAAGTGATTTCTTGCCTCCTCTAAATAGGATTCTGAGTTGAGATACTCAGGTGTGAGTTCTTCTTTTATCCGTGGATCGAGGATTGCTGTCATGTATGTGAATATGTTGCAAACTTGGTCAGTGTAACTCCGAGCTTTAACATACATTTCCTCAGCTGCAATTTTTAGCCACTCAGGCATTTGCCTTGAGTCTTTGCAGGAGAGGATTGTTTCCGAAATGTGGTCCATGAAAAAGAGAACCATACCAATGGTGAGGATCTTGCTTTCGCACATATTGTTAATGGCCTTATAGAAGGGCTCAAGATACTTGTGCATGATATTGACAGCACTTTTCTCTGTGGAGTTTAGAAGCAGATGACTACCAAGTACTTCCTCATGCTTCCGAATAATAGTTTCCATGGATCTACCAGCCTGGAAAGAAACATGACGTCAGAAGTTTGATGATGAATTTTTTTCATGGTTTCTATACCAGGTATGGGAGTTCTACCTTACAAGCGATGTCCAGCATCTGGAAGCTTCCACTCCACCTAGGTGATGTATCAAGAGGGAATTTCCAATTTCCTTCTTGGAATGCTGAGGTGAGTTGCAGAAAGTCTCCTGAGATTTCCATTGATGCATTCAGCTCCAAAACAAACTCTCTGATCTTCAAAATGAGTGATTTGGTAGTTCGCAACCCATCGTTCAGTATAGAATTTAAAGCATGAGCAGCACATGGTATATACCAAAAAGCTGATTTCTGACTATCCATATCACCCTTCAGTGTATGACATGCATGCAAGGCATTTGGACTACTATCATGAGTACAGGAAAGGATCTTCGTCTCCAAAGCATAGATCCTAAGGACTTTCAGCAAAACATAATAGATTTCAGACTCCCCACAAGGGGTGGGAATGTGACAGATATCAAGAAGAACTTTTTGGAAGGACCAGTTATCATCGATCCATTGGCAAGTGATGCTCATGTACAGTATCTGTTCATAGGAAGTCCAAAAATCAAGTGTGACAGAGACCTTTGAAGAAACCTGCTCCACAATTAACCTAACCGTCTCCTGCATGCTTCTGAAGATTTCATGAAGCACGGTGTGGAACTTTTTCCCACTCCACAACTCAATCGATGGATTGAGAAACTTAAATGTGTTTACAAGCCAGTTATTTGCCAAAGTAGACGAGGGAAGAGAAGTTACAAGGAGCCACTTAATGACTATCCAGTTCAAGTGTTCAAGCTCCATCGTAGGCGATTCAGTATGACTCTGTGATTTTTTGGCTATGGTACTAGACTGTGATGTAGGAGGATTGGAAGAATCTCCTAACTTTTCATACCCAGGATGCCGATTGCTGAGGTGGCGACCTAAGTTGCCTGCAGCAATGAAGAGAGCACAGAAAAAGAAATAGGTGACAAACAATAGGATATATAGATCTTCAGCTGAGAAGAAGAGTAGAGGGAAAAACCAGTTGCTGTCGCAATTGAATAGCTTTGTCCACAAAATTTGCATCTCCTGGATTTCCCATCCGGTGCTGTTTCAAAATATTTGAGATATACTGAAGTCATGGTCTTTTTCCTTGGTTTGGTTGTCAAAGACATATTCGCCTTTTCCATAGAGCCCAATGCGATATCCACAGAATCAATTTGTGACAATATTGCTGAATTCAATACTGTGCTAGAAGTAGGATCCATGTCCACTGCAAAGCAACGGAAAACATGATCCAATTTCCATGCAAGATTAAGAATTCCAGCAAAATCTCCAGTTTCGCTCCAAACCAAAAAAAAAAAAAAAAAAAACCAGAAGCATACAAGATTTTCAGCATCACAGAATTACAATCAGCAACAAAAAAGTTCAATATACAGCATACCTTTTAGGTTGTGGTTATAATATGGCCAGTCCATCACATTGTCAACTACTGCTATTCCTCCCGCAACAGCAGCCTACTTCAAATCAAGATCCAGGCACAAAAAGCAAGGTTACAATCAGAAGCGCAGAAAAAGTACGCCAATTTTTACGAAAAATGCTTTACCCAGATTGAAAGTAGAACAGAACGCCCAAGAGAAACCCATGCATCGCAGCCTACATCCACCAACGTTCCACAACCACCCCGGAAACTGCACAAGCGTCTGATCTCTAGCCATCGAGGCCAAAAGCAAAAAAGGATGACGAAAAATAAGGGACGCAGATTGCTTACTCCAGAGGGGGGGGGGGGGGGACGATTTGGGAGTTACGCAGGCGAAGAAAGAGGAACTGATAGCGGGAGATTTGAAGTCCGATTAGCTGAAGCTCAAGCTGAACAGTGAGCGAGCGAGCGAGCCAGATCTGAGCCGGCGCCGATGGATAATCGATTACAGGAACTGTTGACCTACCATCGAAACGACGCCGTATCCACTATAAGAAATTAAAACGGGAATTGAAATTATTATCCACATGGTTCCCCTGCGAGACGACGAATTGCAATTCAGGGAATCAGCAGCTTCTGCCATGTCAGTCAGCCCTAGGTCTACCGGTTCTTCGCCCCGCTTCGCTTAATTGCTTCTTGCGTGGTACGTTCCTTATTCCTTGATCACTGTATTCGCGTTTGGGTAGACGGACGCAACTTTGATTTTGCAAGAAAGCAGTGATTCATGCACCTGGTGCTGCAAATCATCTTTATGTGTCTTGATTCGTATCTGGAAAAGGAAAAAAAGAAGTGTATTTCGGATGGTGGTTTAGTGACTTTCCTTCTGGTAGCTGCTTGGATTCAATTGATTCTTGTTTAAAATTCATTGAACCATCGAGCCTCCTCATCATTTTTCTTTTCATACTCCAGGGATCACCTTTACGTGTTCCTATATGCTTAGGGACCCTGCAAAGACGCCTTTCACAGCATCCAGAATGCGCATATGTCTGAAATTTTATATGATTTTACTACCCATTGTTGCTGTCATCATGTATCGCATCTCTAATGTGCAGAACGTTACATCTTTTAAGTCTCTTGCTGCCCCTCCAAGTTTGGTATAGCGATCTCTGGGGCCACTGGTATCCACGGTTCAATTACCTTGTTTCTTTTGTTGTAGTAGTTTTTCATTTCTTTCTTACATGAACTTTATTCAGTCTTCTGTGAGAGGAATGGAGCCTTCAGATATTGTGGGTAGAACAAAGGAGGACGCTTCCCTTCCTAAGGGTATGAGTTTATCATTATGCCATCCTCATATCTGTTGTTTGGGCTTCACATTAGGAGATTTAGTGTGTAAAGAAAACTTTTGTGAACTGATCATTTCAGAACAAGCGGTTTGTTTCCTGAAATTGAATCCCTTCAAGGAGGAGGATACTTCCCTTTCTCTACCTCTTTCATTTCTTTGACCATTTCTTCTGTTGCTGTGTTACGTTGCAGCAACCATGACCAAAATCATAAAAGAGATGCTGCCTCCTGATGTTCGTGTGGCACGGGACACTCAAGATCTTTTAATCGAATGTTGTGTAGGTATGTGATCACATCTCGGATCAAGTGGAGTTGCAGTTGGGTTTAACTTCATTCATTGCCATGGGTTTAAGATGTTTCATTTCATTGCAGAATTCATCAATCTCATTTCATCAGAATCAAATGAAGTATGTAACAGGGAAGAGAAAAGAACCATTGCGCCAGAGCATGTACTCAAGGCCTTGGAGGTTACTGATCTACAAATAGCCTCCTCTTTTTTCATGGGCATTTCGAGCATCACCGTGAAATTCACTGAAGTCGTCTGTTGGTTGATGATCTTCAGGTACTTGGATTCGGGGAATATGTCGAAGAAGTTTACACTGCATATGAACAGCACAGGGCGGAGACCGTGGTATGCTGTTTTCCCCTTGCCACTGGAAGCTTCTTCTGATCATTTACATGGATGTATTTGAGATATTATCTGCAAATTCCGGGAATAGAGTGTTTGAAATGGCAGCAGGATAGCATGAAGAGTGGGAAATGGAGCAATGGAGCTGAGATGACTGAAGAAGAAGCAGTAGCACAGCAGCAAAGGATGTTTGCGGAAGCTCGTGCTCGGATGAACGGAGGTGCTTCGGCCGTAAATCCACCACCGGTTTCCGACGCACAGCCAAAATTAGAGGGATAAATAGTTTGCATCGCCTGACCTTCCGGTTTAACAACTGCCTTTTCCCCTCTCTTGTTTCTTACATCATGTACAAACTGGCTTTTGATGGTTCTGCTTCTGAATCAGTGTAACCCACAGCTAATGGCATTTTCTCCACGCCCAAGTCTGGTTTAAAACTGAAGAACTGAGACAATGAGAAGTTGCCTAATTATTCAGATATCACTGAGACAATGAGACACAGAAGGCATTCAGCTGTCCAACATTTCAGTCTGCATATATATCCAGTTGGCCAGTACATTCACTGTGGGAGAGATCCTTCATTGTCATTAACAACCAGCGCTTGCTGGCTCAATTGAGCTCAAAAGACCATTGCCTCTAAGTTGCATACAGTGCTCTTCGGCATCGGCTTGAGCACAGATTATCACCACCGACATGCCTTTGTGGTGCGCTTCTTGCATGATATTCACAGCATTGTCAAGTGTCATCCCGGGAATAACCTTCATCAAAACTTGCACAACATACTCCCTCTTATTGTAGTTGTCATTGTGCAGAAGCACACGATATGGTGGTGACGTTTTCCTTGACCTCCTGCATTTAAGGAAGAAGTGAATTAACTCCTGTGTAAAAGCAAAACTTGTAGAGCTGATATTGGATTCAACCAATGGCAAACACACTGAATAACATGCACAAATCAAAGGAACTGCCATAAGGGAGTGACGAAAATGCCAGCAAGCAACGCTTGAGCTTCACAAAATGCCACAGCTTGCAATGACGTGTAAGGGAGTGAAGAAAAAGGCCAGCATCCATACCTCAAATCGAACTCAGACTCACGGCCTGGGCTTGCTTTCTCTGTTACAGGTTTCTCCAAAAGTCCACCTTTCCCCACACCAGTAATTGCCTTGGCTGTCAAAGCGCTGCCATTCAAAAATCGTGTATGAAGAGGATATCTCTCCCCTGCGCACACATCATGAGAGCCCTATTCTGTCATACTTAAAACAGCAAGGATCATCCATCACATTAAATTCTCCATTACCAACACTTGAGACTTGTAACCCTGGCTAGCAAAATTAGATTGCTCTTCACTAGATCAGAATAAACAGCATACTTTGCACGCTTTACCATTTTCTAACGCAAGACAGAAGTTCAACAGTTCACTTCAATGACTAAGCGGGAGTGATATTTGCACACACACACAAATCATCAAAACAACCAAAATTTCCTAAAACGCTTGTCAGATAACTTGTTTCCCTAAATCCGCAGATGAACTACTCTGCAACTATGTGTAAAAATAAAATAAAAGCCGCACCTAAAAAATTTAAAACGATAATCAAACCTCCGAACGCTACAATCTTACCAGACGGCGAGTTGAAAACATGATTCGGAGAGAGCGCCACTCTTCCGCAGCCGATGATCGTCTCCATTCGCCGGAGCACAACTACCGCCACAATAAAGCTGATTATTATATTGCTTACAACCGCCGCTCGGCTAACCACGTGAAGTACGTACTTTCCGCTTTTATCCTCTCCACGCGGCTCGCCAACCGTCAAATTTTTTTTATTTTATTTTTGACAATTAATGCCAATAATTCAGTTTTGATTCAGGTTTTACTTCAATTAGTGGTTAATTATCAGAATTAATTAATAAATGGAATAATCTTTATTCACACAAATTAAACATTATAAAAAGAAACAGAATAAAAAATTAAAATTGAAAATCTCCCAATTCAGGAGGAGGTTGCCCTAAACGCGAAACAGGAGTAATTTTTTTTCCATTCAGACACACAGAGATAAATCTAAGGCTTAGATTCTCCGACAACTCAGATCAGATCCGATCGGATCTTCCTCCCCAATAACGACAACCGGCCACTTCTGCAGTGAACCCAGTTCCAGATCCTGATCCAGATCCGAACCCATGCCCAGAAAAGCTCTTCTTCTGCAAGCTACAAAAAAAAAAGAGTTGGAATCAGAAAGATGGGCTGATCTGAAGTGCAGGGGAGAGGGTGGAAAAAGTAGAGCTCCCTTCAATCCAAAGGAGGTTCAAACAAGAGGCATCTGCTGTGACAACACCAGCCAGCGTCTTCTCTGCAAGAACCTCTTTTGGACTTTAAGGAGCTCCACTCTCAAACCCTAAACCCCCATCTGATAAAGGAACTTCATTTCGCTCCAGAAGCTGCAGATCTGAGAAGGGAAACCCTAGGACGAAGCTGCAGAGAAAGCCAGCAGTAAGCAGCAACAAAAAGGGTTTAAGGGAGAGAACCAGGATTTGCTAAGAAGAGAAAAACCCTAGAGAAAACAAACAGGGAAGGGTAACGAGAGGTCGATATATAGAAGAGGAGGAGAAGCAGGAAGAGGAAGAGGAAGACAGACACTTGATTCATTTTAGATATTTATTACGATTTACTGCACTGTGACGTTTCTCGGGAAGCGTCGTCCCTCTTTTCTTATTTCATTGATTAGATTCCTTTCCCTGCTCATTCATCTGGATTTGCAGTTACTTTCCTTCTCTTTCTTTCCTCCCTCCACCCGTTGAAGTCCGCATTTCAACGCAGTTGTGTCCTCAGCTTCCACCCTCGAAGGTTTAGGGTTTTTACCAAATTCACATGGGAAGATAAGGGCTCTGCTTTTAAGGTCACCTTTTGACAGGGATGCCACTCCATCAAAAAAAACAAAAGGGCACAAAATGCTTTTATTATGAAAAGAAACAATCAAGAAACCTAAGACATATTGTAGATTGACTTGAGACTATCTCCACCTACACTCAATACTAAGTGTTTATCAAATGCTCAATGTCAATTATTTTCTCTAGTTCACTATGGTGTTCTCAAATAGAACTGATTCTTGAACAAAACATGTGGTGTTTATGTTACACATGAAATTGAAACAGTGAAACGTTTTAAATTTTTTAAATTGAAGTATTTCAAGAATCACTTATTTAGACGTGTTTTTTAGCTACATCAAACAGACCTTAAGTGTCATTGAATGTGCCAAGATATATACAAGTCACGTTATGAGGTAGAATTAAAGTATTTGATATCCTTTAGGTCTAACTATTTATCAAAATGTCATAAAATTGAATTTGCCAAAATATCAGAATAGAATTGATTTTGGATACTTCCAAATATTGCTAAAGTTCCTATTAGCTACTTTTCTTATTGGTTACAGTTTATTTTCTATGTAACAATTATGTCATTTTTATTTAAAAAAATTGTTATTTTTTCTATCTTATTTAACCATTAAATTTTCGTATATAATTTGATGTAAATGTTATTAATGCATGTTCTATATAAAAATAAAATATTATATGATTTTTGAATTATATTTTATGTAATTACTTTAATTTTAAAATCGATTATAAAAAATTCTTATAGAAAATTTACCATCTCATGATTTTCATTGAATTGAAATGATTATTAAGAATCAATTCTCATAAAATATAATTTAATATACGTTTTTAATATTTTTGCCCTTTTTTTAACCATTAAATTTCTATACATAAGTAGGTGGAAAACTTATTAAATTATGTACTATATAAAATAAAATATTTTTAAAAATAACGTCATGAATTATATCATTACAGTTCCAACTATTTATATTTTGTATTATACTATGATAGGAAATTATTATTATTATTAATGTTATAAAATTCGATCATTTAATATGATATTATTTATCTATAATATGATAAATTATATTCAATTACTTGCTTTCTTATTTGGAAAAAAATAATAGTAAAAGTCAAAATATAATATTTATATGTTATTATATACATTTTCATATTGAAGAAGTAAATTATGTCGAATTAAATAATGGCAAAATTGAATTATTAAAATTAAAAGTGGTGATGTTTTAGAGTTGGTGAAACTTATCATTTTAAATATTCGTTTTTAAAATAAGGAAAATATTATGGTATATGTTTTATCATTAAAATAAGAAATAATATATTAAAAATAATATTCTATCAATAATTAATTTTTAATATTTTAATGAAAATCCATATATACATACATATAGATATACGTATGTATGGGTTTTTGTGGGTGTGGTTCGGGTTCGGGTTGGCGGGTTTTGGAGGCAAAATTTCATGGAGTCTAGGGTTCGTGTAGCTACACGACGCCTTCTTAATTTTAATCAGTATTTCTCTTTTCCTCTTCTCGCAATTCGAGTGTTCTTGTAGGGTTGCGGATGCTTCATCAGTTGTTAGCAAGATTCTGGAACCAATTTCGTTCACACAAGGATTCTAGGTGACATCATAGTGACTTGGGATTGAGGCCTTCGTAAAGGGCGAAACGAGGGAGACGGAAACCGTGTGAAGAACCAATTTTTAATCGCCTCTGGAGTCGGCATCTTATTCGATAGAAGAATCCAGGTTAGCGAAACGAGATGAGCGTACGGACACTTGTTCGGCAAAAATTGATCCTGAGCCTGAGAGCTTTGTTAAAATTGCCAATGAGTTCTTTGGCCGGTACTTCAACTTTTACTGAAAAAAAAAATCTCTATTTTTTGGTTTTTGTTCTAGTTTCTTTTGTACTTGTCTTTCTTTTTCTGTTCTTTTTACCACCCCTCCGTTTTCTTTTCATCGAGAGTTGCTCTTTTTTTTTTTTGCCTAATAGTGATTATGTTTTTGAAAGTTGATAGTGCAGTTGCAACCCTGATGTTTGGTTAATTTTTTTAGTTTTTCTTTTCCTCCTGGCGATCTTTTCGTGTTCATTCAAACGCTATCTGTTTGATGAGCATTCCTCTTTTGGAAGTTTGAGAAAAGTTGATACTTTTAGCGAAGCCCCCATCAGTTCGTGACATCGATTCTGTGACTGCGACTTCTGAGTGCACTCCTATGTATTTGAATAAATGCGAAAATTTCTTGCTTGATGGATAATACAACTAATACTGGACGAATTCTGCATGTTTTGAGTTTGGTATTCCTCATATATTTTCACTGGAAAACGTGGTGAGTAGGATGTGGTTAACTTGTGCACTTGCTATTTTGATTGTCGTATTTTTGGAACGTCTATTTACTGATTTCATGTGTGAGGAACCATCCAGATGGGCATTTTCTTCATTCATTTCCTTACCTGATATCAATCAATAATCAGCTTCGATATTTACCATACTCTCTGATTCCTTATACAGCTTTGAATTCTTTGTCTCATTTTCCAAAATGTGTTTTCCTTGTGAGATTTGGGATGGGAAACTGTCATCTGATACATTGTTTTGTATATATTTTTTTCCTCATAAGGTAACGTTTTGGATTGGTAAATACTGCTATGGCGGAAGACAGCAACTTTATGAACCTTGATCTCAATCTTGGACCTGTTGAGATTCCAAGTAATGATGATGGTGAACGTATGCGTGGATCATATCCTCATATTAGTATGAGGGTGGAGGATTTGTTTGATACTGCCGCATCTCAGTTAAGGGGATTTGCACAACTTAGAAACCATCAGTGGCGATCACTACGGAGGCTTCTACCAGTTTCTCCCGATAGGCAAAGTGTTTCACTAGAACTAATCAGTAGAAATGACTTACAGATTGGAGAGGGTAGTGTTGCACCTGATGGAAGGACTATTGAGGCTTCTAAACTATGTGACAGTTGCACCAGTTATGCGGAAGATAAGGATTTGGGTACAAAGAAAGACTGTGAAAAAAATAATGCCGATGAGGGCAGTTTCTTTGACTGCAATATATGCTTAGATTTGGCTATGGACCCTGTGGTTACTTGCTGTGGCCATTTGTTCTGCTGGCCCTGCATTTATCGATGGTTGTATCATCATTCTGACGTCAAGAAATGTCCTATTTGCAAAGGAGGGGTGACCATGAAAGATGTGACCCCGATTTATGGTCGTGGTAGTGATAAGCGGGAGCCAAAACTTGATAATGGTCTCAGGATTCCTCCACGGCCTCAGGCTTGTAGCATTCAAAGTCGGAGGCATATTTCAAGATCTGCATCAGCATTTCCTATGAATGAAGTGATTCGGCATCTAGAAGATACGTATGATGTGAATAGACATATAGCTGAAATACATGCTAGAAGTTCTGATTGGGATTCACAAGAGAGGTTCCCATATCCCCGAGCAGTAATTAGAGGAATACACAGAGAGCACCCTCCAGTCATGCCAAATGATGATATGAATGTCACTGAAGTTTTGTATGGAGGAGCTGAGCCGGCTCATTTTGTGACACCTGATATCCCACTCAACTTGGTGGGCAGCAACCATCAAGCTCTTGAGACAAGAGAAATACGCCATCAACGATCAGTGGTGATTCGCAGGGCACATCCTCAAAGAAGTGATTTGCCAAATTTCCTTGTGGAGTCTTACATTAACCTTAATCCTCTGGAAAGAAATCAAGAACCAGACAGGGATTCGATATCTAGCATAGCGGCTGCCATACATTCAGAGAGCCAAACCATTGACAATGCCGTTGAAATCGATTCCAGGGTGGCCCGTTCTACTTCATCTTCTAGAAGAAGAGGTGATGCTTCGAGGATTTCAGATGTTGACAGTGGTGACTCACCAGCATCACGGCGAATCAGACTTAACTGATCCTTGATCATAATAAGCCGCCACAACATTGGCAGGAAGCTCACCCATTCTCTTATCCGGTGACATGCAACACTCAACCATCACATCAGGTTTTGTACTCGTTTTTTTTTTACATTACTACCATCTGAGAGCTGTGAGTTCGTTAACATTTGTTCTCATCCGTTGTTTCCTCAGTGTATTGTTAGTCATCTTTGCTTCTTCATCTGATTCTTTTTCGAAGTCCCTGTCTTGCTGATGTAAACCTCACCCCAGCTCCTTCAGTTCTCCATTGTAATCCATGCGGAACTTCATGCTCACAGCAAGTAATGTACATATTCAGTTTGCATCCTTACACTCTGTAGACAATTTTAACTTCCAGCACACCATGAGTTTTGGATATCTGGTCTTCTGCACAAGATGGGGCCTTTTTTATTGTTGGATCCATGTTTTTTCAGCTGTTTTCATTTCAAATCGTGTGCAGTAAAATGCTTTCTTGCACAATGCAATGAATGAGTTGAACAACATTGTACTCTTCCAAGCTTGAGTTTTTATAACGTCACAGAAAATGGATGAAGAAGAGAACAGCATTGTAACCGCAAAGAGACCACCCCATGGAGAGCTCTCCCTTTGATCAATGAGGGTGAGCTGAAACACATGTCATCTTCATCCCTGTTTCCAATATCATCCCCCTCTTTGAACAGTAAAACTTAAAAACGCCATTCTCATCTTTGCTTCAAGGCAATGGTAGCCTGATGACAACATTTGCAGTTTCTTAGTTGGGTGTTCAATGAATTTTGGGCTATTAGAGCATTGTAGAAGACTTGTATTTTAGAATCTATATTTAAATTGGTTGTATTTTTTAATAATCAATAATTATTAAATTAAATTTAAATATAATTAAAATGCGTTTTGAAACGTTAAAAGAATGCATAATAAGTAAAAAATAAGGAATGAGTCAGACGTAAGTCTTGTTATTGGAGAAAAAAAGCGTCGGTGGGTCATAAAAATTTTCCGGTTTGGTTTCAAGTGATGGATGAGCAGCAGATCCAGTAGCGCGTCCCGCAGAGGCGTTTAGAATTTGGATTTGGGTCGCTCCCATCTCTTGTCTGCACATTCGTCGGAAAAACCAACTCTTTGAAAACCTCATTTCGCTTTCGCCTTCGGAAGTTGCAGGCGTTCTGGGAGCCGCGAGGGTTATGAATTGGAGCATCCCTGAAGGTTGGTTCTTTCGATTGTTGTCCTTATGAGCGTCATTTGAGCGTTTGGCGAACTGGGTTGGCTGCTGGGATGAGGGAATTCAGCTTCACAGATCCTGTGGGGCAAAACATCATCAAGTTGGTGAGCAATGTGTGTTTCTCTGCGTTCGTGTTGTCTGTGCTGATACTCGCTGCAATTGCCGTCACATATCAACCTCCTGATCCATGGGAGTCTTCCAGAGCTCTCACCAAGGTTTTCACTGAAGTTCAGAACGCCACATTCCAAACTGACAACTCTGTTCTCAGAACTGGGGAGGATATTTCTCCAGCTCCCAATGATCCACCCGCAATACCTTCAGTTGAGATTCCTGACAGGGAAAACACATCCCTGAAAACGGTTTGCAAAGATCAATCTGCAGTGAATTGTTCTGATCCTGGAGTGCTGCTCACCATCAAGAGGTTCAACTCCAGGACTTTCAAGTCAATTGTGGTGTTAGATTACCAGGGACCAGTTAATGGGTCCAAACCTGATGAGTGTGATGTGGCCTGGAGATTCAGAAACAGGAAGGAAAAATCTTGGAGAAAGTACAGGGATTTCAGGAGATTCAGACTGGGGTATAACGATGATTGCAGCTACAGGGTAATTCGGCCGGGGCGTTGGCACTCCGGTCTGAATGCTCGGAGGCCGAGTGGTCAAGTGAGCACCCCTCGAAGCACACAGCGGCCCAAAACCGTCACTCAGGTCGGAGATGATGAGATCAACGACACAATCCCAGTGTTGGGTTCTGATCAAGCTTTCAGGAATGGCAGGTATCTGTACTACGCCAGGGGAGGAGACTACTGCAAAGGGATGAATCAGTATATGTGGAGCCTTCTGTGTGCTCTGGGGGAGGCACAGTACCTGAACAGGACGTTCGTGATGGATTTGAGCATCTGCTTGGCTTCTTCATACACACAGAGCAACAGGGAGGAGGAGGGAAAGGATTTCAGGTTCTACTTTGATTTCGAGCATTTGAAGGAAGTTGCTGCCATTGTGGAGGAGGGTGAGTTCCTGAGGGATTTGAAGACATCAGAGAAGAATCATAAGTCGAAAATATCAGTCCGGAAGGTTGCTAGCTATAAGACCACACCAATGCAGCTGAAGAGAGACAAGAGCACAGTTATCTGGAGGCAGTTTGATGCTCCAGAGCCAGAGAATTATTGGTACAGAGTATGTGAAGGCCCTGCTGCTAAGCATATAGAGAGACCATGGCAGGTGCTTTGGAAATCCAAGAGACTGATGGATATAGTTTCTGCCATAAGTGGGAGTATGGACTGGGACTTCGATGCTGTCCATGTTGTTCGAGGGATAAGGCAAGGAACAAGGAGCTATGGCCGAACTTGGATTCTGATACATCCCCGGATGCGCTTGTTGCGAAACTTCAAGGGATAATCACACCTTGGAGAAACTTGTACATTGCCACCAATGAGCCCTTCTACAATTACTTTGATAAGCTGAGATCACATTACAAGGTTCACTTGCTGGATGATTACAAGTACCTCTGGGGAATACCAGTGAATGGTATAACACAACTTCTGTCTTGAATGGTGGCCGCCCTGTTGAGTTTGATGGGTATATGAGAGTTGAAGTCGATACAGAGGTCCTGTATCGAGCAAAGACACGAGTGGAGACATTCTACAATCTGACCAAGGATTGCAAAGATGGTATCAATACATGCTAAGCTATGTCATCAAAGTTTTTACCCGCATCCCACATGGGACCATTCATGTTGCCAAACTTGCTTTCATTTTCCTCTCATGTCCGATGTTTCATTCTTTGTGTGCCTGTTTCTCATGTAATCAATATCTTGCATCTGCTTCTGAGAGTTCCACCTTTACACTAAGAAATGCTTCGTAAGTCATAGGACACACACAAACCGTCACCGTTATGGTGAATGGACTAAGACAGCAACTAGAAGGCATGTGTACTTCCTAATAATCTGTGCGTGCAAGAAACCATGATTCAGAGTCTTTCAATAACAGCAAGCACCAATTCGACCAACTGACTTGTCAATCACTCCTGGTGAACTATCACAATCATGATGGGGAAGGTTGATCATTGATCAGGGGACCGATTGAGGTCCATTTCAACTTGTTGAATGGTCCATTGCATGTTTTCCAGTTTCTGCACCATGTTTTTTTATCAGTATAAACTCGAAGAGGTGGTGGGGCGATCCTCAAGACACAAGTGGACTTTACCTTCACAATGTCATGGTACTGTTTGGCAATGGTGTCAAAATGAGGATCGACGCCTTGATATTCTCGTAGTCGGGTCACCTGGTAAAGAACACAGTCAAGCCAAACACACTCGACCCACGAGGCATAACAACATAATTTGGTTAGCTAGAGGGGCATTACAGCTTTGTTATACGCAAGTGAAGCTTCTTCGGTTGATTCCACTAGATATTTCCTATGAGAAGCACACGTTATTCAGTAACATTATTTACTGAATAACGTTTGGTTCTTGAATGAAAAATGCCTTGGAAGTTCTTACCTAATTTTGTGAAGTGCTGGAACTGTGTCCGTGGTGTAGGTACCAAGCAGAAGAATATGTTCCAAAACTCTTGAACATACACAACAACGAAAAAAGTCCCGTTTCTATAAACCATATTTTGAGTAGATATGAAAACATTACAACATAGAAGTACCAACGCGAGCAACTAGAAAACCAACCTTAGTTTGGCACTCATGGTCTCACATCTTTTGCATAGCCACGTCTTCTGAAGTTCATCCTATAAAAGAATAGGAGTTAAGTCCCGCATAAACCTTAACAAAATAAATTCCCTAGCACAAAGTGACCGGAAACACATCGTTACTTATGGTGATGCATAATATTGATATTTATGCCACATTAGTTTGGAGAAGCTTACATATTTATGCTGATGCACATGTTTTACATCCCTAACAAGCTTGATAAGGACTCCAAGAATCTGCTCCAGTACCTAAGAGAGAAGTTGATGGGTTACAGCAAATTCAAAAACAAAAGCCCAGATGAATAGTCGTGTTTCCAAGAAAAAAACAGCCAGCTTACATTGTAGTACTCAGTAAATTTCCTATCAGATGAATACAGGTCATCCCTCCAGGCTAATTCTTCTCTTTCAATCTCATCAATTATCAACTTTACCCTGGAAAACTGGTTTAAGTTCAGAAAACTAACGTGCTATGGCATGCTTTATTAAAAAGGTAAAACTTAAACACGGGGGGTGTCACAGTTATGTCGAAGTTCGAGAGTAACCTTTCAGGAAGACGAGAAGCCATATTCTTGTGGCTGACCGATGAATCTGGTAAACCAATATGAGAATGATATCATAGTAAGCGAAAAAGGATTCCGTTCAGACAACATGAGGAAGATAACTGTTCAATATTGCAGCAAAAGGAACCTCAAGGGAGAATAATGATGAAAAATATAGTCAGACAGGTCGCAGCAGACCACAGAACATAAAAATGACAAGCTAGTATTCACTCGAGGAAATAATGAAAGAAAGAAGAAAAGCTAACCAATGTCATCTGACACAATAGCATCTGCTAACTTATGGCATTTAGCATCCAATCGACTGGCAATCTCACGAGCAAGCAACATCTGATATTCAGAATTGTCCTGCATTTTCAGGAAAAGGTATCATTATAATACAAATCATGGCCGAATATTCAATATTTAAAAATGCAAAATATCATACCATCGATACGGGAGCTTGTGGAATTTGCGTTTTCCAAAGATAGGAATGCGTTATTCCAAGGAACCTGTTTGGCACGCCACCAACTTCAGGTTCGGATGCATCACTCACTCCTACGGATGACGAACTATTGTTTGAGTTGATCGAAATGCTCGTGGTTGAGCCATTAAGTGAGCTACTCCATCTTTCAATTTCTTCCTTGTCAATTTCACCATCTTTAGATATCAAAGGAAGCCTCAACTTCTGAGCAGCCTCCGCTACAGCCATCCGATGCTCAAGTGCCGCATATACCTAAAAATTGAGATTTCATCAAACGTGACCTCCCAATTACTGACTGAAGCCAAATCCAATTCATTTATTCAACTTATAATCAGCAAATCTAGGATCCACAGAGATCCACGTTGAGAAAGACGAATCTTTTGCACATATTTCTCGCCCTCACCACACAGGAAAAAGTTTTGTAAGTAATGCAATCTAGAATTGAGACCTGGGATGCGTTCTTCAACCCAAGCTGCGGATAAAGACCATCAGCATCACGAATAGCGCCCACATTGGCTTGCTGATGCTCCTCCACCATCGCTATCGCCTCTATGTAGACCGTCTGTACAATTTCAAGCAACAAACCCCCAATTAAAAATCGTAAGAACAATGTCCAGGAATCACCCACCAAAACAGTAAACAATACCATGGCTTCCAAGTAGCGTTGCCTCTCCTTACACATTTCTTCTCTTGCCTGTATAAGCACATATATTTTAGGGTCTGCATAAAAGAAAATGGAGACAACAAAGCTGGAACTATGAGGATAGATAGATGAGCACGATTTGGAGATCGTAGTAAGCAGATTTGGAAATAAGAGATCCATCAGGAGCCAAGCAATGCCGCTCCAATTGATCCACCACTTGAGACACCTCCAGTGGAAGACTCTGGGCGGCGAATATCCTCGCCATTTCTCGGATGTTTTTCCTTCCTCCGTCGTCCCCGTCTACTCAGAGCGAAGGGGATGAGTGTTGAATAGGCAAACAACCGGGGTATATTCGTAAAAAGCAGATTGAACGACGTCGTGTTGGCCTTTCTGCTACGATTTGAATGAACGCCTAGGAATACCAATGGCGCCTTCTTCCTCAGTTTCAGGTTTCAGAACCGATCCAACAGTCTGAGACGTTTGGGTAAGTGATGCTTACTTCGGGTTGCTCCAAATCTTCAATTTTGATGCATGAAGCTCGTGGCTTTCTCCGATTAAATCAACCGTCAATCTCATTAGGAGCTCAGGTTCAAAAACGAAGTCAAGAAATGCATCTGGGGAAGAGTTGAGCAGTTCCCTCCGCAGGATCCTTGTGCTTGACAATGGATTCTGCCACCAGAAGCTGATCTCGCCGACACTCATTCATGAATGATGAATGATGAGAGTAAATGTAAGTGTAGGTGTCGTCAGAGAATGAATCATGTTGTTTTGCTCTTGCACAGAGCCCTCGGTGTTGTCTGCTTCTGAATATATGAATCATAAGTGCGAACTTTCGACCGCTTTTGAGTAACAAGCAAGAAGGAACTGCTGCTGTAAAACTGCAAGTGGGAAAAAAAATATTTGCTAACACAAAGGCTCCACAGAGGTCAGTATCTTAGTTGCAGCGTCTCATTCATCATGAGTGGAACTTCCACACAAGAGGCTCCTGCAGGAACGAAGGCCCCATTGAGTTTTCTTTATGACAATGCGAAGAAGCCATCGAAAATAATGTGAACACTGAGAACAAGTAAGCATGCGCAGAAAGATGTACTCACAGGATGTATCCTCTGCTGCTTTTTTTCTTCTTCTTCTCCCGTTGCTTCTGTGGGGGCTTGATAACAACCTTGATAGCCGCATCGAAAACAGCTTTCACATTCTGATGATGGAAAGTACCGAGCCAGATTTCAAGAATTGGAACCGGACAGAATGCCTACGAAGCATGACATCTGAGTAAGGGAGTACCTGCTGAGTCTTGGAGCTGCATTCGATGTAATAAGCTGCACCGATTTGCTTACGCAGCTCCTCACCCTATGGATTTACAAACAGGATGTACAATGACTAAGACCATATGAGGATGGGCTGTTTGATGCAGGAGAATCAAACCTGTGCAGAGGTAACAGGAACAAATCCGGGGTGATCAGCTAAGTAATGCCGATCTTCACGAAGATCTATCAATGAGATGCAGCACAAAGATAAGCTCTTTAGCATAAACTTCTTAGTAACTCAAGAGAGTCAGAGGAATACCACACCAAGTTTAGTCCCAGCCAGTACTATTGGAATTCCAGGAGCAAAATGCTGAAGCTCAGGGATCCACTGCAAACAACAATGCCTTGTGTATCAACACCATATGTGCTGTAACTTTCACTTTAAGGAATACAAGAAGTTTCAAAAACAATGCTTCCATGAAGCAATTTTCACCTTTTTGAGTACGTTTTCGTAGCTTGCCCGACTTACCAACGAAAATGCTATCACAAAGACATCGGCGCCTCTGTAACTCAAGGGCCTTAGTCTGTTGTAATCTTCTTGGCCTGGTGATTTGGTTACACTTAGTGAATGGAAGCTGTGCTTGCTGCATATGTAAGAGAAATGGGATGTACCTGCAGTGTCCCAAAGACCTAAGTTCACTGTTGTCCCATCAACTACTACATTGGCGCTGAAGTTATCAAACACAGTAGGCACATAGTCCTGATATCAAAGCACACATTAAAAGCCCTAAAAAGTGGCCAGTAACTCATAGTGTGCCCAGATCACGAAGTTGAAGATAAATGTCATGCCAAAGAACAAAAGCCCGGAAACAAAAAGAAAAAACCCTCTTTGTATAGACATCATATTGACAGAGAATTCCGACAAACCCCCTTGGAGATACCAATCCCAAGATCGAAAGATGCGGAAGTGAAAGAACTCACGGTTGGGAACTTGTTACTGGTATAGCAAATGAGCATACAAGTCTTGCCCACGGCTCCATCGCCTACGGTGACGCACTTGATGAACTTTGAAACCCCGGCAGCCATATTCGCATCACAGCCCACCAAGCATCCGAATCAAGAATCCAGCCCGCAACCGAAAGCGCACCCGAAAAAGAAGGAAGCTTTGGAGAGATCTCGGTTGCTTCCAAAGTGGGTTAACGTTTTCCCAATGAAATAGATAGAGAGAGAGAGGACAGAGCGAGCCCAACAAATTACTGCCCACTACAAACCCTTCTGCGCTACAGTTCTTGGAGACAAACGACCTACTTCCCTCACTCCTCAACAATGTGGGGTGCTGGGAATCACCAACACAAACAATCAAGAGGACCCCCATCTGGAACACGGATCACGTGCGGTTCCTACGAACCACACCTTCCTTTTGGCGTAGACCGTATCATCCAGTCACACTCTCCGGTCGAACGGCGGACGTTGGAATATATTTCTAGAAAACTTAAAATGTAATTTCAATGGTAAAAAATCGGATCAAATTTGAGAACAAGCACACGACGAGTCCAACCAGTCATTCTTGGCGACAAGGAATAAAAGGGAAAGTTGCGGGAAGGCGAATCCTCCTCATAAAGGAAAAGGGAAAGCAAGGGATTCAATTCCTTCACACGCACCCAATCATCATCCCATCCCCTTCCTATTTTCAAAGTTTCACATTTTATCATTTTATTTTAAATTTTCAATTATTATAATTATCAAATATTATCTATTTTAAATATTTTATTATCATGATTTTAAATTTTCTCCAGTAAATAAAAACAATTTGTATAAACTTCATTTAAATATCCTATTTTATCATTGTTGCTCTCATATATCCTATTTAACCATAGTTCAATCGTTTGTTTCTTTTTAAAAATATTTTTGATGTTTTTATCATAAAAAATATAAAATATCCAATTCAAAAACTAGATCATAAACTATGATTCAATTATGATTGAACCACAAATGAATTACGATTTCATTATTTCCTACTTTAAAAGAGTTCAAATGTAACTCAATCCTTATCATGAAGGATTTACTAATCCGAGTTTAATCTAATACGAGATGTCATACTAAGGGCATGTTTGGTACGTAAGATAAGCGATATTTTTACTTATGATTATATTTTTAATGTGTTTGATATGAATAATTGAAATATCACTAATGATTCAACAAACTCACGATAATTTCACATATGCAATAATAATGAAACGTGGGATGGTGGATCAAATTGTTAAAACCAATATATAATTTGTCTAATCATAAATAAACTCAATCATACATACCAAACATAAAAATGTATAATCTATTATATTTAATATACATCAATTACAAATAATCCAAAACCCTCATTATATAATCTATTATACCAAACATGACCTTAGTGCAATTAGTTGGGATTAGGAGCATCAAATCACACAACACAAAAAACGGTCCTTGGAACTCCACTCTTTGTCATTTATTCCATTCAAAGCGGATAAACACACGTAAGGAATTGTTTAATATTCTTATTCTTTTAGTCGGATAAATTAGTGCTTTTCCTCTTCATCACAATTATTATTATTATTATTATTACTTTTTTAAAAAAATAAAATAAAATAAGCTCACTTTACTTACCTCACTCTCACTCCCGTTCAAAAGCGCCTTCGGTTTCCGTTGCATTTCCGTCTGCAGCCAAATGGAAGATGGAGTGAAATCTGGGGAAGAAGACAAGAGCGCTAGGGACCATGGAAGACCAGTTCCCCGCCGGAATTCCTCCATGTCCGACGCCGAGTCCACCGTCAGTCACCCTGATTCTTGGCACTCTCCTCTCCCATCGGAGTCGCCGCACGATCCTGATCCGTCTTTCCTACACGAAAACAGCCATGATTCCGATGATAAATTCAGCATGGCCCTAGTTCTTGTCGATCAGAGTCACCTTTCCACTCCCAGAAAGTCCACTTCTCCTCCTCCGGCTGACCACGGTGCCCCACCGGTGGTCATAGAAGTCAGCAAGCTCGTGAAGGAGGAGCAGACGGTCGGCCGGGCAGAGACATTGGGGAAGATTCTGAAGAGATCGAGGAGGGATACGGCGGTGGACAGAGCAGCCCTTGCTCTGAGGGCGTTCGGGGCAATTGCTTGCTTGGTTTCTTTCTCTGTCCTCGCAGCCGATAAGACTCGCGGGTGGAGCGGCGATTCCTTTGACCGCTACATTGAATACAGGTGCTGCAACAGGTTCAACAAACTGTTTGTTCCATGCGTAGATGGTGCTCTCCTCATTTTTGCTTGATTCAGCAGATACTGCCTCGTAGTTAACATCATCGGATTTGTATATTCTGCATTCCAAGCTTCCGATGCAGCCCACGGATTGGTCACCGGAAAGTCTGTGATCTCTCACCCTCTCCGGCGCCATTCAGACTTTGCAGCCGATCAGGCAAGGCATCTTCATTTCACACTCAGGGTTTTCTTGTAATCTGAGGCTAATGGAGTGACCAAAACTATACTGTCAAAGTAGCCAAGAATTGTGCTTTCCTAACACTGGTGTATATATATAAGAGTAAATTCACACCACAGGGAACTTTTTGCAGATTCTAGCTTACCTCCTCATATCAGCATCATCTTCAGCAGCAACGAGAGTGGAGGATTGGATATCGAATTGGGGCGAGGATGAGTTCACGATGATGGCTGGAGCATCCATTGCCATTTCATTTCTAGCATTCGCTGCCTTCTCCATTACTGCCCTGATTTCCGGTTATCGACTCTGCAAGGACCGGTCATGAGAGACCACCAAGTTCATCAGTTGAGAAGTATTTATCCTGTGCTGCTGATAAGTTTGTTTTACTTGGTTTTAATAAAAATAAGGACAACACTTGCAAAGGGTGACTACCTTAAAGCATTCTTACTTGTTTCACAGAATACTGAACTGCACTCCAAAAGAGAAGATTAGAGTGCCTGGGGGACCTGGCCCTTGGCCTCCGAATGTTAGGATATCCACAGCAAAAGCATTTCTTCTGCCTTTCGCAGAAGATAGATAAACAGACGGAGCATATGTAGCCAGTCCATGCCAACGGTGTTCTAGTGACAAAAACACCTGCAGATTCATGGTAGACGAAAAGCATTGTGAAAAACAGGAACGAGATTTTGCAGTATACCACCGCATGTGTCCAGTTGCACAACATCAGATGCAGAGACTTCAAGAACGCCAAAACCTAGAGCAAATCCTATGAAAATCCCCTTTTCTATGAGAACCCCATCATCAAGAGATGAATGAAACTCACATTGCAAGAGGAACTCGGAGAAAGGAAAACTCGACTTCACAGAACTCCAAAAGAAGGAATTGACGTCAACCAATACCTCAGCACACACCACATCCATAAAAAAACAAATTCTCCAATCTTCCTCACTCGGCACAAGTACAAAATGAACCAGCGAAGAAACATTCCGAAATCATCCTGCTTTCGTCTTCGAAAAGTAACCGGAATCAGCAGCTACAATACCTCATCTGTGGATCACTACCATAAGAATCCATAAACCCAAGCATCTCCGACGACGCCGAGAAAATCCCCGACGACGTAGGACTATGGATGACGTCTTCCCGAATACATTCGCTAATCGCTATCTATACTAAAATTATTCAATTCAAAAATATAAAAAATAGTTAAAAATTTCATGGTTTTTTTAATTTATTTAAAATAAGTCATTAAATATTTGAATAATTATGAGAAATGAGCAGCAGTACAGTAGTGCACATCGTTCAACTCAGAGAGCAACAAGATGACAATCTCAAAAGCTTCCAAATGACTCCATGAAACACATCACCGGTGAACCAAAACGATAAGCTCAGTCCTCTATGCACGAACTCCCCTGTTGAGGTTAACCATCCTGGTCGACCCAGAACCATCCTGGTTCCTCGCGCCGCCTCGTGCCTGCCGGTCCCTTGCGAAGCTGCCGCCGCCGGCGAGTCCAGAGCCAGTCGGTCTACCAACATTGTATCCTCCTCCTCTTCCGGTGTTGCTGCCTTGCCTGCCCTGTGGGAAAGAGAAGTCCTGCCATCTACCGCCGCCGCCAGAGGCTGCGGCGGCGCCATAGTCGTGCCCATCTTTGCGTCTGAAAGGGAGTCCATCCAGGCCACCACCCATCCGTGCCTCGATTGCTCTCTCGTTTGATTCTGCAAGGACTGTGAGCTTCTCCGTCAGCTGGAATGCCAGCGCCTGTAGCCTGGAGTGCTCGACGTCGTGGAAGACGATGCACCCGGTTGGCTGATCCCAACTAGCACTGAGCTCTTCATCAATCATCATCTTGCTGATGATGTATCGGGTCTGGGAGTCGGGGAGGTCGAAGGTCTTGGAAAGATGGTCCAGGCTGAGAGACTCGTAGGATGATGAATAGGTGAAGAGATATGTCCTCAGAGCTTCTTCCTTGATTTTGGCCTCGAGCATTCCCAGGACGCTGTCCTTGCTGCGCAGCAACTTCCAGACATCGAGGGATTTGATGACGGAGAAGGCCTTTTCATGGTCTCCCTGCATGAGGGCCCTCGTTGCAGCCATCACGTGATCTCTTACGTTTTCGGGAGGGCCGACGAAGGTCTGTCGATCACTACCTTCGAGCAGCCTTCGGAAAGTTTTGCTTAAGACCTTCCTTTTGGCGTCATGAACATTGGCTGCCATGTTAGGGACCTCCAGGAGCATTGCACAAGTCAGGTGCACAGCTTCAAGAAGCTCAAGATTTATGTGCATGTGGTAAGGCATCTGTCGCCTTCTTTCCAACCGTTCCTGAAAGCACAGATCAACTCATCAAGAAAATTTCTACAGTAGAGAGCCATGGCGGGATAGAAACTAATGTCTTAAGAGTAACAACCACGTAATAAAAGATTAAGAATTAATAATTACTTGTTCGGGTGTCTTCTCATGATATCTGCTCTGAGAAACACCTTGCGCCAGCAGTTCCTTCGCCCTTCCAGCTGAATACAGTTCAGAAAGGCAGCTATGGCCCTCAGTAATAAGCCCAGCCCTGAAAGCACATAAACCAAGCTGGGCAACCGCTCTGTTAAATAATATTTGTGTAGAAATATCCATGTGCTGAACATTATCCTGGAGATGGCTCATCAGCAGTAAATCACGGGCTGTCGAGAATTCCTCAAAAATAGCATGGTGATATATATCACAAAGCATTGCACGAGCCTTGGTGCGTTCATCACCATATTTGTAGATGAGAGAAACAAGGATGTCCATCAAAGCTCTGCTGCTCTCTGGGAAGGTTGGCTTACGAAGGACTAGCTCGGGAGTTGTGACAAAAGCAGATGATGCCATGATTTGTTCTGATTTGACTTCCTCCCCTGCATCTCCTTCTCCATTTTGCTCAGCCAATTTCCTCATAGCGTCATAGACTTCTTGCGGTTTATAATATGTTAGTTCAACACGTTTAAGGGCTACCTTTGAAGCACCCTTGTAATCACCAATATTCTCTAAATACTCCTGCACGTTCTGGGCGAGAACCAAAAACATAGGCTCGTCTTTAAGTCTTTCAACATATTCACGGGTGTGAGGATCAATGACCTGAAGACTCTTAAAATACTCTACATCAATGCGTTCAACATAGGCAACCAAATTACCCCAGATCCTGATTGTTCCAGCAAAATCTGCTCCCTTTTGAGTCTCATTCTCATCGGGCTCCACCATGTCATCAACAACAATATTACGATACTGTGTCAGTATATCAAGTATGATGAGCAGGTTCTTCACACACTGTTTCCACACATTGATTGGCATGTGACCTATCAGGCTTGGATTAACATCAAACTGTGCAGATATGACACTGAAAAGAATTTCAAGCTTCTGAGCAGGTGTCCGGGAAACCCTAGTCAGGAAGGTAAGCTGCTCCACTAACTCAATCCTTCCCGTTCCCTTCTTACCCTAGCAGCAACACTCTCCCTAAATTTTTTGTTAACTACATCCCATGTGATTTGATTGGGATCCTTAAACTGCTTATCAATCATCTTATCTTTCTTGTTCAAGATAGTCTGCCATCCAACCTCTCCAAGATCACCACCATCATCTTCATCCTCATTATCTTCATCAGAGGCTGCAACATCAGAGCCATCTTCAAAGTCAACATCTTCATCATCATCTTCCTCAATATCCTCCTCATCAGGCTCTGGCTCTTGCTCAGCCTGCTCCTCGAACAATTCAGGCTTCTCCCTGCATTGATTAATCAAATCCTCATATACTTTATTGTTCTTCTTCAACTTCTGTTTCATTGAATTCAATGCCTTTGCATTAGTGCTACTCATTTTCTTCTTTGCCTCTTTATTGGACAAGGACTCATTCAAATAGTCCTCCAACATCACCAGAGCTTTAATGTAGGGTTTTGGAGGCTTATCTTCCTCTGAGACGCGCATGACCTTTCCCAATTGCTTATTGATCTTCTCAAAGCTTTCCTGTAGACTAACCCAATCATTAATCTTCATGGCATTTTTCATATGATCAACAGTGGCTCTCATCTCATCAAAACGTTTGTCCTTGATACGACGAATGACACGCCTCTGCCCATCAGAGTCATCACTATCACTTGCCATTCCAGAATAATACCGGCTAGCAGCTGGTGCAGCTGTAGGTTCCACAGATACATCTTCCTGCTCTTCAATATCATTCTCTTCTTCCTCGCTTTCACTATCACCCTGTTTCCATTAAATAAAATGGTGTTACGTACAAACAACGACCATCAATCTGGCATGAAATGTGATTTTTACTGTAAACAAAATCAAAGTTGCAGATTCCCGGTAAATGACATAATAAGCAAAAACCATGTGCCAGGAAGAAGCAATAAACCCTACATAAAAAAACCATAATAAAACAATAAAAAAGAAATAGCGAACACAAACCTGAGTCCAAAACCTTGATGCCATTGTTGCAGCAAATTTGAATCAACCAAACTCCTCCTATGATAATGATAAAGTTAGATGCCGCAGATTAGTAGTGCCAAAAAACATAAAGAATTCTGCGTCAAAGACCAAAAGAAACGTCTGCGGGAACTTGAATCAAAACAAGGGACACGAGGTACCAGAAATCTACCAACGGAGCCCTTAGAAAATAGAACAATATCGCGAACAGAAATCGGAAAAACAAAATACTGAACAAGATCCGCGTGAGACTGAAACCTGAATGAAATCCGAGGGAAGAGACTGATGAGCAACAAGAAGAAACCCTAGCGCGATAGAACTCTTCCATCCAGAGGAGGCCCCTTTATTGGGTTCTGTAATGGGCTCAGCCCACAACAACATTCCATTAGCAGGCCCAAAACAATAAAAATAAATGCTATGTTTAAATGCTAAATATTTAATCACATCATTTTTCTATTTATATTTTTTGTGTACATCAGTGTGTTACGATTCTAAAAAAACCGTACATCATTCGTGGGTGTGGCTTACAATTCAAAATTGCAAGGTTTTCTTAATATTAAAATAAATTATTTCACATAAAAAATTAAAATTAAATAATTGAATATATAAAATATTATTATTCATTAAATAATCAATATAATTTAATTTTACATATATTTTTGCAATTTCTAGTTGACAGCATGTCTCGCATACCTTGTGGTCTCCTTCGCATTAACGTAGCGTTCGCTAATGACAACATTTACGTTTTCGACACGATGTGTTGCTGTTGCGCATCATCCCCATTATGAGTGCATTTTGAGTTTCGTAACATCATCGTATGATCGTCCAAGCAGTTTTTTGTGTGTTGGATTCATAGAGAGCTTCGAAACGATATACTATATGTCACATGGATCATGTTTACTGGACAAAGAGCATGACATATGGTTTACTTGATCGTGCAACATCATTCGAGTACGATCATATTAACACTAATATATCAAATTTCATCAAAACTTCGAAATTAAGCATGCTTGGATGAGAGTAATATTAAAATGAATGATCTTCTAGAAAATACTCGTGTTGCATTCCTTGATTTATACGGCTTTAAAAAATATGTTATTGGATTGTGAGCATGTAAGTTGTATATTTGAAAGAGGATTCAATTCATCATCAACATTTACAGTGCTCAAGGAAAATAAGGGGAGATTTTGATTCCATATTCAAGTAAAAAAGCAATCATATGAACCCAAATTCAAGAAACGCACAGACGTCTTATTGTTCTATGAGTAAAACACACTAGTTGCTGAAAGCAGAGAGATTAGACCTGAGCAGTGCCTTGAGTGAATTTGGGGTCCTCACATCTGTACTTGCCATCGGGTCCTATTCCAAATCCTCTGGGATCAGCAAATACGTTCTCCAGCAGCTGACTTCGAGGTGGGACGGGGCTTCCGTCTGCGAATTCGACGGCATCTTCCACAATCTCATCCACCTTCTTGGAGATTGACTTCAGCTCTGCTTCACTGGCTAAGTTGTTTTCGATTAGATATTTCTTCAATGCTGTGATGGGGTCTCTCTTCGCATAGTGAGCTTTCTCAGCTGTCATGGTAAATGATGTTGGTTAAATGCTCATCCATCAGTGTGCACATAGCAGGGAATCAATCACAAAAAATGGAAACTACATCAGGCTTTCAGAATGTGAATTAATCATACCAGGGTCACGAAGCTCATCTGGATCAGCCAAGGAGTGTCCTCTGAATCTATAGGTTTCACATTCAACCAGAGTTGGTCCTTCTCCCCTTCTCGCCCTTGTGATAGCCTCCTTGGCAACTTCCCTCACCTTCAATACATCCATACCATCTACATGGATACCAGGCATCCCAAAGGCTGGACCTTTTTTCCAAATTTCTGGATCTGAGGTGGCCCTCAAATGGGACATTCCTATTGCCCATAGATTGTTCTCAACAACAAAGATGATGGGAAGCTTCCACAATGCAGCCATGTTCAGGCACTCGAAGAACTGGCCATTGTTGCAAGTTCCATCCCCGAAAAATGCTACTGTCACATCATCACAATCTTGCTTCAATACTTCTCTTCTGTATTTGCTCGAGAAAGCAGCCCCTGTAGCAACAGGGATGCCTTCACCGATGAAAGCGAAGCCTCCCAGAACGTTGTGCTCCTTGGAGAACATGTGCATTGACCCACCCTGGCCTCGGCAGCAGCCGGTGGTTTTGCCAAAGAGCTCACTCATAACCTGGCGAGCAGGTACACCTTTGCTCAATGCGTGAACATGATCACGGTATGTGCTAACCACTGAATCTCCGTTAGTCAACAGTTTGATGAAGCCAGTGGATACAGCCTCTTGCCCATTGTACAAATGGACAAATCCGAACATTTTTCCACGGTAATACATCTCAGCACACTTATCCTCAAAGGCCCTCCCCAAAACCATGTCTTCATACACTTCCAACCCCTCTTCCTTAGTAATCAACTGCATGCAAAAAGCTTTTACTTACCACAAAGATGAACACTAATTGTTTAAAAACCTTCACACCTTTCTCAAAATCAAACACTGCAGCATCTGAATCACATTCACCAGGAGAATCAGAACAAAATCTCCTCGAACAAGAGGCAAACAACACCAACTTTTGTTTGAAAACTGAATCACGCCAACACTAAAAATTAGAACAAGATCGCCCGCAACTAAACCGGTCGGAAGGAAAAAGTACCAAATTGGACGTCGCAGGATCGGCAGTGTGCTTCTTCTTCTTCTGGACGACATCCGAGGCAACGGCAGAAACAGAGGCAGATCGGCGGCTGCGGAGCGTAGGTGTCTTGTTAGCGAGGGCATGTTTCTTGTAGAAGGACTCAGACCCCAAAAAAGAAGATGGGTTCAATGTTCTGGAGCAAGAATCAGACTTCTCCGCGGATCTGGGGGAGCTCATCAACAAAGGAATGACGCTGATTTTGGTGGTGGCCATTCTCTTCAGGAATTGAACAGCCGAATGCGAGTGTTTGCTTCAGGGATTAATCCCGACAACGAAAAGGAAGAAATGGGAGAAGAATGGAGACGGAGAGAGAAGCGGCGGAGTCTACAAAGAAGATGGGAACTCAAAGCACCACCCTCATAAACAACTGTGCTGACAGCTCCTAATTCCCTTCTTTCATCGACAGACTATGCAAGTAACCGAATAACCAACCAACTGGCGATAGACGGTTTGGGCCAATTGATAAAAAAAACCTTTTTACAGGCCCATTCATGCAAAATATACAAACTGCGACGACCTATTGAGCTGGATTTGCAATTTTGTAAAGGAAGTTTAAGCCCAAAGGTCTGATACGAATGGCCCAGGCTCATTTCCAGTCAAAAGCTTCCACGTGTTCTGGGAGAGAGATGAGCACGAGGGCCCCTGAGGCCGACGCCGGGAACCGGAGTTACGTCAACTCCCGCCGCCGGCGGAATGATCCTCCTTGTCTGAAGCAGAGGCGGTTCCATAGGAGCATATGGTAGGTGGGTTGTTCATCTGTTCAGTATGAACAGAAACCCAAACGCCGATGAAATGGCCCGAGAATCCCGATCGCCATGGAATTGCTCCGTTGCGGTGGAGAGGTGTAGTAGGGTAGGAGTTTCCAGAGAAAAACAGACTCTCGGATTGAGACTGAGACTCGTACCACCATAAGCACCTGATCTTAGGATTTTAACAATGGATTTGGAAGATAACACAACAGGATGCGGTTTCCTGGGAGAATGTTATTCAGGACGAAGCATACGACTGTTACAGATCAACCCAGGGATCACCAGGGCTTAAGTCTTAACAACCAGGGCTTAAGTCTTAACAGCTTGGAATGGAAATTTCACAAGTCAGACAATTGAAAATCTGATCAAGTTTGGGTAGGGATGATTAGTTCTTTGCAGGATCACTGAAGAAGCTATTGAGAGTTGGCATGATCTCAGGTTTCCTGTTTTGGACGAACTTCCTCAGGAAATGCTCCTTGTACTTGAACCCCTCATCGAAATTCTCCAGCACACCAGCAGCTCTGCCTTGCTTGCTCACCCTGTGAAAAATGAACGGGGATTACGTATCTATCACTACTAGCTAGCCGTCTACCTTCAGAGTGTTGGATAGGTCAACAGTCTCAGCCCCAAGTGTGTATTACAACAACATGGATAAACCAGGCAAGGGCCAAACAAGGTTACTAAGACTATTGCTCTGCATCAAGCAACACCCTTTTCTACCTAGTCTATTGCATCGCACAGGGTAGGGTCTCACAGAAATTGTATCAAGGCCCACCCCACCCCACCCCACCCCACCTCCAGAGTGAAATCCCATAAATCCTTCCACAGAAAGTTTATCTGAATTATGTAAGGATCAGGGGGAAAAAATCAGCACAAATAGTATTCAGTTTCTAGATATGGATAAATAAATGTTTAGAAGGCAACAAGGAAGGGCCTTTCTTAAGAAAAAAGAAAGAATCATAGCAGGTGATTCTTGAAACAAAGAAGAAAACTTTCCGCCCGTAGGCTAAGGAGATTAGTTCTACCCCTTCCAGACTCCAGAACCAGTTGAGTAGAACGCTAATTCAACCTCTAAACACCAGCAAACGATAATACGAAGAGAAGGAGGGACATCTACCGGACTTCAGGGTTAATCGTGATATTACGAACCAGCTGAAACGCACAGATCCCCAAGGCAACGCCCGTAGCTGCAAACAGCGGGTACGCCTGCACAAACAACAGATCCACTTATAAACCATCATCACAGCCCTCAGAACGAATAAAAAAATAAAAGAACAACACCAACAGAAACCGATCCGGATCTGCGAGCTAAGAAGCAGAAAACAAAACAGTGAACACTCGACAAACCTCAGGCCTCAACCAGCGGCTAGCGGACGCCATTTCCAAGAGCAGATGAGGATCCGATCTGAGAGAGAGCGTAGACGGACGACTCGAGGTTTACAGGGAAGAGCAGATTCCTCCCCCACTCCCTCTCTTCGAATCGAGCAAGACGACTTAGTAAGAGATAGTTGGCTAATTTTATTAGCTTGTTCAACCAATAAGATATCCACACGTGTCCAACAACTATTTCAAAATCCTCGAATTGCGTGGGCAGCCGTGTTTTCTTTTTCTTAATAAATTTCTCCAACGTAGTCATTTATAATACTCTTTTTATCACCGTCTGCAAATTTATTACCATAAATGTCTTCCTTTTCACCACCTCAATCCTAATAAAAATTGAATTAAATTCTAATTTAAATGATGGTTGAATTGTCAAAATTAGAAACTTCATATAAATGATTCACAATTTGTTACGCCACTAATCCTAACATTTTTAATATGCCTAGGCCTAGACTTACAATAATGCTATTAAAAAATCCATTCTTTCTCATCCCCTTAAGTTGATAGAACTACCCTGCAACGAATCCCCATGACAATCCTCTAACCTTATGCTCCATGACGCTGAGAAGATCTTTGGAGGAAATTTAAACAGCGAGGAATTATGCGTTAGAATCGAAAATACAAATCAAAAGAAGACGGTTACTTGTAGAATGTCGAAGGTGATAATCAATCTCCAGTTGTAGACCGCAGAAGTTGTCTTCGTCCGCTGGCTACTTTGCTTGTCATTTACAAAAGGAGCGGAGGGATGGAGCGGGAAAGGCAACCCACGGTCTAGCACTGTGTGAGCATGCGCCAGGCGCGAGCGCCATGGAACCTCAGGCATCCACCGTTCACGGCGGCTGGCTCTCCCACCGTCAGTTTTCTCTCGTACGGCTTCCTACACCCGGGGCAACGCCCGTCTTCTTCCATGATTCTCTTGTGACAGAAGAGGCAGATCCTAAAGCCACATGGGCAGGGCAGAAAGTTCGAGTCGGTGTGGTCGAAATCTTCGAAGCATATTGGACAAGAAGTGATCACAGGGGAAACATTCTTGCACCCATAAGTGGGTTTGCGGCCATTGGTGTGCTCAGGGTTCATGGTTAAGCCACATTGCTTTGACAAAGTCGGCAGGCTCTGAGGGCGGAATGCATCATCTGGCCTCCAAGCACAGCCATTCTCAACGGCTCTATGGTTAGCTGTAACCTCTACCATCTGAACCGCGTTTGAAAGGAGTTTGTCGGTTTGATCCATCTGAGGAACAGTTTTTTCTGCCGGATCATCCTTGTCTGAAGTACAAATTTCTCCACTGGGACAACAACCTTGCTTCTTTTCATCAGATATACCCAAGGCATCAGCCACTGCTTCCCAGTCATCCAAGCAATCGTCATCCTCTTCATCAACCTCACTCACGTTTCCTGCAGAGAACCCACTACTGCTGCTGCTACTGCTTCGACCACTGCAAAAATCATTTCCAATGCTTGCCACTCTAGTGTTGTACTGAGAGGAAAGTATCACGGGATCAATTTCACTGCTAGTACTACTGCGACTGCTGCTAATACTTGCATTGAAAACAACCACGGATTGTTGATTGCTGCTGTATAGGCTAACAGCGTGGCTGGTTGGGCTGCTGGAGGGAAACGACTCCGAATCACTGCAGTTGTCCATTGAAGGCGTATCCTTATCCTTACTTCTTGGTTCCATTTCCAGCTTTTCCAATGGCCGACAAGTCCCATTCCCCAAATGATTTGGAGACCCCTGGCTTCCTGACACTCCCTTAGTTCCTCCCTCCTTCGCCACATTCTTATTTCTCACTGCAAATGCAGCCTCAAATGAATATCAAATACAAAAGAGGAAATTCATGCCATTAAAACGATTCACGAATACCAAATAAATGACAGAGCGTATAGGATCTCTAACATACCCTGGGAAAGCCACTGCTCTCGACGAGCATCAAGTTTGCACTGCTTCAACTTCGATAAACGACTCGCCTGCATAAATGAGATCGCAAAAAACAAAAAGGAACCAAAGCACGATCATGCACGCGAACGCACAACGAAACGGACAAAAAAAATCTCAAGATTCAAATGAAAAATGTTAAAAATTTTAAAAAGAAATGACCAAACGCTTCGAGAATCCGCAGCGAGTAAACAATATCAACAAGAAAGAAGAATCGGAAACAGAAATTCATTAAGAAAACGAAAACGTGCCCTCTTTCTCTTAGAGAAATCCCTAGGATTCGATGAAGCCATGGCAACGGAGGCCTTGGGAAGTGAATCAGGAAACATGACTGGTATGAGGCGACACGAGCACGAATCGACAGCGGAACCCTAAATTTTTGTCGTAGATTTGGGAGCGGAGAATCGTAATCGTTTCGTGGATAACGGCAAGTACAATTCCTCGGCAGTCGTCACAACTTCCAATTTGAACGAATGAGGCTCTAATTACGCATCTACCCTCCAACTCCACATAATTTTTATGGTGTTTGATTGCGAACATTAAAATAATTTAAAATAAAAATTATAAATTAAATTAAATTATTTTATTAATTTAAATTATAATTTACACTCCCAGATAAAAGCAGCATTACTAATAAATTAGGTTGAGAAAATGTTCACAGTTCAACTTATCAGCAACTGTTACACATTGCATTTCAACAGCCTGCTCCCTGTCTTCACCTGATGAGATTTCCGATCGTCTCATGGCGTTTCACTCAGTCCCACCACCTCTTCCCCGATAAGGACAGAAGCTGCAAAAGTTTGAAACAGGATTAGATGCATAGACAGCAAGAATTGAGCTACTCAGTCAGCTCCCTGGGCATTCCAGAGGCTTGGGAGTTTCGTGTGGATCCCAAATGTGATAAAAATGATCAGACTGAGTTGTCAAAGAGGGGGATGCAAAAGGGTGGAAGCTAGTTTACCTGTCGGGCTACTTGAGCTAGTCGTCGTCGCTCTTGCAGAGATTCCTTTGATGTGGTCGTCTTGGATGGTTGGAAAGTGTTATCATCACTTTGAGCATATCCAATTTTCTGTTCCATCTCGAGCTCTTCAGACAGTTCTTTCTTCCGCTTTCTTTGGTATGTAAATTTGACTACTATTTGGCTTGTAAACACTTGAGCTGCTTCTGATGGTGAGGAATCCAAGGTGTATGCTTCTGGAGACATTTTTATCGTAGCTCCCTTACAGTTTTGTCCCAACACAAGAACAGAATGCTCCTCATCTTTTCTTTCTTGTACTTCTGCATCTCCAATATGATCCTGTCGCTCTGAGTATTCTTCACATAACAATTGTCCTGAACCATACACATTAACGAAAGATGGAGTGGTTTTGATGGCTGAATCCTTGGTTGATCGCTCTGGTTTCAATAAATCATCAGATTGGCTCCCACCTGATCCTACTGCACTATACTTTTGTCTAGCACTTCTCTTCCTTTTACAAAGGAAGGATGGAGAAGTACCAACAAAACCAGGATTAGCTAAGAGTTTCTTTTCAAGTTTAGCACCTGAAGGCACTGCTTTGGATGTCTCATCGCCTTTTCGGTTTCCAGTATTACAGTCCCCATCTGGTTTACCCAAGAGACACATATTTCTATTGGAATGATTCCATTCACATGCACGGATTCTTTGAGTACACCCTTTTCTGTACAACCCAGGTTCTCCAGTTTGACAAGAATGCATCTCATCGTCCCTCACTCGTTCCCTCGAGCAGAATCCATTCACATGACAGGGATCCTCTTTTTTTACTCTAACAAGCTCAGACTGGACTTGTTCCAGTTCTTGTCTAAGAACTGTTACAATTTTTTTGGTCTCTTCAAGTTGAGTCTCAAGTTCTTCAATCCTGTCCTGCTGACTTGAAGATGCTGCTTCAGCCTCCATGAGCTGTAAAATGCACGAGTTCAGTGCTGGAAAAGGAAAACCCATGGTTCTTTATTCCAAAATTCGAAATGGTAGATGCACAACATGTGTTCTCAAACTGCTGCACATACAAATGACCAAGAGGTGTGCCATACAATTCTAAAGTTTAACGAGCAGTTTCTGTTTTTGTGGCTAGGTACGGAGAGTTGGAAGAGAGAAGAATGGACAAAAGAACGTCTCAGGTACAGAACAATAGGACTGTAAACTAAAACTGTTTCAATAATACACAGAGCAGCATCCATACCTCAGCATATATGTGCACTGGACCTTAACCATCAGAACAACTAATAGATGAAGATGGAAAACAAACCATGCACAGGAGAAAGTCTAAAGGAGCATCTAAAAGACGGACTACATTAAAAGAAAAAGCTTGGATCTTTCATCTTTCACCTGCGCATCCGTCATGTGTTTGAGGCGTAGGAGCATCCGCACCCCTTCCTCTTTCGCCACCTTAAGATCATGCTGATATTTTATTGAATTCCTCTCTGAAGCCATAACCCTGGCCGCGGCCTCCTTAGTTATTCTCAACATCACATCAGCATATGCCTTCTTCAAGGCCGTTAAGTTCTGCATATCGTGAATAACCACAATGAAAACATCATATTATCTACAACTCATATTTGAATCAAGCATTAACAAAATGACGTACATCCAGAATGTGTGAAGGAAACTCTCAAAAAGATCAACTTTTTAGGTAACACATAAACCAATGCAACATAGATGAGGCAGCAAACCCATAAAACTCTCATCCGGAGTTGAGAAAATCTTCACAAAACCAACCAACAAAATTGAAATTCAGTCAGCAGCTAAACCATCCTCCACACAACCACACCTAGACACTTCCCGGAATAAACCCATCATAAAAAAGATCACATAATCAAGAACAAGGAACCAACTACCCAATGGCGCCCAACCACCACTGGAAATGATACTGAGGTACAGCAGGGTATCGCACTTCAACCAAAAACCCACAAACAGAAAAAAATATCGGGAACCAAAAAATCACCCACGCACAAGCGAGCAGAAACTCACCCCATCGGCCTCCATTCCAAAGTTCCCACCCAAAAATCACAGCTTTTTCGGGTTCGTTGGGTTTCCAATTTCATTTATTTGCTCAGCCATTTCTGTTATGAACGGAAACTTCCTCTCGTTCATTTACAAATATACCCCCAGAAGTCATACTCATCCACAGGTCTGCCACGCAAGCGTCGCTGACTACGAAGACCCCAGGGACGAACCCGAAAATACCGGCCTTGTGGGTCCCACGCGTAGATCGCATAACCCTTGCGTTTGCTGTTTTGGAGGGAAAAACGGACCGCAAGTGCACAATGACCGTTTTACCCTCATATTAATTAAATTCAATGATATCCACAATTCAAATCTATATATATGTTTTTTTTTTATAAAAAAAGCATACAAAAATTATGAATAATTTCATAATTTCACCAACAATCTACATGAAGATCAACATATAATGCATGCTATCAAGTAAATATTTTGGAATATACGTTCGTCATGATAATTCGAAAATGCATGTTTGGTACCATTTCAATAAAATAACTTCAAATGTGCATTTCTACATTTTTTATTTTTTGACACTTTTGACATACTTTTATACAAACTTAAGTATTTAAATATCTATATAAATATATATTTAAATAAATATATTTTCCATATACGAGTATTTCGTAATACAATGATAAAACACTCTAAACTAATATTTCAAAACACATATTCTAAGTGCATTACATTAAACAATCAATGTTTAATAAATATTATGAATAAAATTAAATCTTTTACTATTAATTATTATACATGATATATTCTAGACACATCTATTAAATATATAAGATGATAAGTGTATTTCATATTGATTATGTAATATGAAATCATGAGAATTAAATATTCGAAATACATATTATGATACAAGATGAACTTGAATCATATATATTTGAATTAAATAAATATTTAATTTTAATAATATGATATTTATTAATGAATGTGAATAGTGGAATCTACTTCCATCGGGTTTCCATATTTGGGAGGTCATCAAATCTGGTTATTTAAATGCTATTAATAACTAAAATGAAAGTGATTAGGAATTGGGGCCCACCGAGTCGTTCTCAATGAGGAATCTAGTGGGTAAATATGATAATATTTTTATGTTGGAAAATTCGAATATTTTGATGCATAATTAAATTAAGAATGATTAATTATGAAAATAATGGATATGATTAATATATATTTAATGTCGCCTTTATTTGAGGTTGGCGGAGTTAATGAGAGGGTTTATTTAATGGCGGTGGCAAATCCCAACTAACATAAGACAAATGATTAATTGTTTCCTAATTTACCCCTTGACCATAACGTCCCCATAAGTGTGATTCAATTCATTTGCCCGAAGCCCGCAGCGCTTCATAATTGAATTTCTCCTCTTTGTTCGGTTTCTTCTCTCGACTTCCGTTGCCGATCGCCGCCGTGACGGGTTTGGGGACGCGTCTTCGGCGGCTGGTGCTTTTTGAGGAACTGTTGTTGCGCCATTCGGGTTTTTTTGGTGGTCTGGAACCCTGGATTTCATCACTTCATTTCAATGTAGTGACTGGTAGTATCAGTGAGTTCGCTGTTGTGATTGGGTTTGTTAACTTGTTCTTCCTATTGGCTTCTTTTTCGATGTGTAGGGTAATGGGTACGGAAGGTATGGTCCGTTTACCCTGTATTTGAACATTTTTCGTTCTTGAGAAGTTGGGTGCATTTTCTGGAGAATTTTATGAGTTTTGAGTTAATAAAGGAACTGAAATGTACCCATTTTGGGGAAGGGGAAGTTTATAGTGGGGAAAGGGACGAGGGAGCAAAATGGAGGAGAATTACTGCAGCTCTTTCATGCTAGATTCCAGGGCATTGTTTTCCTTTTTCGAATTATTTACAGAATGGGGATCAGGATAGTGATCTCCTCGTGCCCATGAACTGTCACTTGTTTCACTTCTGAAAGTGGCTGCTTTTCCTACATTTGAGTGTTTTGTGCTTCTGACAGGTTTTTTTTTTTTTTGTATTTCAATACAAAAAGAAATCTTTCTTTGATCTTCATGCTTTTTTTTACTAGGGCACAACTCTGAAAGCACTCGACGGAAACCCCCGCTACACCTCGAGTCTTATTGTTGGGGTAGTGTTTTGACTCTGAGGAGGATTATCTGGTGCGTCACTGGAGTAGGGGAAAATGACTAAGTTTTCGTTGCTGTAAATTGATGACTTTTATACTCAATGATTTGGATTCCTGTTGTTTAAGTTGTTTTAACATTGAGCTCTTTTTGTGAAGTAGGTTTTCAAGAACTTTTCTTTTATACATCCCAGAGATGATTTTTCAAAGTAGAGAGATTATTATATCTCTACAGTTCTCCAAAGTTTTATTTCCAGTTCTAGAGATTATTAAGTTTTACTTGCATTTGGCTGCTTCTTAGGAGCATTTTCAGTTGGAAAATTCGTTTTTTAGACTCTAATTGAACTTGATAAGCTTCTCTGAAAATATTGTTATGACTTGCTTATGCCGTTTCTGAAATCTGAACCAGGTCTTCAACAGATATTCAGCAACTCTTTTTTGCTTGATTGAGTCTGGCGTCAATCACCACAAAAAACCTTCAGGAAATTTGTTCGCTCAATTTAGGGTAACGTCAATTATTGCCTTAAATCCGCAAGCTGAAAGGCTGTTTTCTGTAGAGCATCTTAACATAGAAGTAGCATTCCACTGCAAGCGCTCCTTTGTTTAAAAATAAAACGCTGTTACCTTGTCCCATATGCAGCAGGACATATCAAGGATTCTGATTGATGTCTGGGTAATTGGAGACATGCATTCAAGATTAATGCTTTTGAGCAGCTGTCTTTTATACTTCAACATTTCGAATGGATAGTTGATAGTATCAGTAATTTGCAATCTTCAAACCGTAAGGGGGGATACTGCTTCTGCAATTTCTTAGAACATTCCCGGATTGAAGAACAAGTGAGGAAGTCAATTGATATAACTTCTCATCAAACATAAGGGTCAATGTTGGAGGCTGTACACGAAATCTCCATTTACATTCATAGATTTCACAACCTGGATCTGTTTCAGCAAGGGTAAGTGGAATTCGTTGTTTTTGGTTTGTTTCAGTTTTTTTCCTGAGTCATAAACGTGTCCATGCTGGCTGACCAGCAGTCATTTCCCATCGTTCACTTGTATTTGATTTGCAGATGGTACCAACTCAAAATCAATGTGAGGTGGGAGGATGGCGAATATGGTTCCAGTGCAACACCAGCAAGAGTTGTCCAATATGATGGTAATCATGTTTGGTTCTTATGAGTTTGAGCTCACAGCTGTTCCCTAGTATTTGATAGAAACTGCTTGTAGATCTATTGTTTCTATAAAGTTTTTGGATTACTGGGATAAACTCAAGCGAGCTGTTTTCATCCCAATGCACGAACAGAAATTACAGATAGATCCCCAAAATTTGCTCTTTTGTCATTTTTTGAGCATGTTATTTCATTAATTTTTTTTAAATCACAGAGCAGTAGCTATTCTTAAATCTTGGAGGCAGATTGACTTACATACTTGGTATATCTTTGCAGTTCCTGACTTGGGTTCTGGTGATGTATATGGAGTATGGAAAATCAATGATACAGATCATAGCTTTTCAACACAGCCATTCAGAATTAAATATGCAAGACAAGATATTCTTTTGTCGATGATGGTATCTTTCAATTTATATCTCAGTCAGCTTGCGGTAAGTTGTTTATGCCTTTTATGTGGTGGATGTGTGTGACGTGTACATTTTTCATATAGGCTGTAAAAAATTTATATGCAAAATTAAGATGTATATCTGAATTTCTTGCTGAATACATTTTTATATTTCCTGTAGATTTATTGCCTGTTTTAGCCTACTGACTCATGATGGACCGGATTTTAAATTTTTAACCAGCACTTAAATATGGTTTGTGCACCTGTTAAATATCAATTCTGTATGTTGTGTTGGTATGTCAGGGTCCATCTAAGTCTGCTGTCATTCTGAAGTTCGAGTTGTTATACGCTCCAATTCTGGTGAACAGGTTAGGAGATTTTTAGCTGGCTAAATTTATTGCTAGTCTGCTCTTAACACTAGCTTTGTTGTGTTTGTTTTCGTTTTCGTACAAATAGTGGAATCACCTATTATCTGCTAGAAAACAACTGAATTAATATATTAGTACATTTATTGTTATTATAGACTTAATACTTTTCTGTGTTCCATTTAGGAGCGATATACAGGCTTCTTTGGATGCCTGCCCTGCTGCTGTCCATGAATTTCGTCTCCCACCTAAAGCTCTTCTGGGTATCCATGCCTACTGCCCCGTTCATTTTGATGTTTTTCATGCTGTTTTAGTAGATACTACAATACACGCCAGCCTTGTGGGAAACGGCTTTCCCACTTCCTCTGTGAAGGTATCCAGGTTTGTCACTTCTTGATCTCTAGATGTGCTGCATATCGCATCCAAATTTGGTTATAGTTTCTGTACAACTGTGCCCTTTTGTTCGTAATGTTCTTTGAGTTAAAAGAAGAGACAATTGTTTCTTTAATAGTCTTCATTTTCAAAGATGATAACAACATAACAAGGCTTGTGTGCTACTACATGCAAAACTCTTTGTAAATACTTTTTAGTCCTTTCTTTTAAAATATGCTATTTATTTAATAATCTTAATTATGATGCATCCTTACTATCAGAGTTGGTGGAGATGGTAGAGCTCACAGCGCTTCAAAGCAGGTAGATTTCTCTTTGAAGTTTTTATTTTCATTGCCACTCTCTTCTCTTTATGATCAAATCATTAGTTATTTTGTCATTTCTTTGGATGTGGAAAATGATATTTTTATCTGCTGAGTGGAAATCTTTCTATTCTTTAATTTCTGTATGATGAACATGCCCATTAATTAATGTATGGTTGTTCCATACGAAATGCTTTATTATTATCAATGGGAAGTTTTGGTCTCACTCTGAGTAGATGATGCTGGCAAGGGCGTTATTCGATGCTCAAGTTTTACTTTTGGAAGAAATGCAAAGGCTCAGCAAGGCCATCAATAAGCCAATTAATGTTGAAGATTTTACTTCCAACGAACTCTTTGGTTTCACTACAAAATCTAATCAGGACGCATCTCATCATGAACTTTCCAGAAAGCTCTCGAGCGATCTTCTGAGAATTTTAGAGGTCATCTGAGCTTAAAATATTTTGTCTGATCTTGTATAAAATAGCTTTTATTATTTGCATCTCTCTCACATGGTAATGTTATCACCAAAACAGAAACCAAGTCTTGAAGCAGATTTTGGGCGAACAGATGTTCTTCACTCAATCTCTGATGATATGATACTTTTCTCAATTGATTTGATTGGCAAACAAATGTTCTACCTCTGGAGCGTGTTTATGAACTTTCACAGGTTCTTTTATTTTATGATTCTCTTTTTCTTTGTGTCACATTCTTCTTGTGCAACGTCATCATCTGAAAACCCGTTGGATTGATACTGTCTCTGATGATGCCACTGAGATTTGAGATATATATTTTTATTATGTTCTTCTGAGCATCAATTAAAGCACATACTCACCTGGAGAAAGATACTCGAATTTCTAAGCTTTCAATGTTTTTCATACTTTGAGATACAAAACGAGGCAATGAAGTGCTGTTATTTCTAATTTCCAGGGCCAATGTTAGAAAGATACTCGAATTTCTTCTCAACCAATGGGCTGTTGATCGGAAATCCGAATGGTCAATCTGGATGGTTTACACCAAGGCTGAGATGCCTCATCAGTACATTAGCAATGTAATTGATGATTCCTCAAGCATCATGCCACGTGGTAAAGGAGGTTATCTAAGGAAGTTAACGGGAGATGTAAGTGGCTCACTTTTGGTGCTACGTATTGTTGAAATCATTGGCTACAGGAATTTTCTAATACTTCAGTTTCATTGACTATAGCCAGCACAAACAGCAGCAATGAGAGCACAACTTCACAGGAGAAGTATTGCCCAAATGAAGGTGATTTCTTTGTAAATTAGTGCATGTTATCTATCACTTATTTGACTATATCTATATACATATATGTCACTGCAGATCAATAGTCGCTATATCCAAGATATGCATATGTTTGGTGAACCATCACGCATCCCAATTGTTATCGTAGAACGTGTGGTCAATTCTCCTGTGCGCTCAACAAGTGGGAATTCATATTTCAGCCAACTAGACCAGAAAGATTCAATTTTGTTGAATGGTGCGGCAGACACAAACTTTGCGGAGAGGTTAAATATTACAAAAGCTCGTCAGAATGATCGCATTCTGAAGGTTGTTGTTTTCGTCCATGGATTCCAGGTATACTTATTGCCTAACTACCTCCCCTCCTGGTAAAACATGATTGTGTTTCAGTTCCTTTTCTTTCAACTTGACCAAAAACATGATTGTGTTTTGTGTGAAGGGTTTAAATGACCAAAAACTTGATTTATTACGTATGCAGGGGCATCACTTGGATCTACGACTTTTTCGAAATCAGTGGCTTTTGATAGACCCAAAAGTGGAATTTCTAATGTCAGAAGCTAACGAAGAGAAAACTTCCGGAGATTTAAGAGAAATGGGACAAAGGTTGGCTGAAGAAGTTGTCGCCTTTTTAAAAAAGAAAATGGACAAGGTTTCTAGATCTGGTCTTTTGAGATCAATTAAGCTTAGTTTCGTCGGGCACTCCATTGGAAACATCATACTGAGGGCTGCTTTAACAGGTTTTGTTTTGCTTTAGGAAACTGCCGTTCAGTCACTTGCTCATGTTTTTGACTCCTATACCTTCTGTGCAGAAAGCATAATGGAACCGTATCTGAGATTCCTCCACACGTATCTCTCTGTTTCTGGTCCACATCTTGGATATCTGTACAGCTCAAACTCACTTTTCAATGGGGGGCTGTGGCTACTGAAGAAGCTCAAGGGCACGCAGTGCATTCATCAACTGACTTTTACGGATGACCCTGATCTACGTAATACGTTTCTGTATAACTTATGCAAGGTATCCAACTTTGGCTGCAAAGCCAGTTTACGAAAAAGCACTAGACAATGCATTCTGAGATAAGTTGATCCTATTCTTCAAAATGCCCGATTTGCTGATTCTGTTTTCTCATCCGATTCTGCAGCGAAGAACTTTGGAGAATTTCAAGAACATTGTTCTGTTTTCATCACCCCAGGTTCTTCACAGTCTCTGTTTTCCCATGAAGGAACGAGCTTTCTGCATTTTAGGTGTTGGATTCTTTTGGTTATACATTTTCTTTTCTTGCTTGTCTGTTGCAGGACGGATATGTTCCATATCATTCAGCTAGGATTGAAATGAGCCCCGCATCCTTTGGTGACCAGTCAAAAAAGGGTAAAGTTTTTGTTGAGATGCTCAATGATCTGCTGGACCAGATCCGAGCACCTTCATCCGATCACCGGTTGTTCATGCGCTGTGATGTGAACTTTGACATCACACTGCAAGGTCGAAACCTCAACACCATCATCGGACGAGCTGCCCATATCGAGTTCCTCGAATCCGACATTTTTCTCAAGTTCATAATGTGGTCCTTCCCAGATCTGTTTCGTTGATTCTGCATTCCGGCTGAGAATGCATCACCTGAAATTTCATGCCACTGCAGCTTCAGAATCCGACCTCAAAGGTTTTAACAAGGGGGAGCGGACATCTGCAGCTGCCACCGGTGTAAACTGTAAGCATTCTCTGCTAGGTCCCTGTTGTAGTGCTTATTCCAAGCACAGTGAAATATTATGGCAGTGGTCTAGTTCTATAATATCTATCTACATATCAACATCATGGCTTCATTGATTCTTACTTGTTCACAGATTTGGATTTCATCTTCTGCACTTCTGTAAAACAAAACGGTGAACAACTGACAGGGAAACCCAAAAAGGGTTGTAGTGCTTACAGCAAAAAACCAATTGACTGAACAGGACACAGACCTCACAAGCTATCACAGAAAGAAATCAATCCTCATCTTTCAAAAAGGAAAATAATAGTTACAAAAAAGGTGTGTTTTTTTCCCATCTCCCCAGCAGAGAAAAAGCTCATTCCTTTCATGCAGCAGCCTGTGTAAAGTAGAAAAGACAACTTGAAAGAAAAAAGGATGATGTACAGGTAACCTCAGATGTAGACAAGGGCGAGGTAAAAAATGGCCCTTCCATCAGGTGTCATATAGAAACCAGACTCATCTCGTGAGGTCGCAGAGCTCCTTGGACTATTTCTTGTACTGATCTGTTTCGTCTGCATACTTCTGATAACTCTTCAATAGGATTAATCACGCCGTTCATGGCAAGACCAGAGTTTATATCTGATAGTGCTTGTAAGAATCTAGTCCTTTCAGCCTCTGTGGCTGCATTAGGAGGAATCAAGGAAACGCTGTCCTTCGCCCACTCCAACGTTTTTACACCATAGGCCCGAGTAAGGGATAGCAGGGTGTATGTAACCTTGATATCCGATGGTAAGAAAGGAGATTTAGAACAGCAATTTGCATGCCTCATATGACGAAGATTTCTGAACCTTAGATATTACCGTTTCTATTCGGGAGCTTGGAAGAGCTCCAGTGAGGGCAGCTATGAGGATCCGGGTGATAGTCGGGCCTCGAGGAATGATGACGTTGTCCCGAATTGATACATACGCCTTTCCTTGAGAGGAGTTGCCAATATCGAAAACATCTGATAAGAAGCTCATTATGGACTTGGAGGCTTCCCTGCACATGAACAATGTAATGTAAAAGGAAGAAGGGCCACTGACTGGTCTTGAATACCATGCACAGAGCATTGACATGTAAGTATCTCAGAGGAAGACATCCCGCAGGAAATAGCATGGTGATTATGTGTATAGCAACTAAGAGCTGTGAAAACTTCATTGAAGTAAAGGAGGCACACGTTGCACCCAAATGGGGAAGTAAATCAAGAACCAGGCTATTGATTTATGATGAAATTAAGTCTATGTTCGTCAGTATGTAAGAGCATGAAGCAAAGAAATGCCCTGAATAATAGCAGTAAAGATTTAATCAGCCACATTGGAGAATCAACATTGGATACACATCATATAAATATACGACATCATGAGGAAGAGTAGATACCTGTGTTGTACTGTGACTCCTATCATTGAACAGTCCACCAACGAAGGAAAGACCGACGATTGAAAAAACAAATGAGGACAATAACGTATACACCTTGATGCTAACAAGAAACAGTCATCTGCCAAGTCAGGGCGGGATGTGAAGTCCTGCAAAAAGGTGTTTACCATTACGTTTCTGTTCAAGGAAGAATCTCAAAAAGAGTATTTGGTGAATTGTCAAGTTAAATGACCTGAAAATTTGTAAGCAAAAATGTTGTGTGACTGAACAGCGACTCAAGAAGGATTCTCAAATAGCTTGCACAAGCCTGATCTGATCCAAAGATCTAAGAAAGTAGGGGCAAGGACAAGAGGTTCAGGATTGAAGAAAAGATAAACAGTTTCCTGGCGAACATCAAATTAAAAGAGATGGCAACCTTGACCACTTCACTAGAAAGATAGAGGAAGCATGGCTGCTGATGCTGTTTGTACAAACCCTGTATCTCCTCCAGCATTACACCAACTGTAACTGCCATTAGAGTTTTGGAGGTCCTTACCTAATAATTGAGAGTAATAATCAGGAAAGGGCAAATACATGTGGCAAACCTGTGGACGAAAAAAAGTCTCTATTCTAAATTTGTACACTAAATAACTTGAGATGTGGTAAGGAAAATGATTATAATATTATTATCAGAACAATTTTCAATTCTGTAGGAATTAAAACTCCAAGGCATTGATGAACTTACAGCATGCTTGCACGCACGACAAAGAGATTCCATTGTACGTGTGTCCCAAGGACGACTGCAACAAAAAATGATAGCTCAACTTTCCAGAGCAGGAATGGCAAAGAAAACAAAAATGTCTAACACTAACGTGATAAATATTGACTTGAAGACTGGCCAAAGTCTTTGAATTGCATCAGCAACTGCTTCGGGATGATTCACATGTCTGAATGATAGCCACGAAAAACCCAATCAGTGGTGAGAAAATAATAGAAAATAAGTGTTTGGAATTACAAACCTAAATATGTTTGCAAGTCGATCTATATGCATGGTAAGGTCACGGGCAGGTTTTTGGCCTAAGACGGCAGCGCCCTGACTAATGATCTCCTGCAATTTTTTCAAGCAAGCAAAAAATTAGTCACCACATAGTGTCTGGAAACTTCAAAAATATAATATAAACCTGTAAGGGAGTCACAACAGGCATACATAATGCCTCGAGTGCTTTCTTGGCATGCTCAGAAGGAAGTTCTGTGGCAACCATGCTGTAGAAACAAGTCAGTACAAAAGGCAGTTATAAATCTCCCTAATGTAGAACTACCTTAGGGCTTCAACAAGATGCAATGATTCTTCAGGAGAAACCTTTAGAGGCCCATCCCCTGAGACTGCCCTTTGATATATCTGGAAGAGTCCATCTAATGACCGGCACAGCTTTTTCTTGCAATCTAAGGTAATGTTGCGAGGAAGAATATCTTAGAAAGCAGATGCTTCTATTCATTATGCAAAAATGCAGCCATCACGCGTACAGTGAAAACAATTTATATGTAAAAGGAAACAGTAAAATGTTAATTGGGAAAATAACTTACCATCACAAATATGGCGAAATGCTAACGCGGCTGCAGCTGCTGTTTCCTCAAAACTCATCCCATTCACAAGAATATCTACTAATGGCGGCAAGAATGAAAGTCCATTGGGTGCAGCATCAAGCCACTTTGAATATGCTCCAATGGTTAGGCACACTATGGGCAAAGACAGATGAGACAACATCTTCATAGAGTAAAAGGAACAACTCTCCAGCAAATCACACCGTTTATTCCTCTATTGATATCATGAGTAGTAAGTGAAGTACCTGTGTGCAGAAGCTGTGGCTGATGAGGTAGCTTTGGAAGCAAAGACATGATCTGGACAAAATAAAAAAAACACCGAGATTAAACCATGGAGCCAATTTTTTTGAGAGTTCAAATTAAATATAATTGTCAACAAATATAAGATAGATAGGCTAAACATAGTCTTTCAGAAAAAAATTGTTTAACCTGAGGCATAATTTCTCCCTCCGCAATAGACACATAATCTGATATGGCCCTAATGCTGTACAAAGCAGCCTCAGCTCGACGCCAATCAGTAAGATGATGCTCTCTGTTGTGAAAAGCCTGGGACATCGTGCAAAAGAAGCTTAAGATTCCGAAGGAGATAATCTTGGTGTGATTTATTTATTCTCAAAAAAATATTGTAGAATGAAAATAGAGGTTCTTAGACAGTCAAAAATTAAGATTTGAATACACACCTCAATAAGCTTCATGAAAAGAATTTTCAATGTCGCATCACTACCCAAAATTAAAGCTGCATCAATAAGAATATCTGCAACAGCTGGCAAAATGAGAACATTGTGTCACTACTCAGTTTTGGCATCTGATGTGGCAACTGGTTGAAAGAACAGACCATAAAGGCTTTTCAGAAGGTCATTGCAGAGATACAATATGATTATTCAGAATGGAGAAAATTCAGTACATGGTGTAGTGAAATGGGACATTTAGGAGGAATTGGAAAAAAATGTGAACAAGCAAAACCGTGCTTGCAGTGAAAACAACATTGAGAATACAAAAGTAGGATTAATTAACAAAATTTGTGATAGCTCCTTGGACCACGTTTTATGAAACAAAATGGCAGAGTACCGTATCTCATCTGCTTGAAATCCTTCTGGTCCTCGCTTGAAAGATCAGTATAGTCTTGCGGATATTCGACCTTGACACTAACCTGGAAAAAATAACTGACTTAATTAACAAATTCATAGAGTCAAGGGACTGCTGGTCTGAACTTCAAGACCAGATGAAGACCCACCAACAAAACAAGCGATTCGTATGACGGTCTGAACACATGTAATCTACGTGTTCTGTCAGCTTCTTTAGTTGCCTCGGCAGCATGTACTACATTAGAATCCCTGATTCCCCGAAATGTCAAACTCAAATATAAAGTTGCAACATAGAAGTTTCAAGATCACTGGATTTTCACCTCTCAATCAGCATAATTTGAAGACTATGCCAAAAGTTAAATGTCATTGAAGCAATATCAAACTCTGGATGTGAAGCAACTTCAAGTAAAGCTTGCACAATCAAGACTGATTCATCAGAACCTGAGAAAAAATCCACAAAATAAGGTTCCACTGACAAATCGGAAGGACTCACAAGAAAACCCAAATTATGTTGAGTGATTTAAGCTTTAAAAGCATCAGGTTGTGTCCCACGTAAGGTATTGCGTAATGCAGGAATAACTGCTCCATGCTCAAAAAAGAAAGAGGAAAAGCAAAACAAGGAAATGCTTTTGGAAAAAACGATTTTTAACAGAAATCATGTTCAATTTCTTCACTTGCGAAGTGAAAAAAACAAAGGTAAGCAATGTCTGCAACTTATGAAAAAAATAGAAGTATAAGCAGTGGGTTAAATAAGAAGAAACATTATTTTCTCAACGAAATAGCAAGGGAAGAGGATACAACAAAACCTTGATCCAGCCCGTAAACATAAAAATGAAGATTATGTAAAAGTAAAAGTAAATGACAGCTTAGAATATTCCATCGCATAAGGGAGGCATACCAGTTGCAATCAATTCGACATATGCATCAGCCATGTCTGCAAATAAGCGAGCAATTGCTTTTATATCCTCCTCATCCTGAAGTAATATAATAACAAAAAGTGAGAAATAATTCATAAATTCCTAAGAAAAAGAAACCCAGAATAATCACTTGATGGTGCTCCAACATTACCAAGCAGGAAATGCATTATACAGCTTCTAAATACAGCTACATCAGATATGCTTTTAAGGTCTGTGAATAATCACTTAATCATTGATGCCACTGGGAGGAAGTACCCTAACTATTCAAAATTAGCTACACTAATATTATATTATTTGTGTTCAAAATCAACGGCCAAACCAAACTCCAATCTCCTATATGTCTTCATTACTATGCTAGCACATGATGAATAAAGATCAAATGCACAAGCACCCTCCACAATAATCACTCAGTTGAATGGTGAAAATCATATCCAAAACTGAGTAACAAACGAGCTGCTGAATAATCATGCATTATTCTGAAAGTAAAAACGTTAATCTCCAATGGAAATTTTACCTTCGAAGTATCTCTCAGGTGAGCCTTCAAACTCATGATATGGGGCACAATTACTTGAATCAAGGGCATCTGAGAAGAAATGCTATCAGAGCCTCTGACCGCAGAGTAGTGTATTAGTTCGGAAATAACTGCAGAAGATAACAGAGCGGATCTTTGTAAGTGGAAAGGGAAAAAATAGAAACTTGGAAGAGAATTGAATGAATCACTATTTAGTGTACAGCAAAGATAATTAACAACAAAGGTGAAAACATTCTAGAATACACCGTCAACACTATCTTCCTATGGGAATAAAGGCAATAAAAAGAATCAAATGCAAATGAAAAGAAAACAATCAGATGAATTTCTTCTGAATAAAAAAACAAAATATTATTTTTGCACTCCCACTAACCATTAACAGCTGCCTCAGAGAGTGTGTCACAATGCAAATTGGAGAAAGCACTGCGCACTAACGGATGTGATGCAAGCACTTCAGGAGGAATCCTGGAACCAGCAGGTTCAAAGACAAATACAATAAAAGTGAGTAGATAATAACAGTCAAAGAAGATGAGTCAAACAGATGCGAATACAAAAAGATCCATAAGATTGAAGTACCTATGCCTTATGCGTAACCAGGAGGCAAATGCTTCAAGAACCTGCCCAATCGTAAAACTAAAAATGAGCGCAAGTATGTTTTACTAGGATGTTGGTAAACACGATTTCTTTGGCAAAATAAAATAAAATAAAATGGAACTTTTTCAAACTCGTCATGGGATTCAGCTGATAAGATCCAGAAATTCACTTTGTATAGATAGATTAAATGGCCTCAACACTGAAGGCTTGAATGAAACTTATGAAACTCCACTATAGAAGAGAATATCATGTTTCTCGCATCTAGGTGAGGTATCAATGTTCAGCACAAGCAACAACTGCGCATCCCTTCAGCCAATAAAAGTTTACATGAAAGACGAAACTCATCAATTATTTTACTGTAGTCATCATCCCACTTTTCAAAACCTAAACAATCTCATACTGAAGGTTCTTCTGAGGTAACGGGAATATAAATTGCCAAATAGCAGCATAAACCTGCTCCACCAGCTCATTAATATTCAAGCAAGCCGTTAAGATATTAATCGCAGTATCCATTCCTGAAGCAAGTTCATTTTCAAAAGCACGACGTCTGTCAGGGCGCACAGCAATTTTGTAGTTGAAGACTTCCTGCATTTGGGGGGAGGGAGGGAAGGAGGGGGAGGATTGGTGAAATATTTCAAAAAAAAGTACAGACTATATCAACATCTACACCCTCATCGAAGTTCATACAGAAGTTCCAGAGGCATCCTTCCACATTCGTGGTATCAAAGGCACAAATCCCAACACTTTTCTCCATACCTCAGGCAGGACTTGCAGAAGTTCCAGAAAGCTTGATATAAATTCAGGATGTGAATGCATCTCATCTCTTATCCATCCCACAATACCTCCATCTCCCCAGTCTTCTTCTTTTACATGGACCGCTAATGCAGCCACAGCAAGGCTAATCTACATATGCAATTTTTAGCATTCAAGTAAGTATTTTGGATTAATATTTTAAATATAAATGCCTTACCTGAGTTCTGACTTTAGGAGGTCCCTTGTAAAATGACTTTAATAAAGCCTGAATAATGAATAAACACATAATTTCAAGCAATGTACGTCTGGATGATCTCTGATTTCCATTCTTTTTAACTATTTAAGATTCTCATAGGCAGCTACAGGTAAAAAGAAACTTGATGAATGTCCATTCTTCAAGTAGGACAAAAAGAAACTCTTTTTCGACATCTGATTAGAGAATGATGCTCAAGAAATCAGAAGGATAGTAATCCTTACAATCAAAGAAGCACGTAATGGCCGGAGTGCTTCTGAAGGTAGTTCCTCAAAATCACGCTGCACCTGATAACAAAAAATAAGGCCCAAAGACTCAACACGGGACAGAAATTTAAAATCCCAAACATATGACTCGGTACAAAGTCCAAATCAGGAATGAGACAATAAGCACATGATATCCCAGAATGCCTGATGGAAATAAGTAAAAAATCTCAAATTTGGAGAAAATATACCTTGCTCCGAAGAGTCTGAGAACAGAATATTAATGTTTCAATATTGCTGGAACTATCGTGGAGCATATTATCTGCCACCTAAGCAATAAGGCGAACAATTATTACAAACCGAGAAACATGTGCTGCTTCCTGAACTTCTACTAAGAAATAAAGTAAAACAGCAAGATGAAACGTTCACGAGTTTGCTTAATGGAACAACCATAACTATTTCTAGTCATCAATTCTTGGGTTGACACTCAATCCCAGAACTTGGATGTACGTTCCTAAACACTACATTGAGAAAAGTATATAGATCATGCCCGTGCGATAGATAAATGAACAAACGATTTCATTAAAAACGAATGCAGAGCAAAAAACACATGCTTAATTTAAATCAAGTACACCATCGAGATGCATGTAGAACATCATAAGCAAAGGAAAACGAACAATGACTGTAACACTACTCCTGCTTGATGGATAAAACTCGGATCTTTCCAGAGATGACACACAACATCAATTAAAAAGCTTCCCAGCAGCCCCATCAATTCAAGTTATCGACTCTATTCCAGTGCAGAAATACTACTAAACTTGGAATCAGACACAGCGAATTCCACACAGAACGCCATTGAATCGACAAAAGAACGCCAAATTCAGCACTAATGAAAACCCAACCCCGGACCAAGAATCGGGAGCCCAAAAATCACGTCACTTCAAGGACAGTCACCTGCCAAGCATCAATCGTCCGCTGGAAATCCTGAAGCCAGCGATCGGCCTGCATCCTCACGGCATCGTCTGGGTGACGGTACAGCGCGTTCAAGGCTTCTTTAACCGTGTTCTGTAGCTCCATCTTTGAGCTGCAGCTTCTTCGAAGCGCGCGCAGCTAAATCTAAATTCGTATTACACAGAAAACTAGAAGAGAAAGTACAGCGCCGAAACAGCTACTTCCCTTCCCTCCTCTCACATCAAAATCTAAAAACTACTGGCGTTCTTTTCTTTTCTTTTCTTTTTTTTCTTTAATTGACAACCCAAGAAATGTCTACTTGGGCTCGGCCCAAAACCACCAACGCACTGCACACGGACCAGGCCCTCGCGGCCCCTTACAGATCCGGCCCAAATTCGATTGAATTCAACCTAAATTCATGATTTTTTTTTCTCTGAAGTCTAACCTAATACCATCTTTCAAGTGTAAGAATTATGATGATTTATAAAACATTGCAATATTTTTATTGTATTTATCATGAGAGCCATCTATTGAAAACTAATATAAAAACATATTTTGAGTTTTAAGTTTTTATCAAATGATCATTTTTCATGATTCAATGCAATCTATTTTGAATGAATCTCAAAACAGTATAATGTATATAAAAAAAGTAATTACATTTTGTAAGATCTCACAATATTTATATTATAATTGAAACTATTTTACAATATCATAATGGATAAATAATATTGAAAAACATTTTAATTAAAGTAAATGTTTGATAATAAATTCTATTTATAATAGATTAATTTTAAATCACTTTTACTAGAACAAAATTTAAAATTTAAATTCATGATTTATTAAATTATATACTTGATTTTTTAAAAAAATTGATATTCAAAATTAGTTCGCATAATCATGTCCTACACGATTTTTCAGACATAAAAAATGATTTTAAGACAAAGGCATTGACTGCGGATAAGAAGGGGGTTGTTTGTCTGTAAGAGCCACTCACTGTCAAAATGACAAAAATTTCCCTCCGCCGGGAGGGAGGAGGAATGGGGGAATATAATCATGATGATCCTATACAAGCAGTACATAACCATGGAGAGTTGATATCCCCAACCCCACCGGAAGAAGCATCATGGATCAACAACCGCCACAAGCTCCGGTGGCTCTGCTCTATCAGCTGCATCGGCGGCGGCATTGCCATCTGCAACTTCTCGTCGTCGTTCGTATCTGTAAACAAAAAGGTTGGAGAGCGGGGCCTCGTTGACACCGTCGCTACCCCTGTTTCTCTTGTAAGATTTGAGCTGAGGCCCCCTTCTGCATCAGGGGAGTAGGCTGCCGCCATTGACAACCAGAAGAATGTGCTCATAGGTCTCATCAAGTTTAGTTTGCAGCTTCGAAGAGGAGAACTTGTGGCTGGAGACGCCCTTTTTCGCACATGGTAAGCACATCATTCCAACCACCGATTACCTGTGAGGAGAATGGCGAAACATGGAGGGGGATTATTCAGATCCATTGAGAATGGGTGAGAAAGAGATCAGGAGAGCAGGATTTCCATGCACCTTCACGGTTTTGTCATCATACATAATCCACTGTTCATGTTCCCGACTGTAAGCAAAGCAGTGATAGTGCTGGCCGTAGTAGCAGACCTGAAAACGAAGTTGGGTTTTTTTATCGTTCTGCTGAAGAAGCAACACAATCAAGAACATAAGGAAAACAAGTTCTTTTTACATTCAAATGAGAAAAAACGAGACACCAACTGGCTAGTTACGGTATTGCCATATCCAAAATAAGATATCATAACATCTAGGTTAGAATCTAACTTCAGAAAGAATTCCAAGGTACAAGCAAGACGAGCATGGTTGGCAGCAGTAATTGACTACGTAAAAGAATCATACCACTGAGACCAGATTGTGTATACGGTGGGGATCAAGTCCCCTATAAAGAATGCTGACATCAATCTTTGTGCACAAGGCAGCCAATGTGCCCTTTATATCCTCAACACTCTCACATGTATTCTGCCAGCCCAACACTAGATAGAAAGCGCGAAAGAAGAAAACGTATTAACTATAAGATAGAGAGGGCATGCTCATGGTGCAAGTGACTAACATTGTTAAAGCTCACAAGCTGAAAAAGAGTGAAATCACGTGTTTTTTTTTTTTGGGGGGGGGGGGGGGGTTTAAACCAACCTGTTGTAAAAACGTGAGGTGGAGAAGATAGGATATGGTGGATATAGTTGAGCTTTCCACAGCCACCAGCGTCTGGATCACATGCTATCTGATGATTCATCTCAACGAGGTTCAAGAGCTCATCAAAAGAGTGCTCGGGGAACATAGCCTGAATAAAAAAAAGAAAATGCATATGCAACACTTTAAACATTGTTCTGTAGTAAAACGAGAGCTGAGCCCATAAGAAGATTTTACGAAAATAAACAGTTAGCATGAATGAAGTTCTTTGATTCAATATACGCGTACCTTCATTGTTCTGATAGCACTAGCATTGATATTATGGAAAAAGGATGTATATTTTAGATATCTCGATTCCAAGCCACAGTTATGGCAGTTCATCCTCTCGCATATGTCCATTCCAAATATTGCATGTGCAATACATGAAACATCCGTACAGTCCCAGGTTCCCGTGTAGCTGCTGTCTACTGATTCCATATCAGACACAACTGCTGCAGCAGCAAAAGATTGATGGAGACAGTTAAATATTACAGCCAAGACTTCCGAGGCATCATTCATCTGACCCTGCAGGGTTACTCTCCGGGAGTTAGCGTGGATGCTATGAATCAAGCACGTGCAAGAATATAGAAAAAACACAGCAACAAGTAAAAAGAATACAAGACTGCAGTACCATTAAAACTTACCTCCTGGAAGAAACTGCTATCAGGATACAAGTTGCTCAGAGAAACTCTCAAGGAAGTAGAGGAAACAGCTTCTTTTCTGTTTTCCTTTGATGTCATGCTCAGAGCAATGAAGATTTCATATAATGCACATGTAACACAAGGATCACCAACGTGGATGTGTTTTGACAATGACCTCCTAAGAAATTCATCTCGGAACCGCCTTAAGTGCCACAAGGACTGATGGGAAGATAAGGGGAAAATAGACTCGAGTTAATCATAGGGAATGGAAAGTCCCAAGCAGCATCCTACTTTGGAAACAGATACTAAATGATCAAGGCATCAGCAAGTCAATGGTGAATCAAATGGAAACATCCACCTGGATTATGACATTCAGGAAACAATTGTATTCACCAACTTCATTTTTTAATCCTGTCCCATATGCATCATCTGCAACAGCCTCGCTCATAGCATTATTAGGGGGAGTTAACAAGTCCCCAGCTTCTGGATTATCCTCAAATGGCATGGGCGAACTTGAGATCATATGCATCTGCCTTCGTGAATGGAACGTATCTAGGAAGCACAAGAAAAAAATATCAACTACTAAAGAAAATTGGTAAAGGAAGACACTACAGATTGCCTTCTCAGATTTAAAAAATAACACCAATTTACAATTCATTTGAAGTATCAGAAAACTCGGATAGTAGTAGTCAGCCATTGTTGGACAGAAATTTTTTGATAACATCATCAAGCTACCTAAAATGAACTCAGTTCATGCACTGCATCACTCTGACTGCTACGACAACTTAGGAAAAACAAGTATGCATTTTATAACAAGCAACAAGAAGGGTTAATTACAGCACCCAATCAGCCATTAACTGAAGCAAAAACATCTGAAATGGAGATGACGGCTAGAACAAGTGGCTACAAGATCACATGAGCAGTGTTACGAGAAAAAGCAGAGTGTGCGCACCTAGACTTTGGCTCAAAGCTCTCTTCATATCAGCTTGAAACCTCTCTTCATCATCCTCTTCAACCTGAAGCTCTCCAAGGGCATTTCTTCCATTATCTGCATTGATATATATTCATGGTTAAAAGTACAGCCTAATCCACAAAGTAAGCTACAGTGTTGTGTCTCGTGAACATGTGGGAAACTGCTATAAATGACATATGAGCTAACATCAAAGTACAAATTTACGAGAACCGGTTAGTTCTTGCCCCGAGAAAATGTCAGGAGTGTCTAAAGAGAGGTGAGTTAAGACCAAATGATTAGATTAGCTGTCAATGTCAGCTTTACATCTATTTTTCAGTTTTCTTAGTCCATACAAGCATTACCAGAGGGATTGCGCCCATGTACAGGTTGATCACCATCACCATTTTCCATTAGTGGTGCTGAAGGTTGATACTTTCCATCATTTGATTTGGTTTGACTCTTTTGCTGCCTTCCTTTTGTCCCAGAAATTCTTCCTGGAAATGAGTCCCCTTCTTTCAAAACATCCACTGTTGAGTATGAGAACAATGGACACAAAATTAAGTCTCCTCATTTTGATACCCGATGCTTCACATTGTAAAACATAGCTGGTACCAGCAGTCGGTGCAGTATTCATAACTTCCTTGGACAAAAACTCTGAATTGTAATTGCATTCGTCATACTGCACTCAATGATTCAAAGAGCTTAATCATTTTGCTGTGTTTATTGATCATTTCTCAACATCAAAAAAAAAAAACATTTCTGATGTTCAAAGCCATTCCTCAAGATAGCAGATGACAATGAGATTTGGAAAAAACAAAAATTCTGGACTTACCCCAGCTTTACTGCATTGGCCATGGGAGTATTTATCTTCATCACCATGACTCAAATGATCATCATAACTTCCATACATTTTTGCACTCACCAAAGCCATTTTTGAAGATCTTTTATGTTGCTCAGCTAAATGTTTCTGCTTCGCTTCATTTTCCATTCTTCTTTGGTATTCTAGAGTTTCTTCTAACTTTCTTTCCTCAGCTTCGAGCTCAATTTTACACTTTTCCTCTTCCCTTAGCAATAAGCAATCATCACTCCTAGAAGCAGCAGTTTCAGGACCTTGCGCATCTTCTTCAAGCACACTAAGAGGTAAGAAAGACAACATAATTAATAGCAAATCTCAAAGGCACAAGTTTTGAAGTTGTGTCTACAGAAACTAAAGTTCATGCTTAAAGAATTCTATTATGAGAAGAGAATACATCGTTTCAGTACTCTGATAGATTGACTCATCATGATGCTTGACCTGCTGAAACAGTGGAAGAATCATTAAAAGGCCATTACAATCTCCCAATTTGTTTCTTAAAAAAAGGTTTCAGACCTTTACATCCTTGTTTCTTTTACTTTCCTTGTGTTTCTTCTTATCTGTCGTTGTTCTTTCATGAGCGTGTTTTGAACTGTCAGCCATCACACCATTTCCCTTTTTTGAATCCATAGCTAGTTCAGCCAAAAATGCCTCCCTAGCAGCATCAGATTTTTCCCTGGCATCTTTTTCAGCCAAATCCTCTAGGTGTGCCTAAAATATGTGGAATGATCGAGTTTTGAGTCACCTGCTGGTGTTAAAATGGAAAACAAGGATCCTTTGACGATTAAGATGAAATTCACTTACCCGTAAAAATGACTTCACAAGAGGGATCAACATGGATTCCAAATCAAGAGAGGACGTAGACTCAAGCTTAGCTTCCAATTTATGCATCTCAGCGAGTATTCGCAAGATTCTAGCATCGATCTTACTTATCTGGTTAAACAGGAGACTCCCTTGGCATGACAAAGCATTCAATATGAACATTTAAAAAAGCAAATCCACAGTAGAACCAAGTTATCTTACCTCTAGAGAAACTTGTTCCTTTTGTTTCTGAATTGCATCTTCTACACAAGTGTCCACCTGACGCAAATGATCACAAAGTTGAGGATTCATGCTACCATCACCTTCCTCAAAACCCAAATGGCTGACATTCAGGGGTTCTGCATTCTTCAGAACATTTGTTATAGCATCCAATTGAAATCGATTGCCACCACTATTGATTTCATTTGGATTTTTAGTAAGCTCTTCTCGTCGTTTCCTAAGAATTTCATAACTCTGATTCCTCATATCTGGGGTATGGTCCCTCTTCTGCCCCTCTTCCAAGCAGAGATCCTCCACAATCTGCAATGCTTCCTGATAATTTACATGTTGACATTTCCGGTCATATAAGCCCTGAAGATGGTATGACTCCTTGTCAAGTGACTGCAGAATTTCCTGGTCTTGATGAGCTTTCTCGTCTCTCATGTTCATCCAAGATGCAAATTGCTCTGCACTTGAGGGACCCTTGAATATCCAGGACAACAAAGGATCAGACTCAGGCACACCACCATTCTCATGCTTTGTGTGGAAGGATGCAGATGCACAAGAAATATTTAAGCTTTCATCACCAGAGAGACAAGACGCCTGAAGTTGAATGTAATCATCATCAAGGATCAACTGCAAACCATCATGGCCGAAAGAAAATTTATCCATTGTTTCAACACCTTGTGCCATATGATCACCTCCAGCACTGCCTTTGTCAGGATACCGACTAATCCCGCAAGCATGAGAAATTTCTTGTAAAAAGGTTAGAATCTTATCAAGCTCTGGGGCACCCAAAAGGCAGATGCATAAAGGTGTTTTTTTCACCTTGGACTTGAATATTTCAGAGATACATGTAACTCTTTGAAGTTCTTCCACAGCAAAGTGCAAAACCTTGCTGAGATGACTTGAAGCTAAACAACTGTTAGAAACAAGATCCCGAAAAATGGCTTGGATCTTCTCAAGGAGCTTCGAACATTCCATGTCCTTTGACAATGGCCAGTCCTCAAAAAGCAATTTTTTCTGATCTCCATCACAGCCCATCCACTCAACAACTTTAAACTCGTTGCTCTTCAAGGGGATGCAGTCAAAATCAACAACACAATTTTCGTTCATGGGAGACGAATGCTGCTCATATTCTTCACCATAGGTATCAAGAGAATTTTCTTTTGAATCATCGAATGATTCAAGAAAATCTACTGCACTAGATTTTTGATGTTTCTTACACATCCTAACTGCAGCCCTCAAATCCAATGGCTTCCAAGTGTAGTTGAATAACATTTCTGCCCATTCACTCTCCACTTTTTGTGGAAGAAGTGACTGCATCTTGGGCAACACGCTGCTCATATGCTCCTGGAGGGCATGTTGAGTGAAAGAACCAGCATCTGCAAATTTTATATCACAGGAGAAGCAGAACCAGGGCTTCCACTGTTTATTTTTTTGCCCAAAAGATAAAGCCTCAGTGATGACCTTCATATATGATGCATCCTTTGATGAACTTAAATGTGTCTTTAGATCCGAAATACTAATCCTCAAAAAATCCTTCTTTCCACTTGTGGTCATAGAGTTCCAATATGATCGCACCCAAACCTTCATTTCATCCGAAGACCCAGTTCTCCTCATATTAGCACTTTTCCTCCTTTCCACAGCTTTCTGAGATAGGCCAAGTGAGGAATTACCCCCTTTGCCATGACTACCAGTACTATCCCCATCACTACTCAATTGAGGTGACTCTGATGTCTGCTGCATAAGTCGTGCAGCAGCTACCTTAACCTCGATCTCCTTTCTACGTTCCTCAGGAGTTTTTGTAACCTTTTTTATCTCATTAGGCCTCCTTGCTGGAATCAGCCTCAGCTCCATCACATCTTCAGGAACCCTCCTAATTGGGATCAACTGAAGCTTCTGCTCGCCATTTCCCAGATTCTTCAACCAGGTTGATATGGGCGCAATGTTTGATTTCTGAACCAGTGACCTGAGTTCGTTCTGAACATGCGTGATTCGAGCCTCTGCTGTTGGAAATTTCTGCTGGTTCTCATCTTGCAAGCTTTCCTTAGCAGGATCAACTGGCTTTTCAATCATCAAAGCCCTCTCACACTGCCTCACGACCTCCTCATATTCCTTGCGGTCATTGGCAGCCTCATACAGCAAATTAGCATAAAAATGTGAAAACTCAATGGAGTTCGGGGACAAACTCACTGCCCTACTAGCACTCTCTATTGCATTTTTCAAGTGCCGCTGTTTAACCTTCTGATCATCAATCATCGAAGCAACTTTCGCAGAAACCGTCCCTTGGACCCGATATATCAAGGACAAATGCGATGAGTTCTCATGCTTCGAACACAAGTCCTTCATCAACCTCAACGCTTTCGTGTGGTTTCCCTTCCGCAGCGCTGTGAGGGCACGCTCACATTCCACTTTCACTAAACCATACGACGAAGAACCATCAGCCTCACTCCTGCTATTAGTATCAGAATCCGCAACCTCAACATCAGCAACACTTTCCACTAAAGGGTTCAACAAATCGTCATTTTTCACAAAGCCACCGTCAGCAACGACATATTCCTCGGCACCCGACCCAGATGAGGGATTTGAGAGCTTGGGCCGTGGAGCAACCTTCCTGTTCTTATGCCCCATACAAAATTTCTCCCTCTCTACTTATCCCCGCGCACATGAATCAAAAATCTCCCAGGGGAATCTAACACACAGATACAAAACCAGAAATGCAGACACTCCAAATCGAAAACAAGCGCGGGATATGGAAAACCAAAACGCTTACCCAGAAATCCTTGAGAAACAAAAAAAAAAAGTAGAAGGGTTGGTGGGAGACGAGCGGAGAGGGCCGAGAGGGTTTGGCAGACTCCGGTGGGTGTGTGAAGGAATGACGACAAATAAATGCGATAATAATATTCCATTTTTATATATTTAATTATGTCAAATCTCGTTGTAATATCCCATTTTTTTCCATTTCAATATAAACTATAAATAATAAATATAGCTTTTCATAATTAATTAAGACGGCTTTTCAACAAAAACATTTCTTGATAAATACTTTTAAAAAATTAAAAATTAAGATGAACACATTTTTGACTTTTATAAAAAAGAAATCGTATTAGTATTAAAATATTTTGGGTAATTTGCCCTTTTAGGAGGGAAATAAAAAGTATATATTATAATAGCAAGAGGGGGCCAAGTGTGACATCCCCAAGTAATATTCGCTCCTTATCCCATTGGCTTTGAATCTCCCTCCCACTTTACCCAGATCCGCATGCATTTTTCATGGAAATTAATATTTCTAAATTCCAAACCAAACAAATCGACACATGGCCTGGCCTCATCCCACATCGCCAGTTTGAGAATATTTGGCCCAGCCCAAAATCTCAACAACTTGAGATCCACTTGTAACGAGCTCATTTGGCCTCGTATTACCCATTATTAGATGCTAGACGTTCTCACGATGGGCGTCAACTACCCTCGTTTGACCTCTTACTTTCAAGCACTATATTTTTGTTATAAGTAAGTATTTTTTAAATTTAAATTTTAGAATTTAATTAGAAGTAACTTCATAAATTAGTAATATATGTGATTAATTTACTTCATTTTTTAAATATTTTTAAATTGAATTTTGATTCTATTTTTTTTTACAACGTTTTTCTTTTACCATCATGCATTATAGAATTTCAAATATATGTAAAAAAAAAAGATATAAGATCGACTTCGAGCATATAAGAAAGAAGATTCTATTTTATATCAGTATCAAGCCACTTTCATCCAAATTTGTACCCAAGAATGTCAATTGAAGAAGTTAAAATCAATATTTTAAAAATTGTGATTCAACTTTTTTTTGAAGTGTATTGAATTAAAAACCATTTAAGATAATACTTGAATTAAATTCAAATGTTTTTAATATATATAAAAATTAAATATGGACCAATCATGATTCAATCACGATATAATATTTTTTAAAAAAATAATCATGATTTGATCACGCTTTAATGTTTTTAAAAAACAAACAATTCTATTATAATTTGAACTATTTGAACCATAAATCTTGACATGTGATTGATTCAATCATCCCAACAAACGGGATATGTTTATAATTATTATTGAATATTAATATTTTAAAATAATACTTTTAAAACTCGCAACATTAATTTTATCTATCTAGATTTACTACACAATAGTTGAGCAAATCACATATTAATATTTTTATATTTTAATAATTCATTTTATCTATTTTAAATTTATTTATAAAATTTTTTTAAAAAAATATTTAAAAATATTATTATTTCGATGATTTCTTTAATTACCACCCATGAATTGTGTAGAATTATATTTATAGTAATTAGATATTTTGTAAAAATATTTGAATTACCTTTTTAAGAATTAAAATCGTAAATTATTTTACAAATTTTTTTGTGTGGAACTTTAAACCCCTGACTGAATCTTCTCCAGGGACACGTCACCCGAGTCGTCCGCGCGTCGCTTGTAAACGTACTTGGACGCGCAAACCATGAAGTATCCTAAGTTTACCACCTGCAAACCGCCCACCAGATAATAAAAGTAATCTAATTTAGCTTGGTTTAAGTCCTCCGCCAACCAATTGCTCCGCCGCCCTACCGCCGTCGCGCTGTGAACCGTCGATATCAACACAGTGTTTAAGTAGCTCCCAAACGCGAATCCACAGAATGCTAGTGATCCGCCGAAGCTCCGCATATTCTCAGGGAATTGATTGTAGAACAGTTCCATTTCTCCGATGATGGCGAACGCCTCCGATATTCCAGCAACAGCAAGTGGCGGAATCAGCCAGCTGCCGGACATGGATGAGATCGCCCCTTTGTGAGGTACTTCTCCCAATGTCGGTTGAGTCAGTGCTAGTGTTCTTCGATGAGTTTCTACCGCCCCTGCGATTACCATTGTCACGATTCCTAGTACGAGGCCTACGCCGATTCTCTGCAAAAATGTGATTCCTTCTTTTTTCCCGGTGAATCTACGGAGAAACGGGACGAGCAATCGATCGTAGATCGGGATCCATATCGTTAGGCTGATCATCGTGAAGATGCTGTAGGTAGCTGCGGGTATCTTGATTCTACCGAAGCGCCTGTCGGATTGGACCGCCTGGAATACGAAGTAAGTCTGTGTTTGCGCTAAAATGAGGTTGTAGACAACGCAGGCGACCCATATCGGGATCAATCTCAGCACACATTTTATCTCTTCCACTTGCTGCAGACTTCGGAGATTCCATGGCTCAACTGCTGATCCATCATCTGCGATTTTGTCTTCTGGTGTTACAATTGCAGCTTTGTTCAGCCACCTGGTAATAGAACAGTAAGTTCTGCTGCCTGGTAACGTCAATTTCACTAACGGCGAGATTCTATGGATTAGAAGCATTATCGGGTTTGGCTAACCTTAGCTGACGAGTGTAATGAAGCTTGGTGTTGATAGAATCAGGAGAGAAGTGTCTAAACAATGAAGTCTCTGGCTCTTCAGGTAGCACCAACTTCCTCTTCTTGAAGGCAACAACTAGTGTTTGAACCATGCTGGTTAAGGGACTCCCCTCAGGCAAAACTATGACATAAATCTTGGTTCCGAGGAAGAACAACAAACAGGATAGGAACATTAAGAAGGCAGGAATTCCCAATCCTATAGCCCAGCTTACATCAGATTGCACGTACACGATCACCGTCAATGACAGCATCATGGCGAAGGTGAACGTTAAGTAGTACCAATTGAAGAAGCTGCTTGTACCTCGCTTTCCCTCTTCGGTATTGGGATTGAACTGATCTGCACCAAATGCGAGATTACATGGTCGAATCCCGCTTGCACCGATCACAAGAAATACGAATGCAGTGAACAGAAATGTGAGCTGCCCAGCTGAAGGGCTGATGCATGCAACGTTGTTGCTGAGTCCACAAGGAGGAGGACGCAGACTTGGGAACACCGCTGTCAGTGTTAGCACTACCATCCCCTGAATTCCAGAGTAACAAAAGAGTTGGTTTTCACTTCTCTAACCACCGAGTTGCTGTTTGAGTTAAGAGTCTTTGTTTCCTTACCAGGAAAGAAGAGACTGAAGCGATACCCAGAGTCTTATAACGACCCAGATAAGTATCAGAGAGGAAGGCACCAAGCAAGGTTCCAAAGTTGCAGGTTCCATTGAAGATATTGACAAGGTTAGTTGCAGTAATAGACTTGAAGTTGAAGACTGTGGTAAGGTATATCAACAGATTTGTGGAAGTCCCAATTGTCCCGAGCTTCTCAAAAGTCTCATTCCCTGAACAGAAAAACACAACCCAGGTAAATCAAATCCTCATTTCTTGTTCCCGGAGCTGCAAAATGATTCTTCGAAACTTACCCATAACGTAAGGCATGGCTTTGATTCCTCTGTAGTTCGGCTCTTTCTTTGCGCTGTTGATCTCCTTCTTCTCCATGGTTGCAGCAGGAATCCTGGAGGATGAGCCAACTCTGGCTGGTATAACTGTATTCGGCTTGAATGCCTTGGCTCCCATTAATATACTACTTCCTAGCTTCACTCATCGACAATAAACAAATATGGTGTGTGTCCCTACCCCTGTCCTATCACTCACGAAAATTCAAGTTCTAAACGTAAGTGATATCTTTGTTTTTCGCTTTCCTTTTTCACACTACGCCACAAGGAGCGTAATGGAAAGGGCGTTGTGCGGTTTCTTTCATTTTAACCACAATCTGCCTTTCAGATTGCTTGGGAATGACTGCTACTACCCAACCTCGTGACCCGGTTCCTCTTCTGACTGCCTCCTGTTAGTTCCAAATTCTACTAACTGATTTTTATACTCTTAATGTTTGTATACTTTCTAACCTAACGCGAGCGGACCGACATCATTGCACGTGAAAACCTTATAATACTACTGGCAGTCGGCGACGGCAACGTGGCCCATGTTTTGGGAACGGGACAAATCTATCGCTCTTGTAAGTCTTGTTTTTTTAGTGGACTCCAGTTTTCTGAGAAAAATGGGTACATAGGCTGGCGCGTTCACATTTATACAGTTGTATTGTAGGGTCGGGGCAACCCAACCCACTGGATGGATGTGTTCTGCTTGTCAACTGTATTGGGTGGCGTGTTCCAATGCGCTTCCTGCCATTGACTCCATCCCAGCTTCCTCCTCGGCCAGCCTCCCCTCTGCTCGCTCGGTTGTTATGAATCATAATTATAAATAATAGGTACTGTACAAAGTTTCATATGCTGAAGTTCATAATGCTGTGCCTTCTTTGAATGATGTGAAACTATTTCAAAAAATGTTGCCCAATGATTCTAGAGCAGGAGCGTTTAAATGAGTGTTCTTGCTAGTCAGGCAGTTGGACTTCTACAAATGACGTAACATTATTATACTGAATGCGTGATTGTTACAACTAGGCTACTAGCAGTGGCGTGCCTACTTGTTGACTCTTTGAACCCAGTACACAGATTGTATGGAATTTCATGTCTGGGAAGAACAGGTGAGGGGAAACTTCCGAATCTTCATTCTGCCATTCAGTGCAAGAGCCAGGAGGTCTTGCTCTTCCACATACCATAGTTCTGATACGGTTGCCTGCAGCCAGGAAGTAAGAACCTCAGCCGCATGGGGACATGAAAAGGAAGATCAGTATCAACCGCAAAGTTTACCTTGTGCCCACTAATTTTGTTGTTAAGTCTGCGCACCAGGCTCCCGAAAAATTCAAGCTGCGGGATGTTGCTTTCTTCCTGTTCATAGCCAAGGAGCAATCAGAGAATCTAAAAGGGTGTTCTTTTAGAAGCTGAAATTGTATGATCTACAGTACCTTTGTCAAGTTCTTTGCAGGCCCTAGCAGCCTTGCAAACGAAGTATGAAGCATGGCCTCATTGTACTGCTCAGGAAAAAAATGAAGTGAACTGAGGAAGGAAACAGAGTGCACCCAACCACATTGCTCTAAACAAGACTAAGAGAATGGCCACTACCAGCTGCTTTTTTGGAGCATTGGGTAACGCTGCTTTTAGTCTGGCACGAATAGTTACCGGATCATCACCGGAAACGACCTGAACATGATCGGAAACGCAGTCAGATTCCTCGGGCTATCGGTGTGACTCGATATTATGCTCCGGAAACCGAAAGGTTACCTGCCAGCAACCCAATAGTACACCACTGGACATCAAAACAACTCGATCCAGGATGATATTCAACGGGCAGAGAGCTCTGGCAACGGCTTTTACTGAATCAGCTTCAGCTTCTACCTGAATGCCAAAAGAGTTGGTCCATATGGTGGTTGCGGGCATAGCACAAGGCAAACAAGAAAGCTTAGAGCAGATGCTCACCTCTGTCTTGGTTGCCTGCACAGGGGCTATGTGATGTGAGGCATGAAACATGCTAAAGTGGTAAACATTGGAGTCCTGAAACCAGATTGCTAAGCAGAAATCCCATCAACATCAGCCATTCGAAGTCAGGAGGAAGAGTATGTTGTTGGCTTACCTCCATCAAAGTAAGGCAAGAGTATACTCTTCACAGCTTCTCTGCATAACATCAGTGGAATACAATACATCAAACAGATTGTATGTTGTTCTCTTGAGAACAGTTCGCTAACAAGATACTCACGAGATGGGAACAGAGAACTGGGGACTTAGATACAACACATTTGCTCGTACAGGGGGATCCATGGCCTGGATCATGCAGAATCACAGGATTAATGAGAAACAATTGTTGAAACAAGAAAGATGTAAAGTCTCTGGTAAATACCCTGAGGACAGGTCTGACAGTCCCATCCTTGAAGGTAAAAAGATCTGAAAGATTTAAGGACTGTGAAGTCTTTCCTTGTTGCAGGAAATGAGCTCCGTTTTTACCCAGATCCGCAGCCATTTCTTCGTACAGAACTGACCTCTTCCCAGCAGGTTGAGCATCTGGATTCCAGAAAAGAAAGGCTTGGAACCCAGAGATTCATACAAATACAGACAAATCAACATTGCCGATGACCCACCACAACAATAAGGTCAGTTAAGCTAAAACCCTGATCAGAAATAGCACAATGTCGACATCAAAACAGGATATTCAGCAGTTTTCAGCATGATCCTGTCATTAACGAATGCAGTGAACGTACCCCCCAGAAAACCCACAATGAGATCTCTGAATGTGTATCGATTTATCGTTCAGGGAAACAGTTACCTGTCAATTCGGATTGATGGGAGTTCCTATTTTGGCGAGACGAGGAACTCTGCAGATCCAATTTGAATAAACAGAAGAAAACCAGAATGCAGGTCAACCAGATTGCAGAAACCTTCACTGGAAGGCCCCAGTAGTTATTGGACATCCCTTTTCCCATCAAGGATACAAAGATGGGTGCCTATGGCGTCTGGCAGAAACTTTACGAAGGTTTCTTCTGTACTTTAGATTCAAGTAACAAACATTGCCAACGGATACAGTCTGGCAGAAAATTGGATCATCCCGGTTCCGGGGGATGCAAGTCAAATGCAAATGTAGAGAAGGCTTAAACTGGGGGAAAACGCACTCTAGCCCTTCAATTATATACAGACAGTCAGCGGTTGACCCTAGAACTGAAAAGATGAGAATGCATTCTTCACAGAACCTCTCAGAGGATGAGCTCAAAAGAAACCAAAAAAGAGATGGCCGAATTGTTTCATCATCAATACAATGGAGTTTATCTAAATAAGCATATCCTAGTTTTTCCATTTTGGTAGATCTCCTTCGACTGGAATGGTTAATTGGTGGATGGATCTTTTGAAGCTACAGTACAGTGTTTAATGATGCTTCCAGCAATGCTCATTCCTGGTTTTGTTCCATTACCAGTTCAGTGCCAACAAATCCTTCGTGATTGGCTTTGATGATGGATTCAGATGACAAATAAAAATGTGATCTTTATGAAATGTTCTGATCCAACAAGTAACGAACAATGCTGATCAGTATGCTTTCTGAAAATTTCATCATTCCAGTTAGATGCAAATACAGAGAAGGCTTATACTCATAAAAAACAGAGTGGACCTTCTCTTAGATACAGACCTTGAACAAGTATGATGTAGTTCACGTAGAAATGCTACAGATGATAACCGAGTGTTGGTGGAGCATTGATCTCTCTACTTCACTCCCATCACATCTTTTTGCTGATGAGCAGATTTTCCACCACCTACATCTGCTATTGAAATCTGATGAATCGAAGCCAATGAAAGAAGCTCTGATCCATCTAATCCTTTGGTAGGGCCAAGACTGCAACGTTCAGTTCCATGCTTGGCCAATGCATCCTTGAATTTCTTGATCTGTGAAGGAATAACAGTGAGTAAACTGTATATAGCAAACGTTCCATGAGATGGAATTGCATCATTCCTTACCGTTGCATTAGTGCAACTGAAACTACACAGCCTGCCCTCTGCACCCCTATAGAATCTAAAGAAGGGCAAAACATGAACATGAAGGGCCTGGCACATTTGCTTATGTTTTTCATAGTTCACCTTCAGAAAAAGGGTATCTGTGTTCATCTCTGCGAATTGGCATATCTGTTCAGACAGAACCAAAAAAGAAGTGTCAAACCTACTGAATTTCAACACATTTTCAGGATCATATAATGCCTACAAAGTTAAGTGTAGAGAGCAACACCAAAAGAGAGGAGAAGACAAAGCTTGTTCCCAAGAAGAAAACTTTACCTTTGGATGCAAAACTTTGCAGGCTCCACAGCCAGGTGAATAAAATTCAACAACAACTAGATTATCCACAGCATACAATAGCAGATCCACCAATTCTTGAGCTGAGTTGACATCAATCATGTTTGGATGAGAAGACTTTTCCCACCATTTCAAAGATTGACCAAAGGTAGCAGAAGCCTCAACCTGGAGTAAAATTCTAACTTTCAAACACAATCAAGTGCCAAAAGGAAATGAATGGCAAGTGAAATGGATGCTCACATGAAGAGGCTCAAATGTTGATGCCTTCAAGCTCAACTGGTGAGTGGAATACCCTTTCTGATCTGAGGAAGCAAGGGTTTTGCTTTTACCCCCAAGCTCTAAACTTGTTTCCTTATATTGCAGAGACCCAAATGGGGAGGAGCAGCCCATATCAGACCCAGAACTTTTGTTCTTGAACACCGCGTCAGGAACGCTAAATGCAGCTTTCAAAGAACACATTTTTTTTCTTGGTTATCCAATCTTCAACCTGAACTCAAATCAACTAATGATATCTCAAAGGAACATGAAGCCAATAACTTCTATATAAAAGACCACCCAGTTTGAAATTTTCAATTTTGAATTTTCATAAGAGCCAGGGAAAAGATGTCGCCCCTGCCTACTCATCAGGGAAAAAAAATAACGCGTAGCCGATTACCAGAAACGTGGGGTCAAACCCATACCTTAAACCGAATTCTCAGACTAATCTCAGAAAAATATATGGAGCAAAAATTGAACTTTTGCATCAAAAGGGTAATGGAAACTTGTTTGGAATCTGGAAAAATGGTTGCGGCCAAATGGGTTTCAGCTATCAATTCATTAGTTGATCCTCAATGAACGGATGTCTAGTTTCTCACCATCTGCGAACAGCCCTAGTTATGGCTGTCCCGGAATATCCAGAACAACCCAGATAGGGAATGCATTTAAAAGGTGCGTCTCCATTAGTCCATTCCATCAAAAAGATGTACACGTAATCAATACCTACCATTTCGAAAATCAGCACAAGGTTTGAACTTTGACTCATCCCATTGTTTGTTATAAACAAATAAATAATATAATGAGGAAAAGTTTGTTTTTTTATTTGGAAAAAAACTAAAGTTGCTTGTAGTATAAGCACCTTATTAGGGCATCTAAAAGTTGAATTTTGAAAAGAGGGGTTATCTCGAGAAGGCGCAGAAGGGAAAGGGGGGAAATTGAAAAAGGAGAGGATTGGTCGAGGAGAAGTAATCACTGAGTGGGGGTGCGCTAATGAGCCAAACAATTAATGAAAAGCGACCATCCCAGTCCCTTAAACCCATTTCCCAAGAATCCTCCAATTGCAATTTCAAATCTTCTGTTGGTTTCGTTCTGCGAACCGGCGTTTTGATTTTGATGCTTATATGACGAGTGTTCAGAGGATGACGATGAGGTGGGAGAAGGTGAACCAGAGACCTGGCACTGCTGGCCCTGGAGTGCGGTGGGGTCATACATGCAACGGTATTAGAGATGGGAAACTTCTCTACGTTTTCGGCGGTTATGGCAGAGATCGATGCCAGACTAATCGAGTTCATGTTTTTGACACTGGTTTCTGCTTCCCCCTTTTGTCTTGAATTTATGTTTTTTTAGGTTTTTCTCTTATTTCCCACCCCCATTTCCCTTTTATGGATAATATGAAGTTCATATCTCTGTTTTGTGAAATCGGAGTTGGTGGTTTGTAAGCCAACGTTTCTAATTTACGGTTAGGTTATGAAACAAGGAAAAGTTTGTACCTTTTATGGACAGTGTTGGTAGTTTGTAGAAATGCTAAAAGTGTACTTCTGTGCACGATTATGGAAAGTTATTGTATTCAGTTCACTCTTTGGTTAATTGTTTTTCCTTGTGGATTAGATCTTTATTCATGCGTATTGGGTAATGCCATCATTCACTGATCCAAAGTTATCTTATTATCAGTAAGTATGCTATGGAGTGAGCCTGCAATGAGGGGTGCGCCACCCGTCCCAAGGGATAGTCATAGCTGCACGACAGTAGGAGATAATCTCTTTATCTTTGGTGGCACAGATGGACACAGGCCACTCAATGATTTGCACATTTTGGACACAGGTGACACACCTGCTATCGTTGTTCTATATTCTGAAAATCATAAAATATCTGAAAAGTAGTCAGATGCATAGTCATCTGACATGCTCTCTCCATCAAACTAGATTGTATGTTGTAATGAGATGCAGTCATCACTTTTCTTGGTGATGTATGATGGTAATTTAGTGCATCAGTCCTTAACATGGCGCATTTATGGTATTTAGAGAATGCAGTTATCACTTTTCTTGGCTCTAAGTTTTTCTGTTCAAATTTTGGAATGTTTTAGCCTCAAACTCATGGATCTTACCAAGTGTCCGAGGCGATGGTCCAGAACCAAGGGAAGGCCACAGTGCAGCATTAATCGGGAAGAGGTTGTTCATATTTGGTGGATGTGGCAAGTTCGAGAACAGTGAAATTTACTATGATGATCTTTACATTTTGAATACCGGTATGCCTGTGTGAGTTTGTAGACATTTCCTTGAATTAATGGTGTTAAAGCTTTCCTTATGGGATGTTTTGATTTAGTTGTTCAAAAATTTGCCATCGTTTCCTTCTGAAGAAATGCGAGACCACACTCATCGACTTCTTTTGCCATTATATAGAAACTTTCTCATGGAAACGTGTATTTCCCTCTGGCACTCCCCAAGTAAGAGGGACAGCCACACGTGCTCATCATGGAATAATAAAATTATCGTCATAGGTGGTGAAGACTCTTGTAACTACTATCTTTCTGATGTTCATATCCTTGATGCTGGTAAAAATCTACCCTTTCTTTGCAGCTACTGTTGTGACATTCACATGTTGTATTCTTTATTTTATTTTTTGTTAACTCAGAGGCTTCAGCTTTTTCATTTTTTGGCCTGCAGATACTCTTGTTTGGTGCAAGTTGAACACTACTGGTCAGCTATTGCCTCCTCGAGGAGGTCATACAACTGTTTGTTTTGGGAAGAACTTGTTTGTTTTTGGAGGGTTCTCTGATGAGCAAAACTTGTATGATGATGTTTACATGCTCGACATAGGTTTGTTATTGCCAACTTATTTTCTTGTTGCCATTACAAACTTTCTTAGGATTTACCTTTGCAATGAAGCATGATACCACTGCTTTTCTTGTTTTTAATGGATATTTCTAGCTAACTGTGCAATGCAGTAATAAGCTTTTACTCCATGCACATCATAGACAACTCCCGTGCTTTAATCAAGCGTGGCATATGCTTGTACTCTTACACAGATTTCATAGATCTAGATTTTATGCACGTTTATATTGTATATTTGCTTCCCTTCGCAGAGAGTGGTGCATGGACAAGAATAATAGCTCACGGTGAAGGCCCCACTGGTAGATTTTCAGTTGCTGGTGAAAGCCTGTATCCCCATATGAAAGATGTTCTTGTCTTTATCGGTGGCTGCAATAAGAGTCTTGAAGCCTTGGATGACATGTATTTTTTGCACACAGGTTTTATTTGCTCATGAAATTTTGCAGGCATTATTCATGTGGTCTTTTCAATTGATGTTCTTGTGCACCACCTTCTTGCACTTCTAGGACTCTCTGCAGACAATAGAGATGAAAAGCGGGTTGAGAAATTATCTTTGAGAAAGCAACTGAAGTTAAAATGCCAAGAACAACAGAGTTTTGCTCCATATGATAAATCTCCCTCTGGGATTGACAATGATACTACAATTTACCAACCCATGCCGATATCAAGCTATATGCCATCAGGCAAGAAAATGTTTTTCATGTCGTTCGCAATGTGATCTTGTGGCATGTCTAAGAAAATATATTTTATGAATTTAAAACACATGAGTTTATCTGCAGTGGAATCATGTTTCTGATGTATTGATGATCCAAGGAACTGATTAATTCCCTAGTTGAATTTCCCTTTCTTAGTTTACCAACGGATAGAATTAAATGCATTTGATTATGCTAGGATGATAGATTTATCTATTGCAGTTTATGGTGAGATTTTGATTTGGATTCAAACATGAAAATGGGAATGGCTGTGATTAAAACTTTTGTGCATGCAGGTCGTCAGAATTTTTATTTGAATGAGTACCACACTCCCATGGGAAAAAGAAGTTTTCAAGCGAAGGTCACTAAAACCTTTGCTGATGGCTATACTATTGAAACAATCATAGATGGAAGGCCTCTCCGTGGAGTGTTATTTTCTAATAGACGTAGCTCTGTTAGCATGGAAGTGGATGACTGCACAAAGTAAGCTTCTATGCTTTGTTTTGTTTGAATCTACTACGCAAGGTGTATCGTGTATTTATTGTTGTTCTTGTTTCCCTACGGATGACAGAAAGGTGGATCCTTCTACAAAGGGTAATCCTGTTAGTTTGCATGCTGATCAAAATGCTGCTGTAGATGGTGAAAAGCCTCTTAAACACCATGAGAATGACATCAAGCTAGGAGATGAGGTTTCAAAAGAGAAGGAACCTGTGGTCAGCTCTGTGGAAACCGCTCTGCCTCCCCAGGAGGCTCCTGAAACAACAAAGGACGTTGCTTCAACCATTATGCAAGTTCCTGTACCCCGGTTGATGTTTCTGCTTTATTTGAATTTGCCACTTTGGAGAAGAAAGAACTCCCAATGACTGAGTCTTTTTTCTCACCAGAGGTATATCCAGTGGTTCATCTCATTATAACAAGCTTTGCTTTGCCACATTGCTGAGCCTTTTTTTTTTTCTCTGGTATGGCAGATGCATGGGACATCGCAAGCACCCTTATTCAATGAAGCGGATGCTGGAGGCTACACGCTGCCTAATATTCAAACAGAAAGTCACAGAGAGAATGATTCTTCTTCTTCTGCTGCTGCTGCAGTTAACAATACAACCTAGAAGGTGAAGGTAGAAAAACATTGATGGAATCCACCATCTCTTCTAACCCCATTCATTTTCTTACAAATCTGCTCTTGTTATCAGATCCTCCCCTCCCCCGGATTGATGATAGGACAGGGAAGATCATCTTCAATGTGAGAGCTCGTGCAGTGTTTAGGAATAGGTGTAAGGTGACTACTCACTCCCCAGCTGATAAAGGATTTTGTTATTCTGGAGTTTGATTTGCAAATATGGAAGAATGGGAAATGTAGCTTCTTTGTCATTCACATTTCCAACAGAAGTAGTGGCTGCTACTGAACAAGGAGTTGGGGCGTGAATGGATAGATAGACAGATAATATTCTAGTGGAAAAGGCAAGTTTTCAGAACAGAAGGGAAAAATAAGGAACCACTCACGACAATACAACAGGGAAACATTTGGAGTTCGGTTCAGTCACTGCGACATGGAAAGAATCACCCATCAGTCCAGGAGCATCTCAACTCCAAGGAAGCAGAAGCAGCGCCAACCACTTGAACAAAACTTGTTTTCCCAACGCATGAACCCTGAATCATTTCATTCATTAATCCCCTTTCACCAGCACACCAGGAGCCCCCAGCCGCAACAAGCATCAGGGATACAGCAGAGCCAAATCGTGTCCCTCCGCTCATGTCGTTGTTGATCCCAGACGGACCCAGGCCGCCGCCGTTCACCCCTCCTCCAAGAACTCCGTTGTTGGGGCCCGTCACCAGGGGATTACCACCAGCACCACCACCATTCGGAACCGTTGTTGTGCCTCCGACTCCTCCACCCACCGGAGCCGCGGTAGCGCTACCAGACAGACAATCTATCAGTATTAAATAAAGGCCAATGGTCAACTCGTCTGAGACCAAAGATGGACTGCCGTTGACCAAGCAGCTCATGCAACTTTTACTCCTCTCTAGGAATTCATGCTTACGACTACAAAATGATTTATTTATTTTTTCAAAAGGCGAGGGCCCCACACCGAGGGCAAAAGTGGAACTTCACAGAAAAAGACAAGACGGTTCATTAGCTTTTTGGCCTCGAAAAGAGTACGATATATTAATTTTATTATTTTTCGTGGGCGAAAGTGAGAAATAATGGAAAAAGGTGTACCTCGCAGGATAGACGCAGCCGGCAGTGCCTGAGAGGAAGCAGATCCAGGGGCAGAAACGTAATTAGCAAAAACACCACGTTTTTTTCTTTATTCATATGAAAAAGAAAAATGGAGCTCACTGGGATCGGAGGTAACGATGGAGGCGGTGCCGGAGAAATCGCAGGCGGTGGGAGCTTGGTGGTTCCTCTGGAAGTAGCTGTTGACGGCGTAGTTACAGTGCGCGTGGACCGTGTTCGGGTTGAAGCACGGCCCATTCTGATGCGTCGGGTTGCAATCGGCTCCCGCTCCGCACGCGTAATCTAGGGTTTTCTGCAGCACCGCCTCCCCCACTCCTTCCCTGCACACGCACCACGTCGCGCCTGCAAACAAAAAAACGTTAAACAAAAAAAAAACAAGAAAACGAAAATGTAGGACGGAGACGCAAGAGAGAGCCAGCAATCCACCGCCGTAGGAAGCCATGGAAGCGAGAAGCAGCAGGATGCAGACGGAAGTAGTAGAAGAACAAGAAGAGGAAGACGCCATTGCTGTTTCTGGTTGTGAGAGAGAGAGAGAGGAGATGTTCTGGGGGAAAAGCTCGTGAGTGGATACCGAATATGTAGGCTGGCCCAAACCTACTCCATCTTGTCCCCCTTTATTCCTCATCTCCTATACTATGTTTATTTATTCAATAAATTACAATTATTTGAAACACAAAATTACAATTATACAAATTATTTCTGAAAATTAAAATTAAGCAATGTAAGGTCAAGGAATAATGAGGGTATGTCACATTAGTTATAAGTGAGATAAAAAAACATAATTATATAAGTCATCTAAATAAAAAAAAACATAATGAATTAAAATTTAAAATTCAAAACATAAGAATGAAATAGCATTACATTTGATATTTGAAAGTATGTGTTGATATCAAATTTAATTTATTTAACATTTTATAAATAGGATATCACTAAAATTGTTTAGAAGAAGAATGACAAACGGCAAAATCCCAACTGATTTTTTTTAAAAAAACTAATTTAAAAATATTTTTTTGTTATCAAATATAAAGAATTTTTATTTTTAAAAAAATTAAAACAATTTTTTTTAAAAAAATGATTTTCAAGAAATAAAATAAAATAAAATAAAACCGACATCTTCCAAAACACAAGCTACATCCTGCAAACGCAATTCATTTATTGTTGTTTTGATTAGGAAGCGTGGGGTGAGACGGATCTTCACCCACAACGGTCAAATTTGAATTCCATAAAGAAAGGGAAATATCATAATGCAGATGGATGGATGGAAGGATATTATATTCCCCGCAACGGCTAGCTGTTTGAATTCTGGCAGGTTGTCTCTGTGCTGGGCTGCCCCTACCAAGCTCTTGTCCAAGGGGTATCTGTGTGAATCATGGGAAACAACAACAATGCCACACGCTGTAAAAACAACAAAAAAGAAACATGGGGAAGTGAAAGTGAAAAGGATTAGTACCTTTTTTCCAGTGGCATGGCATGGGTGTGTAAAGAGGGAGAGGGACTGTATGCAAGATTGATTGGTTAGTTGAAGAAGCCGGCCTCCTCCATTTCTGAGTGATCTGCAGTGTGCGGAAGCCAATCTGCCTCCTGCAAAACACCATGTTTGAGATGTGGATTTATTGATTCGAGTCAGTGAACAGATTTCGTAATGGAGAACAAGCAGATTGTTTGTTTGTTAGTTATTTACCTGGAAAAAACAAGCCAGGAAAGTCATGTAGCTGAACATTGTAGCACCTGACCGAAGTTTCATCATCTACATCAGTTCAAAAACTCACACACGGGCAAATGTGAAGTAAATCACTGGTTGGAAAATACTGTATTCCGAAAGTAAAGCCAAATCCGGCCATCCCGGAAGGTAGAAAAACCATGACATCAAATACGAACATGGTGGCAACATACTTGTAGCACAGGCATGTGGGGGTGTATCTCTCCACTTTGACGAAGAGAATGTAGCGGTAGATTGCCGTAAGAATCAAAGTCCGAAGAAACAAACTCCACTTTCTCTAGGATTGGAATTGACATAAAAGGGTCCAAATATGAACATCAACTCTGCAACGAAATGTTGAATCATAACTCTTTCTACAGTACAGCAAAGTGAACCCGCTTGCAATCCAACCCAAGAACTCGGTAGCAACAGAACAATGGATACAGACAGTACTCCTAATAACAAACAGCTATTTACTGTCTCTTTCTCAAAATACATCCTTAAAAATGATTCAATCAGAGAAAATTGATGTTCTTTACACCGATCTCTAATTCTAGGATTGATATCTGACCCGCTCCCCAACCAAAAATATGTGAAAGTCTGTTTTCATGATCATCTCTAAATCCAACGAAATTCAATCCCATTGACATGTATTTACATTTTGCAGCAATACTACAGGACAAGACCACAAGAATACCTGAAAAAGTACATTAGCAGCAACAAAATATTGCGAGATACGAAAGGTATGTATGTGCCAATGACTCCCAGCCACTAGAATAATTATCCTGAAGCATTCCAATTTCAGTAGATAATGATAACAGATTCCAACCCGCTATCCTTCCAGAAATACACCAACCTTGTAGCAGCAAAGCAGTAGAAGAGAAAAAAAATTAGGAACGACGAAGCAGCTCAATTAATAGCATAAAATGTCCAAGAGGCCAAGGCTTCTTACATGGAAACTGAGAAAGCCCCATCATGGTTTCCTGAAATAAACATGAAGTCTAGAAGTAACAAGTCTGGGGTAACTCAAGTTCACCATTCGGAACAAACATGACAAAACCGCTTGAATTAACCCAGTAGCTTAAAAAACCAAACAGCCGAACAAAATTTACCTGAAGAAGACACCACGCTAAATTGAGAAGAGCAGATAAACATAGGACGGGTAGTAGGCAATCATGACCTGTGACCTCCCGTTGGTTCAACCACAAATGCCTCGCGCCAGAAACTGTTGCAGCCGGCGGTCCATTTAGAAACACTCTCCATTCCGGCATCCGCGATCGGAGATACAGGGAGCGAGGGATTAGGGTTTAACATCCACCCGAAAATGGTTTCCCTCCAAAATCAACTCCAGATAACATGAACAACAGTCTCCTTTGGAGATCGTAATGAAATATTTATTTCAAGTTATTGCAATTTAAAGAATATTTTAAAAATATTGCATTTTATGAATCAAACAAAAAGATTAGAGCTTTAAGAAAAAGCTCTTAGCTTTGGTTGAATTTTGAAAGGCCTCCATTTTCGCTGGATAGCAGCTTCGGGTGCTTCTGTTTTTGATTCGAGGCAGCCAAGGTAAAAGCTCCCATTTCGCGCTATTCTACTTGTGATTGCTTCTGGGTTTCGTTTCTTTCTTGCATATTTGCATGTATTATTTCTGGGGATTTTTATCTGTAAGCCGGTGAGTAACTCATGCGTTTTAGGGCGGTTGGCGTTGAAGCCTATGGCTAGCCTTTCACTTCCGCTTATATGGATGCTTGAGAAACAAGCTCACTTCGATCAGTCAGATGTAAATGTTTTATTGGGTACGTAAAGCTTTCGCCTTTAGGGTTTAATGAGTATTGTTCTTTGCTGCCTTCAAGTTGCGTTGAACCTATGTGTTTTTGTTGCTAAAGGTTTGCTTGGGATGATTCCTAATATAACGGATGGGAGTTGCAGAAATGTTAGAGAGCTGGTAGCTTTGAGAATGTTGGAGGCTCTGTGCCTTGAGGAAGGCTTTGAAGGCCCTGATTCTTCTGCAGGGAGCGAAAGGGTCATAGTGGATACGTCTGAATCGTGCGAAAATGTAGTGATAGAGGTATTGGGCTGGTGTTCATTGTCTTAGTAGGCTGCTGGATGCATGAAACTTTGTCTTACGAGGATTTTGATCAATACTGCCAGGTGTTTTTGTTGCTGAAGCAGGAGGATTCTCATCGGAAGCTTTCACAGCTTGATCTTCGTCGCTTTATAGAGCATAAAAGATCAGTTCTTCTGAGTGGATCCAACATAGCGAAGGTGGGGTGAAGTTGATTCACTTTTACTGGTTTTCAAAAGACATCATCATCAATTCTTGAGTTGCTGGTTTATCTGTTTAAACAGCTTGAGGATGCCATTCATACAGGATGTATTTCATTGTCTTCATTTTCCCAAAAGCGAAGCGGTCTGCTACCTGAAAATCAACCAGAGCATGGATGTCAGACTGATGATCAGTTTTCATTCCAGTATCTGCTTGATCAAAATTTGATGCTAGCTGACAGGAAGAGAAAGCTGTTGGATATCAGACAGCTCAAGATGAATAGCCTTCCTAGAACTGAGGGACTTCTACTCAATGAGAAGCAGACATCTCAAGAGGAAACAGAAGTTCTCAATGAAAATGCTGATCATGACTCTGAACCTGAACTCAACGGTTCTGGGAAGGTTCTAGTGAGTGATGAAACTATAGATGGTGTTGCCAATGATTCTCAGAATGCTGGAGATGATCATTGGAGCTCTGAAATCAGCCATGGCATCAATGGATGCCTTGCAGATATTGATGCAAAGAAGAAATTATTTCTGTGCTCTTATTCCACCCTCAGTAAGGATACCTCGGCAACCACTTGGAGAGAACTGAAAATTTGCATGAAATGCAAGGAGGGTGGAGAGCTATTGATTTGCAGCAACATTTCCTGCCCAATAGTCATTCACAAGAGGTGTTTAGGTTTGGAGATCAGCTTTGAACCAGGGGAAAGTTTCTACTGTATGTTTTGTGATTTTGCTCGAGGGCTGATATTGTACCAGGGATTGCAGAAGCACGCATCCTTGGCAAGAAGTAACCTACAGCTTTTCTATTCCCCTGGGGCAGTTCAAGATGGTCCAAAGCGAAAAATGAGAGCTTCAGGCTGTACTGAGCAGGCCAGGGATAACAGGGGGAGTGTTGCTGATTCCATTAACAGATCAAGCAAGGAAAATTTTCCTCCCTCGGTAGAACAGTCATCTCATGAACACAAGCATGCAGCGAGTTCCGAATCTCGGAAATGTGAAGAGGAAGAAGGCAAGAGCTCTGCAATCCTTACTGATGAAAAGCAGGAAAAGAAAATGTATGCCTCACCTTCATCCTCTGCTGGTGTTCACCTTATTAAGCCTAAATTAACAGTTAATACCTTTTCTTGTCTCTGCAGCACTCGTCCTCTGATTCCCTCATTCAGGAAGCCTAAAAGGTGGACAAGTGAAGAAGAAGAGGCGCTGCTGGTACCTTCTTTTCTTTCTTATCTCTGTTTCTAGCCTGGGAGATCATGGATTAGAATCCTGGGATGCAAATTACATGCAGAATGGGATGTGGGTGCTTAGTGTGTAATGGGCAAAAGATTCACCAGCACCCCACCACGGTTTGCATAACCTTCTCAGGTTTCAGGTTTTGATACGGATTACAATTGATATCCACAGGATGGGATGCGGGTGATCTGGAAGGGGGACGAGAGCTATATTCCATGGAAGAGGATTTTGGAGCATGGTACTGGTCGCTTCCATCCAACGCGTACACCAGTTGATCTCAAAGACAAATGGAGAAACCTCTGCAAGGGTGATCAGCATCCACTGCTGAAGCAGCAGTAGTTTTCCAAGGTCAAGTAGCTAGGCTTTTTTGCGTATGAAAATTTTGGGAAATGTCAAAGAATGCCCAACCGTAGGATTTGTGATCCAACATTACTGAAATTGTCATGAAAACATGGGGAGAACTTCACTGTGTAGCAGAAAAATGTTTCAAGCATACCAAAGTGGCGTCTGCATGTTTAACATAAAAAATGCAAGAATCCTAAAATCACTAGGTAATTGGCCAATGCGTTATATGGCCATCAAATCACCATATTGCCGCATGATGATGATGGATCCAGCAAAGATACCGATTGCACGGAGTAGTTTCTGCAAGAAAAATGAATGGGGATGAATGAGCTGGCGCAGGTGAGGGTTATACAATTCTTGATGAAATCTGTAAGAAGAAGACGGCTATACAGAACAAACGAGCACACTAGAGATGAGCACAGAAACTTAGAAGAATCTGTAACATATGATCAGTTCTCTAGTTACCAAATACACTAACACTATATTGCACGAACAAAACAATACTGAATTTGAATCGCAGCCCTAAGAACCTGGGGACAATGAGATAGACCCTCATCAAATTGAAAAGATCAAAAAATTCTTCCTTTGTCTAGAGGAAGCATGCCCGTGACCGCCTAAAAGATCCAAAATTCCAACGCTAACACGACAAGAAATTCACGAGCAAGGAAAGAAACCGCAAAAATCGGGAAGGCGCAAGTCTCGAACACCTCCAACCGGCAGGAAATAAAAGAAGCAGAATGAATAACTGACCACGTTGAGATCGCGCTTCTCAGGTTCCTGGAACTGAGACTGCACGAAACCTTTGATTTTGTCGATGGAGATCACCTTGCCCGCCATTGAATTTCAACAGTCGCCTCTGCTTCGAAGTCCGCCCAAAAGAATGCCGGCGTATTTCAGAGGGTTAGGGTTTATAATAATATTTGTAATTTTGAAATACTTATCTAAAAAAAAACCACATTTGTGAATATATAACATTATTTATTTAAATTAAAATTATTAATATCAATTTATTTTAATTACAAAAAATAATTAAAAAAATGTTCATATTTGTAATGGATCGACAAGAAGACATACTGCGGCCTTTTTTCTGAAGGCATTGGTTTCTTCGTATCCATCAAACACAGAGAGCTTCTACAGAGCATGAAGATTAAGAACTACTGGAATCAATTTGGGGTTGGTTGATTCATGCTATTCCCAGACCTGTGGCTTCTGCGTTACAGAGCAGAATCCGGGGTGGCGGCGCCCTGATTCAGCTCAGCAAACCTCATTCCCACCCGCATCGAGTGCTTCAGGAACTTCTCAGCACATCTGCGGATGCAGGTCTCTTCCTGCTTGTCAAGGGTCTTGCGTCTGAAGGAGTCGATGCAATCGGTGAAGCATCTCTCCACCAGCGAGTTGTACATCCGCAGACTGCATGCAAAGGGTGCAGAGATCAGCATTTTCATCATAATGTGCAAGGAAAACCATTGCAACAGCTCCCCAAAGCAAAATTGCAGAACAGGTGTACAGAAATATGGCATGGTTTGCAAAAGTGTGAGCTTTCACTAACACTACACGGTCTTGGCAGTCAGGGCGTATAAATCAAAATGTTCATAATAAAAAGTACTGCAGAAAGCAGATCATCCTAAAATTCTAGAAGGCAAAAGCCAGAGAAAAGTGTGACCAAAGAAAGGAATATGACTGGGGTGGCATGGTTGCATAAATAAGTTGTCAGGCCACGGAGCCCCACAAATGTGACATCCTTGAAAAGAAATTGCATCGGACCACTAAAAAGGTGAATAAATCCCAATAAGTTCAACCCCATTCTCGAAAACTGATTTCAATTGACGAAGCAAGCAAAGTACTGCGGAGTATGAACAAACGAATACTCTTTCAACCAGCTACATTCACAACCCACGTGAAAGATACGCCGAGGAAAGTATTGTGCTTTAACATACACTTTTCCCAAATCACAAAAAGAGGTAACTAAACCCGATCAGACAATTCAAGAAGTGTGAACAAATTGATACTCATTCCACATCCCCATCCTCCCGATTCCACAACGTATCTTGAAAACAAATCTAAAGCAATGAAGAAAAAAAAAATCCTTCCGCAAATCAGACATCACATTCAAATTTCAACTAACCACACCAAGCAAATATGAAACGCATTCTTGAACCAACAACCCCACAAATCCATCAATACCTGTCGCGGATTTGGAGCTGGTCGATCATGGCGGTCATCCGCAGCTTATCTTCCTCCGGCAGCGCATCCACATCTGCTAGCATACTCTTGTCCATTTTCAGCGATTCCGCAACCCAAACAGCTCTGTGTTATGCCTAAAAAGACTAAAACCCTACTTTTAAGAGCGAGTCCCAGTCCTTTTCAGCTGCCTGTAGACATCGACGGTCCAGATTGATTCCCATCCATCCAACGGTTCCAACAAATACATTCTAACAGATGCTGAGATGCATGCCTCGGCCCATTCTCTTTAGAAGCTATCTTTGGGCATCTGACATCGGTACGGAATGGCCCATCCCCCATAATATTTTTTAATTTCAACAAATATGAATTGATAATTAAAAACTAGATATATTTTATTAATTATTGTTTTCTAATTAAGATGATTTATACAATATTTATAAAATTGATTACTAAGAAAAATTTAATATAATTAAATTAATGCGGATTTTGTGTATTAGTAGTAGTAATATATATAAATTATCTGCTTATGTTAACTATAAATACAAAGAATTCGTGACGTATTCGTGATGAATGCCACACCCGGAATACTACAACGGCCGGCTACTTATCCTCCGGCGGCCGCGTCTCCGACCACGATCTCGCTAACCAAATCTCTGAAGATCATCCGCTCCACGTCCAGGACAGCGCCGGAGGTTTCGTGCTTTAAATCCATCCATCTTTCGGAAGGAGTCTTCATCATGTCGGAGGCTACCATACTCTTCCATTCCTCGTCTCTTGGATTCCCGCCCTGGAGGGCATCCATCTCGGAACAGAGATCTCGGAGGAGCATCTGGGAGGTCATGGTTTTGGGGGCGGAGCCATGTGGTCTTGACATGGGGCCTATGGAGGAGAGTTTCTTTGAAAGAATCTCATTGATGGCATCAAATACGAGCTTCCGGTGATTCTTCTCTCTGTTTGCGATTCGGGGTTCCTTTTTGGCACCACAAGGTCCTTGGCTTGAGGTGCACCGCTTGGTTTGCTCCAAGACCAGAAACAGCTCGGGGTTTATTGGATGACCAGATGGGTGAAAATGGAAGTCTGTGAGGGCTCGGAGGAGGATCCCGGAAGCCAATAGGACCTCAGAGATGTACCGATGGTCAGGATTGGAGTCGTCGCAGAGCGATGCAATGTAGTCTGTTCTTGACTCATCGTGGCTCGAGTTCACCCTTCTCAGCTTTAGAACTAAGTTCTCGATGTTCTGAAGCTTCTTCCTGTCGAAGTCGTATGCTACAGTAGCCTCCTTGGAGTCAGAATCCACTCTTGTCAGGTGAACCACATTGGGAGTAGGCTTCTTCTCTTCTTTCACTGATGCATCAACTGAAACAAAATGGAAATCGATCACAAATCCAGCATTTGATATCGGTTGAAAATTATCCCCAGGAAGTTGAGGCTTTTAGAAGGGATGGTTGAAAAAAAAAAGCAACAGATTTGATATCTGGTTGAAAAAAGCAAGAAATTTCCTCAATATTTTTTTGCAGAATTCATGAATCTCTTATTCTTTCAAGTAGTGCATGCGAATGAATTTGTTAGATCTGAAGGAAGTGTTACCTTTGAGAGCCTTTCTCACGTATTTAATAGGAGAAGTATTTGGTTTATGTGCGCCACCGTCGAGAACAGATACAGGACTGGAGTGCTCTGCAGGGACAAAGCTTGATTCTGCTGACTCCTCTTCACTTGATGTTACAGCAGATTCCTGAGCATAACATGATAGATGTTAATCAATGAGTCGAGCACAAAAATTAAAAGAACGATCTTCTCTCAAAAACCAGTCTGGACCTATCACCTGAACATTTTTTATGTCGCTTGCCACACTTGATTGAGCAGAATCCTCAACTTCACTGGAGCTCAAATTCGTGATTTCAGTACATGTGACACTCTTTTGATCATCAGTCTGCTGTAAGCTAGAAGGAACTATTCTCCTTCTTTGGCTCGGTGAAGTAACCTCAGATTGCTGCTGGTTTGGGTGTCTTCTTGACCTGCATGAATCTGGGGAATTAGGACATGGAGGCTTCTTTTCTAGCTCAGTTTTCTTGCGCACTGTTCTAGGCTTGTTCAAGCTCGCATTTCCATCGTTTGCTGACTGATGAGATTTCACTGAACTCTCTGTAGCTTTAAAAGTTCTTCGATCTTTCATGCTGTCAGTATTCACAATGCTGCCATGTTCGCCAAATGTTCTCTCCCTGCTGAAGCGTTTTCTGTTATCAGCCTGTTCACCACTCCCTTGTTTGGCAAGTTCCAACATACTATCAAGTGAAATTCCAGAAGCAGGAAGCATGTCATTTTTTTCAAAATATTTGTTAGGCTTCATGATCACAATTGGTGAATCACTGCTTTGCAATGAAATCACCTTCTTCCTCGCAAATGCCATACTTTCCTGGGGCATTGGTTTACGGTTGTCAAAGGCCCTGCTGTAACTCAAGCCTTTTTGCTCAAAACCTGTGTCTGTGAAGAGATTAGCGCACTGTCCTTTTACTGTTTCTGGAATCATCTTACCCTGCATTGTTCCTAATATTTGTTTAAGTGCTCTAAGATCCTTTCCGGATTGCAGGAACTCAAGGTCTTCCAATCTCTTATCTATCTCACTATACACAGAGGGAATCACAGGGGGCTGCATCACTTTTGAAGCAGGCTTCCGGGAAGACCTTGATACATCAGTATGTTTCCATGGTGCTGGCTCAATCGGAAAAAAAGTAGCTGGTTTGGCCGAGGAATCAGAATTCCTCCTCCAGTTCGGAGAGCTCGGTTCTTTCCAAGAATTCAGATAGGAACCAGATAACTGCACTGACTTCTTAGAAGTTGTTTCCATAGGTGAACTTAGACTACTGCTAGAGCCATCCTCTACAAAGCTCCTATCTGAGCCAGCCATGGTGTCAGGTGTTGCCTCCAAGCCCATAAGCTTAGCTATGATGCTTGGACGTTGTGCTTTACATTCCATTCTTTGTCGCTGACCCTGAACCACATTTCCATTATCAACAGGCTTAAAGCAGCTGGATCTTGAATCTTGCCTGGAGCCTAAAGGTCTCCTAGAGTCCTTCAGATTTCCAAAAGACTTAGAGCGATCATATGAGTCAAATGCAGCTGCGCTCACGTCCCGTCCATCGCAAGATAGCCGAGGGGTGTCTCGTGAGATGGAAGAGGATGATGCATCCTTTGAGCGGTAGGATGATGATCTGAAAAGTTCTTGAGGTTCATTTCGGTACTCAGAATACAGTGCCCCTTGCTGAAACTTGTCAAGAGCTTGAAGATATTTCTTAACATCCGCAGGGGCACTTTGTTTTCTGTCAACAGTTGAGCCATGAGAGCCATCAGTCACTTTAGCCTTCAAAGCTGGAAGCTCCCTATACATGGAATCCTTCACGAAATCCCGAATGTCGTGGTTCTGATGACCTGTTGCTGGATCTCTAGATGGGTTATCGGGATACATCATTTTGTGAAATGATGCTGATTCCATCTGGTTAACTCTGGCAAAGTCAATAGACGAGAAAGATGATGAAGAAGAGGAAGCAGCCCTGGATGATCCAACAGAAAGTTTCTGCCTTTCCTGGATGTTCTTCGTGGAATATTTCTCCTGAGAGAGAAAAAAAAAAAAACCATCACACTCTGAACAGAAATCACCATCTCTCAGAATCATGCTAACGTTTGCATCCCCACGGATGAATCAAACCCAAAAAGTTATAAACCGAAACGTGGGATTGAGCAGGATATTTTTCTGAAGTTTCACACTGATGTAAAGGAAAGAGCATGCCAATCTATGGTGTTACTGAGCAGGTTACTTTTCTCAAGCTTCAAGCAGATTCTGTTCATACTAAATACAACTGCACATAGCGTACCATTGATGCGGATTTTAGTTGCCAAGTACTCGGATCACCTTCCGAAGGTCTAACATTTAGGTGAGGATTTCCTGCTAGTGAAACAGTAGCGTATGGATTAATCATGAAGAAAGCTGACCAACTGCAGAATCAATACTTCCTATGATGTTATTGAGAGGGAGGGGAAGGGTACCTTTGGTGCTGTAGCCACTCACTCGCCTGGTCCCGGTGAGCATACGCTGGCGATCAAACAGCTGAAAAATCCCAGTCATACATCCCATTTGTCTCTGTAATTCTGCATTATCATCTGTTAGAGAATGTAAGAACTTGGCAGCCATTTTCAATCTTCTCCTCCTTGGGTCAATTAACAAGATCCCCACTCTCTAGAGCTGGAATTCTCTCAAAGAACAGCAAAATTCAAGGGCGAAAACCATGTCTCCTCATGCTAAATCCCTCAGGCATCAAACTAAAACCTCACTAGCATTTGTAAGAACAGAAAGATCCGAGCTTGCAAAAAGAAACCCATATCCATCTCCCAAAAAGCTTCAACTTCATTGGCCTGAGACCAGTGAAAACCGCAAAAGTGAAAAAAAAAAAAAGATAACAAGAACTCGGGATCCACGGGTCACCTATCAATCCTTCCCAGATCCACAGACAAAGTAGGGAGCGGCATTCCCTCCATCATAAATGCTCCAAAGGAAATGGGTGGGAGAAATGATAACCGAGGACAGTGGAGGTTTTGTCGATACTCCATGTGGAGACCGGAGGAGACATGTGTGTGACAGTGAACAGACCAAAAAACAATAAAAGATGCGGAGGAAGGAGAAGAAAGAAAATGGCGATCATTTACAGGGAGATGTGGGTGGGTGGTTTTTCCCACAACTCCATGTGGAGAAAGGAATAAAGAGGATGCAACTGTGGGTCTAGCACTGTCTGGAAACTGCAACACTCACGTGATCGTCTGTCAGGATGAGCGCTCCAACATTGAAATTTTCTATAAATGCGTTTCCCACTACAACTCTAACGGATTCAAGATTCCATCTTTTTACTTGTTCGCATCACAGACGGCCATCTTTATCCTTCAACCTACAAACCAGACAACAAAGGTTCACTTTTTCGCCATAATTGCAGGAATCGCATAACTTTGAAGACCGTAACACCAAAAACACCTTTCTTTAAGAGAACAAAGCGGAACATTTCATTTACCTCTCAGCATTTTTTTACCAGTGTTTCTAGTTTTTACAGAGGATTAGATGATGAAACATATTAACCATGTTATTGCTTTAGATGCATTTGGTGTAACATATCTGATTCTTGCTGCAGTTATCCGCAATATTACACAGTAAGTTACTGCAGTTACCTTTTTTTAAAAAAAATCTGGTTGGTTGGCACCTAACTCAGATAATGAATGGCGATGTCTACGTTTTCGCTACATACTGTAATGAAAAAACATCGGTAAGTTTCAAAACTCCATTCTTCATACATTTGAACACTTGAATTACTACGTTTAACCTTCCTCCTCAGAATCAACAGGGCTGTTGTCGGAATCAGGTGGATCGCCTGTTTAGTGATACAGAGATGAGCTGAAGCTATATACCATTTCTATCAGATCATATCGGCCCACTGATGTGCCGGATGGTGGTTTGAACACAATCAAATAAGTTGGTTAAGGAAGCATATGACAAGCAATAGCATTAAGTTGGGAAGCAAAACTAGAAGAGAGCTACGTATTCAGTTCTTGAAATAAGCAAACCTGGAATTTGGGATTTGTTAGTAACTTCAGCAGGGGTATCAAGACAATACTCAAGTCCCAAAAAGTCTAATAAAGCTTCGGTTTGGGGATTCTTATAATGCCCTGAAGTAATGAAAAAAAAAAGGGGCGTCAGAACCTGAGCTTTAACCTAATATCATTTCCCATTTTCTCCCCCTGCGGGTCAGAGATAATTCTTGATTATAAAGCAGGGAAGTGTTGGAGGCTGAGATTACTCACCTGCACTATTAGTGGTAGTACTAACAGGTTGAGACGCATTATGACAAGGTGCAGTTTGGACAAAATCAAAAGGTCTGTTGTCTCGTGTTTGCAGCTTATCTTTAACATACTTGCGGCATTCATCTATGTCTGGCTTAGCCTCACTATACATAGCATCATATCACCAGTGAACTCATGACCCAGTTAAAAAATCAGCAACATGGCCAAGTCAAATTGAATTACCTGAAACTTCTCCCAATTCTACATCGTGGAAAAACTGAGTTAAACTTCTTTGTAATTGCAAGCCATTCTTCATCAAAGTGAAGATCATGTGGTCCTGCCTCTGATTCGACTTCAACAACCTGCAACACCAATAATGTAACTGAGTACTCTGCTTAACTCCTCCAAATGAATCATACTCTTGCTAAAAAAACAGAGTTAGTTACCTGCAAAAAACTTTTTCCAGGGAGGCACTTATCAAGGGCAAGAAATTTTGTGAATGGGCCATTTTCTCCATGTTGAACAAGAGCAGAAAATTTGCAGTGCAAATGAGCAGAAAACCAGTAAGATGGCCTCAGCTTAGACATTAGAACAGCTGCAGGCTGATTGCCTAATGTTCCCGCATTTATCTGTTAAAAGTTCAAAAGATGAAATTATTTTCAGTCGACAATCAATCAACAAAAAATCGGCCAGCATATTGCGACTATTCAAAATGTTGTAGACAAACACTATTTGTACCTCTGATTCAAAGAAAGGCTTTTTTCGTAGAAGATCTGCCAAGTTTCCATAGTTGGTAATGCCAAGTGGCCAATCATGAGAAAGAAATATATCAACAGGCTCTTGAATTTCCATGAGCTTCTGAACATCATACTCACGGACATGATATATGGAGCGGATGTCCTGTTCATTATATGGGAACTTCTCATAGTGTCCTGTTAGTAAGCAATGTGATATGCAAATTTTCTGAGCAGCAATCAAAGCCAAGAGTACATATATTTGATTACAAGTAGCTCTTGGAAAGTTTCTGAGGCAGATATGAAGATTCAACATATGGACAAAGAACCCAGCATTACACCGATAAATTAATTTCTTACCTAAATGATAGTGATGCTTTTTATAAATTCCAGAAACTCCAGCAATACGGAGATTTCCATACTTAACTACTCCAGAAAATCCAAGAAAGTAGATTCTTGGGGCGACCCATCCTCCATAGTATCTAAGATTTTAGGAGAAAATAGTATCACCAAAAAGATTGAGATGAAATATTCTTGGACATGACTTCAACACTGCATTTGCAATGTAGAATCATCTTTACTACTCATTTGAAGAAATATCACATGGCAACTCTCCAAGTCAAGTTTTTTAATTCATGCACAAGATGAGGAGGATGAACCATCTTCATTGATGTGGTAAGTATCAAAATGCAACATTTTAAACTCATAATCACTGAATACTAAGAAAAACTTCTATACATATGTTAACAAACAACAACTCACAGTTCCCAGAGATAGTTGGATGCTTCATGGTTCCCCCCAACGAACACAGTCAGAATTGGAGCAACTTTCTCCCCAGAGTAATACTTCCAGAAAGAATTCATTTTCCGATATTTGGGAGGAACATTTAAACTTTCTAGGTCTTTCTCATTTCGAACAGCCTGATAGGCACAAATGATCAACATTCAAAGGGATGCTGCATACAAAACATAAAAGCAAAGGCAACGTTCAGCCATTATCTCCATGCCTTGATACTACTAACATACCTGAAAATCTCCGCAACAAATGAGAAGATCAATCTTGACTTTCTCAACCTCTTCCAGGTGTAAAATTGTATCATAAACATTGTCCAGATCTCCATGCATGCATCCTTCTACAGCTATTCGCATCTGCAACATGTTACCCACAAAAAAGATTAACGAACAAGACAGACAAAAATTCAGCATTCAGACAAAGAACTAGAAAAAAAATCGTCCTTTGACCATCTACACCACCAACAAGCACTACAGGATGCAAGAACACTCCAGAAACCATTTTCAGTAACAAAAAACACCGAAAAAAATGTGGACAAATCAACGCCTCGAAGTCCTTAGAACCGCATGCCACACAAAGTACTATACTAGGAAACCAAAAGTAACATGCTAATTCGGTCAATATTCAGAGAAACCAGAGATTACCCTACTTTATACTGCACAACAATAACCAAGCAAACACTAAGCTGAGAGATGCCCGCCAAAAAAAAAAAAAAACCGCAGGAATCGGGAAGTTCCGAATTCCAACCTGCAGACTGCAGAGAGAGAGAGAGAGAGAGAGAATGGAGCTCAAGCTTGGGACGGGCTTTCAGGCCCAATAAATATATGGCCCATTAGGTTTCACAAGAAGGCCCATTATGTGGCCCATAGACAGTGGGACCCAGAATTAGTTATAATGAAATGGGGATTAGGTGACAAATCCAGGTGGATCTACATGATCGTATTCCAGTAATTGTCATGTGGGGCCCGGATCACACGGCAACCAGGAAAGAAAGAGAGAGAAATGTGATGGACAACTGTCATTCCATGTGAATGATTAGATGAACATGGGCATGCTATTATCCGCATCTCCATGGAGAACATTCCCCATCCAACGGCTCACATTCATCCTCCCCATACATGCAAACCCATCCATCCATACATCATCCATCACCCTCCCACCTCACTGTCACTATAAATCAATCACGTGCCCCTGCCCCCTCCTTCCGCCCAGGCTCTCCGACTCCGATTGCCCCCCTGCCGACGCCGCCGTACGCTACTGCTGCTGCTGCCGCTTCTGCGCTCCACTTTCGGACACCTCTGACAACGCAGATCCGACGGCTATGGTGGTCAAGGCAGCGTCTCCGCGCGAGTCTATTGATAAGGTGTTCCAAAGAGTTGGTGTTTACGGCTTCGGGAGCGGGTGCAGTCTCAAGAGGCGAAAATATGTGATTGAGTATGAGGAAGACGAGGGTAAGACGGAAATGGACCAAATGTGCTCCGACAGAACGAAGAATGTTCTTATTCTTATGAGTGATACTGGCGGTGGTCATAGAGCCTCGGCCGAGGCGCTTCGTACTGCATTTCAACTTGAATTTGGGGATAAGTACCGCGTAAGTGCTGGGGGTGATTGCGTTTGTGAATCTGGGTTGGTAGCTCTGATTTATGGGATTTTGTTTTCTTCATGTCGCAGGTGTTTGTTAAGGATGTGTGGAAGGAGTACACTGGTTGGCCTTTGAATGATTTGGAGGGTCAATACAAATTCATGGTCAACCATGCCAAGATTTGGAATGTTACTTTCCATACAACTTCTCCAAAATGGGTACACTCCGTCTATCTTGCCGCATTGGCTGTTTATTACGCAAAGTACGAATCCTTTTTCTATTCATTTTCAGTTTAGACTTGAAGAAGCACTTTTTTCAATTCTGGATTGAGCCCTATGTAGTAAGTACAGAGGATTGATGCATTCATGTTTTAATCTTTGTTGTAAAGGGAGGTGGAAGTTGGATTGATGGAGTATAAGCCTGATATAATCATCACTGTACATCCGTTAATGCAGCACATTCCTATCAAGGTCCTGAAATGGCAAAATCTAGACAAGAAAGTGCTTTTCGTTACTGTTGTTACTGATCTAACTACTTGCCACCGAACATGGTGATGTGCTTCTTCTTCATCATCTCTGTTTGTCATGGGAACAAACTGGAAATGGAGCTCTCAACTGATATTTGTGGACTTATTGCCCCAGGTTCGAACCATTGGTGACGAGATTGTACTGCCCCTCGGACGAGATAGCAAAGAGGGCTCTACTTGACGGGCTTGAAGAGTCTCAACTTCGTTTATTCGGATTACCCATCCGTCCTTCTTTTGTTCGGTCCGTTCAGTCCAAGGTCTGTCACTTTTCTGCACAGCTTGCACAAGATTAGTGTCTTGAAGGGTCGTGTTCTGATGTGTTTTTTTTCATGATTTCAGGATGAATTGAGGCTCGAGCTGAAGATGGACTCTGAGTTGCCAGCAGTCCTCCTAATGGGGCTTATCGGGCCAGTAGAGAAGACCGCACAGATTCTAGCTGATGCTCTGTACGATAAAAAACTCAAGAAGCCAATTGGTCAATTGATAATTATATGTGGTCGCAATGAAGCTCTGGTTGAAGCATTGCTATCAGTTGTTTGGAAAGTCCCTGTCATGGTACTTGCATTTTCTCACTATTCATTACAATCGTTGAATGACGATGTTAGTGGTCAACGGCTGTTGTTTCCTTGTATCAGGTAAGAGGGTTTGAGAAAGAGATGCAGAAGTGGATGGGTGCTTGTGACTGCATTGTCACAAAGGTCTCTTGACACCATGGCCTTGTTCCTATTGGCAGTTACTAACTACTTGAAGTCTCTTGCTCACTAATGGAGTTTTGATTTTACAGGCAGGTCCTGGTACCATTGCAGAGGCATTCATCTGTGGCCTTCCCCTTATTCTAAATGACTACATACCAGGGCAGGAGAAGGGCAATGTTCCATATGTGGTTGACAATGGTGCTGGCATTTTCACCCGAGATCCGCATGAAATTGCAAGAAATGTGGCTGAATGGTTTACCACAAAGAAGGAGGAGCTAAAGAGAATGTCTGAAAATGCACGGAAGCTGGCAAAGCCGAATGCAGTGTTCGACATTGTAAATGATATTCACAAGCTCTACTGCCAGAGAAATAGCATGCCGTACGTGTTGACGTCCACGCTCCCGAACTTCATATGCTAAAAACATGGGGGAAGATAAAGGTTGGTTGTGTTGCAGGATGCCTTTCTTTTTTCCCTCTTGCCAAGTCATTTTCTGCTTGTTTTCTTAGTCAGCCATGCATTCGTCTTCATTCTTCATTCATATTCATTTGGTGGATTGTTTGATCTCCTTGTTTGTATACTCCTATGTGAATAATATTTTGTTCACCTCCATCTCTGCTTCATTGATGCTAATGCCAAAGATTTTTCTCATTTACCATATGATCTATCATGAAAGTAGCGGGTTCTTCCATCATGAATCTGGATGATGTCGAACAAGCATCGATCATCCACAGAGAACTCTCCATGGCATGTGATACTGAAACCATATGAAGCTTTGATTCTATAAAAATTTGTATCCAGTTTCATACCATCACAACGCTGCACGTTCGCCCCCACTCATTGTCCGGAGCAGTAAACATCCTGTTGATGTTGAAACGCACAGCTTTCTCCCCGTGAATGTCAGCATCCTCTTCTGTAGCTCCACTGAACTTCAAAACTGGAGCCACACCTCCTTCCACTCTCAAGAGAATCCATGGCCATGTTAATGGCTTGAATCCCACTGAATCAAACATCAGCTTGCTTGCTCACATCCTTTCTAAGGAAGAACAGTTTGAATCGGCACATGGGAGGAATCTGTTGACAATGATGGAGCCCATACTGGGGGTGGCCAGCGTGATTCAACCAGAAATGGCTCCTATTTTCTAAACCGGTCAGGCCCAGAAGCTCCTCCAAGGACCAAAGTTGCTGGGGATTGAGAACATCAACACAGGAGAAGAGAGAGACACTCTGTGATTCTTATAATTTGGTTGTGCCAATTTTCTTGCAGACACAACCATATATTTCTTCATTTTTACATCCATCATCTTTCTGATCATCATCACTCTCACTCAGACACTACGCGGCTGGGCTCAGCTCAACTCAGCCCCTGCCATTCGTTGCTTGTCAGGGGCGAAGGTAAGTCCGAGGTGATGGATGGATGCCCCCGCCGATCATTCATTCCTATGCTTTTCTTGAATGATGCGTTGGGTATGGTTTTGTTGATAGGTTAACTAGACGCATGGGGGAACAGTAGATTTCTTCACTCTGAGATGTGGGGAGTAACTTGCCTCCGAGGGAGATGACGGAATTTAACGGCAATCTGTGATTAAAAAATGGGTTTCTGCCTCCCCCTTGTTTGCAAGTTGTGGCTTCTAGGGGTAGTGACGCTAGATTTCTTCCGTCACCAAGTTGAGAGAAGTTGCCGTGTTTGAAGTTCCAACACTGCTTCTATTGTTCTTTTCGTGGGGTTTCTTGATGGCCTCTGACGGGACAAGAAGCTGCTGAAAGTGAAACGGTGGAGGCCGCCTCAGTTGATATTTGGATTGTGATCCCGAAGAAAACCCATCGATTAAGTGCCGAACTCCGGCCAAACAACGAAACCCAATTGGTTTCCTTTCCCCGGTTCCGGAATCTGGGTATTTTGTCGTTGTTGTTTCAGTGACCCAGAGCCGGAGAAACGGTTTAAAAGAAGCAGCTAACGTCGCTGCTACAGCAAGGACGCCGGAGCAACAGTTTCCGGGGTGTATCTCCCCCTATGGACGCCGCGGTGGATGGGGCAGTGAAGTCTCCGGCGAATATGTTCTGGTTGGTTCTTCAGGTCCTCTGTTGCCTAATTAGTTTGGTGCTTGGTTTCCGTTTTTCCCGGCTTGTTTTATTCATCCTTGTTTCTAGAAATTCATCCCCTGCCACCACTGTATACACCAATTTTCAAATATTACCGCCTTCCCCCGTAGCCAATTCCTCGCCGGAAACCAACACCTCCGTCGCTCGTGGTGCAAGTAGAGTTGTAGTGGGTCGCCACGGAATATTGATTAGGCCGTGGCCTCACCCAGATCCAGCGGAGACGATGAAGGCACACAGAATAATGGAGCAGATTCAGATGGTGCAAAGATCACAGTATGGGGTTAAGAATCCCAGAACTGTGATTGCTGTAACGCCAACATACCTTAGAACTTTTCAAGCACTGCATCTTACAGGTTTGATGAATTCTTTGATGAACGTGCCATATGATCTTATTTGGATCGTTGTTGAAGCTGGTGGAGCTACCAGTGAAACTGCTTCACTGATAGCAAATTCAGGTCTAAAAACTATTCACATTGGTTTTGAGGAGAAAATGCCACTTTTGTGGGTAGATCGCATTAAACATGAGTCAAGAATGAGACTTCTTGCTCTAAGGTGCTTACTTTATTACTGGAAAATGTGTGTTTATTTGTCCTTTCGCTTCTAGTACCCATTCTTATGGTTTGAAGGTTCTTGTAATGTGCAGAATAGTTAGAGAGAAGAGACTAGATGGAATTATTGTTTTTGCTGATGACAGCAACATGCATAGTTTGGAATTCTTTGATGAGATTCAGGGAATCAGGTGGATAGGTGCAGTTTCTCTAGGAATTCTAGCTTTTCAAGGAACCCTTGAAGGCACAGAGTTGCCTGAGGTTCAGGGTGGTGTTACTGAGCAAAACTATGAGAAGAGATCTCAGTTTCCTGTTCAGGGACCTGCCTGTAACTCTTCCAACCACTATTCAGGATGGCATGCTTTCAACACCGAACCATTTGCCAATCGAACTGCAACATATGTTGGTGATCAGGGAGTTGTTCTACCTGGGAAGATGGAGTGGGCTAGCTTTGTGATGAACTCAAGGCTAGTGTGGGAGAAACCAGAAGACAAACCCGTGTGGGTGAAGGATTTAGAAGAATTCACGAGAAATGGAGAGAATCTGGAAAGTCCAATACAGTTTTTGAAGGATTCCTCAGTAGTTGAGCCCCTTGGGAGCTGTGGACGGAAAATCTTGATCTGGTGGCTGCGCGTCGAGGCAAGAGCCGACGGCAAATTCCCTCCCCGGTTAGTCTCCTGCACCCTACACTCCTACTTCATCAGAAGGTGAACCTGAAGCCCTCTTTTTGGTATGCTGAACTTGATCTCTGTGTAGTGTGTAATCTGCTTTTGCTCCTCTGTGTGTCACTCAGATGGATAATCGATTCCCCATTACCGATCACCGTCCCCGCGAAGCGCACTCCATGGCCGGAGACACCCCACCAGCTCCCATCTGAGAAGTTGGCCGTCTCCCACGATCCCACAAACCCTGTGACCATCTCCGGCGGCACAGAAAAGCTCCGGAGGAGAAAACGCAGCTCCCGGAGCAGGAAGAAGCACACTCCCACTCGACATGCTGCAGACAACTGAGCCCTGATCATCACTTTCACCACGAGCTATGCAGCTGCAAGCAGCCCAACTCCATTCCCAAGCCAAGGTGACGTCCGTCATCCTTCTCTCAAAACGTGTGGAAGTTGCTTCCCGGGAATGCCTCAAGTTTGCCGGACTTTCTCCTTTCTGAATTGCTGCTTCTGCTGCTGCATATTTTGTGCATTCACCTTCTCCAAAGTCTTGATGACGTGTAAATTGTAGCTGAATATTCTCTGTAATCATTTTTTATTAAATAATTAAATTAATAATATATTCGAGTTATTAATATTAAAATAAATTTATAATTAAAATTATATTTGATAAATATATTTATAAATATTAAATAAATTATATACATATTAAAATTAAAAGGACGTAATTTTCAATAAATATGTTTTATTTAGTAAACAAAAAAATAATTATAAAAAATTGCTAAGAAGGGAGTGGATAAGATGAAGGAAAGAAGGGACGGATGGCGATCAACGGTGGGAGTTCAGTGGGTGTTTGGGTGCGCCTGAAGCAGTGAATAATTGCCCAAGAGCTTTGAATTCGAGAGCGTTGTTTGGATCTCCATAAACAGATCTTGTTCCGGCGATGAACAATGCAGCTACTTTTGCCCCTGCGTAACTGTCGCCGGCTTCTTGAAAGCAAGAAATTCAAAAGGATTCGTACTCCGTCGTGTGTAGGATCGATCGATCCCTTGATTTCGGGTTATTTCAACGTTTGACTTGTGGAGGAACTCGTGCAGTTACAGCAGATCTAGCTTTTGTGGCAACTTCGGTACGGTAGCATGTGATCCTGCTTTCTTTTTTTTTTTGTGTTGTGTTCAGTTATTAAAATGCAGTTGCATTTTGTTGTGCGTTGATTATTTCTTATTTGTATCTTAGTGAGTTATTTGTCGGCATAATATGCCCTGGAAAGTGAAGTTTTTGCTCAATCGAGCTGTTGAATTTGCTTTGAATTTAATTATTTTTCGTCAATGTGTTGATTAGGGGATAGTGTGATCAATTTATGATGCTTTAACATAATGTGATTTATACCATGATTGCATTAAGAACTGCAAAAAGCTGATGTCGACGTTAGAAATTGGGTAATGCTGCTTCTCTGTTGGCGGGTTCCTAATCATTATGTTATTGGAGCGCATTTGACTATTGGTTGCTTCCCTTTTGGCTCTATTGAGAGGGTATTCAAACAATTGATTACAACTTATGTTTGTAGCTGCCTCTTTATTGTTTCTGTAGCGTGTGGTATGGAATCAAAAACTGCCGACTCACCTCCATCATTGGCGGATAAAATTCCTGATGATGGATCTACACCATCAGTTGTTCTTGATAAAGAAAACTCGGAGCACATTTTATCCCCTGAACTTTCAAACCATAAAGTCCCACAAATGCAGCACGAATTGCCAACCTCAAACAGCGGGAAGTTTACCTTTTCACGTATTGCTAGCGGTCTTGGACTGAAACTACCTTCATCAGCTGACACTGCTAATGAAAACGCGTCTCCGGCACAATCAGGTGCCATTGGATCATTCACCAAAGGGATAGTCGACTCCTCTTTGAATGCTGTTAAAGCTGTACAAGTAAAGGCAAGGCATCTTGTTTCCCAAAATAAGCGAAGATACCAGGTAGAGATTTTGCCATTCCATGTAGTTTCCAGTTGAACAAGATTTTTATTGTGGGTTCAATTTTTTGTTTTGAGGAGAAAGGTAATGAAATGTGGTCTGAGCTGATTTTTCTCGTGCGTGGTTTTTCGTGTGCCTGTTCAACAATTATATTTCCTTGTTCAAAAGTTTTAGGCATAGCGTTTGGAAGAAACGAAGTAGTTATCAGTCTGTTCTAAAATTCCACGTTTCTTTAGGAAGGCGGATTTGACTTGGATATGACATATATAACAGAAAATATAATTGCTATGGGGTTTCCTGCTGGTGATTTAAGTTCTGGGCTATTTGGATATTTTGAGGTAAACCTTTATACTATTTTCCATCACTCCTTTGTTTATTTTGATTTTTTAAGGTTCTACTTACATTACAAATATGATGCAGGGGTTATACAGAAATCATATGGAGGAAGTCATAAAATTTTTTGAGACCCATCACAAGGTTAATTACTCAAGCCGTCTAAGTGTTTTTTGCACTCCAAAGCCTCAAATGCTACTTTTTGTGTAACCATGAGGAGTCTTTGATAAGTTGTCTCGGGAAAATTAGGGATAATAGGACTATTGTCTCTTAAGAGGTTTTTTTCACCTAATATTACTCCACAATTGGGAGTTAACATGACCTTCCATTTCGATTTACATCATAAATTAAGTGGTGCTGATAAGATCTAGGTGTGGTGTTTATTGGCGTATTTGCACTCTGTGATTTTTTAGGCCTGATTTTTCACTTTAAAAACATTGTGCAGGGGAAGTATAAGGTGTACAATCTATGTTCAGAGAGGTTGTATGATGCATCACTGTTTGAGGGGAAGGTATATTTCATTAATACACAGATTGTTTTCTTCTTCATTCGAGTTACTCTGTATGGCACTGGATGCTAAAAAGAAAAGAATGACTGATGAAAGCAAAATCACTTGTTTCATGCACGCGTTCTGTTCACAACCCACACACTTCCAACGAGTGGTCTTTGCAAAAAATTATAGCCTGTATTCGCACTGAATTTTATTTATAGTAGTGGTTTCATTTGTGATTCTCACTAATTACCGCGTGTCTCAGGTTGCATCTTTCCCATTTGACGATCATAACTGCCCTCCCATCTACCTAATAAAATGCTTTTGTCAAAGTGCTTACTCGTGGTTGAAGGAGGACATATTAAATGTAGTAGTTATTCACTGCAAAGCAGGGAAGGCGAGGACTGGGTTGATGATATGCAGCCTTCTTCTCTTCTTAAAGGTGGGTTTATTCGGAGCATCGTAATATCAGGGAATTGGTCATGCCTTGATCCTTTTTCTTCGTGTAGTTTTTCCCCACTGCTGAGGATTGCATTACTTATTACAACCAAAAAAGATGTGTAGATGGGAAGGGCCTTATTCTTCCAAGCCAGATTGTAAGTCTTACTTCTTCATCTGGAATGACTTCACTAAAGGGCATGACAGATTAACTTTATTTTGTCATTCAACAGAGGTATGTGAAATACTTTGAACAAGTCCTGAAGAACTTCAATGGTGAAACGCCTCCCGGTCGTAGGTAGTTCACTCATAGTGCATTTCGCAAATGCAGTCGGCTTTATCAGATAATGATTGCCAATATGTGATAGATGCATGCTACGGGGATTCCGACTTCACAAATGTCCATACTGGGTTAGGCCCGCCATAACCATATCCAATCATAATGGTAGGTCATTGAGTTCTGTTTATTTTCTCATATCATGATTTTGGCGTCCGGCATAATTAATGGAAATAGGGGAAAAAAAACCGTTTTGTTGAAGTTACATTTGTTGTTTGACCACGCAGTTCGCTTACTTGTATTTCAACTCATTGTAGAATGACCTCTAAACATGTGTGTCTACAGGAGTGCTCTTCTCAACCAAAAAGCATCCAAAAACCAAGAATCTCATTGTAAACCAAAAATTTATGTCAAATACTTTCAATATTCAGTACTACAAATTTCTAGCGTCATCTATTGATTTTTCACAGCCGGAAGACTTCTGGATCCGTGCACCAAAAAAGAACCTCGTGGTGTTTGCTCTTCCTGGAGAGCCTGGCCTCACCGAACTTGTTGGTGACTTTAAAGTTCATTTTCATGATCGCCAGGGAGACTTTTACTGGTTAGAAACTATTACTTCCTGCAAACTAGGTAGTTTGTGACTCAACTCTATTTCCTGCAAACTAAGTGTGCATTTTTCTGAAAATCTTGCAGTTGGATGAACACTGCAATGATGGAAAACAGAACGATATTAGAGGCCTCTGATCTCGATGGCTTCGACAACGTAAGAAAACCTCTGAATTCTTTCTCATAATGTGCTTTTGTTCGTGAAAGAAAACCTTCCACTCCCAATATCAACGCCCTGACAACAATTCTCCCCTGTAGAGAAAACTGCCTTCTCCGGGATTCCAAGTTGAAATTGTGATGATAGATTATGATGGCAAAACGCCATCCAAGACCACTCCCGACAGCGATGGCATGCCAAAAGATGCCCCACGTTCTAGTCATGAAAACAAAGCTACTCAGCATGCAGAGCAATCACAAAAGCAGGAAGAAGACGACGTATTCTCTGATAGTGATGGAGAGGAAGCTCACTCCTCCGGCAGGAGCTGCCAGCTCCCTTCCACCGCTCCCCAAACCACAGCCGAGATGGAACATGTTTCAGATCATGTTAAGCAACTTTCTCTCGAGGGGGACCCCAAAAGTTCTGATAAATCAACACCTCAGGTAACTGCTCCCATCCCAAACCTGGACTCAGCTGACATCAAGGCGATTGCAGCAGATGCTTCAGTTTTCAGTTTTGGAGACGAAGATTATGAAAGTGAATAAATGCAGCATTTGCATGGTGATGCTTTTAGCTAGTGGTTGCTTGTGATGGTATTACTATTCTTCAGCTCACAGCTCTAAGAAACACCCCAATGATCTACTACTATTTGAGCCGGTTTCATGGGCAAAATCGGATATCATGCAACATGGTAATAGGGTTTCAACAGATCCTCAGTGAATGAAGAAGCTATGGAAAATATCAAAACTTTCCAAGGAATAGGCAACTAACATTATAGGGAGGGTCACAGCAAGGAACCAAGAATGAAGATACTAACCTACAAAGATCGATCCGCCGGCCGGTCGGAGCTGCATTCTGATACAGAGGAGGATCACTCAACTTTTGAAAACCTCCCTTGACGAGCACAAGCTCAAAGACCTTGCTTTCTTGCAAGGGCTGTGATGATCTTGCTCAGGTTTAAGATTTCCTCTTCTCGTTTACTCAGTGCTTCCTTCAGCCTTTCGATCTCCCTCAAATGTGCGTGACAGTCAGTGGAGTTCTCGTGTTTCTCCGGCGTTTCGTCTGCCTTCAACCTCTTTGATATACCATTAGCTTCAGATTCACCTGCCCGCTTGCTTCCAACGGAGCTATCTGAGGCTTTGCTGAGCATTTTACACACACATACGGTCCCAAATGCACCAGACTCGAGCTCAAACTTCACTAGCTTTTGAGGGCGTCCACACGAATCCTGAATGATATAAAAACAGCTTCAGATTTCAAAAACGAGCCACATTATGTATGCAGTTCATATGATGCACAAAGTGTGGAAGCAGAAGCCACACCTTTTCCAGGAAACCTTCAAGCTTCTTGAATGCTTCTGTTGCTTCTTGACTGCTCTTAAAACATGCGTTGGCTGTATATGTCTTCTTGGACTTTACAGTAGGCTTCAAAGGGGAAAAAATAAATGGAAAAAAGGAAGGGGAATACAGTTTAGGACAGTGACATGTTGCTTCAGGAATGAAGAGATGGGAGTGATCATTTTCTGAACCTTCAGTTCTATAGAAAACTCCCCAGGAATGATTCTTTTTAAATCTTCAACACTGAGATTGTGGGGTATCCTGTGGACAACCAATTTCTCCGTTTCCAAAGTTTCTTCCTGTGAATGCAGGAATCAGGTCAAAAACATGTGGATTATAAATTACTAAAGATTGAAATCCATTCAGATTACCTCCTCAGGTATGGCACCATCCACTTTTCCCTCTAATCTGGACAAAACGAGTTTCATTGCAGCGCAGGCGTCATCGAAACAGTTGTGTGGCTCACCATTTTTCCGGAGCTCAAAATTCAGCATTGCCTAGAGTACAGTAAAGAAAGCACCACAAGTTCTTAATGCTTCCAACAGCTTGAGTTTGGTAATGCACACAACCCACAGAATGCAGACCAACGAATCCTTGAGCAAAAGGAGGAATAAGAAGGGCTTGAACTCACCTTACACAATAATCTCAGTGAGGGTTTCTTTATTGAAGGACCATTTGCATATTTGAAGATATAAGATGTGTCAATCACTCTCTCGTGTTCCAACTTCAATGCTTCAAATGATAGCCAAAAGATGTAGAACAACATTCAGAAGAAAAATCCTTTGGCAGAAGACTAAGCACGTGAAACTAATACAAACACTGTAACTAACCACTAAGATCATTATTGAGACCATGTCCAACTAAAATTGCACCATGTGACAGCAAGCGCTTCAGTGATTTCTGTAAGGAAAAGAATGGAGCATAATAATGGCAACAAAAAACTCCATGATGTAAAATGTATACCTGCACATCTTTCAGTGAGCGAGTGACTCCAACAAAATTTTCAGCAGACATCCCGGTAATGCTTGTTCGATAATCTTCAACTTCTTTATATGGATTTACAACTTCGTTAATTAAAACCTATGTATTATAAAGGAAAGTAATAAGAAGGTGAATATTAAGAGTTTCCATAACTTGATGGAAGATAATTGTGGACAGTAAGGTACCTCTAAATTGCGGTCGACAGCACAGACCTTTACCACGGCTTCGGCACCATCTTTACAGAGAACCATCTCACAATCAATTGAAACCAATTTTTTTGAGTTCTTGGCATCAGGCTTTTTACTTCCTTTTACAACTACCCATCCCTACTCCAGCTCAAAATTCAAAAAAAAAAAAAGCTGAGAACGTGTATTTGAGTCATCTCACCAGTAAAACTGAGTGATTGCAGGGTTATGATGCCAAATACAAAACCATTCCAAGGATCGGAGTCTGAGTGTAGGGTCTCACGTTTTACTTAGTGTAAACCACCACTACAAACGTACTCGTAGATTATGGATATTACTATCATTTGATATGACCAGCATAGTATATTACAACGTCATCCCAGTAGCATAAATCCCTACCTCCTCATACGAGGGGAAGAAGAACTCAGTTGGGTATTGTGGATGCTCTAAAGTCATACGAATAAGCCTCTGTTAAGCACAAGAGTCCAATTATAAATGCCATCTTCAAAAGCATAAATAACAGTTGCAACATGAAGAAATAATAAGTGATCAAGCTGAGACCTGTTCAGGGGAATCGTCATCAGGAGAGCTAGTTGAAAGACTTGCCACTTTTTCCCGATTTGAGTAACGCTGCAATACTTTCTCAAAGAACTGCAAGGCAAAAAAGGAGCTTTCCACTTAAAACTACATCAATGTCTCAAACAACTATCACCCATATTATTTTAATCAAGGGCAGCTAAATGAGAAAAAAACCTAAACCAACTTCATACCTCCAGGTCATCATCTTCAGTAAACGTGTTCAAGAATGCAACCAAAGAATCCGCATTCCTCCGGGAAGGGTCGCTGAGGCTTGTTCCGAAATTCTTATCATAAAATGTCAAAAACTCTTTCCACTGACCTTTACTCCCCCTCATCCTCCTCTTCTGCGCCAGCTTCACCATTTCCACTAAAACCTGCCATCACCACCATAACATTCCAGCAACCATCACAAGCCTTGATTTTTAGTCCAAACACCCCACGAAAGAATAGAATCAAAGAATGAGAAAACACAAAGCACCTCCTTATTGGCAGATTCCACCAGCTTGTCCATCTCTATTGCCGAATAGAAACCCACAAAGATACTGATCTTCCGATACAAAAGCAGAGAGCAGCAACAATTTAGCCTACTTGAAACTAGGGTTTATAACTTCGCCACGAAAAGCCGCCCGCCGGGAGCACTTATCTCCCGAGACAGAACCAGGCAGCCGCTACAATCAATCAATCAACGCATGTTCCACAAATCCCTCCTCCTCAACAACAAAATACTTGGGCCGCACCCAATTTATAAATGGGCTGACAGCTCATAGGCCCAATTATCTTACATGTCTTTTTTTAATTAATAAAAAATAATAATTGTTTAAATTGAACAGAATTTTAATTATTTTTATTTGTTACAAAAAATTAATATGGATATTTTTATGAGAACTTGTTTATAAAGTTTACATTAATAATTAATTTAAAAAATTACATATTTATAAATATAAATTAAAATTTCCGATTTTTTTTTTTGTAAATATCTATTAATATTCGAATTCCAATTGCAAACAAAAAAGATTAAATTAATGAAATAAATATAGGCGGCTTCTGCTGCACATCTCTTCACTCATCTACCTCATTCAGATGGCATACGCGACGGCCTCCATCTCCGACGGCCGCCACATCGTTTTCTGGGCACACAGTAAGCCTTCCTTGTCCTTGGAGTATGTCATACTGATCGTCCACTGCATCGATTTGAATATGCTCTCCAGTTCGGCGATCGTCTCGGCGGAGTCACGGATGATGATGCTACCTTCCGGTCTCAAGATCCGGTCCACTTCTGAGACCAAGGCCATGAAATTGCACCTGTTGCATATGAGGAGTTAGATGAAACAGGTCTTGGCCTGTCGGCGATATGCACGAAGTGGAAGGAAGCTATTGGTGTCGGCGGCACTTACTTCTTCTTGATCTTGGAGAAGAGATGATCGGCGTGGAGAAGGTCATACGATCTTGGATATGTGCTGAAAGACTCGCACCAATCGTGATAAATCCCGAACAAGCCTCTTTCGTAGATTACCGGGAGAGTATCCGCCGCATCTATGGATACGACATTCAAAACCCACAGATCGAAACCTCTCAACGCGGCTGCAAAGCTGCAAAACAGAGTCCCACATCAGGGTCACCAGTTGCGCTGGATATCAGAAGCTCAGCTCTACAGAAATGGGAAAGCAGTTGCGGAGCTTACCCTCCGTAGACAGATCTCATGTCCATGACATTTCTGACGGCAGACCAGTTTATTCCCAGCCCGGTTTTGTATGAATTGTTGATAACACGCTTCCAGTGTTCATAATCAGCAGCGAAGTCTTCTGGAGCTGGTTTGCCATAAACACCAACACCAGAGCTTGATAACCAGTAGGGTGCCTTCTCCAGCCTAGCAGGCCACATTTCTGGCCATTGAGAGCCTCGGTCTGATGCAGCAACAGGTACCTTGTGTATGCATGCTTGTAAAGGCACATTCCTGCCGTGTCAAGGTTACAACATTTAAGCTGATAGTCTACACAGCAACAAAAGAGGGAAACCACCGAGAAAAGCACTTACCAAGCAGCACTTGGATCATCAGAGTCCTGGCACAGAGGAGGATCATTTTTGGGTCTTTTTTCATAACACTCATTTGTAGTAGGTTTCTTATAGATAGCAATTCCCACATTGTTTACTCTGTCCTTGGTTATTGAGATAACATCCCAGCACATTGCTTTTGTCAATTTCTTCATGGCTGTTAATATTTACAGTTAACAAGCAGCAATTATCATATGCAAAAGAAAAAGGGGTAAACTGTACCTTTCCAAATCTCCACATCTTCAGGAAGTTTCTGATAAATTGGAGTAGCAGACCACACAAAGAAACCACCAGGACGCAGTAAACGGTTTAGCTCCAAAAGCAGCTTACCACCTGCGTAACATCATGATTATATGGATCAAAATGAGACAAGTGCATGGGCGTCTTGGCAAAAATGGGATGAATGTAATACCTTCAATGTGCCAAGGCACTCTACAGCGAGCACAGTGGACGATATCAAACACCCTCCCGGGAAAAGGAAGCCTCAGTGTGCCCATAACAGCAGAAATTGCAGGGATTCCTCTTTCAAGTGCAAACTGAACCTGGGCTTCATGTTCATCTTTAGGTGCTAGAGACATTGCCAGCACGTCCCTGTCAAAGAGGAACCCCCAAAACTAGCCACGCCACAACCAACATCCAATATTACACGGGACCGCTTCCCCCAGGCAATGCCAGAAACAGACTATACGACAAGAACAGGACATGATAATTTTGAGAAGTTGGAAATAACATTGCTTAAAAACTAAAATAAATAACAAAAAACGCTTCATATCCTGGACAAGAATGCATAAACATGAAACATTAATGCAGGAATCAGTGAACTAGTCTAACCAAACTCCAGTTGCAGCATGTCAAAGCATTATATGAATTGATATAAAGAATGGGAACAACATAGTAGAGACAGATTCAAATATGCAATGGTTTAACGCCAAGCAGGGGTATATATGAAATGTTACCTGTTGTATAAAATCAATGTAATGCAAAGCACCATGCTTGAATTGGGTCCCACCACCGGGAAAAGTCAGGTAGTCGCCATTAACTTTAACCCAATTTTGATGACCCTTAACCTCAGCAAGCTTGGTATGAGGAACATTATGATACCATATCTGTGAAGAGAAAAACATTCGAATTCTTATTATTATTTTTTGTTTCTAATCCACAAAAAGAAACATCAAAATTAATTTTTTGTTTCTAATCTACCTTTTCCCGGCTGGTAGGCCATGGTATTGACCGATGGTATCCTTCGGGAAGAGGAACAAGGCAGGTTGGAGGATCTTCAGGACAGTGCCTCTCCCTGTGCTCATAGTGCTTAGTTGTTGGAAGATTTCGAATAGCCTGCAAATTATCAAGGCATGGGATGTAATCTGCGCCAGCAGTGGTATTGCAAAGTTTCCATGTATAGCTATTCTGGCTTTCAGACTTGGATAACTGTTGGACTTCCTTTTCTTTTTGTGACTGTTTTGCCTGTGTCGGAAACGATCCCTTCTGTGTAGTGGATTCATCTGAAAGCTCTGACTGAGACCCAGAAGGAAATGCATCAACCGAATTGTCATCTTTCTCAACAGAACCCTGATCCGACTTGTCACCTTCACTGCTTTCTGTCCTCTCTTCCGTCTGAATATCTCCCTTTTCACCATCTTCATTCACCTGGCTGTTCCCCACTTGCGATTCCTCATTGTCTTTGCTTTCATCCCTACTTTCTGACTCATCCTTAGGAATAACCTCTTTTACTTCTTCACTCATTTTCTTTTCATCATCCGTATTTGTCAACTCCTGCTTCTCTACAGAAGTTTCTTCAGATGTTGCACTTTTATCATCCTGGTTCAAAATTACACTATTATCACCTTTGGTAGCATCTTCAGGTAAATCACCTGGATTGTCCTCAAATTGCTTCTGGCCTTCTTCCTCTTTCGAGTCTCCATCACTCTGAGTGAGACTGCCGCTCACATCATTTGCACCCTCTGCATTGCCCTTGGTGACAGGTGTCTTCCCTTCACCCTTAACCTCACCCGAAGCTTCCAAATTCGAGATTGGGGTAACTGATGACGCTGACAGGAGCCACACTGCAAGAAGACAGACAGCCACGAAAACTGATACTAGGATTGAAGAGCATAGGCTGGAAGATGTTTTTCGACCATCAACTCTCGAGTATTTTCCTGCCATGATATTATCTTTAATGCTTCAAGTAGCACTCCCGGATTCTGCTGGTATACCTACACAAGTAAAACCATCTGAATCAAGCATCATATCTCGATCTTCAGAGGTTAGATCGTACAACGCAAGAGAAACTTCCATATAGTTGACATCAGATTAGCAGAACAACAAGATGATTCCATTAAGAATCCAAATGTAGCTAAGACAGCTACTAGCCAACAGTTAATAAAGCGCATTCCTTCTTAACAACGAAAATTCATAAGCCAGATCTACATAACATCACAGCCAAGAAAACATGTCTACAATAGCCAATAAAGAAAACCCATTAACAAGCAAGATCCAGCCACATAACCAATTAAAAAGAAGAATCATCAGTAGATCTCTCCCCACCCATTTCATAAAATGAAAATAATCATTCAAAAAATGTTAACTTCCCCTCATCTTTCTCACCCTGGAAGATCTAAAACACCTCCGCCACAGCCCCAATCAATCGGCTCATTTTCTTGGGGCCTTCCCAGCGTCGGTCGTTCAAGCAGCCAACCGCGCTCCTAATCAAATCCAATGCAGCCTACACAAATGCGCGTCTGGAATTTAGTATATATAAAGAAAAGAATGCATGAGATCAGCTCAGCCCGCAGGATTGGCGGTGAATAATAAAGTTGACAAAGACTTGCAGCTTCAGAATTTCATATATTTATCTGCTAATTCTTACCGTCGCCAAAAGTTAAAAATAAAAAAATGAAGCTCTATTTATTCAACATTTTTTAAATCTGGGACCGGAACCGGAGAGCAAAACCTCCGCAACAACGCCGTGAAGTTCTACCCCCACAGCGCCGGCGAGTAACTGAAGGCAAAAAATCGAGAGAGAGAGAAGAAAGCTAACAAATTGGCAAGTTTTTTGCTAAATTAAAATCATTTGAAAAAAGAATACAATATTTAAAATATGACCGTTGGGATGAGCGGAATGGCAATCAAGTAAATAACTTGAAGATCGTGGTCTTTTTTGTTTTATTTCTAGATATATCTCATCATTTGCTCCCTCTTCCACTTTCGGAGCTAGGGTTTACCTTCCGCGAGGGGAGAAAGGTGAGTTCTGCATCCAGTTGCCCTCGAAGATATGTGTTTGAGAGAGGAGATTGCTCGCTAGTTGGAGATAGGAGTAAGAAAATGCTCTAGTGGCTTTGTATTTGAAGTAAATGAAATTTCCCGGTCGGATGGATGGTCTTCCTACTTTTGTATGGTCATCGTGTTACGAATTGTTCAGTGCTTCGGTTTATCTCACCGGCATCGGTGTTTATTGAATAACTTGCGTGAATTCCCGATGTGAACTACGATTTCTTTTATGGACTGCAGAGGGGTTTATGCTAATTGCAGGGTGAATAGTTTCTGATGTTTGATGTTGATTCCAAAAGTGTAATCCAAGTTTGGTATTTTTATTTCGTTTGCAGGATGGATAGTATGCACAGCTTTTGGCAGTTGAGCAACGAGCTTCGGGGCAATCGAAAGTTTCCGATGATCGGCAGTGGTTGGTGGCAGCATCAAAGCTGGCAGAGCAGACTAGAACAAAGCAAGAGCGAAGATTCAACGTAGATCTCTCCAAGGATCCCGAATTGAGGAGGGATAATGTTGCATTTCAAGAAGATAACAAATTTGAAATCCCTGCATTCAGCCTGCTAAACGTGGATGCTAAGTACAATGCGAATCTATCCAAAATTCCTAGAAATGGCGTTCATGGTAGCCCTCCTTATCAAAATCCCAGCACGGGAAGTCTAGGAAGCATCATCGGAGCCAAATACATGATGAACCAGATGAAGGAGCATAGTAATATCAACACCATTAGCAACAAGGAAGACAACTCAAGCGTCAGCACTGGTGTTGAAAAAAGGTTCAAGACATTGCCTGCTGCAGAAACGCTTCCCAGGAATGAGACTCTTGGTGGATATATCTTTGTCTGCAACAATGATACAATGCAAGAGGATCTGAAAAGACAGTTGTTCGGTATGCTTGCTGTTTGGTTTCTTGAAGCCATGTTCATGGTCATTATCGTATCTGGCTAGCGTTTCAGTAGAGTTACTCTTGCGCCTAAGTATGCCTTATTCTTCTCTTATCTCCAGGTTTGCCCCCAAGATACAGAGATTCAGTGAGAGCAATAACACCCGGATTACCTCTGTTTCTCTACAATTACACCACTCACCAGTTGCATGGTATATTTGAGGTATGCTGTAAGTTCCTTGTGCATCAGGTTGCATTTTTAGGATCCGAGTCATGCTAAGATTTTTCTTGCTCAGGCTGCAACCTTTGGAGGTTCCAACATTGATCCTACTGCATGGGAAGATAAGAAGTGCAAAGGTGAATCCAGGTTCCCAGCGCAGGTAAAGATTTTTCATCAACTACAAATGCAAAGCCCACGTACATCTTGTTCTCCTACTGCTAATTTCTCGCCGTGAAAAAAACTCTCCATTCACTGCATGTGTCGATTTCTTTTACCAGGTTAGAATTCGTGTGCGGAAACTGTGTAAGCCTCTCGAGGAAGATGCTTTCAGGCCAGTTTTGCATCACTATGATGGCCCCAAGTTCCGCTTAGAGCTTTCCATACCAGAGGTTGGTAGTCCGTGTTAGATTTCATAGTTCAAGATCTTCTGTCTTGATGGAATTGACTCTAATTTCTATGTGCGTTGCAGACCTTGGACTTGCTTGATCTATGTGAGCAAGGTGACGCCTAAAAAACTGTTGCTGGGGGTCAGTAAACTTATTCCTCAGTTTCAAGGTGTGCATTGTGCATACTTCACTGGTTTTCCACGGAGCGTAAGCTTAGAAATTGGGAGTCGAGACTCCAATTTGATGGGATGGAATGAGATGGGACTGAAATAAGCGCTTGTTGGTGTGAAGATGGGAAGACCATTTTCACTACGCTGTTTTCATCTTGCAAGGAAGAACGATGAAAACATTTTCACCCCCCTTCTTCCTATAGGGGTTGCTGCCGCTGCCTTACCCTTTCACGGTATCCTTAGTTGTGTCCCCAACTGCCTGCAGGTAGTAAAACATTTTGTGAGTGTACAATAATCTAAGTATTTTTTCCCTTTACGAAACAAGGTGTCAGTTTGATCTCACTAAGCCCCCACCCCTTCACTTTTGGTGTGGACCTTGACTGTACTCTACTGGCGTTCTTATGGAAGGTCACAAGACCTCTTACTCTACACACATTCATGTATTCCATGTTTCAATCAGCTAACCAGGGCTCATCTTCTTGTTCCATTCATGCTCCGGCCTCTGATCATCACCGGGATACAGCATTGTCTGGTCTCTTTGTTAGGAGTGCTACTCTCCGAATGTGCATCTCGGAGATGATTCTGTTGAAAGTGAGAGGAAGCTGGTAACTCAGTGTACTGCTCATCCCCTCCAAAACTTTCACTAAACAACTCAGAGAGTCTCTTCTTTCTGCCTTCTGTTGGAGATGGCTCTGGTGCACTAGTAGTATCCTCAGTTTGCAGCAGCAGCAGAATTGATGGCTTGCTCGCAGGCTGTTGTAATGAATGGAAACTGTGGTGCACCGGGGTACTGCCGCAGGATGGAGTATGATCTGCATTTCACCCGGCAATTCATATAATTGCCGTTCAAAAAGGAGGAGGGTCTAGATGAAGTTTATCAGAGGTTGCTTACCGCCATTGACACTGTAGAAATCATTTTCGCAGTCGGAGTCTAGCCAAGGTTGTGAATCAAAGAAGGCTTCATCTTTGCTACCTGCAGATCAAAAAAGAGCAAGAGGATGAATGCACTGTTTCTGATGCCGCCTCAAGAAATGCACATGGAAAAGGACAGATGAGTCATAACTTGGGTGTCCTGAACAGGTACCACTGAGTCAAAAGCAGGAATTAAAAGCTACAGCAGCAGTATTTGGTTATCAACCAGAGTGTGAAACTTGATATGAAATCTCAATGAGATGTTGGATTGATGCAGAAACAATGATGTGGGGATACACACAGAGTTATGGGCAAAAAGGGCCTACACAGCACAGAAGGATAAGATTGCAGAAACAAATACCTCTGGTTCAATAACCGGAGATCATAAGGATGGAGATACAGAACTTTACTGTTGAGGAAGAACAGGGGAAAAGGAAAGAAAGGGGTAGAAGACATGAGTGCAAAAGTTACATGTTTTTTCTGCATCTGATCTGCCGAAAAGGACAAGTCACTTGGGAGAAACCCCAGTGTCATTGGTGAAGTGGTTACACTCCACACAACTTCACAGCCAGGAAATCTCATCACCGTACGAATGTAACAGAGTGTTTTTCCTCAGATCACAAATGAAGAAGGCTTCATCGGAAGAAGACAACTCGCATGGCCCCGATCCCATCGGCAAAGCAAGTAATTACAAAACAGATACTAAACAAACAAAAAAAAATGCTCCACCTCCGCCGTCAAGACCAGAGGAACTGAAAGCTGGCTTCGTGTCCCTGGATTCCGCGCCGTTGGCGGTATTCGGTCTCTCCTTAACCAAAACCTTATCGTCTTTTTTCCCGCGCTTTACTGCAGGTTTCATTGATTTATGCGAAGAAACACAGGAACCCATGTCCCAAAGAACACTTCCTCTTTCAAACCCCTCCTTACTCCATACGCACCGGAAACTCCAAATAAACGAAGAATCGACCTGGAAACTTGGATTCGACGGCGGGGAGAGTAGCGAGGAATCCGGGAGAGAAAATCGACGAGTAAACGCAGAGGAGAGACAGAGAAGAGAAGGATCAAGGAAGGCGTAGGGGCCCCTGTAATTTTTTACGTTACGCGTTTGTCGCGTGCATTTTAATGGAAAATGGAAAAACAGTTCACGTCCCGTTAGGCGTTAACGCAACGGGATTTTTATTGGTCTTCTGTTAATTAATATATTGGATATTATGAAAATTAAATTGTAATATTTTCTTTTTTATTTTTTTAAAAAATAAACATTTTTTAGATTAAAAATAAATTTAAATTAGTATAATATTATTAATGAGCGAGTAAACAACCGGTCCAACCGTTTAAATGCATTTAATACAAGTACCAAATTACCCCCACCAATTCGATTAATTTTATTTGTTAATTTAATTGTATATATTTAAATTGATAATAATGTATTAAAAAATAATATGATCATGCAAAAAAACAATAATTGAGGGTAATTATGGATGAGAAAGAATGAAGGTGTATTAATTTGTTTGTGTGATACCGAGAATACCCCTATGCATCTCATTTTCCTTGCTTGGGAGGCAGACTTACACATCCTCCACTATTACTAACATTATGGACTAACATCCTCCTATGCAATAGCATAATCTTTCATTCATGGGATGACTCCTTGAAACTATGTACCCAATTAGATGAAAACCGAAGCCAATATCGGATCGATTTTCGACATTTTAGTTTGATACATAGGTTTAAGGATTGAAGTTTCATGATCACTATTCAACATCAACATTAAAATGAAAGCTATGCTTATTTAAAGATGTTTAATAATATAGTATATAAATTTATACCCATATATATATATATATGTTAATCTTATATACTTCATATTAGTCACATACTTATTTTTTAAATATATGAATGATATACATAAATAAAAAGGATGTACATACTTAAATTTATATTCTCGAATATCAAACATTGTATATAATTAAATATATATATATATATATATATATACTTAGTAAACATATTAATATTTTACTGTCAAACGATATCTTTATAACAAAAAGGATGTAGAGGGCGAGTGTGGACTGTGGAGTGATAATGAGTGGCATATGCTTGGGTGGACTAAGAAGTTTCACACTGTTCTATTCCATGCATCTTCCTCTGTTTTGGGTGCTTCGTGGAAGGCAGCACAACGCTGTAAAGTCAGTAGCTTTACACTGGTGCTTCTTCGTGTCTTAGATTCTACTGGCATGGCGCATACACTGGTGCAGTTGATGGAATGAAAAGTCTGCATTTTTTATGAGCGTTACAAACACAAGCATTACACTGCAAGACATAACCCCACACAGAGGTTCTGGTACATAACATTATTCCTGGATCAAAAGGGTGGCCGCAGGAGCTGGGAAAGGGCAAACAAGAGGAACACAACGGGCCAAGAAGATGATTTTAGTTCACCTGGCTGGCTACAATGTGGGAGGAATCCAAATGTAGCCACGGGTTTGAACGTATCCGACTTTTTCGAGCAACTCATCCGCTTCCTCAGGCCCCCGGCTCCCAGTTTTGTATGGAATCGCCTTCAAAACTCCGGCGTCGACGCGGTGTAGAAGCGGGGTGAAGATCTCCCAGGCAGCCTAAACACAAGTGCAAGTCTTGATTTGGTTCTGGGATAAAATGTGATGTGTTTTACTGTATGGTTCACTTTACCTTCAGCTCATCTCGACGGACAAAATGCTGCTGATCGCCCTTGATCCTGTGAGCAAGAACAGGGGGGTTACACAGAAAGAGCAAAGAAATGATTTTTCTGGGATGATTCTGCAACCATACGTGTCGAGGATTAGGCGTTCATAGGCCTCTGGGATGATGACATCTTGGTATCGCTGCCTGTATGAGAGATCTAGCTCGCTCTGTGCAGTTGATATTTCAAGCCCTGGCTGCTTCACCTGCATTACCAGAGAAGATAGATCAAGAAACCACTTCACAATGAAGGATGTTCCTCTCAGCTGCACTGCACTCACAGTCAGCTTCATGTATATGGCCTCTGAAGGTTGCAGACGAATCACAAACTCGTTTCTTCCCTGGTTTTGACCTGCAAGAATCATCACTCGAATTCAGAGAGAAGTTCCCAACTCACTTTATAGAGTCCAAAAGTGTACAAGCTTAATGCTCAAGTGTGTTTGGTTTACATTTGAATATATCACCAGGGACATCCTTGAATTGTATCCGAATATCGGCTTTTCTTGAGTCTAAAGCTTTTCCGGCCTTGAGAATGAAGGGCACTCCTGCACTCAGGTGTTCAAGGACAATGAAAATTCTACTAACTACTTCACACCAGTAGTTTTGGCTGGTGATGAAGTCACATAAACACATGAACTTCTTACCTTCCCATCTTTCGTTGTGGATCCGCAGAATTACGGAGGCGAAAGTTGGGGTGTTTGAATCATCTGGAACGGTTGGGTCATCCTTGTAGCCTTGATATTGTCCAAGCACCACTTCTTCATCTTTGATGGGAAGAACGGATTGAAGAACCTGAGCTTTCAGTTTACAGTAAGATATAATGAAGAACAGTAAACTTTTTGATGGTTTAATGAAGCAAAGGGGATGTGTTTGCACCTTCACTTTCTCATCCCGGATATGCTCTGGCTTCAAGGAAATTGGCTTCTCCATAGCAACAAGGCAAAAGACCTGCAGAATTTCTTGGACATCAGAAGAAGAAAGGATGATGTTTGGAAAAGGATTCACAAAAGGAAGCTGCTTCACCTGCAACAGATGATTTTGGATGATATCACGGATGATCCTGAAGGTTACATGTTGATCAGACAAATGCAGGGATGTGTGATAAAGGAGAAGAAGTGTAGTAGTGAGAATCATACCCATACTGATCGAAATATCCACCGCGACCCTGAGTTCCAAAATCTTCTTTAAACACAATCTGTTGGAAGTTGCAACAATGAGACTATTATCAGAAGAAAGTGCAAGAACTAAAAGGGAGAATCTACCCTGAAACAAAACAACTGACCTGCACATTGTCAATGTTATCACGGTTCCAAAGAGGCAAGAAAAAGCGGTTTGCAAAACGAAGCACCAACTGCAATGGTTGAAGACAATAAAATGGTGAATAGTGATTATGGTGTGAGCCAAATAGCCTAAAAGCAAGACAAGGAGATGGAAGTACCAAGTTCTGGACCAGTTCCTTTCCCAAGTAGTGATCTATGCGATAGATCTGTGGTTCATCGAACAAAACTCCTATCTGGGAGTTCAGTTCCTCAGCTGAAGCTAAGTCCTTGCCAAAGGGCTTCTCAACTACAATGCGTGTCCATCCGCCGAGGCTTGCTGCAGAAATGACCATAGAGGGATCACTCACATACAGAAATGTACATAGAAAAGGATGGAGCAAGGGATGTAAAACAGCTTACATTTGTTCATGCAGTATGTCTTGATCATTTTGCAGACTTGCGGGTAGATTGAGGGGGGGAGTGCAAGATAAAAAAGCCTCCTTGATGATCCTTCTATAGTTTCCTTTGATTCCTCGTGTTCGAATATGGCTTTGTCTAATTCTTGAAAACCTTCTGGAGCATCATAAGAGCCACTCACATACTTGATCTACAGGAAATCCATTTTGATTGTTAGAAGACAGTGTAAGGCTGTGCAAGTAACAAGTCAACTAACCAAACTCAGAAAGCCTGAAACGTGATCAGTTGCATCTTTTGCTTGTGGAAGATACCTAGTCAAACGAAGGAACAATAAATTCTCCATATCATGATGGAGGGTAATGGCGTCTGCATATCAAACAATAGCAAACAGGGAAACACACCCTCGAATTCGATCCCGAAGTTCATGATCAGAGAGCTTGCTTCTAGCATAGCCAAAAATGTGCACTTCATGTGATTGCAAAAAAGCCTGATATGAAAAAAAAAAAAAAAAGGAAGCATATTAGTTCTTTTTAAAAACCTCAACTTGCTTATAATGATCACCCCAAATCTTTACTGGTAGCACAAGGTCAAATCCATGTAAAAAAAAATGAATCAATTACCTGCCGATAGAGGTTAAACAGTGCAGGAAAAGTCTTCTTTTTTGCCAGATCTCCAGAAGCACCAAGAACAATTATAGAGAGACACCCAGTTTCAGGTAACTGATTAGCATCATCTTTAGTAACAGACTCGTTCTTGGCATCGGATCTCTTTTCACAGTGCCATAATCCAAGATCAGCCATTTCTGCCAAACCCAAGTAAGCAAAACTCATAAGCACTAAACAAAACCCATTTTCAAAGGCAACGGCCCAACAGAAATCATATCACAATCAAAAAAGAACACATCAATCACTCAATGACAAAATCATGAGCAAAAAAAAAAAACTGACCTTTCAACTCCTGCAATTAACTTCCCAACTAGCAACAAGCAATCAAGTAACAGAAACCCAAAACAGAAGCAGAAGTAGAACCAGAAAGAAAGCAAGATGAGACAGAGAACAACCCAACCACGCAGATCTGCCTGAACCCTGAAATATATGCACGCTTATTTTTCTGAGGACACCAAAACCACAGTTGTTTGATCTTTCAATGGGTTGGGTGGACAAATTCCACGGCTTCGGAGTTCCCCACCAACCCTGTTGCTTATGCTGACTGCAGGGGGTTAACGTGGATCAAAAAGAGAAGTATATGTTAATCTGTGATTATTTTCCTAAAAAGTGATTAGCATAAAATAATCAAACTTTACAGTTAATAATCACTACTTACTATTTGCAAATAATTTTGTGTAATAAGTATATATTTGTAAGTCAATTTATTAATGGCAATTTAATTGAAATATTCCTTTAATAGTGTATGATGGGGCCCACTCTCATCACTCATTGGTTGTATTTTTCTTTTTTTCCACAGAAGAAAATAAAAGTATCTGATGTCATCACTTTTGATATTTTAAATTGATTTGGGGAGGATTTTTTGAAGATGGGAAAAGTATTTTCCCAGTTTTGAGGGGGTTTTTGTGCAATTTCGCATATTTTAAAGGGCTCTTCGTTTTTTGAAAAATAGTAGAACTGGAAATCGAAATTCAACCAGAGAAAGATCGAAGCATCAAATCCACCAGCGGAGTTGTGTGTCTGCTGGGCGTGGAATGACGATGGATAGGGAGAAGGAGAGGGAGATGGAGCTGGAGAGTGCAATGTACACCAACTGCTTGCTTCTAGGCTTGGATCCAAGCGTGATCGGGGTTGGATCCAACAACGGAGCACCACGCGTGGGGTTGTTCCGCCACTCCAACCCGAAGTTGGGTGAACAGCTTCTCTACTTCATACTTTCCTCCCTCCGTGGCCCGGCTCAATCCGCCAAGGCAAAAAGACCATTTCCGCTTGTTATTCTTTTGGTTTTATTTTGTTCGGGGAGATTATATGTATTCTGTGTCGATCTCGTTACAGGACTTCGATAAGGTGTGGCCGATTTTCGATTCGGCTCAATCTAGGGACTTTCGGAAGGTAAACTGTTTTTAGATTGTCGATAGGTTATTTAGGTTTGGTTAGTAATGAGCGTGGGTTCGGGAAATGTAGGTTGTACAAGGAATTATTAGTGAGTTGGAAGGACAAGGAGCGTTGCCCAGAAGCAATTCGAGGGTCTCATCTCTGGCTACCTGCTGTGGTCCAAGGTTTGTATACATACAACTCTTAGATAGAAGTATTAGACAGTAGGTATTCTCAATTATTTGTGGTTTTGGGAATTGAAGAGTGTGTAAACAGAAAAACCATGTGGAATTCGTGCTGTTGTTGTATTTCTGTGAAGTTTTAATGAAAATTAGTAACAAGAAGGTGGTTTAGTTGCTATACATTTGTGCAATTTGGCATTTAAAAGGATGTTTACGATTTGGAGAAGGTGATTTGCTGCAGATTTGTGGAGCTCCTGTGGCAGCTTTCATTGCATGCTTTGCGGGAAGTGCACCGGAGAAATTTCCCAGCTGATGTAGCTTCAAACCCACTTCCGGCCCCATTAACAGATGTCGCTTTTTCACATGCTGCTACACTTCTTCCGATAACAAAGGTAATGACTCAATCTCTTCAGTTCTGTGTAATGCTACACTTGCTCCGCGTAATTTTTGTCTTTCAAAACTGGATATCCTGATGTTGACCTTTTGTTGTTTATATAAATAATGCACAGGCTAGAATAGCTTTAGAGAGAAGAAGGTTTCTCAAAAACGCAGAAACTGGTGTGCAAAGGCAGGCTATGTGGTCTGAGTTGGCGCATGAAATGACAGCAGAATTTCGCGGTCTATGTGCTGAAGAGGCAAGCAACATTCTTAATTGTTTATTTTCTATGTTTCTTAAAAAAAAAAATAGATTCTGTTGGTGCTATTTGACTTATTTATTTCTTCATTTTCTTTTTCTTTCTTGGCTTTGTTAGGCATATTTGCAGCAAGAGCTTGAGAAATTACAAGATATACGAAATAAGGTAAAGATGGAAGGTGAACTATGGGATGAGCTTGTATCCAGCTCAAGCCAAAATTCTCACATAGTTCAAAGAGCTACCCGCCTGTGGGAATCTTTGTTATCTCGCAGAAGTAAGTGGAAATATATTTTAGAAATTGATGCTTTTATTCATGGACTGCAATGTAATTTCCTAGTTACAGGCCAACATGAGGCTCTTGCTTCTGGTCCCATCGAGGATCTTATAGCTCACCGGGAGCATAGGTAGTGTATCATCCTATGTCAACTCTGTGTCCGATTAGAAACTACGGGTTTTATTCATGAGTTCCTTTTCAGGTATCGCATTTCTGGTTCGTCATTGCTAGCAGCAATGAACCAAAGCGATGCCCTATCATCAGCTACTTTTAATACTCAGAACTCCATCTATGGTGAAACCTTAAACTCACCGGAGGACATGTCTGAAGAGAACAGAGATAAGCTAGGATCTTCTGTTTCACATGGGAATGAAGAGAATTCCTTGCGAGTTGATCAGAGAAATGCAAGAGGCCAGCCTGCTGTGGATATAGCTGAAGTCCTGAGACGCTGGACTCATGTCTTGCAGCGCATTCATAAGCAATCTCTTCAACTAGTATGCTTTACTGGCAATTTTTTTAAAACATACCTCATGTTTTAGGAACCGTTTTACTTTTTCCAGACACAATAACAATAAACTTTGCTTTCCAATGTTTTGAAGTGTGCATATGTCTACCTCAGGCAAAAACGAACAATGGAGAAGGTCCAGAACTCCTGCGGAATGTGCAACAAGGTGGTGGCAGCAGCCATGCTGAGTCGCTGTCTGCCACACTCGCTGAACATCGTCAGCATTTGGATAGCATACAGGTTTAGCGGCAGCCATGCCAAGTGTCTTTCAACCTTTCTCTTTTTTGTTTTTTTAGCACATCAGCACCTGAATTGTTATAACAATACTAAGGTTCGCAAGCATAGTTCACCTGAAGTTGAGTTGTTTGTCTGCAGGTTCTTATCAATCAACTGAAGGATGTTGCTCCTGCCATACAAGATTCCATTACTGAGCTAACCGAAGAAGTGAATAGCATATCATCTACCGTATCTCCTGTTATGAAGCGAATGTCAAACTCGCCTACCAAGAAACGTAGTAGTGGAAGGACTTCGGTACATTTTTTTTCTTAGTTTTATCTCATTAGATTAATATCCCTAATAATCGATTGGGAATCTAAAACCAGTAACATGACTTTCAGGAAAGTGGAAGCGATGAGATATTTGATATAGCATCCAGAATGTCATCACTTCAGCTTGAAAAGGCATCATCTAGTCCACCAACTTTGAAACTGCCCCAACTGTTTAGTTCAGCACCAAGTTCTTCTGGGAAAGGTGCCATCACCCAGAAGCGGGAAATTAGTGCTCGAATCAACCCAAAGGAAACCAGCATGGAGAACAAGCCTGTACAGAAACCCATAACCAACAACTGCAGTGACAATCCCATGGATGGTTCGTTACCTCTTCTTTTCCTTCCTCTTACTAGATTTTACTGGCATCCTTTCTCACTTTTAGGTGTCGGCAGATACAGGGACAATGTTTTTGCAAAAACTAAGGAGATCTGTGAGAGAAGCTGCTCTTTCATCTAGATCATGTGCGTTGGAATCATCTCAAGATTGTCATTCCAGCGACGATTCTGAGCATTTCTTTGTACCCGTTTCTGGGTCTGTTCGCCATGCTCATTCTTCAAACTCCCTGAAGAGCGCTCAGGCCTTCACCCCTCAACCTGATTCCTCAAAGTCTCTATTTAGTGACAACACTCCAGGAGGCAACTTCAGAGGAGCATCAGATATGCTAAATGGTTGTGATTCCCCGAGGAACTTGACAGAAGGAGCAGTTTCCTCTCAGCTGTTGGCTCCAATTCATCCACATCCGACGCCCGCCAGCCACCCTTCTACGACACCATTGATTCTCATGATCAAGCTCTGTCACCTCCTCTACTGATGGACACAGCTGCCCTCACAGATGCCTACGAAGATCTCCTCGGTATGGCGCCACTTCCCATTCCACCCTGCACTCACTTTCAAGATCTTCCTCCCCTCCCTGCCTGGTTTTGTTTGTTGTCACTCACCAGCAAAACTAACCAACTGTCGTTGGCCGCAGCTCCGCTGTCGGAGACGGAAGCAGCTCTGATGGAGCACTGATCCATGACTAAGGTTTGCCTTTCTTGCCATTTTTCTTTGACCTGGAGTTGGGATGAAGATGCAGTGGCGGCTTGAAAAATGATTTCTTCTTCTTCTTCTTCCTGTAATTTCAGGTGCTAGTAGGGCGCATGTGTCATATTCAAAATATTTTTAATTGCAGCATATATATTTTTTTATTAGTTTACACAATAACTGATTGACACGACTTCATCGGACATGAAGGAATGCTCCTGTCACTTTTATTACCCTAGTGAACGCAAGTGCTTCAAATTTAAAATAAATCACTTGTTTTTCATGTACAGTTGTAATAAAATTAAATAGGTGGGGGTGTATAAAAAATTTATCAAATACGAATGATTTATATTTAAAAAAATTTATAAATGCTTTTCATTTTTAATAAATTATAGAACTAGAACTTATATTAGATCTGTTTTATTTATGTATTTTTTAATTGATTCTTTTTAATTTTTTAAAATTATAATTATATTAATTTAAAAAAAATGAATTTTTTATTAATTGAATAAAAGATATTAATTATTTTTTACAAATTTTTAAAAAATAATTATACCATCACATTAAATTTTATAATAATTTAATGTATTAAATTTTATAATATATCATTTATTCTATTAATTCTGTAATAATTCTACCAGGAAATTATCAAACTGTTGAAATTGATATGCATCCAATTTCCAAAGATGGAGGAAGGAAAAAAAAATATATGAATATATTTTTAAAAAGACAAAAAAAATTGTGATCAGGTAGCGCCACATAAGTTTTGTCTTAATATAGTATGGATTTGATCCATCAACATCATTCAAAAAAAAAACGTGGATAACCAAAACAGGAAATTATTTGGTTAAATTAAGAAAAAAAAAAGAAGTTGGTTTTTTTTTTGTCCAAATTATTTTAAAATTTATAAAATATATAAATGAAACTTGTCTTCCCTAATCCATAGCCTCTTGTCTTTTTTTATCTGATTTTTTTTCGGTTTTTAAAAATGAAAAAAAAAGAAGAAAATATGTGGAAAATCATTTGGGAGGAAGTGTTTCCTTCATCTCGCGGTAGTGCGTGTCCCCGGTTCGTCGCGTTGAGGGAGGGGCTTTCAAAATGAGGAGCTTTCTGAGAATAAAATGCATTGGAGGGTTCTTTCAAGTGGAGTTGGAATTCCCCCCTCGGGGATGAGATTGAAAGTGAAGGGAGTAAGTAGGAGGAGGAGGAGAAGGAGGAGGAGGTCTCTTGAATTTAATTGGAACCTGATAAGATCCTTGAGCCACCGCCGGATCATCATTACCCATCATTGTTGATTTCTCACTTTTTTTCCCTTCTTTTCGAGGTGGGGGGCCTTTTAGCCGGGGGACTAACGCGGCCGACGCGCAAACGTTAAATCTTGTTTGATTTCTGCACCGATATTTACCCTGCTACGCGTTCCCGCCGTGTTTATGTGTACAAGGTTGATTTTTTAGCGTCCTTTAATGAGGTATTGTGGGTTTTTGTTTGCGGATTCCTGTCTTTTGATGCCCCTTTTTGTTTGATTCTCTGTGGAAGAATTTTTAGATCTCTCCCAGATCTTTGAATACCGTTGATGGATTTGGGAATCTCTTCTTTTTCCTTTTTTGTTTCTTTCCGTCTAGATGTCGAAACTTTGTGTGAGTAACAATTCTTGAATCGTACAGAAGGGTAACGTGCCCTTCTGCTATTGGAAGCCTTTTTAGCATCATTGCTTCAAATTCGTCTGATGTCATGTACACATGGTTGTTCAGAAGGGTATGGCCTTCATTCGAAGTTGATTTCTGTATGAGTCACAAAACACTCTGTACGGTTACATTCAGATGCTGGCAAGTTAGTATTGTAGATTTAACCACGGGAGTATCTCGTGACTCCAGTGGATTGTTCTTAGGCTTGTACTTGTTTAAGTAGAAGGGAATTTTTGGGGTGATGTTAATGTGCTGCTTTTGCTTCTTACCAGGGTCTTTGAGATGTTATGCAGAAGTGCAACAGCAACAGGTCTACATTCGATGGTGTTAACTGCTGTTGATTTTACCTGATGGAACAGTTTGCCATTCCCGGCTCTCAATGATGATAAAAAATATTTTTAACAAAATCCCTCGTAAGCAGGTCAAGGCGGCAGAGAATCAAGATGGACCACCATTTTCTAAGGCAGAAGCTACTTTGAGAGGCAGCTCTGTTTCAGGTTCCCACTCCAGCAGTTGGGGTGGTGCTGCTCCTAATGGATCTTATGGTGTAAATGGAGGCACGCAACAGCCTCTGGATGCCAAGGCACATGGGGGTTCAAGGCCTGTGCCTTATGAGGCTCTTCCAAGTATTAATGATGTCCCAAGTTCGGAGAAGCAAAGCTTATTTCTCAGAAAGTTGAGTATGTGTTGCGTGGTGTTTGATTTCACTGATCCCTCCAAGAATTCTAAGGAGAAAGACATTAAGCGGCAGACATTGGTGGAAATTGTTGACTATGTAGCCGCACCGAATGGTAAGTTCAGTGAGAGTGTGATGCAAGAGATCATAAGAATGGTATCTATAAATCTGTTCAGAACATTGTTCACACAGCCCCGTGAGAATAAAGCTTTGCAAAGTTTTGATTTGGAAGAAGAGGAACCGCTGATCGACCCGTCCTGGCCACACTTGCATATTGTTTATGAATGCCTTCTAAAGTTTGTGATCTCTCCTGAGACAGATGCAAAGCTGGCAAAGCGCTACATTGATCAATCCTTCATTATAAAATTTTTGGATCTTTTTGATTCTGAAGATCCTAGAGAAAGGGAGTATCTGAAAACTATCCTGCACCGGATATATGGAAAGTTCATGGTTCATCGGCCCTTCATCAGAAAAGCGGTAAACAATATTTTCTACCGGTTTATTTTTGAAACTGAAAGGCACAGTGGTATTGCAGAGCTGTTAGAGATCTTGGGAAGCATTATAAATGGATTTGCTCTTCCATTGAAAGAAGAGCACAAGCTTTTTCTCGTGCGTGCACTCATTCCATTGCATAAACCCAAGTGCTTGTCCTTGTACCATCAGCAGCTAACTTACTGCATCACCCAATTTGTTGAGAAAGACTGCAAGCTTGCTGACACTGTCATAAGAGGTTTACTGAAGTATTGGCCGGTGACAAGCAGTACCAAGGAAGTCATGTTCTTGGGTGAGATTGAGGAAGTGCTTGAATCCACTCAGATCTCCGAGTTCCAGCGCTGCATGGTTCCTTTGTTTCGCCGGATCGCCAGATGCCTCCGCAGTTCACATTTTCAGGTTTCATAAACTATTGCCTTCTGTTTCAATTTTCATGAAACAAAATCATGTTGATGAATCTTGCAGGTGGCTGAAAGGGCTCTTCTCTTGTGGAACAACGACCATATCGTGAGCCTCATCAAACAAAACCGTAAAACCATACTGCCCATCATCTTCCACTCACTAGAGAAGAATGCTGGAAGCCATTGGAACCAAGTGGTCCAGAGCTTGACTCTCAACGTTCGTAAAATGTTCAGTGATGCTGATCCACAGCTGTTTGGAGAATGTTTGCATAAATTCCAGCAAGATGAGGCACATGACCAGGAAACAAAGACCAAGCGTGAGGCAACATGGAGAATCCTTGAGGAAATGGCCACAGCCAAGGCCTCAAACCCCTGACAGAAAAAGGCTTCCCAGGTAATTGCTGCAGCTCGAGAATGAGCTCGGGGGAACTCATATATATACTGTGGCGGCTATATTTGCCTTCTTGAACTTCAGTTTTCTTCTTTTCTTTTAGTTTGATAGAGCCTAAATGTTCTCCAACCTTGTGACTTGTTCTTCATCCCCCTCTCTGGTGCATGCCTCAACAAGCGATGGATGCCCCATCCATCCATCCAAACCACCCCAGCTCCTCTGTATGTCATCTTTCTCTTCTTGTGTTGTGATGGGGATGGAATGCATCCTGTACTTGAACTGCTGCTAACTGTTGCAACCTTATTGCATAGAGAACGCCTCTGCCTCCTACTTTTGCAATCACTTGCTTGCTTGCTTGCCCTTTGTTGACTAGATTACTAGTATTTAAAGTAAATATTATAATTTATATCTTATTTGTTTCGTATGTTTAAATAACTTCTCAATTGAAATTATTTTTTTTAATTATTTCATGTGCTTTTGAAATGGTATCTGTGTGTGTAATCAGAATAATTATGATTTCTATGCTATTGAAACATTTATGTTATACTTATCACATGAGTGTTCTTTAAGTCAGTGTTTGATAGTCACTTAAATTTACACTAGTATGCATTATTCTAGTATAAATTTTTCCTGGTTAAACGTTTAAAAATGAGAAGCGTTGGTGCGGATAATTTTATGATTTATAGAAAAAAAATATCTCAAGAAAATTTATTCATTATTACCAAATATGTTATTATTATGTCGTATTTAAGATATTTCACATTATCCTTATTATTAAACATGATCTAAAGGTATAAGTTATTCTTAGAGATCCAGTTTTCATTGAGTTTATTTAAAATCATATATTTATTGTTTTATATTTAAAATATAATTTTACTCCTATTAACTAAATATTATGAAGCAAAATTAATTATTATAAATTATTTTTATTTAAATCTAAATAAATTAATTTTTTATTCTAATTCTATAAATTAAATATAATTAAATGTTAGTTTAATATTTATACCTTTAATATCCAGACAAGCCCTAAGTCTCTAGATCCCTCTCATTATTGAAATTAGGGTTTGACGCCACAAATAGGCATCATATTTAATTACACAAATTTGGGTGATTTTAATTTCCTTGTACGGGGTGCGACTTTTCGGAATTGATTTTAGGGATAATTTATTTTTATTTTTAATTTTTAAAATTCAGAAATTGTTTTTATAAAAAAGACGAATTTAAAACCCCAATTAATATGGTTGTCTGAAACCATTGGACTGGATATGTTTTCAGTTTTATTGGTGGGTGAGTTTCTCTTACGACGTCGTTTTTATTTGGTCAACTGACGGAGGAATTATTGGAAATGGCTTCTTCAAAGACCGTGGTGTGGAAATGGAGCTTGGAACTCGAGAGTTTATTGAGCATCCCATCCATCAGGAATCCTCTGGTCTCTGGAGGAGGTATCCTGTTCGTTCTCGATCGCGATCTCGCTTCGTCTGTGGCTTGATCAGGCGGCATCGTCGTGATCTTGGTTGAACTGGCTGGCTCCGCATTCGCCATTGGGTTCTTGGATCCTTTTAGAACAAACCCCAGTTTCCCTTTTTGTGGAGCGATGTGACGATGGAAATGGCGATGGTTATCTGTTTCTTAGTGGTGGTGGTTTTGTCGATGAGCGGCGGAGTCGCCGATGGAGGAGGGAGTGGGCCGGTGGCGTTGGGGTCTCCGCCGTACAGGATCCACACGTTGTTCTCTGTGGAGTGTCAGAATTACTTCGACTGGCAAACGGTGGGACTCATGCACAGTCTTCGTAAGGCCCGGCAACCGGGTCCCGTGACGAGGCTTCTCAGTTGTACTGATCGAGAGATGAAGAGTTACAAAGGTATAGACTTGGCGCCGACGCTTCGGGTTCCTTCAATGAGCAGGCACCCCAAGACTGGTGACTGGTGAGTTTTACTTCCTCTGTAGTTACTGGGACATCGTGCATTGCATACTTGAGTTATAGAAACTGCAAAAAAACCCAGAAAGTTTTGATGGATCAGAGTTACAGATCCTTCCTCCATTTTTCCATTGATTGAGATCAGGTGCTCGAGATAGTTTTTATTCTCCAATGAGTTTAGGAACCTCAGGGATCACACATCCTCAAGTTTCTATTGGTTGCTCTGCATTGTGCAACCTTGACTATGTGTCTTCTATTTTTGTTTCAAGACTGATACTCCTCAAAATTTTGTTTCAGAAAAGTTCAAAATTTGAGGTTCCAAAGTAAGCTTTTTGAGCATCATTTCTGACATGAATTAGATGCTTAGCTTCCCATGATGTTCTACAAAGCTTTCTGTAGCTTGTACACGATACTATTCATTTCAATGGTTCTGTGCTCTTGTGTTCGAGCTGTTATAGTTGATCCACATGTTCAAGTACTCCTGGCATTGATGGGTTGCTACAGGTATCCAGCAATTAATAAGCCGGCTGGTGTTCTTCACTGGCTCCAACATAGCAAAGATGCCCAGAATGTTGACTGGGTACTTATTCTTGATGCGGATATGATAGTTAGAGGACCGATTATACCTTGGGAGCTTGGAGCAGAGAAAGGAAGACCTGTTGCTGCATATTACGGGTAATGGTTGCCATTCTTTAAAATTTCTTATGTAGCTGAAACTTCTGCAATAATAATATCTCTTTGGGAATCATCTGTTGACCAGATACTTGGTTGGTTGTGATAACATTCTTGCTAAACTGCACACAACACATCCTGAGCTCTGTGACAAAGTTGGTGGGCTTCTGGCAATGCACATTGATGATCTTCGAGCTTTGGCACCCATGTGGCTATCAAAGACTGAAGAAGTGCGAGCAGATAGAGCTCATTGGGCCACCAATTACACTGGTGATATTTATTCATCTGGGTGGATAAGTGAAATGTATGGATACTCATATGGAGCTGCAGAGGTACCATCGTTTTCGCCATTTGTGCATTTCTGTGCCTTTTACTTGATCATTATATATGCTTCAGGGTTCTCCTACTCATCCTCCCAACACATGTTCATTTGTGTTTTTCTTTGGCTGAGCTTCACCAGGTGGGGCTTCGGCACAAAATAAATGAAAACATGATGCTTTATCCTGGTTATATTCCTCGTGAGGGCGTTGAGCCCATTCTTCTACATTATGGCTTGCCTTATAGCATTGGTAATTGGTCATTCAGTAAGCAGGATCATCACGAAGACAATATAGTTTACGATTGCGGTCGCCTTTTTCCGGAGCCTCCTTATCCTCGGGAGGTGATTTGATGCTTGGTATTTTGTATCAGATCATCCAGGGTTTTTATACAGAGTGTTCTTGTGCTTTGTTTTCTGTAGATAAAGGAGATGGCAAGTGACCCAAACCAAAGGCGTGGGCTATTTATAAGCATGGAATGCATAAATACTCTAAATGAGGGCCTGCTTCTGCATCATGCTGCTCATGGCTGCCCCAAACCAAAGTGGTCGAAATACATGAGTTTCTTGAGGAGCAAATCATTCGCTGAACTCACAAAGCCTAAAGGGTTGTCTCAGAAAACCTTACAAATGAGGAAGGTTGATGTGCATAAGCAAGAGGCTGATGATGCACCAGGAAAACCGCATCCAAAGATTCATACCATTTTCTCAGCAGAATGCACTCCTTACTTTGATTGGCAGACTGTGGGGCTGGTTCACAGCTTCCACCGAAGTGGGCAACCAGGGGGCATCACAAGACTTCTTAGTTGTACAGAAGAGGATCTGAAGGAATACCAGGGGCGTGATCTTGCTCCCACCCATTATGTTCCTTCCATGAGTCGTCATCCACTAACAGGAGATTGGTAATTCATCATTACTCCTAAATGATGCTTCACTTACTTGATTAAACCAACCCCAGTTAAGAAAAGGGTCATCCCTGAGCTAACTGCTGCTTGTTGTGTTACAGGTATCCAGCAATAAACAAGCCTGCAGCTGTTGTGCACTGGCTCAATCATGCAAAAGTTGATGCCGAATACATAGTGATTCTGGATGCGGACATGATAATGAGAGGGACAATAACACCATGGGAATTCAATGCTGCTAAGGGAAGACCTGTCTCCACACCTTACAAGTAAGAATGTGTAGAAAACCAAACATATCTTCTGGGCAATTACTTATGCTATCATCATTCTGTGCTAGCTACCTGATCGGCTGTGACAATGTACTTGCAAAGATTCACACTCGGCATCCCGAGTCATGTGACAAGGTGGGAGGCGTGATCATCATGCATATAAGTGATCTCAGAAAATTCTCCCTGCTTTGGTTGCACAAAACGGAAGAAGTCAGGGCGGATGTGGCCCATTGGTCCAAAAACATGACTGGAGATATATATGAATCAGGTTGGATTAGTGAGATGTATGGCTACTCCTTTGGTGCAGCAGAGGTATGTTTAAAGCCATCATCATGCGTGCGTTATGCATCGAATATCCAATCTTTACAGCTGATTGATATTTCATCCTATGCAGTTGAACTTGAGACATACCATAAGCAACAAGTTACTGATATATCCTGGATATGTTCCTGAGCCTGGTGTAAACTACAGAGTATTCCATTATGGCCTGGAATTCAGAGTTGGTAACTGGAGCTTTGATAAGGCTAAGTGGAGACATTTGGATGTTGCCAACAAATGTTGGGCAAAATTCCCAGATCCACCGGACAGATCATCCCTCGATACATCTAAAGATGATCTTTTCCAGCGCGACTTGCTTAGCATAGAGTGTGCAAATGCTTTGAATGAGGCTCTAAAGCTTCACCATGAGAGGAGAAAGTGCCCTGATCCAAGCACACCAGCCATCCAGACACTGGGGACTCCTAACCCTCCCTTCTCAGCCTCACAAGAATATGTGAAAGCCACCGGTGAAGTAGTTCATTTGAGGAAATCTGAAAAGCTTGAGAAAGAAATGAAGTATGGATCACAAGACTTGTCTCCTCCTGCAGAGATGAACCGAACTTTTGGTTCAATGAGGCTCATGATCATTGCACTCTGGGCTTTTGCATTCTGTGGCTTTGCTTTAGTGATGTTGGTGATGGTCTCTGGTCGAAGAGGTCGCCGGAAAAAAAGCAAAGGCTCCAAGTACAAGAGAAGAAGCTTGTCTTCAGGGTTATGGGATCGCAATCCCGAGACAATGATGCCACAACTTGAAAAATAAACAAAAGCATTCATTATCAAGCAGCAAGCCTACCAAAACGTCATCACTACACAGGAAGACTAATCTCACTAGATTCAGTATCCCTCTAGCCCCGAGTGTGCCTGAGGATATTAGGATTGATGTGCGGTTCCTAACTTCAAACCACAGTTCTTACTGTCCCACACTTTGAATGAATCCCATGTTCCAAAGCAAAATTCATCTAAGAAGCTCATATACTATCGAATGATTTCAAACTGCAGAAGGTTGCAGAAATGAACTTCAGAAATGAGAGTACCATTATGAGTAGGATCAGAAGTTCCACATTTCTGATACGTACAGGAGCCAGGAAGAGCTTGGAAGCACATTTTATTAAAAAGGGGAACGTCTTTGCTAAGTTCAAATAAGCACATAACAGCATGTGAATCTCCCTCCTCTTAGGTTGTAAGCTGAAGTTTCTTGACATTGGCAATGTGCATTCCAGGATTCAGGCCCTTGGGGCACGCTGTAGCACAATTCAAAATGGTATGGCACCGGTATAACTTGAATTCATCGTTCACCGCATCAAGCCGCTCCCTTCTGTACTCATCTCGACTATCCATTATCCATCTGCAACAACAAAATAAAGACACTAGAATGTCAACAAATGTTTCAAGGGGGTCCTGCAATTCATGCAGAACAAACAACAAAAGAACGAAGCCCAAGAAATTATCATTTTATTCTCCGTTTCAAGACTACACAAGAAAGCAGATGAATTTGTTTTCAAGTTTCAGGAAGCATTGCCTATTTTTCATTCAAACGATCAAGTCGGAGCATCATAGAGGAAATACCAAGTCTCGTTTAAGATTGTAACAGGTCACAGGCACACATATCACATCCAAAGTAGGATTTTTGACTAAAGAGGGTGGAAGGATTGAGGGATAAATTTACCTATTAGCATGAAGAAGAGCCGCTGGGCCTAAATAAGATTCAGGATTCCACCAGTAGCTAGGGCAAGAAGTGCTACAACAAGCACACAAAATGCATTCATACATTCCATCAAGCTTCTTCCGATCCTCCTTACTCTGTCGATTCTCCTTCCCGTCCTCAGCCGGTGGGCTCTTCCTCTTCAACCACGGCTCAATTGATTTGTACTGATTATAAAAATTAGTCATATCCACAACCAGATCCTTGATCACGTACATATGGGGCAGCGGCGAAATCATAGACGTCCCGCCGGAAGATATTTTCGTCAAGCACGCTAATCCATTACTGCCGTCAATGTTCATCGCGCACGAACCGCAGATTCCCTCACGACATGAGCGACGGAAGGTCAAAGTAGGATCGATCTCATTCTTTATTTTGATCAGAGCATCAAGAACCATCGGACCACAGTCCTTTAGATCAATCTCGTAGCTCTGCAGCTCGGGTTTCTGCGGCGAATCCGGACTCCATCGGTAGATCTGGAAAATCTTAGGCGAAGTCTCAGATTTCGCCTTCGGCTCCGCTTGCTGCGCCGATGCTTCAGAAGCGTGCGGCCTTGCAAGAACCACTCTTGCCGCCGGCGCCAACGACGAAGACCGGGAAATCGCTCGCCGGACTAATCCAGACGCCATTTTTTCTTCGGCACAGGAAAATGCACAATGGCACATTCACTTGATTTTATTTCAATAAGAATCAAATTAAATTTTATTTCAAAAAACCTAACATAAAACAGAAACCCAGGCCACTGGTTCAGCTCTGTAAACCCGGTTGAACCGGGTTTCACTTCCTTCGAGATGGATCCCGGCTAAGCCCATGCTTCTTCAGCAGTCTGATATACTGCCTCATGAGAGAAAACTTATTGGAGCCGAGGAAGTAAAGATATTCCCATGTGAAAATACCCGTTCTGTGAAGATCATCAAAGTGAAGCCTGCATCAATCACTCAACAGTTCAATCTACAAAAGAGTTGCTCATCAAAGTGATCCTTACAGGCAACAACAGCATGAGAACAGGCTACCTCACCCCATAGTTTCCCACAGCTTCTGCAGACATGATACCGACGTGGCGGCGACCGGAGATGACCTAAGCAACAACCGGGGCTTACATATCATCATAGGCCATGAAGGTGAAAAGGAATGCATAATGAAAAGTGGCAGTGGAAACCCACTGCAATACAACCATTTCTTTTATAGCAAAAGACCATCTTCATCATCCTTGCACGCACCCCACAGTAAGGTTTGTGAAACATAGGCTACAGAAAAATGCCTCCATCCAAGTTAAGTACCTTTTCACCTGCAATGGATCTGATTCTACTGTCTGCAGCTGGGCTGTATATTCTCAAATACTCTGCGGACAGGGTGTACGCACTCCCATCATCAAAATCAACCTCTACCTGAAGTGCATACTTCAAGTCACAATTCAACATACCATGAATACAAGAGCTACCACGTAAACAAATATACTACAGTATGTTAGGGTAACAATCAAGAGTACCAAAAATCGCCAAGAACCAAGCTGATGAACACAATAACAGTCTATTTCAAGCCTAAGAATAACCAATTGAAGCAACCGTTGAAACGGAGTCAATCGCAATCAAACCGAAGAGAGAATCGTAGCGTAGCTTACAGATCTCGGAGGCTGTAGAGCGAACTTTGTCAGGCGCGGGATCTGAGCAGCCGACCCGAAAACCCGAATTCCTCGCTCAACAATTCTCTTCATCTCACCTTACGTGGCTGACCAGCCTAACGAGGAAATCCGTCGCCCGCTGATCAACTTCCGCCGAACAGCGACTCCGGAGAGGAGACGCCGCTTCAATCAATTACGTCAGTGATGCATCGCCGGCTGCGGGCCCCATCGCTATAGAAATATTTTTTTTTATCAAATACAGTTATTAGAATCACTTTTTAAGAAATATTTTTTGAAAAATAGATTTTTAATTATTAAAATAATAGAAAATTCATTATACAAAATCGATACTATTTTGTTATCGATAATGATTGTATTGAAATGTTATGATTCAGGATTTCCATCTTGACATGAAGACGATTTATGATTTCTAAAATATGTTAGTATGATAGAATGATGTAAAATGTATATTATTTATATTTTCGAACCCAAAATATGTAGGGTCAAGCGTTTTGTTACGATATTCTACATTATTTACAAATAAAGAAGGGGATGTAATTAAATAAAATGGATACTCCTAATTATGTATAAGGTTTTTTTCCTCAAAATAAGAAAACATAAATTTATTAAGATTAAATGTACAAAGTAGATAATATCATACAAAATGAATATGGGTCATGATATTTGGTATCAGAATCAAACGCATTCTCATGTTAATGATAGAATAAGATGACATTTCATGAAAACAACAAACGAGTGAGAAGATGTATTTTACTCATTTTCTTCAAAATGAGTAACTATATTGTATAAATTCATGAAATAACTTTTTAAGAAATAAAATAAATTCATGAAGATTAGATATTCAAAACTAACTATATTGTATAAGTGTAGACCGTTACTAGATGTCATTAGAGCCAAATTAAATAATCGATTAGATATTGAACTATCAAATCAAAATGTTCACCCTCCCTGTTGTTGAGCTCTTTGTTTTTTTACAATTCTTGAGTTCTCATATACATGGAGTATGACCTCCGGTGGAGATCAGGCTTGCCTGGATCGTACAGTTTTGGGTGGCCGGGGGCCGAGCGCGCCGGCGTCTATTGTAGCACCGAACATTTCTGCTGATAGAATGACGGCATCATAGGCTTTGGCCGAAAGCCTGAGGCCTTCATTCAGAGCTCTCAGATGCAGTTCATATGCGAGCCTTGGCTTCCCATCTTTTGCCAGAGCCGGGATCAGCATCTCGTAGGTGATCTCATTGGGAGCTATGTTCTGGGCTTTCATACGCTGAAACCATTCATATGCTGAACTCCCACGATCTGTCCTTGCAGAAGCACTGATTATGGCGTTGAATGTGACAACTGTTGGCTGAATTCCAAAGCTGGACATTTCCCTGATGATGGAATCCACAATCTCGAATTCTCCCAAGCAAGCATGAACAGAAGCCATGATTGTGTAAGCATATAGATTTGGCTCAACTCCCATTTTCTTCATGTGTTTCCATACTTGAATGGCTTCATCGTAAAGCTTTCCTTTCTCTAGAGCACTGAGAAGCGCCCCGTAGGAGATAATCGTTGGCTTTTCTCCGTTTTCAACCATTCTGTTGAATATCTCAATGGCGGCTGAGGGTTCAGCAACCTTGGAACAGGCGAGGAGGACAGAGTTCCATTCCTTGCTGCCTGGTTTCAGACCTTTTTCCTCCATTTTGTTGAGAAGCTTCACTCCCCATCTCCAGATTCCTTTCTTTCTTGCTGCAGTAAGCAGAATGTTGAAATGGGAAACGATCAGTTCATACGACATGTTGTTTGGCTTTGGCCCTCTGTCCAACATATCCTCATAGATTTCCAAGGCTGCCCACCATTTCTTAGCCTTCCCCATTAACCATATCACATGGTTGCAGACAGATAAGCTGATTTCCATGTCCATTTCCCTAATCCTAAGATACAGTTCTTTAGCCACAGCACTGTGTTCTTGCTGTGTACACGCCCATATAAGCTTTTCGAGGCCCTCACGATCCAGTGCCAATCCAGACTTATCCATTTCTTTCAGAAGTTTGATCACCTCAGTGCTCAAATTCTCTTTTCCCACAAGCCAACGCCGCATCACTTGATAGCAAATACGGATGGTGAAATCTTCAAGCTTGGGGTATTCATAATCCCATTCTCCATCATCTCCCTTCACAACTTCACCATTGCAGTAGCGTTTTCTTGTCTCCACAAAAAACGCCAAGGCCCCAAATCCATCCTCCATTCTACGATAAGCATTCAAAACAGTAGAATAAGATGCAGGAGAAGGAGCTATACCTTTCATCTGCATCTCATGAAAAAGCTCAACAGCCTTCAGTTCTTCTCCTTGCTCTATGTAAATCCCCATCAAAATGTTGAATGTCACAACGTTCGGATGAACATCCTCGGCTGCCATATCTACCATTAGCTCCTCAACATGATCAGCTTTTTCTGCTCGTTTCATTGCCCCCAAAAGGCTGTTGTAGATGAAGAGATTCGGCTTTAAGGAAGCATCAGTATCTTTTCTTTTTCTCCTAAGCCATTCAAAAACCGCCATTGCTGATTCTAGCTTCTTTTCCCTTCCCAAACCACAGATCACAGTTGAATAAACCTGCAGGGGAAGGATGATGTTACCCCCAAGAAGTTCTTCAACATCATCAGCAGTTTGAGCAGTCTGCAGCTTCATCCCAAGCGCACGGACATCAATTCTAGCAGAATCCCCAGTCCCAGAATCTTCCCCACCTTCCCCTTCAACATCCCTATCATCCAAACACGCAACATCACTTCTTTGGGAATCATCTTTTCGGCCTGACTGTGATTCTTCATCATTCAAACCGGTGGAAACGGAAAGCGTCTCCATTGCCCATGTCAAGGAAAACGAAGCAAGAGAACCTTTCTTCGGATTCGACAACAAACCAACGCAACCCATTCGATAAACAGGAAACAATTTGCCTTTCAACTCAAGTTTCCTGCAACACCCACTTCGAAAACCGCCGAAACATCTTGATAACACTTTTCCTGAATCCCCAAATGAAGTAACCGACAGTACTTCCAAATCAAAACCAGGTATCAACGAAGAATGCATACACCCACACTCACGGCCAACAGCAAAAGCTTGCATTTTTTCTCAATATCAATACCGAGAATAGGAATTCGAGAATCCAAATCCTCCCACCAAGATCAAACTCGGTGACGAATTTCCAATCTCCAGAGTCCAGGACATGGAACTCGAACCTCGAATAAGCAGAAGCTCAAACCAGCTGGATATGATGAAAAGTTTTACAGCCATTCAAATCATTCCGTACCAATCTTATTGGGCCTTAAAATTTGGACTCATTGGGCGTCGGCCCAATTTCAGGATTACAATCATTATCCAATATTTAATCACCTTTTGGAAAATTAATTATTTGCTAAAAAAAACTAATTCTTGATTTAATAAAATAAATTTAAAATATTTATCTCACTTACTATTAAAAAATTAATTTTAATTTTATTATATTTTAAATATCTATTCTACAAGAATTATTTTTAAAAATACTTTAAACATGTATCCATTCTTATTTTATAATTTTTTTTGTTTGGAGAATAATAATTTTATTATGATGCACATATATGATCACTTAAAAATATTCTAAATTAACAATAAAATAATATCTAATAAATATTTAAAATAAATAATATTGTGTAAATCACAAATTCCAAACTCATGGCCGTTTGGTTAGATACGGAGAAGTACCCGTTAACTTCCCAACGGTTTTGCGCCCAAAGAGGGAAATTGGATTCGGTTGAAAACTAAGGAAGAAGAAGGTGCGTTGCTTCTAATTCAAACAACGAAAAGGGGAAAAGATCTGATCTTTGATCTCTTCAAGTATAAAGTCGCGCCCTTTGCATTATGCAGAAGCAATCCGTTGCTGCATTTACCACCCCAGCTACCATTTTGTTGGAACAACCTCGAGGAGAAGAAGCAATGGAAGTGGCCATGGTGGAAGCACTCGTAAATGGTGGAAGAGAAGATCGGATAGTGGCAGCCAGAGAGATTGGAAAACTCGATACGAAGCAGCGACGAAAACTAGTCGAAAAGGGAGCTGTGCCTCCCCTGGTTTCCCTGCTTGCTGCTGTAAATGACTATGAGTGTGCTGAGGCTGGACTCTTTGCTCTGCTCAATCTTGCATGCGGCAGTGAAAGGTTGTGTCTGATAGAATATACAGATACAATGACTAGGGGAAAAGATAATGGTTTTCATGTGATATTTGCAGGAACAAGTTATGTATAGCGAAGTGTGGAGCCATACCAGCTGTTCTGAAGATCATTCAGTGGCAGGATGAATCATTGCTGGAGCATGCTATGGGAGCTTTGCTAATACTTTCTTCTTGCTCAGAGAACAAGCCGATTATCGTGTCATCTGGGGTGGTTCAGTTTCTGTTTCAGCTCCTGCTCTCCAAGTTCTCTCCTGGTAATAGCATCAGTGATCAGGTGAAGCTTGATATAATCTCTACTCTGCAAAACCTATCCACTGCACCAGAATTTCCCCTGGTTGCGGATTCTGGAGGTGTGACTGTGTTAGAACATGTGATTCTTGGAAGTGAGAAATCCTCTGCATTGGTGGAGAAGGCAATAGCCTTGCTTGAATCCATCGTTTCTGTATCAAATGTAGCCCTGCAAAAGGTGAAAAAGCATACCTTTCCTGTTTTCCAACTTTCAGGATGGAGGGAAGAAGCTGACGCACCTTGAATATTGAAAAACAATACAGGTATCAGAATCCCAAGCCATGATCCGTGCATTGGTTGAGGCAGTCGAGGATGGAACGAGGGCGTGCAAGGAGCACGCTGTGGTGATTCTTATGCTGGTATGCCAGAGCTGCACGGAGAGATATAAAGGGGTGATTCTAAAGGAAGGAGCAGTGCCGGGACTACTCCAACTGAGCGTGGATGGCACAAAGCATGGAAGAGACAAAGCAAAAGCATTGCTCCGCCTGCTTAGAGATGGCCACAAAGGTGGAAACTCAAGGTCACATCATTCAAAGAAGGTGCAATTAGAACAAGTTATGAGCCAGATAGAATATGAAGGAAGGAGTGGCTCCACAATTCAAACGGTGAAGGAGATGCTAGCAAAACTGAGAACATGATGACAACCAGAGATGATCCACGAAATACAGGCGCAGGTAGAGATGTCTAAAGTGTTGATGTATCACTAAAAACAGCCGCATTGATGAAAACGTGTAAGATTTAGAAACAATCCTTTCCAAAAAGGGATCAGCTTATCATATTACCAAAACCAAGTTAGGAGTCATGATTTCTTCTTTCTGTTGCAGAAATAAAACAACAAACTGATGTAAGGAGCCTGTCCCATGTTTTTGCAGTCGGCATTCTAGCTCATGCATATAGAATTCTGCTATAACAATCAAAAGGGGAGAATTATCAGGGCTGATAAAGCAAACCTTCCAAACGCATTTTGAGAATGTACCTTCCTGTGGACAGTACATCCAATCTCTTCTCTCTCGGATAGTGCTTCCCTCTTAGTAGCTGATACCGGTGTGTTACTACAGTTGGCCTTCTATTGTCACACTATCCCAACACTGCATGTTTTGTCGAAACAATCCATCCAGAAAGGTAACTAGCATTCCAAGTATGGGCATAGGAACTCTGCAATCTTATGACTATTTTCAATGTCATGCAGATAGCGAAATGGTAATACTCCATAGCAAATTCGCAATATAGGAAAAAGGGAGATACCCTCCAAAGAACGCATCTTTACATGAAAGCCTAAATGCTACAGATTTCCCAGTTAACAAAACCCTGCGCCAAATACAAAACACCGATTTGGCTTGATTCAAATGGGCAATGGAATCGAATCTTACAAGGGAGGAAGCGCCGATCCATGGTTCAATTCTTCTTGGACAACGCCGGTTTCTTTCCCCGATCACCGGAAAATTTCTCTCCCTAATCCGTACATCACGTGCGAGCACGTGCCATGATGATTCTTCAATTTTGAGAAATGAATTAAAAGGAAAAAGACGGATAAATGCTGAGGATTCTCATGAACTCCGGTTTCATTTCATCGGCAAATGGATGGTTTCACTATCAGTAGCTCGTCTCCGATTCAGTTCTTCAAGCAGCCCCTCTCTCATTCCCGTAGGTTATCTACGTTGAATCCCCCGTCTCGAAAACCCAGAAAAATCTCGATTTTTGCTTCCAAAGATGAGCCAGATCTTGATGAGTGGGATCGAATGGAACTCAAGTTTGGAAGAATGATTGGAGAAAACCCCAAGCTCACTATGGCAAAGGTAAACTTACTTTCATGTTGATTGTTAGTGCTATAGGGAACGCGATGAAATGTAGTCAGTACAGAAGAGTTTTTGGATTTTCAGGTGATGGGGAGAAAGTTGTATCCAGGCATGTCGAATTTGGAAATTGAGAAATTATTACAGAAAAGGAAGGGAAAACCACTGCATGAAGACATAGAGGAGGTTCCATTTGATCTCCCTGGCAGAAAGAATCCTGAAACATCGATGCAAGGCTTAAACTTGGTTCGGCCAAGTCTAAAAAAGGGAGTGAAGTTTGAGACAAGCAGTGAATCGTTTGACACAGTGGGAAGCATCTCTAACATTCCATCAGAAGGAACTCCTAAGGAGAGTAACAATCGTGCTCCTGATATCAGTTTGCGAAAACCCAGCAGATTTATTGAGGATGATGGGATGAATGAGAATTCGAGGCTTGGCTTGAAGCCTAATCCACCTATTAGAGTGCAGAACGATGTGCAGAGGGAGAAGATTAGTGATGTTACATTGTTGAAAAAGCCTGAGTTTCAAAATATTAGACCTGAACCCAGCAAGAAGGATGGTGATAATTCTTTCCCAGCAGTTGATGAAGCGTCTGCAATGGGTAATCAGACTTATTTCTCTAAAGATTGTTTTGATCTTGAATGCACTAGGCCACATTTTCATGTATGTGTTTCTGTACCTATTCAAGAATTGCAGACTCAGTCATTGCCTGTTGGGGGAGCATATGAATCCGCCAGTCCTGCTAGAATGACATCTGCAATGCCCATGGATACTCTTCTAAAGGGAAAGCCCAAAAGGTATTGCTTTGTTAAACATATGTAGTTGTAACTCTTTATTTATTTTACCATCAAACTATGTTGCAGATTTGACCAATATGAGAAACCAAAAGATCAAAAAAATGGAGAGGGAATTTCTTCTGGGAAGTACAAAAGTTTGGAGTATCCATTAGAACTTGAAAAATTTGTGGGGACTTCAGCTATCATGGTTCTCTATCACCTGCGGTTATTATATACATTCTTTATCTGGAGGAGTCTATTTAATTGTTTCTTTTCAGGAAAATGAGGAGAATGATTGGGCTAAGGCAGATGAGCTGGTTAAAACCGGTGGAAGAGCTGACGTGGAGCTGATTAGCTCGAGTATTAAAGGATTCGTAGTGCGTTAAATTTCTATAAGGTTTACAAGTGTCAATTCCTTGTTTAACATTGTATCATTCTGAAATTTTCAAGTTCTCTTTGTTTTCAGGCTTCATTCGGTTCTTTGATAGGATTTTTACCTTATCGCAATCTATCTGCAAGGTGGAAATTCCTGGCCTTTGAATCATGGTTGAGAAAAAAGGGATTAGACCCTTCAAATTACAGACAGAGCCTTGGTGTGATTGGAAAATATGATGCTACTGCCCTTCTAGACAACATGGAGCATGAGGAAGATGGGGTAGTTGTTGATAGCAGCCATGCTACAGTAACACCTGATATGAAGCTTGAGGAACTTCTCAAGATCTATGACCTTGAGAAAGAAAAATTCTTATCATCTTTCATTGGTCAGGTTGGATTAGAATTACCATTCTAGACGAGATTTCCACCTGTATTCTCTGTTCTTTATATTCTTCCCCTATTTACAGAAAATCAAAGTGGGTGTTCTGTTGGCCAACAGAAATTCGCGCAAGCTAATATTTTCAATTAAACCGAAGGAGAAAGAAGAATTGGTTGAAAGAAAGAGAGGTCTCATGGTTGGAATACTTTCTTACTGCATACAGTAGTTTTCTTTTTGATAGCATGTTATTCTAAGATTTATCCATCTTCACTGCAGGCACAGCTAAGTGTTGGGGATATTGTCAAGTGTTGTATTACAAAAATTACATACTTTGGTATCTTTGTGGTGGTAAGACAGAAATCTACATTGGGGATGTAATTTATTTCTACCCTGTGATAAATTTAGTTAATCTGGGTTGCTTATTGTATAGTAGCCCTCTATTTGATGTGATTCTGTTCATCCATGTATTAGGTACAAGGTGTGCCTGCACTCATTCATCAGACAGAGGTTTCTTGGGACGGCAACTTGGATCCTTCTACATACTTCCAAGTTGGTCAGGCATGCACCTCTTTTCCTTTCAAAATTTTGTGGTGTTTCTTTCAAATTGTAGCTAAAATAACTACTTTCTGAACAGATTCTTGAGGCCAAGGTTTATCAGCTGGATTTTGCACTTGAACGAATATTTTTGTCCCTGAAGGAAGTTACTGTAAGTTTCTAAAAGGCAATAGCATAATTCTTTCCTTGTGAAACACTTGATGAAATGAAAAGTACTAGAAAAAGAGCCCCATCTCTATCTCTTTTTGCGTCACAGCCAGATCCCCTGATGGGGGCCTTGGAAGCTGTCATTGGAGACAAAAGCTCCATCGATGGTGGGCTTCAAGAAGCAGAGAATGATACTGAGGTTGTCCAGTGTAAAGAACTAATGATCAAAACAACATAGCACTTCCAATCTTGTTTCTCATCCTGGTTTTTTCTCATGATTAACCAGTGGACTGATGTGGAATCACTTATGAGAGAACTAGAACAGTTTGAAGGAATCCATTCTGTCTCCAAGGGACGCTACTTTTTGAGCCCCGGTTTGGTACCAACTTTTCAGGTGAATCTCTTGAGTCCATAGCCTGTCTAGTCTTTGAATCTCAAAACCATGAACCAAATGCCAAGGATGATCTTTTGCTAGCCTCAACTGGAATGCTGACATATTTTCAAGCACAAACTAATGATGCATAGCTCCCTGTGGCAGGTATACATGGCTTCCATGCTTGAAGATCAGTATAAACTTCTCGCTCGTTCTGGGAATCGAGTACAAGAGGTTCGACTTCCGTTCGTCGTCGTGTTTTCGCATATATTTCGACTGAAGGTAACCTCATTTAGCTGCGTGATTTGCCTCAGGTGCTTGTTCAAACTTCCCTGTGCAAAGAAGAACTCAAAGCAGCTATCATGACATGCACTAACAGAGTCCAGTGAAGGCTCTGTTCCAGAAGAGGCATTTTTCCCAGGTGCTCTTGGGGTTCATGTAAACGCAGTGTTGTAGAAGGCGGATAATATTGTATTTTAATTTATATATAAACGCAAATTATAAATTAAAACACATAAAATAAATAAAATGTTGGATATTTTCACAGGCATAAGCCGGGTTTTGCGCTAGAGACGTTAAACCCCAAAGTCTTCATAAACCCAGCGTCGAGTGAGATCCGATGTTGGCTCTCCGCCTCAGTTACCGCTTGCGGCCGACCGCCATGACCATCGCCGCCGCAGCGACGAGTTCGTCGTGTTATACCGCGAGTACTAGCCCTAAAGTGGCGTATTGCGGTGATTTGAAGCTGCGCGGTAACTGTTTTTTTGGTAACAGACTTTCTTTCTCCAGTCGCGGTCGTAATGATTCTATCCGATGCTTCGGTACGGCCGCTGTTGAGAAAATTCGGGTGAAGAATCCAATCGTTGAAATGGATGGTGAGCGCTTGAGGGCTTTGCGTTGACGAAGCTAGGAGTCTTTGATGTTTACGCGTTGTTTTCTCTGATTCTAGGTGATGAAATGACGCGAGTGATATGGAAAATGATTAAAGACAAGGTGAGGATGCGGGGATCTTCTTCATTCATGATGTTGTTATTCTATTCCTCATTTTTTCGCGTAGTTTCTTTTGTCTACTGTAGTTGATACTTCCAAATCTGGAGTTGGATATCAAGTACTTTGACCTGGGAATACTGAACCGGGATGCCACGGATGATAAAGTTACCGTTGAGAGTGCTGAAGCAGCGCTCGAGTGAGTTCATCTATTTTCTCTGCTTCTATTCTGGGTATTTGTTTGGAACTTACAAGCATTTGTTGCATAACGGCATACATACGTGATCTTTGAGGTTATTTGACATTTTTGTAATGTTATATGTATTCTTCAAGGTACAATGTTGCAATAAAATGTGCTACAATTACTCCAGGTTGTTATCTTTTCTTGGCTGTCTCGAGAGTGAGAAGTTCATAACTAATATTTCTTTTATGGAATATATATTTCATCAGATGAGACGAGAGTCAAGGAATTTGGGCTGAAATCCATGTGGAGAAGTCCTAATGGGACTATCAGAAATATATTAAATGGTCAGATTTATCATTAGATTATTTGTGCCTAGTGAAACAAGTTCCGCTGTTGTAATGACATCGATACCAAAATTTTGTAGGAACTGTTTTCCGTGAGCCTATTTTGTGCAGAAACATTCCCCGTATTGTTCCTGGTAACCACTGCTCCAAAGCTTTTAAGATAGAAACCTGTTGTTCAGCGCAGACCTAGGGTGTCGTGACTGAGTTGTGTTGTGCAGGATGGAAGAAACGCATCTGCATCGGCAGGCATGCATTTGGTGATCAGTACCGTGCCACAGATACACTTATAGATGGACCTGGAAAACTTAAAATTGTTTTTGGTGAGTTTGTAGCTTGTCATTATCATGAATATACATCTGTAGGATCCATTGCTTAGAAGGATGTTTCGGTATACTTCACAGAACCAGATAATGGGAGTGGACCTTTAGAATTGGATGTGTATGATTTTAAAGGACCAGGAGTTGCCCTTGCTATGTATAACATCGACCAGGTATACTAGTTTATTTACGGTCCTTGTAATTTCCTGAATGAGGTTACATCCTACACATTCTTTTCAATGATTTATAATTTTTCCTAAATGCGGGTGATACATACCAGTCTATAAGAGCATTTGCGGAATCATCAATGGCAATGGCCTACAATAAGAAGTGGCCTCTGTACTTGAGCACAAAGAATACAATTCTAAAGAAGTATGATGGCAGGTGATAGATTTGTATTCATCTACTTCGTAACATTTCACCATCTCCTGTGATGACTAGCAATCATTGTATCCATGCCACCATTATCATTATTCTTTCAGGTTTAAGGATATCTTTCAGGAGGTTTACGAAGAAAAATGGAAGGAAAAATTCGAGCAGAAATCCATATGGTCCTGCTCTGTGACGAAACTAATCTTAATGCAACCATTCTATCAACAGAAATCCATATGGTCCTGGTCTGCTTTTTCAGGTATGAGCATCGGTTAATTGATGATATGGTCGCGTATGCAGTGAAGAGTGAAGGTGGATACGTTTGGGCCTGCAAAAACTATGATGGAGATGTACAAAGTGATTTACTTGCCCAAGGTACTCATTTGAAATGTCATCCAATTCATTGTTCATAGTTCGGCTTATATACATACATATGCCTTTCACAGGATTTGGATCTCTCGGTCTCATGACCTCGGTTCTGGTTCGTCTTCACACGTGAACCTTATCTCCCCTTCCCCCTCTCCTTTGGCGTCATAAAACCTTCCCTTCCCGTGTAGTTATCTGGTGACGGAAAGACATTAGAAGCAGAGGCAGCTCATGGGACTGTAACCCGACACTTCAGACTGCATCAGAAGGGTCAAGAAACCAGTACCAACAGTATCGCCTCTATATTCGCTTGGACACGAGGATTAGCACACAGGTGAGTACTCTCAATCAGCATGGCTAACAATTTGATATGCACAAGTATTTATCTACTATAATTTGTCGATAACCTTCACTTGCACATCATCTGTACCAGGGCCACGCTTGACTCTAACGAGGAGCTCTTATTTTTCGCTCATGCCTTGGAAGCTGCATCCATAGAGACCGTAGAATCCGGAAATATGACGAAAGACCTCGCTATCTTAGTTCATGGCCCCAAGTATGTTTTTTCCCATCTCTCCTATTTTCGGTCTGGTTTACTGATTGTACTCACTGCTCGCCATGTTTACAGGGCTTCTCGAGAGTTTTACTTGAGCACAGAGGAATTCATTGATGCCGTTTCACAGACTCTCCAGCCTAAGCTCCATGCGCCCCGGGCTGTTTAATGTTTCATAGCGGCCCAGGCAATAAACTGAAAAGATTGTATTCAATAAAGAAAGACCATATTCAGAGTACGTATGACCAGCGGGCTCTATGTATCTAGACGAAATGGTGGCCTTGTGGGGGTCGGGGTCCGCGAAGGGAAATTCCTTCCGGAAAGAATGTTATTTAAAAAAGTGACTGAATCATGTTCTTTAAGAAAGTGTGGACGACAAATCTTTTATGACAGAAATATTTTTTCATTAATTGAAATATTGGAAATGCCAATGTTTTTGGAAGTTAATGAAATAATGTTATATTCGTGTGCGGGCCCATGATGACGCAATCAGTGACGCGTGTAGCTACTATTTCTGCGGTGATTGGAGCTGATATTTCTTCTATAAATTGGGAAGCGCTGAAGGACTCGGAGAGAGACGTCGGGTAAGGTAATCGGATATGGCGTTGGAAAAGGTTAAGGAGCTCGTTGACTCGAATGCTGTCGTCGTCTTCAGGTTCGTTTATCTTTCACCTTTGAAGAAGCTACTCTTTGCGCTTCGATTTCTTGTATAGATTTGCTTGATTTTCGTTCGCGGTTTCTGATTCGAGAAATCGAAAGCCTGGCGATTCATTTGGTGATTTTTGAGTTTTGTATTTGGTTACGGTGATTTGTGAGATCTGTATTTGGTTGCGGTGACAGCAAAACGTACTGTCCTTTCTGTGTGAGAGTGAAGAAATTACTCACCGATGTCGGAGCTTCCTTCAAGGCTGTGGAACTCGATATCGAAGGTTCTCGTTTCAGTTATCGTAGATCCATGAATTTTCTTGTATAAATTAAGTCAGCTCAGTAATTGATTAGGTATTCCGTTCCTCTGTTTGTCGATGCGTAAAATTCGCATGCTAAACTGGTTTCTGAGTTATAGGAGACGGAAGTGATATTCAGGCGGCTCTAGCTCAATGGACCGGGCAGCGCACTGTACCGAACGTGTTTATTGGCAAAAAGCACATTGGTGGCTGCGATGGTAACGCGATTTGGCATACTTGCATCTCCGTTTCCGTTTCTAATAACAACCAATATGATACCTGCGCTCGTAGCTTCTAGTTGTGTTGACAACAGACTGACATTTTGCTCGTTAGCCTTGTCTCTGCTTCCTGAGAATGTGTTTCCTTTTACTCAGATCCTGATCATTTGACACTGTTTACAACGAATGTTTTTCTGACGCCATTTGTAATTCATCTGCAGCAACAACAGCCATTCACAAGGAAGGAAAGCTAGTCCCCCTGCTAACCGAAGCTGGAGCTCTTGCTGTTGCCACAGCTGCCATCTGAAATAACGTCATCTTCAATGTCCTGAAGTTGTGCTACTCCGTGTTTCTCCCTCCCGCCTTCAATTACTATCAACACCAGATGCTTCGTGTGGTCGTGTTCCCGTGAGGATCCTTTGTGTTTCTGTCTTTGCAGCTAGAACTTCATAAATGCTCTAACACCAAAACCCGAGCAAAAGCACTTCAATGACCTAACATGAACCCCAACGGAAACAAGAACAACGATACCGGCTCGCATCCTGCAAGTAGACCAGTCACGGGCCTGTAAACCAACCAAATGCGAAGTCCAACGGGCCTAAAATGGGGGTAGTCCATTTTCATTCATATTTTGCGAATAAAGAATCTTCTATCTAATAGGTTTTTCTGACCACTCAAATTTGTGTGAGTGACATCTCTTAAGTACCTGTTTTGCCTAACCCAAAGTTTGCTGGCGTACACTTGTTTGCATTAATGCTGTAAAAATGGGTTGCACTTTTTGAATATTTTTACAATCAATTTAACGAATTCAATAATTTAAATAAAGTAAATCCATCTTTAAAAAATTAATTATCCAATTTTTAATCGAATCAATGATTTTAAAACAATGATTTACGGTATTATTTATTTCGAATATAAAAATTTTAATATTTTAATTTTTAGTATATGTTAATATTTTAATTTTATTTATTTCGAATATAAAAAGGAACACCCTCTTAGAAACATAAAATTACTCCGTGCATCCCCGGTCTCTTATGGCGTGCACGCAGCCGAAAGCGAATGCCGTACAGAGAAGACGAGAGCCACCCAATGCTTACCCCATCCAAACACAATTAAATATGTTTGCTCTCCTCCTATCACTCACCTATATAACACACACGCCATGTGTGTCATCCTTGCTGTCATCCCTCCAGTCAGGAAAAAGTAAAGGAAAATGGTGGGAGACAAGAGCCTTGTGAGGGAGGTGCTCGCCTTCGCTGTAATGATCATCGCAGAATGCACCAACGTCGGCCAGAGCACCATCTTCAAGGCCGCCGTCTCCGCCGGCCTCAGCCACAATGTTTTCATGGTCTACTCCTACGCGACCTCCGCTCTGGTGCTACTCCCACTCTGCTTCCTCTTCCAGAGGTGAGTCAATACTCTCTTTCTGTTCTTGTTCTTCTTTGTTTGGGTAATTGACTGTGTGTTTGCTGCAGGAATAAAGGGCTTCCTCCGCTGAGTCCTCTTCTGCTGGCGAAATTCTTCCTCGTTGGAGCTCTTGGGTATTGTTTCGGATCGTAGATTGTTTTGTGGGAAAGATTTCGTTTTTTGAAGTGGGGTGCTCTTTGTTTCTTCTTCAAGGTTTGCAGCGCAGTACTTTGGGTATAAGGGGATCGAGTACAGTAATCCTACTCTGGGTTCTGCCATGAGTAACATCGTCCCTGCTGCTACTTTCCTCCTTGCTGTCCTTCTCAGGTTCCCTTCTTCTTCTACTTCTTCTTCTGGTTTGTGTGTTTTCTGGGTATGATTTGTGATGGGTTTGTCTTCCATGGCAGAATGGAAGCTCTGAGGATAAGAAGCTGGACCAGTCAGATCAAAATTGCGGGGACGTTAGTGTCTATAGTAGGAGCCGTTGTGGTGGTTCTGTTCAAGGGCCCGATCCTGATCGATCCGCATCAAGCCGTATACAGGAAGGCGGCGGCGGCGGCAGCGACCAGAGGAGCGACGGCGGACTCCGATTGGATCATCGGCGGCGGAATGTTAGCCTTGAGCTATCTAATTGGCACCGTATGGTACATCTGCCAGGTATACTGCACCCGCCCTTCGTCCCAGTAGTTGAAGTATTCGCCATTAAAACTCTACGATTGGTGGGGAATCGCAGTCCATGTTCGTGAGGGAATATCCCGGAGAACTGTTGGTCGTCTTCTTCTTCAATGTCTTCGCTTGCATCTCCGCCTTACCCTTCTGCATACCATCGGAGCCCAGGGCAGCGGCGTGGCGGGTTCCGGCGGATGTCCGACTCTGGTCGATCCTGTATGCGGTATGGTCCCATTACTTCGGAACCAACAATTCATCCCAAATCACTAAACTTTCTTTTTCTCTTTTCCAGGGAGTAATCGGGACGGGATTTGGTATTTTAGTTCACACCTGGGCACTGAATGTGAAGGGGCCAGTGTATGTGGCGTCATTCCGGCCGCTGTCGATCGCGATCGCGGCGGTCTCCGGCGTACTTCTTCTCGGCGACAATCTGTATCTTGGATGGTAATGGCTCTTAACCGAATATTTTCATTGCCGCGAAGTTCCACAGTGTGACGTTCTTCTAACCGCTACTGAATGGATGTTACACAGCGTGATCGGATCCGTCGTCATCTCCATCGGATTCTACATGGTGGTGTGGGGGAAGGCCGGGGAGAAGACGGAAGACGAGTTTGAAGTCCCATCGCCGACGAACGACACGGCGGATGAGCACACCCCTCTTTTGAGTAGCCGAAAGCAAAGCTCGCCGCCGGTGTAACCCCCGCCGATCCTCCGAGCGACCTGATTGCTTTTTGTTCATAATTTGTCAACTATGAATACGTCACGACGCATTCATGTCAGTTATTAGAATATCCAAAATAGTAATAAAAATTACATATTTCTCTAAAAAGATAATTACAAAATATTAATTTATTGAGTTATTACACACTCATATGTCCCCTACACCATGTATTATTGATTCACTAAACTCCAAATCAAATAAGATATGAAATCAAATATAACATTCGATTTAGGTTTCGAAATCAAATTTCTAATGCGAATTCAAACCATAATCGGAACCAATAAAAAAAAAACTTAAATCTTAAAAACTGAAACATAAATTGAAACTTTAAACCTTAAGTAACCTTCAATAAAAGTATCTCTAAAATTAATCTATGAAAACAACTAATTTTATTATTCATTTATAGGATATTTTGGAAACTAAAAGTTAAAAAATAGAATATTTTACAAATAAAAATAGATAAGATATTTTAGCAAAAATAGGTGATATGCTCATTTTATGGATGGGGATGTAAGGAATAAAGCGTTTGATTGTATTTTGCAGGTAGATTTACTTTAAAAAAAGACTGAACTCATTTTTAGATTTAATCACACATTTTATAGTAATTTTTTTATAATGGGTTAAATTGATTATAATAATTTTGAATTATATTTTAAAATATTTTAGAACTGAAGAATGTAAAATTAAGACTTGAATGTTGAAAAAAAACGGTTAATATCATATTAGAAGAACATAAATAATAAAATTAGATATTAAAATCAAACTAAAAAATGTATACATCATAATGTTCGACATTGTTTACGAGCTAAGAAGGAAATAATATTTAAATATAAGAATTACATCATAATCTCATACGATATTTTTATGAGTAATTGAGAACATAAAATCATAAAGGTTGATTAAAAAAATAAAATTTGTTGTGGGTAAAATTGATGTACGATGGGGGGTCGATTTTAGGGTGATAAGTGCAAGATGAGAATATCACACTTAATTGCGTTTTTCACGGTTGGTTCGATTGAAATGAGAGTAAGCAAAGATTTTTACGTGGAAATCATCGAAAGACGGAAAAACCACAAAGCTATCAGAATTCGCCGGAAGAGATTTTCACTAGACCGAGGTGGCTAAAAAGAGAATACAAGTTGAAAAGTTCTCAAAGTTTACCCCATTTTCATCATAGTTACTTCTATTTATAGAAGAGCTTAATCTGACCGAATCCTGACGTCTGCAAATGTCGGTTGCTTTCTGTACCTGTTATACGATTTCGCTTTTAATATATTGACCGCCTGTTATGTCATAATTCAGCCGCTTTTCAGATTGTGTCATATGATTATACATGTCAGATTTAATTTATGACAGATATCGGTATGTCAATTGGTATTGTCCCATCGTAGTTACTTCTTGCAGCTTTTCAGAAGCGGATTAGACTTACCCACTTTATCCCCCATCAAAATTATTATTTAAATAAATTAAACACATTATTGAAATTTAATCATGAATAAAATATCATTTCATTTGGAATTGAATGGATCACTGTAAGACACGTGTTCAATGCGGTGAGGACCGGACACTGTGGGCCCGTGACAGGACTCGCGGGCATCTCTATTTTGACCTCATCCAACTGCGCCTTGTCGTTATCTCAACCACTTTTTGGCGCACGTGCGAAGCGTGAGCTGCGCTAAGCGACCGGCAGATTCCGGTTCCCGGTTCCCGGACCCTGATTCAGCCCACTCTTTTCTCGTCCCTTCAATGGGCTTCTTGGGCCAGATAATTATTATAATGAACTGGGCCGATCCGCAACAACCCGGACCAAAAATCCTCTGGGCTTGGCCCGGATTGTTGGTCTGGCCGGCGCATCCGGGATCTGTTAATTTTTCCAACTACACACGCGGTTTATCGCCACTTCAGCCGGCCGTATCCCTCCATGGATTCCGTTCCTACAATGGTGCGGTCCACTGTGTGGTAGATTAAGGTGATACTTTTCTTTGTCAGCGGGGAATGAACCGAAACCCCAGCTTAACTACCCATTTGAAGTTGGATCCTTTTTTTTGTTGTTTCCTGAAAAAAGGGGATTCATCGAAGAGGTTGGAGCGTACACACAAAAAGCAACCCAGCTGACTTTGGGCGTTGTCGCGGTTAAAAGGATTTGGGAGGAGCCCTAGGGCTTTAAAATTGAGGCGTTGGTTGGATTGAGTGTGTGGAATATAAAGCTTTGACTGCCATTAAAGTGTTTTCACATGCGCTTGGATCCTAAAGTTTGCATCTCAAAAACCCCTTGTGAAGTTCCAGTCTCCTTCAGTCTCTCTGGCACGCTTCAATTGCCCGACAAGATTTGGTGAATTGCTTTTTACGTTGTTGGCGCTTCTGGGTCGACGGAATTCCATCTGGGGTGCTCATCGTAAGGGTTTTCCATTCAGCTCCTAAAGTTTTCGTTTTTCTGTTCATGTTTCTGCCCTTGAACTTGGATTGAATTGCAATGTTTTAGATGCTAATTATTGTTTCTGGGTTCTTGTTTGCTCTAATTAATTGTGTTGTAATTTCTGTGAGTGGCTGTATTATTTCCTTGATTTTTCCCAGTGCGGTGGTTCTCTTGTATTGACTGAGAGAATTCAGATCCAATGTCGCAAGGCTACGCTGTTGAACTCTACTTTGATCCTGCCCTGGAGAATCAGGTCTTGAAAGCATGGAACATCCTGGCTAGAAGGCAAATCAGCACCGAGCTTCTGGATATTGAATCTCGGCCACATCTTACATTATTTTCTAGTCCTTTCATTGATATTTCTAAACTAGAGAATGTGTTGAGGAGTTTCGCAAAGCAAGAGCCTCTAGCTTTGTCCTTCTCTTCCATTGGGAGCCTCCCACATGACAATGGTGTTCTGTTCCTCTGCCCAACCCCAACATTTTCTCTCCTTCAATTCCATTCTCAGCTCTGCGATGGACTGAAGAAGGAAGGCGTTGACATAGCAGACGAATACCGCTCAGATTCCTGGATTCCTCATTGCCCTGTTGCCAAGGAAGTCCCAAGAGCTAGAATGGCTGATGCATTTGCTGTTCTACGCGATCTGAAGCTTCCCGTTAGTGGCTATGCGACAGAGATCTCACTGGTCGAGTACCCCCCGGTTCGAGAACTCCTCTCCTTCAACCTCGGCAGCCCTCATGTTTCTGAGATTTGATGCTTGCTTGCCTCTATGATGAACTGCCCTGATGTATTTGAACATTTCTCTAGCTGTAAAAATGATGGTGGCAAGTTCATTTCTTCTTCTTCTTCTTCCTACTGAAGTTGATGATGCAGGTACACCAACCCCTCCCCCTTTTGTGTTTCGTATTGCTTTCAGTCAGTAACATGACCTTCTTTTCTAATGCATCCTATTCTGGGGATGAAACCCAACCTTAAACCTTAAGCTCGCAACTTACACACTGTGAAAATGATCGACTGTAGTATCGGAATTCTAGCCAAATCAGTTCTGCTTTTATCTACAGTGAATGATGGTTCCTAGATTTCATGCTAATGCGTCCAGGATGATCTCCGAACGGAGAAACGAAAACATTGTACAGGTTCTACTGCGTGTTGTTACGGGTGGGACGAAGGTGAAAGGAAAGTCTAGCAGCCAACTACTGTTTCTACCAGAACCACATCGCAGCAGGTGCAAGATGGCTGGGAAGGTGAATCTGAATCTATGGGGTTGGTGGTTTCGCCGGGACGGCGCCCGCGACACCCTCGTGCTCCCCTTAATTAGCGGCAGCGCGCCCCCACACCCAACTTCCCTTTTCTCCTTCAATGTCGACCAACCTCAGAGTACCAGAAATAAATTGAAAGAAGAAGAGGAATAGAATGAATGAATGCTCTCCCCACTTTTACAACTGGAATCATGAATCGGGAGCTCAGTCAGATCTTCCCATTGCATGCGCAGCTGTGCTCGTTTTACCAAGTGCCATACGACTTTGACTTTTTTACAGGTGTTCAAGGGGAGGGGTGGCGTCTCCATGGTTTCCGGTTGACAATTTTCGCCGCCGGATAGGGACTCCGGCCGGCTGGAAAAAGTCCATTCTGCGTGCTTGAACCAGAGCACAAAACCAGCAGCATTGTCCTACTATTCCACCAACACCGCTTCCTCCACACCATCCAACCTTTGTGGTACATTCCTGTAAGATGAGCAAAATTTCTTTTATAAAATAAAATATTATAGATTATTTTAAATAGATGAATTTGTATTTTAATGTTAATTAAAACTAACTAAATAATTAATATAAACTAATTTATATTTTAAAATATCAATTTTCATTAAACATTATACTGATAATAGGGGTTATTCTAATTTTTTTTACAATCTATTTCTCAAAAGAGAAGAACGTAAAATCAAAAAGATTATATATTCGAAAAATACAAGAAAATATGTATGAAAATGAATAATATATCTCATTATCATCAATAGGATAAAATACATAAAAATAATTTTCGAACTTGATTAATATGTTAAAATACAAATGATTTCCGAACTTGAGGACAAACTCGTCAACTTCCAGTGCATATATTATGTGTATATGTACAAGTAGTCTATTGAGTTGCAATCTTGGATCTTACTAAGCAAATGTATTGAGTTACAATCCCCACTCCACCACCCAAAATACTTGATGAGATTTCAATGAAGCGTTTAATGGGTTTCTGTGGACCCCGCACGTGGTCCCCACGTGTTGATGACACGGTTGGCTTTTACTTACTCTCAACTATTTTTTTAATCACGATTAAGGTGAATAATAATAATAATATTTTCTTAAAACCAATTATTTTATTTATTAAAAAAACGTAATTAATTTAAAAATGCCGTCAGTGATCAAAGTGGAATTTTGGATGTGTTCTAAATTGGCGCCGCTATTCTATTTGATTGTTATGGTAAAGATGGGATTTTTTTCTTTTAATGTAGCGAGCAATGGCGTCTTCGTCCCATTTTGATTGTTCTGGTAAAGATGAAATTTTTTTTTCTCTGGGGGAAAGGGGATGTGGGAATGGAAGATAAAGATGAGGTACAGGTGAGGAGACAGGACACTAAAGATGGGCGTTGGTGGGGTGGGGCTGGATTTTGCTGTAATTAGTTGTCTCTTAAGGGTAGTTTTTATCCCACACCGACGATTCTGCGGTGAATTTTCCGGGATTCGGCCACCGCCATCTCATGGAAAATTCGCCATTAAGATGCGGAATCGGCGTGCTGGCCCAGTTCTACTACATGGGTGTTTGGTTAAAGCTCCTGAATTACTGTTGTGTAACACGGAGGGAATCATCTGGTTTTCTTCAGATCAATAAAATGGGATATGCGGATTTGCCGCTTCTCTATTCTTTCATGATTGTTCTTCTCTCCTTCTCTTCTTTTCCTTAACTTGGGAATTGGAATTGACAACTTGGTTTTCCGGCCTCCCCCCGCCCCCGTTTTTGTTCAAGATCTGGTTATGGTGGAGCAGAGCGTTGATATGATGGTTTGGTAGGTTGAGGTTTCTCTGCTGTTGTAATCGGAGATTACGATTCTGGGTTGTGGGTTTCCCGGCTTCTCCGATCACCAATGGCCCCCAACACTGTGGCCATCACTCTGGAGAAGCCTGAGAACTTTTCATTGATTGAAATGGACGATTCTAGTCCTCTATCCACTTCCCGGGAGAAGCAAAAAACCAACAGCCCCAAGCGATTAACTTGGGTTTTTCTCTTGAAAACCCAAAGAGCCTTGAACTTCGTTCCATGGCTGGCGATGAAGTCCTTTGGCGTTTTCGGGTCTATAAGGAAACGTATTTCTTCATCGAATAATGAAGAGGATCCTCGGTACAGAGGGAGACTGTACAAGTTTACAAAAGTGTTTTTAGCTATTTCAGTGATTGCCCTCCCTGTGGAGGTGATTGCTTTTTACAATAAGTGGGATTTGAGTATGATGAATCCATTGGAAGTTCAAAATCTGGTGCAGTGGTTGTACATGTCTTGGATGGACTTCAGAGCAGATTACATTGCTCCATTGGTAGTCACACTTTCCAGATTCTGCATTTTACTCTTCATGGTTCAGTCTCTGGATCGATTCATTCAATGCTTGGGATGTTTCTGGATCAAGTTCAAGAAATTAAAGCCTGTTATAGAAGAAGAAGAAGATATTGAAGATGAATCCAGGTACCCCATGGTGCTTGTTCAAATGCCTATGTGTAATGAAAGAGAGGTAAAAGCTGACACTCCTGGTTTCACTCTCTGCTTATGTTTGTTGTTCTTGGTCTGAAGTGCTTTCTTTTTTAAGGTCTATGAACAATCCATTGGTGCTGTTTGCCAGCTTGATTGGCCCAAGGACAGGTTTCTTGTTCAAGTCCTGGATGATTCTGATGATGAATTGGTACAGAAATTGATCAGAGAAGAAGTGATGTCATGGAGAGAAAAAGGGGTAAACATAATATACAGGCATCGTTTCATTAGAACAGGTTACAAGGCAGGAAACCTTAAATCAGCCATGGGCTGTGACTACGTAAAAGACTATGAATTTGTAGCAATTTTCGATGCTGATTTCCAACCAAATCCAGATTTTCTCAAAATGACAATCCCCCATTTCAGGGTATCCACCGAACCATCTCATTCACAGTACTGATCCACTAAACAAGCTTTCTTAAGGTCTTCCCTTCTGTTTTGATTCAGGGGAAGCCTGATGTAGGCCTTGTCCAAGCACGCTGGTCTTTTGTGAACAAGGATGAAAACTTGCTAACAAGGCTGCAAAACATCAATCTCTGCTTTCATTTTGAAGTTGAACAGCAAGTAAATGGCATCTTCCTTAATTTCTTTGGGTTCAATGGGACTGCCGGAGTCTGGAGGATCAAGGCCTTGGAGGATTCTGGCGGCTGGCTGGAAAGGACTACGGTGGAGGACATGGATATTGCCGTCCGGGCTCACTTGAAGGGCTGGAAGTTCGTTTTCCTCAATGATGTTAAGGTTCTCTGTGAACTGCCCGAGTCATACGAAGCATACAAGAAGCAGCAGCATCGTTGGCATTCTGGCCCTATGCAGCTCTTCAGATTATGCCTTCCCTCAATCATAACTTCCAAGGTATAACTTCCCAGCTAAACTTGCTTCCGAGTGAACTGGTTTTGAATCCTGTTCGGTCTCTGTGTGCAGATATCAGTCTGGAAGAAGGCAAATATGATCTTTCTCTTCTTCCTGCTGAGGAAGCTCATACTTCCCTTCTATTCTTTCACTCTCTTCTGCATTATTCTCCCACTGACAATGTTCGTTCCTGAAGCTGAGCTGCCTGCCTGGGTGATCTGTTACGTCCCCATTGTCATGTCCATTCTAAACATTCTCCCAGCACCGAGATCTTTCCCATTTCTGATGCCATACCTACTCTTCGAGAACACGATGTCCGTCACAAAGTTCAATGCCATGGTGTCGGGGCTTTTCCAGCTTGGCAGTGCCTATGAGTGGGTTGTAACAAAGAAGACTGGAAGAGCATCGGAGTCGGACCTGATAAGCCTCGCTGAGAGGGAGACGAAAGCTCTCCACGAAGAAAAGATTCAGAGACGCCTCTCGGAGTCAGGGCTTCAGACCCTGGGGAAACTAAATGAACAGAAGGCGCAAAAACCACCCCCTGTAAAGAAGAAAAACAGAATTTACCGGCAAGAGCTGGCGCTTGCATTGCTTCTGCTCACCGCCGCTGCTAGAAGCCTGCTGTCAAAACAGGGCATCCATTTCTACTACTTGCTGTTCCAGGGCGGGTCATTTCTAGTCATGGGCTTGGACTTGATCGGAGAACAGGTGAGCTGAAGACCCATCTGCACATGAAGCTTTTCCACAGCAGGCGAAGAAGACCGGAAAGTTAGCCGTCAAGATTTTCCATTCTTTTAACTGTACAATGATCACAAGTACCACCCCCCACCTCATTCACATCTGTTGCTTCCTCATACGTCAGGTATATAGATTTTGTTGTACCTTGTGATACTACCTGTACTAAAGCTTCACCTTCCGGCCGCCGGTGACGATATGAATGCCATTCAGATTGATTATACAGCTAGCTGCTATTCCTTTCACAATTTCTTCTCTACTCCTTGCTGTTCTACATGCTCGTTGATCCTTGAAAGGAGATCCGTCGTCGGGATTCCATACGACAGGTTTCAGTTGCATCGAAAAATTCATCGCTTTATTGCACTTCCTCCGTCTTCAAGAAGGAGCGAAGAAGTCCTTGCGGTAGCGGAGCAAGAGGAAGCTCACTGTGCAGCTCGTGGAATATGCCCACCAAGTGTTTGATAAAAAAGCATCTTGGGTGAATGCGCATGCAGAACACTGCCTGATTCTCCGTTACCAAGGCGCTTCAGGTACCTTAAATTAGAGAACTTGTTCTTTTAATTAGAAACGTGATAAAAAAAAGTTTGGATGATCCAGCTGTCGTCCTACTAGGATTGAAATTGGCAAAACGGTGGGGACCCACCGCCTGGCCACGTGGCGATTAGCGACGCATGGGCTCGTGATTGGCGGAGAGTTGGAATTACGGTGTTCTCACCCACACCATATTATAACTCACACGCGCGTTGGGGTGTTTACTGGTTTCTCTCACTCAGCTTTCACTGGAGGAAGGATCGGACCAGTTGCCGGAGTGAATGCAGCAACAATGGCAGCTCTGGTAGTCCTGCTGGTCCTCACGATTACCGGCGTTGGGATAGCCGTCGAGGCGGCGCCGCTTCTCACCACGGGCTACTACGCCAAGTCGTGCCCTAAATTCGAGCAGATCGTGCAAGAAACCACCACGAACAAGCAGATCGTCTCCCCAACCACGGCGGCGGCGGCTCTCCGCCTTTTCTTCCACGACTGCTTCGTCGGCGGATGCGACGCCTCCGTCCTCGTGTCCTCCACTCCATTCAACCTAGCCGAGCGCGATGCCGACATTAACCGCTCCCTTCCCGGCGACGGCTTCGATGTTGTCGTCCGAGCCAAAGCCGCGCTCGAGCTCGCTTGCCCGGGGGTCGTTTCCTGCTCCGACATCCTCGCGGAGGCCACTCGGAATCTAGTTGTGATGACCGGGGGCCCATTCTACACCGTGAAGCTCGGCCGGAAAGATTCTCTCACATCCCGCGCCGCTGATGTCGACGGACACCTCCCTCTCCCCACTATGGCGATGGATCAAATCATCGGAATCTTCCAATCGAAGGGACTCCTCACCGGCGAGATGGTAGCCCTAGTCGGCGCTCACACAATAGGATTCTCCCATTGCAAGGAATTCAGCTCAATTCTCTACAACTTCAGCCGGGCCATGGACTCGGATCCTGGTTACTACCCGGAGTTCGCCAGATCCCTGAGAACCGCCTGCGCCGATTACCACAGGAACCCCACACTATCGGTCTTCAACGACGTGATGACCCCCAACAAATTCGACAACATGTACTACAGCAACATCCAGAAGGGGCTCGGCCTTCTCGCTTCGGATCACGGAATGAACTCCGATCCCAGAACCCGCCCCTTCGTGGAACTCTACTCCAGGGATCAGAACGCCTTCTTCAAGGCGTTCGGAGCTGCCATGGAGAAGATGAGCGTCGTCGGCGTGAAGACCGGCCCCGCCGGCGAGGTCAGACGGCGCTGCGACGCCTTCAATAATTGAGCAGCGGCACAGAGGCAACTCTACTCCGGCGTCCATGGCAGCTGCCGCTAGAAGTGATTACAGAGTTCCCCACTCAAGCAAGACAGAGAGGTTAACAACCCCCAATGTGTGCTACATCAATAATTTCAAATTCTTTACGACTTAGTGTATGTTACTCGAGCATGGAGCACAGCTACATGAGTGATTAACAACAAGGTGGGTGTGACAATTGAATTCAGCATCCATCACATAGGCTTAGGAGCAAGCACATGAATGAGGCGCATTTATGACCCTTCGCTCTCGGTCCCATCCCCAAACCAAGGAAAATGCTGCTGCCCCAATATTCCCTCTAACTCCTAACTCCATTTAGAAAGGACCCATAGGCCACATGGGACCATGGTCGCGGTCTAGTTCCCAGTTTGCTAGGTTGAACAGGCTGCTATGAAAAAAATTGGAAACAAGGCACACTGAAAAGTCCTGAGCATTTGGATTTTAAAACTTGGCATCGCCATCAGCAAGACCAGGCTTATAACTATGACAAGTAACACTGAAATTCTCGAATCATGTAAAGCATGCTGATGTCGTCGGGTAGAGTCATACATACACAAGGACTAGGGTAACTTGGTTACCGTAGCTGCTAGTGAATCTGGTTGTTTGGAAGTGGTTGGACTGGACGTCGCCCAGGGCCTTGTAACGTAAGGAGTATTTTCTTCCTGGGTCCCTGTAAAATGATAGCAGGTCACTAACTAGTAGCTACACGTTGGAAAATAGAAAGGAGTTTGTTATGAGTTTATGTATGACTCTACCCGACGACAATAATTCATTATTGTTTATGTATGTGAACAATAATGAAAGTAGTGGGTGTTGGTAGTAGAGGGAGACTAAGAGAAAAGCCATATGAAAAGCAAAAACACATTTTTTGAGGCCATGAAAAGGATCAATTCGTGTGGGAGGAAAAAACACTAACTGTACCATTGGTATGCCCAGCTCCTTGAGGTCACTGTCTCGCATTTGTTTCAATGCCGCCATATCTATCTGCAAGGAAGAAAAGTCAGGGGTTGTACATCAAATATCTGAAAAGATCGACAGCTTATGTATAATGATAAAGGAATGATGAGGAATCGGTCAATGCATCCGTTCTGTGTTCCAAAGTAATCTGATACCTCTTCAGCTTGAAAGTTGATGGAATATTTTTCCAGACCAAGTGAACTCAAGAACCAACCAATGGTGACAGGCTGGTTATCCTGCGAGCAAAATTACCTGTAATGAGGAAAAGTAAAAATACCAAATAGATGAATATACGTGGTTTATCAGCATCATCTACCACTGGAGGAGGCTTAAACATGCCACTGGCAGCTGAAGAGTGTTCTCTGACAAGCCTTTCAGGCTCCATGTCAATCCTAGGGACAGAAGGCCTTGGTACTTTTGGCCTATAAGAATCTGCAGGTTGGTTTAATGGCATACGCCCTGTTCTTGAGGCATCATCTGGCCTTGCCATTGGAAGTCGAGACAATTCATTGGAGGTCCGTCTGAGGTTAGGAATTCTGGCAGCGTGTTTTGTAGTAATTTCAGGGGACCTTGCTCTTACCCCACTTGAAGAAGGCCAAGAGGAAAACGAACTTGCCATCGAGCGCTCCCTTGGAGGTCCCGTGATTCTCATGGAAGAAGATTCCGTTCTCAAAATGTTATCACCTGGGAATTCCCGGGAACGAAACTGTCCTGAAACGTTCTCAAAACGTTGCACGTTCCTCCTATACCCATTTCCGTCAACCTCCTCAACCCTAGAAGCTCTTTTTCGCTGTAGCTTCAACCGGAGGTCATTTGGACACAATCCAGAGTCAGCAGCTACGACAATGACAGACACCAGAAAACCACAGACAAGATTCAAACAGAGTACACATAAGTCACCAGACCAAACAAGGAAACTCAATCCCATATCAGGTATATCAATCATACCATCTGAACGGCTGCTAGAAGCATAGCTCCTTGAACTAGTCTCCCCCCTCATCCTATACCCACAAATTTAAAACTTCAGAGCTGCAAGACATTTAACATAAACTAGAAGAAAGCACGAACGCTAACCTTTTGCTTCCTCCATACATATAATCAGCCGCACTGCTACCAAAAGACTCCGACACTGATCTTTTACTCCCAGATAACCAAGGACCACTGTCGCGACCGCCGGCCGAATCTCCCCATGACTCCTTCACTACCTTCTGCATATCAAAAGCAAACACCATTTTCTACCTCAAATCCCACGCGCAAACCCAACAAATCCAACCAATTTCAAAATCTTCTTAACCGGGTGTAAGAGGAAAAAACGTACCTGTCCATAGGGACCGAGAGTGACTGTCACTTGCGATTGCGGCATCTAGCAAGATCGATGCAGTGGCGAAAGACAGATCGGCGGAAGAAAGAGGTGATTTCGAACCCTAAAGCAAGAATTTCACAGCTCGGCAAAAATTGGGAAAATCCGCGGCAAGAACACTTCCAGTGCTGTGCCCAATATCATTATAAAACAATTTAATTTATTATTTTACGATAAATATTTTTATTATAATAAAAAAACAACAACAAAAAAATTCATTATGAATTTTCATTGCGAGTGGGCTTCTCCGTCGTCAGATTGCAGGCCACACTCCAATCTTACAGCCCGAATGAGCTCCGGCGACAATGGCGGCGGAGGCCTTATTTCCTGGCCCATCGAATTGGTTTTCCGATCCTTTGTGACTGCTGCTCCCCATCCTCTGTATAGTATAACTTTGCTTGGTTCTTGAGACACAAAAACTGCACCAGTAGCTTGCTGAACAAAAAACATTCTTCAGTTCCACTGCTTTCAGGTAACGGACGGAGGAGTGTTTGGGTCAACGAACCTCGAGATTGTAAATCACTTCCTGAATGGATGTGCCTTTGGCTCTGCCTTTTATGCTCACTATGGCAAGAGGGTGCTTTCTGAAGTGTTCCTTTATAGCTTTCGCAACTCCGTTGATCACATTGCTCTTTCCTGAACGAGTACACAGAGAACATGGGAACAAAAAAGATGCAGCTTTTGTTGGGAGTTTATAATTTTTTTGGTGTATAAACAGGGAACCACATGGCGGTGAGCTGACTTTACCTACAGCTAGCACTGGTGGGTTTTTCATACCGAGAGCCAGCTTTCTCAGAAGAAGCCTCTCCCTGTTGGAAATCGGAGAAAGCCTTGTCGTCTGCAACAATGGCTCATCATTCAGAGTATTCTGAGTTGCGGGTTTCAATTCAGCATCTCCTGGCTGAGAAGGGGTTGGCAAGCTTCCACGGGTCTGAGACTGGCATCCCATGGCACATAGTCATTTCAAAGGTAATTCCCAAGATTCAAAATCAGAAATTAGACCAACAATACAAGTGATGAATGGAATTCTCTATTTACCTTTATAGTATGCCGAGTTTTGGCTGTTCTCCTGTACCTTGTCTGGGGAGACCCTGGGGTCATTTCCCAGGATGGTGATTTTCGTCCATGTTCTGTTGCTTTTTTATTGGATAGATAGTTTTGTTGACCAAGAAACTGTGAAGGGGCACCCCCTTTTAACTCATGCTGAATGCAATTTTCAATGCTTTCAGGGGCACCCATCGTGCTCCCAGAGTCGATGGAGACTGCATCAGTCTGATGGCTGTCTCTTGCATCAAGCTGTTACAGCAGAAAGAGGTGTGATAAGCCAGAGAATATGAAACGTGAATGCTTTTGTCCTCACCTCATCAAATGGAGCTTCAAAGGAAGATTCCAGATCAGATTCAGTATCAGAAGAAGATGCTTCATCATCATGGGCATGGTTTTCATCAATTCCTCCTTCAGCCTGGCATTCAGAAGCAATGGATACATCAGCAAAAGTTACTGTAAACAACGAATGGAAAAACCAAGGAAGTACAAATTTGGAAACTATGTAACAAAATATAGCAGGAGAATTGCTAGTGGTTTCACTCTATGATCAGTTCAGGAAAGATCAAAGAAAATGCTACCGTTGCTTGTTTTAATTCATCAATCGTCTTGTTGAGCTTCAAAACATGTAGTTTCAAGGACTGCAACAGCCAGACCAAAGATTCATTAGGTGCACGACAGTCCGAGGTTCGAGTAAGCAAAACATGCGATGTGGAATCTGTACATAATGATACTGCATGCAACCATACCTGATGGCGCTGTGCTTCAATTGAAACTTTCAGAGCTTGTCTTTTGCTCAGGAGTGACCGTGGCCTCAAGGAAGCAGGCCGTGTATAATTTTTTCCACGATACACTATGATGTAATGACCCTTGCTAGATGGTTCAACTGCTACCAATATACCACCACTTTCAGCCTCCAACATGCGTGCTACTCGATGAACTTCTTCAATGTTTCTTGGCCCAATGCACACCTTCACTAGTTCCCTATACTTCCAATGTAGATGCATGTTTTCTATAGTGCCATCAAAAACACCTCTTCGGCCTGAAATATAGCCATCACTTGAGTCTCTAGAGGGTAACCAAATGCTAGAGAAATGCATCAGACAGGATAAGGAAATCTTTGAAAATCAAGACTCACCCATCAATAGAAAAGGCTTCATCCTCAGACCCACTCTTCTCAGCATATATCTTTCTTCTTCAGTTATACCTTCTTTATCTGTTTCAGGCACTTGAAGGCTCTCCCTTCCCTCTAGCTCTTCTAAAAGCCTTTCGGCCTCAGCCTTCTTTGCTAAGGCCTTTGGATCAATCAGTACAACACAGACTGAGAGAAGCTAGAGAAAATTGATTTTTATAACAGGGGACAAACAAGATTGCGTACCGCAGACAATTTGGTGTTTGTTCTCTCTAGTTTTGCCTGCAAGGGGCTCATTGTCTGCTCATCGTAGCCACCATTTGTATTCAAGTTAGTTACTTTGTTGACTTCCTCTTTAGGAGAGGATTCTTTTCTTTGGTCCACATTTTCGTGCATACTCACACCATGTAAGTTGGCTGCCTTTGTTTTATGTAAATTGATCGCATACTTCCTTCGCTCATCTATAGCAGAAGACACCGCAGATGGAAGAAAATCCTTTCCTCTATAGAAAACAATGAATTCTTTATCCCTTGAAAGTAATGTCCCACCAGTCAACAGCTGCAAGATCCCCAGAGTAATTTAGCTACATTCAAATGACAGTAAAAACTGAGTGTCACACTTTACTTTCGGGAACCATCGAGAACAAAGTGACCATTGGAGCATAAGACCATGATAATGGGACGAAATCACTTATACCTTTAGTTCTTCAGACATCATTTCACTGTTTGTGTTCTGTGCTCCTCTTTTGATGGCTATTTTTGCAATTTCACATTTCTCCCAAAGCTTAACCATGGCTGCAGCCAATCCTTGAAGCTTCCTGTTCCTCCCTAATGTAGATATGATGTAATTAATACTTTCTCTGAAAGCTCAGGGGTCTTTGAAATGCTAAAAATATTTTCTATTGCTGCTACACAAAACTAGGAAAAAAAAGTACTTATTAACAAATATGAGTAGTCAGTAGCACTATGTTAAATCATCATGCCAAAGAGAAACTGAATCTATGATGAAAACATCCCTAAGAGGAACAGAGGTCAAACCTACAGCAAAGTGGCATGGTAGAGGCCGGCCTAGCCTCCGTAACGTGTTAAGTTCATCATTGGTTAATTTTTGTTGAATTCCATATGGGAGAAGCCGAAACGGTTTCTTGTATCCAGGTACTACTGCTGGCAAAAGATCAGCATCAACTGGCAAAGGATCACATCCCCACCAGTCAATGAACCGAGGACCAAGTCCTTCAAGCAATGCATTCGTATCTTCAGCAAGCTCTGCCTCCCCAGGAAGTTGAAAGCGAACCCTATTTGGTAAGCCAACTCCTTGCACTAGCGGTAGCCGAGAAATATGTGGATTAGAGCTCTGTTTAGAAGATTCACCAAAAGTGACCACAGGTGAACTGATATGTGCCTCGCTTCTTGTCGAAGAATCCTCGACTACTTCAGATGAAGTTTCCGAAGAAGATGCTACTGACATTTTATCAGCAAGAAAGTATGGATACTTGTAATTTGGTCCTCTGTATAGTATTACATTACCTCCAGATCTCCAAACAACAAGTCCTCCAGTTTTCCTCTGAAAACATTTCGAGTAGTCATTAGGAAAGGCAAACAAATTGTATGCAAGACCACAAATACATGACTTTTTTTTTTTTACCATCACAAGCTCCAATTTCCCATCTAATAAAAAAACACAAGGAAGAAAAAGGTCAAGATACTAGTATTACTAGATTAAAAAACGAGTTTTTAGAATCAAATATCGAATATAAGAGTAAGGCTTTCAAGATAAACTTCAGAATGATACAGCCTGCCATAATCTTCTGCACATTTTATGCCACTACATATTGAAAATAAATTTAGCATCAGGATCTAACACAAGAAGTAATCATGACCAGGCGTTGCTCCCTTGAACAATGCCATTGCAAGTCATGCTGTTTGAACCTAAACGATATTGAGAAGTCAGGGAGAAGAGTTATAAGCCAACCTCCAAGAGTTCATGAGTCCTTTTCATGTTTAATCTACATATATCTTCACAAGCTATCTTCACAACCTCAGACCTCCTCCACCGCTCATGAATCCCATTCACGATTCCTTCAGTAATTCCTGCCTTTCCCACTTTCAGCCTTTTTTTCAATGGAATCCCCAGATTAATCAATCTCCCAAGCTCCCCCTTTGACAGTGTAAGCTCGGCCATACTCGGCGTCGTTTTCCTCTTTCCATCTTTGAGCCCCCTACGTCTTTCTTCCTCCTCCTTAACCCCACGTTCTAACTCATGAAACCTCTGTATTGCATTCCCAGAACCTGGTTGCGGAACAGGATTTTCCGGCGTGCTCCAGCTCAGGTCAAGAGTATGACCCACTCTTTTCTTCTGCAAACTGTTTGGTAGTGGCACAAAAATCTCCCCAGGAGAATTGGGTCCTGAAATTAAGGAATCAGTCGTCGAACTATCATTGCTTTCTTCAGCGAATCCCAGACTACGAAGCTTTTCAGCTATTCTACGGATGGCGGACTGGGAAAAAGCACGACTTTCAGCCTCCCCGACTGCCGCCGCGATTATATGTCGGCGGCGGCATTGCTTTTGGGTCGAACTCGAAAAACGGAGAATCGGGAATTGGTAAGAACCTCGTACAATGGGCTTGAAAGGGAGAACGGGAAAATGGCGATTACAGTTGTAGCTGGGAATCAGCATCTCTTCACACACCATTTTCTGCTACATACCAGTGCCAGCCATTGCCATCTTCCTCTAAGCTCAACGGATATTATAATTTTACATCTCGATCCTTTAAAAAGCTTTGAATATCTCAATAACCCTCGTACTATTCAACATTTCCATTTCGTCACTCACACACTTTCCATAATTGCAATTAGATCCTCAAAAGTCAAACCTTGGCAAATTGATACCTTGGTTTTCCTAATTTCGCTTGGCAACCCACTGCCCGACATCTATAATTGAACGTCTGTTTTGATTGTTTCTTCAATAGATCTGTTTCCAGAGGATTAACTTTCTCTTCTCGCAGACCCAGGTGCGTCGGATTTTGTTCCGATTGCTATTTTTTGAGTATATAATGCTCTGCTGATTCTTCTCTATTTGGGAAACGTATCAAGTTGGAACTTTTAATGAGATCTTCCCATTCTTTTGATTTCATTTCATGATGTTATCGAGTTCCTCTGAATGATCGCCCTGCCCTATCTAAATTGTTGATTTTCTCTGGTGTAATTTCATGTTTTATTATAGATTTGTGTTGTGGGTAAATGGTTCGTATTCTGTAGCTGTTATGTTTTCTGGTATTTCGACTTCTAGAGTTTGATTAGGGCTGCTATAGTCATCTGTGAATTTTCGGATATGGGCATTGCATGAAGCCCTTTGCTGTTATGGGTGACTTGAGGTTTTGCTTGCCTGGTTTCTCAAATGTTTATGGTGCTTGGATGCCTGGTTTCCAGGTTTTGAAGAAATTAGTAAGCATACATCATACATTGCGAGAAGGTTCACCTGAAAAGAATGCTGCCAGGACGGAAGATAGAGACAAATGAAGGTGATAAGGTTCATGATGTATCCATGGATTACTATGGAAAGCGCGTGGCAACAGCTTTGTCTGATGCTACAATAAAGATAATTGGTGTAAGAAGGAACTCTTCTCAGCATCTAGCCACTTTGAGAGGGCATCAAGGCCCGGTCTGGCAGGTGGCTTGGGCGCATCCGAAGTTTGGCTCAGTGCTTGCTTCCTGTTCTTATGATGGAAAAGTCATCATCTGGAACGAAGGCAGCAACAACGTCTGGTCTCAGTATCATGTCTTCAGCAACCACGCGTCATCTGTGAATTCCATTGCTTGGGCGCCGCATGAGCTTGGCTTCTGCTTAGCATGTGGATCTTCAGATGGAACCATTTCCATCTATACATCTCAACAAGATGGCAGCTGGGACACTACAAAAATAGAGCAAGCACATCCTACTGGGGTAACATCGGTGACGTGGGCTCCTGCTACAGCCCCTGGTGATCTCATTGGATCCGGGGTTACTGGAACCGTGCAGAAACTAGCTTCAGGTGGCCGTGACAACACAGTCAAAGTATGGAAGCTTCATAATGGCATCTGGGAACTGGATTGTTCACCAGTGCTTCAAAAGCATTCTAATTTGGTCAGTGATGTCGCCTGGGCACCCAACTTGGGGCTCCCCACATCGACAATCGCAAGTGCTTCCGAGGATGGCACCGTGGTCATATGGACGTCAACCAGTGAAGGCCGTCATTGGGATGGCAAAGTTCTGAACGATTTCAAGGCTCCCGTGTGGAAGGTTTCTTGGTCCTTGACCGGGGACTCATTGGCAGTATCCTCCGGAGACAATAACCTGACGTTGTGGAAGGAAGAAGGTGGAGTTTGGCAAGAGACTACCTCGACAATGAACCAGTAGAGATAGGCAAATGGCGGATGATATTCAGAAATCTTTGATGCTGAGTACTATTTTTCTGAGCCTTTTTGTTCTTCGTTTCACACCATGTTTATGCTTGCAGTTGCATCCTCTTGTATTTGGAGACTGAATTTGCTATGTATTATTCCCTTGTTGTTGTTCATCGTGGTGCTGTTTTCTATACAAAGAGAAAGAGGAGCTTCCATGTAACAAGAGTATTCATTGAAAAACATAATGGTTACAATTTGACAGTAGAATTCAGGTATCAAATATCTGTATCACAAACACTACAATCTCTTCAAACAAGAGAACTGCAAAGCACTCCTGTATTCTGCATCCACCCTACACCAACAATCTAATAAAGTCTCCCTGGCGCAGCCTACTTATGTACAGATTTGTAGCCGCTCCGATTTATTCAACTGGTCCATAAAGCAGAAACAAACCGGAGCAAAGCAGATGAACATGCTGTAGTGGACATTGCATAATACATGACCATTTTTTCAACACACCCACAGTATGGAATCTGGACAAGAACAGATGCGGCTCAGGGACTGGTTTGGGGGATGGAAGGGATCAAGAAATGATTATATACCTGGAGGAGTGTCACTGTAAGTTAGAGGACTCTAAGAACCGACGAAACCGTTGCGTTGCAGCAGCCTTGCGAGCTTGTGAACGTTGGTCTGCTGGTTCATACTTTGTCCGTCCCAAACGTATAAAATAATCAGCAGTGTCGAGGACATATGAGATCTGAGGTAGGCACGAGCATTCAAAAAGGCGTATTAGAGCTTCGACACCAGAAGCAAAGGAAATTTAGCTATGCAAGCAAGCCAGTTTCTCAGAGCCAAAAAGGGTCTATTTCTTCTTTGGCAGAATAGAAAAAAACTACACCTTTGATGTGGTCGATGCCATCTTGCATTCCAACCCATTTATGGTCCGGGTGCTTTCAGTTGCCTTAACAAGGGCAGGAGATTCGTCTAGATTGTGGTATTTCTGCATGTTCCTGCATGCAGCTCAAGTAGAATAGAGGCGCAACTGGATCAATAATTACATATAGGCAGAAGAGCTATGGGAAGTAGAGTACATTCATGCCACATGTGAAGGCAAAAAATGATCATTTTGTAAATTCTGGGAAGATCTTGAGATCCATACCTCCTTAGGATAATACCAGATAACTCCTTCCTCCCATGATCAGCCGAAAGGTAGTCATACTGAAGATATGTAGCAAAACCAGGATCAATTGAGACTGCAACAACCTCAGCCTTCTCACTTCCATCATCCATCAGCTGAAAAGATAACCGGGTGGGATTGTACGTCTGCATCAAAAAGGGGCAGAACTCAGGATTGACCAAATTCCTACGACATTTCAAGAAAAAGTAGATGGCTTACACATTCAATCCGGTATACATTCTCATCATGCAGAAGCACATGGACATTTTCATAGTGAACTGAATCCACGTACTTCTGTGGCTTTCTGGACTGTTCATAGTCAAAAAGCTGAAGCAGTTTACAGCACACCTCATCACTTGACACAATTTGGAGCTGTAAAAATCACATAACCAAGATCAGCAGTCAACAAAATGTTGAGCTAGAAGTATTCTACCAACGTATACGAGACTATGGGAAAAATACCTGCTTTACCAACTTATATATCAGCTTGTCCAATGTAAATAACACGTATGCTTGATTTCCAATCAGAGACCGACAATCATCTTCAAACTTTGTATTATCATAAGAGCCATCAAGCAAATTAAATAACGCATTGATGAACCTGAGGCATAAATATTATCCAAAAAACAATTAAAAGTGAGCCTTCAAATGCATCAGAAACCTGAATGCCAATCGATCACCTTGCAGACGGATCAGACGTTGCCTCCTTTGTCATTTTGCATCTTGATTCACTGTATACGAAATGCATCTTTGCAAACAACATTCTTTCATATAATGTCTGCAGGAGCAATGGAGTAAAATCATGTAGCACCCAGAGACGATGTGAATTATGAGACAGAGAGTTGCAGTTGTAATTAAAAACATACCTGATGCAGGCGAAAGAGTACATAGAGGGAATCATTTCCATAAAGAACTTGTCGTTCTCTCATTACATCGCCAGCAAATGGCATTGAAACAAGTTTGCAGACAGGCTTGCATGTAAGCAAATATTGCTCTGATGGAGGCAGTGAACCACCATCGCCACCAGCAATCTCAGTCTCTCCTTCACTCTCAACTTTGGCATCCATCTCATCCGGCTCCACATCTTCTTCTTCCTCACGTTCTTCACGAGAACACTCATCAGAAGCAGACTCACTGCCAGAAACATCTTCTCCATCCACAGAGATGTTTTCACTGTCCTCATCATCTGGACCTACATCATCCTTATCCCTGATATGAACGTCATCATTAATCCCTATTTGAGCTTCGATCTTTACATTTATGCCATTTTCCTCAGGCACGGCTTGCAAACTGCACTCTTGAGAGGACGCAAAATTGTCTTCAAAATCACAATTGGGCGAAAGCTCACCCTCTTCTTTCTCAACCATGCAAGGACCAACCAAATCCTCCTTATATCCAATAGGTCTGGATACATCCCCAAATTCAAAATTTGCAGATTGATTCAATTTCAATACCTCCTCACCCTGCTGCATAAGAATAATAACAAAAATTCAGACCAAAGAGATATCCTGATGAAAAGAAGAAAATACCAGATATTGGGAAAGAAAAACATTAGCGAATACTAAAAAAGAATACTCTGAAGATTTAGCCACTGAATAACTGTTTCTCCTGTAAAATGAGATTTAGAATTCAAAATCAGAAGTGAACCTCTGAAGACAGCCGATCATCTGCAACATGTTTTGTATTGTCAACCCCATCGATGGGTCCATTTCTCACATGTGCTGTGCTCGCAACTGACACTTTCAAGTCAAAAACACACAAAATCATTCAAAATCCGACAGTGATCATGAAGGAAAGTGTCATCCCTGACTCGTACATACCATGATTGGCATTTGGTCTTGAAGTGGCAGGTATGTTATCTCTTTCACTGAAAGAGATATCTTGTCCATCTTTCATCCCTCCAACCATGTTCACCATACGAGCATTAAAATTCGTAAGTTGGGAAGATGTTGCAGCATCCTCATTGTAAGACCTGATTTCCTTGGAGAGTGCCACTGCAGCATCACTAATGGGTTCGCCTTCATTTTCACCTGATTTTAACACCTTATGCTTTGTGCCACCATCTCCTGTGGTATCCACTCCATATGATCGGGAGCGTACCCCCAGAATTGGTTCAACAAAGTTTGTCCAGAGCCTCATGACTTTTTGCAATTGATCTTTTGTCGAGCAAATCTCTTCACAGGAGTACTTGATAATTCTAAAAACATCGTCCTGGACGTCGGCATCAGCATATTCAAATTCCATGTGTGGTTTGCAAGAATGCCTACTTCCAGCTGCAAAACTAAGAACAGCATCATCCTCTTTCTGCATTTTCTCCTTGATCTCTTTAATTTCAGCAACTAATGCTGTCCATAAGAATATAGAAAAATGAATCAGCACAATCACTAAGCAGATGTGGAGATACAATATTGAAACGTAACTAGCTTACATTTTGTACTTAAATTCTTCGAATCCTGCTGCTTGAAATAAAAGCTCCGGTGATCAAGTGTCTTGGCATGATTCTTCTGATATATCTCAGCCCAAACTTTGTTAAAATCTGATCGGCATTTGGTCCACTCCTCCTGCTTCTGCTTCAGACGTGTCAGGATGACAGGCAATGCCAGAGAGGGATTTTTCCGCAAAATGTCCATTACGTCAAGTCCATGGTCGCCATAGAGACGCTCAATGCACCTTAAGTTGAGAGCTTTTTAAAAAAATAAAGGAATTCAGCAACCAGTGCAAACAACAGGTTCCTACATCAAGCGGTGTGAAATTTTGAACGCCTCAACAAACCTGTGAAATGATCCTCGATTCGTATGGGGCCTTCTGTTCCAATTGAGTTATCTGTAAGACCATTCAGCAGTTCCTCCGCACGCTTGGAAGTAGAACTCACTGACTCCAACAGCATATCTAGTTCAAATCTGAAAAGAAAATTATAATTTTTTATCTCATATACAACAAACAACAAGCTGTATAGATGAAATGATATCCAATTTTGAAGTCTAACACAATCACTAAACCATGTTACCTATCATCTTCACATCTGAAAAGGCTTTCTTCGTACTGGTTTCTTCGCATGTGTTTAAAGGAATAATCCTCACTTCCAGATGTCACAGACACCCATTTGTCATTTAGAACTTGGTTACCAAGTTCTGATCTCTGGCTGACGGAGGACATTGGGTACTGCAACATCATAATTAGTACAATGTGAATGAATGTAGATTTTGCTACCCTTTTTTGTGAAATTCTGTTTTAAGAAATATTACATCATCAGGAAGAAGCCGATAACTGGGAGTGCAGCATTCAGAATTAGAAAGGTCCAGCTCCTGAATGGACTTCCCCAGGTATTTAGAGTTGGGCCGTTCTTTCTCTTTACCACCCTCGCCTTCACGCCTATGCTCCTTTTCTTTACTCTCGATTTTTAATAATTTCGAGGTGTTTGACTCGTTCCAGGATGATTCTGATTCAAATGAAAAAAAGTCACATAAAGCATCGTAGACAGGAGAAACAACAATGAGAAGAGTAAGGGCATCTCCTAAAGAAAGATGGATGAAGTGTGGAAGATGGGTAGACTACATACTTTTTCCCATAACACCAGGCAAAAATCCATCTGAAGAAGAAAGAAATAGGTCATAAATTCAGCCAGAAAGTAGAATTTAAACAGTAAGAACCAGTGCATACCCATGCGTTCACAACGTTGCAAAAACTCATGAAAGCACTCCAAAAGATCTTCATGTTTTCCAATTATAGCAGCTACCTGAGTGCACATTTAATGAGAATGAGGTCCTACATATTTAATTTTTTACAACATTGAAGGAAAACCTTCAGATCAATACAATAAAAAGAGTTGTTTGTCATTTTTTCAGACAAAAATCCACCTTTCTATGATGCTTTTAAAATCAAGTACGTTCTCTTATGCTCTGATGGTAAATGCATCTTGACTAAAAAGCTCTAGTACATCAAAAGCTACTCGATTTCCGAATATGATATTAAGTAACTTTTCTTAGACTAAAGCAGCCATACCAGATCCTGTAATTCATGCCTACTGATGATTTCTTGGCTGTAAAGGTGAAGACATTTCAAAAAATCCTGGTAATCATCCGCATTGTTCAACCTCTCTTTGACTTTTTCACAAAAGAGAAACTCATTGCTATATGCACCTGCAAGATCAAACAGAATAAGTTGTCAAAAGTGAAACTACCATACCAAAGTTATCTAGACTGAAAAGTATCTTTATAACAGTTTATGAGACGAAGTATTTCCAGGAATACAACATCTCTTCTAACTTTTTGCAAAAAAATTTTTAACTCCAGGCACAATGAGTCTGACGTACCGCAGTCTCTGTAAAGGTGAAATGCAACCAAAAAGGAGGCAGAAATCTCACTTTTTAATGCATCTCTGTTCTCAGAGGAAGCAAAATTTGCAGCTCCTCCAAAGTCATCAGATTTTTGAGAAGACTTCCGTTTTTCAGAAACCCGGTGCACATTAACGTCCAAATTATCATTTTCAAGGTCCCGGGCATTCATATCGCAGTTCATCTTGTCTCTGCTTTCCCTTTCAGCAAGCTTCTTTTGCTCCTTCAGCATTTTAATAGCTGTTTTATCGTCTTCAGTATCTGGACGCTCAACACTAAAATCTCGTTCTATGTTACGCTCTAAAACCCTTTCTTTAATTTGCCGCTGCTCAAGGTAACACCCCAATCAAATATCAATACAAAAGCATCAAAAATAAGAAAACGATTGCAATAAAAAATAAGCATATAATAAACCTTTTCTGTGTATGTGTTCCTCATAGCAGACAAGGAGGGGTTCTTCTCATCATTATGATTAAAAAAATGGCGACTGAGAGAACCATTAGAATGTGCAGTGGAAGCTGAAGTATCTGGCAAAAATTTTGTGAACTCTTCGAGGAGGTCCGTGTGACCACGAAAAAGTGTTGCTACCTTCAGGTGAATGTATTTCGGTTAGTGAGGTTGACAATGAAAAAACCAATCAATGCTGTAATATAAACAGATACCTTTATGTGCACAGAAAATAAACTCAAAATATAGGAAGGACTCAGTGTAAAGCTCATACCTCTCTATAAACCTCAGTAATGCTTTTGTGTTCCTTCCGGTACATGTTTAAGATATCAAGAAACGACTTGTAAATGTGGTCATCATTCTGAAAACGTTTCTGCAGGAAAATTATATATTAAATGTTGTGCATCATAGGATAAATAAAGAAACTGCACTGCACAAAGTAATGAATCTCACCTTAATTTTGTTGACAAAACTGATTGCTTCTTCAAACTCAACTGTTCGCTTAGGGGGCAGCACTTGTTCATCATCGGTGAGTGATATTTCATAGCCCTTAGGCAAAAATGTGTTAAACCCAAGGATTAGATCAGGGTGCCCCTTAAACAATTCCTTCACTCTACGTATGACACCAGCTGTATCAATCCTATGCGAAATAAAAGTTTCAGAATGCTTCGAAAAATTTCACTAATTCAGACTTTTCTTTTTATAAAAGGTTTTACCGTTGACCCTTGAAATCTTTCATAACGTCAAGGAAGCAATCATACTTCCCTCTTTGATCTTGGAACATGTCCTTGACTTGCTTTAAATAACTTAAGGCGTCATTTGTAGTGAGTTTTTGGGTGCCTCCCGCAGCATCGCCACCCACCGCACTGTTTCCAACATTAACAATAGCACTGACACCATTCCCACCAGCTACAGGAGCTTGTGAATTTCCATATCTATAACAATCAATGTGAGAATGTGATTCACAGTCTGAAAAATATGGAATTTTTCCAATCACGTGAAACCATCATCAAACATTTCTGGCTCCATAAGTACGAAGAGTGAAGTTTTGTAACCCTAGCTAAAAAAACACCCATCGCCACACCCTGTACCCCGCACGCACCTCGCGGGTATACAATCCGTATATTGAAGAAATGCATGAAGATCCAAGCTCTTCTTTTTTCCAAGATCAGGATGATGAATGCCCAAATGGGTTTGTTTAAAAACCTAAACCTCCCCCTCCCCCGTCCCCACCCGAATTGCAGCCTATCCCAATTGACAGTGAACTAAAACAACGATTGAAGATGCTCTAAAAGGGCTTACAAATCGGCGCGGGGAAACGTAGAATTAAACGGTCGGTTAAATGGAGGCCCCGAATAAACCTCCTCACGCGATCGCTTCATCACCCCGATCGAAATCCCAACCTAAACGTCACCAAAACCAAACCAGTAAGCACAAAAAACTACATAAAAAAGTCATTAACACAAGAAAGGACAAAACCCAAAGACCGATTCTTCCGTAACGATCAATGCCTATACGCTGCGGTTCTGTAGAGGGACGCCATCCCTGATCCCCGAGCGGCGAGATGATGCCTTAGATCGATCTAGCAATAGAAAACAGTAACCCCTGCCTTTCTTCAACCTTACCCAGAGAGGAGGGAAAACAGATCTAACCAACCCGAGACACCCCAAAAGAACTGAGACGTTCCACCGATCAAAACCCAGTTCAGATTCGAACGTTATCGATTCCCTTTGCGTCAATCTCAGAACCCGCAACTCCAGAACACCAACAAAGATTTAAGAGCACTGCAGTTTGCTCTGCGCTTCCTTGTTTTTATAGCACTGCGGCTGCATACAACAATTATCTTCATTACAACGAATAACTCACTATTATATTTATCTTAAATTAATAATATAATATTCTTATTTAAAATATGAGAAAATTGTGAAATTTGCGTATTAGAGTTAATATATGACCAAATGTCACTATCCTAAACGAAGGTGATGAAAGTGACGTACAAACATATAATTTTCATGATTTTATATTTTTTAAAGAAAAAAATATCATAAAAGATTAAAGTGACATTTAAATATATTAAATTTCATAATTTTATATTTTTTAAAATATAAAAAAAGTTAAATTAGAGTGGGATAAAAAAAATGCATAAAATTAATTTTTTAAAAGTAAAAAATATAGTTTCTTTGAAATTATTTTTATTTTTCATGATTATTAATAAAAAAGAGAAAATTATTTTTATGTTTTCTGCAATTTTGAATATTAAAATAAAAACAATTTATTCAGCCATGAATTGAATCCTCTCTTCCATCTTGCTGGCCATGGTCAATGCCCACCTTCATCAGATCGGTAGCGTTTTCTGCTCTCTCTTGCGCTATCCTTTCTTCCTCAGCCCTAGGTTTTAGGTAACCGTCGCCGCCAACAAATCCACCGACACAGCCTTACCGGGAGCTTCTGAGGCAGCGTGACTTGTTCAAGCTCTCGTGTGTTCTCAGAATCTCGGGCAACGACGCTGAAAAGGTGAAATTCCGCATGGGGTGGCTTCTCAACCCCAAGACTGCATGTATCTCAGATGAACATTTGGATGGGTAGATTCTTTTGTGATCTGTTCACATTGTTGTTACATGCGGCTTCAACCAGAAGCAGCAGAAAGCAGGAAAAACGCTTCTCAGATTCACCTAAACCAGTGATTCCAAACAAATATGATCCCTTTTCGTGTGCAGGGAATTCGTTATACGGGGAGCGAAGCTGAGATCTTCACGTCTGATTCCATGTTGGATGGTTTGGTAAAAGGATCGCAGGTTGCAGCTGGGAATGTGCCAAGCTGGTTAAGGTATCAAGCCAGTCATTTATCCAGCTTGTTCTTCTTTTGAGCCCATGGTGGTCCGTATATGGCTAGCTGCGTCCTGCCGAAGCGCCGATCAGCTATCTGCCGGAGTGTAACAGAGGATCCAGTGAGCTATTTGAGCAACTTATGGAGAAGAAGAAGAAGGTTGCTTTCCAGGGCTACCTTCACCAAGCACGAACACGAATCGGGCATGTCGGTTTTCAAAGGATACTCAACAACCTGCAATTGTAAGCTACAGGATTAAAACCATGAATTGGAAGATATGATGACATTCAAAGAAAAACTGAGATCTGGTTACAATGAAGGTGTTCTCCCCAACTAATGAAGAGTTTGAGATCTGATGCATCAAAACAGCATAATCAACGAGCATATACGGAGGCGTAACGCTTATATAGTCGAAAGTCCAATTCTTTCCTAGAACAAAGGCAACAACATACATAAGGCACATTCCTGCTGCAGCAGCAAAGCAAGTCAAGAAGAAGAATGGCAAGATTTGTTGCAAGTCTTTTCTGGAGAACATTACCTAAATATCCTGCAGCATTAGCCAGGAAGTTTTCAACTTTTGTAGTGTGTATAACTGAAACATCACCAAACCCTGTTGTCTCCAGATTCCTCATCAAGACATCAGAAACTACCCAAGGATCCATCTCCACAAAATGAACCTAAAAGCAAGAATGAGCAAAGAAAGCTTGTTAAAACACACACAGCCCTCAAAGGGGATTCCTAACTTGTAATATGAACCTCAGAGCATCCTCTGCTGATAGCTTCAATCCCAACAGATCCTGTACCACTATACAAATCTAACCATCGTCCAGGACGAAGGGACTGGGGACATCCACCAGCTGCCTGTTTTAATGAACTTCAAATGTTAAGCCATCTTTGAAGTTCATTAACTGCAATGTAGGATTAGTGAAGGGCTGTGGATCCATTCAGGACCAGAGACATAATTTTGTAACAGTGTCTAAGTGCAGCTCACCTGCAAGATCCCAAAGGCTGCTCCCTTAACAACTTCCATCATAGGCCTCACATCCATCCCTTTTGGCGAGAGTAGTTTTTTCCTCCTAGCTGTTCCTGCAAGAACCTAAACACCTAATGGCCATTAATGTCTTCATAGCATTCATTCTGCAGCTCCAATTATTTTCTCCACCATTCAAAACATCCTTTTTTTCGATTCTAAAAGCAATGCTTCTACGTAAAGCGAGTTACAATACTCCACCCCACAGGTCAGAAATGCTACTTCAGAAGTAGATTTTCAGCCAATATTTTGAATGCCGAACAAGAAAGAACATGAGGTAACCAAAAATGTGCTTCATATGCGAAAAATGCATTCCCATAAAAGGAAACCCACAAACCTGAAGCAATTTGTGAGTCTCACGTGGAGGCTTAGGCTCCTCCAAAGGTTTCGCCTTTTTTCCCCTTTGCTGAATTCACAGACAACTGATGAGGAAATCACAGCTTCATTATATGTCTGTAAATCTTGTCATTTACCTTCTCCAGAAGTGTAGTAGGCGAGAAATCACCAGCATCAATGCCGTATTTTTCAAGAAGATTTCTCTGTTCATCGTTACCGATAAAACCCTTCTTAGTTCCTGACAAAAACATTCGCAGGATCACCACTGAGCATATAATTAGCCAAAAAAACGAAGCTTCAGGCCACTGACTGTAAGAAAAGGTGATGACACAAGAGCGACGATGTGTAGAGCCCGTGAAACATTTCCGGGGAAACAGGGGAAATAGCGAATTCGAGCCGAGAGGTTCACCACATCCCACATGGAACCCCGACAATGGCAACGGCAAAAGAGTCGCCATTTTAGACCCAAACTCAACCAATCGCTGCCTGGACCTGGATACCAGCACTCCTACGTATCACAGCATTCAAAGCGGTGGTTCACGGTTCACCTCTCCTGTCCCATCCACGATTTCAACCGTCTGTCCTGCAAATTGATGAGTTTTTTTGTTTTTTCAGGATATTAAAGAAACAGTCTTTTTTGCTCAGTAAATGTGAATGCATAGGAAACAACAAGGAAACGAACTTTGAAAGCTCTTTGGGAAGATAGCCATGATTTTTGCTTGACTTCATTAAAACAAGTGTGAAATATTTCCCTAGGATGCCTAGCTTTGAATTTTTCTGCAGAATCCAACTTGTACGCGTAGAGTTTGTAGACGGATTTCAGAAACTGCAGACGCCAACATTGGACAAGTCAACACCCAAAACAGCTTACCAGCGTGTAATTAATTATATATGCCATAGATCAAACCTTTTAGGTGGAGGTTTCTATTGGGTGAATCAATTATTTTCTTGGAAGAACTCGGAAGCTGAGTGATGCATCTTTGTATTTATATACAGCACCCACCCAAACCCGTCTTGTAAAAGGGGTAGCAGTTGCATTGCTTCCCCTTTGATCTTGATCCGACTTTGCTGTTTTTGTGTGTTACTTGGGGAAAAGTCAAGATGGGTGTCTGTGGATCCAAGCCCAGCGGAACTGTGAGAGTACAAGGCAAGGCGAGATTACCCAGGAGAGGTCGGAGGAGAGGAAGACGAGTCAAGAAAGCTCATTCTTCGAGGAATGTCCACAGGGTTGAGCCATCTAACGGGAAGGATGCCTCCTACACAAATCCTGCGTTTCAAGGTTTGACCAAATCAAAAATGAAGAGGAATTTTTGTTCTACTTTACATTCTTGCTTGATATGTATGCTGGGAAGAAACCACTGATGCAATGGAATCTGCGTAAACAAAAAAATCTTTTTTTTTTTTTTTTGGTGAGATGGGGTTCTAAGAAAGCTTCTCATGAAACTCAGATGGCCATTTATTATTGATTCATCTTTGTTGTCGTTGGGAAAGATGGATGTTGTGATATTCAGTTGTTTTCCATCGAACAATATGCTGTTAGCTACAATTTTATATGTTTGATTCATCTTTTTTTTTATTCTGAGGTAGTATTTAAGCTGTTGAGTCCATGGATTAATCAGGAAATGCTGAATCGTGGTTTGATCCTGATGCTGCTATTGAATCTGATGGCGATGATGAATTCTACAGCATGCGGGATGGTTTGTTTCCTCATGAACTTGAGAATCTTTGTGTTCCTTTTACCTGCTAGCAGTACCTCATTTCAAATCTTGATCATCCACAGATTTATCACAAACTGGATCCCTGTCGAATGTAGTCACTCCAAGATTCGTAAATAATAACAGCATTGATTCACTGCCTAGCTTCAATGAACCAGAAACTGAACCCAAGAATCCATCCTTGTGGGACAAAACCTTAGCTCGAACTACTGATAAAACTCATTGGAAGGATGAGGGAGGCACATTGTCCAACTGTGGATTCAATTCTTTGATGTCTTGTCTTGATTGTGAAGAATGCATAGAACCGAAGAGGAAATCAGCTGTTTTAGGGGCTTCAACCCCAAGGAAACGATCCTTTCCTACTGTTTCATTCAAGGGGAATGAAATTCATGAGAATCCATCTTTATGTAAGGCCTCCTTGATCAGCTGGTAAACACAGATGGCTTTAAAACTCTTCATGCATTAACATTCTTCTTTCTTTGATCTGGGGATTAGCCAAGAGAATCACACAGAGACCTTTTGCTGGCTCTCAAATTATGTGCTCTCCATTGGAGAAGAAGATCCCAGAAAGCTGGTCAAGGGTCGAACCAAGCATCTTCAAAGTCCGTGGACAGCACTATGTGAGGTGAGATAGCTCACACACTGCACATATATTCCACTCCATGATGCTTAAGCTTCCTACTTTGATATGATAGAGATAAACGGAAAGAATGTGCTTCAAGCTGCTCTGCTTACATCCCTATCGGTGCTGATGTTTTCTTATCTCCCTGCAAAATCAATCACATTGCTCGATTCGTCGAACTTCCGCAAGTTCCTTCGCATGGAGAACTCCCTCCCCTTCTTGTTATCAACCTCCAGGTCTGTTTGTTGACCACATGCTCTTTCTGCTCTTATAAGAAACCTGCAGTATTCATTTGTTCTTTTACACTGTCAGATCCCCCTCTATCCTGCTGCTCTTTTCCAAAATGAGTATGATGGACCTGGAATGAGCATGGTTTTTTACTTCAAGCTCTCTGAAAACTATCCAGATCTCCCACTTCATTTCCAAGAAAACTTCAAGGTGAGGAAGCATTTCTTCCCTCTTCAACCAACGCATCGCAGCTCCGACAGTTATCAGTTTTTCTGAGCAGAAAATGGTTGCCAACGATACCGAGAGGATCAAAAGCTTTCCCATGGATGCAAACCTGCCCTTCAGGGAAAGATTGAAGATCCTAGCACGAGTCATCAACTCTGAGGATCTCCAGTTAACCGCTGCTGAGAGGAAGCTTCTGCAAGCTTACAATGAGAAGCCAGTCCTCACTCGTCCCCAGCATGAGTTCTACACCGTAAACATGTCTCCCTTCTCTCAGTATCATTCAAAAACTCCATAACTTCTGTTCCTTAGCATCACAATCCTTGCAGGCTGAGAAGTATTTCGAGATCGACCTCGATATCCATCGATTCAGCTACATTGCACGCAAAGGCTTAGAGTCGTTTCACAATCGAATCAAGCACTGCATTTTCGACTTTGGCCTCACTATTCAGGTGAAAGTCCTTGTTCATTTTCCATACTCTGCGATGACATATTCCGATTATAACGTTCGTCGTGGCGGATCGAGCAGGGGAACAAGGCGGAGGAGCTACCGGAATGTATGTTATGCTGCATCAGGATGAAGGAAGTCGACTACACCAAGTACTCCCAACTGTGTTTATGAGAGCAGCTGAGTTCTGGTTGTGATCACTTCTGCTAAACTGGGAGAGAGTCTACACTGTACAGAGAATATATTCATTTTCCGGGTTTTTTATTATGATTTAAATAATTGAAATTAAAACTAATAAATATTTATTACTATATATGATTTAATAATTAGAATTTCGGATTAGGTATAAAAATGGAAATTTTTGGGAGAATAGTCAAAATTTTGAGGAAAATATAAAAATAATAATTAAAATTATGCAAAAAATATGAATTTATTTTTGGAATATAAAAATAATGAAATCGTCATCCAATTATCCTGCGTTTCTATGCGATTGCACACGCTTCACTCCATCTCCGCCTCTCCGGAGTTGCGCTTCACGTTCACCGCCGTTGTGTTACCGTCGGAATGTCTGAAGAGAGGTAGAGCTGAGTTTGGATTCTTCTGTTGCGCGAAGCCGACGAAGGATGTGTGGCGGAGGAAGGTGCCTGAGGCGGCAGGGGTTTCCGGCACGGCGGGGGTCCAATCCACCGACGGAAGAATTTTTCAGGTTTCATCGACCGGAGCATGGATATGGACGAGCTCCTACTCGCCATGGGACAAACTTCGGATGATCAGGAGCTGTATACTTTGCTATCACCGTACAAATGCCGTAGTCTTTCTGTGAGGTTCATGGTCTCTCTCCTGTCAAGGGAGAAAGACTGGCAGAGATCGCTTGCGTTGCTCGATTGGATGAACGAAGAAGCGCGGTATACTCCCTCCGTGTTTTCTTACAATGTGGTGCTGCGGAATGTGCTGAGGGCGAAACAGTGGGAGATTGCTCACGGACTGTTTGAGGAAATGCGTGAGAGAGCTATCTCTCCTGACAGGTACACGTATTCTACTCTGATTACGTATTTTGGAAAAGAGGGTCTTTTTGATGATGCATTGTCATGGCTTCAGAAGATGGAAGAGGATCGAGTGCCGGGAGACTTAGTTTTGTATTGTAATTTGATTGAGTTGTCTAGGAAACTTTGTGACTACACCAAAGCCATTTCAATATTTTCTAGGCTCAAGAGGTCTGGAATTACTCCTGATCTTGTTGCTTATAACTCGATGATTAATGTGTTTGGCAAGGCTAAGCTTCTCCGTGAAGCGAGGTCACTGGTCGGAGAAATGAAAACAGCGGGGGTTATGCCAGATACAGTGAGCTATTCGACACTTTTGGCCATGTATGCTGAGAATAAAAAATTTCCTGAGGCTTTCTCTGTATTTCTGGAGATGAGAGAAGTCAACTGTTCTGTTGATTTAACTACATGTAACATAATGATAGATGTTTATGGGCAGCTGGATATGGCGAAGGAAGCAGATAAGCTGTTTTGGGGTATGAGGAAGATGGGAATTGAACCAAATGTGGTTAGCTACAATACCCTTCTGCGGGTTTATGGTGATGCCGAACTGTTCGGTGAGGCGATACATCTGTTCAGATTGATGCAAAGAAAGGATATTGAGCAGAATGTGGTGACCTATAACACTATGATAATGATTTATGGTAAGACATTGGAGCATGAAAAAGCCAACAACCTCATCAAAGAGATGCAGCTGAAGAGCATTGAGCCGAACTCCATTACTTATTCCACCATGATATCCATCTGGGGTAAGGTGGGGAAGCTGGATCGGGCAGCAATGCTTTTTCAAAAGCTCCGTGCATCCGGAATCAAGGTAGATCAGATTCTTTATCAAACTATGATTGCAGCATATGAGAAGGCCGGCTTGATTGGCCACGCAAAACGGTTATTGCATGAGCTTAAGCTCCCAGATAATATTCCAAGGGAAACAGCAATTCAAATTCTTGCTGGAGCAGGTAGAATTGAGGAGGCTACTTGGGTTTTTCGTCAAGCCATACATTCCAGAGAGATCAGGGACATATCTGTATTCAAGTGCTTGATCCATCTCTACTCCAAATACAGGAAGCACGCAAATGTGATCGAAGTTTTCGATAGAATGAGAGAGGTGGGCTGCTTTCCGGACTCCAACACAGTCGCCCTCGTGCTGAATGCTTATGGAACGATGCACCAGCTTGACAAAGCGGACAGTGCGTACAAGGAGCTGCAGAATGAGGGATGCCTTTTCTCAGACGAAGTTCATTTTCAAATGCTGAGCCTTTACGGCGCAGTACAGGACTTCGGATCTGTGGAGACGTTGCTGGAGAAGCTGCGACTTGATCCCAATATTAACATGAAGGAATTGCACCAGGTCGTTGCAGGGATCTACGAAAAAGCCAATAGACCCAATGATGCTGCCAGAGTTCTAAGCAGAAGTGATTAGGGAATCCTGAGGTCATTACTGTTGCCTCTTACTCTGCTAAAACTCTTGCTTTTCCTTGTCAAACTTCTCTATGAAACACACCAGTGGTTGGTGTGGTGTAAAATTGAAAATTCTTGGTCCACCTCCAAGGTTGGTTTTTGGTGGTGGGTACACCAACTCTCTTCCTTATCATTTTCCCAGTTCTTGATATAATTGAAGCAAGCATTTGGTGCAGTTCAACTACGGCATTCCCACATGGCGTATTTCTGGGGCGATACTCCTGAGGAGGAGTACTACGTCTCCAATGGCGTTCGCAATTCCCAAAGCTTCTTCCAGAGTCCCCACGGCCGTCTCTTCACCCAATCTTTCCTCCCACTTGACCCATCAACGCCGATCAAGGCCACCGTCTTCATGACCCATGGGTACGGGTCCGATACCGGCTGGCTTTTCCAAAAGTTCTGCATCCGATTCGCGAATTGGGGATACGCGGTCTTCGCCGCAGATCTCCTCGGACACGGCCGCTCCGATGGTATCCACTGCTACCTTGGCGATCTCAACAAGGTGGCTGCGGCTTCCCTCAGCTTCTTCAAATCTGTGCGCCTCTCCGAAGAGTACAAGGATCTTCCAGCGTTTCTGGCCGGCGAATCGATGGGCGGATTGGCGACGCTGCTCATGTACTTCCAATCGGAGAAGGATCTGTGGACGGGATTGATTTTCTCCGCGCCCCTGTTCGTGATTCCTGAACCCATGAAACCCTCCAAGGTAAATATCAGCTCCATCCAAAAAAAACTGCTCTGTACTACCTACCGGTGGGTGCTGATTCCGATTTTGTGTTGAATTGAAGATGCATCTGTTCCTGTACGGATTGCTATTCGGGCTAGCGGATACTTGGGCGTCAATGCCGGACAACAAGATGGTGGGGAAAGCCATTAGAGACCCAGAGAAACTGAAGATCATAGCGAGCAATCCAAGAAGGTACACAGGGAGACCAAGAGTTGGAACAATGAGGGAAATTTCAAGGCAATGTGATTATGTGCAGAGCAATTTCCAGAAAGTGAGCATCCCATTCTTCACTGCACACGGGACTGCAGATGGGTTAGCTTGCCCATCTGGATCCAAGATGCTGTATGAGAAATCAGGCACAAGAAGTGAGGACAAGACCCTGAAACTCTACGAGGGATTCTACCACTCTTTAGTGCAGGGCGAGCCCGATGAAAGTGCTGATCTTGTGCTAGGTGATATGAGGTCCTGGATCGATGACAGGGTCACCAAATCCGCTGCAAAATGCAATGGGAATGCTAGGTGATTCTACCATGGTTGTTGTTCATTGTTCTTGTTTTTGGGATGAAACAGCTATATGTAGAACACGAACAAGAAAGATCTACCAAGGGAAGGTTTTTTGATTCAAACATCAATGCTGCATCGCCACAGATCATAAAGGAAGAAGCAATCAGAAGAACAGGGGAAATACTTCACTTGCCCAACTTAATCATACTGAAACAGGGTAATGCAAGATCACTCATCCTTCTTCAAAGCGAACTTGGTATACTCCTCAGACTCATTCTCCCAGAGATCACCAAACTCCACGTTCTTCCATTGCTCGAACCATGGCCCTCCTAGAGTGTAATGTATGGCCTTTGGAAGCGTGGTATCATCTCCCTGCACAACCTTGTTATGCCCAACAAGGAAGTTCCAAACAAATGGAATTGATCCGATCTCGTCATCCTCCAGCCACTGGAACCTGTGCAGGAATGCTCCAGTCTCAGTGTTCACAACTTGAGGACTCAGAATCTTGTTCTTTGGATGCCCACAGTTGTACAACACCATTGAAGACCAGTTCTTTCTGGGATACACAGTTTGCACTGCACCATCCATTTTGGTGGTCTCCTTGGGCGCGTAGTCATGATGCACGCACATTACAGCATACTTGTCATCGATCAGATCAACAAGCTTCTTGATATCATCCACATACAAGAAATCACAGTCCACAAACATAGCCCATCCCTCGTAACCAGCAAGATGTGGCGTCAAGAATCTGGAAAAGGAGAACTCGGTGCTCTCCAATTCCCCCCTCTCACGCCAATACAACCCCTTCTGCCGCAACTCAGATTGCACAATCGGGTAGATCTCAAGTGGGATTGAAGATCTCTTAACCATGGAATAGCGACAGACCTCGAAAGCAAGATCCTCCCGTGGATCATACCCTATGAAAACCCTGAAAGGCCTCGCATTCCCATTCTCAACTTCTCCGGCGGACATCACGGGCAAGCAATGTAACACACACTCTTTGGCCTACCACAGAAACAAGATTCGGTTTGCAATAGGAAAGTACACTAAGGCGCGTCCTTTATATACGCGAGGGCTCGTAAAAGAAACCGTGGATGGAGTAATGCAGCGCAGCCCGACTTCAGATCTGAGCCCTGTAATCCCACCGCCCCACAGAATTGATCTCTGGATGCGGAAATGGAATCAGATCCGACTGGCAGCGCCCACTGTAACATCATTCGGTGCCTTTACTACCTGTTCACAGCACGCTTCTTCCACAGTGGAACTGCATCGTCCTCCAAAATGGTAGGGGTGAACCCCAAACCCGCGAACCCGACCCGAATACCGGTTCCGATTGCATCAATTAATTAAATAAATAGAAAAAAATGTTTGTTGGAAAATATAATCAATTATATTTATCAATCAAAAATACAAAAAAAGGATTTATTTAATTTATGATTGGACAGGCTCCTTCGGCTCCAATCACCATTTTATCCCTTGTCTATTAATCATAATTACCCAGAAAAATAACAAAAAGTGCTTAAAATCGATAGTGAAAAGACAAATATGCCCCTCCGACATCATCTTCAATTGGATGCCCCAAATTCCTCCAACGGAAGAACCAAATCCAACCCTAATCCTTTCCCTTGAATCCCAATGCACTTCGCCTCCGATTTCCTCATGATCCGTAGCCTCGTGCATGATTCCATGAACATCCTGTATAAAGAAGGGAGCTTTAGGGTTACTTTCTTGAATGGGTATTGAAGTTCGAGATCCGGTGCTTATGTGATCAGAATCAGCTGCTGTGAAAGCCCTGATCAGGGTTGATATCTGAGATGTAATGTGGGTTTTTACTGCAGCACATTGGGGTGAAAGAAGAGCAGATTTGGACTTACCCCCAAGGGACGTCTCCAAGGAGCATCCAGTCCCCATCCTTGTCCTCGTAGATAGGAACATGCTCGCAGCTGTCCTCCTCCTTGAATGCCCTACCTGAGGATATAATATACCAGAAACAAAGATTTTAATACAATGATGTTGTCTGTGAGTGAATAAGGAGAGTTACAGACACATACCGATGGTGAAAAAGCATCCAAAGAGATGCTCGAGCGCCACAACCAGATCATCATAGCCCTTATGATCCCCCAAGCAGATCTTCCTCAAAAAAGGGGCACCATCCATGCTGACTTTCACCAACATTCTCCTACAACACTCGTGTTTCCGTCTCAACGATCGCACCGGCGGCCACCCCACATCGGCAAGCAGACGCTTACTAGAGGTCTGCTGCAGGCGGTCGCCTGGGAGCCCCAACCTTAGCTCGGTTTCAAGCTGCATTCTGCTGTGTGGGAATGGAGGAGGAGGGGTGTGTTTATATCGGGAAGAAGAGGGAGACAGTGCCAGATCAAGCAGCTAGCTAATGGTCGGTCACATGAGAAACACTGGTGGGGGAGAGCGCACTGTATCGGTCCGGCAGGATTAAAGTAGCAGGTGGGCCGATCGTAGGGTTCTCCATCGGGAAAGGTGTACACGGATGATCGGAGCCGTCGGATGAGCTTCGCCGAGACATTGCATGTGCTGCACCCCAGACACTTTGATGATGTTCTTTGAGAAAGTAGCAATAGACACCATGCATTAACTAATCTGCCCTAACAACTGAGTAATTAGCTACCAATGCAATCTCAAAAGTACCACCAGGGTCCCTCTCCATGCGCCTCGAAAAAAAAATAAAACGATTCAATCACGATTCAAACACCACCACTTGCAATTCATGTTTTTTTAAGGTATAATGAAGTTCCATTATTTGATTATATTAGATTTTGATGACGTTTAGAAAATAATTTAATTAATATATATACTTCCTTTTGAATATTAGATTTTCATGATTATATGATTTTTTCTTCTGAGAAAAAATATCATATACAAGATTAAAATGATCTCCTTATTTAATCATGTCCACTTGAAAATGAACTTTGAAATAATATGATATGGATGGTATGAATAATCACGATTTCAAAAATATTATGTATATATATATAAAGGTTCTATTTGAAACAACTTTTATTTATAACGAGGTGTTTTGAAAATAATTTTCTAGCAAAATATTAATAATTTTTATTTTAATATGAAAAAAAATTTTCATTTTCTTAAGAACTTCAACTTTTAACTTTTCAAAATCAATTCTCGAAAAATTGATTTACTACCAAGTTATATGTGAAATAATTTTTACTTGTCAAAGAATCGTTTTAAAAATAGTTTTATTATCATATATAAACGATTTTTATTCACAAAAGTTTAATGATTGTTCGAGAAACGTTTTTCAAAAAGATGATTTTTTAAATATTATATCAAATAGAGTCTTAGAACAAAAAATAAATAAATTAATTAAAAAAACACATGGTTGAATGTATTTTCCAAAGCAGAAGCAATGTTGTCTGTTTGAATATGTGACACAAAGAAGAGATGGGCATGTGAAGTGGACGTGGAGATTATGATAGTGGCGGCAGTGCGTAGCTGGGGCGACTGTGAAATCCAAAGTTAAGAGACATATGAAAAGGGTGGTGGGAGTCCGGTCGGTCGGAGATATTATTTCAAAAGCCGAAGAAGACAACAACTCGCGACGTGGGTTGGTCGGCTCCCACAAACTGCATCGCCCCCACACACAACACAACATGGAACCCCTTTTTTCCTCTTTCTTCTTCTCAGGTCGTCAAAGGCCATCGCTGGCTCCCACCAAGAAATCGGGGAATCCGATGGAAACTCACTCGCATTTAAACAAACAATAAAAAATGATCAATTATATAAGAAATTATATTAAACTTAATATTATCTACATATAATTTATATTTGTTATATACTTTAGTTTAAGATCGAATTCTTAATTTCAATATTATATTAAAACATATGTATTGTGGGATTTGTTTATGACTTAATTGATGTTACAATTAAAAAAATAAAATAATAAGATATATTGAACTTAAGTGATAAAATTAAATCGATTTATGACTTGAATACTATTTAACAATCATACTAAAAAAACAAATGATCAAAGATAAGTTTGACCTAAGAGCATATATTAAAATAAATAATCTTACATTATAAATTTAAAATGAAATGAATATATAAGAGGTTTTATATCACTAATAGGTTTATTTTATTCAAATGTAATTTATGTTTTCTATATATTTAAGATTCACGTAAGTTCATCTAACCTATCAAATTCTTAATTTTAATAATATGAATAATTATTAAAATCTGAATGTTAGGTGAAATGTGTGGTGTGTAGTGTGTGTGGTGCAGGGATCCATCATATCCCAGTTCCCACCATGTGTGTGGAAATTAACTACATCATGCAACTCCATATTTTCGAAATGCGAATTATTGTGTGTAAATTCTAATTAAATTATAAATATCTGGACACTAGGGTTTTTTTAGGGCGACGTTGCCAGAAAAGCCCCCACCAACATTTATTACTAAAAAAATCTAAGAAAATCGCGTTAGGGAAAACCAAGAAAAGTTTGCGACCGCCGTCAGTGTTTTCTTCTCCGATTAGGGAGAGTGTCTCGCTTCATCTTTTTTCAGCTTTGGGGTTTCCGGTTTTGTGGGTTTCGTCGTAGGAAGATGGGGGAATTGCTGAAGGTAGTGGAGATGGCTAACAGAGGGAGGGGTTTGGTCTGTACGCGGCCGTTGTCTGCCGGGGAAATAGTTCTTAGGGAGTCTCCACTTCTACTCTACTCTGCTGTGCCTCTGAGAGGCGCCACCGGAGCCAATTACTGCTCCCACTGCTTCAGAATTGTGCCGCCCCATTGTTCGAAGGCGGTTTCTTGCCCTCATTGCTCCACGGCTTCGCTGTTTTGCTCCCCGGGATGCCGATCTGTAGCTTTGTCGTCCTCGCACTCTCCATTTGTCTGCCAAGCCTTGGCTCGCCTCCGAGGTGCCGATTCCCCGTTGCACCACCACCACCCTGATCGCCATGTTCAATCTTGGTTCCTCGTGTCTGCGTATAATCTCGCGTTGATGTCACCGGTCCAGTTTCAAACGCTTCTTTCGCTCCAAGGTGAACCCATTGTCGACGAAACATCTGCTTTCTTGCATTCGTTGATTTCTTCCGTTTGCACCTTTCCGAATAATGGAAATCACGGGGCCTTCTCTGTTGAGCTTACTGCCGCGCTACTGAGCAAGGACAAGGTGAATGCATTTGGATTGATGGAACCTTTTCATCAAGAGAAAGAAAGGAGTGTTAGAGCGTACGGAATATATCCAAAGGCATCATTTTTCAACCATGATTGTCTACCAAATGCTTGTAGATTTGATTATGTGGACTCTGGTGCAGATTTTAGTAACACTGAAATTGTTGTAAGAGTTCTCCATGATTTGCCTGCTGGCAGAGAAGTTTGCCTGAGCTATTTCCCCGTCAATCTCAAGTTTTCGGACAGGCAACAGAGACTGAAGGATGATTACTGCTTTACATGCGATTGTGATCGTTGCAGGGTTGAGGCTAATTGGTCTGATAATGAAGAAGATGATGACCAAGGAATGGATGCCGATAATGATGATGATGATGATGATGATGATATGGGGGATGATCTGGAGACGGGGACTGAAGAGGGAAATAGTGATGATTTTCCTCATGCTTATTTCTTCATTAGATACATGTGCCAGAGGGATAACTGTGGGGGAACGTTGTGTCCTTTACCTCCATCCAGTGCCTCTTCTCCTGTCGTCATGGAATGCAATGTCTGTGGCAAACTGGAGCGCAGAGACGAAGACAGTAGCAACTAGCACAAATGATTCACTGATAATTTCCTATTATTGCCATGGGATGCATTCTTTGAGGCGCAAGTATGTTTCTCAAGAAATGTGTTTCTTCATCTTCGGATTCTTTCTGAGTTTGAGGTGTTTGTGTATTATGGAGAGGAAGGATCAAATGAATTGATGACAGACAAAAGAAGCTTGATTATGAAGATGAAACTGGTAGCTCCTCTGTCAAACAGTTACCAAAAAATGACCTGCAAAAGTGCCACTTTATTCACCAAGGTTCTGGTACATGTTTTTCTTCAAGTACATCTTCACTTTTTCTCTGCCCCTCATCCCCATTTCTTCGCCTTCTGCAACAATGGAGCACCAGCACCCCACCCCAGTGGGGGCCTAGGTGTCGACCACGAAGAACCAAAAGTTATCCAATACCCTTCAGCGACGCAAAAAAGGCATCTTTTGAAGGCCCGCAAGTTTCAATTGGCTTGCCAATTGGAAGAAAATACTGGAATATATGAGTTGGATTCGTTGTCATGTAGCAATGGAGTATGACTATGGACCCTACGCTGGCTGTTAGCATTCTGTGGTACAGTTCAAGCTATAAGCCGCCCTGTCATACGAAAAAAGGGTGCAAGGTTCCAGGAACTTGCTACAATTGGTGGTCCACCATTGTAGAACAAAGACTCAATAAACGGACTGAGGTCCCTAGCAACAGACACGAAGAAGATTGAAGCTGCAGCTGCAGTTTTCTCGTTACACTGTAGCCTTAGGGGAGTTTTCTGGTGTTTGGGGGGCTGCAGAGACCTCACATTTATACTTGGTGACGGCAGCTTCAAAGTTTTCGACAATCGACGGGTTCCTGAACTTCAGTGCATACGTGGAGAGACCATGTTTCCCTTCGTTGATGCTGTTGACACAAGCAAAACTGATACCTCTCTTATCCATGGCTGTCATCTTCATGTCTGGAAAAAGACTCGCATTCAGAATTACCCGGAGGTTTCCTTTGGTCCGCATGACAAGTCGAGCTTTTGGTGTTCCTTCAGTGGATAGGTTGAGTTTGAGCTCTCCCTTCCCCGTTCTTTCCAGGACCCATCAAGAAATTCATAAAGCGCAGAATCAGCCGAGAAAACGGTATTCTCATTCTCCTCTCCTGTTTCCACTGGAATTTCTTGCAGTGGAGTGATTTTTCCAGCTTCACTCAAAGATGGGCCATTTTGTGCAGTCTCAAATATGGAGGCATCGCCATTGGTGGAAGCACCAAAACTGAAGGAACCAGGTGCCCCATCTTTGGGAATTGATCCAAACGAAAATGAAGTGCCAGAAAAACCAGTTCCTGAAAGCCCAGAGAATGCATTCTGGCGGCTGGATAAATTGCCAAATGAGCTCAAACTCTTATTTTCTTCACCCTTTTCTGCCCCTAATGCTTCTTTAGACGCTCCACCATCTTTATTAACATCCTCTTCACCCACCTTGGTCTCATCCTCATTCAAATCTGCATCTTCTGTTTTCCCAGCTCCATTCTCAGGCTCCTTGTCTTCTGATACCTGATTCGCATTGCTCAAACCTTCTTGCTCACTGGCACCAGCAGCCTCATCCTTCTCAGAGCTTACATGACCCTCTGGAGTTTCAGAGGGCTTAGCACTGTTCTCAGTGATTTCAGTCTTCTCATTAACTGCCTCTGAAACGGCGTTTGGAAGCTCCAACTCCGAGCTGTCTCCAATTTTCTTATCTCCCCCATTGGCACTTTCTTCTACTGTAACTACCTGAGGTGTGGTTGCTGAAGCAGGGAGCAATCGAACTGCAGAAAAAGGATTTGAAGCAGCAGAGGCATCTGGTGCAGCTGAAACCGATGGTGTTTGCTGACGACGGACTTTCACAATTCTTCTTGTGGCCAGAACCTCATCACTTGCTCTTTTGAATGTCCCAGACGCTTGTTCAGATGACTCATCATCATCATCATCAAGGCCAGGGTTGTCACGAGTCAGCTGTACCCCTGCGGCTCTCTTTTTCGAATGCTGGACATCGTTTTGTGAATCCCCCATCACAAGTTCTTTATATAACCAGTAGTTTGAACTCAACCTCCACCACACAAATATCTGCAAGAATACTAAAAATGACTTTTCCAAGCATATCCCATTTTCAGCATGTCCCCAAGTACATACTAGAAAAGACCAACGTAAAACTCACATACTTTTCCGGATAGCTAACGAAGGATGCATTTTAATCACAGTTTGCACCTAATGGAAAAACAGTTTCGCAGCTACACTAGCCATTAAAAACACTGTACTCCCACCAGGCAACCCATGAACTATGCACTTACAAATTCAAAACCCACATATTTTCTCCACAAGCGAAGACATGGAACAGATCCCACCTTCGCATAGCGGAACAAAAATACCTAAAAAAGCATAAAAAGGGAGCTCTGCAATTGTAAAATTGACGAAAACGAAGAATACGGAGAGCTTCACGATACCTAAAACCGAAACTCGTTAACCCCAAATGGTTACCTTATTACAATACCCTTTGCTCCGGTCCCTGAAACCCTAGACCCGGAGGTCCGGCACAGAATGGAAAGCCTTGAAGTGACGCCACTGCCACTACGCATTCCCTTCGAATCACGTGTTTTATTCCCTAAAAAGCTTATTGGGCTTGGGCCGATGTGTCCAAAATTCTTACAAATTGCTAAAACTGGAAACAAACGCGTTTATTTAAGCCCAAATCATGGGACTCCTCACTAGCCGTTGGTTCCCAAGCACAAATGCCATCCAATGTTCTCGAAGTTCTGAAAGACCCTAACAAAACTCCATCAAGTTGGAATATGAACACTGCAGCTTCAGGAGAGGTGAGGTGTTGCTTACTTTTCTTGCGGAGGACGGAGTCGTCGTCTCCGAGCTACTTTTGTAAGGGGATCATGATGATCTTTTTCGTTCTTCAAGCTACTCTGGCACTTGAGCTTCAAGATTTCACCTTTGGCGCGAGCTAACTCCTCTTCTAGCTTCGTTGTCTTCATTTTCAGTTTCTCCGTTTCTGTCCCCAGCATTGCCACCATGTTGTGTGCATCTTCCAGGTCCTGACGGGCTCCATCAGCACACCGTTTTTGTTCATCAAGTGCTTGGTGAAGTGCGTCTTTCTCATAGCCCAGCGACAGCAGTTCAGAGGTAGCAAGCTCCAACTCCTTTGAAAGCTTCATGCTGCTAAGGCTCATCTCATCTAACGTTTCTGTGGTTTCTTTCAGGTTAGCCTCGAGATCCTTTCGAGCTTCTTTGTCTTTGAAGCTTTCATCATGCAATGTTATTAGCTCGTTCCTCAAGGATGAAATGTTTTTCTGCTCTTTTTCAAGATCGCGAGCAGCAGTTTCTTCTTTGAGACAGGCTTCTGTAAGTTTCATTTTCAAGCTATCACGTTCTTCTACTGCTGTAGCCAAGTCTTGGTGAACCGACTGCAGCTCTGTATTGGATTTACTCATAATCTCATTTGCAGAGACCAGTTCAGCATTTAGAGATTTTATATGCTCCTTTAAGCGATCTAGATCTCTCTGAAAGGATTCTTTAGCTTCATTATACTCGGCCTTAGCCTTGAAAGCATTTGCTTCAAGCTCTGAGCATGCGCTTCTTGACTGATGCAACTGTTTAGCAAGATCTGAAGTTTCATCTCTTGATTTCACCAAGGTTTCCCTTGTGGTAGTAAGCTCCTGTTGAAGGCCTTCTACACTTTCAGATTTCTCTTTCAACTTTGCTTTCAGCATCTCCTTCTCCTCGTTCACTTGAGAAATCAACACTTCATTAGCCTTCACATCCTCCATAGTTAGCCTTAGTTGCCCCTCCAGATGGTTTATTTTCAGCTCGTGTTGTCTCAGCTCCTTCGCTTCTAAAGCGAGCCTCTCCTCAGTGATGGATTTAAAATGCTCATATTCTGCTTGCACGTCATTGAGTTTCTTCAGTATTTCATTCTTTTCAGCAACAGAAGATTTCAACTCTTCTTTCAGTTTTTCCAACATTTCACTCTTCCATTCCATTTCCCTTTCTTTGGTCGCTAGTGCATCTTTCAATTCTTTCACTTCAAGCCTCAGAACCGTGAGCTGATTTTTCAACTCTTCACGCGCTAGCCCCAGTTCGTTGATAGCTCTCTCTTTCGTGTCAACCTCTGAATTCAAGAGAGATAGATTGTCTTCATTTTCCTTTACTTTAGACGAAAGCAAGCTAATCTGTTCCTGGCATATGGATAAAGTGTCCATCTTATTCTTAAGCAACTCTTCTAGTTCTTTTCTGAAAACTCCAGCTTCATGAATGTCCATCTCAAGATTATTGACTTGGGAATTTAACTCATCAACTAATCGTTTCTGTTTAAGCAGTTCCCTTCCCATACTCATTATCTTATTATTCGCAAGAGCCAACTTATTTGCTAAGGATTGCTGCTCTCCATTAGATTTCTTCATTGCATGGTTCCAAATTTCCTTCTCCTTCACAAGCTCCATCTCCATTTTTTTCTCTAAGGAAGCAATGGCAGCATTTTTCTCTTCCAGCTCAAGCTTCATCTGTTCCAAAGAAATCAGAAGAATAGAAATGCTCACCAAAGCCACAAGTTGTAACTTCACACACGTAGTGGGAGAAAACAATTGGGAGAGATTTTGAATGTTAATCAGAAAATTCACTATTAAGAAGTAAAAAAATGGTTCAGACAAATGATACGGAATCAGAAGAGCAAGAAGGCAATGGCAAAAAAGAGCGCTTCCAAACAGCATCCAGCTGAAGATAACAATACCAGCACGATTGGTATGCAAGGCCAGAACTTACAGTTTCTATGATGGCATCTGACCTTGATTTAGACCTCTTAGCAGAAGCAAAGAGTGCGGCCAGAATCCCAGACCCCAAAATACCAATAGCATTGAGAAGTGACAAAATGGGGTTCTTAGATGACGGCCCCTGAAAAGAATCATCCATCTGGAAAAACCATAGAACAATAGATTTAGAGTCTCTAATCCGAACTCTAGATGCATACCTTTTCCTTCTTGTTCTCTTCTCCTTCTTTGAATTCAGTGTTTTCTGGAAAGAAAACGCAACGTTTCCTGTTACCTCCAAAAGAGAGTCAAAATCGTTCTACCTAAGGCTACTTATAAATAACAACTCTATTGATGAACACATAGCCGATGCCACATTCGCTGCAGTAATCAAAAAAATACAGAAACAAACGACCAACCTGAAGCAAGACCCTCTATTGCCTTAATCCTCATACCAAGAAAAGGAATCAGAGCGAAACTGATGAACAAGATCACTCTCCTGGCACAAGAGCCACTGCAAAATAACGGGTTCTCTTGATTCTGAGCAGCGACGACAATTCCCATCTTCCGCGCCCTGGAGGTGAAGGCGATTCTCCGTGTAGTTCCAGGAAATGACGACGGAACATAACAACATGGTGACGGCAAACGGCGCAGCGAAGACTGAGAAGCGCCCCCGATCGCAAAACCCATTCCAGCGGAGCGCTTCACCGCCTTCTCCCGAATCCCAACGTCCCACAAATGCACGTTGCACAAGCATCTCTCTCCCTTCCACTTCCCAGTTTTGCTTTTTCAAAAAAGAGACTATAAACTAATCCCAATTTCAAACGACTATCAACCCTAATTACGTCATCAACGCTTAATGGGCTCCCAGATAAACTGGCAGTAAATGAGCTATTTTATTGGGCCCCTCCACTATCATTCATGGTCTTCTCGTGATCCATCTGGAAACGAGCCAACTTGTTTGGGCCTTCTCTTGGTAAACAGTTCGGCCCAGTATTTCATAATATATTACAAAAACATTTTATAATAAAAAACACCTGTTAATTCTTAATTTAATAAATAATAATAATTTAGCATTATGAGTTAATTATTAAATTATCTTTTAATCCTTAATTAATAAATTCAAATTTGACACAAAATAAAAAAAATTTCAATATACTAATTTAACGATCATACAATATTTTGATCCAGTTTAACGTCTTAGTTTTTTATTTCAGATACTGAAAATTTGAATTGATATAGTGGTGAAACATATGGTGGCAATTAATGATACTTTATGGTATTAATCAACATCACTTAGGCCACCAAGGTCACGCCATCTAATTCACTAGTCGATTTGGTAATCAATCATGCGAATCCAAGAAATAGGGGGGCCCCTTGGCGAGATAGTGGAATTTAGTGAAATGACGTCAGCAGTAAACACTAAATTTACATTTCAATCCTTCAAATCTCATCTCCTATTTTAATCCAAATATAATTTTTTATAGCCATAACGAATTTATAAAACATTTAGTATCTTTTTTATCAACATAAAATAATTATATTTTGTTGTTGGATGAGCATGATAATTTTTATTATCAAATAAAAATTGATTTGTATGCATAACTTATTCTTCAGAAAATTTATGAAAAATTAATTTTTGAAAGATTACCAAATATAACAATTTATCTATTTCTTATACTATATTATTCGTTTTAGATATTTAATTATTATAATTTTACATTTTCTTATTTTGAAAAAAAATCTAATGCAAAGTTAAAGAATATTTTTTTTATATAAATTATCATTATAGCTCATGTGTAATCGATCTAAAATTTACCTAAAATTCTTATACACTTCATTGGGCAAGAATCTTCCATGACATTAGAAAGTTATACTCTATTTGGAATGATTTATTTTTTTGGTGAAACAATTTTTTTATTAAATAGAAGTAATTTCTATTCTAAAAAGAGTAAGGGTACGTTTTGTTCGTTGGATAAGTAGGGATAATTAAATAGTATATCGTTATCTAGTATTTGATTACGAATAAAGAATTAGTTATCTTATAATATATAATTTTTTTATTCCACGAAAATAAGATAAAATAATCTAAATTTGTTGGTTGAGATTTTTTAATAAATACAACAATATCATAAATGACTTTTGTTTTTTTAATAGAAAATCAAATTCAAAAAAATAATAACATTTTCGTCATTTTAATTATATAAACAATTATCATATTCCAATTATTAAAACACAAACCAAACATATCAAAATATAATTACATCTAATCCTAACCCACTATTTTTATTATACCAGTAATCAAATGCACCCTAATAGTTTAGAAACATTTATTATTATCTGGTTTTATTTTTGTTTATGACTTTTATAGTGAAAAATGGATTTATTGATTCAGAAAATGAGGCCGTACGACTGCGGCGGCGTTATGGACAGGCAACACCGGAGGGGGGCTACAGAGGAAGAGGTCTTCCTCACCAAACGCAGAGGATCGACGGATCGAAGAGGCAGCAGCACTCGTCGATCAGGAAGCAGCAGCACAGAGCCGCAAGACTGCAACCACAGGAGGGTGCTCGGTCATTCATCTGTCTTTCTTCTTCTGCTTCCAGTATGGGAAAGGGGGAGGGGCTTACCATCCTTCCAGGAAGCCGTGCTTCCTCACCGGCGGCGGCGGGGGGGCGTAGTATTGCGGCGGCGGCATGACCGGCGGCGGCGGGTACCCTCGATTAGAGTAAGCGACGGGAGCAAGTCAGCCGTGAAGAAGGGAAGGGCGAGAGGAAATGATATGGTGGTACCTGGCGCAGGATAAGGGTAGGCGTACTTGGGATCCATGGCGCTCCGAGCTCAGACCTGAGACACAGTTGCCCAAGTGCTTGGGGGTTAATAAATTTGATTTTGTGTTTATTTATAACAAATAAATAAATATCTACCGCATTAGTTGAACAAATGCATTAGATACGGGCCCCACACTAAATTGATGTGGTTTGGAATAGAGTTGTACTCGGTTGAAATCTAGGTTTGGGTTCCGATTTGGCTTCAAAATTTGTACTGCTGGTATAATGTCGAACCTGTTCATTATTATTGGAATTGAAAAACTGTGGTTCCAACTCGTTTTGAAACCACTGAAACTTATGGTTCTAAATCCACGATTTCGTTTGATAATAAGATATTAATATGTTTAAATATAATATAATTATATATATATAATTATATATATATATATATTCAATTATAAATAACCTTTTATATGTAAGAATAAAAATTTAAATATGTGAATAATATATATAACTAAAACATCTTCATATATTATTCATATAATCAAAAAATGAGTATGTCATTAATATAACAGATTAATATATATATACTGATCAATCAAATCACGTTATATATATAAACTTATAAATGTAACTTCTATATCCTGTTACAAAACAATAACTCAAACAATCATCTAAATCATTATGAATGTATGAAAAAAAAAAAACTATAAAAATATATATTTTTTTTAAACATCCACATATTGTGGATGTCTAAAAAAAAGTTGATATTTTTTAAAAAACATGATAATTCTCAATTAGCCATAGCCACTAGTGTGGATGCGTGAAAAAAATTCAATATTTTTAGAATTGTTTCTAAACAAATACATAGTTTTAACAAAAAGGTACAGTTATATTGAAGGAGTGCTACTGAAATCTAATTCATGCAACTGCTACAAGGATGGGCGGCTTCTACTAATCTGCTGGTAGTATTCTTCCTGCTCATACATTGACCTGCAAGATAGCCGACGAGGCGAAAAACCGAAATGAATATGATCCATGTTTGATCGCAAACACCCCTCAGCTTCATTTCATGCAGCAACTACAATGTCAATCTTTTGGCAGGAAATGAAATGGTTTTCAGAACTTACGCGATATCGGCTAAGGTTTCGCACTTCGTTACGGACTTCCCTCTGAAAGCTCAAGACAGGAGTAGTGTATTATCATTTCCTTCAGTGTGTATTTGGTGCTCTTGATATCATTGTCCCATAGGATGCTCTGGGAGCAAGGGGGCTCAGTTCTCAGTGTTGTATGCAGGTAGAGATGGAAAAGAAATTGTATGTAAATTCAGTTACCTTTCGAACGAACTCTCTTTTGACAGCATCCCATGGTAGTTTTCCTTTGGAAGAAAAGATGGAAGCATTCCAGAGTGCACCTCTTGCTACCATGACAGATGAAGCACCTGCGCAGAAGCATGTGAAATTTGCAAGAGTCACGGGGGCAACTGCAGAGGAAACCTTTTGTGGTACCTGTGGCGGCTTTGATGCGCTGAAAATCTTGATAATCAAATACATCACCATTGGCTATGACTGGGACTGAGACTGCGGATACAACATCAACAATCTCATCCCATTTAGCTGGATCCCTAGGCCTATCAGCAACTTTTCTGTATTGTTTTGGAAGAAAATATAAGATGCACCTACAAAGTTCATGCTTATCACACAGGAATGTGTAAAACAGTTTCCTGAATAAACCCATCAAGAAAGCTAGGGACCTTGAAGGATAGCTACCAAGAGAGCATGGATCCTAGAATTCTTCAACCTTAATTCAGTTTGCAAAATTTAGCCCAGAAATGTGATGCATTAGGAATAACAGATAAGCAGGTGAGCAACTAACAGACAAGTACCTTCCATGGACAGCTAGAGCTGAAACACCGGTCTTTTCAATTCTCCGGGCTAGTTCAACAGTCTTTTGGGGTGAATCTAACAGACGAATCTTGCAAGTTACAGGTATTTGTAGGTTTCTTTTCAAAGTTGTTAAAATCTAGAATCCCAAAAGTATAGGTTAGACAAGAAGTACAAATTCAGCAGTAATGTGAGTTGGACAATCCAGAAACTTGAAAGTTACATCATGAATAAGGTCTGGTTTTGATAACAACGCGGCACCCATTCCACCACTAAGAGAGAATGATTTGGGGCAGCCCATATTTACATCCACTGCAGATACATCTCTGCATCTAAATATTGCAGAGCAGAAACTAGTCAAAGAAGCAACAGAATCACATCTCTTCTTAACTGCAACACCAAAACTTCAAACTAGTAACCTAATCAACACTCATGAACAGTACTAAGCTGATGAACCTGAGATACAATACTGGAATGGAATGCCACTTACACCATCTGAGCAGCATGAAGAGCCCTAACTGCATCTGAGGTTCCCATTTGGAAAACCACCCTGTTCGTTTCTTGAGGGCATGTTCTAAAAGCAACTGAACCTGTCGCCTTCTCCACAAAATCAACTGCCCCGAGTGTCCCTATTGAACAGGTATCAGTTGCCCAGTTAAGAGAACAGAGCACAACTTGTGCAAGTAAAAACAAACCATTAATCCGCCGATCGCATTTGAGGAGTCTGTGATCGATTATCTCCTCACCGTACGTTATATCAGCGCCGTATTCCGCAGCCAACAACCTGAACGGCAATGTACCCTAAACAAATAAGATAAACAAAAATTCTTCGCAAGGATAAAAAAGCCCCCAGAGGTATGAAAACATGGTGATTGATGGAGCTTCAGATCAAGAAAAATGGAAGGAGAACTCACTACTCGGACCATGGGCGCCAGCACAAGCTTATCCCTATAATCAATATCCATGAATTCAAAGGAAAATAAAGAATACTTCGTATGTTAAGGTGAAGATATTTCAGTTGGTCACGCTCCTCCGACGGTGGCGACGGCGTAGTTGCAGACCTCAAATTGGCCTTAGCTTCACCGATATTGGATTTAGAGGTTTGGACCAGAATGTTTTCATTTCAGGCCGGCAAGCGCTGCCGGACATGATGAAATGGGCCTGCCGATTTCCGAGAAAGAACCCATAAAATAGAATCCTTCCCCCATGGGATGCTGTCGTCACCGGTCGTCCTGGGCCCTTTTGAGCCCCACGTTGTTCTGCTTCAAATTGTGTGATTTCATCTTCTAGAAAAGAATGTCGTCCGCTGTGTTTTGCATTTAGGTTCCATGGCGTTCTCCTTATTTGAATGTGTTTTCTTATTCTTTTCGACTTCATGGAGCTGCTGTAGTGGGAGTTTGTTATTGGAATTCGTATGAGAAATTGCTTTGAAGCTCTGATCTCAGAGCATACACTTTCATTTCAAGAATTCCAAAGGTGCACCCTTTCTTCTCTGCCCGGGTTTTCCAGCCGCTTGAGGATGAATCTAGCCATGAAGGTTGTTAAAAAACTGACATTTCAAGAATTCCAAAGGTGCACCCTTTCTTCAACCATGAAGGGTGCTGAAATCTCTGGCAGACACTTGTATCTAGATATGCAGCCAACATCAGCGGTGGATCCAGTGGTGCTCGATGCGATGCTTCCATATTATGTTTCTCGTTATTTGAAATCCTCGTTCCCGAACACATGTTTATGGTTGCGGATCAGAGAGTGAAGTTGCGCCATGGCCAGGTTGCTTCCCCAAAAGAGATAATTTCCCCTCTGGTGCAACGGAATCAAATAACATCTCAACCAATTGTGTTTTGCACTTCTACAGGGAGAAGAAGCACCATGTGTGCGTTGGATTCCTGCCCTCATCTGCAGCAGGAGGGCTTTGATGTTACTCATACCGGGTTGGTTTCAGTGATGATGGTGAACAGTAAGATTGGTGTAATCCAGCCCATTGAGGAAACTGGGAACATATACTTTCAAGGAGTTAAATGTCCCTCTGCACAATGATACTGCTCAAATCCTGGGGAAATGGAGCATGATGGAAAAAGAAGAAAAATTCTGCAGGACAGATTACTGAGTACTGTTAGCAATAAACCAGAAGGTCCTGGAAATCAGAACTTGCCATTCACTTCCGTCGAGGGAGAAGGCCTTTTGATGGGGTTTGAGGTTATGGCTTACGCATCCATTGGACTGCTAAGCGTGTTGAGAAGTTGAGGGAGATGAGCCCTCTGCATCACATGGATGAAGATGGCTCATGATCAAGATGATGTCACTGTTACACCCCAATAACAATCCCAAACTAAACTATACAAACTTCAACTGGAAATGCAAAGAAAACACTTGCCAAGAACACCATACTTTTCTTAATAGAAGGAATCCATGAAAGATCCTCTGTTCTTCTTTGCTACCATCTTGCCTCTGGTCTGTGTTATTGTGATAGCTCCCATGCCCCTCTTGTCTTGTCTTCTGTTGCTGCTTTTGACAGCTCCCTAACTGTCCGGCAATGTGTTCCACATCCACCAAATTGTGTGAATGAACCAAAGAACAAGACTCAGAGATGCCCTATCGCCATGACTGGTTGCGTGCAAGGAAGGTTCCAAGGAACAAACACCCAGCCGCCATGGATCATGCATACTCAACTCTTCTAACACAAACAAAACAGCTGTCGCGTCACATGAATAAACAAACCTTAACCACATGCGACATCCATATATTACAATAAATAATTCTATATAAAAGTAAAATAATCAAATATATAATAAATTATGAATTATTATTAATTCATTAAACTTAATTTTTATTAATATAATTTATATTTATTATGTATTTGAAATTCATCTTAATTTCAACACTATTCCCATCGGAATAGCCTTGTGCTCGAAAGAAAAGCTATTGGGAGGGGCATTTGATCCCGCCGGAGCCCATACCCGCCGCCGCCAAGCCGGTGGCGCATCCCGGTTGCCGGAAAACCCGAAGAAGAAGAAGATCTCTGGAGTGAGTGAGAGATAACCGCAAGACAAGCCAAGGCAACATCAAACGTGTGTGTCGGCAGGCCTTGTTCCTGGTGCCGCCCCTTACGTGTCCATTATCTGTACGGTCGGTCCAACACGTCACTACCTGTCTGCACACACCCCCACCCTTTCCTTTTCCCCTAAAAACTCGCATCATCCTGTCCTTTTTCTAATTTTTTTATGTTAAAATACAATTTTTTAATATAAATTAATCCTTTATTAAAGTATCAACACATGTGCCAACTTCATCATCGTCTTTAATTTTTATGCAAATTAATCTCAAATAAATTAAAATACACATGTTGCTCAATATTCTATTACCATATATTTAATAGATAATATTAGATAAAAAATTAATAAATATATCAAAATTTCACATCACACCTTTACAAATGAGATTTAGATATTCCTTCCACAACTATTTGATATTTTTATCCTATATTTCTTTCCTTTATTTATATCACACAATCATGAGGGTATAATTTTCTTTTTATATAAATAAAATCTTTAAAACATATTTTTCATCTGACTTACAATTCATCAATTGTTCATGTATCCCTATCCTATCTATATATTTTATTAAAATATGTTTAATATATATTTAAATTCCATAATGAAACATAGGACATGTTATATTATAATAATTTTTGAAGATCTATAGTAGAATCAAAAATTTAAATTCTGTTATTAACTTCAAAAATTATTAAATTTTTTGGATCCTATTTTAATGGTAAATAATAGATTAATTATTAAAAAATATTATTTATTTTTTTATCTATTATAATATATATATCATAATATTTAAATTTTATAATATAGTTTTATATTAACTTACAAACAATTTTACAATCTGAAATTAATTATATTCATATGATCTAAAAACTGATTCTATTTTACATAATTTGAAGCACTACACAATAATTCCATAATGTGAGTGCATATATTCGGGATGTGAGCGAAAAGGGGCTTTTGGATGACAAGGGCTAAAAGAGAGATGAGAATATGGCATAAAATCCGTGAGGAAAGGAGAAGGCGGTTCCGAATCCAAAATTAGAAGATTTAGATGGATTGGTGGGACCCAAGACAAGTGTAATTAATTAAGTGAGGACACAAAACGACAGCAGTTAATTGGTGGGCCCGCCATCCATCTCCTTGATGGGGGGTGCAATCACGTGGAGCATGGCCCAGCGGTCACCCCTGGAGGAGCACTCCACGCCTCCATGGACCATCGCCATCCCCATCCCCCATCAATCATTTATTAACCGTACCATGACCATGCTACATACTACATACTACATGCTACACGCAGCATTATCATTTAAACTATGGACGGCTGGATTTTGAGTTCCTAGATACTATTATTTATTCAACATTTATGAATTTATGGACAACAATTTATTTTAAATATTTACTAAATATTTGTACGAGTGCATAAATTCAGTCCCATGATGAGGTACATCAATAAAGATTTGATACAACAATCAATATTTAAATAAAGATTCAAAGATAATCTTAAAAGATTTGAATATATATTATATAAAAGATTTTATTCAAATTCATCATGCAAGTTAACTCATATAAGGAACTTGTTCGTTCAATCATTAGAGATGTCAATTTTTTTTTAATTTTCATATTTTTATAATTTTAGAATTATTTACTGAATTTGTAACATAAATTTAAAAATTATATTCATATTTCGTATAAAGCAATTTCAACGGTCCCCTCTCTTCAAATAATTCTTTGTTGCGATTAATTTATTAAAGTATTAATTTTAATATGAGTATATTTCAATCATTGTAGTAATATAAAAGATATTTTTATAATATAGATAAATTTAAAGATATTTATTTTTAATTTATAAAACTCCATTTTTTATATTTTAAATAGAAATAAATTAACACCATAGTAGTTTTCTTAAATTTAATATAACAACATTTATTTATTAAATATATTTTAAATTTAAATCTATAATATGTGGTTATTATGAATTTTGATATAGTGATTAGTAGGATACAAATGGGAGTAATAATGTTTTGATTATACACTTAATCATGATTAGAGGAGTCCTTGTCACCTTGCTACTGCTGATCTGATCAAATCTTCAACAAAAAAAAAAAAAAAAAAAAACGTGCTCCGCCGTCCAACCGGACGCATCTTGCTGCTGCTTCTCCTTTGCATTTACACTAGCAATTGATTAGCAGTGCATGCTAGTTGTTTCTTGCGGGGGGTCATGCAGGTGCTCTGACCCGGGGGAGCATCCGGTACGCCGGCGATCCGTTCACATGAAGGGCATATTGTGATCGCCGGAATCTGGGTACAGGAGGGGGATCCGGATTTGAGGGCCTGCAACTCTTTTTGCAGGCGCCGGTTCTCGTTCCTCAGCGTTTCGCATAGTCTCTTGAGGAATTCGCAGTCGACTTCCGTTTGTTTCAGCTTCGTCCTGCAAATCCAACACCGATTTCGTGTGTTTCTGGGTTTGATTGATTTACGGAAGAGGGAAATGGGAACAAACCTGGCTCTTCTGTTCTGGAACCACACTTCTACTTGACGAGGAGTGAGTTTGAGCTCGCGGGCAAGCCCTTGTTTCTGAATCTAAGAATTGAACAGGGGATTATGAACAGAGGAATCCCGATTTTCAAAATCCGAACCGGAAATTTCGAATAGACGGTTACAGGATTAAGAGTGGTGTGCTTTTTGAAGCTATCCTCCAACAGAGCGGATTGCGATTTCGTCAGCCGGAGCTTCTTCCTGGCGTTGGATCCGTCGTCATCTTCGTCGCTGACTCTGGAACAATCCCTCTTGACGCTTGTGAGAGAAGAAGCGCCTCCCTGCGAATCCGCCTTCTTCTCCAAATCACAGAGGCTGAGAGTCAAGGAAGGCTCCGCGTTGCAATCGAAGCTACTCTCCTCCGCCATCCCCGCCGTCCCGGGGCTCTCCTCCGTCCCCGCCCACGAGAATCCCAGCCCCAAAACGAGACCGGCGTGAGAGGCGTCGTCGATGCCCATGTGAAATGAGTGAGCTGCAACAGGGCGTGGGGTTTGCGTGCCGTTTCTGGGGCAAACGAGGATTGGTGCGCTGCGAACGATGTGCGCCTCCCTCACTATTAATAACCGTCCCAAAAAGTAAAATATTTTTAATCACCATTTTCAGTTTTATTAGAAAAGTTTTTTTAATTTTTCAGCACAAAAAATTAGAAATATCAGACTTTAATTATAAAATGTAAATAATACATATTTAAAATAATTTTCAAATTATTTAATGAATTAAAATATAAAGCGAAATATTGTCAATGTGGACGATGACAAGAATCTTGTCATATAACCAAATATGGTTCAAGCAACCATTCTAGTAGATGCACATACATTCCGCTTTATTTAATGAATTACATATATATCGTTATTTAATTAACTAATATATATATGCATGTCCATCTTATATATTTATATCATTTATAAATTAATTTTTTGAGTATATGAATAATATATACAAATAAAAGATAGAAAGAAGAAGAATTAATTATATCTATATACTCAAATTTTTATTTTTATATATCAAATATTACATATAATTAAGGATATATATATATATATATATATATATATATTCAATTACATTATATTTAAATATACTAATATCTTACTATTAAACGACGTCTAAGAATGCGACATTTCAGGTTTGTTTCGTTAACCATGTATTCTTATTATATGAAAGATTATCCCATTGACATAGATGGGGGGTAGTTCCGGAATACATTCTTGGGTGAATATGTTGGTGGGAACGTGGGCTTTCTTTGTGGCGCCATGTTACTTTGATGGGCACGTCATCGGCCTATTTGCAGATGGGTGTATGGAGGGGAACATGCGTTGTAGTAGAAGATGGATTCCATGGCGTCGTCCTCCCTAACCGGCGCCTCTGCTCCTCAACTCATCACATGCGCCTGCTTTCCTCCATCCCCCCACCCTTGTGACACGCTAACCAACTACATACTCCATTGTGCTTCCAAGAAAGGTGACTCTGTCGGGAAAATTTCGTTCCAAATGTGTTCCTAATTCTCTAAAGTTGCATATTCTGTGATGTGTATGTTGGAAATTTCTTGTATTGGAGAATGAATAAGGTGATCTCATATTACTAATTGAAAAAAATTTCCTGTATGATGTGTGCATACAGGGTTCTAATTATACGTATTTGAGGTTTTTTATTGTTTTGTGTTTTTGTTTTTGATTGTTTTTTTGTTTTTATGTTTGATTTACAATAGTATAAGCTTAGGTGTTGTTCGTAATTGAATACATAAATGTCGCATGAATTGAGAAAAGATGAAATGAATGTGATGAAGAAAGATGATGAAGAAGAAGGAATGAATGAAATAAAAGTAGGTGAAAAGAATATATTATAAAATATATTATGTATATATATATTTTATTGTATTTTCATTTTATAAAATAAAAATATAATAAATATATATTTTTATTCTTTATTCTCACATAATTTAATTCTAATTTTTTAAAAAATATTTTATAGAATGTAGGAATAACCTCACTCTTATTCTTAATAAAATGAGATTATAAAATGAAGAAAGTATGTAGCCCTTAATTTAGAAATAATAAATAATAATATTAATTTAATAATGCAATATTAAAAACGTATAAATCCGTACTAGTCTCTGAGAAAATAAAATGAATTAAATATTAATAATATATTAATTTTGAATTTATCAAATCAAATTAAAATCAAAAGAATTTATCATAATTTTGAATTCAAACATCTAACATGGGTAACGGAAAATTTGGGGTTTTCTGGCACTTCGTGGGGGGTGATGAATTTGGAATTCGTCTATCTTTTTCTTGGAATTCTGAGGTGGGTTGTGATTGTCTGGTGTTTTTCTTGGAAGCTGCGAATGCATTCTTTCGTGTTTGTTAGATCCATTGTTGTCTAGGGATGCTAGCTATATTTTGAAAGGACTTACGCCCTTGCTGCAACCCAGATCCGTGAAGATGTTCCTCAAATGCCTGATTGTGATGTTTTTGGACCTGCTGAACGGCCCATCGATGTCTTTCTTCCAGGATTCATGGAGGTTCTGTTGATATATTTTCAAAATACAGTCTTTTAGGTTTTCAGTTGTGAAAATGTGGTTTCTCAATTTTCCTCTGTTTACTCCTTTTGCCGCTTATTTTCTTTATTTTATGGAATGAGCAGCTCTTCGTTCACCCCATGCTATTCTACGGAAGCTTTCTGTGGCTTCAGTAAATCAATACACCATGCTCATGTCAAAGGTGAGGAAAGTCAGTTTGGTCTACGATGTGCATATGATGAATGTTGATGTTTTTTGTATGCATACACGAACTGGTTTCATGATTCTGTTGTTATCGACGGATAAATACTTGCTAGCCTTGTTTGCTTTTTCCAATGATTCTGCTCCATATCTGCTATGGCTTCTGAATTCGGAGGTGTCGAACTATGCTGTCTACTACTAATTGTAATAGTGGTTAGTTTGGCTGATCCTTAGCATGGGACTTTCCAATTCCTGGCTAATAAGTTTATTTTTAACCCCTGCTCACTTTCTGATACCCTGCTGCATAGGTGTGCTCTGCATTTGTTCAACTTATTGAAGCTCATCCTTCTGTCATGGAGTTGTATGCTCCTTGTTGATACTCTGCTGCAGAGGTGGATGCTTCGTTTTTCTCCATCTGTCTTACTTTGTTCTTTTTCACTTGTCAACATATCCTGATGCCTTGGTGGCTGATTCTGTACCATCGTTTCTGAGGTTAGTTGTCACACAAAGCAACATCCACACCTGAGGAAATGCAATGGCATACATGGTGATGATCAATGAGGGCCCTGCTGAAACTGAAGCAGGCCTGTTGCAGAAGTTGAGAAACCATGTTCAGACGATAAGAGAAGAAGACTCGCACACACACTCTTGTTCAGAATCATTTCTTCAAACACTCAGGTTTTGTTGGGTTAGTTGATTTAAATTTTCATATATTTAAATTATTCGAGTTTAAACAAACTCAAATATGAAGATTTTTTAAAATATCTATATCCCTTCTTAGTTATGCATAAACTCATATTTGAAGGTATAAATTGGTATAATTATACCTATTTATCAAACAACATAACTTTATTTAACATATTATAAACTAATTTTATACTTTCATATCAAACAAGTATTTTAGGTGTGAAGGTTTCACATTTCTAAGAACATTTTTAATAGTTTTCACAAATACTAATGTAGCTTTTCTAAAATCAATATTATTTTTACAGAAATCAGTAATTTAGTAAAATATCATTCTATGGAAACTAAAAGAAGTAAGTCTCGTTTTCTTGTAGAAACTAAACTTCTGTAAAAAAATCTCACTTCATGTTTTTTTCTATGATTTTTATATTTATTTCCAAAAAATGATAAAATAAATTAGAAAACTTCGTAAAGAAAATTTAATAAAGAAAATATACATCATCATTTTTGGAAATTACTAAAAATGCTCTAAACGAGTTGGAGTCTTTTATCCGGCCTACTGGACGATGATTTTCTCCAAGGATGCAGGCACTCTGATCCATTCCAAGCCTTCCAGCTATTTGGTCATGTGAGGTTGCAGGTGATGTCTGTACCAGAAACTGAAGGGTCACTTGCTCCACCCGACCAGACGAGATCACGTGCGCCTTGGACGACAAGGTACACAATCTTGCAAGCATGTCCACCTGTGTGTGACGTCATAATTTAAAACCTAGAATTCTTTTTATTATTTCGTTATAATATATATTATCATTTCGTTCATATTGTTTTTTTTTCTTTTTTCTCGACATATTTTGTCCAGGGCAATAATGGATTAATAATCAGTCGCACGTGACATCTGTCCAGGATGATAATTATTCAATAATACGGGCCCCATATTCTAATATTGAGTATTATTTAAAAATCTTATCATCCCAACATTTTCTCACACATACTACATTAAAAAAAATACACTAAGTATAGCACACAATAGTGATAAGGTGGACAAATTTCTAAATACTTCTAATATTGACCATTAAGCCCACAATTTTTAGACTGCCAACTGATAAATTAATTTTAATTGTTTTAAAACATTAAAAATAAGATCAATCATGATTTATATTTTATAATAAAAATATTCAAAATTAAAAAAAAAAAAGAAAAAGAATGGCCCTGATTATAATTTGAATCATGAATCATTTGTACGACACCTTCATTGTTTTATTTTGTCAATTTAAAATATTAGGTAAGCTGAGAGACACAAGCTGGCAATTGGGATGATTGAAAGCGTCTCCTTAACCGGATACCTGAGACAGCGAAATTGAAATTAAGAATTTGAGAAATTCAACTAGTATACAGAGTAATTATATAATAAATGTTTATTTTATTACAAAAAATTGAGTTTAATCGATTATTAATAATTTATAATCTTTTATATACTTGATTATTTTAATTTTAATTTTTAGATATGTGATTATTTGTTATAATATAACAGTGGAGGAGAATGAAGATGAGCATTGGATAGGCAGGTGCTGGTGAGTGCTGTATATGGTGTTGGGAGTTGGGGCATGTTGCTTCTATTGCTACTGCTATGTTGATCTGTGTATTAAATGGCACGAAGTAGATCTCTTCCGCGATTCGAAGCATATAGAAATCAATGGCGGAGCGTAGAGATCGGTCTATTAGCATGGCGCCGGAGCATCACACGCCGCCGTCTGAGCTCCCGTCTCCCAAGAAGGTCAAGAAGTCTCACTCCACGCCCAGCCGACACCCAACCTTTAGTGGCATACGGCTGCGCAGCGGGAAATGGGTATCGGAGATTCGGGAGCCGAAGAAAACGACCCGAATCTGGCTAGGGACGTATACCTCGCCTGAGATGGCTGCCGCGGCCTATGATGTCGCCGCGCTGGCATTGAAGGGCGGGGACGCGTCCTTGAATTTTCCTGATCGGGCCAGTCTGTACCCCGTCCCTGATTCCAACTCCGCCGCGGATATTCGTCAGGCCGCAGCCTCGGCGGCAAGGATGATCGACTGCGGCCAGGGTTCAGGGAAAGTCGAGCCTTGTTTGACACCAGAAGCTTCGAGAAGTGAGTGTGGGTTTGTGGACGAAGAGGAACTCCTGAATATGCATAATTTGCTGGTTGACATGGCTGGCGGATTGCTAGTGAGTCCGCCGAGATTGGAAACTAGAAGCTCCCCGGAGAATTCAGACGGCGGCGAAAGCCTGTGGAGCTACTGATGAAGGAGACAGATTTTTTCATTACCCCATATCATCCTCTGCTTAGGTCAACACAAACAGAGAATCAAACTCGAAACTTGGAATACTTCCCTTTTTTCACTGGGTATTTGCTTCCCAATATCCTCCCCAACACAAAACCCTTCTCAGATCATCAGATTGAAGCAGCAGTGTCCCATTTCCCCCTCACAAAATCCAATCCATCTCTCTGTGTGACATTTCTAGGGTTGTGGTATAAAACCCAATGTCGAATGCTCCCAGAATCGTCCAAACAAACCATCACTTGAGCAAACACACGGGTTGGTCGTTTGTGCAGGTGGGGGTTGAGCTACCCATCAGCCAGACTACTGTTGCAGAAGCTCCCTTCTCGTCATCCGGCCGAGCTGTCGCCGCCTGTCAGTCCAAGTTGGGTCTTGCTTTTAGGACCTGGCCTCGAGCTGTCCTTTCGTCCACATACCTTTCCGCTCGTGGGCTCGCAACGAATTCCACGGTGGACGCTACCAGTCTGTGGAAACAGTGTTTCGATGTCGGCCGAGAGAGTAGGTCAGCCGACAGCCGACGTCGATCGCACCCCACACCCTAAACAACGGTCAATCTTTGAGATCACCAAATATTTTCGATAAAAACAACTGTTAATATTTAGATTTAAATAATTAATTTAAGTGACACATATTCAAGATATTTAATGGATAGATGGTCTCATCATAACAGTTTAAATTATTAATAAGTGGTTTCATCTTAGTAATTAATATATTTAAGTATAACATAATTAAGTAAATGTATACTCAACATTATATAACATTTGATGATAGAAAATAGAATTAGTATAGATATTATTAATTTCTACTTTCAGTTGTATATAAAAATTCATATACTCCAAAAATGAATATTTAAATAACATATTGATACAAATTTGACATATATATATATATATATATATATCTTAATTAATTAAACAACGATATATATATAAATTTGGATATAAAACTTATATATCTAACTATCAAACATCCCATAAATACGTTGTTTTCTCGTATTCATACTTATTAATAATTCATAAATTGCATCTTATTCGTTGTTTTCTTGTATTCATACTTATTGATAATTCATATATTGCATCTTATTCAGTGAGATGAACATTCAAATTGTTTGAATTATTTGTCATTCGTTCAATTCCAAATAGTGTGAAGCATAATATATAAACTCACATTTATAATTCTTTTAACTTTGGACTACATCATTTATTTAAGAAATTATGATCACTCATGTTTCATATTAATTCAATTCTAAATATAAGATACTATCATATTATCTTTTCAAACGATCTCATAAAACATTCTCCTTCATACATTCGATCAAAGAATAATGAACTTATTCCTCACACATTTTACATTCTTCTCACATAAGCTATAATTCTTCTTCGATTACAAATCATTTACAATTGTTAGTGTATTACAAAATTTTCACTATATCGCAACCCAAAGACTTTGATTTACCATAAGGGGGTGACGGAATCCTAAAAGCAACATTTTAAATTTTCCTCGTCACTCATCTCTCCCGATTAATACTTTCCATCTTGAGATGTCCATTCTAATATTTCTTGTGATAAGTCACACACGTACCATATATTAATTCACCTATCCATTTTATTTTTAATTTCTCCTGCATATATATATTATCACACTCGGTATGTGATTGCAGCAGAACAAAAAGTTGGTGGGCCCCTCTCCACGAGGTCAACACGTGGCATAAAAATTTCCATTACAAAATATAATTAATATACGTACGATTGGGGGAGGGGTATTGTACGAATAGGTTAATAGTTTACCCTTGAAATTTACAATGCATATTTTTTTTAATGATATTAAATATTCATAAGTTTCCGTTCATAATGATTTCCACATTTTTTTTATAAATTATTCTTATTTTATCAAAAAATGTTTGAGTGAGTATTCATCAGGGTATTCCAAACATCATCTCCTCAAGATCATTTATGATTCCCTTTAATTTAGATCAAAATTGTACTAAAAAATTACAAAATATACTTTATCTTAAAAAAATCAAATTGATATAAAAAAATATATAATTAATTAAAAAATATAAAGAAAATAAAATAAAATAAATATAAAACGGATTAATAACATTACACAAATATAAATGATATAAAATCAATTATGAATTATCATTCAAAAATGAATATTTTTTCTAAATAGGTAATTTATTTATAGTGAATGTTTGATAAAAATTAAATTTGATATAACTAAATTCATATTTCCAACAATTTCATTTTATTTTAAATAGTATAAGTTAAATTATAAATAAAAAATGTATCCTAAAAATAAAGATGGTTTAATTAGAAAAAATAATTAAAATTGTGTATTTTTTAAAATTGAAATATATGTTAAAAAATTGATTAAATATGTTTAAAAAAATCCTTAAACTTTTTCATTTTTGAAGCATTTTTTTTTTGTTTATTAGAGCATTTAAGTTTCACTGGTGAGTCATGAGTGTATCCCTGCCTCTGCGATGGGACTGCTGACGGCTCCGTGAAACTTCCAAGTTTTCAGTTCTCCGTTGTGATCCTGTTCTATTCATGGATTCAGCAGCGAGTGCCCAAATCCAGAGGCCGTTGTTGCTCAAGGATTACCTCTTGGAGGATATGAGCTCCTGCTCATCCAACGGATTCGCGTCGATTTCCAGGACTCGATGCTGCGCCGCCGTGGCATTGCTCCCTGAATTCGAACAACCGCTTTGCAAATCTGCGATCAAGGCCACCGTATCGCGAAATGTCACGTTAAATCGAAAACGATCGGTTTCTATACTTGAGAAATTACTCGAGAGAAGTGGCGTCTGGAAGAGTAGGCAGCGAGGAAAGGAGATCGGACGGTGCAGCCCTAGCGAACACGCCAGGAGTGAGGTTTCTCGGCCGTCAGATTGCTGCCGCAATTCGTCAACGACGAATGGGAGTAATCCTGATGTCTGGTCCGACGATAGCGATGTCAATGCGACCGATTGCTCCAGCGCTGGGTCGACGGCGGCCGCGGAGGTGCTATATTTTTCCGACGACCGAAAAGACACCAAACACGAGGGATACGGCGACGTTTCGATGGAATCCATCCCCGAGACGGTATGCAGCGCGTGTACCGACAACTCTTCACAGGAACAGGTAAAATGCTATTTACGTGCGCGTTTGGAGATGATATTTTCCATTTTCTTTTTTACACTGATTAATTTAAATTTATAAAATTGTTTTACGTCTTAATATTTTTTATTAAATTAAATTACGAAAAAAGCACTCTACGCTTCCCTTTGCCTCATCAGTTGCAGACGAAGGATCGTGGCGACATTTGAATATTTTTTTCTGATTTCTGCGCAGGGACAATGAGATCTAACTTATAATCATTTTTCTAGTGGCGCAGGCCCACTTCAACTTCCCTCTTGTCTTGCTTAATGCTCGACTACCTTACGTTTTTTAGTTCAAAAATTTCTCTTTACAGGAAGTGTTTGTAGTTTCAAGATTAAATTTTGAAGTGTAAATGTATGAGAAGTAAACGGTGAATCAGAAGACTGGATAGCTTCCACTCTAATAATGGGGTTGCATTTGCATTTACAGGGTGTGCTTTATGATCTAATGAAGGGACGCAGGGGAGAGGAGAGACAGTGGCCCAATGCAGCCCAAAAGAAAGAGTCCCACGACGAAGAAGATGGCTTAACTTCTCCCCATCACCGAGTGCTTGCTCGCATTCGAGGTGGTTTTCTCTTGTCTTGTTCGTGAGATGTTTCTTCATGAATTGGATGGAAAATGGTTCGTGAGAATTAGACAAAAGCTTACATCTTTTAGTGTGTTATGTCCCTAGGTGCGAAGAACAGACTAGTAGAGATTTACCGAAGGTTCAAAAGCCTCGCCAGGATCAAACCAGTGAACCGATGTTGGGCAGAGCAAGATTCTCGCAAGCTCGTGGAATCCGGATACGAGAGCCGAACATCCGTTGAATTGCTCCCCCGAGCGAAAGCGAACTCCCTGAAACTGGAGGTGAAGAAGAAAGCGCAGATGGCTCATGTGTTGGAAACGGAAAGCGAATGGGAATGGAGAAGATGGAGTGAAGAGAGGTCTGGAGTTGCTCGAGAGATGGAGGACCAGCTCTTCACCTCCCTCGTGAACGAGCTTCTGTTGGAAATCACACCTTAAAGTGTTCTACGAGACAAAAGAATTCATTCCACTTATTCGGTATCGTCTTTGATCCAAAGGAGAGAAGAACTACAAGCCAACAAAGGAAAGCAGCAAGTGACACAAGATACCATATACGAAGAAGCTCAAGCTGCAGCAGCATCAGTTTTCTGATTCGGCTTGAACACATACTTGATCAGGGAGTCCTTGATCGGTAGAAGCTCTAGGAATTCCTGCTGTATTTTCTTAGTATCAAGTTCGTTGTTGCTCCGTGGGGCAACTATCACCCGAGCTTGCTCCTCGAGACTGAAATTCTTCCAAGTGAAGGTGGGATCAATGTACAGACGATACATCTCCAGTATCTCATTATGGCTCACAACTCCCGGGTTGGTGAAGTTCCATATCCCTGTCAGGTTTCTCTTCGCCATCTCCAGAGAGACCGGGAGAAGCTCATCCAGGATGGTCATCGAGTTAGGTATGTCGACAACCTTCTCGTAACGTGTGATCTTTGTGATGAAGTTGCGTGGGTTCGACAGGTCGGAGGAGATGGGCATTCGGACCCGGAGAGTGCAGACGTTCTCGTAGTTCTTGAGCAGCTCCTCAACCTGAGAAGACAACAAAAGCAGCAAGATTCATTACAAAGGAAAGCAGCAACAGTCACAGTGGATACTGAGAAAACAGACGCCCTTTGGTCTCCTCCTAAATAAGCAACAGGAAGAGTGGGATCTTGGATTCCAGGTTCCAAATCCATGGGAAACAAGATACTCCAAGAAAAAGGGAAGCATCTGGAACTGCAGATTCCGGAATCAGGCACATCGCAGTCACATAAAGGCAAGAAGCCCCTCAAAATCTTATCTTTGAAAACAGATCCGCAGCCCATGATTTCCAAAATCAAAGGGATTCAAGCAAGACATGATCTTTACCATTGCCTTCGTCTTGGAGTAAAAGGATCCGACGAAATTAGGCGTATCCTCTTCCTTGAAGCCGACGCCGGAACCGAGTGGATGTCCCTCGTCGTACTCAAAAATGCACCCAGTTGCATAGTTCACCAGCAGGATCCCCTTTTCTCGGCAAACGTCGGCGAGCGTCAGGGTACCCACGACGTTTGTCCGAATAGTCTCCACCTTATGCGACTCGCACCAGTCCACGTTCGGCCGGCCGGTTACTCCGGCGGCATTGAATACGTGGGTGGGCTTCACGGCGGATATGTCGGACAAAAGTGAGTCCCGGTTCTCCAATCGGCCGGAACCATATTCGTAATCTATTTTCTGGGCTTCGCAGAGCTTTCCCAGCAATCCTCCGATCCAACCTGTACGGCCGTAGATCAGGAACTTGAAGGTGCGTGCCGACGAGCCGTTCTCGGTGGCGCCCATGGCGGAAGATCGGTGCTGAATGTGTGTTGGGGAAGCTTTTACAGGCTACCGGCAATGAGTGTTTGTAGATGTCCGTGTGGGATTTATATATGTCCGGAAAAAAAATGCCGTCAATTGACCGAATTACCCCTCCGAACTGGATTGACAACTCTACATGAACGGTTAAAACGGGCAGGGAAACATCATGTCTCTTCAGACATAAATGTCAAAGGGGTAAAATTTGCGAGGCGGTTATTTGCAGGCGCGGCGTTCTCCGTTGATCCAAGAATAGAATTTGCGGCGCGGCGGCTGCGTTCTCCGTTGTTTGCAGGCTGACTTCCTTTTTGACGGGTTTTTTCGAGACTTGTCTATTTCGTCTAATTTCATTTGTGGGCAGGAAAGTCTTGTAGAGAAATGGAGGAGCTAACATCGACCCAGGTTGGTATTTGTCATTTTCTTTACTAGGTTTTGCTTTCCCGTGTCCGATCATTATATTCAATTTGCTGTTATGGATTTTTGTGGGTTGACTTGTTTGTTGGACTCGCTCTGCAGAATGGTGGTGCAGTGCTGCCGGAGTTGCTGGTGAGTTTTCAAGTGTTCTATTTTGTACCCTTGTCTTGTGAATGGGAGAACTGTAGAATTTCCATTTTTGGCCCATAAAGGGAGAACTACTTTCTTTATCGAGGTTAGACTTCAGAGGCTTGTGTGAACTTATGGTAGGGTAGTTTCAAGGGATTCTGAAAAAATAGACTAGAATGCGAGAGGCTTCCACTAAAAAGTAGTAGCATAAGGCAAATGAAAGGTAGAAGCTTGTGGAAGTTTTCGGAAAGCATTACTTCCGTTTGATGTGGGTCTCATTAACTTGTTTATCGCGGATCATGTCTTGCAGAAGCTGTTTTAAACATCAATTGTGTTTATGTTTATCTGTTGAGTTTTTTGAACAGACAGAATTTATGGTGGATATGAACTGCAGTGAATGCGCTCAAGAAGTGAATTCTAAACTGCATGACATTGAGGGTGAGCCTTGAAGATACTATTGCTAATGATTTCTGGTGCAAGTATCTTTTTTCTGAATATTGGAAAACTTTCAGGGGTGAAAAAGGTGGTTGTGGACCTAGACAACCAAGTTGTTCGTGTTCTTGGGACTTCGCCCGTCAACACCTTGACTGAAGCATTGGAGCAGACAGGCAAGAGAGCCAGATTAATAGGACAGGGGGTCCCTGATGGTAAGCCACACCCTCCCTGGACTTCCATTTTCCTGTTAATTGTGTTGTCCATCAACCAACATTGGAAGAGATTCGAAAAGAAAGTGATGCCTGTGTTCAGTTAAATGATAACTGTTTTTGTGCTTAGATCAGTTGGTTTTGTTGCAGATTATCTAGTTTCAGCAGCTGTTGCGGAGTTCAAAGGTCCTGTTGTGTATGGAGTCGTCCGCATTGCTCAGGTGAACCTGGAAATGGCTCGAATCGAAGCCACTTTCAGCGGATTACTACCCGGAAGGCGTGCCTGGTCCATCAATGAGTTTGGCAATTTAACCAAGGGTGCTGCAAGCACCGGAAAAGTTTTCAATCCAACCAAAGATGCAGGCGAGATGGTACTCCAAAGATTTCCTTATAACACACTCAGTATCTGAGGAACCAGCGCAACTTCTTCACTTGCATTGAACTGCTCTCCACATTTTTTCAGCCACTCGGTGACCTGGGAACACTAGATGTGAATGACAAAGGGAGGCCTTCTACGCAGGCATCAAGAAGAGGATGAGAGTCATAGATCTAATCGGACGAGCTGTGGTTGTGTACCAAAGCGACAACAGATCAGATGAAGGTGTTGCAGCTGCGGTTATTGCTCGTAGTGCCGGAGTAGGTGAGAACTACAAAAAGCTCTGCACTTGTGATGGCAAAACTATATGGGAAGCCACCAATGCAGATTTAGTGATCAGTAAAGTTTGAAACTTTCACTCTACCATATGCTTAGTGGGTTCGTCCAGACAACAAATGTATGATGGTGGTCAGCAAGATCTGTAAAGACAATGGAAGCTTTCTTATAATGGCGAGTCAACCATGTATACTGGATTTGAAAAAATCCAATGTGCAGTCATGCCATTCATTCCTTTTTCGTGGCTGCTGGGTGCTGCTATACACACGATTAAAAAAGGTTGGCAGCCCTATATAAATGATATCTACAGGTTTTCAAGGTGATACATCACTTGAATCATCCTGCGAGGATTGCAACAAGTCCTGCTCTTGCTCTTGTAGTTCTTTCAATCGCCTTTTTGCATATATTGTGCCTATCGCAGTGGTGGCTACTGAAGTGCATAAGCCAAGGATGTTCACCACGATCTGTCCTGAAGTCATAGCGGGACGATCGTGTGAGGCCTCGGCCAATGTCCTTATCAGGATCCCACTGCAGATGAACACAGAAGTACATCATTAAGTTTGGCATAGAAAACAACTATGCTGTAAGGTATCAGCAAATGGAAAGCAATTCAAAATGGAGGTAGAGACATACGTGTAAATGGAGATAAATATTTCGGGTATCATCCCCACCAGGGAGCCAAGGAGGTAAGGGCCATACTTCACAGTGGTTGCTGAAGCAAGGTAGTTGTATGCTGCATTAGGGATAGGTGAAACTCTTATCAGAGCAACAACTCGGCACTGGTGGAACCAATCCCCCTCTCCAGCAAGCTTGATTGCAGCAGCATGCTTTGTGTAACGTTCTAGATAATCCTGTAAGTAGCAGACATTGGAACATCACGGCAACGGATCAACAATCTACCATTTTGAAGAAAACTAGCTATGAAAAATACACATACATGGATTTTGGCAGTCAAACGGGAGCCAATGAAATATGGAAGAGAGAGGCCGAATGTCAGTCCTCCAACGATGAGCAGAAACCCATAACCGTAGCCAAACGTCATCCCACCGACCCACATAGACGGCGCTGAAGGTATTAGAAGGCAGGGGAGTAATGCGAGGCAGCCAAACACTATGAGAGCTACCACAGGTTTGCTGAAGGTTTTCCTCTCCCAGACTATAATGGGGAGGAGTTCCTGATATGGATACAGAACAGGATTAGACGTGGAAAGAAGAAGCATTGTCAGCACTAAGAGGATCTAAATACATGAGTTGTCTCAAAGATCATAAATCATCCATTCAATTCAACCAGAAGAAACTATTATCAGCATCAGCTCACAAAAATACAGATGCACATTTAAACATGTCCATGTCTAGCAAAGGACCCACAAACAGAGACATTTATAACCCGCATGAGGTAGGAGTACATAATGCTGCTAGGAGCTGAGGTACACGTGACTCCATAATTTGGGAACCGGTACCAGGACTATAATGCAGAAAGATTTGAACTTGAAATTCATGAGAGTGGGAGATAACCTTATCCATCAAGAACGGCCCGACCCATTTCAAGGTGACCGCAGCCAGTAAACCAACAACAGACACTATCAGCCCCAATTTAACCCACCACCACCAAGATCCCCACCAACCTGTACAACGATCGGAGCCCACTTCGTCATCCCCAACACTTTCTGCATCGGAGGTATCAGTGGCGTTGCCCTCTTCCAATTTCACATAATCTCCCAGCAAAGCAGAATCCTCATCCTCAGCAATGGTACCCATCAACACCAGTACCAACCTTTTTCTGATTGAATTGGAAAATCCGCAACTTCAATCAGAAAATAATACTGCCCAGAAGCCCCCAAAAAAGAGGGGTTCGAGCAGATACTATGGATGGGAATGATCGATTTTGATTATATCCGCCTATAAGCGCTGAATGATCGAAGAGAATGAGGTGCTCTGTAGGCACGACAAAAAGGATTGGCGAAGAAATGGACAAGATCCGCAGGGAATAGGGCACCGCGGAGGATAAAAAATTGGTTCTTGGATCTCTCGCTAACCGCACTTAACAATAAGGTGGTATTTTTTAACAGGTGATCTAGCAGTTTCTTCCTCGACGCGGAAACGGCGGTGGGACCATCGTCGCTGGTTCGCCGCCACGTTGAGAGTTTCTCCTGATCCGAAAGCTCTGTGGCTGGCCTGCAGCTCTGAAACAACAAATTAAGTTAACAAAAACGGAAAAAAGGTTAAAAATGAAATAATTGAAAATAAATCATGTTAAAGTTCCGTGCTTTATGACTTTTCGCCGTTTCCGGCGTTGATACTGCAGTCGCTTCTGAAACTTGCGGAATGAACGTCGATGGAATGCTTCTGCATCGCAGCAGCAGTTACCATGTTTCGCTTTCTAGGGAGAATCACCGGAGGGAGCCCGGAAAAGAAAGGCATCTCCTTTCTCCGCCTGATGAACCTTTCCAGTGCTGATGAGGATTTAAAAGGAAGGATTTGCCGATATCCTCCTAAAAATTGTGGTTACACCTGTTGTGACCGGATTGCCTAATATCCACTCTGACACAGTTATGGTTTATTTGTTATTGACCCCCAGAAACATTTCCAGATTTTGCGCCTGATCTGGTCATGTTACCGGCAGCCATTCGCTTCTTTTACCCACAGGTTTTCTTTTTTCCCTAAAATTTGTGATGCAATTCGGCCGTTCCTGCCATTGCTTCAGTTTTATACCTACAGTTCGCGTAGGAACTCCACGGGCTATCAATGTGAAGTCGATGTTCCCCACTTTCTGGGTTTTCAGTGCCGTTCCTCGTGATTGCTTTTCGCCTATCCCCATTTGCTGCAGGATATGGCCAGCCTCAGTTTTCCTTGATTCTTCTGATGCCAAAGCTTTACAAAGAACACTATTTTATGAGGCAGATTGTTAATGCTCTTCTATATGAGTCATATGCTCTCAAAGGCGCCACATGATTAACGTTGAAGAAATGATTCAGCATCGTCTCTAAATAGGAAGTCATTGGAGTCATCTTCAGATGAAGTTGAACCCTTCCACACAGGCCGAAACGCAATGCCATCTTTATATAACTATGGCACTTGCACTATGAACACAGATTCTTCCAAGATCAGCTTGTCAGCTTCACCTGCAATTTCTGTAAGTTAACCTGGAGAGATTTTTGTCAAATATCTTCTGTGAGAAAAAGAATCACAAAATCGGGGTTGTAAATTGCGATGCAGAGTGTCACGATGCTTCGCCCTTGTAATGCTCTGGACACAAAATGGAGTACATTTCATAGCTCGTACCACAATCATCGTCAATTTGAGTCCACTAGTTGAGGGAGAGAGATATTGATTCCTCCTGGAGGAAGAGCGATCCGTATATCCTAAGAATGCTACATCACATCCCATGTTCACATTTCTACCAAGTAGAGACTTGCTATGCAGTGTCACACTCAGCAAACAGTAAAAGATTGAAAAGTTTTTATCTTGAAATCACTTCTCTGGAGACTGGAATGGGGGATGAGCGTTGTTGCGTGACTGAGTAGAAAGTATGCCTTTTATTCACAAGTTAAAAGGGAGCATTATGTACACCGCCCCTTCCTTTACACTGAACTAACTACCCATTAATGCGCATCTACCAAGTTTCGGGGTCTGGGGCCACGAATTGCTTTCCTAATCCCTTCCATGGCCCCGTCTCTCTGGTTTGGTAGTCTAGTCACTCTGGTAACGTCCAATTTTCATTTTCTTTCTTAAAGGAAGTTTGTGAGTGAGTGTGGCCCCAGCAGATCCAGAATCTCCCCATGACTTTCCCTCTCTCTTCCCAAAGGACAAGAACATGCCTTTTCTTTTCCTTTTTCTTCAGTTCAGCCTTTGCTTGTTGACAAAATTATGCCTGCTTTCTGGGATTCTTTCTTCTTTTCTGGGAACTGCTTGAAAAGCCCAAAGCTTCTTTCTTTTCTAAAATCAATGCCTGCTATGTGACTCAACAACAACAGCTTCTCCTCATTTGCTTGTTTCTTGTTGAGAATGCCCATCTTTCATCTTTTTTCTGGTTTAGCTTTTGTGGGCCTGTTCAGCTTCCATTCGGATACCAGTCTTTGGATGAGTTTCAGCTCTTCTCTGGTAATTATTTTTGGGTTTGGTCTTATCTTGAAACAGCTGATTTTGCTTTTATGGCCTTCAAAATGTGTTCTACTTTGTGGCTACGGTTGCTGTTTTCGTTATCTCTCGGTTGCCTTGTTCCTTCCTTTCTAGATTCGCGTGGTGGTGGATGTCCTTTGTTTTTATCTTTACATCATGAGAGGCATCTTTTTTTTGTTGTTCTGTGTCAAAACTACAGGAATGTTGTACACTTAAAACCCCTTTTGAATGCTCTAATATTCTTAGTTCTGTCTTTTGTCTTAACCTCTGATCACTGATCAGGCTTATTTTCTTCAACGCACAAAATCTCGAACCTTTTTTTTTGTTTCCTTTGTTCTTTTTAATGGTGGGAACGACTGATCTACGGTTTCTAGTATTTTTTATTCAGAGATCTTGTAGTTCTCCCTTGATACTGATTGTTCTGTTGCTATTTCCGCAGGGAGTCAAGGATTTTGCTGATGCGTAGATTCCCAATCTCGTACTGTTTTTCTTTTTGACTTTTGCTGCTGCATTTTCACATTCTAGGTAACTCTGCCCAAAAAATCATTGTGATCTTTCTTCTCTCTTTATCCATCCAGTGATACAATGCGCCTGTTTTCTTGCCTCCTTTCATCGAAATCTTTTGCATCTCTGGGATTTGTATGTACTGAATGTAACCAGTAGACTAATGAGGATTTCTTGCATCTGCTTTGCAGGCAAAATGCAGCACACCAACTATATTCCTGTTCATTACAGAGATGGGAATCTTAATGTACGTGTAGGTGGCTTCAACTGGGCAGGAAATGAGAGATATGGAGATGACAGAGGTTACGACTTTCAGGTGCAGCCCGTGGAGAGGTGCAGAAGTTACAACAAGGGCATGGTTTGGTGGATAATGCAAAAGCATGAGGCCACTTTTCGACTTCAGGTGCTCCAGTTATTGTCTAAAGGTTGAATCTTTTATGTCGCTGGCAGTTCAGATTCTCATAGATTTTGTTGTCCCACAAGGTCCAGGAACTGCATAGACTGTATGGAAGACAGAGGGAGTTGATGGAAGAAATGAAGATGAGGCAGAATTGTTTGCCTTCACCGATATCCGGGCTGTTGTCGCAGGCCTTCTCCGGTATGAATCCATCAGTGTTGCAGGAAATGAGCTTCCTGCTTGGAGTGCATCCACAGGGTCCGTTTTGTGAGCCAACAACAACAGGAAGTCCTCTGAAATCAGCTGTGAATTTTCAAGATCACTTATTTCCAGCATCCTCAAGTAATGGAAACATGTTTAATCTTGAGGTTCCTCTCAGTGGGAAGCATATTGAAGAAGGAAATCCTTTGCAAGCAGCTGATCTACACAGAGAGAAAGCTCAAAGTGAACTTTCAGATTCTAATGGAAGGAGAACTGATTTTCCGATCGATCTGAACCAACCAATACAGATTGAACCGCCGGTTTCAAGTTCAATCACTCCCTATGATTCATCGGAGGCTATGATTTCTGAACAGTCTGGAGTTATAAACCTTGATGATTCAAACTTGGTGATGGACTTTGATTTGAATTCAGTACCTAGTAGCAGCTCCTCCGGTATAGAAACCAGTCTGATAGTGAATGATGCCACCCCTGCTTCCGGCCATGAAATCCCTGATATGAATTCCAAGAGGTTATCAGGATATGTACTCGAAATCGATTTGAATTCTGCAATCCCTGCAGATGAGGCCTCAGATTTAGATGATCCCACTAAAGATGCAGACTCCATGTATCCCATAAGCCCAGAGAACCAGGAGGCTTCACCTCCAAGGTGCAAATCAGGCTCACCTCCATCTTCCATAGATCTCGATGTCCTTGCTGCAAGCACTTTGGCTACAATGTTGGCTGAGGGAAATGGTGACAACTGCCTTCTCTGGTTTGCTGAGATTGCTTCTTCAGCTGGAGATCATCCGAAGAACGATGCTACAGTTGTTGAGCATCACAATGAACATGATGGGAACAAAAAACGCAAATCCAAGGAGAAACAAGGAGACCATAGAGCTTCATCAAGGATACACAAGCGCTGTAAGCCTGAAGAAAAGGCTTCACTTTCAAAAGGGGCTGCCAATGCAACGTGGAAGCAGCAGCTGCGCTGCAGAAGCTGGGGAAAGACCGGGAAACGGGAAGGAGGTTGCAGAAAGAGAAGAGTTGTTTAAGCTCAAGGTGATTGCCCAAAAGCCATGAGCTGCGTTGTAAGAACATGAGAGTTTGTATTATGTCTTGTGCTGAAGTTTCAATGTATGTGATCTGAAACCATAATCTATATGATCCTTTTTGACGTTAGAATCTGCCCATCAGAAATCCAGAAGCGTGTCCGTGTCCGTGTCCGGAAAACGACACTTTGGATGAATTTTTCTTATTTTTTTAGGCAAAATACAAACAGACGATCCAGAATCGGCAACGTGTCCGTGTCCGGACCACGACCGTTGCTGCGCGAACAAAGTATATTTCCCTCCATTTTAAGATTGCTGTCAAACCCCTCTTCCCCCGCGGCTTCATTTCATTTCCTTCACTGTACCATTTTCATGTCTTCCGCCGTGGCGGCCGTCCAAGCGGGTCGGATTCGGGTTCTGAAGGAGGCTGTGGATGTGAAGCCGGCGGGCCCGGTGGTGTATTGGATGTTCAGAGATCAACGGTTGAAAGACAACTGGGCATTGATCCACGCTGTCCATCAAGCCAACCATTGGAATGTTCCTGTCGCTATAGCCTTCAATCTATTCCATCAATTCAAGGGCGCGAAGGGTCGTCACTACGGGTTCATGCTCCGAGGGCTAAAGAAGCTTTACCATGATCTTCAGTCCAATCTTGGCATTCCCTTTATCTTGTTCCAGGTGATTGACTACATTGTAGAAGTTTAATGCTATTGAAGTATCAATTTTTGGTATCGTGCTGATGGGCATGTTTCTTTCATGTCTGTCACTAGGGTGAAGCTGTGGACACAATTCCCAGTTTTATAAACGAATGTGGAGCTTCACTTTTGGTTACTGATTTTTCACCCTTACGGGAAGTGAGACAATGGAAAGAGGAGATTTGCAAGAGGGTGAATAAATCTGTGGCAATACATGAAGTTGATGCACATAATGTGGTGCCAGTATGGGTTGCCTCTGATAAATTGGAGTATGGTGCAAGAACTATCAGGGGGAAGATAACCAAAAGGCTTTCGGAGTACCTGATTGATTTTCCTGAACTAACAACTCCTGGAATAAAATGGCCTTCCTCTGTTGATTCTATCCATTGGGATGATATCATAGAAAGAGTGGTGAGGTGGGTTGCGAAATGAAGTTTTTGCCATATGTGTTCTTTGTACATGTTTTTGGATTGAAACTGACAATATTACCAGTCAGGGAGCAGAAGTTCCGGAAGTTGAATGGTGTGAACCGGGTGAACAAGCAGCTGCAGAAGTATTACTTGGGAAGAGAGAGGGATTCTTGACAACAAGACTGGGAAAGTATCATACGGATAGGAATGATCCAGGGAAGCCGAAGGCGTTGTCTTGTCTATCCCCGTATCTGCACTTTGGGCAGATATCAGCTCAAAGATGTGCATTAGAAGCAAAGAAATTTAGGAAGTTGCATACCCAGGTTTGTGTTTAATCACCAGCGTTGGATTTCCTGCAGCTCTTTAGTCTATTGTTCTTATGCATAATTTGCAATGCATGCATAGGCTGTTGATGCATTTTTGGAAGAACTGATTATCCGCAGAGAACTCGCCGATAACTTTTGCTTCTACCAGCCAAATTATGATTCCTTAAAAGGTGCTTGGGAATGGGCTCGTAAGACGTTGATGGACCATGCCTCTGACAAGCGTGAACATACATACACGTGAGCTCTCTGCTTTTTTGCTTCCCTCCGTATCTTGCTGTTTTATCTCTTCACCTCGTCTAGCATCTGCTGATTAAATGCTTTGAACTTGATGCTCTGCCTTAGGAGGGAGCAACTTGAAAAGGGTCAAACTGCTGATCAAGTAAGGAAGCAGTGTTTAATTGGAGAATAGCCCTTTCTAGGTTGATGTATCTCATTCAATATATGCATTTTGATATCTCTTGTCCTATCCATTCTCATCTTCCTTTCAGCTTTGGAATGCTGCACAGCTAGAATTGGTTCATTATGGAAAGATGCATGGTTTCATGAGGCAAGTTATGTGCACTGATTGTTGTTTTCCTTCTGTAATATATGTTGTCATGTATTTTGAAAAGTCCCAGTTTCACATTACTCTGGCCATGTACCTGGACTGCTCCTGAGTAGTAGGCCATATCAATCGTCCTCATTAAATCTTGAGCCTCAGCTCATTTCAATCTGCACATTTCTCAGCAGACTTGGTTGGCTCTGTGAATCAATGCAGGATGTATTGGGCCAAAAAGATTCTTGAGTGGACAAAGGGACCGGAGGAAGCTCTGGAAATTTCAATTTTCTTGAATGATAAGGTACTAATTTCATCGATTGATATACTTCTGAAGAGTATTCTCTCAAATTCTCTTGGGAAAGTCATCTGATATTCCACTCCATCACGCTGCAGTATCATCTGGATGGAAGAGATCCAAATGGCTATGTTGGGTGCATGTGGTCAATATGTGGAGTTCACGACCAGGTACCATTAAAACTTCCCTCTCAGAAGCTCAAATGCTCACCTTTCTTGTTCCAAGTCTTCCACACCTTTAACAGAAGACACCTTGGTTTCATTCCATTGAACTGATGTGCATTGTAAACTGCATTAGTAATATCATGTTTATGATCATTTAGGGGTGGAAAGAGCGTCCGATTTTTGGGAAAATACGATACATGAACTATGCAGGCTGCAAGAGGAAATTCAACGTCGAGTCATATATTTTACAGATAAACAAGCTTGTTAGGCAATGCAAGAAGAGGAAAGCAGAAATCGCTCCTTTACTGAATGGTGAAGCAAAGAAAACTCTCTAGTTGAAAACTGCACAAGTAATGTATCATTTTTCTATTACCATTCTCCTGCATCTGTACACTGCTGTGCCTTGCACTTCTGTGCTTGTTTAGGTTACATAATAGAAATTAGTCAAAAACTTTGTTTTATATATTTAACTTTGATAATATAGCATGTGAATGTGATACCAAAAGTCAGGATTTACAAAACCAATCTCCCAAGTCTGACATGGTTCCCACTGTTCCCAGTGATTCCCTCCTCATTTGTCTTCATTTCCATAGCCATTGGATCCAAGATTATGGCTGCACATAACTTTACATTTCACAACGTTATCATAAACATAGAATCCGGGAGCAACCATCATTCTGATCGTTGTTGCCCCTGCTGCTGCAACCTCCTCAGCTCCAATATCTTCCATGTACACACTATCAAATCTTGCTCCTTTATCCACCCGAAAGATGGGTAAACAAGGATGAACTGAATAAGCTAACGAATGCACTAACCAAATGGCTTTTGAAGCTCTGAAAAAGGCATGCAAAAGTGGTTCAGGCCAAGCATGGCTCCATCCCAGCATGCCCACAATGTCACTCATTTTTCTGTTGCAGAAGTTGCTCAACTCTTCACTGAAGCATTTGGTTCCTTTGCTGAGAACTTCTTCCCATGATAGTTGACTGAGCTTGTTGAACATGTTGAAATTGGCTTCACAATGATCTATCGGATTCAGAATTGGGTTCGTGGAGTCCTTCTGGAAACCATTGGATTCAAAATCTTGGTAGAAAACACTGCTCAGTAAGGCTTCAAGATAGACAAGGCAGTTTCTGGGGTTCTTTGAAAATGAGGGGTTGATTTCATACGATTGTAGTTGGAGTGAGAAGCGCTCGTACACTTTTCCTCCCATTCGGGTCATTTGCAGGAACAGAGCACGGCTTAGAACACGGACTGATGACCTTGATTCAGAGACCATGATCAAGAAATGGTGAATCACTTTATGTGGATCCCCAATTTTGATGCAGGAGTAGTTCAGTTTGTGGAGCCGGTTGTCATTGTTGCCAACTTCAAGCCCCTGTTTCAACCTCCGGCAGTAGATTTCAAGCTTATTCAGTTTCTTCTCAAGCTCAGCCATGGAGTACTTCAGCTTCGAAGTTTCAGCAATGGCTTCATCCCTTTTCATCGAAGCATTCACAAGCTTCTTTGAGAGCTCCGCCACCACCGCCTTCCAATGCTCCTCTTTTGACACGACTGAGCCGCCGTCTGATGAAACGGGACTTCTCTTCATAGACAGCGAAGCCAAAAACGATTTGAAAATCCCATTTGGGCTGGCTGCCGCAAAAAGGTTTTCCTCCCAGGAAAAAGCCGAATGTTTATCCCGGCTACTCGGCCGACATTTGTTGCACAAAACTCCGGCCGATACGTCGGTTTCCGGTCCATTTTTGAAAGACCCTTTTCCATAGGAACGCACAGGAATTGGGTAACGCTCATAATCGCTTCCTCTGAAACCATTTGGGAACTCACCCTCTTCATCAACTTCCACAATCTACAAATCACATAAAACAAAAAACAGAGAAAATACACAACACCCATGAACCAGAATCACCAAATACGATTCCAGAAACACAAACGAACACTTACAGGGGTGAAATGAGAAGGCCCATGAGGAGAAGAAGACGCTTTTGAGGATGCTGAAGTGGCCATGGACCTCATCTCTACTCTATTCCTCTGAAAGTATACAAGATTTGAAGCTTGTATGGGGGTTCCCTCAACTGTCTGCAGTTCTTGGAAGCCACCTTTTCTTGCTTCATCGTCGTAAAGCTGAAAGTCGGGAGCATTTAATGCAATGCTCATCTACCCTGGGGAGCCGCCACCGGCAAAAGCAAAGAGAAAACAGTGGGGTCCACATACGCGCTGTCGCCGGAGCGTGATGACTTGTGGATTGTTCATTGGCTCGTGTGATTCACGTGTCAGGATGCGAGTGGGTAACCTTTTTTACGTAGCCTTTCCCGCGCTTTCCTTAAGTGGCCAAAAATCATAAAATAATCGTTTCACAAATTTCGACGACGTTTCTTTTATTTCTGTTTTCATAATTATTGGGTTATATTCAACTAGGCCTTGAAGCCCAAACCGGGCCTTAAAGCCCAATTGTGCAAAGAGTGAAGCCCATTTGTAAGTATACAGCATCCAGAACAAAAGTGCCTACTGTTAAAAAAAAAAACTCCTCCATTCCATTCAAATGGCAGCAGCAACCAGATGTTCAAGTGAAAGATGCATGCTTTGATCTCGTCTTTGATCCCATCAGTTGCTATAAAGTAACTCATGTACACGTTCTGCAGGTGGTAGAGAAGAAACATACCCAAAGCCGGAAACCGATTCCGAATCTGCTGCGTTTTGCTCATGGTGTCCCCGGCTGGATATCCCGGCACTGGTGAGGATTTGGCTCTCTAAGTTACCAGCCATCAAGCCTCCTGGAAGCATAAGTGGCTCGTTTAAGTTACTTGGCCCTGAGCCACCACTCTCCTCTGGATCTTGTGATGGTGCAGGCGCAGGTGCGTCTGCTGCACCATGATCACCTCCCTCTGTGTCATTTTTGCTGCCTGAGCTGCCACCGGTGTCATTCTTTGGGAGGCTTGGGACGGTCTCCGGCCGGGCTTCTACACCAGACCGTCTGAGGTGAAGCTGTTGTGAGGTAAAGAGAGGATCATGAAAATGCAACCAAATGGAGGTTGAAAATCACAGCAGTCCCAGCTACCTGAAGATGCAGATTCACTTCATCTGATCGAGAAAGGAAAGGGAAGTCGCCACCTGACTTGAGATACGCTTGTCTAGCACCAGGGTATCTTTCAGCAACTTGGTTTCTAAGTTGTTGGGGAATGGAACAGAAATCATTCGTCTTTATTCCATCGCAAAGTTGAAACAGAACCAGAAATATCAGGATTACATGAAGACTCAAGAGAACTCCAAAAAGTGAGTGATGGTGTACTTACATCCATGATGGTGATAAAAGAATCGGAGAGAAGAAGATGCCCAACCGATGCTGAATCCACACTAAGGCTTAATCTAGAGGCCAAATCATCTTTGGACAGTGTTTCCACCTGCAAGCAGAAAGGAGCAACATATTACTTTTATGACTTATGGAGCAGAAAAACAACTGCAACGAATAAGTCTGAGAATGCTAAAGAACTTCACCTGAGAAACAATAAAATCAACTGAATCTGCAATAAAGGGCTCATAAGGTCCACCACGCATGCCGGTTAGGACATAACGCTTTAGCAGAAAGGAAGGTGTCCAACCTACACTGCCGATTATTGAGGTCACAATCAAGAGAGTATCATAAGAGGATAAAAATGGCATAGTCTACATTTTATTATGAAAATTGCATAAACTGGAACATGGAAGTTGAGCTAGTATCATCATAAATTCCTACACAGGAGATAACACTTGGTGCTTATTCGAAGGGTGATAACATCAGTATGGTGAATTGGCTCCACCAAAGTGCAATGAAAGAGTAATTAAAAATGCTAATCATCGGAACATACATTGGAGCCCAAGGCATTGCTGCAGAGAAACTATTTGATTCCAGGTACGTGTTTGAAAGTATCAAGGACTTGACTCGACGAGGGCGATGCTGAGCAAAGAGTTGAGCCAGGAAGCCTCCAAGAGCTGTACCATAGAGATGAACCTAGAGAATACAGATAAATACCATCATAACATGTTGAAAGAGTAAGATCAAACGCAAGGGAGAAAGCTATTGTACATAAACTATGTGAAATTTCAGTTCAAGTGGTTTAGAAGGCAGAATCATAATCAAGGGAACTTTGACCGATCCACAACCTATTAATTCAGTTACAACATGAAAATAAGTTTCACCAGAAAGGGTTCAAGATATGCATACAGCACGAACGTTTTTTTCCAAGAAAAGAAGTTTCTAAAAAGTCAAGCCAAAAACAAATAACGCTCTTCTCCAATGAATAAATCAATTTCCCTACAGAGAGGAAATATGCAAACTCGGCCAATCTCTAAAACAGTCAATCCCCCTTCAGTGAATATTCAAACACCAGACTTACTTTTTTAAAGAATATTTTGCATTATGGCAAATAATATAGCAATGGTTGTTTTTTTAGTGTATTTCTAATAAATGTGTGACAAGGTTCTCCCAGAAATATACCACCAAAGTTGAACCTGAGTTTAAAGACAAACGATGAAAATGGATAAAATAAACCATGTGCCAATAGGAGACAAATGCAGATGCAGATGAACAAACTTTAAATTTTGGAATTAAAAGTCTCACATGGCGAACATCAACAACATCCAGAAATTTCTCAAATGCTTGAATCCATTCTTGGTGATTCCTTACGCGAGGAATATCAACAGAAATGATTCGATAGCCCTGAGTGTGGTAGAAGAGTCATAAGTTTCCAGAAAGAATTAAAATGTAAATAATAGAAGAGGAGGATGTGAGATATTGAATCAAGGAACACTATACTACAAAAAAAGAACCTTGAACATGGAAAAGACGTCCACGAAATAAGTTCTTAAGCATATACACTGCATGATGAGCTACCTTAAAAGATAAATTTAGATTGTCCAATTATATTGACAGATACAGTCTGGCTACCGGCTATCACTATTTGACTATTAAATATAGAAATGAAGGGTAACTATTACCATTCAAGGTAGAGAATAAGAAAATCCATAAACCAAACTACCTTGGCGGATAGAGCCATAATTTGCTTGTAGAATACATCTGCAGTTGCAGATATCCCAGGTAAACATATTACTGGGGGAACCGTTTTGGGGCCAAAATCATAGTATCTCCAATGCTTTGATCCAATCTACAAGAATTTTGGACATAAAGGCATGATTCTTACTGAAATCAAATGAAAGTTACCCAGTACATGAAAATGGTCTCCAGGAAAGTGTTGGCTAAAACGATTAGTGACTACACTGGCCAATTAAACATATTTTTTACACAAATCCCCTTATCCCATTCCTCTAAAAAGAATTTCCTATAGATTGCGCGATGCAGTCTAAAAGGCAAGAAACTAAATGAAACACATTCTCATAGAACATCGACCAAAAATACAAACTTTAAAACAGAGGCTAGGAGCAAATCAATTAATAAAGAATCCAACAACCCAGACACCAATTGGGAAACTGTTTTCCAAACTTCCCAAGTTCCCTAAGGGAGCCATCCCCTCTTAAATAATGGGTATCAGAAATCAGATTAGACTAAAAAGAGAAAAAGCGGAGCTCACCGGAATCTTGTGCAATGGGACGTGCGACTTGAAATTCACAAAATCGCCGGGCGCCGAAAAGCCGCCACCTTTCATTACTGGTTGTAAAAGCTAGGTACATACGACTCGCCCGCAATTCAAGTCGACATCAACAGTTCGGAATCCGGGATCACTTCCCCGGAAGTGAAGAACGCAATAATTGCTTTCGAGTTTTGGAAGTGCAAAAGATGATTAATTAACCTCAAACCACATATTTCTCCAGTAAAATTTAATGTCAAAAGATTAAACGACGGAGACGAAGCAGTAAAGCGCAACAACACATGTGATGACAGCCGTGGCCCGTGGGGACCTCGGCAATCCTATGCCCCAATACTTCGTAAAAATTCAGATACCCCTCAAAGCTTCTTGAAATCATGCGATCGCCCCCAATTTTCTAATAATTCGTTCGTTGCCCCAACACTTGCTTCAATTTGTAGAAAAGGCCCAAACCTAGGAAACCTACTTCATAGTCGTAGTATTGATTTAAATGCTTGAAAATAACAATTTTAAAATTATTTTCTAAATTGTGATCTATAGAAATTGGTTTTGTATCTATATTTCACCTCGCTTGCATATTTTTCATCGTTTTTCTTTCTTTAATTTATTTATATTCTAAAATTAAACTGCTCATAATTTAAAATATTTTATATTTATTATGTTTTCATCATTTCTTGAAGTGATTTTATTTAATTTTTATCCATTCGATATTCAAATTGAAAATTATATTTTGAAATTAAGTTTACAAATTATTAATTTTTCTTAATATTCATTATAGTGATTAAATAATACATTAATTACAAAATTATATTATTTAATTTTTACACATTCTGAAAATTACATTATCAAATTAAAATTTATATTAATTTAGTCTATCAAGTTTTACGATATATAATTTTATATTATTTTAATAAATAAGTTTATAATCTTAAAATTGATTATATTTTACATATTTTGAATTACATAATTAAAATACGGAATACGTCCCATACAATCCTTGCAATCCTATTAAAGGTCAAGATGATATCAAGTCAGATTCGAATAGTCCTAATTATTTTATTCAATTCATCCTCACTAATTCTTTTCATGAGTCGCAATTAGGGATGTTAATAGATCGATTTAATTTCAACTTGGTATTTTTATAAGTAAATGAAATTCATTAATTTGAATATGATAATTATGGATGACTAATTTGATTTTTATTCTTTGACGTTGAATATAATAATATGATTTCTTATTTCCTCATTTATGATGTCATTTATTTAAAATATTTTTTATTAATTGAAATACATATCACTAATATTTTATTGATAATTTTGTATTATAATACTTAGTAACTCAAAAAATAGATATATAATCAATTAAAAAATAAACAATATATATTTTTTGTCAGGGTCGCGGGTGACCCGACCCAACTTCCGAATCCCGATTCCCGATGAATGAAAAATCAAAACGAAACTTCTGTACAATGAAACGACAAGGAGTTAGGGTTGGAATTGGATACTCATTCCGCCAATGAGTGGGGCCCGAGGGATTACTGGGCCCCAATTGATTAGTATTTTTGTCATCTGATCTGCTGTGATAATGCTTCTTCACTTGGGAATTTTGTGCTGTGATTAAGGTCTCATCTCCGACCAATGGAACCGCCGCGTCGGCGTCACCTGCGCTGCATCCTCATCTTTCTGATATTACCGCTGCTGGCAGTTTTTGGATTTCTCATTCACTCCACCAGAAATTTTCACCTCCGCGGCTCGGGGAACCTCCGCCGGTTCTACACCGCCTCTATCACCGGAGACCACACAAAGGACGCCCCTCGCCACCCTCTCGACCCACTGACTCTGCAGGAGTTGGAAAAGGTCCAGCAGATCCTCCGTTCTTACTTCGGGACCTCACCCTACGCCATCCACTCGTTGGTTCTGGAGGAACCGGAGAAGGAACTGGTTCTCCGGTGGAATAAGGGGGACCCATTGCCTCCGCGCCAGGCTTCGGTGATTCTACGCGCCGCGGGGAAAAATTACCTATTGACGGTGGATTTGGCTACCGGGGCAGTGGCAGAGAATGACGTTACCCATACCTCCGGTTTCCCGACTTTGACGGTGGAGGATATGACGAGCTTGTCGGGGGCGCCTTTTCAGAACGCCGATTTCAACCGCACGGTTGCGGAAAGAGGCATCGATCTCAACACCGTCGTTTGCTTGCCCTTCTCCCCGGGTGGTACGGTATGGAGAAATCGCCCATAGCGACTGCAAAAGAATCCAATTTCCCCCCACTTTCATAGCTCTTGACTTTTTCAGGCGAGGCTGAAAACAGGAGAAGGCTTGGCAAGTTAGAATGCTTCGTAAACAAGGATACAGTAAACTTCTACATGAGACCCATCGAAGGAATCATCGCCATTACAGATATAGACACCAAAGAAATTGTGAGCATTGTGGATAAAGGGAAACACATCCCAATCCCTAAAGCAGCCGGTACGGATTACAGATTATCTGCTGAACAGACCCCCGTTTTCAAGCTCTCCAGCCCCATATCCATGGAGCAGCCGAACGGCCCCAATTTCGTGATCGAGGATGGGCATTTGGTGAAGTGGGCGAACTGGGAATTCCACTTGAAGCCGGATCCGAGAGCAGGGGTCATCGTTTCTCGAGCACGTGTTCGTGATTCTGAAACAGGGGAGCTCAGGAGTGTAATGTACAAGGGGTTCCCATCGGAGCTCTTTGTACCCTACATGGATCCCGAAGAAGCCTGGTATTTCAAGACATATATGGATGCCGGTGAGTACGGACTGGGGCTTCAGGCTCTCCCCTGGAAAGGATCAATGATTGTCCAAGAAATGCACGATATATGGACGCCGTTTTCGCTGCTTCTGATGGCACCCCATACGTCAAACCAGACATCATTTGTCTGTTTGAGAGATATGCCGGAGATGTCGCATGGAGACACTCAGAGAATCCCATTGTTGGTGTTGAAGTGGTAAAGGCTTATACTAAAAAGACTGAGTTCTACTGTTCTGTCTGCTTGTTTCTCTAACAGACGTGAAAATCGATCAGATTCGCGAGGCGCGGCCGAAGATTTCACTGGTTGTGAGAATGGTGGCGAGCATTGGGAACTACGACTACATTGTGGATTGGGAGTTCAATGCAGATGGACTGATCCATGTGGAGGTCTCCCTGACCGGAATTGTCATAGTGAAGGGCACCTCCTACGTGAACACGAACGAAATCGGGGAAGACGAAGATCTGTACGGCACCTTATTATCAGACAACATCATCGGAGTTGTCCACGACCACTACATCAACTTCCACCTCGACATGGACATCGATGGCAGAAACAACTCCTTTGTAAACGTGCATCTCAAAAGAGAAAGCACAGATGGGAAGTCTCCTCGAAAGAGCTACATGAAGGTTAAGAAGGAAGTGGTGAAAAGGGAGAAGGATGCACAGATCAAGCTGAAGCTCTATGACCCATCTGAGTTTCATGTGATCAACATGAACAAAAAGAGCAGAGTAGGCAACCCTGTTGGCTACAAATTCGTGCCTGCCGGCACAGCCGCTAGCTTGCTTGACCGGGAAGACCCCCAGAGAAGAGAAGCTCATTTGCTAACAACCAGATATGGGTCACGCGTTACGACAGGTCTGAGCAATGGGCAGGGGGCTTGTTTACCTTCCAGAGCCATGGTGAAGATTCGCTGCAAGTCTGGTCCGACCGGTAAAACGAAACATCTCCGATCGATCGTTTTCAGTCGTATTACGAGCACATGATTCATCTGCTTGTTTGAAATGTTTTGCAGCGATAGGGACATCGAGAACCAGGACATTGTTGTGTGGTATACGCTTGGTTTTCATCATGTTCCGTGCCAAGAAGACTTCCCGATCATGCCCACAATCTCCTCCGGCTTCGATTTGAAGCCGGTAAACTTCTTCGAGAGGAATCCTGTACTGCGGGTGCCACCGTATGCCGAGAATGAACTCCCCGTCTGTACAGCTGCACCTTCACATGAGAAACAACAGATTGTAAGGAAGCAAGGCACGGCGGGTCCCCGCAGCTACTCCGGTCTCTGGCCTTCTTTTTCCTGACAACCACACATGAGAGACAATAATACGGCAATGGTGGCGGCGATTGGTCGGCAATGAACTGCCACAATGCCCGAGAAGGTGTAGAATTCATACGCAAGAAAACAACACTCTACAGCGCAAGCAGTTCACATGATCAGATCCAACGACTGAGTTCCTGGATAAAAAAAAACACTTGTGCGCCATTTGTCCGAATTCGCTCAGGGAAACAGTATTGCTGTTTATGATGGATAATTGATATATATTTAAATTGAGAATAAGCATAAATTATATCAGAAAAATATAGATATAATAGATTAATTCACAATATCTTATATATTTAATTATATCATTTTTGATATGATATATACCATTAAGTTGAAGTGACCTTAATTTTTTTTATAATTATAGATAATATTTGATTTATAGATTAATCTTTTTTTGTTTAAATGTAATGTATCTTATTGTTTTTTAATCGAAACTAAGAACAATGCAAAATCCATTTTGGCTATTTTATAATATATTGAAATTAAAGTTCAACGTATTAGACAAGTACATGTATGAAATTAAAATGTATAAAAAATGTAAATCACATTATAACATATTATATACAACCTATTAATCATAATTTATAAAGTATTATATATACTTAAGTATATCAGTTGAATTTTTCGATTAATAATTTTTTGTTCTAATAATATTCACATTCAAAATTATAATTATTATTCATAAATATTAATTTCTAATATTTATATCCGAAATTATTATATATTCTATAATTGAGACACAATCCCATCATATATCTGATTTTCAATTTCATTATCATAATTTTCAATTTTTTAAAATAAAATTTCACTGCATCTATAATGCTATGCCATTGATTTTAAAATTTTATATAATAAATTTCAACTAATTTTTTTCATATTACATTGCTTACATACTTTTGTTTACAAAAAAAAAAACAGAATTGATATACATGACTAATTTAACAATTATATAATAGAATATTTAGTTATATTATTATTTAATTCGTGTACATATATTCTAATAATATCAAACATTAGAATATAAAATCTCTTTCTCAACTGAATAAATAAAAATTAATCATATATCCGTAAATTTAAAAACCGATCGGATTATTCCAATATCACATTTTTTGGACTTTCCTACGTGTCATAATCATCATAAATCGTTTTTTTTTTTATGTTGACACGTCTCAGTCTTTCTTTTTAATTATTACTTTACATAATGATTGATATTCTTGCCACATGTGCATTTAATTCCTTTAATTCAATATCAATTTGAAATTTTTGGTTTTTTTTTATATTTGGCAAGAATTTCCATTTCTTTCAAATATTTAATATTTAATTGCATTTTGATCAGAATTATTTTTTTACCTTAATAGAATATATATATATATGAATTCCCCTACTTTTAGTACCTTAATTAAAATTTTCAAAATTTGATATGCATTATTTTTTTTCTTTTTGGTATTCATTTTTTTTGTTTGAAAATTTTTTGATTTTTTTTAACCTCATAAGCTATAGTAATTTTACTATATTATTAATTTTGATTTAATAAATAATATTTGAGACTATTCTTACTTATTGTTTTAACATGAAATATTTATTACAAAAATACATTGATGACTTTGCTAACCAAAAATTTATAGTTTTTTTTTTCTAAATGTAGAGACTAGAAACAAAGACTCTATCAATTGTTAGATATTTCATTTCTTGATATTTTTTGCCTTTTTTCCATTAAGAAAATATATCTTTTTTGTTTTTATATTTTTTTATTGAATAATTTATAAATATCTGTACGGTTCAGTTGCTAGATATTTATATAGATATTAAAAATAATTATAAATATGCATAAAATAAAATATCTAAACCAGTAGCAGTTGATAGAACAAGGGTTTGTTCATCTATCAATTTTTCTGTAGACCTTTATCCGAGCAATGGCTGGGCCCTTCAATGCATCTTCAACACAGCCACGGAAACGTGCTCAAATATCTTTTCCGGTTGTGGTTTGCGGCAGCTGAGTTGCTTTCCGATTCCATCACTGAATCCCATCCATCCAAATCGCTGTCTTTCAAACTTTCTGGTTTCACTCAAGTGTCTTGAAGATGTTGAAACATTTAACTGTTCGTCCCAAAGGAGATGAATCTTGAGCCATTTTGAATGGGGTTGCATTCAGTTCTGTTGATTCAGATGTGTTATGAAGTTGGATTTTTGGATCTGATCTGCAATCTTGTTTGCAACAGTTTAGTAGCTGGATAGTGTATGTGCGTGTGTGGAGATGGAGGAGAGTCTGATATTTTTGTAGGTGAAGAAGACAAGACAAATAAAAGCTTACCAAGATGGTGAAAAATCAGAGCTTGGGAAGCACACGTAGGAGCTTGAGCAGCAGTGTGATCGTCCTTTCAACATCTAGTCATCTCGAACCGGACGTCTCTGCTCTGCAGATGGATCTCATCATTAAGTACTTGTGTCGCTGTTCTGGTGCAGGTTTCTTCTAGTTCAGTTTCCATCCCTCAAGGGAATATCTCTTTAAAAAGATGGCATACATGGCATATCCATCCAAACACACAGCCATGAAGCACTCCCCCAACCTTCCTTCCTCACCTTTACTTCTCCCCTTCCTTGTGCTGATAATCCTCTCCGGAGTAGTCTCTGATGCGTCGTGCTCGCCTCTCCAGTCGGCCTACGTCGTAGCGCAGTGCCGGACAACGCTGTATCCAGACGTGTGCATCCAGTCGCTTTCTAAGTATGCTGAAATGATCATGAGTAATCCAAAGCTCCTGGCCAACACCGCCATGGCCTTCACCTTCAACTCCACAAGGGACACCCTGAGCATGCTGAGAAACATGCAGAGCAACCCACAAGGTGTTTCAAATACATATGTTGATACAATCTTCGTTTCTTGGTTTCAGACATGCTCGTTCTCAGTATTCTGTCTTTTCCACGCTGCAAAACTTCACAGGATCCAAAAGCGTAGGCGAGTGCGTGGAGGTTGTCAGCGAAGCCTTGGACAATCTCCAGCGGTCCATGAGAAGGATCGACAAGATGGACAGCGGTTGGGAGTTCGAATCTGCAATTAACGATATCCAGACATGGGTGAGTGCGGCGCTGACGGATGACGATACGTGCATGGAAGACTTCCCGGGAACTGCAACTCCGGCGGTGAAGGCCACCGTGGGCGGCCAGGTTACCAGGATTGCCCATTTGACCAGCATTGCCCTCGTCTTCATCAACCGCTACGCTGCCGACTGATCGTTTTACCCCTGTAAAAGTAACTGGTCTGTGAACTTGAATGTTTATATTTAATAAATTTAAAATATTCTCTTTATAACAATGGGCCTAGCCCATTTAAAAGCTGGGAATCACCTATTGGATTCCAACGCACACTGGCGTGGATTAGGATTCGCCATACGTTTAAGTTTTTTTTTTTTATATTTTTAATCAATAAATTTCATAATAATAAAAATTTATTATTTAATTATCTAATCAAAAGTACAACTCATTCACTTTATTTTTTCATATTTTTGTATCATTTTAATATAGACTATGTCCATTGATTAATGTTGTTGTCTATCATTCAAAATCTCCAATGATCATCATTCATCGATTATTGTTTTAATTTTCATTATTTTTTTGTGAATGTTGAAATTTCGAATTTATATTTGTGATTTGTGAATATAATGTTATGATATATGTAAATTGTTAATTATTGATTCTAATCTATTGATGTTTATTTATTATTTGATTAGGATAATATAAATATCTTCTGATTTTGATGATAATAACACAAATAGTAGATGGAAATTTGTTTGACATACTCAAATTGGATGTATCTCAAGAAAAAATATAAATATTTGTTGCAATATTTATTTCAATATTTTTTATTTAAAAATTAATTTAGTTTAGTATTTTTTAAAATAATTTAAAATAATTTAAATATTATATATTAAAATTAATATAACCTATCCATACTTTTTAAAATCACGAATCTAGGTATTCAAATAATTCACGAATCCGTACCTACTATTCTACATTGAAAGAAACCATTTTATAAATGGGCCGGGCCCAAACTGTTCACTAACTGGAACCAGAACCATCGGTTTGCGCGATTCGGGGATTCGCAAGTGTACGGTCGTCGCTGCGCTGGATTCCGTTTATGGCGGACGAAGCGAAGGCCAAGGGAAACGCGGCCTTTTCTGCTGGGGATTTTGAAGAAGCTGTTCGGAGCTTCACCGCTGCCATTAGTTTATCACCCGAAAACCATGTTCTCCACTCCAATCGATCGGCGGCGTACTCTTCACTGGGAAAGTTCTCTGAAGCGCTTGCTGATGCGCAGAAGACTGTCGAGCTTAAGCCTGACTGGGGAAAGTCATACTCGCGTCTAGGGGCGGCGTACATGGGCCTCCACAATTACGCTGACGCCGTTTCTGCGTATAGCAAGGGTCTCGAAGTGGACAGTAATAATGAGGCGCTTAAATCGGGGTTGGCTGATGCGAAGGGTGCTTGTGATCGCAGCACCAGGCCACGTCCCGGAAACCCCTTTGGGGAGGCGTTTGGACCAGATATGTGGGTGAAGTTGTCTGCTGAACCCTCCACTCGTGCATATCTTCAGCAGCCTGATTTTGTGAAAATGATGCAAGATCTTTCGAAGAATCCGAATAATTTGAATATGTACTTGAAAGATCAGAGATTTTTGCAAGCATTGGGAGTTTTATTGAATGTAAAGCTCCAGCGCAGTCCTGATTTGCAACGTGAACAAGAAGCTAATATTGGTTCACCGGGAAGGAAGAGGCCTGCATCTGATGAAGCTGAGCATATGACCAAGAAAATACAAACGGATATCCAGTCCGAGGCTATGGACATACCGGATGAAGACAAGGATAGGACGGACATAAAAAAGGAAGCGCTAAAGGAGAAGGAAGCCGGAAATGCAGCATATAAAAGAAAGGATTTTGAGACCGCTATCCAGCATTATTCCGTTGCAATTGAGCTTGATGGTGAAGATATTTCTTTCTTAACCAACCGGGCTGCTGTGTACCTGGAAAAGGGCCAGGTACAGTTTATTGGTTTGCTGCTTGAAAATTCTTTTCCTCTCGTCCATGTCAATATTTTCATTGCTTGAGAATTATTACCTGGTTAGAGATCCTCCTTTGTATGTATTAACCTCTCCCGAGTGTGTTGATACCCTTATTAGATGTTGTCGTTTATTAGTAGCCCAACCTCGTTTGAGGTCACAGATAAGTTCACTGTGACCTTTACTGTACTTCACTACGAACAATTTTGATGCTATAAGTCCAAGGTTTCCTTGATCATATTTTCTCTGTAGATAAATACCTGAGAATCATCATTTTGTCCCTTTAATTCCTAAAGTTGGCCTTTGGCATGCTTACTCTAAGCTCCTTAGAATTATGCCATTTTAGTATTAGGATAGTCTTTTGTGCTTGACCTCGGGTTATCTCTTTTGCACTGGCATCAGCGATGCTGTGCAGAATTCTAAGCTTGAAAAGAAATTTTCATGAACTTTTTTTTTCTTTCAGTATGAGGACTGCATCAAAGATTGTGATAAAGCTGTTGAAAGAGGTAGGGAATTGAGGTCAGATTTCAAGATGGTAGCCCGGGCCTTAACTAGAAAAGGAACTGCCTTGGTCAAATTGGCCAAGAGTTCAAAGGATTACGAGCCTGCCATTGAATCTTTTCATAAAGCACTCACGGAGCATCGCAACCCTGATACTCTGAAGAAGCTGAACGATGCTGAAAAAGCTAAGAAGGAACTTGAACAGCTGGAGTATTTTGATCCTCAATTAGGTGATGAAGAACGGGAAAAAGGTACAAGCCTGATTATCCAGTGTATCGCAGCAGTGGCGTTCTGTGGATACTTTTTTTTTAATAAAATGTTCTACTTGCTGACAAAGTGTAGGAAACCAGTATTTTAAGGAGCAGAAGTACCCAGAGGCTGTGAAGCACTATACAGAAGCTATAAGAAGGAACCCAAAGGATCATAAGGTGGGTATTGTACTAAAATATTCTTGAAACGTTTAACCCATCTGTCTAACCATTACTCGTGGTATCAAATCGCAGGCATACAGCAACAGGGCTGCTTGCTACACAAAACTAGGTGCTTTGCCTCAAGGTCTTGAAGATGCTGGAAAATGCATCGAAATGGATCCAACCTTCTCCAAAGGTTATACCAGAAAGGGCGCTGTCCAGTTTTTCATGAAAGAGTATGATAAAGCTCTAGAAACATATCAGGAGGCTTTAAAGCACGATCCTCGAAATCAGGAATCGCTTGATGGTATCAAGAGGTAGGAATGCCAAAGTGTCAGTACCCCAAATTCAGAACTCATCCATAATCAACTTCAATGGTCTTTGCAGATGCCTTGAACAGATAAACAAGGCAGGCCGTGGAGATGTGAGCCCGGAAGAATTAAAAGAGAGACAGGTTCCCCACACATTTTTTTTTTCATCTTCAAACTAATAGACAGTTTTGTGACCTTAGCAGTATGGTTCTTTTTCAGGCAAAAGCTCTGCAGGACCCAGAGATCCAAACCATCCTGACTGATCCTGTGATGAGACAGGTTGAAGCATCATTTCCTTGAAAAAGGGAAATACCCGTTTGGTTTCAAGTGCTGATACCGGTTGCTGATTGCTTCAACAGGTTTTGATGGAAATGCAGGGGAATCCACATGCAGCCAAGCAGCACCTGAAGAACCCTCTTGTGAAGCACAAGATTCAGAAGCTCATCATTGCTGGAATTGTTCAAGTGAGATAAAAGAAGCTCCACCACCAAAACCTCTTTTCGGTATGCAGTTTGTCTCTAGGCTTACCTCTTGTGCATTGTAATCATTTTTTTGTGTAGTAACTAAATGAGCTTTAGCTAATGTGCGGCCACAAAGCCTGTTTAGGGTTCCGTGTGTTTAACATCAAACTTTAATTTAGGGTTACAAATGCCCAATAATCCTCGACAAAAACCCGACAATGGGAATGAACCGGCATTACCCGACCCGATTTGGTTTGGTTCAGAGCTCCGAATTCTTTTTTTTCTCTCTCTCTCTCTCTCTGAATCTAGAGATGCCTGTAAGTGATCTGTTTGCTGCTATCCTTTTTTTTCCTTTTAATTGGTTTTTGAACGCTAACTTGATTTGGGGGAAATTGAAATTGAAATTTTTTTCCAGAACTTTTGAGTATAATGGGAGTGCCATGGTGGGAAAGAGTTGTTTTGAACCATCGCTACTGACTTTCGGAAGATTTACGATAAGCAGATCGGTCTTTCGCGCCATGCTATTTTCGTCTTCCTTGGATTTCCCAGAAATTTGGGTGGAAGTATGGTGTAACTTGAGCGAGTTTCCTCAAAAGCGTATGTATAATTATGCCTGTTCATTGTGCTTTATTTGCTATATTTCCTTGCTTGGAGATTGAGATGATGCCTAGGTGTTTTTCTAAAACTTAAACATGGATTCAGATTGTGTATGTTTGCACTCTACCTTGGAAAACTAGTATAATCCCTGATTGGTTTTCGTCTCTCTATTTTTCATTAGTTATCGGAGGCTTACAGCCTATATGAGCTGAGGGAAGAGAGGGATATGAAGCCTGCAACTTTTGCTAGCCCAGAAGCTGCACTTCTGTAAGAGAAAAGGTCCATGAGGCTTCCTCAAAATGTATGAAATTTTATGACTAAAATTGCACAATTCGTTGAACAATGAAAAATATGCTAATTCCACTATTTTCTTTTGGGCTGCTTAGGTTTGGTTCATACATCCAACCCGTTATTGCTGGATTGGGTGATAATGATAAGCCCTTCATCTGCACTATGGATTCGATTGGGTAGAGCAATGAGATCAATGCTTTTCCTTATTCTTTTGCTCGATGCTGCATGTAAAGGCACGCAAAGGATGAACAACGACATAATTATTACTTTCCTGTCCCTTTCTCCCAACGATCAACTCGTTGATGCTGATGATCCAGGAACCAGAAGAGTTATTTGAATCCACCTCGCAAGCACTACCATCAGTTGATTGTGACTGTTGGAGTTGTGTAAGTGGAACTTGTATGTGGAACTACCCATCACCACTATTCCCCTTGTTCCAAACCTTGTATCAGATACGCATAATGTTCTCCTGACTTCTTTTTATTCTTTTCAATCTTCTTCTATCCCCTTTCCTCGAAAGTGAACTATACATGAATTTCAAGGCAAAGCATGAATCCGAATCTTTTCTTAGCACAGGCTCATTTAGAAAAGCAGCAGGAAATTCGATCCTTGTATATGCACCAAACCATATTCGCCCCTGCTCCCCATGTGTTATGCCATCCATGCAGGCAGGCCATTTGCCAACCGAACCAACGGTAAAGCAGCAACCTTTGAGACAAAAATGCTCATTAAATCCTATGTCTTGACACAAACATGACTATGTAGCCTATTCTTTTGTGGGGATGAAAAATTTACAGCAGCAACAGTAGTCATTCATCAATGAAGAACAAACGAATGACAACGCCAATCAGCCTTTACAAAATTTCAGAGATACAACTGCATTCCCTCCCTGCCTCTTCTGCCTACTACAATCAAACTTGTTACACCAGAAACTACAAAAATTTCATGTTACACCAGGCACAGCCGATAAGCTGGCCGCGGTTCCGGTTCCGGTGGTGGTTCGCAGTGAATAAATATCACAATGCCATCAACTTATCACACATACTTGCCAGATGATTTCCAGATCCTGCCTTCAAGGGATACCACCATGACAGTAACATCGTCATGGTACTTGCGTCGGTCTCCTTGAGGAATGTCTAGAAGATCATGGAAATCCATTCCTACCAGAAGTACACAGCACATGTATCAAGACTGATTCCAACTTGACCACAATAGGATATAACTGACTATCAAATTTACATGGAAGTTGACATTCTTTACCAGCTCCAAACCACATTCCCACAATCTAATGTTCATGACTGACAGCAGATAAAATTGCACAGACAGACAGGAAATTATTTATGATGACCGAATATAGGAGCAGTGCAGAGATCAGAAAGCCTTGTACAGGAACTAAGATGCAAAAGAGCTATAACACGTAATCTAAGATGTAGGGGTCATTGACTTCTGGGAAGGAATGAATTTCATGAGTACATTATTGAGACAACCGCAGAAGTAAAGGACCAGAAACAATACCAGCTTTTCTTGCAGCACGAGACAGAAGTTCTTCTATCAGACTCTGGGCAGGGTCTCCATCAGGGAACTTCTCCATACAATGGCGAACATGCGAAATTACCTCTTCGTTGCTAAAATACTGGTACAATCCATCAGATGAGAGTACCAAGAATTGATCTCTGGGGCAAAGTTTGTGGTGATGAAGAGAAGGTATACATGATATATAAGGTGCTGTGCCAATATAATCATTCCGAAACATCTCTAACAATGAGTCGTTCCATTTCCGCTGCACCATCATGCAATGCAAACGATCAAAATGGGGCAATAACATACAGCTGAATTATACATTTATGATACAGCTTCTAAAACCCCAAGAGGAACTGCATATGTAAATTATTATACAATGCACGCATCAGGCAGTCACCAACATGAAGACTCTTGAACTTAAGATGTAGCAATACATGAACAATATGCGCTTAAGATAAAAAAAACATGAAGCGGTATATTTTATTCAATGATTCATGAAATAAACCTGTTTTAGGAACCCAGCTCCAAATGCTCGAGTAACCTTAAGGCGACCCTTGACTCTACCATTCACTATACAATTGTCATCATCTGGATGCTCATTCTTGATTCTAAGTATTTCCTGCACACATTAGAACACAAAATGTCATGTCGTAAATTTCTAGACTCATTGGATTTGCATTTTGTTATGATTTACTGGTCCATCTAATGTCATATCATCCGTCAGCAATTTTATTTTAAAGGAATATGAAAGACATTTTGGCTATAAAGTGGCATATAATTATGAGAAACAAAATACTAAGTGTCACTGAACAAATGATTTAAAAAGGGATTTTTTCCACTTCATCCGTTTTCGTTAGAATCTAAACCAAAGATAGTTAAAAACCACATTCTCAAATGTTCAACCAAGCATACTCCCATTTCTCATTTAGTTAACCTGACTCAATTCATTGTTAAGCCATACACCATGCCTCTTTTTTTATATCAAATTTGAAACCCAGGCACACTATATGGGACCATATGAAACAGGATAAGGAAAAAATCACCTCTTTCATGCTAGTACTATGGTCAGTAGATAACTGAAGTGCAGTCAACCGCATAGAATGATGAGAATGAGCTTCAGTTGGTTCATCCCCACTTCCATTAACCATACCACTTTCTTCAACTATACTCCCACGGTCAAAGGCATCAATTCCAGGGACCACTGGTTCTGCTGTACCACAAGTAACTCCTTCAGGCACGAGTTGTGCTACAATGGCTCGACTGTCGCCAAGATTCATTACATACACATCCTCATCCCTCATCAACACGACCAATAAGCATGATCCCATCAATGCCAGCTCCGGGTAACGATCAAGGAGATTGTCAGTTAATTCCAAGTATGCATGTTCGGTCTCATCAAGTGCTCTGGCCATTGCTCTCAAGACCAACTCGTGATCGACCACAGCTAACTTTTGCTTCATTTCAATTCCATTCGTTCTCTCCATCTCCATTTCCAAATCATCAGCTGCATACGCATCCCTGTTTTCATCTGCTGTTTTATGTTTCACCTCCGACCAAAATCTCCATGGAAACATTCTACCACCATCCTTATCCTTATGCCTATTCAGCAAGCCATGTTTAAGCTTAGACAGAAATAAAGACCTCCTAGCCACAGCTGAACCTACATTATTCACACTTAACGCATCATCTACGGTGAACGAAAATCTTTGAGAGCCTGATAAATCCAGTCCATCTTCTGGATGATCATCAACCAGGAATTCCATAGCCTCCTCCTACTCACCATTTCTTGACCTCCAAACATCACCTTCTTAATTTTTTGTGTTTCCCTGTCCTCCTTATTCTCTAATGGACAAGAATTTTGAGCAACACTGGTAACATCCGATTCTATGCCTGGATCCGCAGTCGCCCAAAATAAACCTTCTAAGTGTCTAAACATTGATTTGTACAAACGGCTCATCAGAAATTCCGGGGCGTCAGGTCCATTGAATCCATCATAAATACCAACAAACAACCACCCCAGCTCCTCTGACACAACCACATGAACTCGATCCTCGCCAGCTTTCCCAACGCCCATTGAACATTTCCCTCAGAATAGATATCCAGCGTCTGTTTGTAGTTATCGATTTCAGGAGGAATATCCTTCCCTAATCTCTTTACCTGATTCTGAACAGGGGCATAGAGAAATTTCTGGACAATGCCTTCCTTATCTTAGAAATGCCCTTCTTCTTCCTCCTCTTTTTTGAGGAAATGTCACCAAGAGGGGCCGAGAAAGGCACTCCGCCACCAGTATAATCAGAACAAGCTCCATCCAGAGGCCCAGAGACAGTCAAGCGCTCAATTGGACCAGACATGAAGAAAGTCCTTTCTTGCAGACCCGAAGAGAGCTCAGCGCCGCGAGGCAGCCGCTGCAGTGGCAATGCACTAAACGACGAAGTGCTCTCAAAGCCGTCAAGCATAACATTATTGCCAGAAAATTTAGGAACCCCAGCAGGAAAACCCTTGTGCTGCCACTCGTAGAGCTCAAATGATTGGGGCCGTCGTTGACATTATCAAGTTGAAGCACAGTTATAGGAGTGGACGAGTTTGCACTCACAGAAGCTCCAGATATAGCTCGGAACCCCGTGTCCTGAACGACACACTTCGAAGGCGGTTTCTGCTGGCTCGGCTCGTCAAACCGGAAAGACTGGGAAGGGGAAACAAAGCGATCGGAGTGAGTCGGGGAAATAAATCGGGCCGAGGAACGAACGTAGCAAAAGGAGTGGCCAAGGTTTTCGTCAACTGGAGCATTTTCATTGCAACGGGTATCCGGTTCTGACTGGCTCCCACCATTTCCCGGATTGAAACATCGAATAACCTGCGAAAACCCCGCACCCATTAAATCCGCCGACTCATCCCCGTCTCCAGAACCCCTAAACCGAAATGCCCACAGAGAACCAACAACAAATGACAGAAGAAAGAGCCTTGCTTTGATAATTCGACATTAAATCAAGCTCAAGAAAAAGGAAATTCCCCGCCCCTCTCTTACTATCTCCCCCAAGTCGCCACCTTTCCCAGTGCGCATCTCCAGAAGAACAAAGAGAGTGAAGCGGGTGGAGACGTTACAGCAGGCGAGAGCAGCTTCTGCGTCCTAGTTTCTCGAGCGAGAGAGGGAGCGAGCGAGTAGTGAAAGAGAGAGTCAGAGGGCTGAAGTAGAAAGATCTTGGGTTGCAATCCTCTGTGTCTCATCCCCTGAAAAATTAATTATTTTTATTTAAATACTCATATATATATTCTTTAATTAAAATAATCATGATTAGATGTGGCTTGATATTAGAATATCGATATATTTAAATATAGTATAACTAAGTATATATATAATATTTAATATTTAAAAATAAAAATATGAATATATAAGTAATATAAATATAATTAATCTCCGTCTTGAGTTGTATATATCAATTATATTTTCAAAAAATGAATATGTTAATAATACATTCATACAAGACTAATATACATATACTAGTTAATCAAACAATAATTTATATATAAATTTAGATATAATATTTTATATTATATTATCAAACAACCTATTAATCATGTAATAACAAAAAAACCATATGACTAGTGAACAAAAGTTGAACGAAAAATAAAATAAAAAAACAAATTTACAAAAAATTACCCTAAGAATCAATGTTCAATTTATAATAAAGAAAATATAAATTCAAGATGATCCTCTGGTGCACCATAGGGAGGTGCGGTGCGTCCGCGCGTAACTGATTTGTTGGTGCAGGTAGGCGCGAAGCATGGGATCATTGCCTACAGAGGATAGAGAGAGGGAGAGACATTTGAATGAGTTTTTAGTTGGGAAGGTGCTGACTTTGATTTTCAAATATTTTGAACCGGCGGGCCCCAGTATCGAATTTAGAATTTTATCGTTTTTCTGGAAAAAGAAATTGCCGGACTCGGGATAGGGAATCGGACACGGATCGGGGTTCAGGACACGCGGCTTCCTCCTATTAAGGATACCGCCACCGTGTTCTGCTTTTGTCGTCTTCTCCCTCTTTCTTTCAGCTTTTTAAAATCAATTTTTAAAGAATTATTTTTAAAAGAATAATAAATTGAAATTGTATAACTTCTTAAAAATCATAATTGCTTCCAATTTTTTAATATTTATGTTAAAATTGTTCTAAAAAGCCATTTATAAAACGTTTCTGTAAAACCTAGAGCATGTTGTAGTTTGAAACCATGTCTATGAAATTAAATAAATTTTGAAATTATGTAAATAAAATAAATTTTGAAATTGTGAAAAAAAAATTTATAGGAAAAAATAAATTTTTATATATATTAAATTATTATGTAAAATATATTTTAAAATAAAAAATGAATACTATAATTTTTTATTTAATCAATAAAACAGATATTAAATCCAATAATTTTTAAAAATAATCAAAAGTTTTGAATTTTTGAATTTGCTATAAAAGTTAAATATTAGACTTTCCAAAAATTTTAAAAAGTTATTTCAGTAAATTAAATAAATAGAACAGGCCCTTAATGTCATACTAAAAAAAATTCAAATTCAAATTATACCACCATTTGAATGACTTAAAAGTGGAAATAAAGCGCTTTTCCCTTATTTTTATAACATGAAATTAAAGAAAAAAACTAAAAAAAAGGCCCCAATCCACTCCATAGAGATTGAGGGGGTTGAAATTTCAAATTTTAAATTTATTGTACCGGTATTTAATAAAACATTAGAAGATCCCATTTAATTCGAATAATTCATTTTTTGAAATTTTATAATTCAAATATAATTCTGTTATGATAGAGAAAATTTAAGTCATATTGAAAACTTATTTTTTATTTTTTATTTTTTATAATGTATTTATAATTTCCTAAATTGATTATACAAAATTCATTCCATTTTTAAAAGGATTAAATCAATACAATTATTTTTAAAAATAATTTTTAGTAGCAAACAGGAAGCATCCGATGATGCTGTGGTACTGGTTCTGTTTGCTTCTGGGCAGCGGGAACGATGGAATTGATGAATTCCGATGGCATGCGGTCACGGTACGTCTCGAGAGAGAGAGAGGCAAGTGGAAGGAGCTCGGTATGTCTATAGCTATTCATTTTTCCGGTTATTTGTTGAAATATGGATAAAAAATGGACAGCTTGGAATTTGGCACTTGGGACGTTGATCCGTGTCCATCTCTCGTCTGTCGCTTCTTTATTGTCTTCGATGGGGGGTGTGAGATCCCTCTTGCTCTTCGATCATTGCAATTCGTGAGACTCTCACGGCTTTTCTCGGTTGGGTTTCGTTGTGTTTGAGAGGTTTGCGCTTGCATGTTTCCAATGTTGAGTATTTGGTTCCTTGGTTCATGATCGATTCTGGAGATGCGGTTTCTTTTGCGTTTTCAGTTTAATTTGTCTTGAATCTGGGGAGGGGGGGGGTAATTTTAATGTGTTCCTTAGGTTCGTGTAGCTGGAGGGGTATTGTTTCGGATTCTTGATTTGCAATGTTAAATTCTTATGTTGGGCATATGCATATGCAGGAAGTAAAGAGCTACAGAGGAAAAAGATAAGATTTTGAAGCATGGCGTGTAGGGGGTTTTGGGAATGCCTGTTGAAGCTTTTGAATTTTCTTTTACTTCTCGTGGGCTTGGCAATGATTGGTTATGGTATATACCTCTTTGTGGAGTACAAGAATGCGGGTTCCGGCGGCGATGATGTCGCATTTCCTCCCTCAAGTACGGAGGCCATCTTGCTTGGTCGCCCTATGCTAATGGCCGTGTCTTTGGCTGATAACATTTTTGACAAATTGCCAAGGGCATGGTATGGCATTTACTTGGTTTTCTATTTCATTTTCGTATGCCACATAGATTGTCACTTTCTAATAGAATAAGCATTCTGAGAGTAGTCAGCCAAAATGAAGGAAGATAAAGGATAATGAAGTTTGAGAATGTATTTCCTTGCTCACTCAACAGGCCCTTCATTCTTTACTTGCAGGTTCATATATCTGTTCACAGGCGTTGGTGTAGTTGTTCTCTTAATTTCTTGTTTTGGTTGCATTGGAGCGTCAATGAGGAATAGATGCTGTCTGAGTTGCGTATCCTTGCATGATTGTTTATCTAAAAGTTAGATCTCTTAATTTTTATAAAGAATCTTCTCTCGCTTGTTTTTTTCCTTTCTTTTCTTTCTTTTTTTAATGGAGATGATGCTTTGCACTTAGTGTAAGATATTCTTTTGAGCTCCTCATTCTACTCTGATTGTTATCAGAATTTTCAAGGTGTAGATTCTACTTTTTGCTGTGGACCCATTGGTTTCTTAACATAATAAAGTATTCTGTGTTTGTGGTATTGCTCATATTACTAGAGCTGGGTTTGGCAGCATTTATATTCTTCGACAAGGGCTGGAAAGAGGTTAGCATCTCCATTTTTCCCTCCGGACTCATTATTTGTTGTTCAAGTTTAATGTCTAATGGATGGACAGGAAATCCCACGTGATAAAACTGGAAACTTCGATCAAATTTATGATTTCCTGAAGGATAATTGGGAAATATTCAAGTGGGCGGCTCTTGGTCTTGTTATATTTGAGGTAACAGTGAATGTTCTTAACCCTGTTGCATTTTACCGGATAGGGACAGAGAGAATACACTTTTGTTTCGTTTTTTTGAAGTGGTAGACGGAGTGTTGTACTATTTGCTCCAGAAAGCATATTTTGTATGAATGTTTTGCATGGGAATCCTGATCATGTTAGCCAAATTTATATTGTTAGAATGTACTCTTTTCCCTTCGGATTAGTTGATGCTTTAGTCACCTCAAATTTCAGGCTCTCCTCTTTTTGTTGGCACTTGTTGTGAGGGCAGCAAATCGACCAGCAGACTATGACAGCGACGAAGAATATATATCAGGCCCCAGGAAACAGATTCGGCAGCCACTGATAAGTAGGTCAGCGGTTCCAGCCACAGGTGTCCCTGTTACTGCTATCCTGGATCAGCGACCAAGCAGAAACGATGCATGGAGTACACGCATGAGGGAAAAGGTAATTTATGGATCATTCGCGTTTACCAGGTTCCATGAATGCTATTTTGGTGGCAGAACTCCTTCCGGTTTTAGCTCAAACTCTTCGAATGCTTTTTTTCTCAAGATCGTAGCTTTGTGAAGTATGATAGCTTGTTCAGATGCTTAGAGTTTCTTGTGTTTCGCATATCGTGTAACCTAACAGTATGGACTGGATACGACGGAGTTCACCTACAACCCATCTGAACCAAACAGAAGCCAACACGCTGCAACCCCACCTTCGGAGGAAGGGAGTCGATGCACTATAATGTGATGATCATTCTGGTGCAAGATCTTGTTGGTTTTGTCTATCTGGAATGGTCATGCCCTGTCTCTGTAAATTGTGGTAACCTTTTGTTTTCCATGGTTGTGGCTCCATGTACAAGTGAATTTGGGATTTGTTGTTGAAGGTGCTAGAAACTTATTCCGAAGCCATCTCTGGTTTGAATTTCACCTGTGATTCCCTATCCAAGAAATGGAGTGGATGGCTGTGAGTAAAAAGATAGAATTTTGAGTTGATGCCCGAAGTAAAGAGAGAAGCTTTCGAATTTAGTAATCAGAAAATGAAGATATCGTTGAAGCTCCAAGACCAGGAGCAGAGCAGCGATCTGGCGCTGCCGCTGCCGCTGCCGCTTCTCCTCCGTGCGAAGTTGCCGGTAACGATATTCAGTTTTCCGTTTCTTTCTCAGTTGTCCACCACCACCACTCATCCTTCCGACCTGTCGCTCTCTCTCTCTACCAATTTCTCGTCGGGTCCCTCCCTGAAACTTACCTATTTCACCGCTGCCGCCGCCGCCCCCTCCGTTGCTACTCCGCCGCCGTTTACCCTGACTATGAAATCTGGGACGGGTGTCTTCGGTTCCCCCAAAAGCTCTCCCATCGTCATCTCCGCCAGTTTCTCCTTCAACCCTGGTAATCCCAATTACCCAAACCCCACTTTCTCCCTCTTCTTCAAACCCCAATTGGGCTCATTCTCCTTCAGAAAATCCACCTTTTCCCACTCGGAACCCGCCGTCAACAGTGAACCCGCAAATGGATTCGAATCCAGGTCCTTCGATTTCGAGACCCTGGAGAAGCCTGGGGTAGCTTCAAAAGACAGCAAGCGATTCAGTTTTAAGGGGTTTGAGTTAGCAGCGAGAACGCACATCCCTTTTGCAAAAACTGCATCTTTGAATTTCAGGTGGACGACGAAGTTCGTGAAGGATCAAATGCCATTTCTGAGGATCACCAAAATTGGTTTTGAGAAAAATGATGTGGTTTCCAAAGATAAAGATGAGGATACTGCTGAGAAATCGAGTAAGAAGAACGGTGATGATGAACTAGAGGTTTTGAAGTGTATGAGCTCTTTTATGAAGAGAGAATTGGATGATTTGAAAGGCTTCAACTTCGAAATGAAGCGTGAGTTGGAGAATTTGAGGGCTGTAGAAGTTAGAAAAAGAGATGAAAATGGGAAGAAGCTTGAAGCTTCTGTTGAAAGTGGATTTGAGCTACCGAAGAGCAATAGAAGCAGAGCATTATCCAAGGGGAATGGAAATGGAGATTACAGAAAAGAAGAGAAGAGGAATGGCAATGCTGCCATTGCTGCTGATTTGGAGAATGAGTTGCAGAGAGCTCTGCAAGCAGCTTCTGCTTGAGAAATGGAGGCTCTTTGGATGCTGTTATAGTGTGTGTACGTATCCCAAAAGATTGATCTTCCTTCCTTGTAGTGTAAAACATTGTAATAAAGTAGTAGTGGAGTACCCTTTTGCAGTTCACCTTCGAAGGAACTTCGGGTGGGAAGCTCTGTGGAGAAAAAAGGATTTCTCTGAAAGGAGAAAGAACACTAAAAAACGTTAGTACTGTGTACAAGTACAATCATCGTTACAATCACGAGTCCTTGGGCCGTCGGAGCTTGAGAATCTGAAAGTCGATTCAAGAAGGTGAAGAAGGTCGGGGATGGAGAAAGTCCTCGTTGATGCTGGTTACATGGACGCCCAGCAGCACTCTTGATCACACAAAAGCTTCAATCTTGGGCTTTTTCTCCAGATTGTAGTAGCTGTGTCTTTCGGTGTACTTCAGCCTGATGAACTCCAGGATGCCGGCGAGGATCGATATGAAGCAGCCATGCCAGTCGTTCGCCAGTGACGGATCGTTGGATTGCCTCGGGAACAACCCACCTGAAAATTCTTGATCAAACTTTTATCATGGGGGACGTTTCCATTTTTCTTGGGACTCTTTCCTCTTTCCGGCGATCTGGCAGCATGTTGAGATACCCTGTCGGGAGCTAAGTTCTGAAGGCAAGATAGCCACCTGAAGCCTTAATCAAGACAACTAAACGGTGATTATTTCTGTGCTGTCCCTTTCCGATGGAGCACTCTTTCCAAATTTTAGGCAGAGCTATGTTCACTTTCATGGTCGTTTGAGTTTTTAACTGCAGGCGATTTCTCGTACAAACAATTGATTGTCATTAGTGTCACTAATCATTGATTCAGGTAGCCGTAATGGATGTCCAGTTGAATCTTAAACAATGGATCCGCCGTCCGCAGTGGAGCCGTATCGCCCCGGACTATTGACTTTGGAAGGGCGTTGCTACACGAAACTTTCGGGAACCCATATGCAGAAAACCATGGGTCCGCCACAAAAAAAAGGCTTCTTTCCTCCAAAACCATGGGTTTTTTCTAGTATAATACATGCTGTATGCCTCGATCCCCAACGATAACTGGTCCATTTGCTTGATCAAGGTTCTTTTCTGGGTCTATGGAGATCTCTATGGTGAAGGTGTCGCCGAGGCCGTTGTGGGGTTGTTGCACTTGTAGTCGTTTTAGCGATCATCTGCCGTTTCGGGAGAAAGTGACGAAGAGAAGTAAAATAATGGTAGTTAGAGCGGAGAGCAGTAGCGGCGACGGGGAAACGGCGGAGAGATCTGAGAGCGAGAAGGGAGTTCAGAGGGTTTCAGCTATCGAGATGACTACATTCAATAATAGCTCCAATGAGGCCGATGAGTTTCCAGTATGGGAGAATATTGGAAGCTCTCTTGTGAAATTCGGCTATGGGATTGGTTAGTTTACACAATTGATCTCTGCTTTTCATATTTTATTGATCAAAGAGATGTTTTGAGCATGTTCCCAAGGAAAACTGTTATTGCTTTGAATCCTGAATCTTCTGATGCAAACCCAGGTATATATGGAGCGATGGCTCTGGCAGGAAGATTCATATGCTCTGTCTCTGGTATTGATGGCAATGGAGGGTTTGATCTGTCTTTAGACGCCATTGTTGAAGGTTTGAGATATGCAGCCCCTCCGGTTATGGCTACCCTCTTCATCTTAAACGTATGAAATCATCTCCTGAGACCATCACCTTCTCCTACTTCAATTCCTAATTTTTCTGAGTTCTGAACTGCTGGTGCTCCTGTTTGGCAGGATGAGGTTGTGAAGTTATCTCCCCAAGCTCGTGCTATAAGAGATGTGGAGGATGAAGAGTTGAGAAGCTTCTTTCTCGGAATGTCGCCATGGCAGGTACCCTCATGACTCCCAAACCCTTTGAATCATGTTGTTTCTTACACCCAAGTTGGAATAGAATGAGATTTCCATCTTGAGATGTTGATCAAATTTCTATAAAATCAGAACTGCATCAGCTGCTCTTTCTTGTTCCACGCAGTTCTTGCTGATGATAGCTGCAAGTTCAGTCAGTGAGGAGCTCTTCTACCGTGCTGCCGTTCAGGTGATCTCTCAGCAGCCACCTTGCACTCTTTCCTTCTCATTCACTCACACGTTTCTGTGATCTGTTGCAGGGAGCAGTTGCTGAAATCTTTCTCAGAAGTGGTGATTTAGTGTCTGATGCTCGAGGGATGGCATCCATGGTACCTAACACCCCCAAACACCCCAAAAATCCTCTTCTACTTCCGATTCTGATCTGCATTTCCCGCAGGCCGCCGTATTGCCTCCATTCGCACAGGCGTTCGCTGCCATCACCACGGCGGCGCTCACCGGTTCACTCTACTACATGGCCGCGTCTCCCAAAGGTGTGTTCCCCACGTTCACGAACTCCATAAACAATGAATTCCTCTGGTTTCTAACACTCAGAACCATGATTCCCAGATCCAGTATACATGATTGCACCAGAAATGAAGACCAATGCTACAGATCTAAGAAAGCTCTTGGCTGGTAAGAGCCCCTTCAACTCTCACTCACTCACCACAGCTTGGTGATTGCCCTGCAACTCAAATGGGGTCTCTGTTTTGCAGCATGGAACGATGAGAGAGAGATGAAGAAGATATATTCCCCATGCTGGAAGCGCTTCTGGCTCTTTATCTTGGATTCGAATGGATTCAGGTGAAGTTCAGCTCTGCTCAGTCCCCATTTTTGAAACCTTCCTTAACACCTGCTCTGCATCTGAAAACGTGAACCAGACGAACAACATTCTGGCGCCTATATTAACCCACGGCATATACTCCACGGCGGTTCTGGGTCACGGCCTGTGGAAGATGAATGAGCACCGGCGTCGACTCCGGCAGCAAACTGCCAACCTCGAAACAGAAGCATAAACACCCACACCGAGCAATAACTTTTTTTGGATTTTTTACAAATTTTATTAGTTGTAATTTTATTAGATTTTATCTTATTATTGATTTTTTGTTTAATAAATAATAACTAATATCGGATATATTCTGATATAAGAAAATTCATGAAATGCACGTGCGAATTCAAAAGTGCCACGCCGAGTAAATATCATATGTTAAATACACTTCATAAATCGTGGTTTATTATTAATTTCAAACTAAAACATGATTTTTAAATTATGAATCGAATTAAAACCAGAACCAAAAACATTAAACCAAATCGAAATTCCAAATATTCACATTTCAAAATCAAATTGAAATCGGATTTTTAAACTATGAACCAAAAATGTTAAACTAAGAGTATAGTTTGTGTGATTTATTTTGCAACTTATAACTTACAGTAAAAATAAAAGTAAGTGTTTTATAGATATTTATTCTAAAACTTAACTTCTACTTATATTTTTATTTATTTATAATTTATTTAAATTTTAATTATTTCAGCAACTTATTACATAAGTTGATAAAATGTGACTTATTTCATAAATAGGTTACTTAATTTCAAATAGACTGTTTCTACTAATTTTACATCTGTTTGTACAATGACTTATATCTATGAATTAAATAAAAGTTGTTGATTAAGTCACACACACTACACCTTAAGTCTAAACTCCAAACATTCACATTCCCAAGTTTAACGTCAGCCGAGGGGTTCCAATAAATTACAATTCTACCCCAAAGGTAAAAACGTGCAGGAAGTATCACCACCCGTCAACACCGCGTCCTCCCCGCCCGCGGGCAAAGGATAGGACACGGACACGTCTTACATATATATATAATAAAAAAAATTATGTTAAATAATATATATTACTCATATGTTTAATAAAAATAATATAAATTAAATATCATAATAACTAGAAAATAATTATTTATTAAAACATTACAAAACATACTCATATTTTTTAAATTATACATTTTAATGTAAATTAATTTCACCTACGTGCATAACTTGAGGGTAATAGGTGCCCGACACGGTTTGCGACGAATCATGGACTCTTTTTTCTGGTTAAATTATATTAAAAAATACGGCCAGCGCACCAATTCCACGTGTCTATTACGATGTCGGCCAGCACGCGGTATAATTGATATTTTTCTCAGTTTTTTTTTAAATTAATATTTTTTTTAAAAAAAATTGGGTTATATTGGAGGACACAAATGTCCATCCTCCACTCACATGCATACCTTAGTGGTTGAGTGGACGGACCCAGGAGCGCCACATGGAGCCATTATAACTAAAGCACTGGATTCGGCGGTTGGGTTAACCGGAAACCGAACCAACTACTAGGCCCAGCCTCCGCAAATCATTACCATGTGGCTCGGGATTAACTCCGCACCACCACGTGGCCGCCCCACAAAGGCTCCAGGATCATTTTGAAGTCGTGTTTGATAATATTATTAAATATAACGACTTATACTTTCATTACATGATATTTCCAATTCAAACATTCAATACTTATAATTTTACATTTTTATCTTTTGAAAAAAAGTGTAATACATAAGATATTTTTATTTAAATATATTTAATTTTAATCCATAATTAATGTGGTATATCGTTGTTATTATCTCACCTATGTATATTTATATTTATTTATTCCATCTATTTAGGAGAAACCATCACTAAGATTATCTTCAACGATTTCCATGAAAGTTTACGCAGCACTTCTATCTCGTTTATTATATTTTCGGAAATCATTATATGAATGTAGTTTTGTTTTCAGATTTTTCAATGAATGAAATTTTCATTTACATTATAAAAATCAATTAAAATGAGCACAAAAAAGATGATATCTTAGATTTTTTGAAATGATTTGTGTTACAGAAGTGATTATAAATAAAATAAAAATTTAGTAAATAGCTTTTCGGAAATATATTAAAATTGACATGGCATTCCAAAATTACAAAAATGATAGTAGATGTTCTAATAATCAATTTCTTTTTGGAGGACACGTGGGTAGGGTTTGGGTTTACAGTAAACAGAAAAGAAGAAGGTAGGATGGCATCTTGGCGATTCTTGATCGGAAACTTGAAAGCAGTCATGGTCGGAGATTTGCCACCGACGGTGCCCACCGGAACCCTAGATTGAAAGCGGAGGCCGGCTGGAGGGAATCTGGAGCACAATTGTCTGGGTTTGTGTTCCAACACGTGCAGTCGGACAGATACAACGTAAATTTTTGTCGAATGCAATAACCAGACCGAAGCGTGCGGGGTCAAATTCTTCACTCATGTCCCCGAACACCAGTTCCACTTGCAGTGGTCCAACCACCCCCCCTTGTCTTGTTATCTTCAACGATTCCTTCCGTCTTCCCTGTTTTTTTCTCGCAGATTCGAAGAACAGTATACTATTCCATTTTTATTTTAAAAAAAAAAAATTATCAACGTTTTTTTTTAAAAAGCATAGATATTTAATCATTAAGATTATTTTTCGAAAAATTTTTATGATCCTTGTTACGATATGTCACATTGATTATGAAGGAGGGAGTACACATTTAAATTGAAGAATTCTCATAATCTTATGAAATACATTTTACTTGTAAGAGTAAAACGCAAAAATATAAATATTGAGTATCTAAAATGGATAATTTTGTAAAAAGAATAGGATGAGTTGTTATTTTTAAATAATTTATTATTAAGTATCTTATTAGAATAATTTTAGATAAACAGAATCAAACATATTGATAATTTCTTGAAAAGTTTGTGTTTTTTTTTTGAAATTTTCAAATAATTTATTAGTAAAATTCTTTGGGAGGGGGAAGGAAGGGATGACGGACAATATCCAGGTTCGGAGCTAGGTCCGGGTTCGTGTTAGTGTAAAGATAAGAACGAGAGTCCCCTTCCACGAACCTGCCGAACGACTCTTTCTTTTTCTTCTTTGGTTCTTTCTTTCGCTCTGGCGTTCTCCACTTAGACTTTCCACGGCCACTTTCTTTTCCCTTCGTCATAACCATACTTTTGGCAGCACTTTCTGGCTATTGGAGGATTTCTGGGAGTCTCGGCATTTCGGTGGAGATGGCGATTGAGGATCAGAGTACTCCGGTTCGTGAAATCAGGCCTTTCAACCGGAGAATCATGGTACTTTGCTGGGTGTTTTTTCTTCGATATGGGTTTTTCTAAATGTTGGATTTTATGTAATGGGTGTGAATGATTTTTGTTGGCAGGGAGCTGGAGGGCCTGATGAAGAAGACAACCGATGGCCGCCATGGTTGAAGCCTTTGCTGAAAGAACGGTTTTTTAGTCAGTGTAAATTGCACGCTGATTCTCATAAAAGTGAACGGAATATGTATTGCCTGGATTGTATGAACGGTGCTCTGTGTTCTCTCTGTTTGGCTCATCACAAAGAACACCGTGCGATTCAGGTAAGGAAAGCAACTTGGTTTTCTGGGCTGTGTGTTTTGTGCTTTTTCCTCTTTGACTGAAGAATCGGGTGTTCTGATGTTTGTCTGTTTGTGTACAGATCAGGAGATCATCATACCACGACGTGATTAGAGTTGCAGAGGTTCAAAAGCATCTGGACATTTCTTCTGTTCAGACATACATAATCAACAGCGCCAAAGTTGTCTTCTTAAACGAACGGCCGCAGCCCAGGCCGGGAAAAGGAGTAACCAATACCTGCGAAGTTTGCGATCGCAGCCTTCTCGATTCATTCAGATTCTGCTCTCTTGGGTGCAAGGTTTGCTTTTGATATCCCCAATTCCTTTTCAATTCGAAAAATCTGAGTTCAGGGGAATTGGGAAAGTTGACCTTTTCCTCACGTGTACCTTTCTGATTCAGATTGTCGGGACATCGAAGAATTTTCACAAAATCAAGAAGAAATCCCCGGAGAAAAGAAAGGCAGTGGCTATGGCTGTGGCCGAGTCAGAGGAGTCATACAGTAGCAGCAGCCTTGGCCCCGCTCCCAAAACTCCCAGCTTCACACCGTCGACCCCTCCGCCGACCGCCATGAGTTACCGGACGGCGAAACGGCGGAAGGGCATCCCCCACAGAGCCCCAACCGGCGTTCTCGACATCCAAAACTCGACCCGGAGGCATCTACTACACTAGGCACCAGAGAAGAACACCTGAGAAATAAAAGAAGATAAACAAAACACCCAAGCTTCGAGCTTGTTCAATATGAACGTGTAAATGTCGAAATGCCGGTTTGGGTTCCCAGTTTGGATCTGAACGCTGCGCAATTTGGTTTCAGTTTTTGGTTTTTCTGAGCTTCTTTTGTTAGAAGCAGAAGAAGCTTGTAAGTTGGTGTAGACACATATAATGAGAATAAGGATCTGTTTGGGTATGGTCACTGATTTGGACATCTTTGTGTACACTTTTTCTTTTTCCTTTTTTCTAAAAAAAACTAATATAAATGTGACTAATATTTACAATGACAATACTATAGTGTTTGATAGTATAATATATAAAATTTATATTCAAATTTACATATAAAATGTTGTTTGATTAATTAGTATATGTATGCTAATATTATATAATTATACTACTCATATATTTATTTTTAATTATATCTATATCAACAATCACGATTTTTTTCTCATATATCATCAAATATAAAATGTATAAAAAAAAGTACCAAATTTGTACACGTTGCGTGTTTTCAGAAGTATTAAAATAAAAAAATTGATGGGGCCCACAGAGTCGAGGTGGCAGCCAGCGGTTGGCGTTGGGGCGGACGGGGATTGCTTTCGCCAGCACGGCGTCGTTTTATCGATGACGTGTCCTGAGGTGTTTTTTGGTCAGGTCAAGCCGCCCCCGGGGCGTAGAATATCTTTCATTGCCTTGATTGGGAGTTTTCCAATCTGGGCCGTTGATTTAATGGCGATCTGCGGCGCTGATTACTTCATTTAATGCCCAGGATTTCCCCCGAAGAAAATTCATATTTGTATTTCTTAATATGACGTAATCAATGATGTGGTCCCCCTTTCTCCAATTTGGTCATGCATTATATTTAATTACGAATATTAAAATAGTGGAACTATATGGAACGAGTTTCTCTCGGTTTAAGGGACATTAAAAAAAACCCATAATAAATAATAAATAGATATTCACAGATTCGTTAAATTATTTTATTATTTCAAAATACTTATTTCTTAGCTACTTAAATTGTAATCAACAGGCAAGCGTCAACCACTATACCAAACCTTAAATTAGATAGTTAAATACATTTGAACCATGGGTAGATAAAATTCACGGAATAGTTCTGTTTAATTTAAAAATGTGTATATTTAATCGTTATGTGATTAAATTAAAAAAAATTATTAAATTTCTCTAATACATATTTTAGTAATTAAATAAGAGTTTGATTAAAAAAGTATATTATTTATTTTTTATAAAATAATAGGAATAAAATATATTCGCTTTTTATGATTAAAGTGTGTTATTTAATACAATGTAACATTTCATATCATATGAAAAGAACCATAGAAAAATGGCAAAACTTAATTGGGAAAGTTTCAATGTCCAAACCAATATATATGTACATACTTTTTTGCTGAAGGTGTAATGAAATGGTTGAAAATTGGAAAGTAGTGGACACTCTTACTGAAATCCAGCCCCTTAATAAATTAATTAGGAATAGGATTAGAAAAATATGTGGCCCCCCATTGACCAAATTAAAAGTCATTAATGCCTAAAACAACATTAATCTTCTCGGGAAACTCGCCACACTTTTCTAAATGACCCCTTTTTAATTTATCATTTTATTAATATTTTAAAAGATGTATGTTTTTTATTATATTTGAATAAAATTTTAAATAAATATAATAAATCTAATAAATAATTATTATTCTCAATTTTATTCCCCAATACAGGTAAGGCAGCACACGATATCGTCTTATTTTACAGTTTCAATTAACAAACGACGTCGTATTTGGAATACCTTCATCAGAAGCAGTGCCCCTGCTTAAGAGTGCAGCGTGAGTCTGTCCATGACCAATCTGACGACTGCCGGAGCATCAACCGTGACCGCAACCTTGACTGTGGGTTTTTCCGACCACTCAGTGACCACGGAAAACCTTTTTCACGTCAAAGAAGGAAGATGGATTTCAGGGAAACGACATTCTGGTGTTCAGAAGCAGTGAATGGTTGGATTCTTGGGACAAAACTGATGAACCTCGTACCTTTTGTGTTGGTTGTAGAACAGTGTGAGGCCTCTAGTGATGCCCACGGTCTGAACGCGGACGACCCCTTCCACGTAGGTGATGAGGGAAGGATCGAATGCAGCAACAATGGTGGTTGGATCATGGAGGTACACTCCTGCATGATGTGAGAATGGCTGTTTTCTTGGTGGCTAGGATGGATTGTTAATTCGAACACTTTAATTGATTCAGAATCACATACCTCTGATGTTGTACGCATCGTGATGGTAGGAGAAGTAAACGCCGAGGATTTTTGATACATACTGTGCTAATTTGCCATTTGATTCTGAGAGTTTGACTCGATCAGCATCTGCAGAAGCAGATTTCATGGCATGAGAATTAAGTTTTGTGAACTAGGGAGGATAGTAGAGATTCTGAGGATTACCAGAGAGTAAAACTTGATGAGTCACGTTTATTCCGATTGCCAGAATATCAGCCCCGCTCGTGAAAACAATATCTGCAGCATCAGGATCCCCAAAAATCTGGAGGAATTTAAGGGGAAGAAGAGTTTAAGAAGGCTATGATGAAAAGTAAGTAGCGGCATATTCCAGTGGCAGAAGTATTGAAGCATAATACATTTGCTTCAGCAGCAGGATTCACATTTCCATTGACTGAAAAAGCTCCACCAAGAATAACAATTTGTTTGACATTGTCTTTGAACGATGGATCTGACTGCATAGCCTGCTCACATCATTATATTTAGATCATTAAGAGAACTTGAAAAGCATCCTTTGTTAGCATCAGAAAACTAACCAGAGCAATGTTTGTCAGAGGTCCCAAAGCCACCACCGTTATCTCCCCTGGGTAAAGACTACATTGCTGGATTAAGAAGTCCTTTGCGGACAACTCAATCGGCTTAGTTTTTGGTGGAGGAAAGTTTTGATTCCCCAGTCCATCGGTTCCGTGGACAAAATCAGCTATTCGAAGTTTTGTACCCTTCTGTAAAATGATTCCCACAAATCATAATGCTGCAAATGGCTTGATGATGCTTACTATATATAAAAAAGGCCAGGAAAAACATGCTGGTGCCAAACCAAAACGATGATCAAAATAAATCTTGTTATAAAAAGGGCCTATAGTTCAAACATTAACTGCAGCAGAAACAGTTACGGAACGTGGTGGAGGACTACAGAATAAAGCATAAAGTTGCAACCAGCAGGAATCAGTTTGAAATCACTTTGTCATCATACTTACAGTAATTGTCACATGAGATCCTTCAGCCACTGGAATATCTGTCCTCCCAGCAACTTCCAACTGTATCATCAAATCCAAATTTCAATATAGACACCAAAAAAATCAAGAATCGGAAAATGGAAACATCAAATTTCTGCCAACGCGAATCCACCACACCAAATCAAACTAATGGGCATTTCATTCCAAGAACTCCAGCAACATATTTCTGCAATGGTTTTAATCCTAGGACTCTATTTACAAGACAAGTGATGAGCAACGGAGTAAATTTGGAAGATCCTCTAGTTTCCAGAAATACCAAATGAAGAGCATTTCTGGTGGCAAGAGTAGTGTAAACATTGCCATAGATTGTAGTTAGCCCAATCACTTGAACTTCTGGGGATTGCAATGCTATGAAAATAGCCATAGCATCATCTGATCAAACCAAATTCAAGTTAAGCTCCGGGAATATTCCCCAAATCTATACAGCAGAAAAGAGAACATAAAAAATAATTGGAATCCATTGCAGCAATACCGATTCCAGGGTCCGTATCAATTATCATCTTCTTCTGGTTCCCCATGCTACTTGCTTCCTTCGATAATGGCCGAGTTGGCGATAGTGAAAATGTGAACTAAAAGTATTTTCTTTTTTCGTTTTCTACAAAAACAAAAACAAATTTGGTCACCATTACTTTTTTGGGCTGAACTACACTCATTGGGCCAAATTCTAGATAGGCCGATCTGTACCTGGATCGATCTGGGCTCATGCTAAGTAAAATATTTTCTTTTAGATAAAATTTTATTAATAAATTTAAATAAACATTGTATTTGATGGATAAATTTTATTTATTTGAGTAATATATGTGGTTTATAAATATATAAAATTATTAAAAATAAATTATGTTATTATTCTCAATATAATCATTTTTCCTCATTAATCATATACCAATATAAATTAAATATAATAAGGTCTTAATATACTAAATACATATAGGAGTTGAATTTTTATAAATCCGTTTAAATGTATCTAATTAATATTTAGAAATTCAAGTATATTTATTTTTATATTTCAACTAAATTCAAAATAATCATGTCTTTTTCATGAACATCAAACAAATTATTTAGAATATTTTGAGGTATTTTTATAAATTCATGTGATAATAAGATATGTTTATCAAATATTTATGGACTTCTACTTCCTCTAAATGATAACGTTCAATGAACTTCTCACAACGTCATCATCCTAATTATTCTGGATTTTTATTATGAATTGAATCGGGTTGAAATTATTATAAATATATTATAAAAAAATAAATATTTAAACTTTAATATTTCTGGATTTGAGAATTTTTAAATTTTGTGTAAAAATATTGGACCTGAATTCAAAAAATCATGGAATCAGGATAAAATCCTGATCAATCAATGATTTCATAATATTGTAGGAAAAAAAAAAGATGAACTTGATGAGAATGTGAAGCGTGTGGGTAAATCTTTTGAATCACGCAGCCGGGAGTATTTGACTAGAAATTGTGTTGATTTATGGATGGAGGCGAATATTCGGGATAGAAGTCCCCGCCTGACGATACAAAATTATAGCTTTGGAGGATGGGAAGGGGATGCTCCTGAAGCGAAGCTTGACGAGGAGCAGGAATCCTCCTAACCTCTCCTTCTTCCTCTTAATTTGGACATCAAGTGAAATTGGCTATTGGGGTCTATGCCCATTCTTCTCTGAATCCAGATTTGATTACGGTGCGTCAGGTTTAGGGGAAGATTGCGGATATTTAGTGACGACCCAGATAAGAAAAATTTGTTCTTGGTTTTTTCTTGGAGGAGATGGCTGTGAACGTCGCCGGTAACTGTGAAAGGAGGAAGTTTCCGTTGACTACGTTGGAGGTGACGGTGGCGGGTGTCGTTGTGTTTGGGTTCCTGTTGGGTTTGACGATGTTGTATTTAACGATGCCTGCTTCAGATTATAGTTTTCTTAAGCTACCACGTTCTTTGGAGGATCTTCAAATTCTCAGGTACCATTGTTCTTTTTTTGTCTGACTCATTGCTCTCTGTTTAGTTAGTTTTTTATTTTTCGGTTCATGCAGCTTGTGCTTTTCTCCTGTTATGATATTTGTGGAGAACTAAGAACATGAATGATATTGAGTCACACCTCTTTTTTATTAACCGTTTGTTTATTCAGAGGAGCTGTTTTTTTCTCTTACAACTCAAACTGATAATTTTATGGCTTCTGGTGTAGTTAACTCCATTTAATTGTTGGTGTTATGTTGATCTTCTCCTTCTTTCTTATTCACATTTTGCTCATTCCTTTAATCAATCCATTCGTAGCATGGATTGGCCTGTTGTAGCTTACTTAATGCATCTGTTTACTGTCTAAAGGGATAATCTGGAAAGCTATACGAATGAGTACACCGTGCAAGTTCTTGTTGGATACTGTCTGGTCTACATTTTTATGCAGACTTTTATGATTCCCGGAACTATTTTTATGTCCCTACTTGCCGGATCTCTTTTTGGGGTATTCAAGGGTGTTGCTCTTGTGGTCTTCACGGCCACGGCAGGTGCATCCTCATGCTTTTTCTTATCGAAGATTATTGGCCGACCACTTATCTTCTCCATGTGGCCTGACAAACTGATATTCTTTCAGTCCCAGGTGAATGATACATAGTTTAAATCAGTTAAATACTCACCTTTTCTCCTTTTTTCACTTCAATCTTCTTGGCTCTTTCCCTTCAGGTGGCTAAACGCCGCTCACGGCTGCTAAACTACATGCTCTTTTTGAGAGTAACTCCAACACTACCTAACACGTTTATAAATGCTGCTTCACCAATCGTTGATATCCCTTATCACATTTTCTTACTGGCTACCGTCATTGGCCTCATCCCGGCTGCTTATGTTACTGTCAGGGTATACTTTCACTTCCCATCCTTGTTTCCCGTTGATGCATCTTGTCAGGGCATGCTGTGTGCCTACTTGAGGCTAAAGATGATTCATTCTAATACTTTGAGGTCTTGATATTGCAGGCTGGAATAACCCTAGGAGAGTTGCAATCAGTTGGTGATCTCTACGACATTCAATCAATAGTCACATTGTTTCTTATCGGTATTGTAACTGTGACTCCCACTTTAGTTAGCACCAAGAGCAGCAAATCATGATATGATGCTGGAATCACTGGATTTGTATTTGCATGTTCTTATAGTTTCTACTCAATCCTTTGATTGAACAAACTATGATATGCTTCAGAGACAGCCATTGCTGGCTCTGCTGAAGCTTGTCTGTACATAGAAGATGATTACTTGTGCAGCATCAGTGTCTTGACTAGTTACCTTTTAACAATGGAGTTAAGCTGCATCAGTTGCTTTCTTTTACCATGTCGTTTTAACAGTTTTTGAATATGGGGTTCATTAAAAGACTCTGGTTTCATAGTTCACGGGGAAGAATGAAGAGAAACAGATGGACGCCATTAGCATCCAGGAGTTTACAGGTAAACTTGATGGAATCAGAACCACAACAGGAACTACTGCAAGTAGCCAACGTCATGAATCAATGAGCAGAAGTCAATTCCCGAACCATCATCCTTGCTACCTGTTGAGATAAGCTCCACAGCCTTAACAGGTAGCAAGGATCACATCTGGTGCGCTCTTGACTTCTATATCACCAAAACCTACCACCGGAAACACTTCCTATTCTGTCTTCAAGATTGGTTCAGGCAGCCTGTGGAGCCTCCGTCTCCAGAGCCCGGCTAGAGAAGTTGCCATTGCTGCTAGACAGAAGCGTGTTGATTTGCTGAATAATGTTGCAAATATGGTGATCCACAGCCGTGACACTGGACAGATTAAGTTTTGCAGCTGGGATTGTGCTGGCCAGGACTTGAAGTCCGACGGTCAGTAGGCAGCCGGACAGGCCTTCTGACTCCGGCAAATGGTTCTTCTTGCTTCCCTTGGTAGATTCTTTGCTGGTTTGGTTCATGGGGTGGAGAATGAAGCCCAGTGGGAGGAGAGGAATGTTGGAGGGGTCCTCACCGTTCATCGCCATTTGAATCGCTTCGACGTCGATGGTGGCGTAAACCACCATGCTACCAGAGTTGTCGGAGCAACTCTCCTGTATGACAAGCTCCACACTCTGGGATGAGTTGCTTGCAACCTGAAAAATCTCAGAGTTATGTCGATGTAGCCAAGGATTGTAGCTCGGAGGAAGCTTACATTGATCCGAAAAAGCGAAATGCAGTTTCCGGGGTGGGAGCCATTTGCAATGTGAGCCACCTCGTGCAGAGAATTCCCATTTGAGAGAACTTCAAGCTGCGGATTAGAGATACAAACAGCACCATCAGGATGAGGTAAGAGCTACAGCAGAGGATCAAGATTCGTACCTGTGCTCTGCGCTTCTCATCTCTTAAGAAATCAAAGACTTGGTGCTGCCGATATGGCAGCCAAGACGAGGACACGGCGCTGAGAATGAGGCCGTTCGGCTGCCCCGGCTCGGTGACTTTCCTGGTCGTGATCCGGACAGAATCATCAGCAGAATCAGACAGGGCTGTCCATGACTGTCCATAGCTTGTGCTCATGTTGAGACAGAACGTGCGGATCATCCTCTTTGAAAGATTCATCAAACTTTTCCGTGCTTCTGCAGAAGGAATCACTGGGAACAAACCCAGAGAAAGTTAAGAAAAATCGGGAGCTGGAAAATGCAAATCAAAGGCTCAAAACATCCTTCATTCATCAGCCAACCTCCAAGGTCTGATAGGTTTCTAGCCATGAGACTTGCGAGCCTTTCACATTGCCTCTGTAAGCCGGCCAACCATCGGCGAGCCCCAAAAGCGGCGCCGCTGCTCACAAAACCAGCTAAAACATGATGAATCGGAGTATCCTCAACTTCCACATGCTCCACCCAAGTGACCTGAAGTTGGAGGAACAGAAACTTACATTAGATATAGAACTAAGATATCACTGTTTTTTTGAAGAAACGGAGATATTGATGTAACAACCCTGGAGTATCCATTCGGCATGTCCTGAATAATGCACCCTGAGGGTCGCCGGCGGTAGTACGGAAACGACGGTGGATAGTTGTTTTGGAAGCCATCAATGGGGAAGTCTACAATTGCCCAAGTGCCCTCCTCTGCATTATGTTGACAGTAACGCAGGAAATGAGCCTCTCTGGTCGGAACCAGTGGAGAAAGGACTTGAAGCTCGGCATACATCTGCGGATTCCCAGAAAATAAGCACAAGACAGAGAAAATATTGCTCTCGTGAATGAAAAATGTAAACAGTACCAGATGAAGAGAGCCATTGGCATGTTCAGAAACCTCAGAATGCACAACTTGCAGAGTTTTGGCTCGCGAAACGATCGAAGGGAAAAGTTCCATCCATTTGTTCTGAGATCATATTAACAATTTAACTCTGTGATGCATCAAGGAATAAAAAGTAAGTTAAAACTTACTGCATCAAGAAATACATCCACAAGCGTGATGCTGTTCATTATGACGACAGCAGTTTCCTTTGTGGCCTCGACCCTGAAATCTGATGCATTCTGCTTAAAATTCCATGAAAACGCCCTGTTATACTCTTCAACATTGAGCACCAGGTTGCCGGTGTCTGAAGATCGAGCCCAAAGCGGTTCCCCTGTGGTGCACATCTTCACTAGCTCATTCATGGACGACACGGCGAGCTCCAACGCCAACGATTTCTCCTCATCTAAAATTAACGGATTCGTTGGAAAGTGAGAATTCTCCGGCATGAATGGAAGAGGCATCATGTGATCAGAAGGGCAACTGCTGATAGTATCTTGCTCAAACTTCCGAGGAAACGGAGTCATATCCAGGTCCAATGAAGGAGGCATGATCGGCACCGGACCAAGGGCCGGGAGCGAACGACCGGAGCATTGCGAAATAAGGCAGCAAACACGCTCGTACTGCAAATGAGATGTAAGGATGTGAGCAGCATATCATCTTCCCCAAACAACAATAACCCATATCCTACAATATTGTATTGAAGCACAATCAAGAGCGTCGTAAGAGAAGAAGAAGAACCTCATCTTTGAGACGAGCATTTTCGATACGAAGCTGCTGCTCGTCGAACCCCACTTCACCGAGAATAGCTGCTCCACCACAGCTAGGGCAAACCACATTTCTCAACGCTGCTTGCAGCCTATAGTTCTCGTTCTTCAAGCTCTCATTTTCAGCCCTTAACACAACATTGTCCTGTCTGTCTTGTTGAGCCTAATCATCATCATCATCATCATCATAATCAAGAACACAAAATGTCAACAGCCCCATATGCAATCACACAAAAACCTATATCAGCTTAGCGCAAACTCCACTCAGCGAAACTCGAACCGGGGTTCTGTGGGTGGAAGCAAGGGGGCCAAACCCTAATAACTACGCTTTAAAGGGGTGTTCCCCGAAAGAGAGATGGAGCTGTAGGAGCAGGGTGGAAGGTAGGGCTGACTGTACATTTAATGCTGGTGCAGGAGCAAGAGATGAAAGCAACCCCGAAGTTAATGCAGCATGCTGCTAACGTACACCGCTTAAGCTACGCCTGTAGGGCACCCATTCCCAGTTGCACCATGAAATCTTTTGGAACTTTGAAGACAAAAACAACTTTTTCCCCTTCTGTTGCTATATTTGGATCCTCTTCTAGTCATTTATTACGTATTTAATCCAATTTTTATGCAATAAATTCAACTGTGAAAAAGAATTTTAGGGTTCTTTTTTAAAACAAGGAAATATGGGTGGTTAACCTTCATCTGGGTTCGACGATTCTGGAACCAGAACTTCACTTGGCGTGGCTTCAAGCCAAGATCTTGGCTGAGCTTCAGTCTCTGTTTATCATCTGGATGGGGGCATTCCTTGAACAGCCTACGCCACAAGAAAAATGCAGACAGTTCAGTTAAAAGCTATCCGAGAAGGGGAAGGATTGAATCTGCAGGGAGATGAAGCTAAGCTCACGCTTCCATTTCTTGGATCTGACGCGCAGTGTGGCGGTGGTAGCGTTTCTTCTTCGTCGGAGGCTGCTGCTGTTCATCAGCCTCCTGCTCGTTCCCGGAGACCCCTTCAATGTGTTCGCTTCCCGATCCACTTTCCAAAACGTCTTCCCTGCTTTTGGAGACCCCATTCTCTTCTTTCTGACAAAAATCGAAAGGAATGGTAATGAAAAGTCAGTGATGACAACTTCCTCTGTTGTTTAAGGTTAGGGGCTGAAGCTTTCAGCCCTGAAAGTAAAGAAAGACGTACGGGGATGATGGGGGAGAAGATACTCATTGGGTTTATATTGGCCATGAAACCGAAGTTGGTGCTCTGAAGAGAAGAAGGGTAAAGCTGGTGACTCTCTGAAGAAAGGGGGATGGCGTTTGTTCCCATTGTTGGCAGAACTTGGCAATCTCCATACATTTTTTCTCCTCAGCTTCAACCTGCAAGATCAATAAAGACTCGGTTTTTCCCGAAAACCCACCAAAGAGAAAAAAAGAAGAAACCCGACAAGTGATGAATGGATTGTTCTCCACCTTCTTCTTCTTCTTCTCCTCTCGCTCTCTCTTTTTTCTAGAAGCTTTGATTCTCTTTCTTGGATCGCTTTCTGCTTCTCTGTATCGGGGCTGCGTTTAATGCTTCCCCCACATTGCATCAGTAAATATGAGCCTCTTCTGTAATTTCATTTCTTACGGTGGCGCTTTTACTGCGGAGTGATGAGTGCACACTGTAGAGTGGGGATTCAACCGACACGTGGCGTCTTGAATGCACGTTTTCTTTGTAAGACTGACGAGCTCAGGTTAGGTCAAACCCCAGATCTTTTTCGTACCTTACGATAAGCGGTTGAAAGTTGGACTATTTTTATATAAGTTTAATTAATAATATAATTTAATTATTTATATTTAAATAAATATACAGTGTGTGATTATCATCGAAAATATCTTTAATATATAAAATTTACAAATACATGTTAAAAATATCATTTTTGGAGAAAATCATATCATCAATCAATTGTATATAATCATTGATACTCTAGAATATAAGTAATAATACTAATGGTATACATGTAATAACTCATTCTTACTCTATTTGTGTATATCATCCACATGCTTAAAAAATGAACACGTGAATAACATAATCATACAACATTAGTATGTATATATGCTGCTTAATCGAATAATGATTTATATATAAATATAGTATATATCTTATATATTATACTATCAAAAAAAGATATCGTGTATTACTTATCACATCAAACCCTATTTCTTCATTGTTGTGGTCGAAAATCGGTTCTGTTGGAATTGATCAGTTTTCGAGTGCAAAGTTGGTTTGATAGAATTCGATTTTCAATATACCAATTTTTGGGATAAAGTTGAGGTGAATGATTTAAAAAGAGATAAGTATTTTTATTTGGAAATCACTAGAATACAAATCATAGACCTATAAAAGCTCGTCAAAAAAGTGGGTTTTATTAATAAAAAACTAATTCTATTTTTCTCGAATTTCCTTATAGTCGATTCTATTGAATTCTAAAAGTGTCAATTGATTTCTATGCTTGGCAACCTTAGTCTAATCCCATTGGCAAATAATTGTTACTCCTTTGACATTAATGGTATTTGACTAACTTTCACATTGTCAAACGATCGTAGTAATTCAGTTCTGACACTTATCAATCTACCCATCTGCAACAAGCTATGAGGACACGTTCACAACCTCATTCCAACTGATTTCACCTAAGAAAAACCAACTTTGTTATTCGCTAATTCATCCATTTACAATAATCTACTCTACCCACCACCACGTGGCATTTTCCTATTTCAGGTCAGCATCATTCATTTACTTAATTGTCATCAGTTGGTTTCTTAATTCTAACATCAAACCCTTGTTGTCCATTTAGTTAATTGTCGTTTTTTTGTGTGTTTTTGGCAGCAGGCGCTCGGCATTGATGAGGATAAGAGTGGTAAGTAAGTTCATGGTGTCATGGTGACTTGGTGGTGGGGTGGGATGGCCTGCCAAACTCGATCTTTCAACCCTGATGGGCATGGGCAGGGTAGGCCTGTGCCTCCAGATGGGGTGACTCAGATCAGATCAGATCAGATCAGATCAGATCCCATAACCACAAAAACAATAACTTGCCAAGGCTTACTTAAATGCTCTCCACCATTTTCCCACCTTCGGCTCCGCAAAACCCACCAAATGGGCGCGGCGCAGAGCTTTCAATTCAATGCCGTCTTGTTGTAATGAATGAATACAATAGAGCTCCATGGAGCTGATTACAAACAGACACAGAGAGAGAACAAGCAAGTGTTCAAAAGATCAATAATCCCTTGATGAGACACAGTGCTATAAACCCTTTTGGTTGAACTAAAACGGTGGAGTTCTTCAAACCAGATTATATTTGCGCAGACCAGAGAAACAAAGGGAAGTGATCTACTCAGCTGGATGCTCCCTTTCGAGCCGATGCCCGTAAAATGTCTCGCATGTGCTCCAGAGAATCAACCATGCGAAAGCGTCTCGAAGCAAAATTGAATAAAAGGCATGTAAAAAAGATGCCTTGGCTGCAGCCATTCGCCTATTTCAGACACCTTCAGTGCCTTTTTCTTCCTCAGTGGCAAGACAGACACTTTCAGTGCCTGAGGAAATGAATGAATCTGGGGACAAGGTTTTTCGCGTTTGTCCAACCTGTTTTTCCCATCTCTCCATATTTATTACTTTTCTTCTTTCGCAGTGCTCAGCTGGGTTGAGTTTCCGACAGCACAAATCAATGACTTCGGCGACAAGGTGAGCAATTGCTCAGGCCAACAGCCAACCTCTTCAAGCTTACACTGCCACCCCCATTCCTAAATTCAGCAACACAAGTTTTTTTAAATTTACTGTTGACATCTGGGTACTGCTGCTTCAGTAATTTAGGGTTTAAAAAACGATAAATTTGTGTTAGAGCACTGACATCGTTTTTTATTTGTCAGACAACACGGTTTTAGAAAGTGTTTGGTGCAGGGCACCTGTTTCATTTCTCAAAATTATATTAATACTGAAATTTAGTTTTAATAATTTATTATAAGTATTATGAATAATTCAAATTTTATAAAACTAAAAATACAAAAATAGGTATTATTTGTGAGCATTTTTAATTAATTTGATTATAAATTTGTTGTTTAAGTTTTCAAAAATTGGAAAAATTATTAATAGAGAAATTGTTTTGAAGATCTAATTTCAAAAAAAAATACAATATATCTAATTTGTACAAAAGTTTGAATCATTGTTATTAGAAAAAAGAAATTAGAAAAAAAGATTCTTTTGAATCATTGTTATTATTCAATATTAATTCAATTAATAAAAAAATGATGAAAAATATTGTTTAACAAAAGTTTGATTTGTTTTAATTTAACATGAGTATATAGGAATTTTAAAATTAAATTAAATTTATATTTTGAATTTAAAATTCTTATTAAATCATTTTAAATTAAAAAACAATAAAATAAATCTAAAGGTGTCAATAAGCGATAAATAATAATGCTCATTCAATTAAATATAATGGTTTACTTAAATAAACAGTAAAGAATAATACTTATTTAATAATAAAGGTTAAAGAATAACATCAATTAAATAATAAACATTAAAGAATAATACTTACTCAATAATAAAGTATAAAGAATAACCCTTATTCAAAAATAAAGGGTAAATAATAATACTCATTTTAATTTAACAGTTATTCAAACAATTAAATTAAATATATTTTATTTATTTTATTTTTAAATGATTACATTGCTTAATTCATGTGACTTAGATATATATATATATAAACCATGATTAATGTTATACAAAATTTATTTACATTTATCACTTGATAGATAAAAAATAATACATATATTCTTTTCAATTTGTTTTATATTTTTCTATAAAAGTTTTTAAGAAAAAAAACAAACTATTCATAATTTGTTTTTGTGACTTTTATGTTGTCATATCCCAAGGTCACTTTAAGGGTTTACCTATGGCTTTTATGTGCAAATTCTTATTGAACACATGAAAATAAAAGGTCATGCAATGAAATGGTTCCGTAGCCTACCCACTGAATCGTTTTTTTTTTCTTTGAAACAGCTTGACTATGCATGGACCTAGAATGACTATGCATAGATCACCCCTATTTGTTTGATCCGCTCTAGTGACAGCATTCCCACTTTAATTATCACTTCCGGTACTAGCAGGGGCAATTACCATGTTATTAATTGATCGAAACTTTAATACAACCTTTTTTGATTCTACTGAAGGGGTTAATGGTTCAATTTATTATGAAATATTTGGTATTTATTCCAAATAATACATTGATATTGTTTCAATGTTTCATTTATTTAAAACATTACAATTTATACAACAATATGAAAATACATATGATAAATGTTTCATTTTCTGAAGTTACGAAATCCACCGAAAAGTCTATCCAATATGGAAACAGCTTCTTTTGAAGTAGATTTATTGCTGGACCTTGTTCTAGTTGAAGGTTGAGAGAACTCTTGTGGATGCGAAATAGAATGTCTCGCGTGAATTCGTCCTCCATAGTTATTAGGCTCTCCTCCAAAGTAATTTGAATTTTCTCCACAAAAACTTGATTGTCTATAAGTACTTGGATTTCCTTCTTCAAGATTTGATGGCATCAATATCATGTCACGACGCAGAGGTGATGAACGCTCTTCTAAACCATGATGAACAGGCTCTTGTTCAATAGGAGTCTGTGTAGTTGTTTTACGTGGTTTTTGTACTCCAAAAGAATGACGTCCTTTACGATTTTGAAAATCAACAGCACCCTGATAACGTGATGTCTTCTTACGACCAATCCTTGTACTTTCATATTCAGGATCAACATGAAGTGTAAAACCGGTAGATGGCCAATATGACTTATCTCGACAAGGGTGAACCTCAGATGCATAAGCTTTCTCCATAAAACGAGTCTGATAAAACTGACTTGCCCTTGTTCTTCGATTTATATTAAATTCATGACAAGCCTACAATAAAATATTATGTTAGATATAAAAAAATAAAATATAGATTAATATAAAACGTACCCTTTGTGCATGAAGGCATGGAAGAGATTCTGTTTGCCAAAATCCACAGTCACATGTTCCATTTCGTATGTTTACTCTAAAAGTAGTAGAATTATGAATTCCATCTCAGTAACATCGCACTCCATGTTTCGATCATTATATCTTTTGCAAAGAAGGTTTTGAACTTGTTCCTCGTGATGCTTGTAAACTTGTTCAATTTTTTCCGCAAAATATTTTCCTTGTGCACGATATTTAGTAGCTCTCTCTTTGCCTTTCCCAAAATAATAAAGCTCTTTCTCAAATGTGACCTGCATAATCATTTAGTTATTTATATTTAATTTCATAATGATGGTTGAAATAAGAAAAAAAACCTTTGCAATAGCAGTAGGAGGAAGGCGTCGAGTTCCTTTGAGCACACCATTTAATGCCTCCACATGATTTGTCGTCATAATGGTGTGTCTTCACAAACATAAATATGTTAAGAAATAAATTTAGAATTTTAAAATATATTAAAATTACATACCTGTCTCCATTATCGTAAACTAATGTCCACAATTCAACAGGTATATCCATCATATATTTATATGCTCCAGGACATGAATCATAAACCGCTTGCATTCTTTCTAAGAATTCTTTTTCTGTTCGTGCGACAGCAGCAGACCATATGAGATCCTTAATCCGTGATGTAGACTTCTTTTTGTTGTATTTCAAGCAATTACTCCTTAAATGATAAAGACACCATTTATGATTCCCAAGAGGAGGACTAAACTTCGGAATTTTCCCATAAGCAGCTACTAAACCTGACCCTCGATCACTTATGATACATACTTGACGTTCACGAACAACATGAATATCAAGATTATCTAAGAACCATTTCCAAGATGAACCTGATTCTGAAGGCACAAACCCATATGCCACAGGCAATATATGATTATTTGCATCAATAGCTACTGCAGCCAATAATACATACTTATAACCACCGTAGAGATGTGTTGCGTCAACACAAAGCACTGGTCTGCAATATTTAAAAGCTTCTATAGCAAATCCAAAAGCCCAGAAAACATATTTTAGGAGTTGTCTCCCTTCAGCATCTATATTATTCTCAAAATTCACAATAGTACCCGGATTTTGCCGTTTCACCTCTTCAAGATAATTTGGTAACTCAGCACATGAATCATCCCATGAACCATATTGTAACTCATATGCCTTAGTCAAAGCCATCCATGCTTGCCAATAAGAAATTGTAAACTTATACTCTCTTTTGATATAAGCTTGAATTGCTCTAGTTGTTATCTTTGCATTTGTATCCAATATAAGATGGATGATTCGAGGAGCAATGAAGTCAGATGTCAAGTTAACATGTTTTTTAGCCAAAGAGTTTCTTAGCTCACATGTATGAGGCCCATTGTATGAAGAAATCTTCCATGTGCCTGTTCGTTTTTGTGGCCCTGCATTCAAAGACCAAGAACAATTTGGTTGCAGACATTTAACAGCATAAAGTGAATTATTTCCTCTTCGTAATATGTACTCCCTTTTGACGTTGATATTGTATAATTTCACAGCATCCTTCAAAGCTTGCTTGTCTTTAAAATGCATGCCAATTGATAGCTCTTTTGAATCTTCATTATAGTAATTCATTGAATAGTCACTTTGCATAGATGCATCCTGCCACATTTCTGGTGGTGAGGATGTTTCATCTTCTTGTGATTCATATTTAGGAATCTCTTCTTCAACATCTGTCACCATATTAGAAATACTATCTGCATGCATTTCATCTGAGTCATCATGATCAGTTGGTATATATGTCGGGTCATCTTCATCAGTGTTAACCTCATCATAATGTTCAAAAGTTGATAAAAAAAAAATTAAATATTTATTAAATACTGAAAAAAATATTTTAACCTTATAAAAATGCAAATCTAACCATTTTCTTGTATTGGTTGTTGATAAGCCGTTGAAAAACCAAAATTAGGATCAAATGGATCAAAGTTGTCATTATAGTTGATATCTCTATTTGTGTTTTGATTCTCAAAATATGGAGTATTCAAATTATGTTCATCACCTGAAATTGTGAAATTGTAAATGTTGACAAATTATATGTAAAAAAATAAATTTGAAATAATTAAATAATTACCATGCCAATTAGAGGAAGAAGGAAAACCCGAACTTTCCGTATCAATATAAAGTTCAATACTCGAATCCCTGTTATGTGACATCAATATCCAACGCAACAAATCCGTATTTGTAAGTGGGACATAACTAATATCACTTGTATTTGCGTTGAAGAATTTGGCGGTGATCCGAATTGAATATAAATTAGGATTTATATTCAATTCTCTACAAATATTCCTGAGCAATTCTTCATATGACAGATTAGGCTGAACAATAATAATGCTTACCGGATTTCGATCATAATGCATGTACCCGGTATGAAGATCATTGATAAAAGAACCTCCAAAGAACAACTTAAAAGTAATTTGAGCCATTAATTGAGCAACTAAAATAATGAATGATTTATCAATGAACGGCTGCAAGGCTTTTATAGACAAAATATAGAATAACTTTGAAAATAAGAAATGTATTTTTATGATACCAAGCAAAGTAAAGAATATTTGTATTGAAAGTTTATATTTATTTTTTGGAAAAATGTATACAAACCATTAAACATGAGAATTGTTTTCATTTTTGCCATCAAATTTGTTTTATTTCACTAAAATCATTAAATATATAAAAACTTCATTATTAATTGTAATAAAAAATGGTTTATTTGATTTGTCCAAACGGTTTGTAACTAAGTCTCATTTTTTACTATTTATTATTTAATAACTAAGTTGTTATTCAAATATTACATTTTTTTATTGTTATTTAAAAACTTTGACATTAAATTTATATATAAATTACTTAAAAAACGTTATAGTAATAAATCCTTACAAATAAGACTTATATTGATTATGTAAAATGTTAATAATTATTTGTTTTAAAACACATTAAAAAAATATAAATGAAAACAGGTGCCCTGCACCAAATACTTTCCGAAGTATTGTTTTGTGATAAAGAGAAAGAGGTGTCAGGTGCCTAAACCCAAATTCAGCCGTTTAAAAATGGGGCGCAGTGTTTTTAGCGAATATTAGAACAAATAATATTCGTTAGAATTTAAAATTAAAATAATTGAATTATAATAAAACTATATTACTAGAAAATTTTTGAAACCTATTTTTAGTTTTTCAAATTATTTTTGAAAAATGGAAATAAAAAGTAAAAGTAACAAATTAATTATTTTTCCAAAAATAACTTTTATAGTTATAATTTTAAAATTTTTTGATAAAATTATTTTTACAATTTAAAATATTTTAAAACAAAACTATTTTTATTTCTGAAAAATATAAATACGTTTTAAAAATTTTATAAAACACTTTTTATATATTATTAATAATTAATTAAAAACAATATTTTTTAAATATATATTTAAAAATTTTATTAAATATTTAATTTCAACATGATATTAAAATATTTGTTTTGTTTGAGTGAGTAAAATGAATTTCATATTGAATTTAAGTTACAAAATTAGATTCTTATATTGATAATACAAATTTAAATTAGTATAAATATTTATTTTAAATTTTGATTGAACTAAATTTTTATATTTAATTATACTATATATTATTTTATTAATATCAACATGGTTCATAACATACATAATACCTGTTTGCAAATCAAGCATTGACTAGCCGCTAATCTTCCATTGGTTGGTCCTAATGACTCCACTGCCGAAATTTGACTACATTTATCACCACAGCGACATTATGATGCTAACGGGAAAAAAAATATATCAATCTCTCCCTTTTTGAGCCATTTATCACCATTGCGACGCCTTCATTGATCAGCATTGATTCCAAAGATGCGAACTTTGTGCATATGGGGGAACTTGGCAACCACCAGAATGAAAACTGCCACGGTGTTGATAAGGAGCATGGGGCTTTCATAATTGGTTGCGTGAGAAGCTGTAAGGTACCTGCAGCAAGGGGACAGGGAAGAGGGTTTTGATCAATCCAACACGCAAGATGCTTGTGTAATAACATTCAGAAATTTGTTGCTTCTCCACTTTTTTTCAAAAAGTGAGTAGAAAGTAAGTTCAGATCTACTTCCTGTTTCTACTTTGCATTACTTTCAGAAGTTATTCGGGACACTCTTTGGGAGAGGGGATCATGCTTTCTGCCTATGCGAACTTTTTAGTTTTGGAAAAGAAAGAAAAACTGCGAATAGAGGGCTTACAGCAGAGCAGGTATCACTGTTAAAAACTTCCTATTGTGAGTGAGTTGCTTGCCGCTGTCGATTTGCTCCCACCATGTCAGCTTATTGTAAATGCCCTGATCATCGGCAAAAGGTGTACCCTTCTTCCAGTGGAAGAAGTGATAAGTAACCTGAATTAAACACCAAAATCACCTAGTCATGAGAACGGTAATTGCAAAGTAGACTGGCTTGCACATTTCCTTCAAAGGAAAAAGGAAACAGATCTTCCAAGCATGCATAATATTTCAATGTTTGAGAGAGTGTGAGAGTGGCCATTTTTTCTAAATGGCCGTGCAATACACGCACTTGTAAAGCTAGATTGGGATTTCTATTTCTATTCTATCAGGCGATAACTAGTCCATGACTGGTAAGCAAGGATAGCATGCAAACACTAGAAAAAGGCAACGTTTGACAGCATACACTATTCACAAAAGTTCAGTTAATTTCAGCTGAACAACTACCAGAACTTTGATGTTTCCCCACAAGCATGCTCTCTCTTGCTGAAAATGAATCATATGACAACTTGAAATTGGAAACTATATAAAGAAAAACAATAACACCCCGATTGATCTAAGAAAGCCAACTCTCCAACAGCCAGAATATTAATACCTCTTGAGGCAGACAACAGTAACTTCCCTCGGCCACTCTACACACAACTGTTTGCTTTATATTTAAATCTAAAGAGCAATTTTTCTCACTATCGAGATACCAGCATACAACCATGGACAGTCAACCAAACTATAAGACAGGCAGCATAACTTTGTATGGAAATTGCAAAGTGTCATCTCCAATAGGTAGAAAACCGTAAATGTTATCCCTCCTGCCCCATCATAATCGATCACACAGCAACGCTCACTATATAATCAACAAAAATGGATTAAAAAAAGTACAAACAAAACATTTTTTTCAGGTGAGCGGCGAGGGCATACGATGGAATGGAAGAGATGAACAACGGTCCACGCCATGCCTGCGGAGCAGCCGAAAACTGAGAGCACCAAAAGCCACAAGAAGAGCAGTATGAGAATGTACGCAGTCCACACACCGGGGTAGGCGAACCACTCCGTATTCCGATTCAGATCCGTCGGAGGAAACGCACGCACATACAAGTTCACCATCGGGGAAAAAATCGCCCAAAAGCTGCGAATCTTTCGTCAATTTCGATCTAGAAATCAGCTAAACCTTGCGCCTGGAGATCTTCAAAGCCCCGGCCCCGACGCGCGTCCGAAGTTCCGCAGAAAAATTTCCCGTTCCATCAAAACGGGATGGTAATACAAATTCAAAAAATACTAATTAAATTGTCACAAAAAATCATTAAAATATTATATATTTCCTGGAAATAATATATTATTTTCGTATTTATATTATATATATAAGAAAGATGTGTGACAGAAACCATTGCGCGAAATTGAAGGAAAAAAGTGAAACTATGGATTCAGCAACGACCGCCGCGGCCGGAGGGAATGGGATGATGCTTGCTCAATCTGAAGAGGCGTCGCCGATGGAATCTTCCGCAACTACCGCCGGAACCCCGGCGGATGATCAGAAGCAAAACCTGAATCAAGTCATTAATTCCATCCAGAAAACCCTAGGGATTCTCCACCAGCTCTATCTTACCGTTTCCTCGTACAATGTTGCCTCGCAACTTCCGCTTCTTCAGCGTATGTATGTGATTTCTCTTTTGATTACTGAATTTCGTGTCTTTGCCCCCTTGGTGGATGCTGCTAGAATATTGCTGACATAAAACGAAACTCTAATAGGTTTTATTTTCATGGATTTGCATCTGCCGAAATCAAACAATTTGTTGAATTCTCTAGCTAGACATGTGACATGTCTTCTCGTTTGGTGTATTTGATTGGGAGATTATTTTTTTCGATTTGAAGGAACAATTTAGTGTTGGAGCTGGATAATATGTCCAGGCTGGCGGATAAATGCCACATTCAAGTGCCTGTGGAGGTTCTGAAGTAAGATTCATCACTTTTTAGAATTTCAATTGCTGGGTTTCGCTACTTTTTATCAGGATGATGCGTTGTGTACGATTTGGGACTCTGTTAAAGGAGTGGGTGAATGGGATACAGTTTGATAGATGACGGGAAGAACCCAGATGAATTTACGAGGGGCGTACTGAATAGCTGCATCTTAAAGAATCAGATTACTAAGGGGAAGGCAGATGCGTTCAAGGTCGGTGTCTCTGCTTAGAATAACCACTGGATTCTTCGAATACATACGTTAACTATATTCATTGGCTGTTAATCTTGTACGGATGTCGCCTCAGTCACTTCAATATTTTCCTGCTAATTTTTTCATGGTCTTGAGTTGAAAGTGGGAAGAATAAATTTTTAAGGTCTTTCATGATATTGCCTCCCTATTGCTAGACTGTCTTTCTAAATAATGTTTACTTATTACCTGAAACTCATGTTTGAGTGACTAGAATCCATTTTATCTGATGCAGGGTATGCGAAATCACCTCCTCGAGGAACTAGAACAAGCATTCCCCGATGAGGTTGAAGCTTACAGAAAAATACGTGCTTCCTCTGCTGCGGTTAGTTATTTCTATGCATGTCTGCACTTACAAATTTGACTGTTCTCTGTTGATGTTCATAAGAGATTCACTTACAAATTTGAGTTTCCCAACTGAGAATCTATTCGTTAAGCTTTTACATTTTACATCTTTTACAGGAGGCCAAACGATCTGCAAAAGCGCAGAACGTACTGCCCAATGGTGAAACAAAAGTGAAGACAGAGACTTAAAAAGTCTTGCTTAAGTACTCAGATTTCCTTACTACTGATAGAAGCTGTATGTGTTTTCTAGTGCAATGCTTTTTAATGGAGGCGTGATTTGTATGAAACTACTGTCATTAACATTGATGTTGCTGTAGCTAATGGGAAAAGCATTATGGATACGAACGATCCTTTTACTCATGGTTGATAGCAATTTCTCATATATTATCACCATGAATTGGAACAAGTACTTATTTCAAAATCCTAGATAGCAACAAAGCATCAGAAATCCCAGCACCGGGAACTGTGAGACTGGAAGCTACACCCATCATCAAAAGAACCGTCATCAAGGTAACCTCCTCGATTCACATCATACTTTGCATCCACCATCTCACTGCTTAACTGTCTTAGAAATTCTGGGTGTTCCCAGTTTGCCGCCGTTTTGTGACTATTGGAATCGTCTCCCCCATCTGTCATCCCCGCCATTTTTTTGAATCTCTGCACCTGTAAAATTTTGCAAACTTCATTATCTTTGATCCTTCTGCCTACCTCATTTTTCATGTTCGGAATAGCTTATTGAGATTCTACATGTTCCTTTGTAGATTGTGAAGCTTTCCGTCTAAAGTTGGGGCGAAACCCGGTACCTGAAGTAGCAGAAGTTGGTTCTCTTTCTTGAGCTCCTCGAACCGCAACGCCATCTCATCGTAGTTGGCCTGGAGCGCACCCAGCTCTCTTTCCATCTGCTTGCACTTAGTCCTTGCCCTCCGGTTCTGGAACCATATCGCCACCTGCCGCGGCTCCAGTCCGAGCTTCTTCGCTAGCTGCAGCTTCGTGCCGGGATCCGGCCGCTCCTCCTCCGCGAAGGTGGTCTCCAGTGACCGGAGTTGCTCTTCACTGAAACGCGTTTTCATTGAGCTCGGGGGCCGGTGACACCTCCGATCTACGCTGAGGCTGCAAACTGGGAGATGTGTCCTTTCTAAGAAGCATAATATTGATATTCCACAAATCACAGTTCGTTATCCTCTGGAACGCCTGCCTTCGTCCTCGGCTGGCCGGCGCCCCACTCCATGAACGACACGTGCGAAGGATGCCTGCCCGGGGAAGGTTTTGTCTTTTTCCCCGATGGAAAAATGTTTCATTCTCTCAAGTTAATTAAATCATTTTAAAATGTTAAAATTAATCATTGTTTTGTTTTTTTATAATAAACATATTCAAAAATACTTTTTTAAATTACAATTAAACCTTTCAATTTACAAACTGTTTGTACAAATCGTTCATGATTTTCTTTTTCAGAATTAAAACATTGATCAAAGCACGGAACTAGGAAAGACAGCGTGTGCATGTGTTTATCTTCTGGTCTGTGGAGATGATAGAAACTTACAACAGAGGCGTGGTGTCGGCTCAAACTTGGCCCACAATACCTTTGTTTTTTTCTGATTTGTTGTTTTTTCTTTTTGTTTTTTAATGTTATTGAGGATTCATGGTCTTTTAGTATAAAAAAAATCGTGCAAGTGATTCATGATATAAAACAATTCAATTGTAGCTCAATTATGATTTTATAAAATTTAATTCAATAATCATTATCATAAATGGTTGGCGATCCAAAATGACTTTCTTGTTTTTTTAACCTTTGACATGAATAGAGCTGGGCACGGTTACGGGTTGACCCGTGTATCCAGCGGGTCAACCCGTGACGGGTCCAATCCGTAACCCGTAACCGTCGAAAACGGGTACGGGACGGGTCGTTGTACATGGGTACGGGACGAGTCGTTGTACATGTGTACGAGTCGACCCAGCGGGTCAATGTAAATGACACCTGTTATATACTGTTATATTATTAATTTTGTAATAACGAAATTTAATATTTTATTCCAAATAAAAATATTAATATATTTAATATTATTAAAATTAAAAAAAATAATGACACGTGTCAACCCGGGACGGGTCAACCCATCCAACCCGTCAACTCGTACGCCGAGTCAGCCATTTCATTTTTTAACCGGCGGGTTCGACCCGTGACCAGATGAGTCGGACCCGTGCCCACCTCTAGACATGAATGACAATAAGAAAATTTTTAGTGATTTTAAAAAATGATGACATAGATTTCCAGAAATGATAACATGACTTTCCAGAAATCAATTTCATTTATAAGGAAATGAATAATTTGAATAAACTCTATTGTGCAGAAATCAATTTGAGTAAATTCTGTTTTTTCATGAAAACTCAATAAAGAAAACCATGTCATCATTTCCGTAAATCACTAAATATGTTCTAAGGGAAATACAATTAATTAACACTCCAAATTCCTATAGTATGAGGCACCCTGATGGTGGTATATCTATACCTATCAAAACTTCTAGACGTATAAGTATTGACGGTATTCTACATTAGTTATGAATTGGAGAATGAACATGCTTAAATAGAAGATTTACTACTAATTTTAGGAATATTTTTCCTAAAATAGAATAACGTAAAATCATAAGAATTAAATATCTAAAATGTACAAAATATCGTTCACAATTCTCAAGATAGATGTGAGTGTGAGTCATCTTATAGATAAAAATAAACTACTTTGTGCTAAATTACAATAATACAAAAGGCCTATGGCAGCTCCTCCACGTGTACTATGCAAAAAAGAAATGTAATACGATGAATATCTACTACGTCAACCATTCTAGCAAAATTATTAGTATGCTCAACTTTGGAATTACGACAGAATCTGGTAATAAATATACATAATTAAAATATATAGATAAAAAATATTATCCAACCAATGAAAAGCCATCACGTGTTTGTGCTCGTTGACTTCACGGTTCGTGACGTGTGAAGGAAGGCGGAGAAGGGATTGTTGGTTGACTTTGTAAATTTTTTTTGGGCTCGATTCGGTTTCCTCGATTTCGATTCCTGGATTTGATTCCTATTTGCATTTTATTTTAATTACATTTAGCGTGTATTTAATAACATAGTATAATTAATAATATATTTGATATATTTGTATTTAAATAAATAAATATTGTATAGTTAGAATTAAAGTTTGTTTGATAGATAATTTTTGATTATTTAATAAAATCTGTAATTTAGTGGTTATTTACAAAAGCGGCTAGTTTTCCATTCTCATTTGAAATTCAAATTATAAATTTTAATTGAGTATGTACGATTTTTTTTCATATAATTAATTCATCAAGGATGGCCAACGAGTTCTTAAATATTTAATTTTATAAAAAATTGATATATTGTTAAACTATTTTATGAAATATAATTACGTTTGAATATAAATCCTATTTAATATTTGTTTGTAGTATGGTACAATTGGTTGGTGTTAGATTGTTAGTACTACGGTTCTTTTCTCCGACTTCCATTTTAATGGATCTGGCCGAGTTCCGATCATCTTCCTTGATCCAAATCCATGAAGCAAATCCTAGAAAGTATCCGCAGTCGCGTCATGCCGGAGAATCTATGGGGTCTCTATCTCTTCCTGGCCGTCATCGGAGTCACGGCGGCCGGGTACTCTTTCCTGGTGAGCCCATTCCTGACGCCTATCTCCTGTGGGAGAGGCGGCGCCTGGCAGAGCAAAGTCTCCGGTGATCGGAGCGTGGCTGTTGATATGGACGCTCTTGTTCACTACGCGACTTCGAAGGTGGTGCCGCAGCAGAGCTTGGAGGAGATCACGGTGTCGTTGGAGGTGTTGAAGAGAATCGCGCCGTGCGATTTTCTGGTTTTCGGGTTGGGTTACGATTCGCTGATGTGGGCCGGGTTGAACTCCGGTGGGAGAACGCTTTTCTTAGAGGAGGATCCGAAATGGGTGGAGAGCGTGTTGAAGGACGCGCCGACGTTGAGAGCGGATACGGTGCCGTACCGAACAAACCTCTCCGAGGCGGATGGCCTCCTGCGACATTACGAGTCTGAATCGCAGTGCTGGCCGGAGAATACGTCCCTCCGCGGCAACGAAAAATGCAGGTAAACCAGTGGATGCAAAAAATCCCTCGTCGTCATCTGCTGCGAAACTTGAATTGATTCGAAACTGGAATTTCTAGATTGGCGCTTAATATGCTGTCGAATCGAGTTTACGATACGGAGTGGGATATGATCATGATCGACGCGCCACGGGGGTACTACCCGGAGGCACCGGGGAGGATGGCGGCGATATACTCGGCGGCGGTGATGGCGAGGAGTCGTAAGAAACCTGGAAATACGCATATTTTCCTCCATGATGTGGACAGAGAAGTGGAGAAAACGTACGCGGAGAGGTTTTTGTGCCGGAGGTATCGGGTGAGTGGAGCTGGTAGATTATGGCACTTCGAGATTCCGCCGACGGCGGGTAAGTCCGATTTTTGCGATGGCAATGATGCGCCTTAATTCATTTCCCAGTTCATTAGCATTAATCAATGAAGCAAACACCAAGTAAGCACAGTCAGTTGGATAAAGCCCGGCGGCTCCGCAATTTGATCGGAAAGCCGTCCACTCCGGTGCGCCGCCAGGTTTTGCAGCCGGAACCTTTTCCGGATCTGTTTCATCTTAAGCTGCCTGAATTCTAGCCGTTTTGTCTCAAGTGTTTTTTGTGTGTGTGTGTGTTTTCTTTTCTGGATATTCGAACCGGCCCGGTTGAGTAATGGATAAAATAATAAATTTATTTATGTCACTATAAACATAATTATGCATTTTTAGATCAGATTTATTTGTGAATTACATTATATTTATTATTAAATAATAAATATTTTTCAAAGTCTGATGTTATTCATTACATTTATTTAGAACTTCAAATATATTTATATTAATTATTATCTATCCTATATACATGAAAACGTGAAAGTTGCTTTTCGAATGTTATACAAGAATATTATGAATCGTTACATTTGATATTCAAGTTAAATCCGAATTAGTGACAATAGTAAGACAATGGCACTCAGGAAGTACTGTTAGTGGCTAAGTTTGAGAAAATGTAAAATTTTAGTACGGTAACAATATATCACATGGGATATATACATACGTACATTATATATATGTATATATAATCACTGAAAAACGATGACGTATTTGTTCTTGTTGACTTCACGGTTTTTCTCGGGTGAAAGCCGGCGAAGGAGGGATTGCTCGTTGACTTTGTCCATTGTTTTTCTGGCCAGAATCGGTTTCCTCGATCTGCCACCATTCCTTGATTCCAGGGGTTTGATTTGAAAAATCAAAATCTTGGATTCGATTGGTGCTCTGCGGCAATGGTGATGCATGAGGGAGGCGAATCAATAACGCCCTTGTCCCAAGATTCATTCAATTCTACATCAACATCGATTCCAGCGACAACACCTTACTCCGCTTCAATCTTTTCCAATTACCCATTAATTTCTTCTCTTCTCGCGTTCGCGATCAGCCAATCGTATAAGATCATATCTTCGTGGTAACTCAATTGGAGTTTTTGTTGAATAAATTTTATCGTTTCTATCGTGATTTGAATTGGGTGTCTTTGTTTAGGTACAAGGGAAATCGTTGGGATCTGAATCAAGTTATTGGGTCTGGTGGGATGCCATCCTCCCATTCCGCCACGGTAACCGCGCTTGCTATGGCGGTTGGTTTTCAAGATGGATTTGGGGGATCACAATTTGCTACCGCATTGATCTTGGCCTTTGTGGTATGTTTCTAGAAACCAGAGCTGGGTTTTTAAACTCTACATTCAGATGAATCTTCTGGACACTTCTTATATGCTGCAGATTTCGGTTAGTTATGACACTCAAAAGTAAAAAATATAAACCAGAGCTAGTTCCTTAAATTCTCTGCTGAAAATGACACTTATAGTATCGAAATAGCTCTGATTGCTTCACTCAAATCCATCGGATGTCTTCTGCATTTCATTTATATGCTGTGTTGGTTGATAAGAAACTGTTAAAGCTTATGAACCAGAGAGGGTTCCCTGTAGATCCTGCTAAAAATGGCTGCTTTCTGCACTTCCTTGTATATAACTGTAATGATCTGAACGCCAATGCTGCTTGCTAAGCTATATCACATGTAAAATCTTCTACAAAGTATGATGCTAGATGCAACAAGCGTAGTTTGGTTGATTTGCAGGTAATGTATGATGCAACAGGCATAAGGCTACATGCAGGGCGCCAAGCAGAGGTTCCTTCATATCTTTTGTCTGTTCACTTACCTTAACAAATCAATTCCCTTCATGTGGGAAACACCCATTATGAACTTTTAGGTTCTGAATCAAATAGTGCTTGAGCTTCCAGCTGAACACCCTCTTGCAGAGGCTGCACCCCTTCGTGAACTTCTGGGACACACCCCTCCACAGGTTCGCCATTGTTACCTTTTACAAGAACCTTGAACACCATATGGACCAGACCTTCAACTGGTTGTTGTGTTCTGTCACAGGTTGTGGTCGGAGCGACACTCGGAATGTTCGTAGCTACAGTGTCTCACATCGTGTGCAGCATCATATAAGAGAAACAACGTATTGTCATAGAGTACATTCACGAATATATTCCTCTGTGAGGACGCAGTAGCGTTTATACGAACATGGGTTTTTCTTCTTGTTTTAACTTCAGAAAAATCAGAAAAATCACAACGATATTTTCTGTTTTGAATATTTAATTCATGGTTATTTTTTTAATAAATCATAATTTTTGAAAAAAATTATAAATATCACCTTTGAAATCGAACAAATGTCAAATAGTTCAAATTTATCAAAAATTTGATAAAAGATAAAATTTATATAAATATAAATATAATTTATAAATTATCAAAAATAAAAGATAAAAACACTAATAAATTTGATGATTTAAATTGGTATAAGTAGATAGTTTTTTCATTCAGTAATTTAAATAATTTTATTAGGTATATATGATTTGAATTTTGTATTTAAAATTGGATATATTTTTTAAGTTTTTTAAATATAAAAAATACAAAATTGTTTTTACTTTTAATATTTAACTGGGCTAATTGTCCATTTGAATTTAAGGGCCGACGGGTCCAGCCCATTTGGAGGAAGGTTGTCGTCGATTCCTCCATTTTTCTCATCCAACGGATCAAGATTAACATGCCATCCGGTCACAAGATCCTAGCCGTCCAATTTTCCTCCTACGCCTACATCTCTTTGTCGCTCGATTCCTCTGCAAAACAGGTTCGCTGTAGTGAATTGCGGAGACGCGGATCCCTGAGATCGTCGTATCCACGAAGGGGCGTTGATGCTTTATGGTAGGCCTCTGCTTTCCCTTCAACAATTTAGCAGCTATTTGATCTTATTTGCGGTTTTGAGATTTCAATTCGTGCAACTGATGTCGGATACTGAGTCTGCCCGTACCTACTATTACTCTCATGATTAGGGATTTGAAGGTCGTATCTTGTTGTTTCAATTGGTTGGGTTCGTCTTTTTCCCTTTTCTTTATGTTGATTTCGACCCCATTTGGAGAATTTCCCGTCAACTGCGGGTTTTTTTATGAAAAGATGGAAGTTTGCTTCAAGGGTTTTAACTTTTAAGGAGATGGTGGTCTGGGGTTGGTGTGGTTCATCATTTTTCTGGGCTAATGCCTTTCTCCATGTCATTTGAGTGTGAAGTGGAGATAAATGTGTGTGTTTTAACAGGCGCCTATGAGAGGCCTTCTTTCTCTGAAGTGGAGCGCTTTGGCTCGGGAATCACGTCGGAGTTGGTACCTGACGAGCAGACTTTTGAGTGCTGAGGCTGGAGCGAACACGACGCCTGCCGCTCAGCAACCTCCACCACCTCCTCCTCCTCCGGAGAAGACTCATTTTGGAGGTCTGAAAGATGAGGATCGGATTTTCACAAATCTGTATGGGCTGCATGACCCGTTTTTGAAGGGTGCAATGAAACGTGGGGATTGGTATCGGACAAAGGACCTTGTGCTGAAGGGCGCTGATTGGATTGTCAATGAGATGAAGAAATCTGGTCTTAGGGGCCGAGGGGGTGCTGGATTTCCTTCTGGTCTGAAATGGTCTTTTATGCCAAAAACATCTGACGGCCGTCCTTCATACCTCGTTGTTAATGCTGATGAAAGCGAACCAGGAACATGCAAAGACAGAGAGATTATGCGCCATGATCCTCATAAGTTGCTAGAAGGGTGCTTAATAGCTGGTGTAGGAATGAGGGCGACTGCTGCCTATATTTATATTCGTGGTGAGTATGTCAATGAAAGAAGGAACTTGGAGATCGCCAGGAGAGAAGCTTATCAGGCTGGATTGCTGGGAAAGAATGCATGTGGATCAGGCTATGATTTTGATGTGCATATCCACTTTGGCGCTGGAGCTTACATATGTGGTGAAGAGACAGCTCTTCTGGAAAGCCTCGAGGGCAAGCAAGGAAAACCGAGGCTGAAGCCTCCATTTCCAGCCAATGCAGGGCTGTATGGCTGCCCAACCACAGTTACAAATGTCGAAACAGTAGCTGTTTCACCCACGATTCTAAGGCGTGGACCAGAATGGTTTGCAAGTTTTGGAAGGAAAAATAACTCTGGAACGAAACTGTTTTGTATCTCTGGCCATGTAAACAAGCCATGCACTGTTGAAGAGGAGATGAGCATACCGTTTAAGGAGCTAATAGAGAGACACTGCGGTGGTGTTCGTGGGGATGGGATAACTTACTTGCTGTTATACCTGGTGGTTCATCAGTTCCGTTGATAACCAAGGACATATGTGAGGATGTGCTCATGGACTATGATGCCCTTAAGGCTGTCCAATCAGGATTAGGAACAGCTGCTGTTATCGTGATGGACAAGTCCACTGATATCGTGGATGCAATTGCTAGACTTTCTTACTTTTACAAACATGAGAGCTGTGGGCAGTGTACGCCTTGTAGGGAAGGCACAGGATGGCTTTGGATGATCATGGAAAGAATGAAAGTTGGAAATGCTAAACTGGAGGAAATTGATATGCTTCAGGAGGTGACAAAACAGATCGAAGGTCACACTATCTGTGCATTGGGTGATGCTGCTGCTTGGCCTGTTCAGGGCCTCATCCGGCACTTTCGACCTGAGCTCGAACGAAGGATCAGAGAGCATGCTGACCGAGAGTTGCAGCAGGCTGCTGCCGCCTAATCCTTCCATCAGGTGACTTTGCTTTCTATCATGTTAACCTCCTGACTTCATGTTGAAAAATTCTTCTCTGCAGTTATCCGAATGTCGTAGCCATTTTACACCATTCCCGTTTCAATGTTTTTGTAGGAAAATCATCGCCACCATCATTCACTCAACGGAATAAACTCTACAGGCATTCCAGATTACACCCTTTTAGGCATAATCATGCTTGTTTGTAATGGTTGTGACCATAACGCCATGACTTCTATCATCTGTAAAAGGGCGTACTGATTCCATCAACTTGTGCATTATCATGGACTTCAGCAACCTTGATTGGAACCCCCTGTTGTAGTTGTTCTTCCCACTCCCCATCTTTCTGCTGTTATTGCAGGTGCCCTGCATATGCAGAAACACTTCGTTTCATTGAGCTTATCGATATGTCTACCAATCTACTTATTGAAGTAAAATCATGGCTGTTACCAGCATGTGTATTTACAGGCAAATCTTCAACGGAGAACCATGAAAACTCTGCCTCCTTACCCGGGAGAGAGCAGGAGGGAAGACGACCACTCTGGAACGGGTTTTTCTTTGAAAAACTTACACACTAAATCTCAAAGCAACTTTGTGATGCCGCGTGTCGGGGAAGGGTGAAAGGGTTTTAGATGAATCATATATCGCCTATCGAAGAAGTAAGGATGTAATTGAATAAAATGATTATACAAATCTTGTAATAAATTTTTTTTTCGAATACGATAGATGGTACTTGAGAGGAATTCTAGAGTTAAATATGTTTGGTTTGAAAAAAGTAAGTATAGGTAAACTTCTGAAAATATAGGTTAAAGATGGGGAAAATATGAAATTATGAAAATTATATGTTCAAAATAAATAATATTATATAAGATGAACGTGTATCATTATAAATTCAAAATATAAAAACATACATATTTTTAAAAACATGATTTTGAATATAACCCTAAATACAACAATCTTTGTAAAAAAAAACCTAATAATCATCTCCTAATATCAACATAAATATGTGTTCAAAGGGTCGCTTACAATCTAATCATCTTTATCATATATTAAAATTTGAGTTTTTCTTTTTTTTTTCTACGTTGTATTTCAACATTTGAAATTATTTTTAGCTCTTAAATCGAATTTCAAGATCCACTCGTGATTCCCATCCATCACATTTTATAACATCAATGGTTACATAGGACACACACAACCACATCACAAGGGCTTAAACAATTGTAACCAAACGTCATGAGACAGCGTCGATGCCAACGACGTCGCTTTGTCCTCATTATGCATCGAAGTGTCACTACCAAACATGACGTGTTACTAGTCATATGATTAATTAATTTTAACACCCAAATAAACGACAAATATATCCATTTAATAATCCAATAACGTTGAAAATTCCTCATTGGTCGGCAACCAAAAAATAATAATATTATTATTATTATTTTTGTTAATTCATGGACCCTTCTGGAGCCGAGTAATTTAATTATTTTCCGATGGTCACGTGACCGACGCCGCCATGTGCCTCCCGATCCCCCAGGCTCCACGAGCCTTTACTCCCACATGCAACTGGCCCGGCCAATCGCCCCAACAGCGACGCCACGGCGCCCGCCTCGAACAGGAAGATGCTTAGATTTCACAAAAGAAGAAACCCTTAATCCATTCCTCGGAGTTTTTCTCTTTTTTTAATCCAAATCCCGGTAATGGTACTACAAAAGGAACTACAGAAGAGTGAATCTTTCCACACCCCAGGAAACAGAAACCGCCGGTCGACCGGAAAAAAACACAGAGAGTGACCACTCGACCCAACAACGCATCCGTCCGACCGTCTCTGCGGTCCATCAGCCTTGTCTTTTTATTACGCTGTTGTGATTGTTTCTGACCAATCAAATCCTGTGCTCACCACGCCACGGTTCCTGCTAACCAACCACACTTATTTTATCATTAGGATATTCATTTTAGGACAATTTAGAAAATTGGCGTTTTTCTCTCTTACACTATATAATCAATTTTTTTAATACATCCATTTTAATTGTCTTTTTATGAAATTGGCGTTTAACTATCACACATTATACGACCAATTTTTTACATATATAATAACCATTTTTAATATATCCATTTTAGTTGTCTTTTTATGAAATTGGCGTTTATTTATCACATATTATACGACCAATTATTTACATATGCAATATCCACTTTTTTAATACATTCATTTTAGTTGTTTTTTTTTTTTATGAAATTGGCGTTTATTTATCACACATTATATGACCAATTTGTTTTCATATGCAATATCCATTTTTTTAATACATCCATTTTAGTTGTCTTTTTATGAAATTGGACATACATATTAAAATAAAATAAAATAATTATTATTATCCATATGAGTTTTGTAATTATCATGATTTAGTAATTTTTTCTCATAAAAGATCTTGAACAAGAATTACATGATCATTCTATTTCATAATAATTATTCAAAATAGCACTGGTTCATATATCATAATAATTATTTAAAAGAAAACATGAAATAGAAATAAAATGCGCAAATTTTTAATGCTTATCTTTATGTCGACTATATTTTAAATTTTGGATAAATAATAAAAAAAAAAAGAAAGCAAAATTGGGCGTACGTTTCCCACACAAATGGACAATAATGTGGCGGTGGTCCACTGCTGCGTCCGGACAGCTCCCGGCGCGCTACATGTCCGATCACTACAGCTAAATTGGGACCCATTGCAATTCTATTTTTCAATAATAATAACAAAAAACGATAATATTAAACTATTTTAAAAATGAATTAGGCTGCTCTACACAAGACCAAACAATAAGAAATTATGATTGTGAGGCTTTAATTACACAATATTATTCATTTTGGATAATCAATAATCATAATTTTACGTTATTTCTTTTTAAGTAAATGGTTTCATATGAGATTATCAAGTATCTTTTTTTTATAAATTCTTTCTCCTCTATGTGCGTAATTAATGTGATATTTACTTGAGATGATTGCACCCTTCTTTAGGTCAGGTCATTCTTCCCCCTTCAAAACTTAGGACTCTTTGATATAATATTGTCTGTTTTGTATATACAATTATTACCTTATCCAATTTCAAATAAAAAGGTTCATACAAAATTTGAAAAAAATACTTGTATATAAACTCTCAATTTTCTTGTGGGATTTACCTAATGTGATTACACCCTTACATGAACCAGGAATTTTACTATAATTATGCGGAAAAAACAATAGTTTTAGACCTGGTTTTGAGCTAGCAAACAAAAGAGAGACCTATAATTGGAACCCAAGTGTCTATTTTATATAGTCTATCTTGGTAATCACTGCCTTGCTATCGCCGGCGAGATGGAGGCGGGCGCGGCTGTCGAAGGCGGCTCCCCGGAAGGCCTCCGGGTCCTCGTGGTGGACGATGATCTCACCTCCTTGAACAGTCTCGCGAAGATGCTTCACAGATGCAAATACCAAGGTTCCCGGTTATCCTTTCTCTCCATTCTGCTTCATCTGTGTAAGAAAAAAATACATGTGGTTGCTTCCCTTGCAGTGACGACGTGCCATTTGGGTCGGGTTGCGATGTTCTTTCTTCGAGAAGGAAGGGGAAGGTTCGACATCGTGATATGCGATATCAACGTGTCGGATATGGACGGGTACAAGCTTGTGCAGCATGTTGGCCTGGAGATGGATCTTCCCGTCATAAGTGAGTTGCGTTGATTGCGTTGCGCCGGTGAGGGTGAGGTGAGGTGACTGACGGAAGCATCCTCTTGTAATGTGCGTTGCAGTTATGTCGGCAGATGGAGAGATGGACCGGATAACGAAAGGAGTGCAGTACGGCGCCTGTGGATACCTTTTAAAGCCTGTAAGAGCGAAGGACATTCGGGACATACGGATGCATGCTTTGAGAAGAAGGGTGCTCGTGGAAGGCAGAATCAAAGAGGGGTCTTTGTTTGAAGAGAAGAAGAGTGGCTTCTTTTTCAGTGCAGATTATGCGCACGGGCAGAGGAAGAAGGAAGCTGCTGATAAGAAGCCCAATGATGGGGTTTCTTGTTCCGGTGACGCCACTTCTTCTTCTTCTTCTGCTACCACCACCACCAAGAAAGCCAGAGTGGTTTGGAGCGTCGACCTTCATCACAAGTTCGTGCAGGCAGTCAATCAGATCGGCATTGAGAGTGAGCCCTGATTCCTCATTCACCAAGAACTAACTCTTTGGGGGTTGATTTCATTCTCTTGGTTGCAGAAGCCGGGCCGAAGAAAATACTCGACTTGATGGAGGTTCCATGGCTAACCAGAGAAAATGTGGCAAGCCATCTACAGGTATAGCGAGTTATGATTTGAAAAGAAACATTAGTTGCATTTGTTGGATCAAACATTCAATTGTGTCTGGTATAAACCCCATTCTCGGACTAATGCCATACTGTCTCAACAATCAAATCAGCCATTTATTTCAACTCTGCAACCAATGTACCATTTAAACAGATACCTACGACATGTGTCATAACAGTTCTTTTATGGTTTCAGAAGTACAGGCTATTCCTGAGCAGGTTCGAGAAAGAGAGGCAGTTGAAGCAGCAGCAGCAGCAGCGCAAGACTCCTGCTCTTGACGAAGAGAGCAGCATTCCAGGGACGCCGCCCACAGCTTTTCAGCTACCACCGGAATCCCAGCATCGTCTCCATCCAGACAAAGGCTTGTTCAGGGGCTCGCATCGGAATGGATATGATGAGGATGGCGACTCCATTTATGGGGGTGGACAGACCGGGGACCATAGCTTCGAGCATGGCGAATACTCCCATTACAGTGATCACGGGCTACTTGGTGATGTCCCTGCCCAATTCATGAGATCCCTCGGTGAAAGCCTGTTTTTTTCCACAGGTTGAGGTCACAACAACAAACTGTATTCATATTCACTCTTTACAAAAAAGATGATCGCCTTCATATGCACCTGGTTAACAAACTGTAGGAACCAACGTGGGATGGGGTTAGGACAAGATAGAAGGGGAAACACGAAGACGGGAGGTTCGAATTTGGAAATGGCCACAGGCATTCTTACAGAAACCGGCTGCTTTTCCCCTTGTCTGTGTGCGTGTCACCAGCTGACACTTAATGCACCTACTTTCACACATTTGGATTGTGGTGAATGGTCGGTGAAGTACTGCAAACCCAACCAGAGGCAGAAGTCAGTACCCCACTGCAAAAAAATAAGAAAAAAAATTGTGATTAAAATTATAAATGTTGATAATAATTTGACATTAAAAATTAAATTTTAATATAAAAATGTTAAGGATGCATTTGATATTATGAATTATTTATTTTTAAATAAATATAAATTATTTATGTTGAAATTAAGTATTCAATGAATCAAGTAATTATATATAAAACTTAATTACATAAAAATATATATTATATTAAAAAAGATTATATGTTGTGATCATAAATGGACTGAAGGAAAGTGTCCAATTTTAGGTGTTAAATCGGTAAAAGACTATGGCTTTTATGTGGAAATCATAGAAGTGGAAAACCTTAGAGTTGAAATAGTTCTCCCGAGAAGTTGGTTTTACTAAAGAGAGAAGGAGAAAGGCAAAATGAAGTTCTCCTCAAATACTTGTCTATACATAGTAAAGGTTTTGTTGATGATTTCTGAGAATGTCAATTATTTTCAACATATGTTGGTATTCAAGTAATCCTATTGATAGATAATTGTCGTCTGGTATGACTCTTATAGATCGACTGTTTTTCAAATTGTGTCAAAACAATTGGTTTCTAATGTTATCCTTTTCGTGTCCTTAAAGATCGATTTATGCCCCTTAGCTATTTAGCCTTCCTCTGGCCTGTCCAGGTTAGCCGACTTGATGCTGATAATGATTTCCGATTTCAGCTCCCCATAAGTTCTTGTCTCAAAGGGAGAGTTTATCTTGTCCCTTTTAACCTCCTCCATGGTAAATGCTTATTTTCGATACCAACATTATATGTTTGACTGTTTTAATTATGAATAATAATTTAGTCATAATTAAGTGTAGGTAATTGATAGATAGATTATATAAATATATGTGTAAAACATTCTTTTATTAAATATACAATTAAAATTAAAATTCATGTGAAATGGAATTTTTATAAATGTTTTATAAATCATAATAATAATGGCGTCAAAATAGAGGATTAAATTGGAAATAGCCCGAGAGGGTGAACGCAAGTACTAAATTGCCCATTCCTTCAACGGATTAACATGGATGGCCCAAGGGAATATGGGGAGGGTGTTTTGGTCATTCACTTTTACTTGGACCTCATCCTGTTGATCTGATTCAAAGCTGGCTGAAGAATGTTGAACAACACCCAAGCAATCGCCGGCGCTACAACGAGCAGCAACAGTTGCCCTCGGTTGTCACCGCCAGCCGCCTCCGCCAGTTCACCGAGACTGCCGGCGGAAGCCGGCGGCGCGTGGTGCAGCAGACCCAACCCACCAAGACCCAAACCTACAATCACCCCTTTGGATTTGGTATTCCTCATTCTGTTGATCTGATTCAGAGCCGGCTGCAGAATATTGAAAAGCACCCACGCGATCGCTGGGATGATCGGGAGGAGTAGCGCCAGGCCCCGATTGTCGGCTTCCGCGATCTCCGCCAGCTGCTGCGCCGCGATGGCTGGATCTGAGATCGCCAGCGCGGAAAAGACAGCCCCGGCGAGAACCCCGCTTCCCGAAGCGGTCGAGGCAGAGCGGAGGTTAACGGACTTTGGCGGCGTGGCCTTAGTGACGCATCTCGCCTTCCCAGAGATTATTTTGAGGTTCGCAACCGCCATAGAAGTCGCCATCGCCGCAGCCATTTCCGAGCTTGCTTCCGGTGAATCAAAATCGACGAAGATGGGTTCAGGAGGTCAGGATCATTTTATCTTCTTATCCGAAAGGTGGTGCGCGCCACACGTTTTATGGGCCTACGTGGCCCGTTATTTTAGGTGAGCTCAACTGCACGCCCAACTTAAGGACATGAACTTCCACACTGGGCCTATAAGGCTCAATAACTACATGGTGTATTTACTTATGAAATTTAAATATTGAAAATTTTTTTATTTATATTACAATATATTTATGTTTTAATATTTTTAATGTAAATTAAAATTAAAAATAGAATAGAAACGTTAAATGAATCATGAGTATTTTTAAATATCTAATCATTATTTCAATCATTAATAAATCTTATCATTTGATAAACATTAGATTTTGATATACAAATGTAATATTTAATATCATATACTAAACACACTTTTTATGACGTATTTTCGTTTTTTTTAATCGTTGACCACGCGGCAGTAATAAAATATTATTTAATAAATTATTGTGAATTTCCATTATTGTCCATCGATAAGGTCAATAAAAAAATGGTAGCAGAAATGTTTGATTTGAATCGCGCTTTCACTGTTACCACGCTTTTCGACTCGTAAATATCGCGTCTTGGCTTCCGTAACAAAAAGCGATCGGAGTTGAGAATATGTCCTCCACCGTGGCAAATTCCGGCGACCCATTCTCGCCGCCGCTTCCGCCTTGTTCCTTGAGCGGGAGATCACCGTCCCTAGACGGTTTCTCTGACTCGCAGCTTGGGTCATCGGAAAGCAACATCAGCATACACAGTAACGTCTCCATCGCAACACTTCCTTCACTTCCATCCCTCGATAGGCTCACGCTATCCAGCGATTCCCCCGCCACCGTTGTGAAGTGCAGCACCCTCCACCGCCGATGTGAAAGTGCCGCCAATTTCCTTGCCATCCATAGGAATCTGGTTTACGCTGCCGTGGGAAACGAAATCAATGTCTACGAGTTGATAGACAACTCCCTAGTGGACAGCTTCAACAAGGAGAAGACCTCATCGGGTGCTGTGAAATCGATAGCATTTCTTGCCGGGAAAATCTATACCGCCCATCAAGATTGCAGAATCAGGGTGTGGATTGTTAATGATCAGAAACAGCACAAACAAATCGCTTCCCTTCCGACGATTTCAGATCGGTTTTGGAGATCCCTTCTACCGAAAAACTACGTCAAGGTCCGCCGCCACAGAATGAAGCTCAGCGTAGAGCATTACGACGCGGTTTCAGGGTTAGCAGTCTGTGAAATGGACGGCGATTCGATCGTATCGATTTCATGGGATCGAAGCATCAAATTCTGGGGTGGCCGGAGAAATCACTGCCTCCGATCAATTAACAGAGCCCACGACGACGCCATTAACGCGGTGGCGGTTTCAATAGACGGATTCATATACACCGGCTCCGCAGATCGGAGAATCAAGGTATGGAAGAACATGGGCAAAAAATACACCCTAGTTTCATCTCTCGAGAGACACAAATCAGCCGTCAATGCACTCTCCCTGAACCCAAACGGGTCGGTTCTCTTCTCTGGGTCCTCCGACAGATCCATTCTCGTGTGGGAAAGAGAAGACGGCAATGATCATCACATGGCGGCGCGGGGCGCACTCAGAGGACACTCAAAAGCAATACTGTGCTTGGTCAACGTTGACAATTTGCTTTTCAGCGGTTCGGCGGATCAGACGGTGAGGATTTGGCGGAGGCGGGTGGAGGGCAGCTACTCTTGCTTGACGGTATTGGATCGGCACCGATCCCCGGTGAGGTCCCTAGCGGCGGAATACGGCGGCGGAGATAACCATGTGAAAGTGATTAGTGGAAGCTTTGATGGTGATATCAAGGTTTGGCGGATAGCGGTCTGTAGAGTTGACCCGTGGGCCTTGCGTCATAATTAAAATTATTAAAAAATAAATTAATTTTAACGAATAAATTAAAAAAATCCGAGTTCAATCCAATATGAAATTTTTTTCTAAATTTTATTAACGAGGATAAATAAATTGAGACCAAAGATTAATTCTTTTAAAACAAAAGACATGTAAAGTATCGAATTAAAAAAATGGATCACATAATTTAATACTCTCACCTAAGTACATTTAACTTTAGAATTCCAATAGCATATTCAATCCAATATGAAAAATTTTGGCAAAATGTAGAAAAAAAAATCTCTATGTTGCATGGTAGAGATGCAACCGATTCCAACTTCCAAACCGATCGGTTTCGGTTTAGAACCGAATAGTTTTTTTGAACCGTAAATTCATGAATCGTGGTTTATTATTGATTTTGAATTGAAAACAGAATTTTAAACCATAAATCGAACCAAAATTAAAATTGAAAACATTGAATCAAATCGAAACCATACAATTTTTTAGAATTTAATTTTCAAGTGCTCACATGAGCGATTGTGGATGCCTACAAAATGTATAATGTTTTTTGAGAATTTTTCAGTTTTCCATAATAGTTGTTAAGAGTAACTAAAAACAGTTTTGAAAATAAAAAAAGTTATTCAATCATTCATGTAAGACGTTAAGAGTGTCTAGAAAATTTATAGTTATTTTAATTTTTTTTTTCCAAATTCTCATAACACTTGTCAATTATGCCTAGAATCATTAACAATTTTGAATCATCGATTCCTCACGGGTTGAAACCATGATTTTCCAATTCCAAATATCTCAAATTGGCATCCATCTGAACAGATCCAAAACCGAAACCATGGTTCCAGTTCAAACCAATTACAAGTCTAGTGCATAGTTTTAATCAAAAAACAATCAATTAATATCGTTGGAGTGGGTCCCATTCCAACTATATTAACCACCAACGACAACGAAGGATCCCAATTAATGACGATTAATAATGACGTAAGGAGATGGACACGAACCTTAGCCGGAGTTCCTCTCCTTTGGAGAATGAAAAGGACAGGTTGTCGGGGCAATGATTAGCCCTGGTTAACGGTAATGCGGGTCGGGTCACTCCTGATCATTAGCATCCATCCATGTGGAGGAGATAATGGCGCTCTTCTGGTGGGGTTTGTGGTGGAGGCTTTCCGGGGCAGGGCCCTTTTTCCGGTGAAGCCTAACTGGCAGGCATGTCCGGTGTTCTTTGCCAGCCTTTTTCTAACACTGTATTGAAACTCATAATTATATGAATAGAACGAGTACACATAAAACTTTAGTACATAAAAAAAACATAAATTATATTAGAAAAGATTAAATTCAATCGATTAATAGTAATTTATAATTTCTTACATACTGACTATTTTCAATTTCATATTTTGATACAGTATTGTGTGTTCTAATAAACTAGCTGAATGAGATTCGAGTTTGAAACCATGCTGTTTTGTAATTGCAGTCTTCTCCCATTGGTTTCACGATCATAGATACCTTGGGCAGTCGAGCAGCTGTCTCATGCCTTGGGAGCTGAGGTCGCTTGAAGAGAAGAAGATCGTTCAAGACCAAGAACAATGATAGGGAAACTTCTGGGAGTTTTTTGCATGCCAGTTCTCGTTGCTTCTAAAAGCAACTTCTTGCTGATAAACCCTAAAAAATCTGAAAAAAGTTCCTGATAAGCGGATTTCGTGGATGTGTTAGAAGCTTCATTAGCTTAGAGATCTCCTATTGTTTTCATTGTGATTATTGAAATTAATGATTCGATAGATCAAAAAAATACATGTATGGATATCAAATACGTAAAAAACATGAATCGCACTCAACAAGTATAGATTTAACCAATTATATATTTACCCTAAACCCTAAATTAATAATATTTTATATATTTGATCGCATCAATTTATTTTTCTAATATATGATTATTTTTGCTCTAATACCAATTTGCAAGTCCAATAACTTTAGTTCCATTATGATATATTTTTTTTTACAATCGTAGATAATGCTCTAGTTATAAATTAATTTAATCTTTATCACTTAAATCCAATACATCTATTTGTTTTTTTAATTGAATCTTAGATCAGCACAAAATTCATATTGACTATCCAAACTATGATATAAGTAAAATGTTCTAATGCTATATGAAAATTAGGTATCCAATAAATTAGACAAATATATATATATGAAATTTAAATATATAAAAAATATAAATCACAATTAAAAAGATTTGAAGAGAACTGGATGGCATAATGTGGGCTAGTTATTTAGAAGACCCATCGTTTATATGGGCAATTTGAAAGTACGGTGGGGTATTTTTGTTGGGCCACAAATTAAGGCCCATGTTCCACATCAAAGGAATAAAGCGACGTGTCATAAACTAATTGGTTACTTTGCTCGTAATCTGGACCGTCCTTTTTCCTCTACGATCTGTGAATCTATGTTGCCTCTGTAGATGCGGATATCTTTTTCTCGATCGCTTTGCGGAACGGCCATCCTGCCGTCGCGATGGGGTCTGTCGCCGGAAGCATATCTTCGATAGTGGATCTTGCCGCGATCTCCTTCACCGCAGGAGGAGATACCGGGTGCATACCGTACGACGTAGGGTGAAAGCCTCTTTACGAAGAATCTCCACCTTAATTGCGGCCATTTGCGGACACGAATAGAGGCACTTGGACAAGCGGATGCCGAATCTATTGATGGAGAATCGAGTGAATTGGGGGACATCTAGCGACATTGAGAGTAACGGGATTCAGGATGAGCTCGGGGAGAAGAGGCCACGAGTGAAGGAGATTGAAGAGAGGAGGGAACTGTAGAATAAAAGTTTATGACTTGCAGTATAAAATGATCGGCAATGTCGATTTCAGAAGGCGAGAATCACGAAGGAGATCGAAAAGGTGCGTCATTTTTTTCTGTCTGCGTCAATTTCTGACATCAACATCGTTGTCTCACTCAAATGACAATTACAAGTGGGATTCAAGCTCTTATTTTTGCAACTTACCTTGGGTAACAAGGTAGGAAGCCAAACGAAAGAAAAACAGCTCAGAGGCAGAAGCCTACGAGAAGGGTATGTGTGGACGCGCAATTGACATTGTTGAAGCTGCTCTCACTGTCATTCTCCAGCCCACAAATTTGGTGGTGAGGTTGGTATCCATATATCCCTTCACTTTTACAATCTGCATTTGTTGCAGTCAAGATCCCAAGCTTAGGTGTTTCAATATCCTTTGAATCGTTAGAGGATTCACCATCTGCATGTGCTAGAGTCGTGGCTTCCCCCTCAAGCTTAGGTTGGACAAATGGGGCTTGAGGTAGGTTTCTTGGCACTTCAAAAATGAGCGGTCCATGTTAAACAAGTGGGAATGTAATGACTCCGTTGTTATCAGAAGCATTAATGGTTTGGCTTGGTGTCATGAATCAGCGTATTTCCTTGTATGCTATAACTTTTCTTATCCTTCACACATGGTTGCTGAATAATCTTGAAGTGAGAGCCAATGCAGTTGATAAACTTTGCTCAGCCTTTTCAATGTGATGTTTTTGCTCATTTGCTTCGCTTCTTATGCAGTACTTTCCAAATCAAATGGAGTTTCAGATAAGAATATGGCTTGCTATGGCCTATGAGGCCAATAATCGCTATCCTGACTGCCTCAAACTATATCAAGAAATGGAAAAGAAGCACCCCAGTGTCATCTTCCATCGCCAGGCGGCAAATGTCAGATACACATACAGCAAGCTCCCAAAATCAACGTCACCCAAGAAGAGATGATCACCAACTCCCCCTCATTGGCTCCAGGTATGACTGGTGAGTCCTTGAGTATAGCGAGCATGTTTTCTGGAAAACACAGGAGGAGAACACAAAGTAGTTTATCCTACTTGGGTTCTATCATGGGAATCATTTTAAAACATCATGATCCCCCAAAACCATTCAATGTGTCGGACTCTTAAATGATGTGATCTTAGCAGTGATTGTGGATTCGCTTTCGACAAGAAACGAGTTCATCTCTATGTTGTCTGCTCACCTTCTGTTGTCAATTTTGATTTTTAATAGTAATTTTTTTTGTGTGTGGATCAAGATCTGAGATTTCTCCAACAAAAAAAATCATCAAAATTCCAACTCTGCTCTCAGTCATTACAAAATTTAAAAGTTGAACTCGAAAATCAGTGGTTCAATATATTTGAAAGATTTTAAAAGAAAATTTATAATTTATTGTTCTTATCCTCAAATTAAAGAAATCTTTTTAAAACACAACAGTCAAGTTTATCATATCCAAAGAATTATAATAAATCAATACATAAAAATAATAAAATACATAAACACAAATTTACGTGTAAAACATAGAACACAAATTCAAAACCCATCAATCCACTTAAATCTACTCATCTATTTGAAATAGTTTTTATTTTATGAAAATTCATTTAGAAATTAAATTTACTATAAAACACAAATGATTTTTCCTCTAAAATTAATAAAAACCTAGAAGTTCTTCTTAAAATAAGAAATTATAGAGATTTAACTCTACTTATTTAAAATTATTTTTGAAAATTGATTCTTGAAAAATTAGGAAACAGATTATTTTATTAAAAATATTTTGAAATATAATGTGTTATTTGGTCAATTTTCTCTATGGGATTAAATTTGGAAAATTGATTAAACATAAAATAATATATCAATGAATTAATTAGCCAATTAAATAACACTAATTTAATCAATCTAATCAATGATAAAATTGAATAAACAGGACTTGACTTCGGGTCTTTCTCTTACAAATTGAATCATTGATGTTAGAGAAATTTCATCCATGGCGAATTTCGAGAAATGACCAAACTTTAACTCCATAGTTCGTAGACGAGGCAGCCAGAGGGATGACGCGAATAAGAAGAAGGGGGGGGGGGACTTGCAGTGTGAATGATCGTCATTTTCTGTGGAAGAATAAGTTTCCCCTCTTCGACGACTTTGGGTTTTGAGCCGCACGGTGTGATGATGGCGAAGCAAACTCCGACGGCTTCAGTTTCCCCAAAGCCTCAACCCCAGAAGCAGGCAGCGATCGTGGAGCAGGAGAAGCGAATCGATGAGGTTCTGTCGTTTCCGATACTTTTGGCCGATCAGGTTTCGGCAGCGGTGAATGAGGTCGATTCCTTCAAATCGGAGTGTTCTGAGGTTGGTAAGCAAGTAGAGCGCATTGGTCAGATGCTGCGCTCCGCCGTACGGTTGGCGACGAGCCCTACTTCCGGAGCCAGTTTCTACGACCGCCCACTACGTCGAATTGTGACTGAAGTTTCGAAGAATCTGGAAAAGGCCTTGATTTTGATCAAGAAGTGCAGGCGGCGTGGAATCTTCCTCCGGGTTGTGACGATTGTTACCACCACTGATTTTAGGAAACTGCGTTTGCTTCTTGATTCCTCTGTTGCTGATATGAAATGGGTAATGAGTGTTTTTGATTCTGGTGGCTCTGATGGAGGTATTGATCTCACTTTACCGCCGATTGCCAGCACCGATCCTATACTTTCTTGGGTTTGGTCTTTTATTGCTTCGTTGCACATGGGTCAATTGCACGTTAAGACTGAAGCTGCTGATAAGCTAGCTTCTTTGGCTAATGACAATGACAGGAACAAGCAAATTATAGTCGATGAAGGTGGTATTCCGCCATTGTTGAAGCTATTGAAGGACAGTGCATCTGTTGAAGGGCAAACAGCTGCTGCATCTGCACTTTCAAATTTAGCTAATGATCAAGAAAGGATTGGAGCAATCATATCTGGTTCAGGGATTCCTATCATTGTTAATGTTTTGAGGGATTCCGCCATGAAAGTTCAGATCAAGGTAGCTCATTTCGTGGCTAAGATGGCTAGAATATGTTCTGTTGCACGAGAGGATTTTGCTAGGGAGAATGTGATCAGACCACTAGTCACTCTGTTGTCATTTGATCTGCCCATGGATGTGCACAAAGATGGGAAGCAAAGCATCCATTCCATTGTGCAGATCAACAAGGATGTGCAGAGCCACAAGGAGATGGATAAGAAGAACTCAAAGAAGCCCGGTTTCGGAACTTCGTTGTCGATGCATTTCTCAGATGGAAGCAGCAAGAGTAGTGGTAGTTACCGGAAGGAGAGGGAGAACGAGACACCAGAGGTAAAACATGCGCTCAAGGTTAACTGTGCTGAGGCATTATGGATGCTTGCCAAAGGCAGTGTAGGAAACAGTAGAAGGATCACAGAAACCAAGGGTTTGCTCTGTTTAGCTAAGCTTGTGGAGACAGAACAAGGTGAACTCCTGAGAAACTGCTTGATGGCAATAATGGAGATAACTGCGGCAGCTGAATATAATGCTGATCTACGGCGGTCCACATTCAAGACGAACTCTCCGGCAGCAAAGGCTGTTGTGAACCAGCTGCTTAGAATCATCAAAGAATGCGACGATCCCAGGTTGCAGATAGCAGCTATCCGAGCAATCGGGTCGTTAGCTCGGACATTCCCAGAGAGGGAGACGAGGTTTATCAGTTCATTACTGAAACAGCTCAATCACAAGAATGTAGAAGTAGCTACAGAAATCGCTACTTCGCTCGGTAAATTTGCTAACCCGGACAACTATTTGCGTGTGGAGCATAGCAAGAGTATCATTGAACTGGGAGGTGTTCCTCCATTGATGAAGCTGTTGACGATGAACGAGAAGGCACAGTTGCAGGGATTGAAACTCATATGTTATCTTGCCATCAATGCCGGAAAAAGCCAGGATTTGGAGCGAGCCGGCGTTCTGAATGCCCTTGAGGGGGTGGACCGTGCCTTCATCGCACAATATCCAGAGCTCAAGGAGCTGATACATCAAGCAATTTACCATCTCAGTGTGTTTCATCAGTCTCACTCTGGTTTGCTTACACAGAAGTCATATTAGCTTATCGCCCACATGCACATTTGGTGGCTGCAACCATTATTACACCAGTTTGCTTGTTATTCATTCCAATAAGAGAAAACAGGAAGCATCAAGTCCTATACAAACTGCAAGCAAATTCTTATACACAAAAGCATAGCTAGAAAGCAGCTCTATGTGGGACTGACTGCACATCCACATGGTAGACCATCAGCAAATGAATGTTAGAGGCTCTGGACAAGCAAATGGAATCTTTTTCACCGAAACCTACAACAAACCGGGCCACTCAAGAAACAAGTTTCTAAGTTGTACATTTCTGCAATTATTGGATACCCTGAAAATGAGTTCCGTGTCCCAGCTCTAGTGGCTAGCACGCCATGTATCGGCAAGCATCATAGCTCGCTCACGAGAGGGCACAGAGAGTTGCTGAAGAATGACATTTTTCACATGGCCTGCCGCTTGTTCACCGGCACGGGTGGCTAGTTCCAGATACACCGCAGCCTCCATCATATTTCCTTCCTGTTCAGGGGATAACTTTCTCCATCAATACTCAAATACCAATCACGTTTATATTGACATGGCTCTGCATCACTTTGAAAATAAAGGCGTGTGTGTGTATGCAGCTGTTTCAGAAAATATAGTACGTACGGCGAAGAGGCTCAGGCCATGCTCGAATTGAGCCTTGCTATGTCCATGATCAGCTGCTTTCTTCATCCATTTTCTTGCCATTTTATGACACTGCACAGCACCTTCCCCGGTCAGAAAGCAAAGAGATGTATTATACATCGCTCGTACATATCCTCCTTCAGCAGCTCTGAGATACCATCGAGCCTGTAAAAAAAAACAAAAAAAAAATTATGAAGTCAATTGCCATGGTAAAACACGCCCACTTCTTCCAAAATTGAGACCATGTCACATCGCGAAGTGAAGCATTGTTCTCGTTCTGTATAAAGTACTACCATTTTCAAAAACATTTGCTTGTTCTAACATAACACAAGTCCTTTTATGACCAAAGTGGCAGATATCAGCAAATGGACATGGAAGGAAGCCATAAGAATGAGTAAAGAGATTAGCATGTATCTGAAAGATCAGAACAAAATTCACATATGACCCAGTGAAGAAAACTAGACACACCGCTTCTTGGAGTGATTGTGTCGTCCCTCGACCTTGGTGCAAGCAAAGAGCAAGTTGGTATTGTGCACGAACATAACCACCTAATGAAGCCTCATACAATAAAGGGATTGCCTCTTTTGTTTTTGGAGGATTATCTGCACAAGAGAATGGAGCCACATTATGCAGTTGATAAGATAGTTCACATTACATCTTCCTACATAAGTTACGACTTGCAAGACAACACTTCTATGGGGCATCTTCCGCACAAAATGTTTGTTATCTGGTTCAATAGCTTACCCAGTAGCCAGAACATGAAAGCCAAGCCAAAACACAGCAGCTATGCAACAAGCTCAGTTGTGTCTTCCATCCGTGAGGTCTCAATTCCAAAACTATAACTCTAAAAATCTCAATAATGTGTAGTGAAGAGATTACCTCGCAGGTAAGCAATAGCCAAATTACATTGACCCGCGCGGTCACCGAGATCGGCAGCTCTCCGATACCAATAAATTCCCTCCTCCTTGTTACCCATCTCCCAGTATATCAAACCGGCGTCAACCATTGCGAGAGTAGACCCACGCAGCGCTCCTTTCAAGAAGGAATCCAAGGCCTTGTTCAGATCAGCTTTCACCCCACCGCGGCCATGCTTATACCTCTTACCCCACTTCAAGAACAGCATCGCTTCTCGCAGCGGCCTCAGCGCGTCCCTCCACGTCTTGCAAACCAGCGAAGCCGCCCTCAAAGTGGGCAGCGTGAAAGTCGCCGCAATTCTCCTGAGAACGTCAAAGGGGATTCCCGAATAATCGGGCATCGGCGATAGGGATGGAGAAGATGACACCTTGGGAGTGGAATTGCAGAATGAGAAATGGGCTTTCGCGGGATTCGCGAATGTCGATGATCCATCGGATGCTATGACATAGGGGAAAGATTTGAAGTGTCCTCCACCCGATTTCCTCGGCCAAGTCCTCTGCTTCATGGAACAAGGCAACTGCGGCGGCGAAGACAGCGGCAAGGATGATGAGGTGGCACCAGACCAGCCGGCAGATCACGACTGAGGAAGCGACGACGGAATGATTAATTTATGATTAAAATATCTATTTTATAGCTGATAAATTAGTCACATCATTGTCCAAATTGCGACATATCATTCAATTAATCATGAAAATTAGGGCATCTTATGCACTCTCACATGTTGATTATGTAATATCTATTTTTTTAATATTATAAATATTTTATTCAAATAAATTATATCACAAATCCGAATACAAAAAATAAATTTGAATTAAATCATTTTTATAATATATTAAATATTTTTTTATTATATTTTTCCAAACGTCCATAACGACTTTAAAATATCAGAACTAGATTTGCTCATTGTTCCTCATTTGATTCTCTCAAGTACTTGCGCAAGCAAGATTTCTTTACCTTGAAGATCAACCATACGACTGCGAAACATGGAACGAGAAGTGCTCCCACAGCCAAATACCTGCAACAAAACGAAAATAAACGATTTTAATCAAATGCGCATAATCGCAGTATATAACAAGTGATTTCGAGCATCCGGGGTGATGGGATGATCATGTGGAATAGTTCTTGAAGTTCCATGAGGAAGAGAGGAGTACCATAATGGAGCAAATGGGGATGCCAAGCTCAGAAAAGGATAAGGCCATCTGTGACACAGCCAGATTAATGAAACAGTTGAGCAGCAAGAACTGATGGATGGCTGGGGGAGATTATGTACCTTGTTGATGAGAAAGCGTGCAGGATCCACTGGAAAACGACGAAGGTGGTCGTCCAGAGGGCGAAGTAGGCGATTCGGAAGAAGGGGAAGTGCTGAAAGGAATGGAGAATTCAGGTGGAGATGAACCAGGAAATGGGGAAGAGTAGAGGGGAGGAAAGAGATAGATACCAGTTTGTTTAAGATGATTTCTCCAAGGATGAAGACAGCGTTAATGGAGTGCATTGAAACCTCCAGCTGAGGTGAAAAACAGCATTACATGATCAGTAAAAGGAAGTAGAGCTACGGATTGGATAGGGTATTTGAAACTTACCCAGTTCAATGTACGGTTTCGCATGAAAAATGGGAACAATACGAGCCAGAAAACAGTATCGGTGAGTGCAACAGCCCCAGCAGTTATCTGCAACGCAAATGAGGATATTACATGAATACAGTGGAAAGGAGGCAGTTTCTCTTCAGAGAAATGCGCATTAGGTTGCTTTAGTCAATCTCACAGTGAAAAAAGATGATACAAGGCCATAAAGTTAGTGCTTTGTATGGAACTCAGGATACACAGCTGCTTAAACACTTGGCTTCTGCACTTGTAGTTGATGCGGAACAGATGATGCTTTTTTACCTGGAAAATTATTTGCAAGGCAAATTCCCATCCTGATGCATATTTTCGACTGGTGCACTTCTTCTCCAGTGCTCCACCGTTTTCACCATTTCTCTCTGCTAGGTGAGGATTCCCCTCCAAATCTGCATTGGCATGTTGAGATGCTTCTGAATGTGCTTTCTTCCGGTTAAATAGGAGACACCCATAAATGGACACAGCAGATCCTAGCTACATAAAGCAAACGTAGCAGAAATGAATCAGCAAGTATTTTTGCAGGAAAAGATGGTGATATAAAAATCTACTGTAAACTAAGCAACATCAAGCACACCTGGAAAAAAGTTGAAACAGTATAAGCAGTATACGGATACTGACTTCAATAATTCTAACAAGCACCATAAAGCAATGACAAGCTTATCCATTGAAATAGTAGCATGGGGAAAGACCACCACATCGTACAGAAAAGAGTCACCAAAATCACTCAGCCTTAAACAAAATGGTACCATTTTTCGGTGTGGAATTATGATTTTCAACAAGAGAATGAGGAACTTACCCCAAAATAGACAGCAACCAGAGTAAAAGTCCACCTGCTCCACAACAAAACATACATGAAGGCTAAAAATCTCTTATTGACCAGGCAAAACACAACAAAAGAGAAAATTTAAACCAGATGAAAATCTAATAAACTTACTCCGTGTAAAAATAGAATACACGGAGACCGTGTGCAGCAATATCAGCAGCAACAAGAGCTAAGGAGAGGCAGAAAGCAAGAAAACGGTATACAAGAAGCCAAATTGGATGAACTGATCTGAGACAAGTTCCCCAAGTTTCGCCCTCATACAATACCCATAGCAACGGCTGATTCCCGTTCCCGCAGCTTCTGGTTTTTCCCCTCCGCTCGCTTCTCCATATAATGAATAAGGATGCGGCCACCGCCAACAAAACCCATATCGCGCAAAGCAAGAATCGCCAGTTCAACCAGTAGGACGGTGAAGTCGTGTCCTCTGCCATCACCGTACACGGCTCCAAGAAAAGCACCGGAGTGTCACTTCTCGGACACCATCCGCCATAAATAAGCTCACCGACCAATCATGTGCACGCTACGCGCCGGCTACTACAAATCAACATAAAGATCAAAGATTACCTCTCTTTATCTTAAAATATAATTTATATGAAAATTAATTTTTGAGAATTAATTGTATAATATGAATTTATAATTATATACGTATGTTTAATAAATAAATACAATAACTAACACAATTCAAATAAATTATAATTAAATATTAATATAAATATATTTCAATGTTTGAAGTAATATGGAATTTATAGATTTATATACTATGGATAATTTAGAAAATGTAATTTTTATTTTATAAAATTTATAAAATATTATTATTGCTAATATGGATAAATGTGTGTTTTTCTATAAAAATTATTTTTTTAATTTTTTGAATATACATTAATTCTCATTATTTTGATTAAAATCTCTCTTGAATGATTAATTTTGAAATTACGGAAGTGGCTTGTGGGCCAGAATTTAGTTGCGTAGATGGGCCAAAATATGGGCCGGCTCGTCATTGCGCCCCCATAGTCTACTCTTTTAGAGTTTAGAATGTAGATCCTACCCAAATCCTATGAGAAAGAGAGTGCAGAGAATTAAATATAATGAATACATAAACTTTTTACTATTTTTTTCTCAAAATGTTAAACCGTGAAAAAAAATTAGATGTTCAAAACGACAATAAAGTCGACTTGTGACATTATTAATATTATCAATATAAATAGACATGCTATCCATTTACTCAAACCGCCAGCTACCAACCGCCGGTCCAATTGAGTATCACCGGAAGTTAAAGGCGTTGAACAACTTATCAAGCTTACACACATCAAGTATTAAAAAAGATTAATTTCAATCGATTATTATATATTTTTAATTTTTTATATACTTAATTATTTTACTTTTAAATTTCAATATAGAATTGTTTATTCTAATATAGTTTTTTATTCTCGAACCCCTCGATTGTCATCAAACTATTTTGATGGATCGCTCGTGCCCTTAATTTGTGACATAGGAGACCCCGATGGACGTAGATGATTAAAATGGATAGAGCTACTCGTGGACGAAGACCAATGACCCTAGTGTAGTAATTGAGAAGTACCTAGGGACTATATTGCAAATAAGTATATATATTTTTTCATCAATGTGGGGGAAAAAAGCAAATTCTAATTTTATATATGATATCATGAAGGGCCTCGGTCAAGGAAGCATGGCTACTCAAATGATCGTTGTAGCCTAAGGTTTCTAAGATTATGTGCATCAATCTACAAGTTCGAATTTCGGATTTCGGATTGAATTGAAAAACTAAAATTTCGAGGAGATAATTAAGTTTACAGTAAATTTCGATAATGTAAACAATGAAATGATGTGTAAAAATCCTCTAAATAAATCGAAAAAAGTTCAAATTTTGATCGAAATCAATTTATTTAAAAATAGATTGAAAACCCTAAATTTCAAATGGGGTGGCATTTGTTTTTCTAGGGTGGTGTTTTTACAAATATGTTAAAGTTGAGGGGTGAATGCATAAATAAAAGGAATACAAAAAGTGTTTGGTGATAATGTGAGGTCTACATCAGATGAGTTGAAATTCAACTCCTCTTTTAAGTTTAGATCTCCATGATTGTGAGATGGATGCGTCCTTGACCTTGCTTTCTCTCTTAGCTTTTTCCCTTTATCGGAGCTCAATCCTTCCTTGTTTGTGTGTTGAATCCAGGGCTTCATAGAATGCTTCCTCCCTCCATGGAAGCGAGTGTTTTGGAGCCATGGCTGAGAGCTCCTGCAAGACAAAGCCCTAACTCCGACGAAGGGCACCCTCATCTTTTGTTCCATTTTCCGACACCGGAGCTGCGTGACGAGCAAGAGCTCTCGATGAATCATCAAGTTTTGTTTCAGAATCAGATGATCCCTGGGAGTTCGTCTATTGCTGTTGATTCGGGTGAGAAGGGACATGTTGAGATCAAAGCAAAGGGTAAACTTATGGATCCCAGGGTGGGGAAGAAGATGGATCCACCTCTGCGGAGGCGAAATATCGGCGTTGCTCCGAGGAGAAGAGCGGGAAAGAAAGATCGGCATAGCAAGATTTGTACGGCACAAGGGATTCGCGATCGGAGGATGCGACTGTCCCTCCAAGCTGCTCGCAAGTTCTTCGATCTCCAGGACATGCTTGGGTACGATAAAGCAAGCAAAACTATTGAGTGGCTCTTTTCCAAATCCAAGAAGGCCATAAAAGAGCTCTCAAAGGGCCAACCTCGAGTGGATTCGAACGTCTCCAACAGCCAAGCCAAGAGCGAGTCTTTCGTCTCCGACTGCGACGAAGTCGTTTCCGGGGTGGAAGAAAGCTCGAACAAAGATGTGAAATGTGTAATGAAAGAAGAGACGAACTTGGAAAAGATGCCCAACGTTCGAGAGTCGAGGGACAAGGCGAGGGCACGAGCAAGATGCCGAACAAAAGAGAAGATGATGATAAGACTCTCAAGCCAACTACCTGAATCTACCACACCAACTGAAGATGAACATCTTCAGAAATTAGGGTTTTCAATGCCCAGAACCTTTGCAGCTACTCCACATGATCAAGAACCCAGTTTTACAGATCAAGCAACGATACTATCATACGAACAGCCGCCTCCCGATTCTGGAACCCTCGAGAAGCTTCTCGGAATCCCGAGTTCATCATCTGCTCCATTCGTGGATCCCAACTCTAACTTCATAGGGTTCCTCACCAGCTGGGATTGTCTCAGCCATGAAAGAGGAGGGTCCAGTAGCTGCACGGTAACTGACCAAATCACCACTGCAGTTTACTCCTCCAACCCTTGATCTCAAACATCTAGCAACGCTTGGCTCAGGAAGACGACTACTGAAGCTTCTTTTTACCTCTGTGATTTTCAGGTGTGTGTGTTCTGTGGGTGTAAATTATTCAAGGCATGAGCTGTGAGAGATCTGAATTCCTATCTGTTTTCATGTACTCAACAGCTATAATTTAACCGTACGCGCTGCCCATTATAGCGCCCTCTGCTCATTCAATTTAGGTGTAAATGATTAGCCTACCTTCTTCCTCTTGTTTTTCAGACAATCGTCGTGTAGCTTCACAGTTAGTAAGATTTTTGCATGTTCATGATACAACTAACGTTTGTATGCTAAGTTTTGTCGGAAGATCTTCCATTTCTAATTGAATTCCTAGGGTTCCAGTTTGAGGGCTTCTCGGATCCTGATGAGTGATGATATATGAACTCATTTTTAGGGTTTTCATGGTGGTGATCAAACTTACCTTCCTAACCTATTTATATGGGTCTACATGAGAAGAGTCCATGACATTCGTTGGAAAAACGTAAAACCATGAGGATATGCGTTTATAATTCAATGCTTTTAGTTTGGGTTGGCAGGAATTCATACACTACATTGTGTGACATTTATGTGAATGAGAAGCATCAATAAGTCTCTTCCAACCAACTTTCTGATGCAGTGGATGATGAATGAACAAATTGGTCATCCCCAATGCCTAAACTAGTATGTTTTTTTCGATCCGAATCGAGTTCACAACCATATCGTCAATCGCGCTTCGATCGAACCTCCGAATATTAGTAAGAGCCATGTGCATGATCATTCCGTTCTTACCAAAGAGTAGATACATTGGACTAAGTTGCTACCATGATTTTAATTTGTGAAATTTTTTCTATTTTTATAGAAAAAAAATTAATGTATGAATGGGTCATTGAATGCGGGGTGCGATACTTAAATGACCAGCCGGCATGGAACCGTATTCGTTGGACCGGATCGGGAAACAGCGCGCCACGTGTCACTTGACCAAGCGCCCAATCCCACAACTTGGCATGATTATTTTATTGCCTTCTATTGCGAATTAAATATCATATTTAACAATTTGCGAAGAGTATAATAACATCGACACCGGTAAGTTTCATTCAAATTCATTTTCAAATGAAATTGGACTAATCATTTTGATTGACGTAAATGATAAGTAAAAAGTTGATTGAAACTAACCTCAAGTCATCTAATGTTATAATTAATCTACTAACTAACAAACACGCAAACTCCATAACATTTGACATCATCTATGAGATTCAACTTATTCCTCATTTGTTTTTTTCTATCAGAAGTAATGATATTTTTTGATTTTTTCTAAAAAAGTATCACGTTGAAGTTAGTCTCACAAGTGTTATATCTCAAAAAGTTCGACTTAACATGCATATTATTCTTGTGTGATATTCTATTTTAAGCACTTAATCATTACAACTATGTGTTCTCTCTTTTTAAAAAAACTTCATACAAAATTAGTAAAATCTTTTTATTAAGTATATATATCCTCATGTTATAATCAATATGAAATATCATCATCAGTTTTTAATCTTATATTCTTTCCTACTTAGATCATATCTCCCCATTGATATGTGCCCATGTTTTAATCTTATACCAAATGTTAATATCTACACTTTACTTATAGGGCATGATTGGTACGCAAGATAAGTGATATTTTTACTTATAATTATATTTTTGGTGTGTTTGGTATGGATGATTTAACAATCACTAGTGATTCAACAAACTCACGATAATCTCACATACGCAGTAATAATGAAACGTGAGGGGTGGGTCAGATTGTTAAAATCAATGTATAATTTATTTAATCACAAATAAACTCAATCATACATACTAAACATAAAAATATATAATCTATTATATTTAGTATACATCAATCACAAATAATCCAAAACCCTCGTTATATAATCTCTTATACCAAACATATCTATACGATATTATTCACTTTAAAAATTCAATTATCATGATTTTACTTTTTTTAGTTCATAGTAAATGATAGAACATGTGTGGGAGTTCCAACCGTGGAGTCAGTCGGGTCACCCACCCCAACAACAAAACTTGATGGGTAGCAGTGTTTGAGGGCAGATCCAAGGGTCGTCGGTTCGAATCCAATAGAACCCTCTTGAGTACAAAAATAATTTTCTTTTTTTTTTTTACTTTTTTTACGTGGTGGTAAGTTTTGGGAATTGGAAACAAGGAGCGATCATATGGGTGGGGCCCACCCCCTCAATGAAGCGGAAGCAGTAGAATTCACATGGATATTATTTGTCTCACTGTAATTCCTGCACACAATGCCAAAGTGGTGAAAACGATGGCTGACGTGACGTATTATCGGGTGGGCCACCCGCCTGCTTCAACCAAAATCAACATAAACCTCCCTTTTTATTATTATTACATGTTTTATATGGAAATTAAACACCAAATTTATTATTGTTATGCTAATTGTTGTCAATTTTTTATTATAATTTTCCTAATAATGCAGGAAATAGTCATGACGTCGGCCGGCATTTTCATATATTTATTTTTATTAGTTTCTAAATACAACCCTACAAAACCGATGTGGGATGCAACCTAGTGAAGAAAAAGATGGGTGATGACATCCAATGTTGTGCACAACACATCCACTAGCGACATAACACATGATCTCGATGCAAAGGAAAATTGTCACATATGTACTCCAATCTTATACATTCCTCTCAATTTCACGTTTTTTCGTCGATACGAACTCGTATCTAATCGAAAGAGGTATAAGTATAAGATTAATTCGATGAAAAAGAAAAAATCTTAGAGCTAAATTGAATATTCTAATTATAGTCTTTCTTCCTTGATTCCTTGTGTCTCACCTTTTTTTCTATATTTGTCGATGCTGGTGTTGTTTAGTAAGTGTCAGTTTGGGTAATATCGCATTTTAAAAATAAATGTATTCTAAACACGACAAAGGATCATTCTTTTTCTTTTTTTTTTACCTAGAACGGAACGGGGTAGGAATTTACGGCGGTAAATAAAACGTACGGTCACGGTAAAACGTGGCGTTTACCGTCTGACAAGGGGGATAATCGCAGGACACAATCTCAGAGGAAAAGACGAGGAATCTTTCCACGTCAGCATTATGAAACAAAAACAAATAAATATTATATTATCTTGTTCGTTAATAAATAAATATAATAAAGATTTTATTTGGGTGCGTTTTCCGATTATGGTTTGAAATGGAGCTCCATCTGAGGGCCAGACGAAATCCAGCTTTCTTCCACTTGTTGTGTTGAGCTCAGATTGGGTAATCGGAATCCCAACTGCTCTTATTGCAAGTTATGGGGAAGAGGACAAGGTGATTACCCGGATGGGAAAAAACGGGGCGAATTTGGGTTTGAGATAAAGGGGTTTGGACACGTTTGCTGGGGGTAATTTCTCTTGCGTGTTGATGGTTGGATTCTGATGGGTATGCGTCAGGTAAATTGCGGGGAAGTAGGAGATCTCCCATGTCCTTGTCAGCAGTGAATTTGAGTCGTGTTTCCTGGGAATACAGAGGGGAGAAAAGGAGACCCCATGGCGTGTGTATAAAAGAATGAAGGGCGATGCTCATCGGGAATTCTCTTCTATCTCACTCTAGTTTTCTTTTGCTTCTCTGACTGAAGCCTTTGTTTCCTTCTTTCTCCGGTGAGGCCTCACCTTCCTTTGCGCTTGATCTACAGAATGCAAATTCTTGTGTTGTTGTTTGATGGGTCTTGAGAGTCTGAGTTTTTTTAATGCTGTACTGTGCGATTTCGATGTGGGGTTGCTCTTATTTGCATGATTCCATGATGAATACGCTGATTGTGGTTGTGTTCCTTTTGGTTTTCTCTACAAAGCTTGTTGGTTATTTCTTTTTGAGATCCTCGTCACTTATTTGGTTCTGGTTTAGGGCTCTGGGCTCTATGTAGTAACTTGAGGGGGCGTTTTCATAGAATCAAGCGTCACTTTACTGTCCTTTTACAAGTCGTTCATTTTGCTGATACGTATTCTGTATTCATTCATGGCGTGGATTTACTCTTGTCTGTTCTTGAGTGACAGCGTTTGGTATCTTTTCAAATACAAGTTTTTGATTTCTCAACTTTGTCTCCTGACCTGCTTAACACGATGCAGGTAGTTTCAATTTTATAGTGAGAAGCATGGCGTTTACTAGTGCCCTTAAGAATGGAAGGAACCTGAGGGTTTTTGAAACTGTGGATGAACTGAGCACCAGCTTAGCAGACTACATTGCAGAGTTATCTGAGGCTTCGGTAAAAGATCGGGGAGCTTTTGCGATTGCCTTATCTGGTGGTTCTCTCATATCTCTACTGGGGTAGGGGGCTGCGTCTCTGTTTTTCTTCTACATATGTGGTAATCTTCGATTAATTGAACTCCACTTTTTTTCCTTTTCGCAGAAAGCTGTGTGAAGCTCCATACAGCAAGACTGTTGATTGGGGCAAATGGCACATATTCTGGGTTGATGAGCGTGTTGTTGCAAAAAGCCACTCCGATAGTAACTATAGGCTTGCCAAGGACCAGTTTTTGCCCAAGGTTGTTTTTTTTTTTCCTCCTGTCTATGTTTTTTAAATGAATTTGGAATTTTATGCACCTAGCTTCGAATAGCCTCTTTGTTTTGTAAGTATCTTGATATTTGAATGTGCTAGAGTCTTCATGTAGCTCTTGTTAGTGATTAGCATGGCTTTTGTTGAAGTAAGATCATCACTACATTTCAGCTGGATGGAGGAGCAGAATTTGAGCAAAATTTGTGTTGTCATATGTTAAATAGTATAATCTGCACAGATTCTTGAGGCAAATGTTGCGGTGGCTCACCACTTCCAGTATGAACATCTTTTCAGGTTCCCATCATCCACAGCCATGTGCATTCAATAAATGACTCGTTGACGGCAGAGCAGGCTGCAGAGGACTACGAGTTTGTGATCCGGCAGCTCGTCAAGGCTCGTCTGATCGGCGTCTCTGAGCCAATCGATTGTCCCAAGTTCGACCTCATCCTCCTCGGCATGGGACCTGATGGCCATGTGGCCTCCCTGTTCCCAAACCACCGCGTTCTCCAAGACGAAGATCAATGGGTTACCTTCATCACGGACTCCCCCAAGCCCCCACCGGAGAGAATAACCTTCACATTGCCGGTCATCAACTCCGCTGCAAACGTCGCGGTCATCGCCACCGGCGGCAGCAAGGCGGAGGCAGTGCAACTGGTCGTCGACGCCAGCGCTCCAGCTCCAGCGCTTCCAGCAAGTATGGTCAAGCCAATCAACGGTGAATCAGTATGGTTTCTTGATTCAGCTGCTGCTGCCAACATCAAAGACGCAAGCTTTTCCGATATGGGATGAAGAGACTTCCTGCACGCTTGTAGTTTATGGAACAAAGCAAACAGTATGAGCATTTGGCCTTGCTTTCGTCAAGTTTTACTTCCACTTTACAAGCTTTCAGTATTTAGACCTTCCGAAGAAGATGATGTATAGTTGAGCTGGGAATTGTTAACAAAAAAATTCAGTACATATTCGAGCAAATATAAGGAATTACAAACTATGTCGATGATCCATATTTTTTTATACATTTATGTTTCACCTGTTCTCATTCTAACATTAAATCTTTAATTTCGATACTTCTGTTCATCACCATGTTTCTCAAGCCAGTAAAGCTCTTTCTTGATACAGAGGCAGTGAAAAGCTGTTTCTTGAGCTGAAAGAAAAAAGAAGAGAAAATCAAGAACGTGAGATTTGCTGCCGTCAGCCGACTGTGCATTCCTATCGCCTTCTCGGCAGCAAGGCTATTCTTGATTAACAAGAAAAGAGCTTCACTATAAATCCCGGTTGATTATTTTGCTCATTGACAATCCAACAGGCGTAGCTTCTTCTCTCTGAGAGAACAAAAGGCATTCTGTGTCAAGATGGAAAGCCATAAGGAGAAAAAGTGCTGGTTTTTCAGTGTGATAGAGTCATTAAGGGGATGGTTTTGCAAAGAGGAAGCTTCCATGGGGTTTGAGGAGCACATTTATTCTCCAGAAGCTGCCATGGCCGCCGCTGCAAAGCATTTCTCTAGCAAAGTTCGGTTTCCGTAGAGCCGGGAGCTCATCCTAAGCAAGTTAAGTGGACTGTGGAAGGCGAATGTTGGGTAGAAAATGTAAATAAGGTTGAATGTACCTTATACATATCCATTGTCCCATAAGGACAAATGTAAGATAAGATTGAATAAAATGATTACGTAAATCGTGATACAAATTTGAAATTTAACCATACTTGATTTGAAATAATGAGAATAGACTAATTTTAACAAAGGTATTCCAAACATGGAGAAATATAAAAATGTGAAATTTACATGTATAAAACGTACACTATTGCATAAGAGGAACATAATTAATTATATCTAACTAGTCAATCATATCACATGATTAAATATTTAACATTGGAGAATTACAGCGGCGGTTGAGGAATAAGGGCCGGTAAATATTCAATCTTTTCTCCTGATGTTCAGAGTCCAGAACGTGATTGGAGTTCTTGGTTACAAGTGAAAGGGAATATAAAAAAAAAGAACAGAGCAGCAGTGGACTCTGTTTTGGTTTCCTTTTTCAAGATTTCTACAAGGATGACATTCGACTGCCAGAAAAAAAAATGAAAAAGCTATAAGTTTTTAGCTTCTGCGGCTAGATTCATTATTTTACGAAATGGGTTTTGTTTTCTTGTGACTTCTGTGTCGAGGGTTTGCTTTGGTTTGTGTTCTTGATGTAATCCATCATCTCCCGAATTCCAAAGTTTCTTGAGTTTGCGCTTAGTTTCACACCATGTGCTCTGTTGTACCGCATATTTTGGATTTCTGATTCCAATTTTTATGAGTTCCCTTTTCTTTTTGAATGACTGTTTAAACCTCTGTATCTCCTCTTTCTCGTGCTTCTTTGCAGAGGTTTTATTCAGCTTGTGCAAAAATTCTTGATGATTTTACATACAAAATGAGTAGTTGTGCATTGTGTGATCATATCAGGAAATAGAGATTTTCGCAAAGAAAGGCAGTGAGTATATAAAACTGCCATACTAGAAATGATTATGTGTTGTATATGAAAACTGGTGGTAACTCAATATGCATTTGACCGCAAAACCTGAGCAAGTTGCTTACAGTGGTGCATTGCAAATTGGTCTTGTTTATTTTTTTAATGTGTTGGATCTAGTGACCATGGAGAAATAAAAAAGCTACAAAATCATGTACCTGCGTTCTTGGATTCTCTCACTTGGTAACTGCACATTCTTTCTCCAGGAAAGCGATGGTTGCGTTCTATCCGGTGTTCCTCTAGCAGTATTTTCCCTGTGTGTTGCTGGCTTATCCTTTTCTGCCTCTGTCTGCATATGATGTTTGTTCTTCCTTTCTTGCTGATTGTGCTTCCAATCATCTCTACTCCCTGCATGACTTGGACCAGATGATGCATCAGACGCCATTGAATCATCGCTTTCCACTTCCTCCAGATCTTCCTCTTCAGCAGTTTTCTTGCATTCTCCCGCACTCACACCACACTCCTTACCTTCTTCACTCACTGACTGATCATCATCCTGCATCGGTGAGTTGATGTACGCCGTCCAGCCGGATTCACTGCTATTGCATTCTTCAATCTCTTTGGAATGATCCATTTTCACAACCTCCAGAAACAAGAGTGTGAGATGCAAATCCCCTCCCTCCCTGGTGCATCAAATGACCAGAGGAGAAAAAAGGTACTTGCTTAGCTGTCTCTGCAAATAAGTTCTCTCACCATGTGAGCTGCTTTATTTTCCTCAAGAATGGAGACTCTGTCTGGATCTAAATCCATCTTCTTAACAACATGTTCCTTTGCTTACTCCTCTGCATGCTTCAAAACTATGAAGTTGCTGATTGCACTTAAGAATCCTTAAACAACTGCTCCGCCCTGTCTGTGCGCCACAGTTGCATCATCTACACTTCTTCTTCTTTGCAGCCGTGATTGTTTAAGGGGTGATCAGAGATGCCTTAAACCATGAAGTGCATGAAGTTGGCACCTCTTCTGCGCCTGCTTTTACAGGTGTTTTGTGTAATCACGTGCGACACTGGCCCCAGATAGCTAGAATTCAAGAGACCAAGCCTTGTTCAGTACAATCCTTATTTATGAAGAGCTTTAAATCCCTGTCTTGACTGAGCTAAGAGCAGGAGGGCAGCAGCCTTTCATGTGAGTTCTTCAGGCGCTTGTCCATTTTTACCACTCAATTCACCATCCTCAATCTCCTTCACAGTGAAAAGTTGTTCCATTCTGTACAAGAAATGCTCCAAAAAAAGTTCCTTTGGTTTCATGCAGTTTGTAAGTTTCAAGTGCTGCCATTTTTTAGCCTCTAAAGAAGCAACATTTTTTTTTATCTGTTTGGTGCACAAGAAGCAAATTGGTAGCAAAGAAAGCTTGCATTTATCATATATCCTCTGTTTGTGTCACTAGAACAGATTTTGTTGGCCATCTCTTGAGGCAAAAAAAATAAAAAATAAAAACACTGCTGATCATGGTAAGTCTACATTTGGGCTTTTAGATCTCTTATGTTAACATTTGGCCCAATAGAAAATGAGCTGCCTTAGAAAAGGCTATTTCGTTGGTAACTAGTTCGGGCCGTTGGGTCAGCCCATTTACTCCGGTCCAGTGGGCTCTCTTGGGTGGATTTATCACCAGGCATACGGTAATGGTAATCCTGTGACTGTTAGGAGCAGCGCTGTAAAAGGTTCTCGTGCTCCGGGATTGTCGCCGGACTGGAAATGGGCCGGCGAGGAGGGTTAGACGGAGGAAATGAATTGGAAATTGGAAGAAGTTTGTGATCTTTCTCAAAGAAAACTTCAAAAATGGCGTCGCTTCCCGGGATTGAAGGCTACTTATTTCCGTCTATTTCCACTCGGTTCCCAAGTTCAAGGTTTTCCCCTAGTTTCTCGTTCAAAATGCAATTTTCCTGCGGCCCTTCAAACTCAAGACGGTTTTCGGTTTGTGCTCACGATTCCGACCATGATTCAGTTGGTGTGGAGGCTTCTGTATCTGGTATCCTGCCTAAGGATGAATGCAGCGTTCTGGCACCCGCGTCTGCTATTGATTTTCTCACGTTGTGCCACAATTTGAAAGTATGAACGCATCAGTTGGTTTTGATTGCAGTGTGTTTCAGGCTTTTGATTGCAGTCTGCTATTGATTTTCTCACGTTTTGTCTCTCTGTAGTCTACGAAGAGACAGGGCTGGGTTAACCATGGAATTGAACGCCCTGAGTCCATTGCTGATCACATGTACCGTATGGCGTTGATGACATTAATTGTTGATGATCTTCCTGGTGTTAACAGGGAAAGGTAAAAAAAAAAAAAAAATGCTTACGCTTCGCAGCTGCTGGTATCCCTCATTAGGAGACTTTGATTGCCTCGGCTTCAAAATACAAGCTTCCTTGAATTGATTGATAATCATCCATTTCTAACAGGTGTCTCAAGATCGCCATTGTTCATGATATTGCAGAAGGTGATCCATTTCTATACGTATTCCCGAACAATTTTTCTGTTAAACCACCGTTTGCTGTTCCCCCTGATATGATGGGATTTGAGGCTTGTTACCATTTCCTGATTTGTCACCACAATTTCCATGGAATTTGCTGGCAGCCATTGTGGGAGATATTACTCCATCTGATGGGGTTCCAAAGGCAGAAAAGAGTCGAATGGAACGAGAAGCTCTAGAGGAAATGTGCAAAGTTCTCGGTGGAGGAACAAGAGGTTTGCCTCTTTCCCTGTCACATAACGCTGCAAGCAAAGTACATCTTTTCACAGACAAGTTTCTCCCCTGTAGCTGATGAAATAAGAGAACTATGGCAGGAGTATGAAAACAACTCCTCTCTAGAGGCCAATCTGGTGAAAGATTTCGACAAGGTAACTCAATTTACTTACATCCCCTGCTCACAACTGAACTGGACACTGAATCCATTACCCTTTTCCAGGTTGAACTGATTCTGCAGGCGCTAGAATACGAAACGGGTAAGTCCAAATTCTCCAAATCTATAAGACATGGTCGTTGGAATAATATAGGGGTGGTATTTGCAGAGCATGGAAAGGTTCTGGATGAGTTCTTTGAGTCCACCGCCGGTAACTTCCTCAGATGAATGGATACGCTGTCTCACACACTGCCGGCCTTACACGGGTTTGGTTTGTCTCAGGCAAAATTGTGACGGAAGTGGGGAGAAGATGGGCACAAGAGATCACTTCCAGGAGAAACTCTGGAGGCGGAAAGAGGCATGCTTCAGCCTGAACTCAGTTGGGTTGCTTGTAATTATGAACTCTTTAGCACCAGACCAGACACTCAAGCAATAAGATGCTAATTTTGAAATGGTATACCATCAATGGCGTCACCCATAGCTCCAAATAAAACACAAGATAAACGTGCAAGCACCATTGTTTCAGACACCATGATCTCAGTAAGCCAAAACAGGGGCAACAAATGGAGTGGGGGCCTGGGAGGAAAACCAGACAGGTCGAGTGTACTAGGATTTCGAGTTCACCCACGTTACCACATGCCTATTTTCTTTTTCAAAACATGTGCGTTTTGTTTTGTTTAGAAAAAAACAATTATTATTATTTTTTCTATTTTATTAGTTTAAATATATTTATAAAATATAATAATATTATATATATCTTACGCATTAAATAAATTTTCATTATTTTATACGGCAACTGCGAGAATTGCAAGTCTTGTGGAGATGTCGGCGGCGGCGAAGCAGGTAGTCGGAATAGGGGTTTTTCTGCTAAATGACAACAAAGTGCTACTGGGTCGCCGCCTCAACGTTGTCGGGTCCGGGACATTCGCCCTTCCCGGCGGGAAACTCGAATTCGGTTAGAATCGCTGCTTGTTTGTCTACGTAACTTGAATATTGGGTGCAGCCCTTGAGATAGGGGGACCAAAAAGTTTCCTACTATTTTTGTGTACCATGTTCCTGTGCATTCTCCATGGCGAATTGGACCACATCCCTTGAATTTGCCGGAGTTTTGTGCCTCAGCGTGTGTTTTGTAGGAAATTTTATCCTACTGTAACACCAATGCAAATCCTGAATTTGGATTTCATTGTATTCTGTTCCATTGCAGCAAAGAATGTACAAAAACCTGCTTCTGCAGCATAAGAAGAGGCCATTTTTAATGCTTCAAAACCTTAACTAAGACACTTGCCATAATATTTTTTGCAATTGCAGGAGAAAGTTTTGAGGATTGTGCTATCAGAGAAGTCAAAGAGGAAACTGGGCTCGATGTTTCAGGGGTGGAATTAGTCACCATCACTAACTATGTCATCAGGGAGCCCAAACCAATGCAGTTGATAGCCATTCTCGTGAGTGCGAAGCTCAGTGCTCCTGATCAGAAACCAGTCAACCTTGAACCAGAGAAATGTGATGGCTGGGATTGGTACGAGTGGAACAATCTTCCCTCCCCTTTATTCCCACCACTCGAAACCGCAGTTCTTCGAGGCGTCAATCCTTTCCTGCAGACTATGAAGATGTGATTCTTCGGTAAGTGTAGACGTCTCATTAGAATAGAGGCATGATAGTTTTCAAAGTAGCCGCTTTGTATTGGCCCGACTCATGACCACTATGGATATGTTGTAATCAACTTGATGATGGTTTTCCTGTAGAATGATCGAGTTGAGGTACTGTTGTGAACTGCACGTTATTTTTTGAGCTTCAAGAAGGCGAAAATATGCATTGAAGCTAAAGCTGCCCAGAAACAGAGGACCCAATTTCATATTCCATTTAAAAACATAGTTTCAGATTGTTCAGTAACACAGAAAAAAAAAACTACAATGCTGGAATCATATTGAGATATAAAACAAAAACAATACATGGATCGTAATCCGGGGAAAAATGTGAGATCAAGGGTTGGAATCTGATCTACTGTAATGACTAAGGCGACCAGCTTTATGTGATAATCAATGACAGTGTGTTGGAGTCCATGTAACATACTCTTAAAAGAAGACGGGTTTTGTTTTCCTGTATCTTCGTTGCCTCTAGACGGGAAGTGCGACAGCAGACTCTGTGACAATGTCATACAATGATATGATGTTTTCCATAGCCAACAAGACGATGATGCACCATTCCAGTGAATCGGATTTCCGGTTCTGTAGGACTTCTTGAAGAAAATGGATGTTGTGCTACAGAAAGAAAGAAGGGAAGGTTTCAACAGCAATCCATGAAGCGTAGCTGAGTTTTTCCAGATAGAAATGTGTGGGCATACCTCAACGTATTGTAACTTGACATTGAGGTCTCCGATCCGCTGACTGACCTCGTATTCTTCTCGAAGGTAGTCGAGTAGCCCTGCATATCTAGCATCTTTCCAAACAATCTCTGATCTGCGGGCAAGCACAAGTAAGAGCTTTAAATAATAGGACAGGCATATGAAGACTAGTTGTTGCTGTTGTGACCTTTCAAATACGCGAACTTTAAGAATCACATCAGCTATGTTTGAATTTGCTTTGCCGAAAAGCTGAAACAGTTTCTTCCGTGCCATGGTGAAAGTGCCGGTTTTCTCCATCCGGCGATTGATCTCTGCAAACTCTTCAACCATGCCATCAACCTGAAATGTAGTTCCAGTTTAGAGGAAACCAACTAATCAATATATATGATACGAAAATGTGGCTAATGATACATTATATCGCCAAAAGCACCAGAATATCTATGCCAAAGGTTCAAGTGTTTTAAGAAGCCCTGTTAGCCCCTGCCATTATGTGCTCTAACTACCATTACTTTGGCACACACCATACTTTATTTCATTTGAATACTCAGTTCCAAATATCACAAAAACAACCGTGAGGATTTAGTATAAGCCATGAAAAGGCCATTGTTCACCTTACCTGGGAGACAAAATGATCGAGAGCAATGCTCTGGCTAAGCACATATCCAATTATACGAATGCTGTCTATATCCAGAGTTTTCACAATTATGTAATCTGGACCTCCCTTAATGCCCTCAGCCATCAAAGGGGCCTCTTTTATAGCATAATCTAAATCAAAACACAAGGTTAATGTCAGCGAACAAAACTGGCATGAATAAATCTTCTTCTGAAGCTGCTAAACAAAAAGGGATAAGGACTCTACACAGGCCATACATATGGGGAGCTCAAAAAAAAAAACACACTCAATGGTAGTAAAAATTAAGATTCCTTGTAGGCAGACAATCAGATGATGCATTTTGAGGTAACAGAAATAAAGGTGAGATGCACCATCTTTTCTGACATCAGAAAGTAATCCAGAGCCATGCCGCTTTATAGTTTGTAGGTAGTAATCAACTTCATGATCCTGAATATTGAATAGAACTGCAGACCCATACTGAAATACTAACATATATCGATAACAGCTCACACCTCCTTCAACCAAACCTCCCTGAAGCCAATGAATCCATTCACCAAAAAGCTACTACAGTGAAGAGAAAAAAAAAAGCCACAACTACAAAACTCCTTACATTTGGCACTGAAGAATCACCAAATCTAAGGACTAAAGAATTTGACACACGTCCAGCTTGAGGGATAACATATCTTGAATTCTCAGCATGCAAATTCTTCAGATCAATACTGCCAACAAAACAAACCAAAATTGAATCCCTCAATAACCAAACAAGGAATACACAGACCAAAAAAATCAACAGCTAAGTGAAAGTTATCAAACCTTGTGCAAAGAAAAAAAGCTTTAACAGGGATTTTAACACCTCCGTCCTCATGTTCCCATGATTCCCCTTTCAGACCATGATCTTCACTCAAATAATCAATCTTGAGATCATCTTCTTCCCCATCGCACGCTGACGGCGATGGAAGCGCCGAAAACAACCGAAAATTCATCAAGCAATTTCTGGGCTCTGAAAGCAGTGATGCCATTAGGGATTTCCGACATGGGTTTATGCGAAAATTAGGGGCGTTGATTGACTTAATAGCGTAGAGCGCATGGGAGACAGCAACCAACCCTCTCCATCTCCCCATTCGCTGGAAGAATCTATAGTGAATCCTCCAGAAAATTCTTCATCCTCCTCGTTTTCAGTTTTCAATTCGCGTGCCACGCTCTGTTTTCGCACAACAGCTGAAACGACGTTCACTTTCTTTTTTTTTCCCATTTAAATTTATATTTCGATTTAATTCCATAATTAAAAATAAACAATCGCGAAGCGACGTCGTTTTCGGGAGGACTACGTGGTTGCTGAATTGAATCATAAGAGGAAGCCCCCTTTCCCAGGTTCTCATTAGATTCACCGTGAAATTCAGCTGCACATCGAAGATTTGGATTCCTAAAATGGCGGTTTCGGGGATCTTATGGTTTCTGCATCATTTCATAGAGCTTTCTTTGCGTAGACTGAAAAAGAGGAAGCTCCTTTTTGTGTTGCGTAGAAGCCAGCTTGTTGTTCTGTGTGCTTAAACATGCTTTTTGTGGAGCTTCAGACGGACAGTCTTGGTGTTTGCTGAATGCTCCTCCCTTCCTGAGCAATGACGCGGCTGTTTGAACTCAGCATCATTAACTTGACGGTTAAAGGGGAATGATCACGAACATCGAATACACCAGGGACAGAGGAGAAACATCTCATCACAAAAGTCCGTAGAACTAGTTTGTTCATTGCTACCGTTTGTACATTGTGTTCCTTCAGGCACAGAAATGTAGTGGATATCAGATTTCGGTGATTGGGATCTGAAGCAGTTCTCTAATTCCTTCACACACCTGCAAACTCAGCGTGAGAGCATTGAAGCAATGGGAGGAAATTTGCGGAAAGCTAACCAAAGAAAGAAAAAGCTTGCCATCTTGATCTTTGCTTTAATGGATGCAATCAACTGTGTGTACTCCTCTATTTGCCTGCAGAAAGCATTTGCATCAATGGGGTTGTTTCACTTCACCCCTGCCTGAAAAATGATGACATAGGTTACCTGGCCAACTTCTCCTCCCTGGTTGTAATGAAGTCAAGAGCTTCAGACCAGGTAAACTCAACATGAAACCCGAGCCCAACATCAACAAAAATTCTTCGTGTATCAGGTCTAGAAGACAATACAAGCTACTCATGTGAGACAACATCACCTTGAAAAAACGATTTGAGAAGTAAGATAGGAATCACCTACACCTCAGCCTGCATATAAACCTCAGAACCAATGTTGACTAACGTCTTCATACTTGTCACACTGTTTTTCTCCAAGTTTTCAATATTTCTTCTCAAATCAGAGCTAAGTAAATAGTAGTAAAGGGAAAGTCCAACTAGTATTCCTGAAACGAAGTGAAAAGTACGCAGGACTAACATAGACCGTGTTGCACAATAAAGGTACACAGGATACAAAACCTTTTGCTGCTCAAGGACCTTGTCACTGAAAACATGCAAAAAAAAAAAAAAAAAAAATCAGAACGAGGCAGTGTTCAGCTGATAAACTACTCTAACTAGCATCCGCAAAACTAACTTGAAAATGCAAAAGGAAATGCCGCAAAACTGACAATATCCGCGACTTTGAGAAAAACCAATTTCCGGAAACAAAAGCTACCGTTGAGCAAAAGCGTGAACGAGATCAGGCTTCAAGCGGCCGTCCAGAAATTCCTCGAACTTCCTCACTTTCTCCATCCGTAAATCGTTCATATTCAATGCTCTGTGAAACAAAACAAAAAAAAGCACTATACTGAAATGAGCGCGAAATTCCGCTTAGGCTGTCATCACAAACTCGTTCAGCAGTTCCTCAGTACCACAAAATTCCAATAATCCAAATCCTCATAGGGAAATCAAACAGCAATTAGGGTTCCAAACCGAACGCTCCCGCTTGTTTTACACCATTACCATCAAACGAAAAGAGAATCAGATGCCGTCTGTTCACGGTTCAAAATCATGACTGCATTACCTAATTATCGGGCCACAAGCCCATCCTCTATTGGGCCCGCCCACTTTACTTGTTCTCAGGTTTAATACAAATTAAATTTAATTAAAATAAATTTCTTTTATTTTTAATCCTATTTTATAATAATTTGAATATTTTTCTATACTTTTAAAACAGCTGTGTTTTAATACAAAAAGCAACTTATGGAAGCTATGACCTACAATCCTAAAGTAGATGTGGTTTTTAAAAAAAATCAAAAATTTGAAAATCAAAATATGACATGTGAGGGTTGGAGCAGTAAAAGGGTCCCCATTATTTTAATGCAAGAAGTGGCTGGTGCAGTGCACCATACAATTTTCAAACCAATTCAACCCATTTTCTTGTATATTCATAAATTTGGATGAAATTAAAAAATTTAATTATATTTTAAAATAATTATTTAATTCCATAATTTTAAAAGAGTCGTGTACGGTACGCGTGCCGTAAATGAAACATGCAGGGGCACCGGGAGGAATAAAATAAATAAAATAAAATAAAATAAAAAGAGTGAAAGTGCTGGACCAGCCGACCTACACGAGGGGCATCAGGTCCCTAGGCACAGTCTACGTCTCTGCCGCCACTCCACTTTCCGTGCCTCAATTCTTTAATATATAAAATAAAAAGAAACATTTTACTCCAATAATCCATTTTATTATTATTATTATTACCATATCAACCGTTTATTTGATTTTGAAAAATCCGTACGATTTACAAATGTGGAAAAAGCCCGTTTGTCGGAGTGGTTTCTATTTTTGGTACTTTGGATTATTTTTTATTATTCATGTTAATATAATATTAAAGCGTAATAAGATTTAAATTTAGATAAAAATATGAAATACTTTTATAATATTATGTTTAATGGATACGTTGTAATTATTTGGATTTAAAAAATTGGAGATGTGTTTATGTAAATCAATAGATATAATTTTTGAGTGTAGTTTACCTGTGGCATTCAATTTATAACAATATAAAAAGTTTAAGTTTAAAGTTTCAAAATTGTGACACACATCTTTTAAATTTTTTTTTTATGTAAACAATTTGATCCTGAACTTATTAAATTACATTTTAACCTCCCATATTATTAAAATTAATTGGTTTTGATGTTTAATATCAATATAATGATGCATTGTTATAAATATTATATATAACTTTCATTCTTCCTTTTTTGATTGTCTCATCCTTAACGAATTTTGAAAATCATGATACGCAAACATGATATAGCCCTAAGAAAGATTTTTTATTCTTAAAACTTCATATATGAATACGAAAAGTGTTATCATAAAATTTTATTGAATGTGAAATCAGAATTGGTTCATAATAACGTGAATTAGCCTAAAAATTCGAAAAAATCATTTAGATTTTTTCTAAATGATTTTGACAATTTAATGTGTCTTTTATATAATTTTGAAATTTAAGGATTAACTTTTTAAAATAATTGAAATTTGATATGATGTTTTTATCATTTTCAATATAATTTTATACCTTTAAAAAAATAAATATGTATATATATATATGTTTTTATTAAATCAACGTATTAAATGTATCTTTATTCGTAATCTGTTTACCAAGAATGGTGTTATTTACAAACTGATTGGATTAATGGAAACTGATTAAGGGATAATTTTGGATTATTTTTTGGATCAAAGTGCATTTATAGAAAGATTTTAGCAGGGAGGAGGTGGGGGCCAGGAATAGGCTACGCCGTTTAAGGTAAGGTAAGAGGCCTTGACATGACGCCTTTGTCGTTTTAAGTTTTACCAACTGTGAACCAAATAAATGCACTTCCTCTGCTGCTCCTCCGGTTACATTACATTTCCTCTTCCTCTTTTCACGTCCTTCTCACTTGTCGCCCCCACCGCGATCGGAGTTTTTTTTTTTTACCGCGTTATCGGAAAATGCTTCGGGAGATCTTACGATTCGCTCCGTCGGTATGAGTTATGAGATTTCAGGCATGGGGAGTGTTTACTCAGAGGAAGAAGGGAGTGAGAAGAGTTATGGGAGTTACAGTCCCAGCGCGGACGTCAGTGAATCGGAGAGCTATGACGCCGATGGCGACGCCCCTTCCAGCTCCGCCGCGGTAACACAGGCTTCCGGTCTCCGTCTCCTCGGAGGGAAAGATGCCCTTTCTTGGGATACTAAACCTAGACATCGCTCTGATTTGTCAGGTTCTGCGATTTCCTTTCACCCTACTCTATCTTGCTGCAGGTTATTCATCCTTTTTGTTTTTTTTATTTGCAGAAATCGACATGATGAAGGCCAGGTTTGCGAAGTTGCTGCTCGGTGAGGACATGTCTGGCTGTGGAAGAGGAGTTTGTACGGCGCTCGCCATTTCAAATGCCATAACCAATTTATCTGGTACCTCTAACTTCACTTCTTCTGCTGTTTCTTCTCATAAATCTCCAAGTTCTCAGACTTCCAAGTTTACCGAATCTTAGCATCGATATTTGGGGACCTTTGGAGGCTGGAACCGGTGGTTGATCAGAAGAAGGCAATGTGGTGCAGAGAGATGGAATGGTTGCTCTCTGTGTGTGATTCAATTGTGGAACTGGTTCCTTCACTGCATCGTCTACCTGAAGGTGACGGTGCATACGAAGTAATGGTAACACGGCCGCGTGCCGACCTGCACATGAATCTGCCGGCGTTGAAGAAGCTCGACGGCATGCTGATCAGCGCTCTCGATGGGTTTCAAGAAACAGAGTTTTGGTACGTTGAGCAAGGAATAGTAATGGACGATTACCATGACAAGCAGCATCCCGCGTCTGTTGTTCCCGGGCGCCCTTCTGTTAGACAAGAAAACAAATGGTGGCTTCCATGTCCAAGAGTTCCTAGAAAGGGATTATCTGAAGATTCACGGAAGAGCTTGCAGCAGTGCAAGGATTGCACAGGCCAGATACTGAAAGCAGCGATGGCCATAAACAGTAACGTGCTGGCTGAGATGGAGATCCCCGATGCTTATACTGAGACATTGCCGAAGGTAATTAGGAAGAACTCAACTCTGTGTAGCTCATCTCATACATTGATTTGCTCTGCACTCAACATTACCCCTGCAGAATGCAAGAGATTGTCTGGGTGATGTGATCTATGGCCACATAACTGCGGACCACTTGTCGCCGGAAACGCTTCTTGATGGTCTAAACTTCTCGTCTGAGCATCATACAGTGGATGCAGCGAACAGGATCGAAGCTGCAGTGCACGTTTGGAAACTCAAAGATAGAAAAAATATCCCAGCTGATAAGAAATCTAAAAGGAAGGCTTGGGGTGGTAAGGTCAAGGGACTTGTGGGCGATGGAGGGCGGAACAAGCTTCTAGCTAATCGAGCTGAGAGTCTCTTGCAGAGCCTCAGACTCCAGTTCCCCGGTCTCCCACAAACTGCACTGGAGATGTGCAAGATTCAATACAACAAGGTGGAGTTAACTGAATATGATACGCTTTACTCCTCCTTTCATCTGTGTAACAAGGTTCAGCTTTGCAGGATGTTGGCCGTGCCATACTGGAGAGTTACTCGAGGGTAGTGGAGAGCTTGGCATTCAACATAATCGCTAGAGTTGATGATGTTCTGTATGTAGATGATGCCATCAAGCAATGTTCTGGAGCAGAGACCACATCTGTTTTCAACCGGCGGCTGCCTGTGCAAAAGAGGATGTCTCCAAGCTCCTTCTCAATCCAAAACACGCCTTATACATCTCCATTCGCCACTCCCACATTCTGCTCCTCTCCGCTCTTCCCCAGCAGCCCAGGCACCATCAGTCCCATAACACAAGCGGGTCGAATGCTCAGGTGAATCATACACTCCACAGTTAGACTCAAGGAGATGTTACCTGTACATTTGCTGCAGATTATACTTGTCTCTGGTTCAAGTTCCAAAGATGGAATTGCCTCCTGAATCTCTTGTTTTGTGTCTAGATCTTAGTGCTGCAGTAGCTCTACAAACTGAAGGAATATGTATCCATATTCTCGAAAAAGAAGCTTCATTCTGGTTTTCAATGCAGTCTAACATACACATCTGCTCATCCACAAAATCAAAGAACTTACATGCACTGGTGTTGCTCATCCACTTTCCATGGTCTCCACTCCTGCTGCTACTTCTGCTGCTGCTGCTGCATATACCCAATCGGGTGGTGGCCAAAACTTCTTCACTGTTCCATCGATCAGCTCGATCCTCAACCGCTCCAAACTGTACACTCCATCCATGAAGTATATGCAGTTCTTCCAGCAGCTGTCGCCTAGAGTCTCTGAATCTGCAGCAAATGTGGAGTTTTCTCCCAGAAACAAGGTGCGGTCTCCTAAATCAGTGATCTCTTCCCATCTCCCTTCATTCTCATTCAACCGCCATACCTCAAACTTCATAGCTCTCTCGCCTGCAAAGCATTCAGAACCAGCTTCGTCCACATCCTCCTCGTCCATTCCCCACATTCCTCCGGTCAGATATTTGTCTACCAGAAGGAGCTCCCCATCGCAATCCACCAGATACTTCCTATCGCCGCCGTAAACTGAATCGATCACGAGGGTAACGTCGAAGTCCACACTATCCATTACCAACGTTCTGCCGGTGTGGTCGACGGCGTAGAGCTTGCCTTGCTTGAAAATCACGTCGTCGAGAAGTAACCCCAAATCATTGGAAACCACTCGCCATTTTCTGTCACTTGATTTACAGATTGCAAGCCTGCCGGATACGTGAATTGTCACCAGGACGAACCCGCCGCCCGGATTTTTCATAACAGCAACTTTTTCCCCGTAAACATCTCCGGAATCTCCAATCGAATTCGCCGTGGGTCTGAAACTGACGTACCGAAGTACGTACTCTTTGCTGATCTCTCTAACGCTGATATCAATGAAATTGAAGCGTTTGGGGAAGTTAGCAGGTAAGGGTATGATGGGAGATCTCGCGAGCGGATCCACGAGATGCATACGAAACGGGTTGTCGCGTTCGATTTTGATGATCCATGAGGAATTGGTGGTACTGGTGGTGGGGAAAGGCGATTGGAGGGAGTAGATGGTTCGTTCGGAGAGATGGAACCCCCAATTGGTATCGAAGATGCCGCAATTGGGGACGATAGGGAAACGGGTACAGGAAGCGGCGCCCGGCGGAGCAGAAGCGCGCCATGGGGCGCACACAGATCGGAAACGGATGACATCGATTGTTGTGGGGAGGTGCTGACAGATGAGCCCCAGGAGATCCGCGGGAAGCATGGACCAATCCGCCATGGCAGGTTACCTTCAGTTTTCCTTTGCCTTCCCTTCTACCGCCTTTACCCCTCTTTTTATAGAGAGGATCGAATCCCCATAGCCGGGAAAAAAGAATGGGAGAAGGGTGAAAGAATTGCAGCCGAAGGAAGATGCCGGTAACCTTCCTTCACCCCTCTCCTTAATGACACTCTAGATGCAGCAAAAGCTATGCTTTACATAAGATGGATCCACCCCAGTGGACTGAAACAGAAGGAAGATGCCATTAATCTGTATATAAGTGTTGATTGATCATGTCAGGACAAACGATGAAGCAACTGTGCAGGAGCAGTGACACGTTGCTTGCTGACCCAAAAGACTGGATAAGCGCAAGTTGCAAAACTTGGGGGAGATTCACAGTTCATCCATCATCCAGTTCATCTTTTTACCCTGAAAGAATGGTGGTGATAACTGATAGGCTTCAATATTGACATTGCTTCCACGTCATCTCCTTCATTACAAGCACCACCAATTGGATGAAAGAAAACCAGAATCTTTGTTGCTTACACCCTTAACCTTTCGTTTCCTTTCCTAGCCCTGAGAATATGGCCACAGCTCTCAGCGTTCGGCCCCACCTCGCCGTCATCGGCTGTAACGGACTTAGATCACCTTCTTTCCGGCGACTCGGCTCAGACCCATTGATTAATATGCTAATCTGCGGTCGCCGTGGTCGATGGGATGTTTTGTTCACCCGCCGCCGTTCGCCGCTGAGAGCCGGCTCTCGTGCTGATGACCCTGCCCCTTTGAGATGTCGGTGGAGAATGCCCTCAAAGTATTGGGCGTATCTGAGGGCGCATCATTTGAAGATATTGTCCGGGCTAAGAATTTAATCATTGCCTCTTGTAAAGACGACGAAAAGGCGGTTTCTCAGGTCTGTTCTTCCTCTTTCTCTTGTTGTACTTTCATTCCTGGTACATGGGTTGTGCAGAGAAGCTGTGGTTTCTAGCTATGAATCTCGAAATTGAGCATCTTTAAATCAGATACATGATGTTTGCTTGCTGATCAGCTTCTCTGATTGATGTTAGCCATGATTCTGATAAGTTGGAACTCTTCTTCACTTAGTTGCTTCATGGGTTATCTCTTAAAGCTTTAGCTTTTATCCCTTACTGGCAACTGCGATCCTATTCCACGCAGGTAGAAGCTGCATACGACATGCTGCTAATGCAGAGCTTGTCACAGAGAAGAGCTGGCAAGGTATCTAGCAGCAGCGTCCGCTATGCAGATGTGAAGACAGATACAAAAACATCATCAATGCCAAAATGGCTTCAGAATTTTGTCAAACAATCCCCTATCACTGCCGAGTCCCCAACGACCTCTCAGCTCGGTGTGCAGGCTGGTGTTTATGGGGCTCTGATGGTCTTAACGTACGCAAATGGAGCCTCATCATCGTCTACCGTTCCATATGCCGGTGCTGATGTTCCTGGCCTCATTTTAGCCACCAGCTTTGGAGCATCCTTGTACTTCATGACCAAGAAAAAAGTTACACTGGGTAAGAAATTCTTCTTCTTTCCTAATCAGGAATACTGATCATCAACAGGCATCAGTGCTCTCCATCTATACAGTGAACTGCATAGAGCTAAGAATGGGGGCATAGCTGATTCTAGAGGGTGTTTGTGACAGCTTTGATTTCCATGTTTTGAACCTAAGTAGTATTTGGACCAGATTTTCCGACCTGATCAGACATGTTGATATCTGCAGGGAAGGCAACTGTGATAACAATTGGAGGGCTTGTGGCTGGTGCAGTGGTAGGCTCAGCAGTGGAGGGATGGTTGCAGGTGGATATTGTGCCGCTGATGGGAATACACTCCCCGGCAACTGTCGTTGCCGAATTCATACTCCTCTCCCAGTTTTTGGTTTCTTTGTACTTACGGTAAAAAGGTGTATTGCTGGATTTCTACAATGTAAAATGCCTCAGCTGTAAACTCCATTGCTGTTAAGTATCTCCAGATTTGATCAGAATGACGTTGCCAAAGGGTAAAGAAGCCAGAGTATTGCACTGGATGTCAACCATAAACAAAGAATTTGAGGGCGGGCATGGCCCTCTCTTATCTTTCAAGAAGCTACAGCTATACACAATGGTAAAATCTTTCAGCAGGCAACGACACAGGAACGTGGAACCTCAACTAGTGTATGGACTGCACTGAGATGCTACCTCCCTTAACTGATACACCGGGACTCCGAATGGAGCTGGCTCGACTCACAGCACCGGAGTCCAGGAATACGATGACCACCGTTATGTCGTCGTGGAAATGGCGGCGCACTCCCCTCTCAATCTTCTTCAAGTCTGAGTACCTCATCTCCCTCTTCTTTGCAGCTTCTTGCAATGCTGTTTTAACTAGTCTCCTGGCGCTCCCCTGAAGGTTCAGTAAAATGATGTCCACAGTATTAGTTTCACAGGCAATCAAGGGGATGATCTGTGGCAGGTCATATCTGATCTAAAGTGAAGTTAGGTGCGAAAGAACTCACATTGCGTGGATGATTCTTAACAATGTCAACTGCCTCTTGGTTGGAAAGATGCTCCCAGAGGCCATCTGATGCAAATATAATGAACTGATCCTGGTGATGCAACTCGTGCACTACTATGGATGGCTCAGCGCTTAAAATTGGTCGGCTGAAAGGCTCACGAAGTCTGAATTTTTGAACGAGTGGCTCCCTGTTATACTCTGCCTTTTTCAAATATACATCTCCGATTGACCTTGAGACCTGCAATGCGACAACATTTTGATATACATGTCAAGATCATGCTCATCGTAATGAAGCCATGAAAGGCAGAAAAACAAACTGCAGCAAACCTGTATCAGACCCTTCACACGCCATACATTATGCTTTAGAACTACAATATGCGGGTCATCAGGATGTAGAGACCTCAACTCCTGTCGCACCGATTCGATACATGTGTTATGCTCAACAGAGAGTTGAACAGCAAGAACATCCCCAGTAGCCCTGACAAGCTTCCCCAAAACGGCGCGGGAGTCACCAGCATTGGCAATGTAAAGAGTGCCATTACAGATGACACCAACAAGGCAACATGATCCAACAGCTGCAATCTGAGGTTTGTGGGGCCATTCTCTGCTAACCAATGAGAAAAAACCATCTTCGGTGGCCTGGAATGCCTTCCGAATGACATCACTTGACATACATTGATTCTCCGTAGCGAAACCTGCCAAACAAGTAAACATAACTTTTTCTGGTGTTGGTAGGAGCAGGGACAAAATTTCAACACAAAAACTAAATGCTGTGAACACAGCCACGAGTTGAGCATTAATTTTCCACCCTTTATGCATCCTTGATGGCGTTTTCTAAGAAAAGTAGGCTACAGCAGATACATCGACATACGGCTTTGATGGCTAAAAGAATACGGTTTTTTTTATCCTTCGTTTCACATTTTTCAATGAGCAAAAATCTAAACTTGAACATTATTCAAACTAAAGTACAACACAAAGTACTTACTCTTGAGATGATGGAAGAGATTATCTATGATGAACCTCGAAGTCTCATATCCACCATGACCATCATATACCCCAACAAAAGTGCCACATGGCCCTGACTCATTTAAGCTGAGACACCCAGACTCAAGCTGGCCTTGATCCTCCAGCAAATTATTCGCCTGAACTACGGCCATCGAAAACTCGCCATTGAAGTGTTGGCCTAAGTCCTTGTACCAAAGAAGGCCCTCTTGGTGACCACCGGAATCTGAACATCCACAATTATCATCTCTAGGCCGGAAACAGACCCTCAAAAAGTTAATCAACGCTGATAGCATCCCTCATCTCACCACAACAGCCCTCCAAATTATACACACCAGAGCACCAAAAAAGGAGACTCCAGCAAAAAAAACAATTTGGATAAGCTGAGGATCACTTCCCTCACTGTACTCTGATTCCCGTAGTCTAGTTTACTCGTTCATAAAACCAGAAGAGCACCGGACCCCACTATCCAAAAGAGTTCGCACCCAGCCCTTCAAGAGAAAGCGCGAAGTGAGAGATCCAGAAGACTCCAACACACCGACCCTGAAGAATAAAAAATACGTTAGAACTGAAGGCAATCACAGATCGAAGTGAAATACACACTGATTCGATAAGCATCAGCACTATCTTCAAGTCACAAATTCAAGTCAAACAGATCGCTCCCAAACAACCCCAGATAATTCCCCCTTATCCAGATCAAACCGGGAAACACGATAATACGTTCAATAAGCAATTCCTAATCAGCCGATTCAAATTCTCGAAAATCACTCCAAAAACCAATACGCCGAGAAAACCCCCAAATCCCCTTCAGAGCCAATACCGCGGAACAAAGATCTGCAAAATGAAAAGCCCTTCTTCAGATCTGCGTACCCCTAAAACCGAAAAAGGGTCCTCTTCTGTTGCTATCCCACACTCGTCTTTCCGGAAAGTAGAAGACGACGTTGAGGTATTTATAACATTAAGCGAAGGGCACCAAGATTTCCTTCTCCTCTTCTAGAAACCATCAAACGGAGAGAAAACGAACTTCATAAACGGAAAGCAAACTGGGGAGAAGGTCAACGGGAAAATCCAAACCCTCCTCCGGTCCCCTCCTCCAAATCAAATTCAAATTCAAACTCAAATTAAGGGATGGAACATTAAAATAAGTATAATAAATTATTTGATGATGACTTTACGTGTTTAAATCAAATGAATTAGAAAAATGGTCATATGTCATAAATTGTGTAAAAAAAAACCCACTCTATATGTAATTTTGTTGATTAAATGTGTAATAGAGAAATTATATTTATAATGGATTAATTCTATTTAATTCGGGGCCTACAAAATATATTCCACATTGATTAAAATAGAAGATATTTTTAAATAAAAAGATCATGTTAATTTTACATGAAACTTTTTTTTCAAAAGTAAAGAACGTAAAATCGTGAAAATTGAGTTTAATCTAATTCCATGAAAATGAAACAAATTGAACATTAGAAGAGTTTTTTTAAAAAAATTATTTAAATATATGCCTTTTCTTTATGAATATTTATAAGAAATATGTTTATAACGATTAATTTGAGTTAAATTTAAATTGAGTTATTTATGATAAATTATCGTCAATTGCAATTTAAATCATGATTAAATCATTCAAATCGTAAATGATTTTTTTGGACATTTAAAATCATACATTAAACATCACTATAAACACTATATACCCTAAATACTATACCCAAATTGATAAAAAATAAGATTTTAATATCATTAAATAAATAGTATATTAAAAAACTAATTCTTTTAAACAAACCAAATTCAACAAAAATGTCAAAAAAGCTGAATAATACCTGGAAAATAATTTAATATATTAATCCACGAAAATATCTGTACAGTGGAGGGTACGTGGTGCATTCAATGAACTTAGTTTCATTTCTAAAGCATTCATCTTGTACCCGTCTGACGTGTACCTAGAAACGTGACTTTTCTGGTAGGATAAAAAACTGTAATAAATTATTAAAGTAAACCACATAAAAAAAGTCAAAGCGCGTAGACTTATCTCAAGAGCAGGCACGGGTGCTGCGTCTCAAAGTCCGAAACACAATCACACCGGATAAGCTCGATGACTTATCAAAAAAAAAAAAAACATTTTTCAAAATATCATAATATATTATATTTAGATTTGATATATCTTGAAGACTAAACATATAGATTTAAAATTAAAATACGTTTGGTATGTTGGTTTTGATAAACATGTGGAATTTTTTAAACTCGCATAAAACATGTGTTTATGTATTATTCAAAACACATGTCTTTTAAAAATTGCATTCTAGGTGGATTTTGATAAGCAATCAAATTTATAAATATTTATTTTAAGATAAGCTATCAAATATAATATTATTTAAATATATATTCAAAATCTATATAACAAAAAATATTTATTTGAGTATAATAATTCAAATATATTATTAATTATATTATTCTAACAAACATACCATGAATTTTTTTAAAACCTTATAAGATATTTATCTAATAATTTGTTAATAAATTTTACTTCTAAACCCTTATATCAAACATATTTTTTTTCTTGATTTCAATAATCACAATATATATATGAAGCATGATATAAATTATATTAATTTTTATCTAATTATCAAATATATTATTGAAAGTTTGCCGCATATGGGCCTTTCGTTACAGCCCATTTATAAAATTGTGGCCCATCACGTAGGCTTTTTAGGCCCGTTTCAGAGATGCCGGAATTTGCCGTCAAAGGCTGAGTTCGTCGTTTTGATTCATTTTTCCATCAGTTTTCCCTCGGCAGTCCAGAGGATAATAGCTAGATTGGTTATGGGTTTCTGGTGATCGTATTTTTTTCAAACCGCTGTTGTGGAATTTTTTGGTTTCTGAGGGTTCCTACTAGAGCGTTAGGAATGGCATTCAGGAGTACACTCAAGGAATTTCGGAGATTCTGTACTATATACGGCGGACATTTTGAAGCCAACCAACGGTTGGATAATCGGAACCTGTTTCCAGTTTCGAAAAGATTTCCTTTTGACGTACGTAGTAGCAGATTCGAGGCTTCGCATGTTGTGAGATTCTATGCAGCGCCTTCTGAGGTGATTGGTCGAAGGCCAATGTTTTGGTTTTTAGCCCTATGTCGTTGGTTCTCGAGGGGGCTTCAATTTAAACTTTCGTTTTCTGATGACTGCTCTCTGTTTTTTTAACATCTGGTAGGCCACAGAGAAGAAGGAAGAAAAGGATAGTCGCTACCCTAAAATGAACGAACAAATCACATCTCCTTCAGTTCGGCTTGTCACCGATGAAGGTGTGTGTACAAGCAAATAAATTTTGATTTTTGATTTTGGATCACAAAAAATTCCATACCAGAAAGACCATTTTAGGATGCTTTTTTTCTTCATGGGTGTTAATTAGGATTTGCATTTTGGAGCCGCTGCCTTGTATTTGTTATTTCAACTTTGAGCTGTTTTTGTTTGTTGGAACTTCCAGGTCATTTTTTAATTTCAAGGTATGAAGCCCTATCCCGTGCAAGAAGCCTTAGGTTGGATTTGGTTATGGTAATTTTCGTTATCAAATTTTAAGTAATGCTGTTGAAACAGTATGTTTTCATGTAGATGGATGCTGGGTACATCGTTGTTTCATGTCCTTATGAATGTCTTCGCGTATGTTTTGATAGGTTGATGGCCAGGCAACGCCTCCTGTATGCAAAATTTTTGACTATAAAAAGGAGAAGTACGTACAACAAACAAAGGAAAAGGAACGTGCTAAAAAGAAGATGGTACCTCTTTTCATTCTTATGAACCTTGCCTTTTGTTTAATAAGCTTCCGATTGCCTTTGGTGTCAAGGATTTAGAGATAGAGTAGGCCGTTTCACCCCTTCTAGGTTTTTTTAATGAGATTTCCTGGTGCATCCTATCAACTGCGTGGTATGGTACGATGCATGTATTCGTATTCAAAAGTGGATTTTTTCTGGAGTCATTTTGTTAATCCTACTCCTGGATGTGATTCTCTGCCGTTGACTTGTGCTATTTATTTATTTTTCTTGCAGTCTGCTACACTCAAGAAAGGGTCTCCTAAAGAAATTCGATTTAGTGGTAAAATTGTAAGTTCCTGGGCTTTATCATTCCCATCTAATCATTCTTTTCTTGGATTGGAATCCAAATCATGGAGCACTTATGCGTACTCTGAATAAGTTTCTCTGGCTTCCACCTATGCACATTTCTTGTTTATGTTGTATAACCCCTCCACCTTCATCACATATACATTTCGAATCTAATACAATGGTGTAACATGAAGTTGGTTAGTTTGATCAAACATGCACCAAAATTTTATCTTGATTTAACTGATTCAATTTTAATTTTCAACCTTTTGACCCTTCAATCCCATGCTGGTCGTAGACTCAAAACGACTTACAAGTAAAAGCTGACATGGTTAGGAGACTCATGGAAAGTGGGCACCGAGTTAAGGTACTTTGTCGTTATTTAAATGTTGTGAGTTTCTTAAGTAAAGCAAGGTGCGCTGACAGTTTACTCCTGGTATTTTTGTTTTGGTTTTCAGTGTACTGCTATTGAGCCAACTGATACTGTGGACATGGAAACACTGCTATCCCGTTTCTCTGCCTTGGTGAGATTCTTCTAGTATTTTCTTCAGAAGTTGATAGTATTATGTGATATACATACATGAAATGGAAGGGTGTTTTTTGCATTATTGTAACATCTGTTGAACATCCATCTTGTTAGATTGATGATGTGGCCGTTGTTGAGAGTGGTCCGAGAGTTGAAAAGAAACAGGCATTCGTTGTCGTTAGACATGTCAAGTTTGGACCCTTGAAGAAGGGCTCCAGCAAGAAAGCTTCTAATGCCACTACACAGCATAAGGATTCCGATGAATTGACAGATGGAGATGATCAGGCTAATGAATCCGATGGAGATGAGGAAGTCCATGCAGTTTTTGGCATACCAGTTGACTCTCCTGCAGTTTCATCAGGTCCTTCATTAGTTCACCCCAACCCCAAGATAGAAAACAGGTATGCAAAACCTCCTCCAAAGCCCGAGATGGAAAACAGATATAGAGGCCTTCCTCCAAGGCCTGGGATGGAAAACAGATACGGAAAAGCCCCCTTGAATCTTGAGACAGAAAACAGATATCAGAATGTTTCTCCAAGGCATGGGATAGAGAATGGAAACGTGGGTGTTCCTCCTCCACAGTCAAATAGATATGCCAGAGTCCCTCCAAGGCCTGTGATTCCTACAAGTGCACACAACCATAGACATCAAGCTGATGTTCCCAACCATGAAGATGACCGCCCCCGCGGTGGCTTCTTCGATTCATCAAACAAAGGCTATGGCCCTTTTGGTACCCATCCTGCCTCTGGACAAAGCCCCTCACAGGTGACTAACAGATACAGGAAGAGTTAGTTAGCCTTCAGATTTCAGGGGTGTGAAGCTGTGCAGTTCTGAAAGCTTTTCAAGGAAACCAAGTGGAGATAACTGCTGCCAAGGCAGACACTCCAGACATCTCCAGCAGCCAGACCATGCAGAGAGATGTTAAATTAGTGTTCTTTTGATGTTCAATGGTTTCCTTTCGTGCAGGCTATAGAAATGAGAAGAGCCTGACACCACCCCGGTGCATTGTTTTTTTCCCTCTGGGTGTATTTGTTTGTACCCACAGACCAGATGCATAATTGACTGCTATACCAGGGATGCAATGGTAAGAAAGAGGGAGAATCCCTAGAGAATTACCGAAACACCCTTCCCCACATCATTGGATGTTGTTGCATAGGATTTGCGGGGGATTTGCGGGCACCGCCCCCTTTCCCGATATAGACAGCCAACGGAAGGCAAGCTGCGGCCCGTAATAAGTAAACATAATTAATAACCAAAAAGCACCTGTAGCATAAGTAATCATGATTACATGTGTGATTAATCATAATTGTGGGCCCTGGGCTTCACCTCACGTGGGCCGCGCGGTAGCCCTTGAGCAGTCCCAGTATAAAAAAACTGAATTATAAAAATACCGTAAAAATAGTTTAAAAAAATACGTCAGTAAAATAGCCCTTGACTCTTGAGCAGTCCCAGTAAATCGACATAACAAATTTATAACTAAAAATATATATATAACATATTTATTTTGTATCGTTTCATAATATAACATATTTTTTCATTATTCTTGATAGTTGTTTTTACATGTTTTACAATCCAATTTCTTCTTTATTTTTAATTATTTTTCAAAACTCAACAATTTATGGATTTGATAGTATACTAATCTCAGCCCAAGACTCGATTAAAGAATTAAATTTTGGTTTAAGATTCATGGATAAAATAAAAATTTGAAAATGATTTTCAAAAATTTAGTTAAAAATTTAAATAGAAAAATAAACACATATTAATTATTAATCTCCAATCCAAGAAAATATAAATATGAACAAAAAAGCATATTTCACATCGTTTTTCAACAATTATCAATTAATCAATCGAATTTAAAACAATAATTCCCCAATCGGAGACGTCATCCTCGCTTGGATTCATTACTATACTACGTTTATACCAATGGATAATATTTTTTTGAAAAAAAAAAATAATCATTTTCCAACATGTGATGTAATGCGACACGCTCTTCGGACACGGTGGCCCTTCCTCCATCCTAATCCGACCACGTGTCTCCTTTTGTAATTACGTCACCGTAATATTTATTTAAGATTCTTTATAATTAATTATGTCCAAATCCTTCATTCCGGATTCTCTGAATTAAATTTCCAGGAAAGAAACCCCCCCATTGTTGTCCCAACCCACATCTCCTTTCTTTTTCATTATTTTTGTTGGCATTAGTGGGATGGGGTCCAATTTGATCGAAATTTCAAAGTTAAGCGTGTTTGGATTAGACTCGTTAGAGTAGAAATATGAATAATGAGTTTTGAGTAGAGAATGAAGGCCACAAATTATATTGATGGGAAAAAAAATTAATGCTAGTAGTGGCATTTGCATTATTGAGTCAAAATGAGTGTATTTAAAGACAGGTTGAATTTATTTTTTAATTTAATTATAGATTTAAATTGAATTCTTGTTATATTAAATTGAATATTATTTATTATTTTTTAATTATATTTTAAAGGATCATGAAAAAATAGTATTTAATATATTGATAAATTTTATTTGATTATGAATTATTTATAATTATAGATGAAATAGTAAACTGAATAGAATTCCTATTTTTATATGATATCTTTTTGTTAGAATCAAATATTTTAAAAGCATAAGCATTAACTATATGAAAGACGAATAATATTATATAAGAAAAATGTGATATACTAAAAATGAATAATATCATATAATAAAAATATGAATCACAATAGCACAAAGGCCGAAAATGAACGAGGTCAACCGGGATTTTGGAATTGGCCCTAGAAATTAGGAATTTTGGAGGGGGTGGGTTAGTGTATAATTTGGTTTGATTTTAGGGTGTTTAATAGACTAATCGTGTTTAGTGAGTTAATTAGGTATGCTAGAGGAGGGTTTAGGGGCTATAACTGTAGTGCAAGGGAAAGTCGATTTCCTTTCCTGCAGGAAAACAGAGAAGTCAATGCGCCGGACACCGAAGCCTCTACTGGCGTGCAGTACGCGAGGTGGGTGATCGGAATCGGAACCGATTCTTAATGTGGCGGTGATTCAGAGGGATGGAGTCGTCGCCTTCACTGTGCATGCGCCGGAGGGAGAGAAAAGAACGGAGAGATAAAATAATGGAGTTACTGTGCAGTACGGGTAGGCATTCAAGTGTCAAGGGAACAGAGCTTCAAAGCTTGCTTTCTTAATGCGGTTACAGACGGGACAAAACTGGAGAAAAGGTTCGCAGTGGGTGCAGCAGCAGAGATGCCTGCACGGCAGCATGATGACGCACAATTTCCGAGACCCGCACATCCTGCAGTTCTTCGTTTTCTGCATCTCCAGCGCATCTGAGTCCTCCGCCTCTTCGTCTTCTGGGAAGGAGGGGCACCGTGACTCTGAGTCGCCGGCGCTGCCGCCTGCGAGCTTCGTCTGCTCGTCCATCAGAAGGACCATCGTGGCTTCGTTTTCCTTGGCGATTTCCCGCCACTTCTCCTTCTCGATTTCGACCCTTGTCGCGATTTCCTCTAGCTCCATCCTCCTCCTCCACGCCATCGCGATTTCGTCCTCTTTGGCTTCTATCAGGAGACGGATTCGGGGCTCGTGTTTCCGGAGCAGGGACTGGATTTGCTTCCACCGCTGCTCCTGCAGAGCCCGGCTCAGACTCTCGCTCTGAAACCAACAATTCATGAGGGGATGGATTGACCAGCGAGGAGTGGCAGTTGCTTACTAATGGATCGATCGTACCTGGGCATTGAACAAGGAATGGATCCCGGTTCTTTGACTCTGGAGATAACCAGAAACGGTGCTCTGAGGGAAGTGATCACAGCCCATGAACTGCAGACTCCCGCAATCACCGCTCCCCTGGAAAATCCCGATTCCCTGACTACCGCCCTCCATACCCAAATCCTGAGAACCAAGACTCGACGATTACACCATCTGCGCTTCTACCGCCATGGAAATCGAATCCTTCTAGTTCTCAGATCGAAGCAGAAGCAACAGCTGCACAGAGGAGACGAGAATCCACAGGCAGGCAATAGAGAGAAGAGGGAGGCCTATTTAAACTGTGAGAAAAAAATATATTTTTTAATTCATGGTAAAAAAAAATTAAAAAAATTAATGATGAAAAAAATATATGAAAAACGGTTAAAAGCTCTAGGGACATGCAATAAGTGATATGTGACAAATATCTTTTGAAAATGAATCACAAAATTATAAATGTATTTAAAAATAGAGTTAAATCAATTGAACATAAAATAAAAGATATCAAAATTGAAAGAAAACACACAATACATTATTAAAAATGATTTTATTAAAGGATAATAAACAATATAATGCATTGAATAAATTTTTTTATTATTTTTAAACTCAGAATTTTATTTTCTCACTTTTCATATGTTTTGTAAGATTATTAATTTCTTGAATGAAAAAAAAAGAAAAAGAAATTTAGAGTGTCGGGTCGGGTGAGGACCCGGGCCCATGCAAATATTTGAAGACAGGACTGGCCGGAAATTTACTACCAGTGGGGGCCGCGTACTGCGAGGCCGGCGGGGAAGTCTACCCACCCGCCGCTGTCGACCCACCCCTTCTCCTTTTCTAAACACCTAAGCACGTTTAACTCGAGCCTACTGGATTCGGTCAACTGCTTAATCGGTATTTTTTTGGAGGGTTTCAATGCGTATCTGTGCGCATTCTGGGTGTGCGGATTGGGATCTTTCGCATGGTGGTGTGGTGCCCAGCTAGCTACGCTATGCTTTGATCCATAGATTCATTATTTTATTTCATTTTTTTGGTTGTTGTTGCTGTTGAAGTGGTCCTCGATGATCGATTTCAACATGGAATAGTAAAGGTTACAGAGCGGGAGCGTGGGAGGCAGCCCCATTAATGGTGACAGAGAATATTAGGGCACACCCTCACCCCCAAATGTTGGATCCAGAAGCTGTCCTATCCCCTCACAGCTCATAGAGGTGTGTTGGAGGGATGGATTTCTGAGGTTAAAGCTTTATGAATCTGGCAATCTGTGCTTCTGATCCTGAGGCTTTATTCATACTGAATGTGGGGGGGGAGAGGGAGGGAGATGACTCTTAGATGCTGGAATCAATCTCCCTTCCATTAAAGGAAGGGTTAAGTGGAAGTGGGGTCTGCTGAATAATGGACACAGAGCAAGAGATCAGTGGAGGAGAAATCACATAAATGCTGGGGTTGCGGTCAAAGCTGGGAGCACAGAGGGATTGATTGATAGATAGATTACTTTAGTAGCAGAGTGACCACACACACTCTTTTCTCCAGTGCCCTTTGTCCAAACCTATGCAAGTTACTACTGCCACTCAGTAACTGTCCACAACCTGAGGCTATAATTCTCTCTATCTCTAACCCGAGATCTCTCCATGTGGGCACACTGTTACCCCCCACAGGACGTAGAAGTTTTTTTCATGATGCCAAGGCAATGTGAACTATTGACATTTCCTCTGCTAAGGGAGGTGTAGATCCGGGGCTCCCAACTCCACTGATGGTGGAAAAAGACATTAATCTGTGAGAAAAAAAGGAGGGTTAGGTGTTGAGATGATGATGCACGAATGGCCGTGGCTGGGAAAGGAATCTCAGGGCACATGGATCCATCATTCATATGTCCAAGACAAAAGAGCACAGCGAGTGGTTGAATCCCATGTCCAATCCTCATCAAACCGACACGGGCTTCCAGTTCAAACCAAAGATCATGGTTAAGAGAAACTGTTCAAATGCTTGAAAGAACAAGCTCATATGTATCATGGCGAAGTTCCTCAAGAATCTTTTATGGGAAAGCATCATTTGCCGTCCAGTGTGGGTCTCAGGCGACATAACACGTGCGATGAGAAGGGAATCCATTACCGATTTTCATGTGGCTCGTTCAGAAACTGATGAGTATGGTCGCGAGCTCCACCAAGACTGCATGTGCAGCTGACTCAAGACAATGTTGGAAGATATAGCACTTAGTTGCGATCATCTGTCGTTGCCTGAAGTGCTATGGGGACGTTGTACTCCTGAAGGACAACACCAGTTGAGTCTCTTGAAGCGCTCAACACCAGTTGCCTTACTGGAGAGCAAACGGGTACGAACTTGTGATGAGCGACGCCTACCAAGTACATACAAAGATGTATGTTAGGATCCTTGGGTTCATGTTTTTACCAAATTCGCAATGTGCATAGAAAAAAAAAACTTGTAACCTGGTACAACAGCATGTAAAATGTGGGATTGATTCCAACCCTGCTAGTCTACTGTACTTTAATGAATGAACACCAGGCATTCTCTGATAGCATCATTGCAAACTAAACAAGAGAACATACAAAATGCGTACATCATGATCTCCCCACTTACAAAAAAAGGAAGAATTATTGAGAAACTGCATTCGCAAAAGCATCGAAGAAAGTGCTGAGCATGGACTGGGCCTGTTGTTTTGTCTTATTCGGTTCCCGGCTACAGAGCGGCAACAATTCAGGAATAAACATACCTTCAATTAAAACATTTGCTCCAGTATATAAGAACTTTTAAAGTGCCATTGATTTGCAAGACCCTGTTTGACAACAGAGGAGAAGTAAGAAATACTGTAGATGAAGATTTCCATCGTCTTTTGGCATTGAATCCATTTATATATAAAAAGAGTTTGATGTTTTTGTTTTTTTGGCAGAAAGAGAGGAAAGAAGAGGGCACCTCTCCTCCTAGTAGGAAGGGTAACATTGGGGGATGGAGAATCCAGGAGTCCTTTAAGACTGGAACTCTGACGACCAGAACACTGAACAATGTCGAAACCACAATCCCCTGTCTCCTGATCATGAAATGCTGCAGCATCTGAACCATGCCGGAGGCAATATAGTGGATCGTTACTTTGCATGTTACAGGGATTCATCATGTATGTGCCTGGAACATTAGTAGGATCAGCAATGTTTTCATATAAATCTACACCCTTGCTTTGGTTCTGGTATGCAAAAGAACCAACTTCACCCTCAATTCTTCCTCTAATATCAACAAGCAAACACTTAAGCCGAGCAACTTCAGCCTCCAACAGAGTTTGGCTTTGCAGCCTCTTCATAAGTTGCTGGTTTATAGCTCTCAATTTAACAACTTCATCCTCCAAAGAAGCACTTCTAGCCTTCTTCTTTTCTCTATACTTACGTACAGCTTCCCGGTTACCTAAAGGCTTTTTCTTGGACTTTTTATCCACTAACTCTGCAGTTTCATCGCTAGGCGCTTGGGGTTCAGCATGGGAGGGCATTATTTGAGTGTGGACATGAATACAAGTATGAGTGTGGGATTTATCTGGCCCAAATGGATTGCAAGCATGAGCATGAGTGCAAGCTTGTGTTCGACCAAGGACGTCGGTGTAAGCCTCCGTTCGGCCAAGAGCATCATTGCAGGCTTGAGTCCTGTCTACAAACTCATCCATGTCCAAAGAACAAGTGCTTTCAAAGTTAGGTACATCCAAGCAGGAAAACATTTGATCATCTGCGAAATCAACCTCCCAGTCGTCCATTTATTTCTACGAGCAACCAAAGCAAAGCGAATTAATATTTCAGAATGGAAATAAAAGGCAACTAAACCATTCACAACGACCGCAAAACAAGAAGACATATAGCATAGGAGGGACATTCTTACCCCAAAACAAAATCCAGAAACCGGAATACACCTCACTAAATACCGAAATCTATGAAACCCAATTGCAGGATGATGACTTGGAAGCAATAAAGCGAAACTCACAAAGGAATTATGCGTCTGGAAATAAGTAATGAAGCTGGTTTCTCAGAGAAAAACCAATTTTGAAGTAGAAAACGACAAACCCTACAAGATGCTTAAAGCATTTACACATCTGGCCAATTGACCAAACAAACCCCCTCACCCCTCCCCGCTGACGAGAGCACAATTATTGAAGATGGTCGCTTTCTGCACTAAAGGCTTCAGGCGGGGAGTTCTGCGAATTTTGACGGCGTGGACTGCTGTGGGCGTAAATATATTCGGCCCATTTATCTTATTGGGCTCGTTAAGTCGCCTATTTGCTACAAACGGTAAGTACGGGTGCGTTATCGGTACGGATAGGGATGTGAATACACGACGACGATAAATTTACAAATATACTATTAGGATATATTTATATCAAATTAGGCGTGCTTTAAATTTTAAAGAATCAATTTATTTTTTATTTAAAAATTAGGAAATTTTTTTAAAAATGTAATCACCATCTTCTATTCCTGAGCAAGTAGTCTTGCCCCGGCAGAGGGCTACAGCGGCCGGAACTGGCGACCGACGCCAAATCGTCGTTCACATCGAGCAACGCAAGGCTGAGATACGATTCAGCGCATGATTCCGGGTAAACTTCATCATCAAATTCACTCCCATTTCCTTCGTCTGCAACCCCCCACCGTTTATTTGTGCTGCGGCTTCTTCTTCCCATTCCTCTCCTTTAAGCACACTGAGCACCTGCAGTGAAGGGATCAACGCTCTTAGACTGGGAGTACGCGGCCATGGGAAAGCTCTTCTTTTGATTACCTGTTGCATGTTGGGTCGAAGCCTTGCAGCTTGAGTGAGGCAGAGAGACGCAGCAAGCGCCAGTCTGTGCATTTGTACTTTGTCTACGTCTGTTTTGAGATTTGGATCTAATAAGCTGCTGTAATCTCTGGTTTCCAGTCGTGGCTTTGCCTGAAAACAGAAATCATGGAGGGAGATTCCATGAAGAAGCCAACTCTAGTGAAGCAGATTTAGTGAATAGTCGTCATGTTCTTACCCAGATGGCTAAGCTCTCTGTCTCGGGATCAATAGCTTTCCTCCCGGAGAGCAGTTCCAGGAGGACAACTCCAAAGGCGTACACATCCACTTTGTCACTAACTCTACCATATAGAAAATATTCCGGGGCCAGATACCCGAATGTGCCTACTGCATCTCTATCCAACAAGAAATCCCCAGTCAGAGGTCGCCATGTTGCCAATCCAAAGTCAGATAACTACGGAGTGAAGTTCAGAAAATCAGTTCATGATCAGGGAGGGATGCAGGGAGAGCTTGATGAGGAGTTAGTTATGTACCTGAGGCTTTAGTTCATCAGTAAGCATAATATTTGAAGGCTTGACATCTCTGTGAATAACAGGGCGAGGGCATTTGCTGTGTAAGTAGGCCAGCGCCTCAGCAACTCCTACTGCTATTTCAAATCTTGATTCCCATGGAAGTATTGTGTTACGCTTTCTGCTGCCTGGTTTTCCACAAGGGGTTCAAATTAGATCAATATAGAGAAAGAAAGAGCTAATGGAATGAGAAGCTTTGTTGTTGTCATGTACCATGTAGGTTCTCTTCAAGGCTTCCTCTCGGCATGAAGTCATAAACGGAGAGGAGATTGTTGCCTTCTGCACAGATTCCGATCAACGGTGCAATTCTGTCGTGGTCCAACGTTGTCATGATGTCCAACTCCCTGATGAAGTCCTTCCTGGTTCCTTTTGATTGTGCAAGGGCCTTCACTGCAACTTGCTTGCCGTCCGGGAGAGTTCCCTTGTACACAGAACTGCAGCCTCCTTTTCCAATAAGATTTCCTGGTGCAGTACAGGAACTCAAATGTCAATAGACTTCGATACAGAGATCTGCTTCATTGTTGAAAAAGCTGTTTCAACTTGTTACCTGAGGAGAAGTCACTAGTCCAAACTTTAAGGGCCTCATAGTTGAACAATCTGCAGATTAATGGATTTCTTGCGAGTATATCCTCCATCTCTTTCGGCAACAATGCTGCATTCTGACTTCCATTTTCAGGGGCATCCTCAAGACTCATGGGAGAGTTGGATCCAGAAATGTCAGAAGCAGTTCTATGGGGCAAGTTCATCACCCATTGCACAACCGACATTTTTCTTGCATCTATTGCTACTGGATTCGTTGAGTTGAATATCTGTAGAGGCCATCCAGGCCTCTGTTTCAAAAAATCATCCCCAGGAAGATAAGTAAAACTAAGAGAGGCTTTATGTTGCCTCATGACAGGACTGTTATCATCTTCTTTTGAGCTGAACTTTGAAACGTTTGCAGTAAAACTCAACCGGCTACCTTCTGATACATCAGTTTCAGTATTTTCTTGATGACTAGAATTCATCCCAAGGCTCTCTTTTGTGTGAAAACTTGGCTTTGGATCAGACACAAAACCTGTGATCATTAATATGATATCTTTTTACATTAAGAAAGAAGAAATTATGCTGGAATCAGGGAGGATATCTGACCTGGAACTGGTGAACTGAAACCCCTGTGAAAGAAAACTCTCCCATTGGAAACAGCGGTAACTTCAGTATCAGGAGACAGGATCTTTGAGCAATACTTGGCAACACAAGTGCACCCTCTGAAGCTAAATCAATCAAAAAATACTTCTGAATATCAGACTGATTCAAGCATTTTATGAAAAAAATCAGCATGGCTGAAATCTAACAATTCATGTATCCACTTGCCTACCTCAGTGCACTGTGCTTGCATATCCCAACTACAAGAATGGATGCCCTGTGTTTCTTAGCCTCCCTAGCAAAGACTTTTCTTCTGGAAAGCCCTCCAAAAACGTGAACACTGAGGGTAACCTGCACATCCAAAAACGAAGATCAGATAAGCATCATGATGGAAGCGAGTTGAATGTTAGTACATGATCATCACCAAAGTTCAATAACTAGAAGAAGGGAACCTGCTTTTTGCTGCATAGGCCTTTGTAGTCTTCCAAAAATCCATTCAACAAAGTTTTGTCTTTCGGGATCCTAGCTGTAAAACCCAGTATTCCAAGAATCATAAAGGCCACCAAAACAAGGAAGACGAGAAAAGAAAAGGAACAAGTGCTTCATTACACCCACGCAAAAGTTACCAGGATTTCTGCATACGTGAATTGCAACCACGGAATCTCCAGGATCAGCTACTTTCACCAGTGCCCAATCAAGTAACTCCTTCGCATGAAAATCCAACCGTATTCCCACTATCACTTTCTTATTCCTCAAAACCACCTTTTCTACTGTCATTCCACCCCAGCAGTGAAACAAAGTCTATGGACAACCGAAGACTATACAAAATCCCTACAAACCTCTGACACCCATCATCTCTTTTCAATGTACAACGCCTGGTAATCGCTAAAATGGGTGCTGGTATTGCTTCCAAAAAAATAAAAGTCAGCGAAAACTCAATCCCATAATCAAGCTCTAAACAAACAGCTCACAAAACAAAGGGAGACGACGCCAACAGACTCCCCCTGCTAATACAAACTCTTCTCGAATGTTCAACTCCACCAGAAAACCAACCAAATCAATACCCACCAATCAAGATAATCGTGGGTCGCGCCTACCCAAAAGAAAAAAAAATTCTAAAACAATAAAGTTCAATCTTTCCGCATTTGACTCCCGAGACACAAAAAAAGAAATCAGCACTCGGAAAACGAAACGGGTAAAAAGAGAAGAAATCTGCAGATTTGTAGCCGTTAACTCAAAATTGGAGACGGACGCCACGTCACACAACGGCCATACAAAAAGAGCGGGTTGACAGTTGACGTAACGGCGGAGGTAACGGCGTTTGCCGGCCCTTTCTTTATTCCCGGTAGTCCCGCCCCCAGTCAAACCGGGCGGGCCGCGCGCGGAAACTAGACTAGTTTAGGGCTTAGGCCCAATGACGTGTGAATAAATAAATAATAAAGAATGTCGAGTAATACCCAATAATTAATTAACAGAGCAATGACGTGATTAAAAGGGAATTTCATTTTAAATAACTCATTTGATTAAATATTTTCATTATACTGATTATTTATTCGAATTAAATCGATAAAAGGGATAATATATAATTAAAGAATTGTCCAATTCAATTTACGGGTGCAGCCGCCTTAATTGTCTTTAATGGCGGTTATAGCTCATAGAGTGACTTTGGTGATGTCTATCACAATTGTCAACTGTGTGGTGGTACACGTGTTTAGTTGGAGGCGGTGTAATTTTAATTGTCGAATTAATATAAATAACTGATTCATTATATATTTAATTACCGAATTAAATATATAATCACAACTGTAACTGATGGTAGGGCAAACATCACCAAGGACACTAAGTTTCTAACAGGAGAAATATCTTAGATAAATATCACATCAATTATAAATTGAATATAAATATAATTTATATAAATATATATTTTCTAATTTTACATAATGTATTTTTTTCGAGAAGTAAAAACATAAAAGTATAAAAATTGGATGGTCGAAACAAACAATATCATAAAAAAGAAGATGAATTGTGATGGTTAATAAAATAATATTTTACAATTAACTTTATATATAATATTATTGAAATCGGTAAATAATTGGATTTTAGTAATATTACATATCAACATTGGATTTTTTTTAAAATAATAAGAGTAATATTACACTTTATAATCAATAGATAGACTTGTATTTCATAATAAATGAATTTTTAAATAATAAAATTAAGTGAATATCTAGTTCATATTATTAAATATTAATAGTTAATAGTTGTGCAATTAATAAATATTATTTAACATAGAATAAAATTTCACATCCTATCAAGTCATTAAAAATCTCTAATACAAATATGTAATTAACATAATTATTAATATTATTATTAAAAACACAATCCATTGATTTATGCGTATTGAATTATGAATATCTGGAGTAAATATAAATTTTAATATATATTTGATGAAATAAATAAAACAATATATATTTATAGTAAAATACGGTTATATTTATAGAATTTCGGAAGCAGATTTGGGAACTTGGGCTCAGGGTTAAGGCCCTGTAGAATTTGGAAGCATTGGCCCATGTTTAAAAGCCCATCGGGGATTCCGAAGCACGCGCCGTTACTGGACCGGCATTGGCACCTACCCATTGGTTTGGAAAACAACGAGATAATAAAAAATTAACAATTATGTTAGTTTTGGGTAAGTAATCCAAGTGGCATTGGGGCGGAAATATGATATGTCACATTGCTTATAAAAATAAATATACATGTTTAAACAAATGAACCATCCAAATTTTATATAAGATTATTTTCTTAAAAAAAGAAAAAGTATGATTTAGTATACAAAACGAACAATATGATATGAAAATATTATATATTATGATACTTAATATCCGTATAAAATTAATATCATTTAAATTCAGATAAATAATGAAAAAAATGTTTATTTATGATAATATATTTGATATATGAATTGTGATTGTTTAAAATTACATTTAATACAAGTGTTAAACTTACATGGATTTAGAAAAAAAAAAACACCAGTATTTGTCAATGATAAACTATAATCGGTTTGAATCTGAACCATCAGTATGGTTCATGTGAGTGTGTGGGAAACATTCTAGATTTTTAGAATTATTTCTATATATTCTTAACAAATGTTATAAACGCTTAAAAAATCTTTTTAAAAAATGATGCCTTTCGCAAGCTCATGTAGGTGTCTTACAATTAATCTATATTTTTCAGAAATAGCATTTGTTTAATTTCTTAATTAAGTATTTATTTTTCATTTTTAAAATCATGATTTGAACTGAAATTGAACGTTTTCGATTGCAATTTTGAAGTGAAACGATACTGTTTGGTTTTAGTTTCAGTTTGATTCAAGATTTAAAAATCTGTTTTCAAATTGAAATTGGAACCGAAGTCGACAATGAACAATAGTTTATAAATCTACGGTTTAAAAAAACTATTTAATTGCAAATCGAAACAGATCAATTCGAAATCGGTCGCAACTCTAATCAAAATTAACATAAAAAACGTACTTTGATTCCTAAACCCATGGAGTGTGTTTGGTAGGTGTATAAAGAAGGATAATTAAATGAGAAGAAAAAAATAAGATGTTTGGTATGTAAGATAAATTATAATTAAGATAATTTATATCATGAATATGAGATAAAATTATATTGTCATATAATACTTCATTATATATATTCTCTTATACTTAATATAATTTATCCATGTACCAAACATACTCATGTGATTTAAACTTCTAAAACTATCTATTAAAGGTATCCTTAAAAATGGTCGTTTTTCTTGTATCACAACAACACGCATTTTGTAAATGGAGATACGTGTTTCGGCGCAAAGGAAAGGACCCATGTGAATAAAACCCTAATGATTAAGATACGATAAGGCGTGAAGAAAGATGGATCTCTGCGTGGTGCTATTTTGTGTACGGCGATTAGGGGAAAGAAAGAGATCATGTGATGCTGGTCCGAACCTCCACATTTGTCTTATTACTTACTGGTAATGACAAGGAATGGGGAACGTGAAGCAATCTCTCTCTCCCTGGAACGTGCACCACATGCCACGCCTTGTCCTCCTCATCCCCTCCTCCCCCTTCTAGAATCCTCTCCTTTTCGCCATCCTCCTCCGCAGTTGAATTCGCCACTCGTCTGAGATGGGGCCGTCCGGCAACTACCCAACTTGATGGAATCGCCGGATGCCGAGACTCTGAAATGGGATTTTTGGGTTTGCTGTGATGCGGTGAGAGAGTGGTGGGAGGGGATGGATCAGGGCGTACTCCGCCTACCTTATTCATACCTACTGCGTTTCAAGGTCACCAGTATTCAATTCCCTTTTCACCTAAATTTCTCTCTGTGTCCCTCTGTCGCCACCCGGAGTTCATTATATATTGTTTCTTGAGGGACTCCCTCTGGAGCTTCTTTCTACCAAATCGCGTCTAGAAGCATTAACGCCCACCTCCAACCTTCAGTCAAAAGCCGGGTTTTTTCTCTTTACGCCACCAAAAAATTGTTTTTTTTAGGGGTTTGATTTGGGTGTCAGATTGGAGTTGCAGGGTTAGGTGTTTGTTATAATGGGAGATCTCCTTGTTGCGAGAAGGCTCATACGAACAAAGGGGCGTGGACTAAGGAGGAAGACGATCGGTTAATTGCTTATATACGCGCCCACGGCGAAGGGTGCTGGCGATCGTTGCCGAAAGCGGCGGGCCTTCTGCGATGTGGGAAAAGTTGCAGGCTGCGATGGATTAATTACCTGCGGCCGGATTTGAAGAGGGGCAATTTTACGGAGGAGGAAGATGAGGTCATCATCAAGCTTCACAGCCTGTTGGGTAACAAGTGAGTGAGTGAATGAATGAATGATTCCTGCGTTTGATGAATTGGGGCTTTGAGATTCATGGGGTTTTTTTCTCCTCCGGGGGTTTTGTTTTCAGGTGGTCGTTAATTGCAGGGAGATTGCCCGGGAGAACAGACAATGAGATAAAGAACTACTGGAATACGCATATCAGGAGAAAGCTTCTGAGCAGGGGAATCGATCCCACAACTCACCGCCCCATCAACGACCCACCGTCACCGGCGAAGTTATCTGAATCCAGGAGGAGCTTTTTCACCGACGGGAAAGAACCGGAAGAACAAAGCTCGAAGATCCCAACCACTGAAAAGTACCCCGACTTAAACCTGGAGTTGAGAATAAGCCCACCCCATTCCCACGATTCAGAGCAGAAAGACGAGAACCCAAGGAGCAGAGATGACAACACTGCGGCGTGCTTCACCTGCAGCCTCGGGATCCGAAACAGCAGAGATTGCAGCTGCAGGAAACCTGTTGTTGGTGGGTCAGCAGCAGCAGCAAGCTCACTTCTTCTGGGATTCAAAACCAGAGCTCTGGATCTCAGAGGCCTGGAGATGAAGTGATTAACCGTCATGTGGATGCAGCAGCTAATTTTGGCATAAGTTCCAAGTACCCATGGTTCTGTTTGCTCTGAAGTAACTCTCCTGCATTGATTGCAATGACCCGCCATCACTTGAGTATCCATGTTATTGCACTATAAGGACAAAGGTGTTTGGTAAAATGTCCCAACCGCTACATCATTTTCGTTTTCCTTTAAATCTCCAAACTCAACCAACTCCCTTCTTCCCTCATGCGTTAATTCATGCATGATACGTGGGCCCCCGTACACAACTAACCCGACCCAAATTATTTAGTCGGATCCTATTTGAATTCGTGGATATTCTATTTATATTTATTTAAAAATTTATCCGATTTCATGTGTATAGATTTGATATTCTATACATTTTTAATTGGTTTATAATGTATAAAAATATATTATTTATTAAATTATATGCAACAAATTTTAGAAAAAATTTGAAAAGTGTTTTAATTCGAATTAAAAATAGAAAAAATCCAACCTTAAGCAAGGGGCCCACAGGTCTACCGTCCATAAAGATGAATGGCGTCTGGGTACCATCCTGCAACATCATTCCAACCACCACGGCAACTCACTGCCCGTACTGATGCTCATATTCATAACGGATTTTTCCTTATTCATGGGCCCCGCCCTTTCCCCCAGGGTAACTGTAGAGCTTATATTATAATTTTATATTTCTTCCTATGTTAAATTAATAATAATGATAATATATTCTTTAATATCAATGATGAATTAGCTAACATTACATATTTGAACACTAGTTTTACATCTATCAAGCATAATGCATAAAACCCTCAATGAACAATGAATTATAATTGACTAAAAATTGATTTCTTAGTTAGGAGTTTTGTGAGGATATCATGTTAATTACGAACGTGAGAGTGGATGTATTTAAATAACAGGGTCTTTCTAATCTTATACGAGACATTTTCTACGGAAAATGATAACATAAAATTATAAGATTTGGGTGTTCGAAACATATGATATCGTGCAAAATAAATGTGGTTTAATATGGATGAACATGTTGAAATCTAAGTGATTGCACTGGACAATTTGATGCCCGGTTCGCTTGTTGGGTTTGGCAATTAAAAATCTTAATACAAAGTTGTGGTATAGTGCAAGTGAATGTAGCTCAAGTAGTTGCCAACTTGGCAACAAGTCAGAAGTAGATAGGCTCGATAGAGTGTCACAACTTCAACCTTACTTTTGCACTAGTTGTAGTAGAGGGTGCGCCATGAATAAATTGCACGTTTGACTATGTTTTTGTACTTATATGCCATGTCGGTAGCATCATTTTCAAAAATTACCATAATGGGTTTCTTTACCATATAGTAAGATAACAAATTAATATTTAAAATGACTATTTTTTGAAATCGTGCATAATTCATTTTGTACTTATATTTATAAGTTTTTTCTCATTACCAAGATTACGGATGTAATCTGATCATTTAGAAAAGTGTTCACTGTCACATTCTCTCTCACATACTTAGTCATAAAAAAATACATATAACATGATCATTATTTTCACAGAATATATAACACATGGCCAAATTTATATTTCATACAATGTAATTTCTAGTTGTTAAAGGGCAAGGCACGTTGGAGTGGGCCCGGAACCGGATAAGGAGGGTAGCGGGGTTGGTGCGGGGTCGCCTCCGGCCCCGACCGATATTTAATTTGAACCAATCCGGTGGATCCACGTCTTCTGACACTTGACATAAATAAATTTGAATCGTCCACCAACCATAATAAATATCTCTGGGTTCGTGTCTCTTCCCTTTCTCCAATCATAAGATAATGGTATTAAAAATTGTTTTAAATGTTGAAAAATAATGATGAACCGGTTCAGGGCAATTCAATCACGATTTATAGTTCAAAACTGTTTAATCAATTTGGGTTTTTTTAAATATTGATATTTCGAAATGGCGTATATAAACAGATCGAATCAGTGAACGCTGATGCAGCCCATGTTGTGGGCCTAAATTTGGAGGCCCAATATCCATGGCGGTGAACGACCAGTCGAGCTTCGCCATCGACACTGGCCCTCGTGAATCCCGCGCGCATGCCCTAATCAAGGAAATCCGTCGACAGGATCTGCAGTCCGAATCCCCCGCGAAGCTGTGCGATGAACATCCTTGCGTCCGATGCGTTACCGGCTTCACGCACAGGATCGGAGTGTCCGCCTGAGGCGTGACCGTGGTTTCGACGCGGTGGAAGTGTTTCCGAGCGGTCGCCCGCGGCTGTTCCTTGAGAAACATCATATTGCTCTCGAATTTCGTCGACGGAAGATCCGCGTCGATCCAATTGTCTCTCAAGCATCTAACGGATCCTCTGTTTCCGGATGCTGCGATTTTCCTTGGCTTCCGCAAGCAGGTCGGAGATCACGCGTTTTGGAAGCATTTCGGAGATGCTTTTGCTGAAACCACTATCGTCTTGATGGATCCGATGTTTCCCCTACAGATTTTCTATAGATCGATCGAATTCACCCGGATCGTATTCGGTTCGGATTCGATCACCATGTCGACGCGCTTAATCATGGTACACGCGGCAACAACAAAAAAAAAATAGCCGAAGTTCCATTCATCTTTATTTTATTTATCACATATTAATACAAAAAATTAAAAATTTAATTTTTCTACATAGTTTGACTATATTTCTAAATCAATCAGGAGCTCATTTGGTATACAATAGTATATATGAGATTTAGGTGGATTTGTTCATCATATAAAAAAAAAAATGCAATCATAGAGAAAATCAAATCTTATTATATGTATCAAAGGGGTCCTAGGTGGATTTATAGGGCTTTAAAAGGCCCAATTTTAGCATATTATGGTTTCATGATTTTTAGACCCAATTAGGTTTCATGATTTTTTTTCAATATAATTATCCCCAAATATAAACATATAGTTAGTGCACTAAGATACTTTCCCCACCTTAATTAAAAAGTAACGATGATTAAAGTTTTCTCATCCAACTCAACCAGTAGGCATCAAGTTAGGCAAATCTTGGTGTCATAACCTTTATTATTACACTTAAAATGCGCTTATGGCATCAAAAATCAAGTTAGGCAAATCTTGGTTAGTCTCTATTGACATAATTGATTGTTATTATTTAACATATCAGACATGTTTGGTTTTTAAAGTTTGACATATGAAATAAAATTAGTTTCTAATATTTTTCGATAACTCGAAATCGAACCATATCCTATTTTAGAACATACCTTAATAACGACTATCCTAATTATTTCATTTTTGTGTATGGAGTTACTTAATTTAATATAAATAGCAGCATCCATCCCAAAATAATTCCACAATTATGAGAGCCAAAAATGGTCGCTTCTATAAGGGAAATCCCATAACAACCAAAATGTTGCTTTAATTTTACCATATTTATATTTATTTAGTCTTAGGACTTATTATATAAATAGAATTTTTTAAAATAATTTTATTTAATTTTTAAAAGTTATAATATTTAATTGTCTTGTACTTGGGGTACCTAAATTTTTTATTTTTGATTTATAATTCAATTTAAAGTCTGAAATTTAGATGGATATAAAGAAATCGAATTCTATTAAAAATATATATATTTTAAAGTCCTAAATTTCAGAAGAATCATGTAGGAAACCAAAATTTAGTGAAATTAAAATAAAATAGTTAAAAAAAACTTGTAAATAAACGGGTCGGGTTGGCTACCGGTAATCTACTGGCCCACACCGTTTCTAATTATAGCAAGTGATTCAGCGAGAAGGGAATGTATACAACAAGAAGTGACAAAACATTTGTTATTACATGCTTCATGCAGTGCCCCAAATGCTTTTGGTAACGGCCACTGAATGCATTTACAGCATCATTAAAAGCCACCCAGACAAAAAGATCGCATGCACAGAAGCGTGAAATGGTTGGGGTGATGAACCAAACCAGCAACGCCACTGTGTTTTTCTGATGCAGAAAACCTAACACACTCACTGCTCTCACTAAAAGAAAGCAACCTGCCTAATGCTTCATAATTGTAGTATGTGGGTTGTCGAGTTAGCAGCCTTCCCATCGTGTTCATGGTTGAGTTAGATTCGTAATCAATGATTTGGAAAGATGGACAAAAGAAAATTATCTGTGTCTGTGTCCTTGTGCTGTTGTTTTGTGGATATGTTTGGAGTGCAAATCTGGTGTTGTTTATGTGGTTACCAACAATAGATATCTATACAGGTGTGTTGCATTTTCCTTGAATCGAAAACTGGCCCGCAGGTTCTGGGATTTCCAGATGCTACCACATTTTGCACTGCTTTTTAAACAGGCATACTGGTGGACAAACCCCCTGTTGTTTTTGTCTGGTTCAAGTGCTAGTGTGTGAAATGAGTGGATATGGTTATGTTGAAGGAGGGGCTAGCACTGAGTCTTCTCCTGAAAAGGTTGCTCAGAAACTCCATGAAGCTTCTTCATCATCATGGCTTCTTAGAGAGCAGCAGCAGGATTCATTTGATAGGAATAATCAACTTCAGTTGCAGTTTGATGCTGAAACACGCACCAGAATCAATGGTTTTGGTGTTGCTCATCCTCATTCATCTTCATCAGGTTTCAGAAACCTGTATCTTGGACCTGATTCTTTGCCTCCTTCAGACAGTCTGTTTGGCGATGTTGCCATGGAGGACATGAAAGGGAAATCTTTCCCTTTGCTGTTTCCTTCCTCGAGTGGAGCGTTGTGGATTGGAGAAACAGGTCCTCGGGAACATAATCATCGGAGATTTAACAGTGATTTCTCTTATGGGTAAGCTGACACCTTCATCTGTCACAAATGCTACAATAAAACTCAATCCTCTTCATGTTCAGCAGGTACTTTCCTGAACTGCAAGCTTTATCAGAGAACCAAATTACAAGTACCTGTCAGTTTGATAGGAGTTTTGTTGATGGAGAGAGTTCATTGCTGAAGAGGGATTCATATCAGGGAGAGGAATGGGCTCCAGGGAGGCATGGTGAAGACCTCACCGCTTTTTATATGAACTCTGAGAATCCACACAACTTCCTTGGGAATTCTCTGAAGGGGAAAGAAGATGAGATGAAGATAAATGGACGTAGCTTCAGTGAAAATGATGAAACTAGCGGCAGTGAAAGCACCATGAAAATAAGTGAAGGGGTAAGAAGGAATGGTACGAGGGGCATGGCTTCTAAGGGTAAGCATCGCCATAGTTTATCAGTAGATGGAAGCCAGAGAAATGCATATTTTGGTGCAGAGTCTCCCCAAATGGCTCTACCTCAAGGGATGCTGTTCAGGCAGGGTGCAGCTGCAAACACAGTAGAGGCAAGTGGGAGGTCAACTGAGACAGAATCAAGTGATTCCAAGAGGGCTACTAGGTATCAACTTCATGCTCTGTTTTCTTAATCCATAAAGAAAGAATGATGAATAGTTATTCCTGACCTGTGATGCAGAATCATGGCGAACCGGCAATCGGCTGCTCGATCAAAAGAGCGAAAGATGCGATACATGGCTGATTTGGAAAGCAAGGTTCGTGCACTACAAGCTGAAGCAACATCATTGTGCGCTCAACTTACTGTGCTTCAGGTGAGGGAGTTGAGCTGAGCAACCCTTTTGTAAGTTCAAGAAGGGAATACTTCAGAGATGAACTTTCTTTCATCTGTTGTTTTCTTCTTTTTTCAGAGAGAAACAATTGAATTGTCAAACCATAACAATGAGCTCAAGTACCGGTTGCAGGCCATGCAGCAACATGCTCAACTCCAGGATGGTATGGATTTCCAATGCTTCAGTTTTCAAGTTACTGCGCTAAATAAGAATGTAATGCTTCTATGGCAGCGCTTCACAGTGCACTGTCGACAGAAGTGCAACGACTGAAGTTGGAGACAATGGAGGTAACTCGAGAGAGCTCGGAGTTCCACCTGGTTATGATGAGCCTCCAGGCATCCCCTGTGCGAGAAGAACGTCAACCAAGTGAATTGAACATTGATCAGGAGCATCAGAACGATGAATATCAGCAGTCTCAAGTGTCCAAAGGAAGTGCATCAGCGACCAATGATCCAAAATGATAGCTTTCTGTGAATACAGAGATGTTTGCTTCTGTTATTACTACCCAAGTACTAATCTAGCAGCATCGGAAAACATTATTTGGTGAGAAATTGCATGATTGAGCATCTCTTGTCAGGATGGCCGAGTGGTTTCATGGCGCCAGAAACCGAGTTCAGGTTCACGTGGGTGAGCCTGGGTTGAAACCCCACTTCTGAAACGAGGCGTCTGTGGTCGTCGTCAACTATTTCCCCTCTCACCGGCGATGATTTTATTGCTTCTTCCAGATATAAATAAGCTGCTCATATTCACCGACGATAGGGTGCATTCTTTCTCCTATATATAGTTGCTGCTCATATTCCCGAAGACGATGGAGCCAACAACGAACGGCGGCGCCGCCGAAGCGAAATTCCATTTTGCTCTGCTTCCCTGCGCCGGCACGGGCCACTTGCTCCCCTTCCTCCGCCTCGCCGCGATGCTCAATTCTCACGGCGCTGCGGTCACTCTGATCGTCCCCCAGCCTACTGTCAGCTACGCTGAATCCCACCTACTTAACCATTTCTTCAGCTCCTACCCGGCCATCCATCGCCTGGACTTTCACTTGCTTCCGTACACCAAATCCAGCTTCAAGAATGAGGACCCCTTCTTCATTCAATTTGAATCCATATACAACTCCGTTCCTCTCTTGTCTTCTCAACTCCGTTCTTCTTCTCTGCCATCCCAATAACTGCCATCGTCTCCGATTTTGCGGTTACCGGCGCCGTTTCTGAACTCGCTTCTACACTCGCCATTCCTGTCTACACCCTCGCTGTTACTTCCGCCACATTTTTCAATCTAATGTCTAAACTCCCTCGGATTATTCAAGAGAAAGTGAACGGGCAGCAGCGTTCAGATTCAGTATTTCAACTTACCCAGTTCACGCAGATACCAGTTTCAAAAATTCCTCCACCCATGCTTGATCCACACCACTTCTTTTCGTCCAACATAATCGCAAACGTCTTATCTCTGCACAAATCCAAAGGAGTTTTCCTAAACACATTCTCCTCCTTGGAACCAGAAGCACTTGAAGACCTCAAGAGTAACCTCCCATCACCCATTCTTCCCATTGGCCCTTTGCCCTGCTTCGGTTCAGATGCAGACACTGTCAATGTTCTTCCCTGGCTAGACGATCAGCCCCCAGAGTCCGTCCTCTTTGTCGGCTTCGGAAACAGAACATCCCTCCCCGTAGACCAAGTTCTAGAACTCGCCTCCGGGTTGGAGCAAAGCGGATGCAACTTCTTATGGCTGTTTAAAGGCAACATAGTGGACAAAGAAGACAAGGAAGAGATCGAAAACATACTTGGAGCCTCATTTCTGGAGAGGACGAAGAACAAGGGAATGGTGATTAAGGGATGGGTTGATCAGGGAAGGATTCTGGGTCATAGAGCGATTGGAGCATTTCTGAGCCATTGTGGGTGGAATTCAGTGGTGGAGGCCGTTAGGTCTGGGGTTCCGGTACTGGCCTGGCCGCAGCTCGGCGATCAGATGGTCAATGAGGAGGCGGTGGAGAAGGGGGGTTCGGAATTATGGGTGAAGACTGGGGCTGGTGCCAGAATAAGGTGGTGCATGGAGGGGCAATAGCCGCCATGATCGTGAAGCTCATGGCAGATGAAGGTGTGCGAAGCAGAGCAAAAAGTCTCAAGGAAGAAGCTCTGGCGCACGCTTCTCATATCAACATCATGCGCATGTTAGAGTGAGCGCGCGTCAATTCTCTCATGAATAAATAACGGCTTCTTAATGGGTAATTTATTTAATTAAATAAAAAAATTAATTCAAATTAAATAGTTTTAATGGAAATAATATGTTTCCAATGGCGACCGTTGCTGTCCTCGGCGGTGGAATTGGAATTAGGGCTCCCAAATCTGCGGAGCTGCGCCGGCGACTGTGGTTGCCGGAGTAAGCATGGGGACGACACAACCGCTCCTTTTCAATCCCCACTTGTGAGGAAGATACGGCGTGCGTGGTCGTTGTACCTAATTTTCCCTTACCAGCCACCGCGTGTTGTGCAGAAGGCGATGGAGCCAACAACCAGCGCCGGGGGAATTTATTACTTCTTCCGGATAAAACCTGCTCATATTCACCGACGTTATCCAACTTACCCTCTCACTGGCCACCGTTTGTTTTGTCCCGATGACGATGGAGCCAATAACCAACGGCGGCAGCGCCGAAGCGAAACTCCATTTTGCTCTCCTTCCCTGCGCCGGCACGGGCCACTTGCTCCCCTTCCTCCGCCTCGCCGTGATGCTCAATTCTCGCGGCGCCGTCGTCACTCTGATCATCCCCCAACCCACGGTCAGCCACGCTGAATCCCAACTACTTTCCCAATTCTTCACCTCCTTCCCGGCCATCCACCGCCTCGACTTTCACTTGCTTCCTCACACCGGATCCAAGTTCACAAATGTGGATCCCTTCTTTATTCAAGTTGAATCCATATACAATTCCGTTCCTCTCTTGTCTTCTCAACTCTCCTCTTCTTCTCTGTCGTCCCCAATTTCTGCCATCGTCGCCGATTTTGGGGTGACTGCTGCCGTTTCTGAACTGGCGTCTACTCTCTCCATTCCTGTCTTCACTCTTATTACTACTTCCGCCACATTTTTCACTCTAATGTCTCAACTCCCTCGGATTCTTCAAGAGAAAGTGAATGCGCAACAGCGTTCAGATTCAGAATTTCAACTTTCCCAGTTCACGCAGATACCAATTTCAAGAATTCCTCCTCCCATTCTCGATCCACACTACTTCTTTTCGGCCAACATATCCACAAACGCCTCATCTCTGCACAAATCCAAAGGGGTTCTCATAAACTCGTTCTCCTCCTTGGAACCAGAAGCAGTTGAAGAACTCAAGAGTACTCTCCCATCAACAATTCTCCCCATTGGCCCCTTACCCAGCTTCGATTTAAAAGCAGAAACTATCAATGTTCTTCCCTGGCTGGACAACCAGTCCCCAGAGTCCGTCCTCTTTGTCAGCTTCGGAAACAGAACGTCGCTCCCCCTAAACCAATTCCGAGAACTCGCCTCCGGGTTGGAGCAAAGCAAGTGCAACTTCTTATGGGTGTTTAAAGGCAGCAAAGTGGACAAAGATGATAAGGAAGAGATCGAAAACATACTAGGAGCATCATTTCTGGAGAAGACGAAGAACAAGGGAATCGTGATTAAGGGGTGGGTGGATCAGGAAGCGGTTCTGGGTCATAGAGCTGTTGGAGGCTTTTTGAGCCACTGTGGGTGGAATTCAGTGGTGGAGGCCGTTAGGTATGGCGTTCCGATACTGGCGTGGCCGCAGCACGGTGATCAGATGGTGAATGCGGGGGTGGTGGAGAAGGGGGGCTTCGGAATGATGGGCAAATGGGGTTGGGGTCAGAAGGATTTGGTAGATGGAGGGGAAATAGCCGCCATGATAGTGAAGCTCATGGGACATGAAGGTGCGAGAAGTAGATCAAAACAGCTCAGGGAAGAAGCTCTGGCGCATGCTTCGGACATAAACATTGTAAGCATGTTACAGTGAGTGAACACTGTTCTAATGAATAAATGATGGCTTTTCTTAATGGGTAATTTGTTTAATTAAACAACACGTTAATTACAAATTAAAGGGTTTTAATGGAAGCAACAAACAACATATTACCCAGTTCTTCCTCCGGCTGCTGTCATTCAGCCTCTAGGGCATGGGTTCTTCATTCGGCGGGTACATTGGAATTGGGCTCCCAAATCTTCGTAGCGGGGGATGGTGACGCCTCCCATCGGATGAGGCAGCAATTCTTGAAACGAGGGCTGTTGATGAACGGCACAACCGCTCGTTTTTACCGCCATTGACGTATACGGCGATGTGCGCATTTTGTACTTCGTTTACGGATGAAATTGATCTCTTTTCACCCGAAAGCGATCGCCTCTCAGTATATGACGGATCGCCATTGAAATTTTTTTCTTGAGGTGGGAGAATTGGGAGATGGGGTAACGTTTACGGATGAAATTGATCTCTTTTCACCCGAAAGAGGTCGCCTCTCTGTATATGACGAATCGCCATTGAAAATTTTTTCTTGAGGTGTGAGAGTTGGGAGATGGGTGAGGAATTTGATGTGCATTGGGAGGAATTCTATTGCTTATGTATGATCCCGGGTCGCATGTGTATACATACCTCAAAAGATGAGATCTTGAAGAGTTGAAAATTCCATGAGCAGCTGAGATTCACATGTTGGTGTTCTGTCACAAACAGCTTTGCTGATCTTGGGCAGTGATGGACATCTCTGCTTGCTGGTACGTTACGGAGTAGGCCCCTGCGCTCCTTTCATTTCATTCATGGAACACCACAGCTTATTGTTGAATGTCAGTGGGGTTTCCTTTCGTTGAATGTACTGCACATCACGGACATTAAACACAACACAGCTGTGAAGTCGACTTCAATCACTTCCAATGCCAAACATGTTGAATCTGCACATGGCTTCGCTGTCGTCTACAGTGTATAAACCTTGGTGGAAATGGAATTACTGGGCGTTACTGTGTTACTCCATGCAATTGGAACTGTGAAATCCACTGGTGATGTTTCTATGCCTCTTCGTTTGCCTGCACTGTTCTTTTCCCTTTTGTAGTGCCAGATTTATCACTCTGGATGTTAAATAAAGAATGTCCCGGTGCAATCCACTTCACTAGTAATGGGATTGTTGCATTTCTGGTATACATCTCTTCTTCTATTTGTTCTTCTTTTGTTTCAGTTTTTTTGGTCAGGTTTATGAGCTCCTGTCTAAGAAATTTTGCTGTCTACAATTATACGACAATTTCGAGGCAGTGGAGATAGCTAAACTTGAGTCCTTTTTTGTTTAAGAAAATGATCATTAGCATCTACTGTTACTCAGTCAATTTACAAGAGGCACTGGAAATCTCATTGCAGGTTCCCTACTACTGTTGTACTGGATCCTCGAGCCACCGCTTTCATGGTTTCGGTAACTGGATGAGGGTTCCCGGTTGAATCGGATTCAAATCTGCCGAGTCGTCGGCATCTGGATTCTCCAAGGTTCAACTTCGAGATACGATCTCCAAGAAGAAATCTTCGTTGCAGGGGATTGTGAGAGCACCCATCGGATGTTGGAATCCGTATTCTTCTTCGGCCAGAGACAGCAGCTCTTGAAACGAGGGACTGTTCAAGCACGACACTGGTATAACGAATCGCTTCTTTTCATCGGCACCGACGTACACGGCGAGATGCCCCTTTGGGACCTCGTTTCCTGAAGAAATTGATCTCCTTTCACCCGAAAGAGATCGCTTCAACATCTTCCGAATCGCCATTGTTTCTCTCTAGTGGGAATTGAAGTGGGGAAAGTGAGGAATGGAGGATATAAATTTTTCTCTCTTGTTGTTGTTCTTGTAGCAGGTTGTGAGATGGAAGGATGATCACGGGGTTGCATTTATAACCCACAAGAGATGACATTTCGAAGATTGGAAAATCCCAGGAGCACATGAGAGCCATATGTTGGTGGCCTGTCAGCAATGCTGCGCTGCTGGAGTGATCATGATTGTGCTGGCGGGTACGTTGAGGAGTAGGGCCGTGTCCTTCTTTGTATTGCATCTCTGCTTTTTCTTGAAATTTCCGTGGAAACTCATTAAAGGCACGTCTGAGACATTCAAACATCACAGATGTTAAAGAAACGTTTCAGTCAGCTCAGCCCTAAACATGCTGAAGAATCAGCACATGGCTTCGTTGTTCTCTACAGTGTACTGAGCAATGATTAGATAAGAATTGTTGGGGGGTTGCTCTTCCTTCGTTTTATAAGAAAATGCACATGGAACTTGATGTGAAAACCAGTAACGAATGCACAGGTGTGGTGAGGACTGAAGAGGAGTAGCTCAGTGTGGAGATCAAAGCAACATGAGAAAAGGAAGAAGAGGAATGCAGGCAGTTTTTTCTCTGGTTCAATGACTTCTGGCTAACTAGTCTTTTTTTGGGCAAGTATATTTGGTTCTCATGGATTTGTCATTGCTTATGTCTAATAAATAAGATTTCTGTCTGATAATCTAGTTTCAGTAGTAATGTTTTATGATACATCTCTCAAGCATACAAATTGTTCCTTGTTTGGCTTCAATGATTCTGCTGTTAGGTGCCAAACGCGAACCCCAACTATTATTTTACAAGGAATGTTCATACAGATCTATATAGGTACCAAGATTAGTTCTTTACTACCTACAAAATGGAGCTGCCGGGCTCTTTTTACTAAGCTCCGTTTCTGCTCATCAGTTTCATCATGTGAAGCGGGAGATTATCTCCACAAAGAGACGCTCGCTACATGGAATGGTAAGCGCACCACTCTGATGATCGAACCCGAACTCTTCCTCAGCTAGAAGTAGCAGTTCTTGGAAAGATGGATACTTCAAGTAGGACACAGGGATCACAAATCTCTTCCTTTCCTTGTCATTCTCCCCAACATACACAGCAAAATGCCCTTTCCTGACCTCATTCCCTGGTGAAACTCCTCTTTTATCGAAGGAAAGGGAACGTTTGATGATCTTCCGGATAGCCATTTATACTTGAAGACAAGAAATCAGGCAAAACAGAATGAAAAGTAGCATAAACTTCCAAGAATAGGCACAAAGTTGCTCAGAAGATTTGCTGGTGTTTGACATTCTGCAAGAGGGGTGAGCTATATATACACAGAGCAAGTTGCAAACATTGCATCATCCAGGAATTCAATGTGATACCGATCTACTTTACCAGAAATAACATGTCACGTGTTTATGCCACTAATCATTTCTATGAAGGTGGCAAGTGCAGAGAATCTGCCACGACCAGGAGAGAAACACGGCCCCTGTACATGATAACTGGTTAGCAAAATCCAATGCAAATTTTCAACTGTGGGTGGCGCCGTTACGTTGAGTATGTAAATACATCAGAGGATGCATAGTGTATGACATCACATGGTATGCTTTGCGATCATCTTGGAGTATGAAGCACTAAAACATAAAACAGGAGTGGGGTTCTATGCCTTTTGGTGAGCTTACACCTTTTGCGTTAAAATGAACTCGATTAACATGAAAAAAAAAAAAGTAGAGTTCTACGCCTTCTGATGAGCTTATAAACCGTGTGGAAGTGGGGTTACTGATCAACTAGCAGGGTGTTGTGCTGCTTAAGATGGCTGTTTTTTTAAAAAACAGGTACACACAGTAGTGTTATCTGCAATCCTGATCCTGTGGTTAAAATGAAAAGACTGCAGCCTAACAACTTTATATTATGAAAAGAGTGTAATCCTGATCCTGATCTGAAGTTTTACATCAAACGTGTAAAGTGAAATTTTCTCATCAGCGTGTGAAGAATGTCATTTTACCCAAAAAAAAGTTACATTATTGAATAATTATCATACATATCTGTGGTAGATCATGGTGTGCAGCCACAGAACCTTTGTCGTAATTTATACTGTTTCAGTAAAGGATCTGCATCAAACACAAAAATCAGGCAGCAACTTTCTTGTGGGTGACAGTTTACAATTGAAGCAAATTCGGGGCCCTACAAAATGAAGTACTAGCATGAATGCTGGTATTGCGAAATGGATATGCTTTGCAGGAAAAAACAGTGTGTACTGATATTCAGAGATGCACCTCCAACAAGGAATCCATCAATGTCTTCTTATTTGGCAAGATCACCACAGTTGCCTCCATTAACTGAACCTGCGCGATTCATTAGGATTTCAGACGTTCTGATGATCTACAAGTTTCAAAGCACTGGATAAACTTCCTGATGAGAAGACAACTTCAGAAGCTCTTAGAGTAGCATACCTCCATAAGTAATTCGCGTTTTAGAGGCAACTTCTGTTGATACATTATTTCCTAGTGAGTCCCGTACAGCTATGAACTTCCTGAGCTTGTTCTGGGGCAGCTACTTTTCTAGTTCCAATTGCCCAAACTGGCTCACAGGCTATCACAATCTTATCCCAACTTGGAACCGCATCTTTATAAAGGTAAATGAGTGAAAAATTCACACGGATTAGTACATTCAGAACAAAGAAAGAAAAGACAATCCCTATAGTATGAACCGGCAGTAATAATTTCACCAATGCGGAAAGTGGGGTCATACTTAATAAATATACCAGCATATGCTCTCAGTTGCTGGTAACAGACTTCAAAAGTTTTCCCAGCTTCTCTCTCTTCAAGCAACTCTCCAATGCAAGCTATGCTTCCTAGACCTTGGCTCAAGACATAAGAAGCCTTCCTACCAATGAACTGTGAATTTAATTACAGGTGACGATCAAGTATTCAAAACAGCACATGCAGCAAGAATTAAAAAGATTTTTTAACTTTCACCGAATGATAAAAAGAAAAACAAAGGATGAAAGATAAAAGCATATTTCCCCACTTGATCATCTTCTGCGATGATATGCTCCTCTCGGAGTGCCCCACAACAACCCAGCTGCATCCAAGATCTATTATTTGTTCGACACTGCTCATGCAGAGTTTCTCTTTGTTCGTCATAATTTCCAACTACAGCATTGAAACAAGAGTGGCACTCTGATGGACGAACCTAATTTCTCCAGCAAATGCGCCACCCTTTCCGGTCCAACAATTCTGAGCAGCTACTTCAATCTTACTAGTTAGTGAGCTGTTTGCTTGATCAATGAAGACAAAGGGAAGTGCTACAACAACACCTGTCATGGTTAACGATTAAAAAATGAGATTCTACAGCTATCGAAAATGTCACCTCCAAAAATATGCAGAACTAAAGAAAATGGGCCACCTAGCAGACAACTAACCCAACATCAGATTCCAACGCCGCGTTGATCAGCTCAGAGACAAGCTTGCTGATGGACTCTTTGGTTCCATTCTGTGTATCATCGCACATGCATTCCAAGAATATGGAAAAACATCAACTACAACGGTGTAAGAATACCCCACACCAGAAAAAAGTTCAGTTCCTTTCTTCTGGCACACAGAAAGAGAAACTATTAATCAAAACCAATACTTACACATTTCCAATTTCCACCAACGATAAACTGCAATACGAAGAGAAGTAGAATCAGAATTGAAAATCTTCAATTCTTCAAAGATATTTCGAGTAAGCAATTCTTAATTATTTCCCAAAAGTTGGAAAATGCGAGTGACCTTTCCAAAGCCAGCCATGGTTGCAACACCACCGCACCCTTTCACAGCTGAGGCGAGGCGCACATGCGAATGAACGTTTAAGAGTAACGATTGAGTAGAGGTGGAATTGGAGCTGTAGAGCTTAAGAAGTGACTTCCGGAGACCTGAGAATTGAATGAACTGGCTTGAAATAGTAGCGCCTCCGACAGAAGACGAAACCACCGCCATATTTAGGATATTTCTACGGTGGCTGCCTGAAGTAGGCTATCGGAACTCCCGAGATCGGAGCCCAAATCCAAATTTGAGATGGCATTCCATTTTCATAACTGCCATCTAAACTCCAATAATGTCCCAGCCGCGTAAAGCGGAAGTGTAACACACGCGCTCGTTTTAAAAATTTTAATTAGTATATAACTGTGACTAATGCCTCATACTGAAGGGCGGACAACGGATTCTACTGGGAACTGTTCTCCCCCTGAATTCTTTTTTTGGGAACCCTAATTTATCTCATTTGGTGCGACTGACGGAAAATCCTTGGTGCAGTCATGGCCGGCATGGGGGACGGTTATGTAGGCACGGCGCAGGATGCCGTTCGTATACGGCGGCTGGAGAAGCAGAGAGAAGCCGAGCGGCGGAAAATTGAAGAACTCAAAAACAAAACCGCATCGTCGAAAGGGCAAGCTGGTCTCCTTCAATTTGGCTCCAGCACGTCTGAGGTATTCACCATCAATTTTATTTTTTTTCTTTGAAGTTGTCTTTGCTCGAAAGATTGAGAGAATGCCTTTCCAAACAATTATTTCCGCGAAATCTATTCACTTATCTTTGCTTTATCGAAAATTTCGTTCCTTGTTGGAAGTGTGATACTGGAGAAATCAGTTAATTTATTATTCGCTGTTCCTTCAACTGGATGGGCCTGCGTTACCCAGCCGATTTTTTGATTGATGTTCTTTTGACAATTGCTAGATTTTAGAGACAGCTTTCAAAAAGGAAACTGTTGGGTTGGTGACCAGAGAGCAGTACGTTGAGAAGGTATGGTGTGCTGTTGCTCTGGCCAAGTCTATATGCCAAGTTATTCTTTTTCACATACGAGTTGTCTCAGAATGCTTTTCTTCCGGCAGAGGGTGAATATTAAGACCAAAGTTGAGGAGGAAGAGAAGGAAAAGCTCCTGAAATTGCAGCAACAGTGAGCTTTTTTATGTTTATTTTGGTAACAAATTTCCTTTTTATTGTTTACGCTGTAGTGTTGCTAAACTTTAATTTGCAGGGAAGAGGAGCTTCAGCTGCAGAAACTGAAAAAACGGAAAATAAAGGCAGATCCTCGTCTTTCATTCTCGGATGATTTTGACAATGTTAATGAAGAGGATGATGAGGACCGCAGTATGCATCTGTTTAAATTTTCATGCTCAATACTTTCACATTAGGTTTCCTTAGTCTTGTGACTTCTCATATGGGATAAATTGCTTTTTAACCTATTATACTTTATATCCTTGTCAAATCCTATAGAGGAGCCTGAATCTCTTGGACGTCGAAAATTTGGAAAATATGGAAAAGATCCAACCGTAGAGACCAGCTTTTTACCTGATAGGTGTGAGATCTCTCCTTTTTCCCCTTTCAGTTGTAATACGTTGATTCTCATAATTTTGCCCTAGTCACATGTTTTGGGATTTGTGGTTTGAAGCACACTCTTACAGTGAGCGGGAGGCAGAGGAAAAAGCTGAATGTGAAAGGCTGCGAAAACAGTGGCTTCGGGAGCAAGAACAAATCAAAAGTATGCTCCAGAATTCTTTGTGCTAATCAGCTTAATTTTTTTATCATGCAGCTTTCTTATTTTATCGTTTTCTCCTTGTATCTTTGAAGATGAACCTCTGGAAATCACATACAGTTATTGGGATGGTACTGGTCATCGACGTGTGATTCAGGTTCATGCTTATCCAATAAGCATAAATGTGTCTTTTCATCCAGTTTTAGCGTACTCATGGATTACTTTTTACAAATATCGTTGGCTCCTCTCCTTAGGCTCGGAAAGGTGATACAATCGGGGAGTTCCTGCGAGCTGTTCAGCAGCAGCTTGCTCCAGAATTTAGGGAAGTGCGGACTACGTCAGTGGATAATCTACTTTATGTAAAGGAAGACCTTATTATTCCACATGTAAGATCTCTATTCTTTTGTGACCGCCTTATTCACTTCCCACTCTCCTATTTTAGGAACAATGTATACAGTTAATGGCTAAGGAAAATTTTTTGTAATAAGGTGGTTATTTTTGTCTGTGCAGCAACACAGCTTCTATGAACTTATTGTGAACAAGGCCAGAGGTAAAAGTGGGCCGGTATGTCCTTTTCTAAGGCTCACTTGAGTTTCCAATTCTCAATTCACTTTCAGTTTGTGTTCACTTTAAGAAATTTACTCAACATGTTTACCTCAGATATTTATTAATATTGTCATTGCGTTTTCTGTTGCATTAGCTTTTCCACTTCGATGTTCATGAGGATGTTCGAACAATTGCTGATGCCACAATAGAGAAAGACGAGGTTAGGACCGAATGTATTCATTCGAATCTTATTATTTCATTTGCATAAAGTCTTTTACATCTTGCATATTCCCCTTGAAACATTTTTCTCTATTGTCGTTAACAGTCACATGCTGGAAAAGTCGTCGAGAGGCACTGGTATGAGAAGAACAAACACATTTTTCCTGCTTCCAGATGGGAGGTACCCTCATCCTCTCTCATGGAAAATCAGCTTCTTATCTTTGGGCAGAGCACTAACAGAGTCACTTTTACCCTTGTTTTCCCCCTCACACAGATTTACGATCCAACGAAGAAATGGGAGCGTTATACAATTCATGGGAACTGAATGCATTAGAGATGGCATTGAGCAAATTTACTGTATGCTGTATCTCATATTTTGCTTCAATCCTTGCAAGGGACAACTAGTTTTTGTATTATGGTTGAATACTTAATGGCTCTCAAGATGGTTTTTTCACTATCAACCTCATTAGAAATAAATCATTGTCCAAAAAAATAATTAAAAATGGATTTTTAAAACGGTATATTTGTGAAGTTGCCCTGTCCTGCACCAGGAAATCTTTGCTAGACTCAATTTGTCACCAAATAAAGGCATGTCTTTAATTCCCACCGTCCGTATGGTTCATGGCACTCTACTGCCAGACTGGAGGACTGCGTTGATGGTATTTAGCCACGTATGAATCATCTTCCCTCTGTGCGTGTGGACTTGAGCGGAAAGAATAATATCCGCAGCTAGCCTGGGTATTTTATTTGGACTAAACTTTCAGAATGGATGTGATTCTATTTTTACATCTTGTATCTCTTTGTTGTTTACATTGGTTTCCGTGCTGTAAGATGATGAGCTTTTTCTATATGCTATAAATGTTTTTCAAGGAAACCAGGATGTTTGGTGGGTGTAAAAAAGTGCTTTTGTTGTCAGATGATGACAAGGGGATTAGGACCACGTGGCAGTTGACGCATTTCATTTTCAGTGTTGTTAATCAGATCATTGCATCAAAACTATGTAGGTGGTGCACATGGAAGCCCATCATCTTTCCTACTTGATCTCAACTGCATTCCGCTAAAGTTGGTGAACAGGGGACACACAGGTTCACATAGTATGCACAGTGTTGGAATCTCTAAAATACTCTCTGTTGTCGTTGGATTTTTTGGTAGTATGCTCTGGAATCTTCTGAATGTACACACAATTCACAACTTGCTGTTTCTTTTGGTTCGCGAGTGGGGATTCAAACTCTCAAAACCTTTCTCTGAACAATGGTTCGCATTCCAACTGCCAACTGCATTTGTATGTATGCATATAAACACCTCCTCCCTGTACCTACCCATGCACATGTTGTTGGCTAGAGTTGTATGTTGTTACCGATCCAGCCACTTAGTTCCCACAGCTCAAATGCGGTAAGTTTGAATGCGGTAGTTATCATGTTCTCACCTAGTTTCTGTTGATGTACCAATGGTTGCTTAGGTCAACATCTGAATTTACACCAGTGAGATAGATGGGTAAATTTACGTCTTCAAGTTTAGTGGTGGGGTTGTGTTCTCTATTACAGGTTGGATTCACCGGGTTCGGGAACACACGCTTACCCTTCGTCTCTAAAGACACCATCATTTACTTCAACACCCAGAAAAAGGTAATGGTGTAGAGTTATTTATCTTCATGGTAACTCCTCCGTTACCTTCTGGTAATATCTGCATGTCGATAACCTGAACAATAAACTTGATGTTGTATGGTTGTACGTCAAATCTTGTTATGACTTCAAAGTTAAAACATCGGAGATTAGCTGAATTGGTGCAGCTAAGCTCTCTGTAATTGCTTTCCTCTGTATTTTCATCCCTTTGGTTTTATTCTTTGGCAGTGAGCTAAATCTAACCTCTCATGTGATGACATTTAAGTCTTCTGTCGGCTCTTGAGAATTCCATACAGATTCAGAGAGGGAATCACCTACTTGTTATATATACTTCCTTCTGGTATAGCTTCCTGAACCAGCTCCACGAGGAAGAGGTCCCAATGGGGATTCTTCATAGCATGCTCTTCCTCTCCTTACTCCTTGCACCTCTTAGCTTCTGCCTCGCCAACATGGCGGCGCTTGAGGTCACCGGCGCCGCCGAGTGCGCAGACTGCGTCTCTAACAACTTCCAGACCAGCCAGGCCTTTGCCGGTAACTACTACTTTATGTCATGCCCTGACAACTAACTGTGTCTTTATCACATTTCAGTGGCATCGGAAGTGTGTAATGGCGGTGACGTTTCTGTCAATTTGGGTAACTCAGATTATTGACGGACGTGTGCTGCCATGCAGGTTTACATGTGAGCGTTGAGTGTAAGCTTTCCGACGGGAAGGTGACGACTTTCGGCGCCGGAGAATTGGAAGAAAGCGGGGGATTCAGAGTTGCGCTTCCCAAAGAAGTTGTAGACGGCGGCAAACTGAAATACGACTGCTTCGCTCGACTCCATAACGCCGCCGCTGCGCCCTGCGCCGCCGCCGTGAAAATTGTTTCCAAGTCCTTGGAAAACGGGAAAGTGACGTTTGCACCCACTGGAAACCTTAAATTCTCATCCGCATCATGCAATTCCAAATTCTTGTGGCCTTATTTCAAACACCCACCTCTCCCGAAGCTTCCTCTGCCCCCTTTGCAGGGCTGGTTGCATCACCCGCCGCTTTACAAACCACCGGTGCCCAAACCGCCAGTCTACAAACCGCCGACTCCGGCCTACAAGCCCCCAACCCCGATCTACAAACCTCCGACTCCGGCCTACAAGCCGCCGACTCCGATCTACAAACCTCCGACGCCGATCTACAAGCCTCCGACCCCGACCTACAAACCGCCGCCGTTCCCATTCCATCACCCACTTCCCCCATTCCCCAAAATCTTCCCTGCACACCCATTGCCCCCATTCCCTAAAATCACGAAACCACCATTTCCAAAACTCTCCCCACACCCGCTTCCCCCATTCCCCAAAATCTTCCCTCCACACCCATTTCCCCCATTCCCAAAAATCACGAAACCGCCATTTCCAAAAATCTCCCCACACCCACTTCCTCCGTTTCCCAAAATTACCTTCCCGCCTCATCCCACCACTTTACCCCACCCCAAGCTTGGATTCTTCACACCGCCGGCAGTTCCCCGCCCCTGAATGAAGCATCTCTCTCTTTTTTGTTTTTCAGAACTGAAGTTAGATTTGAAATCATGAGCTTCTCTTCAAAAAAAAAAAAAAAAAACAGTTGGTGTAGAAAGTGTGTGAGGATTGGAGTTTACTTCATTCAACTGTATGCTATCATCTCCCTTGCTGTTGCTCCTGGTTTCAGAGTGATCCCTTCCTGTATTTGCTTGCGTTGGACACCAGATGTTTCCTGCAATCCATGTTCTTCACCAGATCCTTTTCTTTTCAGTGAAACGCCAGTCCAGTGACACGTGTCCGTGTAACAATATAAATACCCGATAGAATCTAGAATGTAATAGTACCACTCAGTACCAAAGGCATCACGTGCGCCACGTCATCCCTAAAGTTGACATCAGTCATGTGACATCATACTATGATGATGGTAATAAAATTACATTTCTTAATATAAAAACTGATATATAATGAAGGGCTATACTTAGTTTTTTTTTTTAAAAAATTAATTATATGATTTAAAATAAAATTAAAGATTTAAATATGAAATATGTTTGTTAAAAGAATTCTAGTATGGTAAACAAATATATATCGTATATTTAAGATAGATTATATTAAATAATACTTTTCAAGATAAATAATATTTTAAAAATTATGTATATATTATATGCATGTTCTATATTTTGAATTTGTACTTTAGTTTATATAGAATAAAATCAATTTTAAAATTATGTAAATATATTCAATTTTGATGATATAAGTATATTTCGTATAATAATATTATAAAATCTAATTTTTTAAATCATTATAGAATTTAATATAAAAATAATGTGTTTTTTTAATAATAAATTTAATATATATATTCGTATTAAAAATAATTAATGGGTAAATCTTTGGGCTGGCCCATAATTGGGTTCCGGCCCATTTGTACGTCCAGTGAGTGGCCTCAATTATTTTGTTTTTTCTTTTCTTTTTTTTTTATCAGCTTTTTCGCCTTTAGTTGTAATTCGGCTGCCTTGGGATTCCGTGCCTTGCGCGTCCTTTCTACGGAGTTGTTCCGATTCAAGTCCAACTCCAAGGTACTCCAGTTCTCTTCCCTTGGAATTCTGGGCAGATCTGAAAGTGGTGATATATTGATTCCAATCGTTTTATGGGCTTTTGATTGAATTAATCAATCTTCAGTATTGTTTTTTTTTCGTGGTTGCAGTTGAAGGCCTTGGCCGTGTTTTCCCGTCACCGGAACACAACGAAGATGGTATGCGTGATTTTGATGCTGATATATGTATTTATTTTTTATGCCAAAAACCTCATCACGATGCGGATTGCTATGTTGTTTTGCGTAAAATTTCCGTTGCAATGGGGAAATCAAGCGACAATAGTGGGGTTAGGGGTTTATGCAGAATGAAACGTGCCTCCTCGTGCTATTTTGGCTTGTTTGAAGATTATCGTATTTATTTGGATGTTGTTGCGTTATTGAAATCACGTGCAATTTGAAATTTTTGTGCTTTTTTCGATTGTAATGTTGCTCAGCCGTTGTTCCTTCTGGAAGGTAGCCGTTGATTGAAAAACAGTCGGTAGTGTTCGTAGGAAAACCTTTTGCTGAGACAAGATTGCTTATCTGTAAAGCTTGATTGCACTCGTCCTTTTTTTTCTGTAGGGAACTTTACTTTTCATTTTTAGGTACTGTTGGTGCGTTTTGTTTATTGAGAGACGCGAATTTTCTTCCTGTGACATGTTTCACATGTTCTGATCTTTCTTGAACTTTTTTCTTTTCAGTTTTTCGATGGATATGGATACCATGGAGCATCTTTTGAGCAAACATATAGATGTTACCCTGCATCTTTCATTGACAAGGTTAGAAGGCTTCATCTGGCTGGTCATTCTGTAATCTTTACTTATAGTCATTTCAAGCTATACAATGTAAGCAATCTGGCGCACAATAATATGTGCTTCTAGCAAGCTTTGTTGCATTTCCATTTTGCCAGTTTGGATACAAAATGACATGGTAGCTAGTTTAGGTTAACTGCTTCTAAATCCTACGTAAATTTTAAGAAGCTCTAATCTGGTGTGTGTCTTATTTTCAGGCACAAATCGAAAATGGTGACAAAGGTAGGCAGCATTCTATTTTCCATTGTGGAAGTTTTTTTTCAAAATTATGTTAAACACTTTTTTTTCTCTCTCTGGCTATCTTGGGAAATTCATGCAGTTATAATGCCTCCTTCGGCACTGGACCGTCTTGGCAAGTCATTCTACACACATGTTTCTTCCTTTATTCTGATTTACACCATTAACTTACTCTTGGGTCTTCGTTTGATACAGCATCCCTGCATATCGATTACCCAATGCTGTTTGAGCTTCGGAATGATGGTGCTGAGCGCATGTCTCATTGTGGTGTTCTGGAGTTTATTGCTGAAGAAGGGTTGATATATATGCCGTATTGGGTAGTAAATAATAACCTGAAATTCCATGCCTGTTTTATGACAATTGCCTAACCTTGTCTTCCATGTTTTTAGATGATGGAGAATCTGTTGTTGCAAGAAGGAGATTTTGTGCGAGTCAAAAATGTCACCCTTCCCAAGGGTACATACGTTAAATTGCAGCCACACACCAAAGATTTCTTGGATATTTCTAACCCCAAGGCTATGTGAGCACCCTAGAAACTTCCTATTCTAGTACATAATTTGTTCATGTTTTACCTGGTGCATTTGAATTAGTTTCTACATTATCTGGCGCTTGTGATGTTGTGCCTCCTCTGATATCCCGTAGATTCATTATTACTTGTCTAAGTTTGATAACTCTCCAACTCTCTCGCAGCTTGGAGACAACATTGAGGAACTTTTCATGTCTGACAACGGGAGATAGTATAATGGTGGCTTACAATAACAAAAAGTATTACATAGACATCGTTGAGACAAAACCTTCTAGTGGGATCAGTATTATAGAGACTGATTGTGAGGTGGACTTTGCTCCTCCTCTTGATTACAAGGAACCTGAAAAACCTACAGCATCAAGGCCTAATGGCAAAGCACCGGCTGAAGGTCTGGTTTATCCTCATTTGAATATTTATTGTTCAAATCATGTGTTCTTCATGAATGACGACGACCTAACAAATCCTGGTTGCTTGCTCAGTCCAGGAACCTCCTGTAGAAGCAGAACCAAAATTTAACCCCTTCATGGGCGTGGGGCGGCGCTTAGACGGTAAACCATCGACTGCATCCTCTTTACCACTGCCCTCTACCCATGACAAGAAACCAAATGGATCCACTGCTGCCACATCTGCGCCCTCCAGTTCCAGCTCACAAAGTACCAACCGCAAGAGCCAGGGAAAGCTTGTGTTTGGTTCTAACGCTAACAGAACTGGAGAACCTCAGAAGGTTCCGTCATTTGGAAACTTTTTTATCTCAGTGCCATCGACCTCTGTCTATACCCCATGTCTTTTGTGGCTGCAGGATGCTTCAAAGGAGGCGAAGCCGGAGCCTCCAAAGGCCGAAGAGCCCAAATTCCAAGCTTTCACCGGGAAGAAATACTCCTTGAAGGGATGATCTGGTAACTGCTGTATCTATCACTCAAAGGTGTCTGGCTGAATTCAACCCGGAACAGCCTTTGTGGTTAATCGAGCATTGTGTGTTGTTTCCAAGTTGGACCAAGTAAATATTAGTTACCCCTCATGTGGTTGAATAATTATGGGCTGGGCTTCAGTTGGGCTTAGCGAATGCTGTAGTATGGTTTTAAAACAGAAACAGGCCCATCATCATATGGGCTTACTTAAAGAAGCCAACATAGGAGTTAATTAAAAGGCCCAGAACCAAGGCTATTGGACCGGTGGCACAAACTATAGCAGGGGAAGTTTGCCCTTACAATTCAAATGGCTGGTGCAAGAAGGGTAGAGTTGTAGAATTGATTGGTTTTGATTTGGAATCTAACAATTTTTTTGAACCATCGGTTATTAAATTACAATTCATTATCGATTTCGATTATAGTTTAGATTCGAAATTCAATTTTTAAATCTTGAACCGAACCGAATCATATGATTTCGGTTCAAAACTAGAATAAACATTAAATCGAATCGACACTAGAATCAAATGATTTGGGGCTGCTATAATGATTATTAAGTATGTTTAGAAATGATCCTGAAAAATAGAGAATGTTTATCTTACATCCACATGAATATATATTATTATTTTTAAATATCCATAACAATTATTAATAATACATGTAATCATTTTTAGACATTTATAACAATTCATGTGGATGTTTTTGGAAGCACATAAATATGACAGTTCACTGATTTCGAACTATTGGTTTCATCGATTTCACATGAATCTAAATTGTGGTTTCTTGATTCCAAATATTCCGAACGGATTCAAAACTGTACGATTGTGATTCAAACCCATTACAACTCTAAAGAAAGGTGCTGGGTGTGATCATATGCATTTCCATCCAAGAAATGCTGGTGATTCCTCGATGCCTCCAAAGTTTTCAGAGCTTCTGGTTATTTCAGAACAAGGCAAGGCCATTCTCAGATGTAGTCTAGTCTTTTCTGTTCCGCCTGCGTCGACCCCCATCACCACTTTCCTCGTAGACAATATGCATCCACCCCTCTCGATCAAAGCGGTTCTGCTACCTGATCCCTAGATTAAATGCCTGTCCAAGCGCTAGGGGACAAGATCGCAAAGCCCCAACCCACTCTCCATGAGAAATCAAGGGCTTAAACCAACGTAAAGCCTTCAGCGCTCAGAAAACACACCAGAAAGTCCATAAATGGGTTGGAGAGCCCCTTCTGATTCTCCGGGCCAACCTGCGCCGCCGGTCGGGACGCCCAACATAATAATCTTGAATCCTTTTCAAATACCTACGGAAAGTGTTTTTTCTACCGTTTCTAAAATGGGATGAGTCTACAAACTTTCCTCCCATCTAACTAACTATTCACAAATTTGATTATCTTCATATTCATAATTAATGTGGGATACCTGATATGTCACGATTTATTTTCATCTTATACGATATTATTTATTTTAAATACATAGTTATCACAATTTTACATTTTTTATTTTCGAGAGAAAACCTAATAAACACAACAAAGATTAAATATTAAGGATAGAGCAAAAGAAATATTGTTTATGATCTTATATTAGATGAAAATCAAATTTTCAAGAATAAATAACAAAAAAAGTAATACAATCTACAATTATTGATAAAATATATATATATATAATATTTAGATTACATAAAAATGAGTCACAATATATTAAAAATAAAAATAAAAAGTCTTAATAATCTAAACCAACATTTTTAATCGAAAAATTACTTCATGACACAATATTAATGTTTTAAATTAACTTCAAATTTATTTGAATTACGATTGATCTCTAACAAAGCCCTCATACAAAATTAGAAAATTTACTTTATTTTTCGAACCATAACCAATATAGAATATCGGTACAAGACTTCTAGCCTTACAATTGAGGCTCACACCGATCATAAACCCCAGCCGAGATTCAATACTTCTAAGGTAACATACGTATTTACATAAAATCTTTTATTAAAGTATCCATGATACCAATCTCTCTCACATACTAAATCTATTTTTTTCAACATAAAATGAATACTTTTATCACATAATTAAATTATAGTGGGTATTTTTCAAATTAACTCCATATATACATGGCGCCAGAGTCCCTTTCGATCGAAAATCTATGAGACAAGAAAGGAATTGTGTCGGGTGGTGGACGTGGAATGCAGTTTGTGGTGATCCAATAACAGGAGATAAACTTGAATGGCTTTTTTGGTGGCAGCCCCATTCATCCGTACGTCGCTGTCGGCAAGTGGTTCCGGTCGCCGGCGTACGACTTTAAAACCCCAAATAATCCATCCATCCTATGAATAATTGAACCCAACCCAACCCACCCTTTACAAGCTTACCCTATAAAGAAGGGGAAGGGGTGCACACACTAACATGGTAGCACATTAAATGACACCACACCAACACACACTGACCTCAATTTGGAATTATTTCAGTTTACATAAATAATTATCCTATTATTAAAATATTTGATATATAAATGATATAAATATATATATGTATAAAGTGATGTCGTGTTTGATAGATATATAGGATAAAACGTTATAATGTGTTTGGTATAGTTTTTTTTTTTTTTTTTTAAATATTTCAAAAAAAACCTTTTTTATTAAATACAAACCAATTTTCTTCTAAAAAAAGTAAAAAAATTAAAAACTTTGTTGATATTACACAAATCCCACTTATATTATATAAGAAATAATTTCAAAAAATGATTTTTAAGGAGAAAACTAAACAATAACTTCGACAATTATTTTATAAATGATATATATATATATATGTATTAAAATAAACATATAAAAAATGTAACAAATATGAGAGGAAAAGTTGTAATGTGTTGGTATAATTTTTGAAAAATATTTCAAAACATTAAATATGAATGAATTTTATTCCAAAAAAGTAAAAAATTTAAAACTTTTTTGATATTACATAAATCCCACTTATATTTTATGACAAATAATTTTCAAAAAATGATTTGTAAGAAGAAAAACTAAACAATAACTTCGATAATTATTTTATAATGTATATTAGATAACATATCTATCAAATACACGTAAGTTTTTACACGCGTATTCATTTGAATACATAAACAAAGAAAATGAATGTTTTGAGAAGGTATTTTGAAGGAAGAGCATTACTTTTTTTCTTTTTTCTGTTTTTTGTTTTTTGTTTTGGTTTTGTTTTATAAAAGGGTGGGGGGTATTAAGTTAGTCTAAGAAAAAGGAAAACATTTATGGTGTAGCTTTAAGGTCCTTAACTGGAGTAGAACTATCCCTGAAAGTGACTAATTTAATGCGGAACCCGGTCCGCTGTAACAACTTCCCTCTAAAACTCGGCCGCCGTCATCTCCTTGACCCGCCGCATCTCCAAAACTTTCCGGTGACTATTCGAGTGCACTGCCTGCGAAAATGTTGGGCTACAGGCCGGTCTGTACTCGGGGAAGAGCCGACCGGACTTGAACCGGACGCCGCAAGCGTTGCAGAGAGTTTTAGGACCCAGCGGTCCGGTTCTCCACTGGGGTGTCTTCTGGACCTGGCAGTGGGTACACCGCCGCCCGGGTACGGCGCCGTTTTCGTTCTCCGGTTTTCTCTTCGGCTTTTTTGCGGGAGGCGGTTTTTCTATGCTGGAAAACCAGTCGGGGTCGTGAGGTATGTAGGTGAAAACCAAGGTCGGAAGTGAGGATGACCCGTGGGAAGACGATGATGCAGCCGATGTAGAGTCAACGGAGCTCAAGGGCGGCGACACGGAAGACCAACGGAGCCCGCTTGATCTCTGCCGTTTGTTCCGTCTTTTCCGGGGAACCGGCGTAGGGTAGAACGTGGCCCGGTTGTCCTGAGATGGCGCGTTAGTTAACGCGCCGCCGCATGTGGTAGCTTTCGCCGTTGAACTTCCAATCGGCCACAACGACGGCGGCTCCGCCGTGGAATCATCCACGAATTGAGATAGCCACTCTAGACTCTCCAACCCTTCAACCTGAAAAAGAATCACCCACCAAAGGCCAAAGCTTGAGAAATCTCCGGGGGAAAAATTAATCATCGGCTCAGTAAAAAAAAAAATCTCTTTCATCCTCCCCACGACCTAAACATCAGGTTAGATAACACTTACCTCAACGGCGAGGTTCCCGGTGGAGAGACTGTCAAAGTCGTCGGCGCCGCCGGAGAAAGCGGAGGAAGAATTCTTATTCCCCAACTTGCTGAACCCCTCTTCATCCTCCTCAAAAGCCCCCCCACAGTCCTGAAACTCCTTATCAGAGAAATCCAGGTTAAGAAGGTCCTCTACCGGGAAATCCTCCGGCGCAGCAGCTGCGTTGAAGCGCCAAACGTCGTCATCGCAGAGCATCTGGGAAGAAGCCATTTGTGACAAGAAACTGTGCTTCAGCGCTCTTGCCTCCGTGCACTCCATACCCAGAAATCACCAACTTTACTACACACAAAATGCTAAATCTCTCATCCGCATCCCTTTCAAACACCCACCTTCCCATAAAAACCAGCAAACCGCAATAAATATTATTACATAATACCTTTGTCAAGAAAGTTACCTCTGAATATTTAAACGACGGGCGAGGGTGCGGGGAGCTCTTCTTCTGTGGCCGAAACAGATGGCCGGTGACTAGTCGTCTCCTTTAACTTTTCTCATCTTCCTCTTTACTTAGTCGTCGTGCAAACCCACTAATCAAAATCGGGTCTTTCCACCTGTGGCACACAAACATGGAACCACTCATCTTTACCCATCGCTGATTTCTAAAGAATAGTCATCCTTACTTTTCTGTACGTGTGAAAAATAATCATTTTTTAATAATAATATTCTGTCCTTGTATTGAAATAGAAATTTGTGGAAGCTTATTTTTTAAACCAACAAGACTTTGAGTTGTCAATTTTTATAAATACCTGTCTATTTACATAATTGATTTTATTAGAATCGATAATTATAACAGAAATAAATTTAATATATATTCAGAAGTAATTTTTAGAAATATTATTACAAAATAAAATTAATGTTTCAAATGTAAAAAAAATGCGAATTGATTATAATAATTAAATGATATATTTATTAATCATCATATTTTCTTTAAAAATTATGTTTTATATATATCATTGGTATTAAAAAAATATTATAGGCTTTTTGAATTATAATTTATGTTATTATTTTAATTTAAATATATTAATATTTTAATCATAATTTAAAAAATAAATCATTATAAAAAATAGTTATAATTATAATTTTAATCTTATAATCATTTCTTAAAATGGATTCTCATAAAAAATCTATCATCTCATACTTATCATTAAATTTAAGTTATTCTAAAAAATTAATTCTCATAAAATATAATTTGATATATGTTTAGAAGTCAAAAATAATTTTATCAGAATAAAATTAAGTATACGGATTCCAAACGTTGCTATAATAATTTCTTGTTCTTTTTTTTACACAATATCATGGATGGATCGTGTCACCACATGTTGCATTATGTGATAATATCAAGTAAATTAAGTAACCAAATTGTTCTCTTATATGTTAAATAAAAACTAATAATAAAAATGATCATTTTATTCGATAAAATGACTAGTTTTCTAAATACTTCCAATTGTATAGTCATTTCAATTTGGCTATAATTTGATTTTTTTTTCTATGAGAAGGCAACAAGGGCTATAAAAATATAGGTCTTGATGTTTGAAAATGAAATTGTAGATTATATGACATGTGTGAGGGGAGAATTTGACAAAAAGGCTTAATTTGTATTTATTACACTTTTTTAGATTTCCAAATATACCTATATTGATAAAGATATTTTTTTAATAATTTTATCGTTTTTTAAATAAGTTACCATATTTTAATATTAATAAATTACCTAAAAAATGGATTTAATTATATAATATGTTTACCTTGAAGTGTTGTGGTACAATAGTTTGGATTTGGATTCTCTGCTTCATAAATGAAGATGGATCTGTTGAATTGAATCAAGAAGATGACGGGCAAGAAAGGTGGAATCCTAACACCCTAGCTTCAAGAAATTCATTTTAATTTTTTCCTAAAAAAATACCGTTTTCTTACGATTAAATAGAAAATTAAACATATGTTAGACATTGTGTGAAAAAAATGATTATCTTATGTGCAATTTTCTTTTTCTAATTATGTGAAAAAATGGGTGATAGTGACTAATTTTAAAATGACCTTTTTTATTACCCTTTTCAATTAATAACAATAAAGAACATATCATTTTTAGGTAAATCGAATAAATTTCATGATAAATCAGATAATATCATGCTTTTATTATATAGTCTTTTTCCTTAAAATAGTACATCATTTGTTTGTTTATTATCAATATATGTAAAAATTCTTTCTAATTTTGTAGATATAGTGAAAAAATTATATTTTAGTAATATCATTATATGAATCAATATTAATTATATTTAATATCAAATAAATTAAAACATCAAAATCTTTATATATTTGATACTACGGATGAGTCATGACGTAAATTCATGTCTAAATTAAGGATCCGATGACATTCATGTTTGAATTTTGAATTTAATTCAAAAAAAAATTTCACAATTATTCAGTTTTGAAAAATTCAAAATCTTTCGAAATTTTTTAGGACAGAGTCAAGTGCACCGTTTTTAGACGGTATTTGTTTTTTATTCACTAGTCTCGTAGACGAATTTGGTGGAAAATCGCCTACTTTTAATTTTTTAAAAATAAAAAGATTTTTTTATTCCCTGAATTAGCGGCAATGCTTCCAGGGTCATCGTCCCGATTCTCAACCTATTTCTTTTTTTTTCATAGCGCGAAAGTCTTCCCCGCATGGGAATCCTCTTTTTCTTACGCCTACGTTCTTACAATAAGAGTAACTAGTAATTAATATTTGCAAAGTCGCCCCTCATTAATGCCAATATTAATGGACAGCCCCTATCGACCCAATAGAGCGATGACGTGGAGGGTGTAGGTGTCCCGTACCGCAGGAGGCGCCTCGCTTGATAGAATTGTACACCATCAAGCTTCTTAAAGGCGGTGTCCGCATCCCTGAGAAGGTGTAATAAATCATTTGTTTAATGCATGAACGCGTTCGTTGAACGGGGAGCTGTCCGGTTGGCCTGGTCCAGACCCGGACTTACCTCTCACGGGCCCACTAGCTTATGTGCCGTTTTGGGCAAATTCTTATCGTTTTACATTTTTTTCGTTTTTATTCGAAAAAAATGTTAAAATGAATAAAATTTTTAATATATTTCTCTTTTTGAAAAATGATTTGAATTTGTGCTTAACATTATGTAAAATAGAATCAATTTTAAAATTATGTGAATAGAATCAATTTTAGATTGGATAACTGTTTTATAAGATAATATAAAATTATATTATACAATTTAATATACTAAAATATATATTGTAAAATTTAATATATATTATTATTATATAATTTAATGTTATAGTATGAATATATTTTTATAATAAATAAAAATTAAATAGTATAATTTTTTTAATTAATCTCTTATTTAATTTATAAAATAGATATTTAATAAATTCAATAATTTCTAAATTAATTTAAAAAATTAATAAAACAAGAATAAGTCCTAACAGTGCAAAGATGAGGATGAGGAGGCAGCTTTGGATGCTAACAATGCAGCACCATAAGCAGCTTCGGTGTGGACAGCCTTCCTGACGGGGAGGCCCAGGACCCGTTCCCGGATTTTGATCCATTTCTCGTTCTTCGACCCACCACCGGAAGTGAACACTTCATCGACGGGTGTCGCCCCAAGTTCTGTCAGGATTTTGTATCCCTTAGCCTGCACCACAGGCAGAAATCAGTTGGTTTTGCAGCTTCCTGACACTTTTCCTGGTAAAAAGAACCATTTTCGAACCTCAATTCGAGCAATGGACTCCAGAATCCCGTGCAGGAACTCGACGTCGTTGTTGGGGCGAGGAACCAACCTGGGAATCGGGGTGACATGCTGAGAATGTTGTTCGAGGGGAGTTGTGTTGATTATGGCTTACCTGGGCTGCAGTTTGGGATCAGCGATTGGAAATCTTTCGCCAGATTCTTGCAGGGGATAGTAGTCTAAAGGGGATTCAGTTGAGGGGTCAATTTGATCACTCAGTCCCTCAAGCTGATCGTCTCTGAAGAGGGTCCTAAGAACTGCTCCTCCAGTATTTGAAGCTCCCCCTACAAGCCATTGATCATTGAGTCGATGACTGTAAACGCCGAAACGTGCATCTTCGATTCTCCGGGTGCTTAGCAGCTTGATCGCCAATGTTGAGCCCAGAGATGTCACCTTATGTTGAAGAAGATGACACAATTTATGACTGAATTCTGAAGGATAAGTTGGCATATTTTATGGGAAGCTTACAGCTTGTCCAGGCTGATTTGCTCTTGCAGCGATAAAGGCTGCAATACTGTCCGTTGTTCCTGTGCAGACAACGCAGTTCTCTGGAAAACCTGAGACAGATTAAGACTCTGAGCAACCATGATAAAGGCTCCATGTGCCAAATTGCTAATAGAAGGAAGCACATGAACAACAAACTTGGCATACCAAAATCAAATCTAGTGCTGTCTCTCAGAGTGCTAATGATGGTGCCAGGGGCATGCACAACAGGTAAAATGCTGGAATATGGTTGAGATTGTAACCAAGAAGGGTAGGATTCAGCTTCAGGATCATAACCAAGCTGCACAAAACATTTAGTAGTTCAAAGTTGGCATGGAAATATTGGCTGTAGTTAGCAGGGACTGTAAGAAAGATTACTACTTTTAACGCATTGTTGTAGTCTGAAACTCCAAGCCTTCCGTGGAGGAGCCATAACAGCCAATCAGCTTGATGCATCAAAAGTGGTTCAACATTCGGTGTATATGAAGAATTCCACCATGAGACAAGCTTGCACAGCGTTGAAGATCCAGAACAAACAGTATGATTAGCGGGAGCAATTTCCCTTACAGTTTGCAGGGCTTCTGGACAACTTTGATTATACAGGAGAGGCTTACACAAAGGTTCTCCAGTTTTGCTGCATCCAAAATAAAATCCTGGATCTTAGAAAAAGTACTGCCTAGACATGCTCTTACAGAAGAAGGTCAAACCTATCAACAATGATCGTAGTTGCAGAAGTACCATCGATGGATATGGAAGCCACTCGTGATCGAATTTCAATAGGGATCTTTTCCAAGAGCTTGAAAAGCACTGTTCTCCAACATCTGATCCAATCTATGGTCTCTTCACTCTGTCTAGTTTATGCAGACAAGGCAGGGAATCAATCTTTCAGAAACATCAAGGAAACTCAAAATGGTTTCCAGCAAACATTAAAAAATGAAACCTTGAACAAAGGGTACTCTTCCTTGCCCTCAGATTGTAAGTGCCCATCCCATCAATCACAGCATATCGAGCACCTGAGGTGCCAAAGTCCATTCCCAGATAGAGTTGCTCCACAACTTTAACATCAGTTTCATTATTAAGTTTGCTAACTCCCAGCCTAGCGTCTCTAGAATTCCGACTGATTACCATTCTTATTGGATCATAACGATTACCTACAAGCATTTAACTATCAGTTATCTGCATAACTAGAAACCCAATTCAGCTTCTCAAAAATGCATCAACAAGATCACCGAATTGAAAGTATATCGACACCCCCATTAATGAGAACTCTTGTTCAACAACAGATCACTGTAAAAAGAAGCGATTACTAGAGTAGCCAACATAATTGCCTGGGAAATTTTCTGAGAAACGAAGTTGGGGAAGCAACGAACATGCTGGGCTGCAACTTGAGGCGAACATTCCTTACCGTAACATGTACTCCCGAGCGGATAAGAAAATAAACAAAGCGCCATTCCATCATCTTCGCCATATTACGTGTATACTTTGATTTTTGTGGTTGAAGTTTTTTTTTTTAAAGGGAAAAATGGTGACAACAAAATTCAATCTTAATATCCGAAAATGAGTATGTTGTAATTGAATATAATGATATACTGAATTGTATATAATATTTGATATTTGAAAATATAAATTTGAATATATGAGTAATATAAACTAATATAAATTTCGGGTTGGGGATGCGGCCAAGTGGGTTGTATCCGATTAAGATTTAGGTGTTATGCGTGAAATGAGGCTGTTAACGGAAATAAAGTGTCAGAAATTTTAATGTGGAAACCATTGAAAAACAGAAAATTCACAGAATTATCGGAACTCGTCGGAAAAATCTCTTCACTAGATGGAGTTGAGGAGAAAATACAAATTGGAGGTTTTAGAATCGAATTCCTTCTTCTTCGAGGTTTACTATATTTATAAGGTACCTTGATCTGATCGAATTCTGAATTCTATAAATGTTAGTTGATTTCTGCACCTGTCATACATACTGTGATTCTGCTTTCAAATAACCGTCGACCGTTCTGTCATTATCGTAATTCGACTACTTTCCAATCTATCTAAAATGGGTGACGCTGACAAACTCTAAAAGTTCTCGGTATGTAGTCTGACACAAGAATATCAGAACACCTTTTAGCTACTTTTTAGAAACCGATTATCCCAATCCGATTTAAACCCCATCAGTATCTATGTATTTATACAAAATTAGTATATATGAATTAATTAATTAATTATTGGTATATGTGTAAATTTGGATATAAATATTCTATACTCAACTATTAAACATCCTCTAAATAATTGATATTGCCTTATATTCAAAAAATATTATTATATTCTTGTGAAAATACATTTAATTAGTATTGAATTTAAATTTCGTTTCAAAATGATTATATATTTAAATTTATAATGCAAAAAAGGGGGCGGTGGACCGGCAGTGCATCCGCTCGGGTCGCATATTATGGGCCGGCTCAATGCATGTTTATTATGGTGCCATCTCAATAGAATTTGGTCTTCGATAGGCCCATGGACTCGAAAATGGATTGGGCTGGAGCTGAAAGGCACGTGTGCCTCACGGACGGAATCCGGTGAAAAACGGTTGATCATCTGCATAGGCGACGACGGTTCCCGTCTAATTTGTGCTCTCACGGACAGCTGTGTGTTGATCGGTTCCGTTGATACCGTTGCTCCTCTAGGGGAAGCATAAATTCGGTCGAATTCGATATCTTTTTTCCCGAGGAGGAACCGGGTTGGTCCAACTCCGGCGTCGGAGAATGGGGGAGCGGAGGGTGTGCTGTCCACCGATGGATCTGATGCGGTCGGAGGCGATGCAGCTCGTGCAGCTTATAATTCCTATTGAATCTGCTCACCTTTCTACTTCTTACATTGGTGATATCGGGCTTATCCAGTTTAAAGATGTTCGTTTTTTCTTTTTGCTCACTTTTATCGACTTCGGTTTTATGTGGAGTCATCTGGCTTTGTTCTCCTGAATACGAGTGCCCCTTTAGGAATGTGAAGTTATGCTTTTAAAGATCTTTTCTTTTTTCTTTACCGCTATGGGTCTACTTTTAACTATGGTGGGGATCAAGAGTAGGGCTAGTTTGTTGAGTTCATTGAAGTGGGAATACGTAGGGTGTACTTTTAGCTGTAGGGAACATAGTATTGGTAGTCCGTTGAGCATCATTGTTTGACCTTACACGTGCATGGTTTTGTTTTTGTTTTTTTTAATAGTTGAATGCCGATAAAAGTCCATTCCAGGGAACATATGCAGTTCAGGTATTACTCTTTATTTGTTTCACATTGCGTTATTTATGTCCAATTTTGTGGGTGAATTTTCTACGCAACGTGGTTAACAGCTTTTTGCGAGCTAGTAACACACCATGCCCTCTGCCACGAGATGCGTCAGTGACACAATAATTGGCAGCGTCGCTTTATTTCTGTAACCACAGCATTTTTTGTTTGGTGGTTTTTGGTACAAAGTGTATTAGGTCTCTTTGACTTTTATATGGTTCCATTTTTATTAGAGGGTGATGACTTGTTGGATAAAAACCTAAATTCTCTGTCCATATACTTAATGGAGTTTTATCTCTTCTTTTGGTTGCCTGTGAAGATTAAGAGATGTGGGGAAATGGCACGTAAATTAAGATTCTTTCGGGACCAAATATCAAAAGCTAGTCTGCAATCTTCTCAGGGGACTTTGGTCCCTTCCATAACGAATATTGATGATCTTGAGGTACATGAAGTAAACGCATGTGCCTTGATTTAGGGGCTTGTGATTAGACCTTAGATCTTCGCTATTTCAGGTCAAACTTGGGGACCTTGAGTCTGAGCTTGTTGAAATGAATGCAAATGCTGAGAAGTTGCAAAGATCCTATAATGAACTTGTGGAGTACAGGCTTGTTCTACAAAAGGTATGACTAAACTCCTTTCGGTCACTGCAAACTGTGTGTTAATGTTAGTGCTGATTTACTTCTTGTAGGCTAGTAGCTTTTTCGAATCAGCCATGAAAAGTGCTGAGGTGCAACAGAGGGAATATCAATCTGGTGAGGAGTCTTTGGAAACCCCATTGTTAGCTGATCAGGTATATGACTATTTGTTAACTTCATTTCTTGTTGGTTTAGATGCTGATTCTCTTCTGTCTCTCAGGAAAAACTTGTTGACTTAACAAAGCAAGTTAGGCTAGGCTTTATAACAGGACTTGTTCCACGGGGTAGATCTTTAGCGTTTGAGAGGATCTTATTTCGCGCTACGCGTGGAAATGTTTTTCTGAAACAGTCTGAGGTGGATGACCCAGTGATTGACCCTGTATCTGGGGAGAAGGTAGTCCACATGCTTTTTCCCGTATCCATCCAGTGATGAACGTCTTTTGCATGCTTATTATATCTTGTTTTCTGTTTTTAATAATCCGGTGCCAAGGTTTGAGTTCAGAATCCTTTTGTTGTATAATGTTAACTTGTGACTCCACAATATCAAACTGATTAGTGATTTTCTAGGTGTTCTTTTAGAATTTTGCTTCACTCATTAACATTTTCCAGGTCAATTAATGTGGGTTCAATGCAGTTTCTCAATGTGTTTTTGAGTTGTTTTAATTCATTTGCATGATGTTGTGTTTTTTTCAGAAGTCTACTTATTTTTTGACAATGAAAATGCTCATCTTTGGTTCTGTTGATGCAGGGTGAAAAAAATATCTTTCTGGCTTTTTTTTCTGGAGAACGGGCAAAAAATAAGATCCTCAAGATTTGCGAAGCTTTTGGTGCTAACCGTTATCCTTTTGATGAGGATATAAAAAAGCATTCTCAACTGATCAATGAGGTATCCGCTATTGAATTCCTGTCTCTGCTATTTTATCACTTGTATAGTTCCTTTCGTTTGGCTTGTCAGAGTCTACATTTTTGTCCATACTTTGTTTTTTCCAATTTTTTTCCTCTTGGCAGCAATTACTCCACATTATTTTGCGAAAAATATCTTCTTTTAACTTATAGGTTGACGCCAAACTGTCAGAGTTGAAGATTACAATTGATGCAGGACTCACACTCCGTGGAAATTTATTACAAACTATTGAGAAGGAATTTGATCACTGGAACCTTTTGGTCTGTTGTTAGTTCTGTCTTCTGAATGGCAATTTTTATCGAGCTCCTTAACTCTTAAGTTCTTTTTAGTTCTTTTTATTGACTTTTAGCAGTCATGTGTGATATAGGTGAAGAAAGAGAAAGCCATTTATCATACCCTCAACATGCTTAGTGTTGATGTCTCCTAAAACTGTCTAGTGGGGAAGGTTGGGGTCCTGTCTTTGCCACAGAAAAGGTATTTACTTCCTGTTTCATGTTATCCCTTTATGAAAGTTACCTTCTATAAACGTTTGTTAATCCATACGTTGATGATGTTAGGCCAGTTTGTCAGTGTGTTGATCTTGGGACACTGACAATATATGGTTGCAGATTCAAGACGCATTGCATCGGGCAACTTATGACTCCAACTCAGAAGTTGATGCTATTTTCCAAGTGCTGCATACCCGTGAGATGCCACCTACATATTTTCAGACAAACAAATTCACTTCAGCTTTCCAAGAGATTGTTGATGCTTATGGGTGAGTTTTTTCGCCTACCTTGTACAAGCACAAATATTATTTGATATTATTTCCCAAGGTGGTGCATGCATTTTTTACCCATTACCTCTGGTGTTTTGATAAACAGTATTTGTTAGTTGAACCATCTGCATATACCAACCACCAGAAAAACTGTTGTTAAAAACATATTTTGAAGCATATTGCACTAGCTTACTAAAATGTCAAGCACCAAAAAACTTGTCCAAGCTATGGTTCTTCTACTTTTTCCGAAAATGCTTCACCACTCCTCTTCAAAGCATGATGTAATCTTGTTTGCCCAGTGTACTTTCAATAGATAATGGTTATGTTACACTTAACTTTGATATATCTTTAAATTGAGTTTTCTTATTCTTGGCTATGTGGTAGGATCTCCAAGTACCAAGAAGCAAACCCTGGTGTTTTTACCATAGTTACATTTCCATTTCTTTTTGCTGTCATGTTTGGAGACTGGGGACATGGGATATGCTTTCTACTTTGTACAATGTTTTTGATTGTCAGAGAAAAAAAGTATCTTGGTCAGGTAAACTGTTTAAACCCTAAAAAGTAATTTGAAGTACTATATTTCTGTTGGGTTGTAATTGCTACGTAAATGTGTGTAATCAAATCCTCATCCTGTCTTTTGCATCAAGTATATTGTTAGAAAGTTGTCATGTTTGCCTCTTTTGCCCCATCCAGTGATCCACATGCCCATATCCGATTGAGAGTGAACCATGTATTCAGTTGGAGACAGAATAAAATTGGAAGCGTGCTGTGCACTAACCATGAATGAAGTGGTGTGTATTATCGTGCTGACCTATTGGACTTGTTCCCATTCTTTATTGTTTCTGTGCTTTGCAGAAACTTGGAGACATTATGGAGATGACTTTTGGTGGGCGTTATGTAATTATGTTGATGGCGCTTTTCTCAATCTATACAGGATTAATCTATAATGAGTTTTTCTCTGTGCCATTTGAATTATTCGGTAGGTCAGCATATGTATGTCGTGACCCAGAATGCAGGTATCTCATCAGCGTATGCATGTCCTTATCCATTATTTGTTTCATTGTGCCTCGTGTATCGTGAACTATTCTTATTGAAGGGATGCTACTACTGTTGGCCTTATCAAGTCCCGTCATACTTATCCTTTTGGAGTGGACCCTGCTTGGCATGGCTCACGCAGTGAGCTACCCTTCCTTAATTCATTAAAAATGAAAATGTCCATCCTACTTGGGGTTGCCCAGATGAATCTGGGAATAAGACTGAGCTATTTCAATGCACTGTTCTTCAAGAGTAGATTGAACGTCTGGTGAGTTACTGCTACTTGATCGTTGATAAACTGTCACTGTTTACTTGCCGCATCTAAGTTGCTCCTGGATGCACACTGCCATGGTTATTGAGCATTTGTAACTATGTTACTATGGTGAATTTCAATCTCATGCTGTCCAATCTATTCTCAGGTTCCAGTTTATTCCACAGATGATATTCTTGAACAGTTTGTTTGGCTACCTTTCTGTTCTCATCATTTTTAAGTGGTGTACTGGATCCCAGGCTGATTTATACCACGTTATGATCTATATGTTTCTCAGTCCTACTGATGACCTTGGTGAAAATCAACTTTTTCCTGGTCAGAGAACAATTCAGGTTGAGTAATCAGCGTTATATTTGGGAAATTTACTTAATCAAAGTCATTGAGCACGATTTTTCCAATTCATGGAAAATCTGTAACTGAGGCTCATTTTGGCTGCTCATCTGCAGCTTGTCTTGTTACTGTTGGCTCTTGTTTCTGTCCCATGGATGCTTCTTCCAAAGCCTTTCCTCTTGAAGATGCAACATGATGTATGTTCTTGTTTGGCTTGATATCTTCGGTTTGTTATCATGCCCGTCGGTTCTCCAACTTGTTTTCACTATTATTAGAGACACCATGGAGCTGGATATGAGCCAGTTCCAGAAACAGATGGCTCTTTGCTGTCAGAAGCAAATCATGACTCCCATGGTCATGAAGAGTTTGAATTCAGTGAAGTCTTTGTCCATCAACTCATACACACCATAGAATTTGTGCTTGGGGCAGTTTCGAATACAGCTTCTTATCTTCGTTTATGGGCGCTGAGGTACATGCTTTTTGTCATGTTGAGACGTCCCTCGTTTCTGTTTCCACTGTGTTCTATCTTCTCATCCCCCAATCTTCTGCTTCTCTGTCAGCCTTGCGCACTCAGAGTTGTCCAGTGTCTTTTATGAGAAGGTCCTTCTTCTCGCATGGGGGTAAGTTGATGGCTTCTTTCAAAACTTTTTTTTACCACCATCTGCTAGATACTCGACTGAAGCGTGAGTTCCTTCCCTGATTTCTTCAGGTACAATAACATAATTATCCTTGTGGTTGGTATTGTGGTATTCATCTGTGTCACTGTTGGAGTGCTCTTGGTGATGGAAACACTGAGCGCCTTCTTGCATGCCTTGAGGCTTCATTGGGTAGAGTTTCAGAACAAGTTTTACGAGGGAGACGGGTATAAATTCTATCCATTCTCATTCACTCGATCTCGACGAAGACTGAGAGCACGGACAAGGTGATGTTTTTATCCCCTCTCTGTCTGTGCTACGTGTAAATTTCTCGAAGCTTTTAATACATATTGATGAATGGAATACCTGAGAATTGATTGAATTGACTCCTGCATATGATACATACGTTACTGCTAGTTCCATTGGAGCCTTGATAGGACTGAGAAACAGGCATTTTTTCTTATAAAAAGAACTGTGGATAAATGCTGTAAGCGAAAGCAGACGTCCCCTCTGGCTTCAAATGTGCATTCAAGAGCAGTGGCCATCGATCCACCCACCATCACAGAATGCAGCCAGTGGTCACATGAACCCCCTCTGCATACAAAATGGATGTGTACTATAATTCCTAATGTTGAATGATGATTCTTACAAGGGATTGATTACATATTTTTCGAATCTGGTTTTCAAATTTGTAATAAACTCACTCTCCCTGGGTACGCCTGTGCAGTGTTTTAATGCATAAAAAGACTGATCTTCCTCTTCCCGGTTCCTCTGATGTGGAAAATCAGTTGCTGCGACGTCTACGGCAGCCATTGCCCACCCGGAGGGTGCATAACTACCCTGTGACGGGATGGGTGTTGCTTGGGATAGTGGAGAAGATATGTCGGCTTCTTCTGATCCCGGCGGCGGCGCTACTGTTTGAACGAACCCCATCCACGCAAACCATGGGAAGGAATCTGCTCTGCCGCCGCTAGCGGCGTTGCATGTAGTTTGTACTGCAGTTTCTCCTCCCTGTTTCTTTAGCGAGCAGCGCACAACACACACGTCGGCGGTTGAACTCATGACCGGTTTGAATCCGACTCATAGATCAAAACAGATTTAACCCATAATCCGATCTATTAAAAAATAATGACCTAAGTTTAAGATACTACGGGCGTGTTTGGTAGCTATATCGTTATATATTATATTGGTATAAATTTATTTATGATATCAAGATAAATTTGAGATGTAACATGCAAAGAAATATATGCTTATAATAAAAAAAATGTATGAAGATAAATTTATATTAATTATTAAATACATATTATGCATCATAATGTTTATACTAGTTACCAAACATGACTTATAAGACTTAATTACTATAGATACACATTTACTATACCTAGAAGTATCACATATTGTGAATTCCAAACATAGTGAATAATCCAGTCCATTCGATCCATGAATCCACATCATTTGAAAAATAGACCAGACGAGCTGGACCGGTGAGCCGGCGGTTCGGATCTCTGACTCAAATGTAAATGAGGGATGAGAGGAATAAAGCCAAGCCGGTTGCGTCACGGCTGGGCCGCCCCGCCCGGGTGCATCTTGTCAGTACCAGGAGCAGGGGCGACAATTTCAAACACCCTTCTGTTCAACTTCCAGCCATTTGAAAACAGAATCTATCCATGCCATGCCATGCCATGCAGCTGGGATGCGGGACCAGGATACTAAGAAACACACAGGATTATTACTCTCTGGAGCCTGCTGTACAAACTATACCTTCCCTTGTGGGGGCCCCCAACATTTGTTTTTAAATTTGACCAATTCATTGGAACCCTCTCATTATTTCTCATGCATAAATTACCAAAAAAATAATGCGTATGCGTATATTGATGATTGGATTCAAGTTTCCCAGATTCCATCTGGTTCCAAACGGGTCCCTGTCGGTTTCTAAAATTATTCACGTTGGATAAAAAAAACTATTTTTAGAATACGATTGTAAAAGTATAAATTGTTTGAAATATAAGTAATATTTTGAAAAAATTTTGAAATCTATTTTTATTTTTTAAAAAATAAAAATAATTTTATTATAGAATAATATCAATTATAAAATTAATTATAACAAAAATAATTTTAAAATTATATTACAAATATTAATTTTGACTATTTTTTTCATTTTATTTTTACTTTTTAACTAGTATAGTTTTTGAAACAATTATAATTCATTTATATTTTTATCAATTATTTATATTTTTCTAAAATAAATTTTTAAAAAAATCGAAATAGACTCTAAAAATTTTGCAAAACGCCACTATAGTTTGAGTTTCCAAACCGCTTATGTTTTTAAAAAAAACATTATGTTATCAACTACTAATAATCGTTATTGTAAAAATAGTAAAAGATTTATAATATTTTTCTAAGAATATATTCCTTTTTAAGAGGGGGAACATATTGGAGTAAATGCATCGCATGCATCAAGGTGCAATGGTCCAGCCAAATGATTTCTTCCGATTGGAGCAGTCGGCAGCAGTGGCTTAAGATTCGTATTCCCCTCCACCAATAATTATGCGCTGTACAGTGGACTCCGCCACACGTCTCTGCCCCCCTGCAATATTCAATACAACCCAAATTTACAACCCTTTTCTTTTTTCTTTTTTTGAAGTAGCACATCATTTTCATGTATCATGTGTATCGTTATTCATCACCCCGGTTTTTGAATATTCGAGTACTCCCTCTTGAGGTAGATTGGATGAAAATGCATGAAAACCATGTTTTAAAATCAGATTTCGAAATCGAACCGATCTTTTCGTCGATTTGGATTGAAACTAATCGAATTTGAGTTTAAACAATCAAGATATGTATTGTTTTTATATAACATTAATTCATATCTTGTTATGAATTAATCATGCTTATAATCTAAAGATAGTAAACTCACAATGATTTATTGGTTGGTTGTTTTTTATCAATCAAACAGAAGAAACCTAAGAAATACAGTTTTTGAAACAATCAAAACCCAAATTTGAATTTCAAACATACTGCATTGGTTATAAATGAGAGAATTAATATGTTTAAATAGAAGAATTTTCTTAATTTTGTGCGATCTATTTTTTCTATATGTAAAAAATATAAGATTATAAGAATTAGGTGTTCGAAATAGATAATATCGTATGACATATAACATTTGTAACAATCAAAACGTGAATCCAAAATTTAAATTTCAATCTTTTAGGCAATTTAATAGATTGGTTATTAAATATATGAGTTATTAAAATTAAAACGAAATTAATATCAATGAAAAAAAATGCAACTGGACCAAATGATTATTGATCTAATTTTAAATATTGATTAATGGATCGATTTTAAGAAGAAATTAGTTATTGAGGGAGACGGGACCTCTCTCGAGTCTAATCCCATAATTTATTAGAAACATGAGATAGATATTAGTAGACGGTAGGCAATGGGCTTACCTCTCCATTTTTATTTTCCATTTTAATGTTAAAAAAATAATGATGATGTACGGAAATTAATACCATACACTTACATTTTTGAGTTCATCAGTGTTGTGAAACCAAATTCAACACATTTTTCGATTTATCATGATTTTGGGTTGAATTATTTTTACAATAGAATGGACCCCGTTCAATTAATCACAAAAATAAAAATAAATGTCTGAATTTAATATTTATTAATTAAATCCAAAAAAATATAGATTTGAATTGAATGGGATTTTAAAACCCTGGTTTGTCAAAGAAAAACCCTAAAAAAACATAAATAAATAGAGTGGGGGTGGTGAATATTAGGGGAAGGCTTAGGTCCACCAACTGGTGGTTAGAGACGGCACTGCATAACCAAGGACCAGTAGAGAGCTCAGCTAACTGACTCACGCAATCATAATACCCCCAGGCAACACCAGAAGCTGATAACATCCCAAGAACTGGAGCACATTGACAAATGGTGGCTTGTCATGACAATAGTAGATACAATATTTTAATTGTGTGAGAAAAATGATAATTATATGTATAAATTTTTATTGTAGTATCGAAAGGTTAGATGAATCTGGAAGGGTGGGAAGGGGATGAGAGTTGTATTACAAAAATGTTGAAAATGTATGTTGATTGTACGAGAAAAATGGTTATTGTATATATAAATTTTTGATCGTATTATATGAAATAAAAATTTGAATTATTTATAGAATTACCCGTCTTTCATTTATTTCATACATACTATGCACAAAAAAATACACATGAGGTGTATAGTTTTCTTACAGAATCATTTGATAGGGAATATTTTTCAAAATCACCTATAAAAATTCAGAATGTATAATTTGATAAATGAGGGGAGGGGGAGGGGGAGTGTGGGAGTCTGAAGAGGGAAAGGGAATGGGTAAAAGTAGGAATATGATCAGTAAAGCATATCATTTAAAAATGTAAAGGAGGAGTAAAGGAGCTACAAGCTTCTTCTGTACAACGCTTTGAAAAACTGTGGCTCTACTCTCTCCTCTCTCCACACTACTAGGCAGAAAAAAGGAAAACAAAGAGGCAAGGCAAGCCTTCTTTCTTGGTGATTCTTTCTGCATATTTATTGCTCCTCTCTTTCCCTTCTTCATCTCTTTCCTGTCCCTCTTTTCATTTTACTTGTTGATTCTGGGAAGTAGGTGAAAAAGTGAGGACTAGTACTTCTTTTGTTATGGTTTTTGGGGTGTGGGATTTCCTTGTTCGATCTCAAGACTGTCAAGAAAGGTGAATTACCTAATGTTTCAACTCTTGCTGAGCTTCTGGTTTTGAAGTCTCCTGTGTAGTTGTGTCTGGTTTCTTTCTCCTATGTAACAATCGCATGGCCTTTCATGTCCTGTGTGGTAACGATGTGACAGGTTATTGAAGGAAGAGTTTTGAGGGGTGGAGGAGAAGACAGAATGGATGCATTTTTTCCAATGCCGAGCAATCAAACAGAGGCTGAAACACTGGTTTACTTGAGGGAAAGCTTACCGAATTCTCAGTCAGAGACACCTCTTCGTCCATCAGATGTTGTAGCATACATGAACTGCCCCTCGACATCTGGGCCGTACGCCGGAGGTTTACCGGAGAATTCCCAGAGCCAAGCCAGCTGCATCAACCTGCACTCAGATTCAAATATATGTCACCAAGAATTTTTGCTCAACTTTGAAGGCTCAGGCGCTGAGCAAAGCCATTTGAGTACTTGGGGAGCTGCTTCTGGTGTTCTTCAGGGACTGTCCCTGACACTGGGACCTCACACGCCACCTGTCATGCAATTCCCCGGCGTCCGTTACCGGAAGGACAACCCAAATGTAGCCTCAGTATTGGGCTTGGGTGCATTGGTGAGAGATGAAGATGGTGGCAAAAGTACACCCATAGAAGCAGAAGATGATGTTCAGAATAAGCAGTTTTCTAGTGTTGCAAACACAGGGAGTGATGTTGTTCCTATTTATGAAATGATGAATATTGCGAGTGCGGTTTCTAGTTCCAAGTACCTGAAAGCAGCACAGCAGTTGCTTGATGAAGTGGTGAACGTGAAGAGAGACATCAAGGATAGAAACTACAAGAAAGAGCTAAGAACAACCGCAAAGGAAGGTGATGGGGAACCTGAAACCGCTTCATCTGATCCTTCTGCCATGGCTTCTTCTTTTTCTCCCAAGGCTGGTGGAAGTTCAACGATCCAGCTCTCTGGTTCTGAAAAACAAGAACTACACAGCAGATTAACCCAACTTTTGGTATTGTTGGATGATGTAAGTACACATACAACTCTTGATAATGTAAAGGGAAATCTAGTGAGCTTATCTTGGTTTTTTTGTATCATACGGCAGGTTGACAGGAGATATAGACAATACTCTCACCAGATGCAGATGATTGTGTCTTCCTTCGATTCAACAGCAGGCTCCGGTGCGGCGAAGCCATACACATCCCTTGCTCTTCAGACAATATCCCGCCACTTCCGCTCTCTTCGTGATGCAATAAACAGGCAGATTCATGTGGCGAGAAGAAGCCTCGGGGAGGATGCATCTTCAACCGAAAAGGTGATCGGAATATCCCGCCTTCGATACGTTGACCGGAACATGAGGCAGCAAAGGGTGCTTCAGCAGCTTGGTCTCATGCACCAGCAAGCTTGGAGGCCTCAAAGAGGGCTCCCCGAGACTTCTGTCTCGATCTTGCGAGCTTGGCTCTTTGAGCACTTCCTCAATCCGTAAGCCCACATAACTACTTCAGTTACCAAGAGTAAAAACTTCAGAGATGTGATAGATATTTCCTTCGTTCTGCAGTTATCCTAAAGATTCTGATAAGATCATGCTAGCAAGACAAACTGGATTGACAAGATGCCAGGTTACTGAAGAATATTTGTATAACATACCTACTAGTTGGATTTTGCTGATCAATCTGTGGCTGAGTTCAGGTTTCAAACTGGTTCATAAATGCTCGCGTTCGCCTTTGGAAGCCAATGATCGAAGAAATGTACAAAGAAGAACTGGGAGATGTTGACATCGACTCGAACTCTTCATCTGAAGCCTCACAAACACCTGGAAAATCAGCCACAAATTCAACCGCAGACAAATTCGAAAATCTATCAAACCATACAACTTCCACTTCCCTGCAGCCAGAGTCTACCGTAGCTTCGATCGGAACAAGTACAAATCCCCTACCGGAATCAAATAGCGGTGATAACGGTGGATTGACATCGTTGGTGGAGTTTCAGATACCGAAAAGATGTCGCAATATCAACGAAATCTCACTCACACTGGGGCTACAGCAGGGTGAACTTCGTCCCACGAGCATTCTGGATGGAACTGGCCACGGATTCCTTCACCTGAGAGATAACAATGTAGTTAACCCTGCAGCTTCAGGCATGGCTGCCGAAGCAGCAGAATTTGATTCCATGGATTCTGGAAATCTAGCTTCCCCTCTCCCTTCTATCACATGATAGGAGCAGGGTGGGCGTATTCCTCGTTTTTAAACGAAACGTATTTTTTGATTTAATTCCGAATTGAATTAAATTATTTTCTATGAAAAAATTGAGTACTGGAGTTTTATCGCATATATTTGAATGGTACCTGGGGAGGCCGGTGGATTCTTCTAGGCATGGCCGCTGCTGAAACTGTATTAAGAGAAAGGTAATGGTATAGAACAGAGAACCTCCTGAGTGCCAAGAAATGTTTCCATGTTGATGATCCGTTTGTCAGCAAGAAAAAGCACATGAAAGCCACCAATTACACTTATTATCATCGTCTGTGGAATTCCAGTATCAACAGAAACACATCGGACTCGCAGGAATTGAATTTGATCATTGTAAAAGAGAACCCAAGGATGAAATTCCTCGGAATGAGGGAGAACCGGTTGTAACAACTTATGAGCATCCATGATTCAGGGGATAAACTAAGCTATGAAGTAGAGTCAACAATCAACATAGAAGACAAAGGAATACCTAACAATAAGCAACATGATTCAGGGGATAAGCTCAGCTATGGAATCGAGCGAGGAACAAATATGGAAGGCAAAGGAATACCGAGAAATAACTTCCTTTTATCGATTAAGCATCATTCGTACTCCGCACATACGACAGAAGCGCCGATCAAATCGAACACGATAATATGCATTCCGTCTGAAAGGATAACAGGATCCAACCAAAGCTCACAATCGCCGCCCAGATCGGCGACGCACACGGTACCTGGTCATTATAGACGTAACCTAAGCGGCTAATCACTTACAAAATTGAACCAAGTGGCCATAACGCATTCTTCTCCTCATCGACGAAGGCGAAGCTGTTCTGACCTACGGCGCGGAAGACGGTTACGACATAAACAAACCAACCGATTTCAGGTTTCCACCGTTCAGCAGCCAGGCCCTTAGTTTCAACCGAGGATTGGAGAGAAATCATACATATCCGATCAAAACCGTCGCCGGAAGAACCAGAGCGAAATCTTCAGCGTCCAAGGAGACGTCAGAAAAACATATCCGACCTGAACTAAAAACAGGAAAACAGAGTCTCACGACTGCGGAGCGATCATCGCCTTTTTATACTGTGCCAAGCGGCGCGAGTGTGCTTGGCTTAAGGGCATTGATGCAATTTCAAATTTCAAAGAGAATGGCTAGGGAACGTTTGAACGTGCTGAAACAACGACTAAATTCCAGCATAACACACACATCATACACCATTCAGATAACTACTATTCAGTGTTGGCGGTGGTGGCCGGGTAGCTTCTCTTTGATCTTCTCCATGATGCCCTTCTTCTCTTGCTCCGGCGCCCCGCCGGCGTCAGTGGGCGTTTTTTCCTCAGCCATCGTAGTCATCGCCGTTTCCGGCGCAATCTCCTTCTCCTGATGCTTTCCTCCGCCGATGGCTTCCTTCACCTTCTCCTTCAACCCCTTCTTTCTTCTCCCACCCTGCCCGTCATCCTCCGACTGCATTTTTCATCAGGATACAAACAAGAAAATCAGCCCACTGCCAAACAAAGAGAAAAGGGATCAACTTCATGGGACTAAACCCAAACCCACCGAGCTTGAGGAACTGGAGCCGGAGCGCTGAAGCTGTTCCCGGGCGTGCTCCGGGGTGGCGACACCTTTGAGGTGAACGGGGTTGCCGTACTCATCGGTCAGTTGAACCGGGTTACCGAACTGGTCCGTTAACTGGACCGGGTTGCCATGCTCATCTCTCAGCTCCGCCATCACTCTCTACGGATCAACAAATGGTGCAATGGGGGAACTATTTAAGCAAAAGTAGGGGTAATGAAGGCGGTGGCAGACGGAACGCCAGCTTCTGCATGCACACCGACGCGTGGTGAGCGCAGGCTGCCACGCAGGCGCTATACGATAAACGTCACCTTGAGTCATGGATTGGCATCAAGTTTCAACCAAATGAGAGAGATAAGATGAGGGTTCAAATTCAGAGGGAGGAAAGTTAGCCTTCTGCTAGAATATTCCATAAGGCAAAGCTTGAAGAAAGGAAGAAAGATGCAGGGCAGGCTGTACAGACGATGGGAATGAACTCAAATCAAGAAACAACAAACAACTAAACATTCTATGTCCAAATCCAGCAGTTCCCTGTATATATGATGACAACAAATCAACCTCAACTGTTGTTCTTTACAGTATGTGTGTGCAGTAGCAGATACATATACGATAGCATGTCCACTTTGAAATGCTGCTCCATTTGGTGACTGTACTGTAACGAAAGAGATGGAAGGGGAAGCTTACAAGTGAATGCGAATGTCAATGGGGATGATCAGTACTTGGGTAATTTTGCCCAGAAAAAACTCTTCCTTGGAGTTGATTCTCTCTTAGGCATAGATCTATCAGTTTGGGGGCCAACGGAGAAGTGGCGTCGAAGAAACGGCTTTCCTGTTGAGCTCTGGGAGCTTGAACTTGATCTGGTCATCTTAGGAGCTGTTCTTCTATCCATCCCACTGGTTTTAAGAGGATCTGTTGAGATGCTACTGCGGATGACTACACTTTTTCTGGATCTTCTTAGAGCCATGGACTCAAACTCAGCTCTCAATGCCTTCTCCCACATCTTAGCAGCTTTCTTCGCTCCAAAAGTACATACGGGGCAAGGAGGGTCATACTTGTTGATCTCAGGAGTCATGTACTCGAGGCATTCCCCATGGTAGACGTGCCCACAAGTCAGCACTGAAACCACAGTGACTTCGTTCGAGGCCATTACTTTTTGGGTGGTCCAACTCCATGAAGACCTTTCGATTAGAAGCTTACTGCAGATGCCACAAGTTTGGAAATCAAAAGAGGATCCATGGCTATGATCATTATTCCTGTGGATTTTTTCATGACTCAGGCTTGATGTTCCGCTATCAAAGGACCATCTTGCTCTCGGAGTACTTGTGAGGTGCTCAGAGAAAGCAGGGATCGGCCAGCTTTCTGAAGATCCACCATTGGAGCCCCTGGTTAATTCATTGCCCCACACTTGCGGAGGAAACGATGGGGGCTCTTCAGATATTGAGAATGTCAGTGGCTGATACTCAAGACTGCGACTACCGGGTACCTGGTACAAGAATGGGCGAGCAGGAGAACGGTCGTGCGCTCTTGATGGAGCTGCATTTGCAGGCTGAAAAGGACCTTGGGAGGGCAAAGGGGATGCTGACATGGATGAAACACAAGGGCCTGGAGGGGATGGGCACGAGGCAGATGATGACCCAAATGACTCTCTGACCTGCAAATGGAGCCAAATCAGAATATTAACTAATATTTCAGGAGAGGGGATTCATGTTTTTGAACGTCATCCATAGTCTCCAGTACCTTTCCATGATAACGTGAAGTAACTGGATCTGCATGGAACATGAACAAAATCAACATCATTCCAAGTGATAAAAAAAAATAGCCAAGTCTTATCTAAGTGAAAAACTCCAAGCGAGAAATGAAATGGCATATGCTAGTTTACCAGAAGATGGAAGCATTAAACTTTTTTCATTGCCTTCATCCGGCGACTTTAGCCACGTGAGTGATCGAAAGCTATCCAATGGACTACCTTCAGCTGATGCAAATGTAGCTTGAAGGGTGGTACCAGATTTAACTTCCGTTCTATCCTCATCACGACTCTCATTGCGTAACCAGTCTACAGTTGTTTCTTCTCCGACCACTCGTCCACGATTATCCCATCTAAAGCTCCAAGAAGGTGAATAGTTGGGATGCCTCTGGACGGCTGCAACAGGCGATTCCCGGATTATAGTCGGGTCTTTAGCAGCGACACAACAAGCAGCCCCCATTCAGTGGACATAAATACTCGCAGAGTTATCTGAAATTATACCATAAACCAACCCACAATCAAAAAATCGCGGCAACATACGAAACAATCACAAGGTCTAAGCAGAAAGTGTAATCTCCATGAAATTTGACAGAGCTATTGTCGTTTCATGCAGCCAAATGATGTATGCCTCCATTTTCAACAGCTCCAATTGGAATGGCCAATAAATTACAAACCAAAACACAGGACGAGAACTTCACAAAACTAACAGGAAAAATAAATACAATCCTACAGTATACATACTCAGAATCAATAATGCATTTTCAAGATAAACAAGAAACAATAACTTCTTCATCATCAACACCTTCCATATCTCAAAATTGGCTTTTCTCCAAACAATAACCATGATAAAACAAACCGTCGTTATCGGAAAAAAAATACTAACCCCAATTTCAATCCCTTATTACGGGAATAGACCGGTTAAACCCTTGAAACAGACGGTTCAGACACAGTAGAGATCCGAAACTCAGGCCTGCGTAACTGAAAAACAGATTCAAATTCATTTTTAGTAATTACCAGTACAATCCAAAATCCAAACGCTACCGATCTTCTTCCAAAACAGATCAAAATAAAAATATACACCAGAAAAAATCGGCCAAAAAGTAAACAAATCCCAAAAATTCACAAAAAGGTGCTTACGCAATCGTACCGACGCGCAAGCCTCTCACCAACCAGAGACAGGAGGAGAAGAAATAGACGAGTGTCAGTGACAGCTGAGGAAAAGAAAACCATAAACTAATCGCTTTGCGTATGAAGAGAGAAGAGAAGGCTACGCCGGTGACTTTCTATCAGCGAGGCCAAGGGGGGTAACGGAGAGACCGCTTTTGTTTGACGGCGTTCACTTTAAACAGCGTGGAGGCCCCCGCCCCTTGGGTCGAAGCTAACGGCGTCAGATTGAGTCAAACAAGAGATATTTTACCATATTCCCTTTTCCCCCGTTGTTGACTTGTAGCTCTCATAAAATGATAATTCTCTTATTTTAATATTTTTAAAAAATAATAGAAAATGAACAATAGAGGTAGTAGTTTTAGTGTGTATTAGAAAAGTAACCACCTACTCTTTAGGGTATGATAAAAATGATCATAGCATTATAAAAAATTGATCTTAATATATAAGAAATAAAGTTAGTATGATTAATTTTCAAAAATAGCCCCATTTAAGTTTTAGGGTTTAGGTTTATATGGATTGGAGAAACAGATGATATCGGTGAAGGTATCAGAAAGAGTCAAATTTATTCCACGTTAGGTGATATTTAGGGTTTTTTACAATATTATTACATTGTAACTCATAAAAACGAATCATGATCAATTTTATTATTAAATAAAAATTATTTATATTTTAAAAATTACAATAAATCAAATTATATTTTATTAAAATAAACTTCTTAAAAATTTGATTTTTTTAAGAAAAGTAACTTACACAGTCTTAAGTTTTATTTGATATAGTTCTATCGTTTCTTAACAAATTTTTAAAATTTTTTAAAGTAAAAATTGTTCATATTTGATAACAAAATAATAATATTAAAATACATTTTAAATATAAACTTAGTTTCAAAAAATGTTTTCAATAAGTATTTTAGAAAATTCGAATTTGAGTTATCGATTATTGCAATTAAATTGGAAAATTTATATATATTTTGAATTTAATTGCTTTGCGATGCGTGTCTAGGTGTCGCCGGGTCGGCGAGGTGTCCAGCTATTTTAGGATTTATAATTGAAGTAATTTTTTTTTTTTTGATATTTTTTGGTTTGATATTTCTAATGGATCGATCCATGGACCGACATCCCTTTATAAGACTTGGGCCAAGGAATTTTGGGGTCAGAGCAGGGAGAGTTCCTCGTTAGAGTGCCGGCGCTCCCAACCCGTTCGTATCATCCTCGTCGGATTTTCTACTTTTGAGAATGGCCACGAGTAAGAGTTTTGACGAATTTGTTTCTCTTCTACTTATTGGTGCAGTATGTGACAGATATTCGTCGTTTTCACCAGGGCTCCAGTACGAGAATAATTGTGACATTGGGGTGTTTTCGAAGCTCACAAATGCTTATTGTCTGGTTGCAATTGGGGGTTCAGAGAATTTTTACAGGTCTGAGGTGCCGGTGCGGCATGATGTTTTATTTGAACAAGTGTCTGTAGTTAGGGTTTAATGTTTGGTACGAATCTGTTTCCGTGGCAGCACGTTTGAAGCTGAGTTGGCTGATGTGATTCCGGTGGTGAAGACCTCGATCGCGGGCACAAGAATCATTGGTCGCATGTGTGCTGGTGATCTTTTTTTTTTTTTGGAGTTTTAAAGTCCTTTTTTTTTCCTGTGCTGGTCATCGTGTTTTCTTTAATAAGTATTTTTTATTTTATTGCAGGAAATAAAAATGGATTGTTGCTACCACACACGACTACTGATCAAGGTATCTACTTTCACACAAACTTGGTTGTATGTATGCACAATTATTCATAATTTAGAGCTTTCTAAGTTGCTGTAGATAAGTATCTCGGGAAGAATGGATTTTAGACGCGTAGATTCCTTGCATTAACTTGGTTTTCATTTTTTTAATTCACTTTGTAATTCTCCCAGGTTTAATGTTCCTGAAGAATATCTGAGTAGCTTTTGTTCAGAATTAGTTTAATCCAACATACATGGTGTTTATGCATCAAGTCTGACTAATTCTCTATTTCCATATTGATGTATCTTGTTTTTCAATTTTGGATTATATAGCTGAATCAGACCAGCTGTTATCTTGTATGAATGAGACTCCAAGTTTTTTTGTACGATGCTTAGGGGATACTGCTTTCTGAGTCCCTTATTTCCTCATATGGTCGCGAATTTTGTTTACCTCATAGTTTCAATTAGCTGATCGTGGAACAGTTTTGTATTTAATTTTCAACGTAGTGCAGTTTCTTTGTTCATTTCTCGCTATCTATTGATGTCGCCTTGTTTTTATTGTAGAGCTTCAGCACTTGAGGAACGCCCTACCAGATAACATTGTCGTGCAGCGTGTCGAGGAGAGATTATCTGCACTGGGAAACTGTATTGCATGTAACGATCATGTTGCTCTTACACATCCTGATCTTGACTCGGTAAGCATTTGGGAAAGACATGAGAAATGTTTGTGCTTTTTCCGACATTCGGTTGTTTTTCCATAGGACACGGAAGAAATGATCTCTGATGTTCTTGGCGTCGAAGTGTTTAAGCAGACCATTGCCGGCAATATACTTGTCGGGAGCTACTGTGCATTTTCCAATCTAGGTGGCTTGGTGAGATCCTCGACACCATCACCACGATGCTTCCTTCCATCATTTTCTTATGCTTATTCAACTTCTTGGTGGAGCAGGTGCACCCCCATACATCCATAGAAGACTTGGATGAGCTCTCAACGCTCCTCCAAGTCCCCCTGGTGGCCGGCACAGTGAACCGTGGCAGCGAAGTGATCGCCGCCGGCATGGTGGTCAATGACTGGACAGCCTTCTGCGGATCCGACACCACAGCCACAGAGCTGTCCGTCATCGAGAATGTGTTCAAATTGCGTGGCGGCGCTCACCCCACTTCTTTAGTCGAGGAGATGAGAAAATCTCTCATCGACACCTATGTCTGAACCTCAAGATTTCCCATGTATCAGTTCTTCTTCATGTCCTGTCGAATGATGATGCTTCTTTTACTTCCCGTTTCAGTGTAAGAACTCCCCCGTTACCAGAAGCTTACAATGATAATAAACACCGATTTGCACGCAGTAAAAGCACTTAGCTCCACACCAGTTTCTAAGAACGAACAGAGAAGTAGAGCACAAGGGGTGCCATGTAAAAAACAACTCAAAAAATGTGATTTTATAAGCATCAGTTTCTCAAAAAATTAAAGCATTTCATTCTTTCAATTCCATGTGAAGTGGAAGCAAAGTGTGTTTTATTTGAAAATCAATTCTAAAAATGATTTTACTGAAACTGGAATTGTATCAACCAAACTTTTAACTCTCCATTGAGAGTAGCTTTATTACTTACTACCTCCAAAAGGTTGAGGAAAAAGGAGAGGCGTCCACTCCACCCACATGGGGCTCACTCGCAGAGGCATGACGCCAAAAAGAATACCTGAAACAGAGGCGCATGCCCTATTGGAGACTAAAGAGAAGCGCCACCCTGTTTCCAAAGTTGCGGTTTCAATCAGATTCTGCATCTCCCGCTTTATTCACCACATCCACATCACTGTAATTTCAGCAAAGTTTTGGAGAAGCCTCCAACAGACAGATCTGGAGAATTCCAACCCATCTTTCTTCCACCACCTACAGGGCTTTCTCCTGGGGTTGGATGCAAATTCTTTGCGTCCCGAGTGCTCCAACTGCGTCGCGTTTCCCATTTCTCTCAGTTACGTCTTCGCAATTAGTTCAGCGGGCAACTCGGCTTTGAGCGGTTCTGTCTGTTGCCTTCTTTCTGTCTTTACCAACGGCTCTCAGATTCGACACGTGTTTCAGTCTCAAACTTCAGCGTCAAAAGACTGAATTGCCCCCGCAACGATGGTGGAATGCATCACGCTTGCTAATTTCGAATTTGCCCTTCATATGATGAAATCATTTTTTTCCCGCTCGTGTTGAATTACGATTAAATTATTTTAAATTACGAATCATCAATAATATAAATTGAATTAAATTTGAATATTCATAAAGTAAAAAAATCACGATCAAATCAAATTTAATTATGATTCAATTACATTTTAATGCGTTTTTTAGGACAACCACATCAATTTCCACTATTTTACCATTTCTCTTTCATCTCCACATCATATTTATCTCTTATTTGCTTATACATTAAATATTTAACCACTTTATCTTCAAAAATCATCATTTGTTCACCAAATATTAATATTAAAATATTTCACCACTTTATCTAACAAATTTATTAAAAATATACTCTACCAAATCATTTTTTAGACGTCAATGCTCTACTTTATCTAATAAATTTATTAAAAAACCCCCCTCTTCACAGTTGATGACATTTTAAGAGATGGAGTTGCCTTTAAAGAAGATATATATATAAAAAATATTTAAAAGATGAAACATAATAATCAACATTAGTTCTTTTTTAAGAAATTGTATGTATTTGAGGAGGATTCCCAAGCTTTGTTGCTACTTGCCATCCATCCACCAATCAAATGGGTGCTCCCCACAGAATCACTTACTGAAAGAATAAAAGAAGTCCCTTAACTTCAAATTAATTATAATTCTAGAAAATTCATTGAAAATTGATACAAAAAAAAAACTTCTCTTGAATTCTGCCTTTTTCTTTTGGATGAAAAATTGATATGGGTGTAGAGTAGAACATAACATGGGTGTACGGATCCCAATCACCAAGGTTCATGGATCCTCCTTATTAAAGTGAAGATTGAGTCAAAGCTATGGCCTGTGTTCATTGGCATAAAGTGTAAAAAAGACTGCACGCACAACTCCAATGGCTGGCGTTCTGCAAGATTAGCAACTAGGGATTGTCTGTCTGATCGCCGGACAATCCCCTTCATCGGTGGAGTGTAAGAAGAAGGAGCTCTCAGGGAGTGTCTGGTCTCTCAGAGCGCGGACAATGCAACCTCGGAGCATGTCGGAAGAGGATCTCCACCCTCCTCCGCCCTCCATGTTTCAGTGTCTCAGAGCATGGAGCCAGAGGGCAGTTAAGGTGGGTGTGTATTGTGTTGGAGATGGAGCTTCTGAACCGCCATTAATGGCGGTTATTTTAAGGTGGGCGACATGAATGATGACGACAAATCGTAGTGCGGTTTCAAGTACTTCATAAGGTGGGAGGAAACACAGCAGGGGCGAAGGATTACTTTTACTGCCCCAGCAATTTTTATTCATCTCGTCAAATTCCATAAACAGGCTCTAAAAGCAAGAAATCGTCGTCGGCACCGCCGCCGGAGCCGCCGCTGAAGGCGATCATTTCGTGTAGCGAGTGTAGCCATTGGGTGAGCTCCGACGCCTGGGCTCTCAGAACCGCGTTCTCCGACTCCATATTGATGTAGTAATGAGTAACGGCGTTGAGGCTGGTGATGAAGTCGTGATTCTCTTTTCTGAGCCGTGTCGCTTCACGTGTCAGCTCGTCGAGATGCTGCTGCTTCCTGAGCCGGCTCCGCCGCGCCGAGTCCCTGTTCGAGATCATCCTCTTTCTCTTCCTCTCCTCCATCACCACCCGCAGATCCTCCTCCGGCGACGACGCTTGAACTCCCGGCGAATTCGACGATACCCCACTTGAAGAATCCATCGCAAACCAAGAAACGCTTATAGATCTCTTTATTTTCTCACCTTTAATTCTTCTTATTTTAGTAATATATCTATCTTAAGCAGGAAGAAGGATCACGAGATGTAGTAAAACCAGTAGAGAAACGCAACGGAGAAGGATTGGAGTAAACGTGTACGGCGCCACTGAGTGGAAATGATCATAAACCGGGAAAGGAAAAGCTCAATCAGAAGAGCAGACATGAAGCTGAAAGATGAAAGCCAGCAGTAGCTGTAGCATTTGAAACACACACAAAAATCCCTGTGCAAGCACCAGATTCTGACTGATTAACACACAAGACACAGAAAAACACACACCAGCGACAACACTGAAGATAAAAGGAAACCAGAAAGAAAGAGAGAGATAGAGAGAGAGAGAGAGCAAGGAAGGAAGGGGAAGTAACATAGAGCCTCAAAGGGGTTGATTTATAGAGCACCAGGTAATGAAAAAGCAACATAAAGCTAAAGGAAGAGCAGCAGATCATTTATCCTGTAAATCAAATTCTTAAGCACACAGACACACAGACACTCTCCCGATACCCCTGTCCATTTCCTATACCAAACCTTCACTCAGTCTTTTGTGGGTAGTTTCGCTGTGATTTCACTCAGGACATAGACACTTTTGTCTTAAGGGAACAGTTTTTGTTGATCTAGAAACTTCCTGCTCAACTCAAGACATCTGGGGTTCCCTTTACAGTATTTGCTTGCTTCGCCCACCCGGGATTTCTTCACGCCATTCACATTCATTTAAAAACACAAGCGTTTGTTGTTTTCTTTTTCAATGTAAAGAAGGGAAGGGAATAATGTGCGGATCACATAGCGCTAAACGACGCCCTGCACAGTGCAGCGGCCCACGAGCTCCATAGACACAGAATCATTATGACGCGATTGTCTGAAGTGGCCCCCCACGTACCGAAATTATTGGACAATGATATAGAGAGACCAAGGACAATTAGGTAATTGCACGCGGGAAAGGGGTATAGTTGTAATCTCACTGTAGAGATCGACTGGTCCGGTCCGTCGGGAGAAAAAAGAGCCGCGATTTGGGGGTGTCCGACCAAAAACCCCCTTTACGTTTTTCGTGACCGCGAGGGATATTTTAGTAAATGAAATTAAATAAACAATTTCCACGATTTATTAATGTTTTAAAAAATGAATTTAACTTGAAAGTATATTCTAAATTTTGTAATCAATCCACATTCATGTGTGAATTGGATAATATTTTTAAGTAATATTTTATTATTTAAAGATTTTTTAATATAATCAGTGTCAACCCCATTTCCATATCATATAAAAAAAAAAAGGAAAAATCGGAAGTAGGGCTTATTGGGCCGGAATGTGCCCAGATTTGGATTTTAATGGGCCCTTGCCCTGAGGTAGAAGAGACGGTGGATTTTTGAGTGCCAATTGCCATGGACGAAGACAGAAAAGACGGTTTGTCTGCACACTCGTCTCCTGATCAGCATTTCTGTGTCTGCTATCTGGAGACGAGAAGCTCTGCTGCCATCTTAGAAAGCGAAGAACTTTTTCTTTTTCTTCTTCTTCTCGATGTAGGCCAGCAGCTCCTCTTGCTGGGATAGTGCTTGCTCTAGCGCCTGTGGACAAGTTTCTCTTGTGAGGAAAATGGAATGAATCTGAAGATGGGTGTGAAGAAGTTGAAACCTTTTTGGCCTCAGAGAGCTCTTGCTCCAAGTTATCAACGCGATCAAGAGCGTTCTTCAGCAACTCCTCTTGATCTGGAGGCATTGCAACAGGCTGACTGCAGAGAACCCCTGTTTTCTCCTCTAGTTCGTTCATACGCTTCACCATGATCAGGTAATCCGCCCTAGAAATCCAGGGATCAAGCGATTCGTACCCGTGGTGAGGGCGAGATTTAACCATGTAATCCCCGCTGTTGATTGAAGTGGAATAGAGAGTTGAATCCGTCAGTTTTTTGGGCATATTTCGTGTCATCCTCACCATTGTCACAACACCCATCACAAATGTGAGAACTCCGGTGAGGAGATGGTTGCTTAAACCATCCATCGCTTTCTTGTCGTTGGCGGAGTATAGATCTGTGGTGGCCGGAAAGTGCACAATGTGGGTGAAAAAAGAAAAAGCAAGGGCGATTTTTTTGTGATGATCTTTTTCACCTGTAGAAATGAAAAGATCGTCTCGCTTCGCTGCCTGAGCTGCTTTGACCCAGTTTCCGGCGACGGTATTTTCAACAAATCGCCCGTACTCATCATGGTTGTCCCTCACCTGGAAGTTTCCATTTGTCACTTGCATATTATGTTTCATCAATAGAATAGTATTTGCATCTTACTTCTTCCTGCACTGCGGAGAGCTGGGAATGCAGTGTGCAGTCTCTGTTCTCGTTCATTGGATTGAAGGAGATGTTCTTCTTCACGATCTGCAATCGTACAAAAATAGCTCGAAGTTCTGATAAAGAGCTGCCAAAAGGTCTGATCAGAAAAAGAGTAGCGGTGGATTTTACTTACCTTTGGGGCAGCATTTTCGTCTTCGGAAATCATCTTTTCCTCAGGCATGGAGCCTCTGGTGGAGCATTTGTGCATTCCACTTCGAACCATCTTGAAGAAAATCAATCAAGGTGCATCAGAACAGGGTACCTAAGGAATGTGCATTGCTCTGGTCAGGACAGAGTCTTGTTTGTTTACCTTCATGATTTCGGGGTCGTTCCACGGTCCCTTGTCGGAAACCATGCAGCCACCTTTGTCTTTGCAGGTACATGTTCCGCCTAAGAACTCCGGGAGCTCACTGTGAATGGGATCAAGTGGAAGAAGAAGGTAGCATATTTCTTTATAGAACTATCAAGATGGAACAGGCTGATTGCATGCTAACTGATTAATTTTTTTCCCCAAATGCCAGAAAAAAAGAAGAGCAGTACCTTGCATCAATAACCTCTAGCAGCTTACTTTGGTATTTGTTACTCAAAACCTGATGAAAAGGTAACAGGGTTTGTTGATCTTTACCTATGTTTGAAGCTTCAAAAGCTTTAACTTTGAGTGAACTCAGAAGGTTTACATTTATCTTTGCAGTGGTTTTCGGGTCCAGGAATGATTTCACTGTGTTCCACAAGAGCCTAAACCCAGAGCCCGCATTGATGATGTACATTTGGAAAAGCGACTGAAGGAGAAACAGAAAAAGGCACCAGCTTGAAAAATGGAAGCAAAGTGTTCGCACAAGAACCAGAAAAGCATAAGAGAATTATAAGATACCTCAGGGTAGTTATCTCCATCAATTTTCTGAAGTCGCTGAATGAGTTCTCTTGCAGATTTGTTGAAACTCTTCAGCCCCTGCATTCCAAAATAAGTCATTTCTATCAGCATCTCACCCCAAATGACTAAGAACTTTCACTTTATCCCAACTTACAACTCCTTGAACATCCAAAATGGTAGTGCTCTGATCAATGTGCTTCTTTGCTGCAATTGAACAGGCTGGTAGCTTATCAGCAAACGTCCTCTCGAACTCTTGCACGTGGTAGTTGAGGTATCGATCCATTGTTGTAACTTGCAGGAGCTTCACGGAATCGACGAGTCCAAGCTGTTCAATGTAAACAGGCCTTCCAACCTTGTCAACGCCATGATGCCCTTGTGGATAGTACTTGAGCACCTCTTCCTTCTCCTTGAAGTCGAAGTCCTGTTCAAAGCATCAGGCCTCAGTAACATTCCTATCATCTCCTTGCAAAGGAATACTTTCTTCGGATCCGATACAGTACCTCGGCTATGGTGTCTGCACCGAACTCTTTCCTCCATTGAAGCATATCAGACCACATTTGCTTGGATTTCTCAATGTCAAACTTCCTTGCCTTCAAGAACCTGCGTATACACATTCTTGGAATGAATGGTTTGAATAATACGATCAATGAAAGCCGGTATTTCACCTCAGAAGCATATGATAATCATCATGCTTTGCAGGAAGCAGTTCTTCCAGGACCAGCGCCTGCCGGAAGGCATCCACGGCCTGCAACTCCTCGGCATCATGCTCATCCTCCACCAGAACAACCGACATTACTCTGCTGTTCCTCCGGCGATGTTTGCTCAGGGAACTCCTGAACTTGTTGGAGGCATTGATCGCCTTCTTCTTCAGAGAACCAAGCTTCGTTTTCCTCTCATCCTCAGCGTTCCCCAAATCGATTTTCTCCAAACCTTTCATCACAAAATCCCACCCATTTATTCACATCAACGAAAACCCATCATCCATGAAATAAATCCCTTCACCAAAAAAAGGGTAAAAAAACATCGCCATACCTGGCGTCAAGGTGGGTTCACTCGGCTCCGGCATATTAGACTCCACCATGTTTTCTTATCCGATCATCAACCTTAGAAGCAAAAGCTCATAAACACAATGCGAATCTTCGTCGACGTGGGCTTACCAGAGATTGCTGGGTTACGCATGGGGAAGGATTCCCATTTCCAGGGAAGAGGAGAGACAAACAATACAAACAAAACGAGGTTTCCCTTCAAATTTCAATGCATGTGGCTCATCATAACCTCGCAGCCTTCAAAGCTGATCGCTAATGAGCAATTTTTTTAATTAAAAAATTTAATTTTTAAACATGCATTATTTACTAAAAATAAAAATAAAAATAAACAGACGAAAACAGCTGGTTTACACGTCAAAGCAGGAGGAATTCAAATTGCAATTAAATTGGACCACTGGGCCCAGTTCATCATGCAATTAAAACCGAAGGCCCATTTAGTATTAGCAACGCTGCTTCGCAATCATTGAATGGAAGGGTTTATCATTTTTTTATTAAAAAGAAATTACTATAATATTAAATTCACATATTATTAATAATTTTTAAAACGAGAATTTGAATAAAAATCATAGAATTCATTAATTAGATCAGTTCTTAAATCTATTTCGCTGTGTTGGGTATTACAGTATAACTAATAATATATTTGAGTTATTTATATTTAAATATTTACATATTTATTTATTTAAATATATAAGTTCTGAATATATGTATTTAAATTAATATTATGTTTTTTAAATATGTTTAAAATAAATATTTTATAAATTGAGTTGTTCATCAAAACCCATCTTTAATTTTTAAAATACTTAATTCGAAGTATTTTAAAGTAGTTTTGTAAAACACTCGTTTATTGTTAAACCAACATACCAATATATACATTATCATCAAATACAATAAAATGCCTTTTAAAACTCCCATTATTTATTTATGAAATTTCATTTTTAAATGAATTTATCAAGTACAATAAACTCAAATAATTATAATTAGCCTAACTTGGTCAATTTTTTTCTGAGTTATTTCACTCCCCGTAGGAGAGGCAGAAAATAAGTGCCAAGTTTTCTCAATCGAGCTTCATGTGTTCTGTTACATGCATCCAGCAAATCACAAGACAATACGTTGAATCCACAGCTACAGCATCTCTGTCTTCACGTTCCCCACTCCCCTGAATCCACCTGCGCACACGCAGGATAATCGGAGAACGTCAGAAAGTGCGTGTCGGATGCGTTTCTTTTCTGGGGCGAAACTTGACTCACCTGTGAAGGATCGAGGAATGAACGAGGAAGCAAAGGGATCTCGAATATGATTCTCCCATGAAAACTGCTGAACTCGGGAATCGGAGAAGGTGGTTGGAAGCGCTAAGGGAGCGCTGCTGATCCCGCTGTGCAGAAGAAAATGGTCCGCCGATGGAAGAATTGAGCGGTAGATCTGTTGAAGTGTTCAGCGAGATTTTGTCTGAGTTTTGTGTTGTAAAGCACGGTTATTATTACCTCTTGAGGCAGATTTGTTTCAATGTCGTGGTCGAGCCTTGGAGACACAGCAGCGAGCTTCATGGATAGCAACTGGGGTGGTGGTGAAAAAGGTGAAACTTTAAGTTGCAGTCGTGAAATCTGGTGAATAGAGACATTCTGGGGTAATTCTTTTTCACCTCTACTTCTCGTTGAAGGGACTGCACGTAGTTGATGATTTCGTCCAGCATTGCTGCTTTTCCCGTTACCTTGCTGCAGCCGGGAACTAAGTCTTGTAAATACTTCATCCTTTCGCTGATCTTCTCCCTTCTCGCCTGGATCCTTTCATTATCAGACTCGATCCATTTTAGAACGTGTGAAAAAAATAGAAGGGTGCGGTTGCCTACTCTCTCGGCCAAGCTATGGCTGTCGGTAGCCTGCCCACGGCGGGCCCTGACGTGGATGTAGTTGCTGTCGGATCCACTCGCCGCGGGGTGTTTCCGGGAGCTGTCGGCGGCCGTGATGGTGCTTTTGCTGTTGCTGTTACTGTTTTGCTCGGAGAATCTGGATTCTTCGTCTTCGCAGACTTTCATCTTTTTCTTCTCCGGTTTCACATCCGCCCCTCCCTGAAGAAACCCAACGTCGCGAATAAGGTAAATGAACATAAAAGCTCTTCGTTGAGCGTTCTAATGATAAACCCACCTTAAAACTCTTTCCCGCTCTCTTCCTCTGACTACCACCGACTCCGGCGACATCTCCGGCCGGCGGGGAGCTCAACGTTCTCTGAATCGAATAAGAAGACTCAGAGTGGGATTGCGAAACGCTCCCAGAATTCAAAACCGCCTGAAGTTCGTCGCAAAAAAATGTGTGGCCCGATTCCATCAAACCCACAGCAACATGATCCTCGTTCAACCCCCAGAAACCATCGTCACCGTTCAAAATCTTCTCCACCTCAACCAATCGCTGCCAGCTACTCTTCATCCTCACCACGTAAACTCAAGCCACAACTCTCTCAGATTTTTTCTCACAACAGAAGACGGAAAATTCCAAAAGCAGACGCCTCTTCTTTTTCTTTTTTTTGTTTTGAAAGAGAGAGAAAGAGTGTAATTCATTTGAGAGTGTGGAAACTCGCGGCTATTTATATAAAGAGTTGGTTTCATATTAGTATAGTTTTAATATAATTAATTATAACGTATATAATAAATTATGTTTTTAGTATCTGAAAATAGAGGTATGATATATAATAGTCGAGAGAAGTATTTGATATTTAATGAGAAAAAAAAATAATTTTTAAAGTGATACAAATGAAAAAATATGTAATAGTGTAAATATAATTAGTCTCCTCTTTAATTTATATATACCATATACATACTTAAAAAATGAATATGTAAATGATATATAGATATAATAAGAATATACATATATTAATTAACAAAATAAATCTAATATTTACTATTGAAGACTTAGATTCTTGGGGTGGGGCCCCTTATTTGTGGGTCTCCCTAGGTAAGATTTCATGTGGGGTGTGTCTACTGGGACCCAGGGCTTACCCTATGGGCTATCCACACCATTAATATACACCTGTGAATACCGGATAAGAACCCCTATCTCCCCCACATTGCACATATCTTATACATTGGATCTGGGTTAGCTATGAAATTTCGTTGAATCGGATTTAATAATTTTTAATTATATTTTTTAAAAAAATATTAAAAAAATGATTTTGAAAAAATAGAGCTTTAACACCTGTTTAATGGTAGGTGGAGAGTGGAGACTTTTCATTTTCCCTCCATGTCCAAATCCCCGTTATTTTCATGGAATTATTTTAATACTTTTTTTAGAATCTCCCCAACAAAAATTTCCTTTTTTTCCACGTCAATGAGCAATCAATCCCAAGTCGAACAAACCGGTGAGGAATGTCTGGCCAAAGGAGTCACTGGTAAAAGTGGAAGACTTTTATACTGCCCGTACACCGGTTTACCCGATCATGGATGTCTCGGGTCGGGTCGGTCGGTCGGTCGGGATGATCACATTTATAAGAAAATGTTTGGTAGATAGTTTTCAAATAGTTGTTAGAGAATATTTTATTTAATATGAATGTCTGATAAGTGTTAATTTAAAATTATTTTTTAAAAAAATAAATCTATTATATACGTTTATTGAAAATAGAGTAAATAATATAGTTTATATTAAATTAAATAACTAAAATTTTAAATGAACTATTAAAATACACTCCAAAATATATTTTATTCATGGTATTAGGATATAAATAGGTTTAGTGTGTTTGGGTTTAGAATACTTTTTATATTATGTTTTATTAATAGGTACAATTTGGGATTAAGTAAAAACAACTAAATTCATGAATTAAATATAATTTGGGACATTCAACTAAATGCATATTACAATGTGTTTGTTAGTATAGAATAATTAATAATGTATTTGAGTTATTCGTATTTAGATAAATATGTATTGCGTGGTTAGAATTAAGTTTGTTTGTTACATAGATTTTAAATATATATATTTAAAAATAATATTATTTTTTATAGAATTATTTAAAATAATTACTTTATAAATTGAATTGTTTAGATGTGTTTTACAAAACTACAATTGTTTTGTAAAACAATCGTTATTGTTAAATTAGTCTACCAAACTTATATTTTTATGAACATACAAATATTTAAACAGTTAAATTAACGTACCAAATACTCTCTTAACGATTTCAATTTTCAATGCATTTTTTTTTTATTTTTGGGAAAATAGGTTATTTTTTTCCCGTATTCACTTAATATTCAACCAACGTCATCACGTTTTAATACGCACAAGACGAAGCTTTCCAAAGCATCCATTTGTAACACACAGGAATGGCGACACTTTGTTGTATTTTCTAACATGTGGCATACAAGAATGGGCACGTGATTAATTAATTATTTAGGGCGTTAATTAACCTTACCTGCAAATGATGGGCAATAAACCTTATTATAAGACTTTTTTGGCTTGCCCTGATAACACAACCCCACCTCTCGACAATTAAGTATAATAAATAAGTTATTTTCTGATATTATATTATTTCATTAAACTGTTGCTTCATATTATTTTTTTTTATAAAGGGAAAATAAAATTAAAATGTTGATAATAGGAACCAAAATGTTTCGGAATTGGGAAATATTAATAATTGGTTAATAGTGACCAATTAAATGGTGAATGCATTTACTAAACATTGGGGAAATGTCACGTACCCTAACAATTTTCACGTGGTCCTAAATGGGAAAACCGGACCTTCCCTCTCTTGCATCATCCATCAATCACTTTCTAATGGTCTGGTCAACAAGCCATAGTTACTACATGTCTCACACGTTATTAATTTTTTTTTAAAAAAATATTACTTAAATTACAATATAAATAGTAATTTCTTCGAGATCCAATCTTAACGGACGACCGGACATTATAGATCAATACCATTGCTTTGAATGACTTTCGAGACGTTATATTATGTGTAATAAGAATAATCATGATTTGTAAGATATCGTAATATTTTTACCATCACAAAGGAAATTCCTTAAAGACTAATATAAGGTCATCCGTCAAGATCTAAACTTCATCAGATAATCAAACTTTCATGGATCAACACAATTAATTCTTAATGAGCTTCAAAACATAAGATTATGTACGACAAAAAACATTATAGTTTGTAAAATATCGATTTTAATTTCATTATGTTCTTCAAATTACAACCAAAGTTTTATGGACTAAACATATTATAAAGAAATTAATCTTTTTACGATATTTTTATTTAAATTTCAAGTAAATTATTTTTTTATCCTAATCTCATCAATCAAACGCTCTTGCCGTTCGCATTGGAAATATAGGTATTAGGGGAATGGGGTTTGTTAATGATATTGGGGAGATTAATTTATATCATATGGTCCTTCTTAATCTTGTCCTTAGGAGGGGAAATTTCAAATTAGTCAGCGGAAATAGTAATCAGAAAACGAGTGATGTGGATTAGAGGGAAGTGATCACGTGGAGGCACATGACTGGTGTGAACATTTTTCACCGCCCTTCCTACTTTGTTTACCTTTTTTAATAATTATTAAAAATAATGGTACGCGGTACGTGATTTTTTTTGAATTGAATTAAATTAATTAATTTATATTTATCACCGCCGTCTCCAACTGCTTCTCCCTCTGTCACGGACTGGTTCCAAGACAAACCCAACAGCTTGAATGTACTGACGGGACACGTCAACCGAATAGGCAAAATGTTTTTAACTTGTGTGTTTTTTTTAATTAATACATAATTTAGTATTTTAATTTAATTATGAGATAGAATTTTTAATTTTTGTATTATCCTAATTAATGACATAATAGGAACAAAATGATACACGAACGTAGAGAAGAAAGCAACGAAATAGGGCAGCCTAAACAGTTGAGGACAGTAGATAGCATTTTGTTGAGAAACAAAAAAAAATGAAGATGAAATTCAATAATCTGTTAATAATTTTATTTGAACCAATCATTAGATCAATGATATAAAATAATAAGGAGATTATTACAGGATTATGAACTAATCAATATGACATTAATTTTAACCTTCTCAAAATAAATTATAGAGAGTAAATTTGAATATACTGTTTATTTTCTATTTTCCAACCCAATGACCATCTTGAGTAATTATTCTTTAAATAGATTCATTAGCTGTTTATATAATAAGGACCTCATTCTAAATGATATATAACTATGAGTGTAATATACTTTGAGTTTTTTAAGAAATTATAGACTTATTAAGTTTTATTTGTAATATTTTACAAATAAAACTGTTTAAATAAATTAAACAGTTTGTAATATTTTACTTGTAATATAACTATTAGCTGTTTGGTTTGTGGGTTTAACTAGGTTTATACATTGGTTTAATATTTTATCAATGTTTGGTATATAAATTATTGTTGGGTTTAAATTTATTCAACAAATTTAAATAAACCCATCAATAACCCATAAACCCATATCTATGTTAATTATACTAAACACTTTTTTTTCTAAACTAATATACCAAACGCATGTAATGATAAATCCAAATAATTTTAATACACTAACCAAATAGGTTTTTGTATAAAACCCATGAATATGGATTTAAAGATATCCAAATAATTTATATTATCAACCCCTCAACCAAATGGGGTCTAATGTTATTTATCATTCTCGTTTTCTTCTTATTCATGTAAGTGTTACGCTATATTACATAGATTAGATTGCAAACATAGTGATTCATTGAAGGCCATTTCTCAGGTGAAGGATTACTTTATTATAAATCAACAGAGTGATATTCCAAACATTTCTAATTTGAATGTTCATATTGCCAGTGGAGTGCATAGGATAACGCCTATCCAGAACATGTCACTTGATCATCCATCTATACATGTGCTTCAGAACAGAGCGTCTCTACAAATTAATACAATGATATGTACAGAAGATTTCGAAAAAAATATGTGTGAGAAAAATGATCATCCTAAGAATTAATTTATTGATGTACCCCATGTCTAAGTAATATTGATAATGCATGGAATCGAATATGCTGTGGGGTTGCACCAGTTATAGAAATGTTGATAATCCAATATGATAGTGGGTGGGTGGCTCATCAGGAACAGCTATCATCGTGTCCCAAATGTCAGAGGGGCTGCTCCTAAAATATGAATACTTATCTGCAACTTGAGCTACAAAAGGGTAGCAGCAGTGTGCCTGCCTGCAGCCCACTGGAAACCAAACAACGGCCACTTTATTTACTTATCATGTCCAGATTGCATTTTAAATTCTCTGAATCTATTGCGCCTCACATAGGGCGATGGAAATCATGTAAACCACGAAGTGAATACAACATAATTTAAAATTCTCTCATGATAGGAGCAGGGAAATTCATTACCTTCAGGATGGGGGAGATGCAGAGAAGTATACTGGAATTGCATTGGTGAAGTGAAGGATGTTAGTGCATCATGGCATGATTATTGCTAGCTGATAGGAATGCGAATTGTGCAACAGGATTGTAACCGAAAGCAGTGAAAAGCATGAGATCTATAGACTGAGATAAACTCTTCACATGATACAGAGTATGGCTGAAGCAGACGAAAGCAAGATCAGGCTGCAGCTTTTACCTCAGGGACATGTTCAGAATTTGCATAAGCCGGATGGATTTCATAGCCCTCCTTGGGTTCTACATGAACCCATTTTCGCCCGGTAAGCTTGCTTCTCTCAAATTTTACATTTCCTTCCCTTAGTGCGTACAGAGTGTGGTCTTTTCCGATACCAACGTAGTCCCCAGGATGAAACCGCGTACCTCTTTGACGAACAATGATATTGCCGGGTATCACCCGCTGCAAATCAAGCGACCTCCCATCAGAAAAAGATTATGTAAACGAACAAAAAGGTTGCTTTGATCTTCTCAGCATCTGCAGGACGTCATACTGACACAGACATCTAAGAAACAAAAGCATAGCCAACGAACTCTCCCAACTTCATTCCCTTACCTCTCCACCAAACTTTTTGACACCAAGACTTTTGGGTAAAGAATCACGGCCATTTTTTGTAGAACCAGCCGTTTTCTTGGTTGCCCACCGCCTGAAAACCACGCTAAGTCCCGCTCCAGATGACACTACAATGCATAACTAGGTCACATACTCCATTGGTAAAAACTACAAAGCTCACAAAAATCAGTACCAATGGAAGAGGCGTAAATGGGTGTGCTTGCGATCATATCCCTTGTACTCAGTCTTCTCAACAGAGAGGTGTAGGTATTCATAATTTGTTAGCTCTCAAAATACACACTACAAGATTAGAAAAAAAAAAAAAAAACTAAATGCAGGTCTCCTGATCCCAAAATCTACAAGAAATTACCCGATATCAACCTCCCCAGGAGTCCAGATAAAGTTAATTCAACCTCAAAGTACTAGAACTCAAAGAATCCCCACAAGAATTATACATATTCAGTGTAATCATTAAGATTATTCGCATCGCATTCATCGCAACAAAAAAACCTAATCTCAACACGTACAAAAGAAAATGACTTCCTCGTACTAACCACCATTATTTCCAGACTACACTATGGTTTTGGGTGTTGAATACATCTGAAGACGATTAGAATCATGGTGCGGCTTACCTATTTCGGCCACTGTTCGCCGGAGAAAAATGCGACGAGTGTTTTGAATAACGCGGCGACAGATGTTGGGTGGGTAGCGCCAGGCATACTAGTCTATGGGTCGCAAGCAGATCAAAGTGTAGTATGGGCTACAAGCCCATATTTTCTGGGCCATGTCAGGCTCATTAACTTCTCGACGTTAAACGACGTCGGATTTAAGTTCCGGATAGTATATATAACTGAGAGGGACTTTATGGTAAAATAGCAAAAGCAAACCCTATAAACCTCTCTTCTCATCGTGGGCTCTTCTAATGGTTTCTCCGTGCGCTCCAGTCATCGGGTCTGCAGGAGATCCCTGTGCCGGCGCCCGAATCTCTTACCTAGAACGGCATCTGGAAAGCCTGTACCCTGTGCAGCGTCGTCTTCAGCTGCTGGATTGTTGGCATCTTGTCGGACGAGGTACGCTTCTAATGAACTGATTTTATGATTGATAGCTTTTTTATAGCAGCGATTGGTAGGCTTATTTTGTATGCAATTTTGGATTCAGATTCAAATTTTCTCGCCAGGCATATAAATTCCAAAGGAAAATTGACTTTTTCTTTCTTTCTCCTTTTATGGGATCTGAAGGACTGTTTCGATTTTGGGAAGCCTGGGCACAATGCTACCGCTTCATAGCACGATTGCATCCGCTAGACTGAGGTCAAAAATTGGATTTGATACCATTTCCTGGAGTTGGCTCTCCCAAGGTTTTTATTCTACTTTGCTACTTCAACTCATTGCCTCTGTAGTTGTTGATGCGTTTTCAAATGGCCGGATTTACGGGTTGGATTGTTTGGGTTTTTTTTTTTTTCGGATTCACAACTGCTGACGATTTTTCATTGGGATGAGTAGTTGAGATTAGAGCTTAAAACATTTGGGCACTTTAGAATGTCTTCTTCACATTTATTCTGAAGAAATTTGTTTCTGAGCCGTGACCGCCGGTTTCTTGTTTATCTGGATTAGATTTTGGGATTCCGCGGTAAAGAAGATCCTTGCAGCCGCTCGGGAGCTCATCATCGTCTCCGATCTTGATTCATTTGCCGGCGTTTTCCTGGGTATATTCAACAACTGTTGGATTGATTAGTCAGTCGATGTTACCCATTTCCAAGGTCTTAGTATTGAATGACTGTTACTTGACCTTAAGCTTGATCCAAATATCAATCAATATTTGGGGCCAAATGATCCAAATATCATCATTTGATGAAGAGCCAAATGATGCTGTTGATGAGAAACGACTTGAGGCGCCAGCTGCCTTGGGCATTTCTTCGACACTCTTTCAAGAGCATCGGAGATTTAGTTCTTCCTCCACGAAATGCCTATTCTTCTTACTATAAATGACGGACGATAATCATGTTTCCGGTAATTGAGGCAGCGCTCATTTTGCCGGTTTCTTGTGTGATTATGGATTGGGATGCGTAATTTACTGATGTCGACCGAAGATCATCGGAAACGCCGTGGGAAACGAGGAAAGATTTGACAAGTTCGTGAAATTCTTTGGAACTGAGCTTATTGCTTCATATTCGCTTACTATGGACGCTGTTGCGCTCTCATCTGGTTCCCATCCCCAACTCTCCTCCGTCAGGAAATTCATTTCAGATGCCGGAAGTTCGTCTCTGGTATTTTATTGAATGCGGTGGGCGGTTTTGGGTATGCTTTTTATTTAATCAGCCACTACAAGAGTACATGGTGTCTTACTTTTACTTTGAACTTTCAGCCATTTCTGTAAAAGTTCTTACTTCCGGGTAGTCATCAGTTTTGCTGGTTTAGGAACTTGCTTTGGGAGTTTTCTATGCAAGAGCTTGCTTATGTTCGTGTAGATAGTCACAGGGATTGGGAAATTCTTTCCATAATTGTATTTAGTGTGTGGTACTCCGTTGTCTCATCATCTCTTGTCTTCCTTCCAAAGTAGCATCAATGTTCCCTCTTTAGTTTTCGAGTTCAGCTTTTCACTTGTTTGGTTCTGGGATATGATGCTCCGTGTGGCTTCTTTTCAGGTTTTTCTTTACGCAAGTACTATGCTGTCTAAGAGACATGGAGGTTCTAGCTGCGGATGAGGAAGAAGATGCCAGTGAAACAATGGAGAAGGCGCTCTCTCTGGCCCTTGCAAGGGAATTTCGTCGAGGGGCTTTTGTGCTAACCCTCACAGTAGCTCATGTTTCACTCTTGGATGTTTCTTCTACTGATAATTGATTCTGGATCCACAGCAAGGAAAAGCTTTGTACAATATGTACAATGGGAAACAGGTACTTACACCAGAGTTACAGTCGATTTACAGTCCCGATTCAAGCCTCAGAGCACTTTGCCAACTAACTATTGCACTCCACTTATTTGGGCTACGTGCACCATGCTTATATGCAGAAGCTTGTCATTTCAAGGGACCTGGGTGATGGAAGGGATGCGGTTGGCTCGGCGAAACCAAGTGGAGAAAGCACAGACCAGATGAGGGCAATCATCAGCACTGCGAGTCGAGAAGCTCAGACATTGCACCAGGAGTTCCTGAGCTGTTGAGAGAGGAAGTGTGGATATTATACTCAAGAATGTTTCTTCCAACTCCAAGTACAGAGTTGTGTGATTGGGCTCCCCCATAAGTGACACCCCATCTCTGCATATGATCAATACTGGAAGCCACTCTTTCACAAGCCTCACTCTCACCTGTGAATCAATCCACAGCAAGAAGACATGATTAAACTTCATGGAACTACCCTGCATTTGATGGCTTCTTGAAGAGTACCTGTTTATCAGCTACAATGTCACCACAGGCGACAGCATTGATGAGCTTACTAGTGCAACGGAGAATAACAGCAGGTAGGCTGGGAACGATATGTCTGAAGTCATCATCACGAAATGCTCTTTGTAAATCAGCAGTGAATGATGATTGCTCACTCCACAGCTTGACTGCTGTATCCGCAACTTTGAGCTCGATCATTCTTTCTATCAACCACAACAGGCGCTTCCCATTAGTTACAGCAGTGTGTAAATTCATCCTCTGAAGAGCTTCAGTCTCGTTATGGTCTCCCCTGAAGTGTGGACTCGAGTACTCTTCCAGAGATTGCTTCACAACCTTCAAACTTTTCTCAAATGCATTGTGTAACACTCTCCTTGCCGACTCCTTGCAGGGAAAATCCTTCAAAAGCTTGGCGAGAAACGCCTTGGCGAAACACATGTTTGGGTACTTATTCATAGCGGAGAAGACCAAGCCATGAAGCATTTCCTCAGATGAGTTGTTTTTACCGGGAGAGATCCGCTCTAGAAGCTCCTTCGACTGGTCGTGGCTCATGCGAGGAATCAAACTTAACACCTGTTTCTCCTCTTCTTCAGTCCAAGGCACTGCCTCTAGGAACTTGACACAAGCTTTGATGCAGTCCTCAAACAGCAATCCAAGCGCGACAGGGAGTAAACAAAGGGCTGTTTTCACACTCTGAATGGAAGACAACAGATCATCAGCATAGAGAAGCTTCAGCACAGTCAAATGGAGGTTCAGAGACTCAGCAGTGCCCGGTACATGAAGCTTAAGTCGTTGTATATTGGAACTTTTCCCCGAACCCGATCGATCAGACAGTAGAGTGGAGAAATACTTGGAACGGGCAAGAGCATGAGAATGAAGGCAAACCTGAATCTCTGAGTCATCAGCCGAATTCGGGGATTCCAAGATAGACCCGAAAAGTTGATCAGGGATGAGACTGAGGATTACGTCAGCGGTAACTGAGTCATTGAATCCTCCGGTTACAGGAGGCGCGGTGGGTAGCAGAGAAACCGAAGACGAGAGCCGTAGGGTGATCGGCCTTTGAGAGGATTCCGATGGCTCTCCCCGTTTATAAGCGAACCGATCTCGGACTGTTCGGTGCAGAAACGGCCGACACAACGCTGCTTCTTCAGCACACCGCCCTCCGCCGTCATACTCCCCGGAGTGGAATTTTGAAATCGAATCAACTGTAGTTCAATGCAATCAGTAGTAACCGATACAGGTATATCTCTTCGCCCTTGATCTCTTCAAAATATCTAGCATTTTTTGGCAACCGTGGCTCGCCCACTGTTATAAATGGTAAAGATAAATGCGAAATTGTTTGGACTTGGTTCGAACCATGCGGTCCGGTCCGTACCAACTGTCTACTCCGAATTCACTGTCTGGTCAACGTGACTTTGTAATTCGGAGTGGGACCCATCGAACCAGTGTCAACATTTTATCCAATAAAAACAAAGTATTTTTTATTATAATTATATTCCATTCATAATTATGAAAGATCAGAATTTTGATAGCGAGAAAAGACTATTTTTCTAAGCTCAGTATACCATCAATTAATATAAAGATAAATTATATCAAAACTATCTTGAAACTAAATAATCTATTAAATTCTATTTTAAAAATAAAAAAAAATTGAGAAGGATTACAGACCTAAGAGGAGCGACGTGGCTCTAGCCACTGGCGACTATGTCATGGATCGCATCACTAACAGTGACGTCCTCGGACTTGACGGCCAACTTCATGGCGACATCCTTATTGGCGCCATCGATGCCGAACGAGACACGAACCAGAACCTTCACATTTCCTATGTAAACTCCGGACAGTAGACATGTGTGCGACCTTGAGTTGCTTGGTACCACCTCAGAGCCCTGGAAAAAAACAAGAAACCAGAACAGCAGCAGTAAATTCTTGGATCAAACGCTGTGATAATGCATAAGATCGAAGGGATTTCGTGTTCTTGAGAGATGACCTCGCAGGGCTGCATGCCTAGAAGGTTGATGACTGCACTGACTGCCTCTGGTAGGCTCTCTCTGGGTCCGAGGCCGTATTCATCTACACGTTCAGCGTCGGGGCCCATGCCTTCCCATGCGTTCTTGAAGTTAGAGACCCCCACTTTAAGGACATAGTCGGAGGCAACGACTTCCAGATCCTCGAGCTGATATTCATCCTCAACACCATCGTCTTCTGTCTCACCAGTTGATGGGTCAACCTAGTGGAATTAGCAGAAAATGCAGGTAGTTTTGTTGTGTAGTTTGATTAGAAAACAAAGCTTTCATGTATGGTGTGCAGAGAGGGAGATTGATGCCACAAACAACAGTGTACCTCTTTTACGGTAAATTTCAACAAGTTGGAGAACTTCCCAACGGCTGGAACACCTTCAGGTTTCTCAAAGGCAACGAAAGCTTGGGCTGGTGCATCGTATGGGAGAGATTTCAGAGCTTTGGATCCTACTTCAGAAAAATCTTCAGCTTCAGAAGCATCCACAATGACAATCACCTACGCGCAGAAAAAAAAAACTATGATGAAACTCCCAAATACACGAAAGATGTAAAACAATTTCTGATTGTAAGTACTGTTTCAACTGTAGTGATACGATGAACTTGATACTTACATTTTCGAGTAGCTGCTCAGGTATGGTGTTTGTACAGTTGTATTGGAACACTACATGACTGTCAAATATATGCTTGACAACATTAACTGAATACTCAGTTTCTGCTTCCGTAAGCTCCACTGGTGCACATGACTGATTTGGTGAACATAAAATCAAGGACTTCAGCACATTAGAAGTACAGGAATCACACTTGGGGAGAAAAAAATTACTTAGACAAAGATAGACCTTGAAAATTCTTCCGAAATTTGCGTATTCAGGTATTGATGACAGAAGGCTTTCATAAGTCTCCGCAGCTGAAATGGGAGCAGGAGGAGCACCCAAACCGCCCGGCTTTTTACCAGGGGCTTTCTTTTCCACAAGAGGCTGTGATTTAACCTCCGTTGATACCTTACTAATATCAAAACGCTCTTCCGAAGGATCCTGTATCTGAAAACAAAAAGGACAGGAAAGCCCATGTTAAATATGTTCACAGAACTAACTGCAATAATCATTAGAATAGCAAATAACACTTACATATTCCTTCAAGCTAGATTCCAAATTTGACAGCGGCACCTCAAATGAGCCAAACAGGAATTCCTCAATGTTTTCAGTTTCAGCAATTGAATCTCCTGCAAGGGTGTTTAAGTACAGTGTTGCCCTGTCGCGAACCTGTCACGCTCCAAAAAAATAAACATCTGCAAGCGAAGAGCAGGGGGTGGAGAACCTAATTGCCATGAGTAATAAAGCAGCAAAAAGCTAACCTCATCATCATTATCATAGAGGCATCGCCTCAACAGAAGAAATATACGAGGCTGCAGCATCAATATCATATTACTTCATCCAGGCAGCAACATGAGTGTAAAACTGATGAAAACAGTCTTACCTTCAATGAGTCAACCAAGGCACCAAATTTTGCCAACGTACTAACAGCACTTGCTCTCACTGTCGCATTCTCCAATATCACTCGGTTGTAGATATACCGTATATACCTACTAGGGTCTGATGTCTTGGGTCCTTCAATTCCAAGGAAGTGAAGAATCTAACAGAAGTTCAAGCCAAGATTAAAGTCAAAATAACTGAAAGGAAGGCACTTGATGAAATACAATGTTTTGAAGAGCACACAGCAAACCTGGGTGGAAAGATAAGAGAATTCACAGTCCTCAATAAACTCACACAAATGGAGTAGTCCACTTTCCTTGGCATCTGGAATATCCCTAATCAAGATCACAATTGAATCGACAATTGCCTTTTTATACTCAAAACCACCTTCTTCTCTCAAAATGCTGCTAAGGAAGTTCATCCTGACAACATACACATGTTTAGCTATTCATGCAAAAACCAGAAAAATGAATAAGTGTTTGTACGAATTAAGTAATGAAAGAAAATTTGATCATTTCCTATTAAATCAAAAAGCACTCACAGGGATCTGTACTTCATAGGGAACTTCAAACAAAGAGATCTTATAGCATCTACTAAAACAATCTTAAACTCATCTGCAATATCAGACATAAAATTTGTAATCTGCTTCAACAAGCGGTCAACACTAGATTCATTCCCTGTTTTCAATAGGGTAGTGATTGCAAGAGTTGCTATGCTTCTATTCTGGTCAGAAATAAGGCTCTCCATATCTATGTTGCAATTGGTCACTGCCATGGGATACGTCATTGCAACCTGTGTAGATTAGGAGCACGAGAAATCACATCATCCACAGGTATAGGTGCTAAGCAAGTGCTCAGCAGTTCCAATATATTTAGACTCTTAGGATACTGACAACAAAACCTCGAGATAAAAGCATTCTAAATAGAAAGCGCAAACTAAAATAGAAAAAGAAACATCAAATCAAGGGTCTAGACTCTTAGGATACTGACAACAAAACCTCGAGATAAAAACATTCCAAATAGGAAGCGCAAACTAAAATGTAAAAAGAATCATCAAATCAAGGGTCTAGACTCTTAGGATACTGAAAAAAAAACCTCGAGATAAAAACATTCCAAATAGAAAGCGCAAACTAAAATATAAAAAGAATCATCAAATCAAGGGTCTAGTCAATATAAGCCAAATAGAAAGCACCATGTCAATAGTGTACCAATACAAACCTTGTTCAAGGTCCTGACCGCGGCAAATCTAAGAACAGACTTAGAAGAACTTAAGAACAGCTGTAGAACGGTTATAGCAGGGGTTAGCTCTTTCGCAGTGACATAGCTTAACTCAGTGATAGCACGGGCAGCTTCAAAAATGACCATCTCAGCTTTATGGCGGAGACAACCCTCAAGATAGTCATAAAATGGCCGCTCCCCAGTTTGAGTACTTACACCTGACTCTCTAATAACCTAGAATGTAAAAAGCATAAAACTCCCGCTAAATTTGAAATTTTCCCCATAAACATTGTCATAACGAAGAAAAAAGTAACATCCGGATGGCATTACCTGACTAGTATAGCGAACTATAAGGCACTGAGCTAATGGAGAACGAACAGAACCCTTTGTCAAGCTTGTAACCAACTTTCCAACAGCTAAACGATCATTTTGTCTAATCTGCACGCTCAAAAATATAGTGGATGAATGACAACATATCGTATCATGACCTTTAGCACAAAAAAAGAAACGCATTCAAAGTAAATTCAAGTAAACAGTACACGACTCTTTCTTATATATTAAAAAAACGCACCGGGAAACTCTATTGGTTGGGAAGACAGTGTGAAGGAAAAAGATGATAGCCAGTAGACACAACTTTATATTATCGTAATCACTACAACACAGCTGTAATGAAAGATCACTTGAGAAAAAAGGTAACCTGGTGGAGCAGTGCAAGAGCATGGAACTGAACAAGTGCAGCTCGAGACTGAATGGCCTCTTGCACCTCATTAGTCCACCTTTTCACGATCTCGGGATTGTTCTGCCCAAAAAAAAAAAAAAGCAAAATCAACTTAGGAAAACATGAACATTTTTTTCAAAAGGAAACATCAAATTTCTTAAGCATCAAGTTGCACCTGCAGCAAATGGATGCCACTCACAAGTGCGGCACTAGCAACCACTGGGTTTTTATCCACAATAGCCTGCTTTAGATATCGCTCAATTTGGGATAAAAGGGTTCCATCAGTGATTCTACTAAGTACACGAATAGCATTCGCTCGAAACATATCAGTTCGGCTGTTCATGTCCTTCATGAGAGAGCTTGTGACAATTATGACCTTTCATGCCAAGACTAGATGTTGTCAGCACCCTTGAGAAGACAACCAGCCATTGCAGAATCACCAACAACAACAAAAACAGAAACAAATGAACAACAGAGCTACCTCATCTGCACAGGGGGAAAGCTCTTTGATCATGATATAAACCATCCTTCTTAAACCAGCATCGTTAGTCTGAAATAATTTTGTAACGCCAAAAAAAACTCCTGTAGCTTCAACCTGAAAATCATAATAAAAATTCAAATATAAATTACCATAGTTGGAGCACATATTTATGACTTACACAAGTCACTCAAAATTGTATATGCAGATGGTGTAGGTATGGGGGACAAAATAGATGAACATAAGTAAAGAATTTCTGTAAGAGCAGCAGACTACAACCTGTGTGAATGTTTCACCCTGATTTATCAGGTATAAAAGCTTTGTGATGACCTAAATGAAGATAACAGAGACATTAGACAAAATTCCCATGAACCAAAATATAAGATGATAGGGTTCAACTAAGAGCCCAAGGCATTATCCCAATGCAACACTACCTGAGAACATCTTCTAGCATCCAACTGGGGATCATTGAAAACCCTCGCCTCTTGCAATACTGCACCCTTCTCAATTCCCAAAAATGGAGAGTACTCCGCTGCAATTTTAAGACCCATTTCACTAATTACACAAATTACAGGAAGAAAAAACGAACTGAACAGGAAGAAAAAACGTAGCATATGGATCACCACATGAGTTGACTCTCGGTCCAAAATCAACTCCTAAAAAATACTAAAACAGCCTAAATGTCTAATCCAAAGAAACACAAAATTGGCATCCGATCGCACATTCCGAGTTCCGACAAAAACCCCAGATCTACAACTGATTCAGACTGCAAAGAGCAGAAACCCTGACACAAATTCTGTTACCACCAAAACGAAAAACAAAATAATATAGATCCCAAATCGATACAATAATCAACACCGCACCTTCTTCATCGCCATCGTCGTCCTTCTTAACTACCGACTGCGCCATTCAGCCGAGATCTGTCTGATTCAAATGCAAACGCCTCGATAAATGAACAATCACTCACACACACATATGAAGATCACATTTCACCGGCACCTCTCCTGACCTGATAGCGATCAGGGAAAACGAAGCCCAGTATAGATATCTTCAGAAAAACAACTGCTTGAATCCTCGACCAGAGGGTAAATGGTGACCCTCCTACCCCGCTTGGGGTCCAACTCGGTTCGGCTTCTCAGTCCCTAAGATGGTTGAACTGTGCCGCCCTTTTCCCGATCTGTATTCAACCGTTTTCGTAATTGATATTTTTTCCGGATTATCACAGTTAAATCAGTTGTATTAATCTGGTATGCATTACCAGGCATTGTAGGCTTATCTGTTAAATCATCAGATATATTATTGACTATTATTCATAACTATCAATAATTCATAAATTATATATTTTTCAATAATTATATTGTTGAATATTTGACTTATTTGGTATTTCTTCGATTCTCAATAACCTAGAATATAACATATTAAATGATATTTATAATCCATTTGACTTTTTTTGATATACCTTGTGTAAAAAAACATGAATCATATCAATAATTAATATTGATTCTAATATATAACAATTAACTATCTGGTGTATTAAAAATTTGACCATTCTTTTATCCTATGTAATAAAAATAATTGTATGTAATATAATTTTTTAACTTAGTATATGAAAAAAATATACGGATGATCACTTTTTTAAATGGTCATTATCTATCTCATTGCATTTAATCAAAACATGATAAATTGATTCATCACAACTTTTACATTCTTTACATATAGCAAAGTTAATCAAAATTCTTCGCAAATTAATCGTATATTATTAACTTATCAAAATTAATATTCTTCAACATTTATCTCTCTCAAAAATATTTCTCCAAACATTTTAAAAGATAAATAAACATATTGAATATAAATCATTATAAAGAATATTCAATCCACATGTATGAGTTAGCCTAAAAATTGATTGAATCCATTTTGTAAAACAATGTTATGGGCTGCTATTCACTTAGTAATATAACAATAGAGAATCATACAATAAATTGGACAGGCAACGCCTTACAGAGAGGCAAAAGAGCACCTCCTACAGGGGGGATGACATGACATAGAACGCCTTTCAAGTTTCACCCAAAAAGGCATCACTAAGTGAAGAAGGCATTTATTCTACGTTAGGTTGAACTGAGCTACTGAATAAGGAGTTGGCGTTGATGAAAGAAGTAGGATTCATTGGGGTCATCGGCCTCGAGAGGGGAGGCCTGAGGAGGTTTATGCCCCCCCCGGGGGCGGTGGTCTCATCGCAAGACTCTGAAAACTAGTCGCGATGGGCTTGTTGGGAGGGAGACCTTGTGGATTAGGCGGCCGGTTTCCTCCGAATCTTGAAGCAATGATCTGAGACCGCTCGTGTAGAACCTTTGCTCTTAGCTTGTCTATCTGCTCCTTGCCCCGTAGCGCTATGTTGTCCAGTTCGTTGTAAAAGGCCAGCTTCGCCTCCAGCTTGTATAACTGCACTTGGGTGAAGGATAGTTTACATGAGGGAGGGTGCTAAATGGTTAATGAATGAAGAACTACCTCTTTTTCAACTATAAATGCGGAGAGTCGAAGTATTTCGTCTTCTTCTTGGTCAGCTAGAAGCTTTGCTTTTACCGCTGCGGCAGAGAGGGTGGCCACTGCTGCCTGTTTTAGCTTTACGAGATCAAAGTTGGTTTTCTTCACTGGAATACTCGGGGTTCCACTGGGATCTTTTGCTTCATCATCACCTGCTTTTCAAGAAAGGTTGAACAGGGAAACTTACAAAGTCAGTGGTATGTTGAGCTTGGCCTGAGCTTAGGATTAAAAATACTTGCTTCCGGCATATAGAGAGGAAAAAGGCATCTAAAAAGGTTGGACCTGCATTATGTATTGTGGTTGTTGAATTTTCTCGGGCAGGTTGATCAGCACCTTTCTTTTCAGGACGGGGTTTCACATCTTCGTCTTTAGGAGGCTCATTTTCGGAACCATGTCCAGCTGAAGCCCCATTTTCTGATTCCTTTGGGAGTATGGATGGGGGGTCAGCAAGAGGGGTTGTTGATGACTTTTTACCATCTTTCCCCTTCGGGGTTTTAAGGTTGCTACGTTCCTTCACGGAAGCATGTTGAGCAGCGACTGTTGCTTTAGCCTTTTTTGAACCAGATTTTCTAGAGGGATTCAGACCAGAGGAAGCCCTGGGCTTTTGCTCTTGCGAGGCAGGATTCATTTTTCCATGTCTTGTAATGGTAGGATCCTTCTTTGCACCTTCAGTATTATGAGAAGTTGTTGTCTGAGCTGCAGAACAGTGAGTCACCCCTTGCTTTTCAGTACGAAGATCCTTGTCCGTGTGACTTCCACTCCCAGTCGTCAAAGGTAGAGCACTGCAAAATTTCATGATATATGAGATCCGGGACAGACTTTTCATGCTTATTACTAGAAAAAAGTTCAACGGTCAAACCCTTCGGAATTGGAATGATTTTTCTTGTCACTTGGTGGATCTTCCAGAGGGAAACAATGTCTAGCAGCAAGCTCCTCGCTAGAACAATTTGCAGACGTAAATTTCAGAAGACTGTGAACGGATGCAGTCACAGCATTAGGATCAACCAGTCGTACAAGGAATGCAGCCTGCAATAGATATGCAATCTATGAGTCAATGTACCAACAAAAATGTCTATACTCCGTCTCAAAATGTTAGCCACTAGATCGGAACAACCCTCCAATTACAACAAAGGGAAAAATAAAAGGCGTATACCAGTGCGATTGCTGGATTACCAGCATCAGAAAATGATCTTTTTACTCCAGGAGAAGGAAAGGAACCCACTGTTTCAAAGGCCTCACTCAGAGCCTTCAACACAACACTTTCCCCAGCTTCTTGACATCCATTAGACTCCTTGATTTCATCTGGATTTGAAATTTCAGTAGGAGTAGATTCCTGGTTACTTGCAATGCCTACATGTCCTTCATTACCATCAGAAAGATCTTTAATAGAAGCATCACAATCAAGATCAGCTTTCTTGGTGGAATCCTCAATACTCGCGGTCGAAGTTTCTTTATGAACATCATCACTTCCATCTTCCTGGACATAAAAAGCATCTTCAATGGGCATTTGGACAAAGTGCATTATGCACTGAGCCTTTGTTTTTGTTGCCACGTGTTCTGCAATCTCTGACCAGTTATCTCTGAATAATTCTATGGCTTCAAGCAGTAGAAGAGTTTCTTGATCCGTCCAGTTCCCTCCACTAGTGCCAGCAGCCTCGGTAGATTCCATCAGAATGAAATCTGTTGGGAACATATCCGACCCAAACTTTCCATTGGTGAAGCAATCGGCACAGAGGTCAAAATCTGCCTGTCCAGAACAGAAGTTCAGCGAAAGAAAGATTTTTCAGAAATGCCAAGTGAACATCAGGAAGCAAGTAGCCCGCTGAAGAAACAAAGCATGCATCACGTTGATTGCAATGCATATATGGTATTCCCAAAGGTTGTATCAGTTCATCGTCAAAACAACATGCTAAATCAATATTTTGACAAATACAACTTCTGCTTGCAGCCAAAAAGCACCCAAAAGCAACATGGGTAGTGGTCAAATACCTTTCTCCCGCATCTTATCAATCAAATTTTCATAAATAACCGGAAAAGGTGTGTTGATTAAGTCTATGAAGAATCTTACACGTGAAATGAAGTGACTCAGAAGGCAAGAGCGAGCAAATCGGGGGGGGGGGGGGGGGTACCAAATGCCAAAGAGAAGATACCTGCTTCTGGCAATGATAGCGCTTCCGAGAGCAATCTGTTGAGCAAGAATTACAATGATATTCAACAGATGGCCCATCAGGCTTCAGAAGATCATCAGCAACCACAGACTCGGGAAAAAAGCCAGATGGCGTTGATGGCATCTCCAGGTTCGCCCTTGGTGTAACTGGCGTCCATGACTGCATTGTTTCAAATTGAAATAATTTATTAACCAAGGAGTCATTTTCTGCAACTTCAACTTTGCTAACATCAGCATTAGCAGGTGTAGCGACAGTTGCATTAGGTGGAAATGGATGATAATTGATCAAGCCCCAATAGTCCAAAAACTCCATAACTTCCTGCCGAGCATCCAAGTCTCCAACTGTCATCTCAGACAGATGTTTTATCTCAATTTGCTCATTGGGATTATAATGAAATTTCTTCATTATTGAATTCCTGATCATCATATAGATTTCCGAGTTCCTGTTCTCTGATTTTCCATTAAAGAAAGATTGCAGCATCCTCTGCTCCAGTGGATGGATTTCCGTCCACATAAACCAACCTGCAAAAGTTTGAGCAATGCTAGAAATACTTAGATCCTAAGATGCTTTCCCTGATCTTAACAGGCTAACAGTACTAAGATCCTTAAAAGTCCCAAAAAGTCTTTGCTCTAACAGATAGTAAACTAGTCGCCAAGTTTTCATTGACAGCCCAATTAACCGGCTTAACTCTCTAAGAAACTGTATAATTCATTTATAGGTTTAAAAGTACGAAAGCTATATTCTTTGAAGGAAAAAGGTGCACCAATTCTCTATGGATAAGCAAAATGAGTCGACAGCAACCAATATAGGAGATAGAGAAACAATGCCCTTGATACAGAAACTTCAATAGTTCAGCTTACCAGCATGAATTGGCACCACATGGACATTAGCATCTCTCGATCTTATAGATTCGTACTCGGCCTCAATTTTCGCACCCAAAGCCTCCAAACCCTCACTCCCAAAATTCGATTCGTCCCCTTAGCCGCTATATCCAGCGCATCCACGTCGCCCTTCAATGGATTCTCCCCATAAAAGCTGCTGCTGTTGTGAGGATGCACGCGTGCCCTAGTGCAGGGTCCATTCGTGTGGATCGAGGGAAAGAGTACAGCCGGCGGCTTCTCCCTAGCTTGTCTCTTAGATGAAGTCCCCAGGGAGGTCGAGCTACCGCCGCCGGCGCTGTTGACCGAGACCAATTTCCGTTTCTGCCCGCCGCCTCGCCTCCTTGACGACGCTGGCTGCTCCGATGTTTGAGCATCCATCGAGGTGGCCGGCGGAGGCGTCTGCAGAGGCGGCGTCCCGGCGGAATCTCTCCGCTTATCCTCCATTCTACATGAGCTCGTCGTCCTCGCCTAATCACGCCTTCCAGTACAACTCGAACTGTTCTTCTCAAGTGATACGGCTTTAATCTTCTAGACTCATCCCCATCGTAATACGGTACATCTTCTTCCATGTACCGGCTTCTTTTCTTTTGAACAATTTAAAAAATAAAATAGGCAGAAATCCAACGAACCACTTTTTTGATGTTTCAAACCCTATGCACAATTAAAATTTCAGTATATTAATTTTAAATTATAATTAATTTTTTAAAATAGAAAATAGATAATCAAAATTTGCTACATTCATAACATCAAAAAATGGGCCGTGCTTCATCATTAAGATGCCATTGTCTCGTTCTTATGGCTTCTAGTCCTCTTGCGCTTCCTGCTTCTGCTTCTTCTGCTATCACCAGCAGTTTCTTCATGCGACTGAAAGGGAAGATGAACTCTCAAGTAACAACAACAACACTAAAGTTTCTTCCAAAAAAAACATTATGTAAACTGGATGAAAGCAGAGGAACAGACCTTCCCAGGAGCAGCTTCACCTTCCACCTTGACCTTTTTCTTCTTGCAAGAAAGGGGATTTGGACCCTGTGAATGGAGGAACAGTGATAACTTAGTGAGCTTTATCCAGGCAAGTTAAATGCACAGGTCGATAGGATGTTAGAAGTGCACAAATGCTTTATATTATGAAAGGAAACAATGAGACAGAAGGATGATCTGACCTTAGCTCTCTTTCTCTTGAGTTTCCTACTGAGGACCTTGGAGTCTGGAAGATGCTCTGATTTATCATCAGTCCCACCCAAAGAATCTTTTGCCTCATTTGACACTACCCTTTTCCTCTTAAGCTTCAGAAGCTTGTACTCCAAATCAGTCATATTAGATCGCTCCAGTTCGGCAGCCTTGGCGTACTCATGTTGCAATGGTGATGGTCGTTCCAGAAAGAGAGCATTCCGAAGAGCATATATTACAGGCACACCAGGGATCTACCATACAAAACAATATAATGAATATACAGAACTTCATAACCAACAAGGTAAATCGACTACTACTGATCAGAAACAAGTTAACATCAAACCACCACATAAGGTATAACAAACAAAAAAAATGAACAAAAAATGGCTCCAAGAGGAAGAAATCAACCTCCTGTAACTTCTGTCTCAGCTCTGCATCCTGCGTAGCAACAAAGAAATGTTCTATGTTACTCTGTCCCATGACTTCTGTGAGACACGCCACAGCACTCTTCCGTTTCTCATGATCACATCTAAAGAGTGTACTCATCAGAAGTTGGACACAGGAACAATACAAATAATAACAATAAACTGCAGTCTAAGATTTTGCGCGCCAAGTACATATATGATACCCCAACCAGTCGCTAAACAGTTATTCTTCTGCATACCAAGATGTTGACTCAAATCCCACTTGTGTGCTGATTAAGATTTTCCTTGTCTCAAATTTGATTTCAGAATCTAGTTTACTTTGAAATAAGCTGAGAACATAATGAGAACTATGTACATTTTCCTCACTTCTGGATGCAAACTAATACGAACATTTGATGAACTTAAAGCAGTAAAAATCAATGAAGGCGGCAGAGAGAGAGCACCTGGCAGTTACCAGCTTACAAGCAGCATCATAGGAATCAGAATAAGAGCTACCAAGGCTTCTCAACTCCGCAAGGACACATCTGCAAGCGTAGATTCACCAATTCCTAACCAACGAGCCAAGTAAAACCAATAGTAGCAAAAATACAGCACACCACCATACCTGGTAGTAAACATCTTCACATCGGCACCAAGAATATTCGCCAATGCGGTATCCGCAGGAAGGATACGATTGTCTAGAAGATGGTGCACGAAGGTGCCATCGCAAAGGATTTTGAACGGCGGCCGGAACCCATAGCAAGCAGTGTAGAAGCGAAGCGCTTTCCTGTGCCGCCTCTGCTTTTTCACTTTCATGGCAAGCCCGAATCAGCAGAACACGGAAACCCCTCCAAACACTCGAGTATTCCTGACGAACAACCAATCACTGATGAACTCGAGATCACAACTTCAGGATTGCAAAGTCTTCTTCCCACAAGAATAGGGTCTGCTAAGAACAGTCGAGAACATGGGCCACGGCCCAGAAACAGGCATCTGGGTTTTTATGAGCCTGGGCCGCATAAGCCTTTTTCTCTCGTACCATTCTATACAGTTTCTTGATATATATTATTATATTTATATATTCAATACAAATTATTATTTAAACAACACAAATGAATTTAAATATACTATTTCCGAACGCGGTTCGTTTAATAATAAAATAGTAATATGTTTAAGTATAATATATATATATAATCAATTATATATAACATTTGATATTCTAAAATGTAATTTTGAATATGTAAGTGATATAAGCATAATTAATCCACTTTTTCCATTTGTATAACATTCGTATATTCAATATATATATATATATATATATATATTAAATTTTATATACTATATTATCAAACGCGCTTATACGGGCATAGGGTAAGATAAAGCATGTGAAAGGATGGATATGGAGTCTTCTTCTTCTTCAACTTGGTTAAGGTATGTTGGAAGGTGACAGTAAAATGTAAATGGCGCATTTTTATGTATTAATTGCGTCCCGTGTACTTTTGACTCGTCATCGTTTGACTTTTCCTCGGTGGCCACCGACCGGGCCGGGAGTCGAGGTCCAGTGATCGGTCGCCTTCCATGGTTCCTGCTTATGCAAACGACGCCGTTTCGAACAAACACAGCCCATAAGGTAAATACGGACCTTTTCGGTGAGAAACACGCCTTTTCTCGGCCCTTGTTCTCTTCTTTCAGTCGCCGGAGAAATTCGGAATTGTTCGCGACCACATGATTGGTACAAAGTTCTTTTTTTTGTCGGTAAAATTCTCTTTATGTATGTTGAGTTTTTTTTTTCTTTTTTTTGGGGGGGTTTAGGAGTGATCAAATCAGTGGTGGATCATGGAGGAAGACTACTACATGAGCAGTGGCAGCGAGGAGGAAGATGTTTGTTATGCCTCTGATCAAGAAGCCGAATCGCTTAACGGGGTTGAGAATGACGATTCCGATTCTCTCAGGGCCTCGTCCAGTGCCCCTACTTGCAAGGTTTGTTCGTTCTGTTGCTTCATAATGCACGTCAATGTTGCCTTGGCAATAGGCGTATAAAGGGTTTCTTCATCATCATTTACGTTTATTGGGTTGGCTGAGAAGGCATATATAATAAAAGCCTACTGGAAGAGTCTTTCTCTTGTTTTTAACAAATGCTCTTTGGAATCGTGCGCAGTTTATCACGGAGGAGTCCCTGGCAGCTGCCCAGGTATTGAAATTTATAGCACGATTCTCGAACTCCTTACAATATTGTGGAGCATGATACTTCTGTAGGTGAAAGAATCAATTTTTATTGTCGTGTTGGTTTCTCTACTGCTTGAATAAATCCTTTTGACTGGCAGAAATTTCCCAAGTCTTCAGTATGTTCGTTAGCTTGTTAGTAATGATTTTACGTGGCACAACACTCTCGATGCAAACAGGAATTTTATAAAAGCGACTTGAATAACTAAAGAATTCTTTTTAACGTGCATGATATCGTGGACGTTGTCTTATGTAGAAAGAGGATTTGCAAAGGGTTATGGAGTTGTTGTCTGTTCGAGAACATCACGCCAGAACACTTCTCATCCACTACCGTTGGGATGTTGAGAAACTGATAGCTGTTTATGTTGAGAAGGGAAAACACCACCTGTTTTCTGAAGCAGGTGTAAAAGTGGCCAAAATTGTTGATCTCAACATGACATTGTCCTCGTCCAACGTGGTTTGTAGAATCTGCATGGATGATGTTCTTGCAAAAGATACCACAACCATGGACTGTGGTCACTGTTTTTGCAATACCTGTAAGAATGATTTTTTTGACTTTGATTTTTCTGCTTTTGAATCGTCATCTGGGATATCTATATTTGCTGTGATTTTGTAAACTTTTCCTATCAGTTCAGGAATTGTGTTTTATGCTTCTATGTTGTTGTGTCTTATTTTAATTAATTTCTCTAGTTTTTTCAGCTGAATAACGTCTGGTGTTCATTCTAACTCTTTTCAAAATATTAAGGTTGGACAGAACACTTCATTGTCAAAATAAATGACGGGCAGAGCAAGAGGATCAGGTGTATGTCAGAAAAATGCAATGCTATATGCGATGAAGATGTAGTTAGAAAGTTAGTTGGTTTGAGAGAAGTGGATTTGGCAGAGAAATTTGACCGGTTTCTCCTTGAATCATATATTGAAGACAACAAAATGGTTAAATGGTGTCCCAGTGTACCCCATTGTGGAAATGCAATCAGGGTGGAGAAAGATACATTTTGTGAGGTAGAATGCTCTTGTGGGCTGCAGTTTTGTTTCAGTTGCTTATCAGAAGCCCATTCACCTTGCTCATGTTTGATGTGGGAGCTGTGGGCAAAGAAATGTCGTGATGAATCTGAAACCGTCAACTGGATAACAGTGCATACAAAACCTTGTCCCAAATGTCACAAACCAGTTGAGAAGAATGGTGGTTGCAATTTGGTTAGTTGCATATGTGGGCAGCCATTTTGGTAAGACTAGGTTAATTATTTGAACCCTTTTTCTGTTCATTTTACATGCTTGCTTATGGAATGCTCTTACATGTTTTTTAAACTATACATCCGTGAGCTTGATTTGGATTTTGTATCCAAGTTGGCTAATTTGAAGTGTTTGTGTTACACCATTCATAGCAAACTACCTTTCCTCTGTTTCATTCTTTTATTTCCTACTTTCAGTTGGCTGTGTGGAGGAGCAACAGGCCAAGACCATACCTGGTCTCAAATTGCCAATCATAGTTGTGGTCGCTACAAAGAAGATAGTGAAAAGAAGGCTGAGCTTGCAAAAAGGGAACTTTACCGCTACATGCATTACCATAATAGGTACAAGGCTCATAAAGATTCCTTTGAGCAGGAGGCTCGTCTAAAGGAAACTATTAAGGAAAAAATATCCAATTTGGAAGCAAGGGACTCAAAACTCAGAGACTTTAGCTGGGTCTCAAATGGTTTTTACCGGTTGTTCAGGTCCAGACGAGCTCTCTCATACTCATATCCCTTTGCATTCTACATGTTTAGTGGTGACTTTTTCAAGGGTGAGATGACATCGAAGGAAAGTGAAATAAAACAGTATTTATTTGAAGACCAGCAGCAGCAGCTAGAGTCCAATGTTGAGAAACTTTCCAAATTTCTTGGGGAGCCATTTGATGAGTATACTGAGGAAGAAATCATGAAAGTAAGGATGCAAGTCATCAATCTGTCTGTCATCACAGACAACCTTTGCAAAAAAATGTGAGTTGCAATTTTCCAAATGAAGTGAAAAAAAGAAAAAAAATTAAATCATCACTTTTGTTAATTTTACAGGTATGATTGTATTGAAAATGATTTATTGGGTGCACTCCAATACACTATACACAATATAGCCCCATACCAGTCAAAAGGAATTGAAAAGGCAGAAGACTTGATAGCTGGGTGTAGTGCTGAAGCAAAAAGCAATGTCAGATGCCAGGAGTCAGCTGATCAGTTAAGTGGTAAGTTGGTTTGGTCTTATGCCTTTCACCACAGTGCTATAGAACATAAAACATAGATATAACGACACCAAGAGAGTATTTTTCCCCCCGGGTGTGGTGTTGCTCAAGTATTTACCTGACAAAATGTCTCGTTTCTTTATTTGTAGTTGCAAATTATTCTAACTCACATCTTGCTTACCTTATACACTATTCATTCTAAATGTGTGTTATTCATGAAGGAGCCTACTGAAAAGTTTAAAGACTCCCCAGTTTTCAGTTCAGGAGTCATCAGTTTTGGTTTCCATGAACTTTAGTTTAGTTTCAAGTGTTGACTTCTGTGTTTATTTTGTTCAATTCTTTTTTTTTTTCTTTACACGCTGTCCAGTTTCACATGAAAAAGCTTCGTTTCAATTTCCTTGCAAATTTCTTGTATTTTGTTTTCATCACGAATAAATTTTTGTTACTTTATGTTGGCGCACTCTACTCTTGTTGCCATTCTGAGAGTGGAATTTGTAGAAACAGGTGAAGCATCTGCATCCAGAGCTTCGGATGAGAGCCTATATTTCTCCAGGAAGAAACGCCACAGGAAAAACATATCTGCCGAGGGAAGCTCAGCTGCCACCAATCTGTTTGATCTGAACTTGCCAGCTGAAGATCCTCAAGAAAATTGTTAGATGTAATTCTCACAAACGAAGCATGTCAGCCGTTGATGATCCTAAGCTCTTAGGTGAAGAGGGCACATCTCACTTAGAACACAGCCGGTTCCTTTTTTTCCTCCAAGACCCTCACAATGCCCCATGCGTATGAGAAGGAATGATAAATGGCTCTATGAAGAAGCAATAAGCCGTGTTGACTTGTGCAGGGTTCGGTCCTTGAGCTAGTGAGTTTTGCATAGCATTTCAGTTGCAGGCTACTGCCCATTTTTTGACAAGGCACTCCAAGTTGATGTTCCTTGCTCTGCTTCATACTTATTCAATGTAAATGTCACCTTGAGGATTCTGAAAAAACATGTGTAATCGGATGCGAATTACAGCAGCATGGGCAAGATATGATGAGCTTCATCCCTGTGAATTCTAATTTTCAGGCAATGTTACGTAGGAGAAGCTTTCAATGAATCTGTATTTGAAAAAGCAAGGTGTTGTAGTTTTCTTGAAGTACCTTGTGAACTTATAGGCAGATGCTGCTGCTCCTGCAGCTGCAAAGGTGTCACAGTTTTCTTCAAGTACCTTGTGTTTATTTGTTCAGATTTCGGAATCGTTGAAAGGCGCAATGCTTTTTTTACTGCAGCAGCTAAGGCAGCCCTACGCATAATCCCAGCTGTTATCCATGGTGAGTTTTCTCCGGGAAGCCTACCCTCCAGGAGGAATCAGTTATAAGGGGGAATAGTCCAAGTTAGGTTCGAGTAAGCTGTTGGTGCTCCTGATGCGAGTGCTATGGCTTTATTGTTGGTGTTCTCACTGGGTGATGACAGTTTTCTGTATAGAAAACACTGAATACAACAGGCAGGGACTAGAAAAGTTGAGCCAACGCTGCATTCTGCTAAGTTGCAACAGCTTAGGAGGATTATTCAAGAAAAAAAAAAGGAAAAGAGCTAAAGGCCACTCCAAGTTCTCCTTTCTCAGAAGCGCAGATCTGCAAGGAATTGCAAGTAATATTCAACTACCCTGGTAGTGCAATAAAGGCCAGAAGAAACTCAATTGGCGAGTGCAGCCTGAAAAACTTGTTCTGTTGAAATTCAATGAAGTAAGCCAAATAGAATAGAATATACGCGCACAATATCATAGAACAGTAACCCAAACATCTGATTTCAAAACGCAAAAAACATTCAAGGTGGAAGATTGCGAAATCTAGAGAAGATCATTAAATCGTTCGCGGAAGGCGATGAGTTTTTTATCCCTGAGTAGCAACCCACGCTGTAGTACCCATTCAGAGCTGAAGCGTGAGTTCTTCTTTTTCACCGGAAATGTAGTGCAGAATGTACGGCGCCGCCCTAATCACAGCAACCCATGCTCCGAACATAATCACGTGCGTCTTCAACTGCTTCAGCGCTGCCGCCTTGTCCGGCTTCCGCATGAACATCCCGGGAACATTTTTTCGCCTCTTCGAGAAATGAAACCGCAACTACGATCTAAAACCCTATATTTAAAAGGTTAGTTTTTTTACATTAAATAATAATTTTTTAATATATTTTGCCCCACTGCTTGCCAGGATCGCGTTCCTCAGCTGGATACACAAATTCATCCCTGTGAAAATTGTTGAAGGATGAAGCTTCTGAGGGAGACGAAGGTAATCCACTCAGGTAAACACATTTGGATCTCGGGTCGGAATGCCTGAGAACGTTCTTGGATCGGACAGGGGCACCCGTTGTGTGGTGAATCGAGGAAGAAGATGAAGGGGCTATGTTGCGGTGTGATTCGCTTGAGGGTTCCTGAGGATCCATTGGAGCTATGGGATTCTGGTGCTTGAATCACCATAGCAGTGATCAAGGTACAATCTTGGGATAGATATGGGACATGGTGATGAGGTTTCAAGTGAAACAGAGCACCCCATTAGATAGCATAGAAGCAGCTCTCCAAGAAACTCAAATTCCATTTTGGTTTACTGTATAATGAACCGGGAATCGATAGTACTTATCAGTAGAATCGTGACAGAATCAAGCGAAATACAGTGTGTGTGATTCATTCATCCAAACAGATGCTTTGGTAAGCGCCAAAGACATTTACTCTTCCTCCAGAGAAGCTTCGAGTCGAAGAAGCACAAACCCGACGGCAACTCCGACGAGGACTAGACCGGGGATAATTGCTGCGATCCGGAAAATCTCCTCTACAGCATTGCAAGTGGATGAAAGGGCGCCGCCCCTTTTGCCCTGCGCTGGCGCTTTCAAGCAACTCACGATCTTGGCAAAGCACTGATCAGTGGAAATGGGAGAAGCTAAGGCCGCCAATTTGTTATCTGCCCTGAGCCCACAAAATGACTTCAGCCCATTGATGTACTTCACTTTCGCTGGCGTCCGTGAGAGTTTCTCAGTGGACGCGACGGCTGCCGCGGGGATGCTCACCGTGTAAAGTGTTGATGCAGTTGCCATTGTTGGGAGTTCGCCGATAACCTGCGGGGAAAAAGATGGTGAAGAGATGCATGCACAAACGAAGGTTTTTCCTTTGAAATCTAGATCCTCTTACCTACTCTGGATTTTTCCCTGCAGAGAAGATTGAGTAGTGCAGCGTGTGTGGAAAAGAAAAGGGTGTGCGTGAGATGGGATGAGATGACGAAGTGATTGGCTTCCGTGCGCGCAGTAGCCACGGGAGAGATAAGAGGAAGGTGATGTGGCTGGCTGAGCTGTGCCGAATCCATTGCTTATACTGATTGGGTTACAAAACACAATTTCTGGAGAGAATCCGAAATTCTCTATAAATTTCATTTTGACCACAAAATCTCAATTAATTTCATTTTAAACTGTTTTGGAAATTTTTTGGATGCTATTTTTACTTCTATTCTTATCAAAAATAATTTTACACAAAATATTTCATATTTCCATTTCTTTTTTTGATAAAAATAATTTTTAAATATAATTAAAAATGTGATATAAATAAATATAAAACAATTACTCTTGTCATTTCTATTTTTATCGTTAAATTAGATTTCTCTGTCAACGACGTTTCATGATCTGATGCCACCAAAGTCAATGATTTGTAACTCGACTGAAGGGCAAGTTCCAGAGGTGGAGATGATGAAAGTCGATTGGCCAGAGGAAACTTCTTGGAAAGAGCTAAAATTGTCAGAAGACAGGCAGCCTCTGTAATTAGGAACATGGAATCAGTGTTCCAATAGTTTCATTACTGGTTATCCCATCTTGGATTTCTCTTGCAAAATTCATTTTTTTCAATAATATATCTCCCTCTCCTTGATGAATGCCATTCCTCAGCTCAGGCATATTGGACATAACTGTGGCCTAATTGGCTACAATGAATGAAAAGCATCGCGGCAGCTACACAGGATGTCCTTTCAGAGAAATCAGTCCAAGAGAAAGCCAATATGTTTACTGAACATCTTCTTGTTGAACCCGCAGGGTAGCCTTGGTGGAAATGGAAGATGGCCTCCAGTTCCTGAGCTACGTGATTGTGGCTACTTCATTTACTGCACCTTGATGATTTGAATCTCCTGTAAATAGTATCTGCAGTTTCTGTACCCTTCTTGTCTCCCATTGTGAATTGCCTACATTGTACCTGCTGTTTCACTTAACAGAAGAAGATGCTCCAAAAGAAATGAATGAATGAACTATTTCTTTGGAAATCTGCAATGCATGTACAACCTTTGAGGAAGCTCAGCAATCTATGGAGGCGGGTGCATTCTATTTTGTTCCCCCATGTAACATGAATTCCTGCTTTAATATGTTGAACCTGATATACATGCCGGCATGGCTTGAGTTCCCTTCTTACGGTATTTCCCCACCGTGAAACGTTGGTAGGTGAAGCCAGGATTCTGCTTTGCACCTGCAGCAGAGGTAGCAACACTTTCCCCTGGTTCAGGTTCTGTTTGCTTGCGCTTCATTGTTGACCGATTGTCAGCTTGCGAGGATGAGCTTGGATGAACTGCAGTTTGAACTACAGTCTCTGCAGATGAGCATGCTGTTCTCTGCTCCAAGGTGTCCACTGGGGAGTCATGCCGGCTTATATGTGCATTCAACTGCACTTGTGCCCACATGGATAATGAAACAGCATGATCACGGATAAGAGAATCATACAGCGGGCACTTGAGCATATCAACCAGGGCTCGATGGTAGTGGAACATACTTGCAGATGGCGTCACTGCCCCCTTGCCCCGGAAATGTCTGATCACCTTCAAGGAATGCTCGCATAAGTTCCCAGCTCTTGACCAACTGCAATTGCAGATTGCATATTCCGAACCAGGGTTCAGTACTGTATGAACTGTGCCAGGATTCTTCGCTTCCAAGACTTTTACAAGGCTCCCTTCTATGATAACCTGTGCATCTGGGATCTGTAATGACTTACGCCAAGCTGTTGGGCAAGTCATCCACTCATCTTTCCAATAGCGTGCAAAGTAGTCCTTCTCAGAATACTCATCAAGCCAAAAGTATGAATGCACCTTGGTCCAGAGCTTGTTCACGAGCCAGTCGACACGGTTGTAGACATCTTGATCTTTTTCGTTCATTAGCCTGAGCTTCAGTTGGTTATGGTAGAGCTCCAATGCCGTACATGTTTCCAAGCTGGCGAGAGGAAAAGACTGCAGCGCATGCGCCCATGTACCTGGTGAGAAGAATAGCATAAGGGAAAGGCATCAGAGAATGACTAAATTTGATTCCCTCAGTTTCAGTTTCAAATGGATGGCTTACCCATCCTTGGACCCCAAACCGCTTTGAAGTAGTCCATGAAATCTGCAGCTCGTGAAAAATCCTCCAAGTCTGTAAAGGCATCCACGGTGCCACTTTTCTTGCAGATGCCAACAATAGCTAGACAAAGCTTGTTTGCTATATCGCAACGGGTTTCAATCTCTGCGCATCTTTTCATCAGATTCTTGAGCCATGCTCGACGAACACGCCAAAAGGATATCAATACTGAGCAACGAAATACGTCCCTGGAAAGGAAAAGAAGATTAAAGAGCAGGTTATGCAGATAAAGATGCATATGTGTTAAAAGGGAAATATCCAGGAAACCTGATTGCTAATATATCTGCTGAAGGTTCATCTACGACAAAACCGGCTAACTTCCAAGAAGGATCTTTAGCGGTAACTCTAGCATACAAAGGCCGCATCCATCTGTGTATATCTCCACTGGAAAATGTAGGAGTAATTATCCATGCAACTGGAATGGCCTTGTTATCAGTGTTGAACACGACAAGACTACTAACAGGATACTGGATACATTTCAAGAGAAAAACTTAGGCTACTGTAAGGAACTTGATGGATATGCGATCTGATCACACATTAAAGTTTAGTGAAATACCTTTAGCTTATTTGAACCAATATTAGATATGTAGGCAAGTAGGCGGCAATTTCCAAATCGAATCATTTGCTGCAACTGCCATTCTGTTTGAATTCCCAGGACAAACGTGTCAGAATCAGAGAAATCTGCATAAAAGAAAACACTACTTGGGTGGCTTTCAGCCCACATGCTAACACTAACAGCATCATCTCCATCAAGTTCATATATAGATCTTCGAATACTTCTTTCTTGCCTTCGGACATATCTGTGGGTCAAAAGATCATCTCTATTACATGGACCTCCTTGTTTCTCAACTGATTCATTATGTCTTTGCATGATAGTTTCCACAGAGACCCCAACATGAAGAAGAGACAAGACACGAAGGCGAAGCTCTTCTGAGATATATGGAGCATACATAGCACGAGTCCCTACTGCTTTCTTGTCCTGAGGACCATGGCAGGGAAGCCCCTTCTTATCGACATGCATATCTTGATTATATATGACTAGCGCCACTGATGGGTCTGCAATCAAACGTTTGACTATAAAATGGCAGGTACAGCCTCTCTTTGTGTTTGGCCGACCAGAAGGTTTGTTTTTTGGCACATATGTGTTCCTGCTAGGACGAATAACACCACCCTTTCTGTGATCATCAGGGCCAAAAGAGCACCAATACCTGTCAAAGGTAACAAACAGGTATAGGTATCCCAAATTCTTGCAGTGGTCATAGAACTACTGTAACAAGAGAAAAAATATCTACATAGCACAGTAGAGCTTACAGGATGTATTCAAGAATTCCATCAACTTTTGGCTTGCAAGACATCTGTGGAGTACGTCTTCTCCTGGCCTCGACATGAAATTTCGTTGGGCATTCGCTGTTGTTTGATTCTCCCCTCACAAAATCACCAACTCGGGCAAAGGGTATTAGAGCAAGTCTGTCTATGTTGTCCCGCCAACCTTCAATCTTGGACCAGACGAGTTCAGCCGATGAGAACTCCAGGGCCGGCGGGTTCTGTATTGGCAAGGACAGAATCTCATCCCATCTAGCCATCTGCAGAACATGCATCAAACGAAACTAGCATGGCTTCACAGAAAATACCATGAACGTAACTGCAACCCTGCCTTTCCAAATATCAAAAGAAAACTTCGTGACAACTAAACGAAGTTGAACAAAAATTCGTCTACAAAACCAACTTTTGCGGACAGCAAAAGTAGAAAAAAACCACAAAGCTATGGACAAAGAGAATTCCGGCAAACAATTCAAGGCAACATCGATTTGACTTACGCTCACCTCATGAACGCGGGAGCTCAACCCCAACCAGAGATGCTAGCAAACCCCTCCGGCCTCTACGGAATCCTTCGGTCTTCGTTTTCTCCTATTGTGCTTGAACGAACAGCCCGAAAATGCTGCACATAGAGCCCATATTAAGGATTGGGCCTCCACCGCCTTTTAAGGAGAGATATGGAACTGGGCCATGCCGTGATATAACTGATGTTCTTTTCGGGCCATTTAATTGGGCTGCAGTGAGTTGCGTTCATTTTCCGAAAGCTGAGGAGATAGGGGCGGAAGTGAAATATTTCAACGGCACGGCGGAGCCACGACTGCGATGCTCCGGAGCATTCATTACTTCAGCTTTCAGATTCTACCTGTAACTGCAAGCCACCAGAAATTGAACAGCAGGCGCGGCTTTGCTAGTGGCCTTCTGCTAAAACCGTGCCTAAGGCGCCTTCCGTCACTTAAATCATCTCCTTCCGCGGAGGATGTAGCTTCCAGCATCCAGAGTCAAGAGGAACAGAATGGATATGACTTTATGGGAGAGACTTGGAGTTTCGATTTCGATGGCACTGTGGGATTAAGTGATTTGAAAAAGCTAGAGTCGCCGACGGTGGAGGTGAAGGAGCTGGAGGAGCTGCCGGAGCAATGGCGGAGGACGAAATTGGCGTGGCTGTGCAAAGAACTTCCGGCGCACAGATCTGGAACCTTTATTCGGATTCTCAGTGCGCAAAGAAAATGGATTCGACAAGATGATTGCGCCTATATTGCTGTTCATTGCATGAGAATTCGCGAAAATGAGTCCGCATACAGGGTAAGCATCTCTTCCCCTCTACGATATATAATTCGATGATTTACTGGTGTTGTTGCATAGCCTGCTGATTCAAATAGGATATGAAAATCTTTCATGTGGTTGATAGTGTGAATGATCTGGACGGCTCAGGTTTACCAGTGGATGATGAAGCAGCATTGGTACAGATTCGATTTTGCTCTAGCCACCAAGTTGGCAGATTTCGTGGGCAAGGAAAGGAAACACTTAAAATGTCGTGAGATATTTGACAGCATCGTGAACCAAGGGAAGATCCCTTGCGAATCCACGTATCACATTCTGATTGTGGCGTACCTTAGTTCATCTGGTTCAGATTGTTTGGATAAAGCTTGCGAAGTATACAATCAAATGATCCACTTGGGTGGTTACCAACCACGGCTAAGCTTGCACAACTCCCTCTTTCGAGCTCTGGTGAGTGGGACTGGTGAGTCCAGTAAACGATATTTGAGACAAGCTGAGTTTGTCGTCCATAACATGGAGGCAAGTGGATTAAAAATACACAAGGATATATATGGTGGCCTTATATGGTTGCATAGCTATCAAGATGTGATAGACAAAGATAGGATTGTATCACTAAGAGCAGCATTGAGATCAATGGGTGTTAAAGAGAGTACAGAAGTTCTTGTTTCTGTTCTGCGAGCCAGTTCTAAGGATGGGGATGTCTCAGAAGCTGAAAGAACTTGGGCAAGTATTCTTTCTTCTGGTAGTAAACCTCCAAGTCAAGCCGTTCTGTATATGATGGAGGCGTATTCGAGATCTGGGGAGCCCGTGAAATCGCTGGAGATCTTCAAAAGTATGCAAGAACAGGGTTTATCCAACTTGATTTGGTATTACAAGATCATTGAGATTTTATGCAAGGGTCAAAAGACAGTGCTCGCTGAATCTGTGATGAGTGACTTCATAAAGAGTGGAATGAATCCCTTGATGCGCTCATTCTTGGATATGATGGAGATGTATGAGAAGTTACAGATGCATGATAAAATTGAGTCCACTTTCTTCCAATGTCTGGCTAAAGGCACTCCTAATCAAACACTTTACAACATGTACTTGAAGTCTTTGGTTGAATCAAAGAATCTTGAGAGGGCAGAGTCAATCTTTTGCCGGATGCATGCCGATGAAGCGATCGGAATCAATTCCAAATCATGCAACACCATTTTGGTTGGCTATCTCAACAGTGGCAACAACGCCAAGGCAAAGAAGATATATGAGTTCATGTGCGAGAAGAAATATGAAGTTGAATCACTTGTAATGGAGAAGCTCCAGACTTTACTGAACACAAGAGACAATGAAATCATGAAGCCAGTTGGCCCAAAGCTCACCAAAGATCAGAGAGAGATACTTATCGGCTTACTGTTGGGTGGGGTATCTTTTCAACAAGATGAAGACCAAAGAAGCTACGCCATCAATTTCATGTTCAGAGAGGATTCCAAGATTCATTCATATCTAAAGAGACACATATACAACCAATTCCACGAGTGGATATCATTTCAAATGCTTGTTGAGGATGACAACAATATCCCAAGTAACTTCTCAACCATATTCCACTCTCATTACAAGTTCTACGCAGAGCAGTTTTGGCCAATGCAGGCCCCTGCAATTCCAAAGCTGATCCACCGGTGGCTCACGCCTCGGAGCCTCGCCTATTGGTATATGTACAGTGGCTACAGGACATCATCTGGGGATATCCTGCTCAGGTTGAGGTTCCCAGAGGATGATGTTGCAAGGATGGCAAAGTCCTTGAAGGCGAAATCACTTAACTGCCTAGTGAAAAGGAAGGGGAATGCCTTTTGGGTAGGATTTCTGGGAACCCATGCAGCAGAGTTTTGGGAACTAGTGGAGCCATTTGTGATTGCAGATCTCAAGGAATCTCTAGAAGCAGGAGGATCGGAGCAGCCTGAGGGAATTCCAGAAACCGAAAACTGTAACTTGAGTAGCAGTTATTCAGATAATGATACACAAGAGATTTTGGCTCTGTGACTTAGCTTGAGCCAAGACTGCAGTTCTTTGCTTCTGTTTATTGGTTCGTACGAAGGGTATCTGGTACAGAACTTCCAAGAGCAATAGTACAGAACATCTCCAGCCTAAAAATTTTAAATCTTAATTTTTAATTTTAATTTTCAAATAAATTATTAATTAAAATTTCAGCATATCCTTTTCCATTTTAGTGCAACTTTTAAGAAAAAAAACATTTTAGTTCAGAAAAATTGTAATAATTGAGAAATAAAGGTAGTGATATATTCAAATTTGATAAATATATATCATGAAATTAAAATTAAAATCATTTTTAACAAGTAGATTTTATAAATAGATATTTGAAATCATATTATATTTCATAAATTTGAAAAAAAAATATTACTAACTCCTCCCACTTTTTTCAAAAAAAAAAAATATTACTTATTAAAAAATCTACCTTAAATAAAAATATTCTTAAAAATAATTATGCAAATGTTTTACAAATTGCTATATTTCTAACATAGGAACGTGTAAGCATATCAACGCCGTCCAATTTGTGTGGAGTTGGTTAGGCACGTATCTTTTAACTGGACGGTTGTTCGGTGAGAATTGTAAAGTACGCGGTAGGCGTTGCCAAACCAATCGCTGCGATATAAGTGGCTTTGCGCGCAGTAACGGGAAACCAGTAAGTTCTCGCGGGGAAGGGCGGTGATGGCGACTGAAGAATCCACCGATATCCTGCATGATTTCTCTCCCATTTTCCGGCAGTACAGAGACGGCCGAGTGGAGAGGCTCATTGCCGCCCCCAGAGTGCCGGCCTCTGAGGACTCACTCACCGGAGTCCGTTCAAAGGACGTCGTAATCGACTCTGAGATCCCTATCTCTGCTCGTGTGTACCTCCCTGGCTCTCCACTTCCGTCTCAGAAACTGCCGCTTCTCGTTTACTTCCACGGCGGCGGTTTCGTCACCGAATCTGCGTTTGGGGCACTCTACGATGCCCATTTGAGAACTACCACGGCGGAGGCGAACGTCGTGGCGGTTTCCGTTGAGTACAGATTAGCCCCCGAGCACCCACTCCCGGCGGCACACGAGGATTCATGGCTAGCTCTGAAATGGATCGCGTGTGGAGCCGGCGGCGAGGAGTGGATCTCCGAATTCGCAGACCTGAACCGCGTATTCATCGCCGGGGACAGCGCTGGAGGGAATCTCGCCCACTACGTCTCCCTCCGCGCCTCCATTGAACCCCTGGGTTCCATCAAGGTGATCGGAGCTATCCTGAACTGCCCATTCTTCAACGGCGAAGAATGCCTAGTGAGTGAGAAAGATCACCCACTTCACGGCAAAGACTTCGTTGACAGACTCTGCATGTATGTTTGGAATGGAGCAACGGGGCTCGATGATCCCAGAAACAATCCTCTGAAGGACGAAAACCTGCGCGATTTGAAACTCAAAAAGCTGCTCATCTTCACCGCCGAGCATGATTTCCTGAGAGGGCGAGCTCTACTTTACAAACAAGGATTGAAGGAATCCGGATGGGAAGGAGAAGCTGAGCTGATCGACTCAGAAGGAGAAAACCATGTATACAGTGTGCTCTTTCCCAGCAGCGAGAAGAGCAAAAGCTTCTTCAAGAAAGTCGCTTCTTTCATCAACGATCAGTGACTTGTTCCACATCCTCCCTCGGGCCTGTACCTGGAGTTGGTGGTACTACAGATTCAATAAAACAGCAATAGCTCTCTTCAAAATCTCTGTACTGCTGCCTACTACTACTATGCCATACTTAAAGCCCAGCACTTGATCAAAACGAGAGTGTCTGGACTGAGTCCCTCAAAGCCCAGAGTATAATCAATTAACACAAGTGGGATTGGGCTATCTGACAAATCCCTAAAGCCCCCACTGCGTCCACTTCAAAAAAGACCACAACATTCTGGAAGTAACTGAAGCCCATCCATCATCCTCATTCGTGTTGTGCTTCTCTCTGTTTCATTCCAAAACAAGAGAGAAAATTGGGCTGCAACAGGAAGGGTGTCTATCCATGAGATGGAAGGCACATGGAAGAGGACTAGTCAGTGGATAGTGCCCACGTGCACACCACTTTGCCTCCATGGCTCCTCCATCCAAAAGTAACTGCAGCTATTCATTACTTGTCTCGGCTGCTGCATTGGAGTCATCAGAGGAAGATTCCTGGTGTGTTGCCAGCCATTATTAACATTCTGCGAGGGAGTGGGGGTAGAAAGTAGAAAGTGGAAAGTGGGAAACCAGCACCACTACCCCATGTAGGTAGGTAACACACATTTACGGCCACCGCAGTACCAATTTATTATCCCCATCGCCAAATTCAAGGCTCCTAGCTTCAATTCCAGTACAGCTCCAGCCCCTTCAACTGGGGCAGTTCCAGTACCTAATAGCTATACCAATTTTGAGAAATAATCTCAATTAATGGATCAATACTTGATCAAATCCAACTCGGGTGTTGTCTAGTGAAGAGTGATTTTAAAATGTGGATGAAAAGGCGTGGCGGGGAAAGGGAATGAATGAAAAGTGTGGGGCGATGGATAAAGGAAAAGGTAGGAATTTTTCCGTTTGGAATGAGAGGGAAGGAGAGAGGCAAAAGTGGAGTGGTGGGATTTAGAACCGAGCTGAGCTGCGCTGAGCTTTTTATCTTTCTTCAGCAACAGTCATCTCATCTCCTCTGACACCCAGATTTAAGTTGCAGCTTTTCATGAGAACTAGGCAACGAACACTAGAAAACAACAAGCCTCCAACTACAATTGTACTCCGAAGGCCCGTGCAAATAGCAACCAAGAAAAATGTCACTCCCGGCAAGCCTTTTTCAAGTCTAGTCAGTCCACAACCACTGCCACGCTGACTATACGAACCAGTCCCGTACCACCGGGAGAATTAGGAAATGAGGAGTGAGGTACATACACGAAACCAGGAGCGAAGAAGATTTAGAGCTAGCTCTGGGATGCAAACGGGTAGGAAGAAAGCTGAGCACGCTAGAATGAATGCAAACTAAAGAAGACAGTAATGGAGTGGAACCCGGAGAAGGAGATGCCTTGTTCTTGGTTTGGGCAGCAAGTCTCCTTTAATCTATGGATGTAAGGGGACCCACTGGTATCTCCCCTCTAGTGGAACGTCCTTCACGACATCGTAGTTGTACCTACACGGCATTCCCAATCATGAGTTTTTTTTTGTTGGTTTTTGAGTGGAAGGAAACATGGGGAATTGTCTAAAATGCGCCCGGCGCACGCCGACGGAGGCGCCGATATTTTGTGGTGATTTGAATGGGAACTCACTTTTTCATGAAGCGTTTTTGCTCGTACTTCTCCGCCGCAGAGAAGAACTCCTCCAGCGCCGCTGTTGATGGCATGACGTCGATCTTCACCGATGGAGTTGTTCGAGGAGGAGGTGTCAAGTGTCGCCGTGGATTCGTCGATGAATAGGGAGAATGTATTATCAGATCCTTGGAATCTCCAGAATGCTCGCTTGATGAAGTCGCTTCTCCACTGGGAAATGTAGAAAAGAAAACGAATTCAAATCCTCATCCACGTGAATTTCTCCGATGAAGAAGAAAAATCAAGGCGAACGACTGAAAGCGCTTGTTCTGATTCACCTGTAAGATCCGTGAACAGAATCACAGTCTTCAGACCTAGACTCCACACCAACGGAATTCTCCTGCAAAACACCGTCAATTACGGAAGAAACGGGGAAACTGATGCAGGCACACGTTTGAATCTCAAAATTTCACCTCCAGATTCAGCGCTCTCAGCCTCTCCTCGTTAACTCCTCCATCGGACGCGTCGACCATGAAATCGGAGCAAGCACACGTCGTCTCCGCCGACGGCGACATCATCTCCTCCGAACCTCCAGCCATCTCACATTCGAAATCGGAATGAAACTTCCTCTTCGTACCAAAAACTAACCGCGTGCTCTCCTCCGATGGAGCTCCGCCCCTCCTCACCGTCGCCTTCTCCCATTCCTTGACGTACTCTCCCATCTCCGATCTCCAATCTCCTACTACGCACACACAACCCACGCACAAGAGGATCTGAGAGACCGCGATCAAAAGCGTGGGAAGCTCACTGCAGTTTCAGTAGCCACAGTTGGCCGGCTTATAATACTGCGGCGTTGGTGAAGATGACAGCAGGGGCAAAACCGGAAAGCGAAAAAAGATACGGAATTTCATCCGACGGTGGAGATTAAGAGGAAAGCACAGGCGAGGGTATAATCGGGAAACTGTGGAAAAGATGCCAATTGTCGATCCAACTCAACTGTGGAGAATTATGGAAGCCGTTATCGCCCCTTTTATGTGGTCCTCACGCCGTTAACGGCGACAGGCACGTGGCGATGCCGTTCAGAGTCATCAAGAGCCTGATTAGGCAAACGGATGGTAATCACAACCCACCACGTGGCAATTAAGACCATCACCGGCTATCGCCCGTCTACGTTACCGGGAATCTCCAACCTAACGGGGGGGTTCGCTCCCAAACTCCCTTTAACATTTATAATTTGTGAATGTATTTTTATTGGGTTTTTGATAGTGTAGCAATAAATTTATAAATATATGTTTCAAATAATATTCCTATATAATAAATATATTTAAAATAAATAAAAATAATTAATGTTCACTTGATTAATAAAATTCATCTAACATAAATAGTGTTGAAAAACATGTTTATTAGAGGATGTGTTTAGGATAGAAATGTAATAAATGATATATTTTAATTATGTATGTTTAAATAACATATTGAAAAAATAGTTAATAGAGAGATTCAACAAAGAATTAAAATTCATTTGATTAACAGAAACTCGAATGAGAAAATTGTTTTAATAAACATCATTGGAAAAATTTATATATATAATGAATAATGTATCTATCAGATAAACATAATTCTCACTATACATGTAGTATTTTTAAAGACGTAAAGACACTTATAATACTCTTTCAATTACATATATATATCAAATAAAGTGTTTAGCAATGTTACCTCACATTAGTTGCAAATAAAAGATGTAATTAAATAAATGAATCTTTATAATCTTGTAAGAAGCTTTTTTTCTTGAAAATAGATAACATAAAAATATAACAATTAAATACTCAAAAACGTATAATATCATACAAGAATAGTTGAGTTAATGACATTTAGTATCAAAATCAAATTGGAGCATCTACCAATGGCAATACCATACATCACTCAAGGAGTACACTGAATGTTTAAGACAGTAAAAATGTAAGATCACGAACTTAATAACGATATCTCATATTGATTACGAACCAAATAAAAAATATAATTAAATAAAAATGTTTTTAATATTACATAATATTTTTAGAAAGAAAACAAAACATCATGAAATTTAAATATCTAAAATAGATAATATCGTACGATAGTATCACAGATAATGTTAAAAAAAAAACGTTTATTCGAAACACGTAAAGAAAACTAGGAGAAATGGGGGGGTTGAGATGAAGGGGGTAAATTTTGAAAGGGAAAGATGGGGTGATAATGGAGGAGTAGGTGGGATTCCATTGAATAGGGCGTGGTAGATTTTGTACAATAAATGGGCTGTTGATTCCATGTGGTCTGGCTTTTTAAACCCGACGAGCGTCTCTTCCTCCTTCTGAGGGAACATTATAAGACATTAACTCCCTTGCAAAAATAAAAGAAGCCGTTACGTGAATACAACAGGAACAAAAACGACGCCGCTTCAATGTGCAAGGGGGCCCATTAACTAATACTTGTTGCTTATTCCTCCTGCGGTGCCTTTTCTGTGTGCAGTAAATTACCTTCATGTCTATTTTCCCTTGTTTTTTTTTGGATTAATTAGAAATTCGATCATGTATTGTGACATTGTGTGAGAAAAATGAATATCTATAATATAAATTTTATAATTTAGTGTGTGAAATATAATATATTGGTGATTATTTATTGAATTCAAATTAATTTTTTTTATGAATGATATGTTTATTATTAATAAAAAATTTATTTTAATAACCAATCCATGGGTTTTCGGTTCTGGGCCTTATTTGGGTCAAGATTTTGGGCTTTATTAAATTGGGCTTGAGTTGGGTGAATGTTTGGGCTTACTTGATCCATGCCTGAATGTCGATGTGGATTTACGCGTGGGTTTTGTGATTCGGCTCCTGGCTTGGCTATGGAGCTAGGCCTGGTTCGCTGGAGGGGGCATGGAGCAGGGTTTTAGCTTTTGGGAGGGAAAAGAAAACTATGGCGTCTTTGCCAAATCCTTCTCCCCGATCGAGCAACGACAGCCGAAACGGCGGTTGGACTATTCCGAGGACCCTGATTTCTTCGTGAGGTGACGCCTTTCGAGGAGAGAAAAAGCCTATTCTTCAGATTCGGGGATATCAGTGGTATGGCTATTTCCGATGAAAATGTTGGTAATTGGCGTCAGAATGAATATCAAGGTTATGGAGCCAATCAAGTACCGATTATGTGTTCCCGTGCAGGTGATTATAACCATCATTTACAGGGCAACCAGCGAAGAGGTGAGACGCAACCACCGACTTCGGACCTGGGAGCAGGATACTGATGATCTTGAGGGGGGGTGTGAAGAGTTGATGGCCAGTATAGAGATTCCAAAATCTGTGGCTACCAGGATTCCCACTCCTCCTCTCAGGAAGCAGACTGCCACAAATATGCGTGTTGGGAGAAGAGGATGCCAGAATTCCACAATCTTACATTGAAGACAGAAGACGAGACCTGCGAAGAAAGAACAAAGATATGAGCGGACACGAGGTATGTCCTTCGTGACATTTATCAGGAGGAAATTGAACAAGGGCTGCTCCACCACAGTGAGCATTTAGCAACTGCTTATGGTCTTCGGATCATACAAAATTTACGTATATGCGGTGGCTGTCACAATGCCATCAAGCTCATGTACACAATAGTTGGAAGAGAGCTGCTGTTAGGGACGACAGAAGGTTCCATCACTAGAGTACGGTCAATGCTCTTGCAATGACTCCTGGTGACATCCTTCTTCGCCTCTTTTAACTATGCTCCTCTGGGTTGATTTTCATGGATTATTCGGTTAATCCATGAAAACCGAAGCTGTTTTGCGGATCATTTGGTAACGGGCTAATCGGTGATCGGTTTGTCATTTTGGATTGCTGGTTTGGGTTCAAAATTCATATCCACACAAATATCATGTGGAGGAAGATTCTCTGCATTGTCATTGTAAGTATTGTGATCTTTTGATTGATATCTATGAAATAGTTCAAGGCCTCCTTTTTCACATCTTACAGAGTCGTACAATTGAATAAAAAAACTGTTGGTTAGGTGGAAGTTACATGTTTATGAGTGTTAATCCAGATAGGATCATTTGGAAGATGAGCCAGGACGGCCATAATTTCGATTCAAGGCGCCCGTCCCTGCCGTGGAGGAGTTTTCACCGGCGGCGTACTCTGTGAACGGAAAGTTGAGCTTCGCTCGCGGCCCACGGAACTTGATGGCAGCTCGATCATAAGCCCGAGCTGCATCCTCCGCCGTCTCAAATGTACCCAGCCACACACGCGCCGCCTTGCGGGGATCCCGTATCTCAGCTGCCCATTTCCCCCACGGCCGCTGCCGCACCCCTCTGTAATTCCTCTTTTTCCTCTTCCGGTCACCGGTAACCCCTTCTTCAAAGTAACTACACCCTAAACACCCCTTGATCCCGCATGCCAAACAAGTTTCCATATCTTCGGTAAGCGTGAGCGCTCCTTCTCCGCCAGGTTTACGTTCTCCGGGGGGCAAGTCTTCTGACACAGGTGAGCTTTCGGTGCCGGATATCACGCGTTTGAGGGCGGTTACCATCGCGGCAGTTTCATCCTCCGCCGTGAGCCTCCGAGATGCAACGTCGGCGAGCTCCTCCGGTGACGTTGCATCCGCTGACCTCTTTTTGGTTTGCATGGCGATTAGAGGATTTGACTGAACTCAAATGGTCAAAGCTCAAACGCATCCCCTGTTATATATATCTATGTCCGGGGCGGGGCCCAGCCAGATGCCAGCTCACACTACACTCGTTACTCCGTCCACACGGGCATAATACGGTTTGGCCACGTGCGTTAAACAAATCGCCCCAAATCCCAATGTTGTCGAAATTTATGAAAATATACTACAAAAATGTTGATTTAAATATTATTTAATATTCATGTACCAAAAGTAAATTTTTAAATACATAATATAAAAATAAATAAAATAACCAAAATTAATCAGGTCGGTAGGAAGATATGATTGATCTTTTATGCCCTTTTGACTTCTTCATCTATGGTCAAAGGTAGGTCAAATGGCAGGATAGATTCTTCCATGTTGAAGTGTAGTATCTTATATAATGATAGTAACTTTGAATTAATTTTAATCTTAATAATCATGAATTAAATTCGATTCAACCGGAATACATAAGTTTTTTTATTCGAATAATCTAAGATTATTTATTTTTATAATATTTTAAAAATGAATTAAACTTGATTCAATCTATTAAAAAAGGATACAACTCAAGATAATTGAACTCAGATATTAGGATAAGGAATTTTCTTTCTTTTCATCTAAGAAAGAAAAATACTTTTTAGATGTGGCGTTTGTTCACACGGTAACGTTGACTATTATAGTAGCGCGTGCCGAGTTTATATTTGTATTTATTTTATTATTATTGTGGTCGGTCGGTTTAAAGCGCAACGATGGTGTTTTACACTTTACAGTTGGATGAAAGGTGTTAGTTTGCCGCTTTTGGTAATTTCTTTGCGTTGATTCGACTAAGCTCACCGGATCCGAGTTTGTCGCCGGGATTTCAAGAACCGCCGCTCATGTACGGAGATTACTTCACCGCCCACGATCATTCCACGCCGTAGCGTACCGATCGAGTCTGCAACTCCGTTAAAGGATGGGCTCCCCCGTTGTCGTCGCTTCAAGAATCGGAGGGGTCGCTATAAAGAACCGCCGAGAATCGCCACTGCGCAGCGGCCGATACGGACAGTTATAACTTCATTGGGTACATTAAAGTGCTTTTCCGGCGTCTCTCCCTGTACCCTCCGATGCCAACTCCGACCCTCCTCCTCCACCGCTACCATATCAAGAATCCCCCGCTTCTTCTGTCACTGGATTCGACACGCCGCCGCAGGGACCTCCCGTGAGAATCAGATACTCCATTCAAGAGTCTCACCAATCCCCGAATGCGCTGCTGCTCGTTGTACGATGCATATCGTCCGATTACACAGCTACCGGCGGCGCGTCGCAGCTACGAAGGAACTGCTCTCCTTCTCCGGGAAGTAGTCCCAATGCAAAGGTTGTCAAGTAAACTCAATCACCCAGTGCTGCTCAGATGAAAAAGAACTGGGCAATGAGGAAAGAGGCTGTGGCGTATACGCTTCTTTCTCCCTGTTACAGAGACTTCGCAAAATCGAGGCAACGGCGAAAGAGACGAGGAGCTGGTGGGGCAAACTGGCTTTGGAAGGCAATGAGGAAGAAATCACTCAAATAAAAAAAAAAAAAAAAAACCAGTCTCCCCAATCGACCACCTCGATCAACTATAGCTTTTTATTCCTGTAATTTGCACAGCAGAAAATGGATGAAAATTCCAGGAACAAGATCAAGAAACTATGGAAAATTCTTCTTCTGATGGGGCTGTGAATGTGGAGGAGAAAGGGGATCTGTTAGCCCTGCGTTTCAAGTGCACATGCAGCAGGGATTTTGAGGGTTACACAAGCTGGCAATTTAGCCATGCTTGCTGCCTGCCACGCGTGCTGTTGATGACAGAATGACACAGACGTATGACAAAAAGGCATCCATCTCTACGGGAAACAGCATTTGTGTGCTTTTCTTGTTGCTCGAATCAAATTTAAAAGAGAGTATGCAGGTAGAATCTGAGCCCAATACAAGTTCAGTGAGGTTACACAAGAAAATACCTCTAGCGCAGTTCTCCAACGGGATGATTCTGATTACTCATCGTTTTCCGAGTCTGTAAGCAGATAAACAAGAAATGGGAAGATGTAAACACCAGAATGAAATGGGAAGATGTAAACAAGCAGGGTATCATGAAATGCCTACCGGATCTTATATCTTCCCCGACTTTGCCTCGACTTTTCAGCTGTCTCATTATCATCGCGCATATCAGCTTCCACCAGTAAACGTGGAAAACAAGCAGGGTGAGTAGCATAGCGTTGAAGACATAGTATACTGCTGTATCGTGGGTCTCCGAGAGGTTCAATGCGTAGCAGGAATAGTAGCTGAAGAATCGTAACCATTAAAAGAAAAAAAAGGGGATGTGGAATGGGTTAGTGACCAGAAACCATGGAAAGAATGCATAATTGATTGAGAACCAAACCTTGATGATCTGATGACCCAAAATGGAAAGAATATGAGCCTTAGAACAAGCCAAGAAAGTGCAAACAAACCAAAACAGACACTAGCTCCAAGCTCATTCTTCAAGTACTTGAAAATCTTTGCTGATTCAAGAAATACATCACTGGCGTCATGCAATGCGAGGATAACGGTACCTATTCGAAAGAACCTGAAAGAAAATTCCAATGAGTGGATTAAACCATGGGCAGGGAGGGTGGAAAGGGCACAAGCAGAGTATGCATAAAGGATACCTAGTAATGTAAGAATATGAAATGAGGACCACGGTGACAACATGATGAGACATCATTACAGCAAAATCCTTACGCCGTGTTTCCCACAGAAGAAGTGCAGCAATGCTGAAGATATAGAAGCCGCACTGGCACATATATATAAGTTTCACGGGGCGCCTGAAATAAATCCATCATTAGAATTTTGAAATACAAGAGCATGAAGATATATTTATACGTTCAGCCAATATGCATATATATAAGTTTCAAGGGGAGAGAGCAGAACGACAATGAATCTAGTGATCCTACATCATCAAACACGAAATGAGAACTCTAGACAACAAAAAAATGTAGATCTACCATCAAGTCTTAATGAAACCTTCTAGCACACGGCTATCAGTATAGATGACTTACTTCAGTTCATGATCAGGCCAGCCTTCAAAATACTGTTTTATATTTCCAAACCAAGGCTCATGAGAAGTAGTAGCCAGGAGGAAAAGTTCAGCTGTCGCGTAGTATGAAAGTTTCCACATGGACTCTGAGAATTTAGCAATCTTTGCTCTTGTTGAGTCATTCATTTTCAGATGCTCTCTGCCTCTACGCAACAACCAAATAGCCAATCTCTGAAAGGGATTACCATTTTGGAGAAGTAAAACACAACTGTCGAAACTTAAGAGTGATGATGCTCAAGAGACAGCAAACTTTTTAATGTTTTTTAATCTTCATCCACACCGAGATCTACATATCATCCCTAGCATTGAAATAATAAATAATCACACACTAAAGCACTGATTGAAAAACAGCTTGAAAGCCCTCTCTTCAGATAAAATAAGACTTTGGCTAAAGAGCCCTAATGAAGATTAGGCCTAGCAATAGCCAAAATAATTAAACTTCACAAAATTTAGACACAGCCTCCCCCTGTCATTTATTCCTTCAGTAAAAAATACCCCTCCGTATTATGAGCAAATATTCAGTAAAATAATAATGTAGCTGCATAATTCCACTAGATTCCTAGAAACATTATTGCAATAATACTAAGTGCATTAATAACATAGCAAAAGACCGTCGTAGGAAGAAGAATCTTACACGGTGAATAAACCTATCGAAGAAAAACCTAGCCGCGACGAAGGAAAAGGCGAAGCATAGCGCAATGACGAAATGCGAAGCCGCGGGAGGGCCATTGTCATTCCAGAAGGATTCCATCAGCGAATTTGAACACCAATCGAATGACATGGAACTAATGAATTAAGCAACATTGAACCGAAACAAATCTCAAATGTTCATCGCATAAGCACAATCTTCGTAGCTTTTCTTCTATCTACAAGAAACTTATCTCCAGGAAGGTGCGGTCCATTGCACTGGCGAAAAACAGAAAATGACACGACTAGTGGAGCCGGATCGAGAGATGTAAAGAGACACAAGTCTTCACCGGAAAAGAGCAGTTGCACGAGCACCGCCGGCGTGGCTCCTCCGGCACTTCAGGGGTATCCGTGCCCTTACAGATTTCCAAGTGCACCCTTCGGCTTTCATACTAAGCAAAACACCCGTTTACTCCAATAGTAACTGTGCATCCTCTGACTATAGTTTTGTACCTTACTGATTTTTTTGGTTTGACTATTTTTATTACAAAAATTAAAGTTAAATAATTATTTTTATTTTCATAATTTTATACAATATATTAAATCATTGTTATTGAAAATTTTTGAAAACTGTTTTTATTTTTAAAATTACTTTTAAAAAGTAAAAATAAAAATAATCAATTTTTTAATTTTTTAAAAATAATTTTTATAATTCTAATTTTAAAAATATTTTTGATAGAATTACTTTTACAATTAAAAATATTTTAAAATAAAACTATTTTTATTTCTAAAAAGTAAAAATAGATTTTAAAAATTTTTCAAACAATAATTAAATTAGATTCTAATTCAATATAAAAAGAATTCAATCCAAAGTCTACAATTAGGCACATGTTTGAAGAATCTCTTTCTCAATTATGTTTTCATTAATTTATTAAAAAAATAAATATTATATATTTAACTCCCTAGTTTATAAATAGTTCTAGATTGGTTTACCAGTTTAATGAAGTTTATAAATAGTTCTAGTTTGGTTTACCAGTTTAATGAAGTTTATAAATAGTTCTAATATTTTAAAAATGTTTGGTATATAATTTATTATCAGATATAAATATTATTCGATAGGTTTAGATCAACCCAAAAAAACATAAATATGAGTTCATATATAGATATGAGTTTATCTAAACTCACATAGGAGATGAGTTTAAATATACTCATTTTATAACATTTTTTTATTTTTTAATTTTACCCTTATTTTAAAGGATGTTAAAATAAATTTATACATAAATATGCTAAATACATTTTTTTATATAAATCAACATACAACATACATATAGTAACAAACTTAAATAATATTAATCCAGTAACCAAACATGCTTTTTATATAAAACTCATTACTATAGGTTTAAAGATATTCAAATAATTCATACTCAAGTTAATCACCAACCCTCCAATCAAATGAAGCCTTATTTGTGGTGCAAATATGTAAATTAATGAAAAAAACCAACCAAATGCAATTTTTGACGGCAATTTTAATTTAATACACATTTCATAAACTAACACCCAAACTTAATGAAACGAATCTCAACAAAATGTGCGTTCAACGTTCTGCTAATCAGAAAGGTGTGTGGCTGGAAAATGAAACCTAGCAGAGGGGAGCGGTTACCAGGAGGCAGGGGCTACACGAATATGACTTCGAACTTGGCACAGGGGTGGTTTTCTATATGACGCTTGAAGGTGTGGTCATCGTTGAATCCAAAAGTGTAGAGTGCCTGTCTTTGAGTCAGTCCCAGAGGGTAGATTTTGTAGACTTTGAGCTCATCTCCCCCTCTGAGGCTTTCCGGCCGCTCGGATTTCCAGACAGGGATGTGATTCAGGGACTTGAACTTCGACACGGTGGCCGAAGATAGAGCCGCCATGGTTAAGTTATCGGACCTGCATCGGATGGCTGGTTAGCTAAAGAAGGTAGAAGAGATGAGGGTGGATATGGGGCTCTTTTAATGTACCTCAGGAACACGGACTCCATGAGGAAACGGCCCCTTTCTCTGATGTATATGTGGTATATGGTTTTTGAGCCGAAGCTACACTTGCAGGGACGTTTTTGGAAGTCTGGAGTTTGTTCTTCTTCTGTGAGTTGCATTTTGGTTCCTAAAAAGATGCACAAACGGCATGAGGAGTGTACTGCGGCCATGTCGAGTAGAGCTTTGAAGGCATCAGATGGCCCCTCCATCTTCCACCTGAGCAAATGAAAGAGATGGGGTTGGCACTGGTACTTCTAGCAATCAAAGATGCACGAGATTCTATTGGTATGATGAGACAGACCTCAGTGAGTCGTTGAATGCGGCGGGGTGTGAAGCAAGATACTTCATCCTTGCAGCGACTGATTCGACATCTTTCACTTCCTTAATATGCAAGAGTGATCCGGGGGATGGTGCAAAATCTTGAATGTTAGGAGCACCGATTACAACAGGTATGGTACCTGGAGTTAACAATATGCAATATGAAGATCTTGAATGATCCTGGAGACACTAATGGTTGATTTGTTTGATAAAGACGAAAACGATGGGAGGAAAGGTAATTAGTTACCGGCTACAAGAGACTGGAAGAACTTCTCAGTTACATAATCCTCTTCGTTAGAGTTCTCAAAAGCCAGGCTGAATTTGTATTTCTTCAACGTTTCCACCTTGTCCACTGAAATACATAAAACCAGAAACTAAAACAAATTTCATTGCTTGTTACGAGCAGGCATAAGCAGATGCAAGGATACTAAATATAATGAGTTCACCTCTTCCATCACGGTTTCTATGGCAACCGCCATAGGAATCAATTTTAATGTCAGCCTTCTCAAGTGCAGTCAAGGCTTGCAACCGAAAATTACGAGCACCACAATTAGAAATGAAAGCAGCAGCAAGAGAGGTTTCTGTTTTTGGTTGTAATGGAGCCATAATATCATATTCAGCCCAAGAGAAATATCCCACAGGCACATCAGAAGAAAGACTTGTTGTCATTACAACCTCGAATCCCCTCCTACGAACATGAAAATAAAGTGATAATTGAACAAAGGATCCAGTAATTTGAGATTAGCTTTTAGTAATTTCTCCTTCAATTTCTAACGAAAAAAATGAATGGTAAACAGCAATTCAAATTCTACCATTAAAGCACATTGCAATCCAAAAGTTGCTCATGACATTTCAATTCCAGCAGCAAGATAAAAAGAGGCAAAAAGCAACTGTGTTATGTGCTCACCTACCGTCTTGCATTATCAATATTATTCTCTGGATAATACATAGCTGACTCCATTGACCTTAGCACACTAGACACTCCTGGTGCCTGAGGACGGCCGAATGCAGCATCTGGATTCTTTCCAACTGGCTTTCCAAACTTACATCCGATAGAACAAAACTTCCAATCCTGCACAAAAAAAGATATGATTTACAAAATTGTTTTCATGAAGACTTTACAATCCCACACACTAATGTAGAAAGTCAGCGTTTATGTTCATTTTATCTCTGAACCAGATCTGCTAAAAATTAAAAATCAATTCTGGTTTTCCATTTCAACATTCAACCCTTAATATAGTGTTCCCACAGACATCCTAATCAATTTGTCTTCTGTCCTCACAACTCTATCCTGATAGCATCGTTCCGGAATGCATCCAAAGTAATGCAAAATAAGATATTTCAAGGTAAGATTTATTGTAACAACGAGACTACAGAAAAACAACGGATGCAATATAGAAATTATCCGTTGAAACCTTCTAACTCTATTCGTACTTTCCATCCTGGAATGAGGTAAACCATCATGCTCTAGTTTTTCAACGCGATGACCTCATAGAAACATAATATTTTATGAATCACAGGCATAAACGTTCTCCCTTTCTTTTCTTTGCCTTAAAGAGAGGTAGACTCTTGTACTTGTACATGTGACACAAAACCCATTATGTTAGCTGGAAGTGATCATTTCATCAAGGAAATAAAACTAGCAGACATTTCCAAGCAGAATGAAAGATACCTCTGGATCTCCAAGAACATAAATGGGGTCCTTCTGGTAATCTCTTGAATAACTCACGTAGTCCTCCCTTTCCAACCACGCGCGGCAGGTCTCCTCATCTACGATGTCCAATCCCCTGCCACGCCGCAAACTCTCCGATGACCCTTCTCGGGTGAAGGCATAGAAAGACTCGGCCCACGAGTTAACCATTTCAGCATTTTTCGCCATGTCTAGCCTGAGCAAAAATGCGATCTCTCCGACTACAATCAAAACCACAAAAACTAGCAAAAAACTTGAAAATTTCCTTTTGGTAGAGTGGGAAACGATGCCATCAACGGCAAATTCTTCGGATCTCCGACGATTTCTGTGGGTAGCCGTGGCCATGAACTCGGAAATAACCGCCGCGAAAATCAAAATTGAGAAGAGAAGAACGAGAGCTTAGACAAATCGTTAGGGAAGAGCCCCATCTCTCGCAAGGAGGGCATGGTTCCAACACACGAAGACAAGAAAAGGGTTTGCTGTGGTTTTGTCAACCCTCTCCCAACAACCTCAACACCAAACCCTTCATTTCGCACTCCATGCCTTGTGTTCTCCTCCAGTTCATCTGTATTCTTCCCAGTATTAACGCCTACCTGTAGGAAGCTAACCCACGGGAATCAGCATGTAGGTAGGGAAACGCAAGCGAGCGATGAAGAATCAAGTTATGCAATTTGGGTCATATGCTTCAGATACAGCATGTGAGAAAAATGGACCTCCCATTTTGACCTTGAACCTTCAACAAATCTTTTTTTTTTAATTTTGGTACACTGTAGTTAAAAACATAAAAACAGTATCAAACAAAAAAATTAAACAGTGTTCTTAAAAATTTTTAAAACTTATTTTTACTTTTCAAAATTATTTTTAAAAAATAAAAATAAAAAATAAAAATAAATAACTCATTATTTTTCTAAAAATAACTTTTGTAGTTATAATTTTAAAATTATTTTTGATAGAATTACTTTTATAATTAAAAATGTTCTAAAATAAAACTATTTTTATTTTTAAAAAATAGAAATATGTTTTAAAATTTTTTCAGAATATTACTTTAGGATCAGATACTATTTTAATTAAAATATGAATTAGACGATTAGTTTATATGAAAAAAAACTAGAGATGAACTTAATATGCGCTTAAACCAATCAAACATTCACATGGTGCAACAGTCATACTATTATATCATCAATAGTGCATTGGAATTGTGAAGTTACACTCGATTGATTAGTCATGTTTGCAGTTTTCGTGTCAAACTGCAAGGTTCAATAAACAAGACACCAAAAACTCTACAGGCTATATGTACGTGCATATGTGTACTCTCACCAAGATTGCCGGAACTCTCCTGCTTTTGAACAACTGAGGAGAACTTAGCAGGCTTTGGTAGTTCTGCATTCATTGATCAGTTAGAGCTCTGATTCAGAACACATGAAGGAGGGCAAATTCTGGAACAAAGGAATAGTGTGAGTGTAACAATGTGATTTGTAGAAAGAGCGCGGCTTTTGGATTGAGAATATTACAGAAAACTTACTTGATTCTCAGCTAAAGCTCTCGGGTATCCTCGAGCCCCAACCCCGGAACTGTATCCACTTCTGTTGTTTTCCGTAAAAAAGTTCTGCCCTGTACCCTCTGCAAGAGAGGTTATAGATTTGAAGCATTTTCTCATTAAAAAATGTGAATCGAGTTAGAGTATGGTTGATCGGAATAAGTGAATTCTAAAATGCAAAATTCCAACCTGTGGCTGATCCAAGAGATGCAACTCTGTGTGCATGCTTTGTCCTGTGACAATGGCTCTCATATCCCAGAGGCTTCGATACGGATGTCGTGTGCATTGCCATATACTTGCTTTTGTATACTGAAACACTGGATAAGGGTTTTCCCTTTGAAGTGTTGATGTCTCGTTGACAACCCTTCTGCAATAAAAAGCAGAGACTAAACTCTGAACTCCAAAATTGTAGACAAAAAGACAAGCTATTTTCCATAACTTCAGAGGTTTACCAATAGATAGAGAGAATGTTGCCAACCTCATAGGAAGACGCGTCATTTATCCAACACTTTCTGGACATGGATCGGTCATCTGAGGGGGACTACGCAAACATTTTGTTTCATGGAGCTTCCTGACAAATGAAAGTTCCAATTGATTCAGGTACATGCTGTGCTTCTCATCTGTCCAAGTTCCTCCAGTATTCTGCAGACAAAAAATGAGAAATCCGGAAACATCATCCTTTTTACATCAAGATCTCTTTATAGGGAATCCTCCTCATCTACCACCTCACCAAACAATTAGGAAAAGAAACTGAAGTCTCAGCAATCATGCGACAAGGATGGGAATTATCAGACGACGAAAAAACACCTAATTCTCAAGAACTCCCCATTTTCCTCTCAGTTAACCGAACGAGATCACAACTAGTTATTGCAACAAAAAATCGAGGTTAAAAAGAGGAATTACCAGCATCACATCCCCGGAGAAAGGAAATATTTCTTCGCAATTTACACCTGCAACCGACGACGAATCTGATGCTGAAATACTCGTCTCTTGGCCCTCCGACCTTGGAGGCGGAGAGAGGATCATACTGCGGCGTTCTCCTTCCATCCAACTGCAAATCGCAAGAGAAAATATACAGAACAAGCGTAGAAAAACCAGAAGAAGAAGGAAAGCGGGAGAAACTAGATGAAGCATCCACATAAAAGACCTTTTTACACGTGTCAAAAAGGACGTGTACGATGTTGGATTGATGAACAAAAGAAAAATATCTGGACGTTGCATCTCCAATCGAAGCCAGATATTTTCGTAAGCCGCGCGTGCTTCTGCATCCATGTGGGGAAATAGTTTCTATTTCTTTTGGATACATTTTTATATTACGAAAATAATTTATAATTTATATTTATGTAAATCAAAAGAAATTTTATAAAATATTACATAAAGAACGTCAATAAAAGTCAAAAAGACTATGAAATTTATTTCATATGTTACTATGAACTATTTAAAATCGAAAAAAATGATAATTTTTTTAAATAAATATAATATTCAATATTTTTGAATAAGATATAATTTATGGATTATTAATAAATATGAATAAGAGATATTAATATATTTAATAATTTAAATTAAAGTGAACTGATAATTTATTTTTAATATTTTGAATAATTGTATGAGAGATATATAAATTTATTCAGAATTAAATGTCTAATGTAAAAAATAATAAAAAGTATATTTATTTGTGAAAAAAAAATCTCAGAGCCTTTTTCTGAAATAGTCCCAAGTAATGGGCATGTGTTGGATGGGCCCCAACAGGCGATCGGCCCAATAGTAGAGACCCGGATCGCTACGATAAACGACGTCGCTGGGTTGCTATCTGATCGGGAAGCCACACTCCGAAATGCTGCCGTGTTCGGCGAGCGGCGAGGAGGATATCGCCGACTGCTCCGAGCCGAACACTTTTTTCAGATTTTTTTGTTTCAGTGTCCTTCCCAATACGGTCTTTTCGGAGCTCCGAAGCCTTCTTCGCAACTCTGAAGCTGTAGAAGGACTCATCGCTCAGCTTCAGTCTCACATTCAGCAGGTGATGAAGAGAGGTGGAGAATCGGAACAGAAGATGGAATAAGTTTCCTCTTAGGTAAACAATTGATCGTTGATTGATCTTGGATCTTCGTTTCTTGAGCTTTCTCAGATTTGCACTTGTCAATATTTTTAAGTTTGTATGCTTGATGAACTTCGGATTGTGCATAGGATTATGTGCTAGTAAAACACTTTTCTGCAATGGCGTCCTTTGTTATATTATGCTTAGTGTGTGATTTCCTGCTTTTCTGAACTTAGTTCGCTGGCTATGAACTATACATGATCCAATGCCGTCAGATGGAGTAATCACTGGCATTGGACCGATTCATGGGAAACTCTGTATGTTTGTTGCTAATGATCCTACAGTGAAGGGTGGAACCTACTATCCTATTACTACCAAGGCATCTCGGAGCACAAGAATTTGTTTCTCAATGCAAATCTCCTTGCATGTACCTTGTTGATATCCAAAGCACGTTGAGGTCTTTCCTGACAAAGAAAACTTCAGCAGAATTTTTTACAAGCAATCTCAGATGCCTACTGAAGGCATTCCACAGATAGAGTTGGTTCTAGTTCTTGTGCTGCTGATGGTGCTTATATTCCCGGGCTGATTTTTTTTGTTGAGGCAGGATGAGTCATGGTACTAAGAGTTTCGTAGATCAGTGACATCATATACAGAGGCTTTCTTCCTTGAAGCCAGATGGATGAGGCGTGGTGCTGATTTGCTATGCCAACAAGAAAAAAATCTGGAGTTCAGGTACCAGATCATCGATCAAGAAGCCTGCCCATATTACTCCACAGCAAGGTTTTGGGACGATGGAGTCATCGACCCTGCGGATACCAGGAATGTCTTGTTGCTTCGGCAAAACGGTACCCTTCAGAATGTGAGCTTGCGATGCCAAGGCACCCGTTGCACTCGGAGACTGATTGAAAAAGAACATGGAAGAAGTAACGCCGCCATAGAAGAACATCAAGGTTCGACCTCTTTCTCTTGACTATCTGATGAACACGAACCGTATGGTGTCCTTTTGATGCGTGAATGGTCTTGCTGAAGAATTGCATTGTTGTTACTTGGACCCGAACCGTTCCGGTCCGACTGGTCATTTTCTGAACCGGCTCTGATCATTGATTTAGCCCTTTTTTAATTATATTGATAACTGTAGTTTAAGCCCATTTAATGGGATGTGGGAGTATTAAGTAAGCCTAAGGTAGCGGCATCGCCATCAAAACTGCTCCTATTTCCACGTTTATCAGCAGGCTACAGGTACCGCAACAAACCTTTCTTTTTTTTTCTTGCTGTATGAACGCAGCAGGAAAATGGATTCTTGATTCCGATCCTTTGCAGGTGTGAAAGATGGCTGCTTCATGTGGCTTCGCAGCTTCCATTTCGCTTCCGTGTGTTAAGCAGCGGTTGTATTACGGTGTGTCACAGAATGCGTTGGATCTACAGCGGAGGGCCCCCGGATTCCAGGTCCCGTTTCCGGCGGGCAAGAGGCTCCACACCGCCAGAGCATCGGTTCTGGTATCCTGCCTTGGGGATCACAAAAGTGAGTCAATTCTGGTAACCATCTCTCCTTTCGATTATTTCTAGGGATCGCTGGATCCCTAATCCGTACTGTCGGTTGCCTCGGGGCATCTCTTCTTTAAATCAGGACTGATTATGTGGCGATCACATCATTGGACAGCTCTCTTTCTTGTATTATGATTAACCAGTTCCTTTGTCATCATCGTTTGTGAAATCTGACTGTTTGGGGCGTATCCCACATCGATCCTTTGTCATCATTTCCTGTTCTAAAGCGCCAATTGTGATGATCATGCATCATCATCTTTTGTGCTCTAACATGAATGCCACTCACTCCATTTTCTGCTGCAGCTTCACCAGTCACGGGAAAGACATGGGAGAAACTGGTGATAGACAGCAAGTCTCCGGTTCTGGTGGAGTTCTACACCGGTTGGTGTGGCCCATGCCGCATGGTCCATCGACTGATCGATGAGATCGCGACGGAGTACGCGGGGAGGCTGAACTGCTTTGTGATTGATGCAGACAGGGACTTCCAACTTGCCGACAGCTGCGATGTCAAGGCTGTGCCGATGGTGCTGCTGTTCAAGGATGGCGAGAAACGCGACTCCATTCTCGGCACCATGCCCAAAAGCTTCTACGTCAACGCCATCGAAAGAATTCTGGCTTCTTAGGGAATTTACGCTTCCAACTCCTCAGGTGAAAGTGAATAATTTTTCAATGCAGTTTGATGGTAAGTAGTTTCAGGTTGTATTGAGTGGTCTTCTTTTATTTCCAAGGCCGAGTTAGGGAGTTGGCGCTCAACAGCACAGGTTTTATTCATGCTGGATTTTGTACCAATGCCTCCTTATCCTTGGTCCTTTAGCATGCATGATGTATCAGAGATTAGAACTATGATTAGTTTTGTATGAGATTTTAATTTGTTCGATATTAAGTAAGATTTGGATCAATTCACACAAAAATGAATGATTTCAAAAATATTCATGTGTTTTGAAAAGACTAAAGTGTTATTTTATGAAAAATTATTTATAACATGTTTTATAAAAAGTTTTATAATTAAATTTATATAATTGGAATTCTTTTAAAATAATAAGGAAAATAATACTTTAGAATACACTAATTACTAAATAACATAATAAATGAATTTATGTTTCATCACAAATATGAGATTAAATAAAAAAATGATTGAATATTTTATTTTAAGTATTACATATTATTGTTTACAAACACACGATTAACAACCATTATTGAACATAAATAAATTTTTTACATCCTATCAAATGACCTAGCGTCTAGGCCACACTTGATGAGGCCCAAGAATAAACAGGTCCATTTTTCATGGGCTTCGCTCGAAGCAGGGGGGGAAGAACCCACCCTCTCGGCCCATGTAAACTTTGCCTATGAATTCAAACCCTGGGCCTCGTTGGTTACCCCTCCAAACAAAAAAATAGACACGCTACTGGCCCACTGCTCACTATGATATTAAAAAGTATCACGGTTCATAAGGCCACGACGAAGACACGTCACGTTGTGGCGTGTTCGTGTAGCCAACAGTGAGAAGATAGAAAGCAAAGCATTAAACTAATGATTCCGCACAGTCCTAACACTGCTAACACAATAATTGATGAGAAGGGGAAACAAAAAGAGAGGGAGGAATGGAATGTGTGTGCCAACTGGGGCGACACCAAGAGGACAAGATGAGGCCCAAGGCCAGTTCACCATTCTCTAGACCGACTCCAAACAGCGGGATACCCATCCACCCACCCACCCACCCCACACGCCCCAATGGCCACATTCCAATCCGCGTTCGGATTCATGATTAGTGCCTATCACCCGCACACAATATACTTTACAAAACCACCCTAAGGCTTCGCACGGTAGGAAAGAAGACACAAATGAACAATTTACGACTGCAAAACCAAATCAAAATCTTAAAGCTGAATCTAGAGATAAAGTTATTGCAATTTTCATGACGATGCAAATCCAACCCTGAAAAACCACATCCAGTTAATAAACTTTTCTAAACTTACTCAGAAGATGGGGAGTTACAGTAACTAACATGATTTCATGGTCTTGTGTCTATTAGAAGTTGTTTATGAAAAAGAGTTTCCTTTTGTGATAGATCAAATGAATTCTGGAAGTAATCAATCAAACATATGATCTAAAACATCTGATAATCAGGTATATGGGAAAGGTTTTGATGCTCCTATTGTATCAACACAGCTAACAATGTCACGCACATTCCATAGGAAAAGTGAACCGCATGCTAAACGTTGATTTAAGTCAAATTAGCAGACCCCTTTGTAAATTACGAGTTCTACATTTTTAATTTTCAAAATCAGGAAAGTCCACGTCTACTTTCTAGCGTGATGCATGATGTTGTAACTTGTAACCACAGGAGAAGAAATAAGGTCTTTTTTTCGTTTTTTTTTTCAAATTTCAGAACCAAATAAAATCTGCTTGGCAATTAATAAATAAAGGAGGCGCAGACATGTATTTATTACTGGGGGAAGACACACGTAGGGTATTTGCAAGATTTAAAAAATAAAAAATAAAAAGAGTAATGGAGGGGATAGTTACCTTGGCTGGGATGAGTGGACGCTCGTGGAAGGGGGGACAAGACCCTACACGCCACGAGCCGAGAGAGGGAACAACTGCACGCCCCTTGTTTTTTCGCTAGTCACGTTACTCGGGGCCAGGCGCTGCCTGCTTGACTGCAGACACCCGCCCGCAGCACCACGCGGCGCTATCATCTCCTCCCCTCCACGATCTTCATGTCCTTCCATCTGCACAACACCAAATAACACGACAACGGGATCAACATGCCACGCTATACACAACACGACTTTTAATGTAACAAAGTTTAGGTGTAGTGTAATCAGGTTGGAAAGATAGACATCATGAGCATTTAGGGTCAAAACGAAGCTCGAGAAAAAAGGTGAAATGGATAGAGAGATTCCCGTCTGACCATCTGATTTGGGGTGTGGTGGAATTGAATTCAATTCATTTAGACAGACAGCTACTGGCAACCGGAATCTCTCCAGTCTCCCCCCTCTCTTGCTAGTGGTCTGTCTGTTTTCCTCTTCTCCCGCTCCAGCAGCTTTAATTTGGCTCCTCCTACTCATGTCTGCAAGAGAACTTTTCATTGATTAAAGAGAACCCATTCAATAAAAAGTAACAGTGGGCAGCAGGTTCCGAGCTAGTCCAGTGTTGATGTTAATAAAAAAATAGAGAGGGATAGCGAAAAGGGTGGTGGGTCTGTAGGAATAGTGGAATAGATAGAGGAAGACGTGGATGTATGCCAATTGCCAAAGTTGAATTGGACAAGGAAAATGAAGAAAATTTGAAAAGTAAGAGAGAAAGGCACTTGGCAGGCTGTCCCCCGCGCATTTCTGTGCTCATCTTTGACCCTTGACCTACCATTACCGATGTGGGCGCGCCCACCACATCCGGACCCCACGCAGAACGATCAAGAGGGGGGTCTGTCTTTCATTTGTTCGCTGCTCCTTTGTCACTTACGCCTTTTCTTCTGTAGCAAACATCCTGGCTGGACATTATAATAATACTGTTATGATCTAATAATGATAATACACTATTTCTTGACTTTGACAAACAATAAGACAAGAAACCATTCAATGAGGGGGCAAATGGGAGGAAATTATCTGTGGGGGCGAACCCCTTGACTGACTGACTGAAGACTAACCATTCATTCACTCAAGAGTGGTCAATACCAATTGAATACCTCTCTGAATTTGTATGGAATCCAACTGAGAGGTAGAAAGTAGCGCTGTTTTAATTTCTCATCTCTGGTCAACCGGTGCATTTCCACTGCATTTGGCAGGCTCCAAGTTCATGCAAACAACCTAATCAATGTGATAAGTCATAAAAGGAACGGCTACTGCTCAACTATTGCACTTTTGTTGCCTTCCCCTGTTTTCTACAGCACATGTTGACCTAGCAGAGGAGAAGGGGAACGAACCTACACACAGCAAATAGGTCATTTTCTGTAGCACACGGCTCCAGACCTCGTGCTGGTTTAATACTTCTCTGTAGAACATAAAAGTGAAACTGAATCACTCCATAAAAAAATGGTCCATTGCAAAGTTAAATTCAGGATAGGCAGCTACCAGGTCGGCTTGTTTGTAATTTGATGCATTTAAAGATGCAAACGAAAGTTGCCTGAACAACATCAAGGAGCATAATTGTCCCTACGAAAAGCAAGGTCTAGTTTCTATCAGTCATCCATGTTTCTGAGGTTTGGGGACCTCGCCAGCTAGTGCTCACCTCACAGAAGCCTCATTTTTGGTAAGTAAATATGTGACCCTTGTAAGTATATGCAGGTTCTTCTTCGAAACAGACCTGGCTGATCAAGCCAAAATTATTCATACGCATTCAATATGTACAGAAAGATGCTCATAGACCAGACAGGAACACAGTCTACGGTCAAAGGGAGAAAAAAATGAGCAAAGGCTGGCGATTCTTCTATAGGGAAAAAAAAACAAAATGCTCTACCAACAGAATCTACAGAGATAGCTGGTTAATGCGAGAGCAAAATAGTAACTAAGTAAACTTGAGACCAAATGAGTTTACTTCCATAAAACGGCACCTGAACAAATTTAAGTGTACTAAGAATCAGCATTCGCACTCTGCATTAATTGGCGGTGGGAGCATACATCATACTATGGAATCATACTAGTCAAAGATATCGGAGATATATTTTGAAAGCAAGTCCATGGAATGATCATGCTGTGCCCAACATATGATAGATACTCCAACACCATTACTAATCTATGAATACAATATTTACGGCCACCATGAGTTACATGCGAAAGAATAGGGCTAGGGGAATAGCCGAAGTACCATCCACAGCAACCAAAAAAATGATAAAACCGAGAATAAGGACCATTTGATTTATCTATCCCGAGATATGTGAACCTGAGGGAGAGAGACTCGGCAGTCTCCGGTGGCGGTCGCCAGTCCCACAGTGTCATCCTCCAGAAAAGAGGTCCCCCCTCATTCTCTTTGACCGAAAACCCCACTTAACCCAATCTCTCAACTACGGTAAGACTCTAACCATATCGCGGTGTTAATAAACCACACGTGTGTCCGACTAGACATTAGGGGTGATCGGTGAACAAGGTACAAATCGGTCAGAATAAAAACGCAGAGAAGTATCTCTCTGTTCCCATATACAATATTTGTATTTGTATATCCCCATCTCTTCCCCAACACAATCAAAGAAAACTTTCAGTGGTTTCTGAGATTAGTAGCATACCTATTCCCCTCTCTTCTCTCGTTGGCTATAGCTCTTTCCACTTGTGTGAATTGGGAGTTCCGAAGAGCATCGTTAAATTGAAGCCGGAGGAAGAAAGAACAGACAGGTTAGAGAACATGCCTGGAAGTTTAGAGCCGCTGGACGTAGGCGTGCAGATCCCGTATCATTTCCGGTGCCCAATTTCTCTAGAGCTGATGCGTGACCCCGTGACCGTTTGTACCGGTCAGACGTACGACCGCTCCAGCATAGAATCATGGGTAGCCACCGGAAACACAACGTGCCCGGTCACTCGAGCGCCGCTGACAGACTTCACGCTGATTCCTAACCATACTCTCCGGCGGCTTATCCAGGAGTGGTGCGTCGCAAATCATTCCTTCGGAGTCGAGCGCATACCCACTCCAAAGCAACCAGCGGATCCAATTTTGATACAAAATCTGTTGAATCAAGTTTCTTCAGGTTCAGGATCCTTAGGTTTGAGAGTAGCAGCGTTGAGAAGGCTTGGCGGATTGGCCCGTGATTCGGAGAAGAACCGAAACGTTCTATCTGCGACGAACGCACGCCAGATTTTGCTATCGATCCTTTTCGCGGGTGTCGGTTCGCAACCCCTGTCTGATTTGCATCTCGAAGCCCTATCTATTCTCTCGATGCTCGCACTCACCGAATCGGAGTGTGCGTATGTTGCCTCGGACCTTGACAGGGTCAGGTTTTTTGTGGATCTACTGTTCCATCCATCAATTGATGTCCGAGTCAACTCCGCGGCGGTGATTGAAATTGTAGCGGCGGGAATACGATCGCCGGACCTACGAGCCCAGATAAGTAGCGTCGAAGGCATTTTTGAAGGCATAGTCGGGATTTTAAATTATCCTCTGGCTTATCCCCGCGCATTGAAAATCGGAATCAAGGCGCTATTCGCTTTATGTTTGGTGAAGCAGCACCGCCACTTGGCGGTCGCCGCCGGTTCGGTGGAGCCACTAATCAACCGCCTGGCCGTGTTCGAGAAATGCGACGCCGAGAGAGCTCTGGCGACGGTGGAGCTCCTCTGCCGAATTCCGGCCGGTTGCGCGGCCTTCTCCTCCCACGCACTCACCGTTCCTCTCCTTGTAAAAATCATACTCAAGATCTCAGATCGGGCAACAGAATACGCAGCCGGTGCTCTCCTATCTCTCTGTTCGGCTTCGGAACGAGCTCAGCTCGAGGCCGTCACTGCCGGCGTGATGACTCAGCTCCTCCTCCTCGTCCAGAGCGATTGCACGGAGCGCGCAAAACGGAAGGCGCAAATGCTGCTCAAGTTACTGCGGACCTCCTTACCCAATCACACCATCGTCAATTCCGATGATTTCGCAGTAACCGACGTCGTCCCCTTTTAACAATTTCCCCATTTAATCGTCAATTTTTACCCTTTTTTTTCGATGTCCAAAGTTTCCCATTCTTTAGGACAAAAAAGAAAGAAAGAGAGCTTCTTCATTCGTAACTGTACGTATTGTATTTTACTGGTGGTACAAAAACATTTCATGCGAATAAAAAAATACCTTTTTATTTCCATTAATTAACTAATTATGAGATATTATCGAAGTTGGATTGCTTGTGTGTGTGTAAACGTCTTGTGCATGACATAATATTCTTTAATTATGGGTTGTTTGATCCAATTTTAAATATATTTTATTTAACATGGGTGTTTGTTAATAATTTTCAAATTAAATCAATTTTGAGTTCATTTTGAATTGCTAATTTTTGCCATTCCAAAATCGAGCTTTAAAATTTTAAATTGTTTTTACCACCTCTCATTGAACTCCAATATTCCCCCAAATAATTCACTAACATCATTGATAATCAGTTGTGTATTATTTCAAAACATTTCGTAATTATTTAAAGTTATTTTTACCGATTTTATATTTCAATTTTGTATTAATTTATTTAATTTTGTATGTTTTATATTAATTTGTTCATTTTAGATATAAAGTATAGTTTATATATTATTAAAATATTTTTGGAATAAGAAAATAAATAAAGACCCAACAACTTATGCATTTAAAAGTGCACAAATTTCAGTTCAAGCGAAGTCCCGAGTTGCATAAATAATAAAGACTTAATCTAAGATTATAAGTTCATATGAAGATATGAATAAAATATTTAAACATTTAGATAAAATATCTGATTTAAATTCATCAATTAAGGCCAATACAAATTTAAATTTTCATTTTTTGTCAACTTTATTCCATTCTTTTTATATTTTTGCTTTTTTATATTTTAAAATATAATATATGTCTTTTAGCACCTATTGGTTATGAATGTTAGATGAAGTCATGGTTTACTATATTATTTAACATTTAATTTAGAATTTTGTTTTGGTTTTGTGCAATGGCTTCATTTTTAACATAATCCTAATTATCACTAAACCCTAAACGCGTATGAGAGAATTTAGGATTGGACTCAAATAAATAAAGGTAAAGTTTTAAACAGATATCGTTGTCGACTAATATTTGATCTAATATATTCGCAAGATTATAAGATATAAAGATTAAAATCGAATTTGGAAAAATATTAATTATTACGAAAATTAATGACTCTAATGATGTAATCACACTAAATTATGGATAAATATTCTGAATAACAAATAGTAGTTTAGAGTAGCACCCTTGTTATACGGATAAAAAGTCCTCATAATTTAAGTGTGAGTTCATGGGCCAGGGCCCATGATGGTGCGACGGGAAAAAGGCCCATGAATGCCGATTGGGGTGTAATGGTAATTCGTCTTCTGGGCTGGGTAAGCTTTTTTGAAACCCAAAATTGGAAACCCTAATTCCTCAATTAAATACGCTGCGGACTCAATTTTTTTCATCTATCGGCGGGGACACAGGAAAGTAGTAACGATGGCGGCGACTGATTCCGTTCAATGCTTTGGGAGGAAGAAGACGGCGGTTGCCGTCACTCACTGTAAGCGCGGGCGCGGATTGATTAAGGTCAACGGCGTCCCAATCGAGCTCGTCCAGCCTGAAATTCTCCGCTACAAGGCATTCGAGCCCATCCTCCTCCTCGGCCGTCACCGCTTTGCCGGTGTGGACATGAGAATCCGCGTCAAGGGCGGTGGTCACACTTCTCAGATCTACGCCATCCGACAGTCCATCGCCAAGGCTCTCGTCGCCTTCTACCAGAAGTACGTCGATGAGCAGTCGAAGAAGGAGATCAAGGACATTCTTGTGAGGTATGATAGGACTCTTCTGGTGGCCGATCCTCGCCGCTGCGAGCCGAAGAAGTTCGGTGGACGCGGCGCTCGTGCTAGGTTCCAGAAGTCCTACCGTTGAGTTCTGGGTACTCGTTTCTTTTCAATCCTTGCTATTACAATGAATGACGTGTTTGGGCCAGTGCGTGAGACTTGAATTGCTGCTAGTCATTTGAAGTTTTTTTGGGTTAAAACAGTCGCTGCATCAGACTATATTCTGCATCCATTTCCATTTGAATCCGTTGCTCTGTGTTATTCTGTATGTTTTCTATATTCCCTGTAGTTTCTGGCGATGTGTGTGTAGGAATGCTGTGATTCTCCCATGTAGAAACTCTCTGCAACTTCAATGCTAGTTCCGCATCCCATGCCCAATTTCGTTCTGCATTTGAACCATACTTCCCAAATTCCGTGATCCCCATTGATCAATCAATCCCAAGGTGCAGTCCGTGTGCGCGAAAATCCGATCTGGATTTGGCTCTCGATCAGCGAAAGCCATTGCAATGTACTTCAGTACACAGAATCTGATGAAAAGAATTGAAGAACGGCGCGGCCACACCACCATTCAGCTGCAACGAAGCTTTTGCGCTTCTATTCAGATTCGGGGATTGCGCTCCTTTCTGAAAAATTCGTTCTTTGACGCCCCCAGAATTCAGTTTCAGCTTCAGCATTGCAGTTGTCTCCAAAGATGGCGTTTTGATTGAAAAAGAAGTATTCCTTAATCTCCCGAATTCAGTTTCTGCGAGCTCCATTTTCTTCATCTAAACCCAATCGGTGCTGGCCTGCTGGGGCTTCGAGGGTCATCTTCTTGAGGTCACATGTGTGTATGTAGTCTGCTACTTTCTATTGTTTAGAGCTTATTTTGTATGGGATGGATCTTTCACAGTGAAGTTATCAGTTGCTGGGTGCAAATTAAAGAACACAGTGGATTCCCATGTCAGCAAACCTCATCTGTGGGCAAAGTGGGAGATCAACTGAAGCACAAAACAGCATAGAACCATTTCAACTCATACAACACAAGAGAAAAGGCCAACAAGGCCCACTCACACCTTGTGGGCAAAAAAGCTAGTGCCTTAGAAGTTTCCTACTTGTTCTGAGAAGGAAGATAATGAAGGGAAACTGCACTTGTCTTCACATGCCTATAGATTACCAGATAATCCAACTCAATGTGTTTATGAAGCAGTCCTAATACCAAAACCACACTTGATAGGATGCAATGGGACAATATTATGCTTCAGTGGATAAAGTTGGTGCAGTTGTTTTTTAATCTTCCAAGATATCAAGGAATTAGCCAAGAAAACAGCTTAGTCAATTAAAGACATTCTAGATGTTAGAAGTGTTGTGCAATTTGAATTGCAAAAGCATGTCATGGTAAGTTTCACATCTGTGGAATACAATGAACTCAAATACAATGTCCTCTTTAAATAGAATGTGCATGTTGGGTGGACTTTCAATAACTTGAGAATTTCATTTGCTAGATTCAACATTTGCACAACATAAGATAAATCAAGATGCAACCAAGAAGCTTAAGATTTGCTTTTCATGATGATTTAGAAACTTAAACCTAGGGGCTGTTATGTAAACATAATTTTATAAAATGATTTTGTTTAATTTTTAAAGATTATAATCTTTATTTGTGTTATATTAAAATAAAAAATTCAGATTTTATAATTAAACTCAAAAATTATTGAATTTTCTTATATCTATATTTCATCATTAAATGAGAAATTAATTAAAAAATTATAATATTTTTTTCTACTTTAAAAATATATTTATATTATAATATTATACTAACTTATATGAGTTTCCCTACCACGTCTAAAAAATATCAATCTAAGATTCATGTTGCTTCTCAAAGATCTAGAATCCATATGTAGTACTTGTTTGACTGAGTCAACTAAGATTTCATGAATTTTGCACATGTATGAATCATATCTTGCATTTGGAGTGGAGTGACAAATGATGCCATTGAGGGCAATTTTTCGATGTAATGATTTCATAATCATCATGGTCAGAACACAAGTAAAATTACCAAGTTGTAAAGACGAATTTATAGTTGCTTTAAGAGTATGTTCTCCACTTCATTTAGCTTATTCTAAATGACTGACTAACTATCATAACAAACAATTTTATATTAAAAAATAAAAATGAAATATTCAAGTATCTAAAAAATTATAAATTATTAGTAATCTATTATATTTCATATTTTTCTACATTTCATATTTAATTGAAACAACGTTATGAAAAATTTTTGAAACCTATTTTTATTTTTTAAAAATAATTTTGAAAAATAGAAAAAACTAAAAATAACTAATTTCTTAATTTTCTAAAAATAAATTTGTAATTATAATTTTAAAAATCTTTTTGATAGAATTACTTTTACAATTAAAATTATTATAGAATAAAACTATTTTTACTTCTGAAAAACAAAAATAAATTTTGAAAATTTTCCAAAACACTGATTAGGTTTAACATATGTTTACTCCATCAATGGAATACTTAATTTCGACATTAACAACCCAATGTGCAGTTCGATAACCAGTAAACTCGCTCTGTGAATGGAAGGTATCAGGAAGGCAGCCCTGCGCGCTCTGGGCGTCTCGAAGACTGAATGCAGATGGCTTCCCGCACCTTGAAGAGGGGCATGGCATGGAAGGGACCTTCCCTTATCTCCCCAGCTGCGCATGCGATGCCAGACCATGTGAATCTTCCTTCAAGTCCTGATGGGATCACAGCAGCAGCAAAGGAACAAAAGACATGGGAATGGGGGCTGGGCATTGATGACGACTGCACTCCGCGGATATGGATGGATGAATTGAATGAGGCTGAGCCAGCGGGTGAGTGAGTTCACACAAGTTGGTGATTTATGATGCAACCAACCATCTGATTTCATCTTCTTCATTCACTCACTGTCCATCCGCTCCTGGTTTGCTTCTTTAGGCGTCGGTGTCGCGCTGAATCCTCCTCAAACGCTCACCCACTAATGGTTTCAGCGGAGCAGTAAATGTGTAAAATGCCTGCTTTTATGACCAACTTCTAAGAATTGCAGACAACAGTGGAACCTTCGGAGGCTCTCTTTAATAAAAAAAAAATGAAGAAAATTGCACAAACAATACATAAGTTTATTTGAGTATAAAAAGTATAATTTGAAAATTTGAAAATTATGAAAAATATATTTCAATTTATCAAAATCATGCAAATAAGACACAAATGATTTTTAAAATATTTAAAATTGAATCTATTCTGATTTTAAACCTAATAAAATTTCATATTAATGTTTTTCGTACTTGTATATGAAGTTGGGTGAATCAAATAATACATCTATTAGTATTATATTGTATTTGTATGTCATATGATTTAAAATGACGATTATTATATTATGTCTCATATGATGTACATGTTAAGATAACAAAACTAATTAGTTTTGATAACATTATGGATTAAGCATATAATTTCATAAATTTAGGTACAAACGATTTACAAAAAAACAATTTAATAGATCTACAATATAATTGAAAACTTAGAGTTTAAATTCTTTATATAGATTATATAATGGACTGCCGTTTGCAAATGGATCCCTATGTTCCAGTCTTCCAGAGACTTCCATTTTCTCCATATGGAGCGGAGGGGGTGTTGGATTTCAGTTGGGTGAAAGCATTGCGTTGTAAGGGGGAAGAAAGGTGGATTTGGGCATGGTGCAGGTGCAATGAGTGATGGGCGACTGAGTTGTCTCTTTGGGAGTAACGTTTTTTGTTTGGAGCTGTGTGCCGTGGTTTCCAATTCCAAAGAAACGTAACAAGAGCTACTCATGAGTCCATTGATCAGGCTGCCCCATACCAGATACTATTATATAATCAAATGGTTTCCAGGGAAAAGAAAAGCAGCAGCAAGGTTAATAGTAGAAGTAGGAAGAGGAGGAGGCTGGGGTTGTGTGCTCCAAGAAAAGACAAAGCGTGACAACGACTCTGCTCCAAATCCCTCTTCCTTTTATCTCTCTGTTTTTTCTTCTGAAGCCAAACGGGTCGTGTCTCCTCACTCCCCACCTCGAAACACACAGAAAAACCAGCTAAGGCTTTCAAGCAAAAGTGAGCAAACTATGGTTCCTGCGGGCCTGCTCTTCGTTGATCCCTCTTCTTGTTCTGTCGTATGATGAGCGAGAGAAGCAACACCCCTCCTTTCATCAGAAGCAGATGGAGTCGTTTCTGGAGTATGATTCCCTTTACTGCGATGAAGAAGAAGAGAGTGGCGAAGGAATCATCTTGAATGAGGATCACTCTGGAGCTGCATCCCCAGACCAGCATGATGAAGACCTGGAATCCCTTATATCCAGAGAGAAGGAAACTTTTTTCGTCACTCAACGGCAAGAAACAGGGGAGGAGGAGGCTAGGACAGAAGCCGTGGAGTGGGTTCTGAAGATGAACCTTCACTATGGCTTCACACCTTTGACATCCATTCTTGCTGTGAATTACCTGGACAGATTCCTTTCGAGTACCAGTTTTCAAAGAGATAGGCCATGGATGATGCAGCTTGCTGCTACTGCTTGTCTCTCTCTTGCTGCCAAAGTTGAAGAAACATACGCGCCTCTGCTTTTAGACCTTCAAGTCGTGACCTTTTTTCTTCTCATTCACATTCACGTACATCCCTTTTGTTGCTTCGTGGGAATGAACTGAAAGCTGAAACTGTTGTTACCCTTTGCTTTGCTGATAGGTGGAAGGTGCAAAGTACTTGTTTGAAGCTAGAACCATTCAAAGAATGGAGCTTTTGGTGCTTTCTTCTCTCAACTGGAGAATGAATCCTGTGACTCCTATGTCATTTCTTGATCACATTATCACAAGGCTTGGGTATAAGAGAAAGAGCAATCTCCATTTGGAGTTCCTCAGACACTGCGAAAATCTCCTCCTTTTCATCCTTCCAGGTGCGTTTTTTTCTTTTTTGAACTTCAGACCATCATCACAGTAAGCACAAAAAAATACACTAAGGGTGGGTAGATTTCTAACACAGTCAAAACACAGTGGGTATTTTTCAAAAAAAACCCCATCCTCATCACCCACATCTTAGATCCGGCCATTTTTTCGTCTAACAGATTCAAGATTCCGGCAATGTCCACCTTCCGTAATGGCCGCCGCCACCATTCTTCACATTGTCCACGAAACCACCGGAGTTGACTACGAATCTCAGCTTCTTTCCATGATGAAGATCAGCAAGGTTTGGTACATATTCATTTATTCTGGTGGTCACAAACACACACACCCCCACTCTTTATTGTTCTCTCGAATCAATCTCCATAAATGCTGTTTCCATTAACAGCGTCCCCTGTTTTCTTTCTGTCTGTCTCCTCAATAGGAAGAAGTGCACAAATACTATCAGCTTCTTTCAGACAAATCATCGAACAGCTGCCGGCCACGGAAACGCATAAAACGCATCTCTCAAGTTTGCACAAGGGATCACTCAATCGATTCATCTGAATCCTCCTGCATCATTCAATCCATTGATCAGCTGCCACATTAAGACCAAATCTCAAACGATCTCCGCACCCCCTCCTTTCCCTTTCCTTCATAAATAATATATCATAACATAACCTACCTGCTGCCGTCGCTGCAGTAACGGAGGGGGGTAAAGACAGCAGAGCAAGAAGAAGAAGAATGAATGTCTGCAGAAAACGAAAAAAAAATTGTCTTTCTTTGCCTTTTTTCCTACTTCTATGCTAAGAATTCACCCACTGCAGCAATCAATCTTTTGTCTCTTTCATCCAAAAGAAAACACACCCCCCAAATGAAATGAAATTCAACACTCGGATCAGTTTAATCCGTTTCCATTCCAAACGATCATCATCAATACTCCCTGTTGATCACTCCACACCCGCTGGAATGGAACAACCAACGACAATCTCCTTGACAAACCAAGGAACAAAAACAAAATCCTTGCGTTGCTGGTGCCGGGATGCCCGGTCTAGGGCTATCGTTGAATTGTCAGAATTCAAAGCCATGTCTTTTATTTAATTAATTCTTTTTGTGTAAATAAAAAGTACGCCGAATATTCTAATTCTTCACATGTCAAAATTCGAAATATAAATGCCCATGTAATAAGAAAAGAAAGGGAAATCAGTGTTTTAAAAATGGTGCTTAAATTATTCTAAATCATAAATCGTTCAATATAACGATCAAATTAAATTTGAATTATTTTAAAATACATAAAATAAATCACTATCCAATCACGTTTCAACTATGATTTGGTATTTTTTCTTTCATTACAACAATATTAAAAAATATTTATATCAATACAATTTAAATTGTTGTAAAAATTGCTCAAATTGCAAACCATTTGTAAAAACCATTCACGGTTTTTTTTCTCAATTTAAATACTAATGAGAATATCATAATCATGGTGAATGTTTGTTTTGATATACATGTAATTTATGAAATACTTACATAACCTCTGCAATCATATTTTTCAAAATGCTTCACCTAAGTATGTTTCCAAAATTGAACACAATTTGTTTTCATTTTATTAAACATAAATTTACTAAACATATTTTCAATTCTAATTATATAAATATTATTTATTTAAAAATAAAATAATTGGAGTAAATCATTATTGAAATTACCATATCAAAGGCTCCTTAAATCATTACCACAAAGCATAACAAAATTTGTTATTAAATATTAAACATATGATATAATTATAAATTGGATTCCCAATATTTACAAATCAAATAATATATATAGGTATATATTATATTTTATAAGTATAAATTATATAAGTATATTTAATATTAACGCGAGTTATTTAAAAAATATGTAGGTGTATTTTTTTTTGTATGTAGTGTCATTTAATAAGGATTATTCATCACATGTTTCATAGAAAAATTTATATGTAATATTATTAAAATACTAATAATTAATCATTTACATGTCGTTACTTATGATATATTTAAATCCATGTCATACATAAATTTTTGTTTTAATATAAATAAAATCTTAAATAAAAAATTTATTAATATTTTTCACATATCTTTATTTATTAATATGTGTTATTTACCAAAAAACAATTTCTTATATTTAAAAATCAGATTTTTTGTGTTGCTATGAAACACACTTTTACTTCGTTGTCTCGTGGCTGTTTGTTTATGAATAAAATAATATTAAAATTTCAAAGGCAGAGGAAGGGAGCGGCACACATCCAAAATAACTGTACCAATACGATGCCTGTTGTGTGCTTCCTCGGTAGGAACACGCATTTTATTTATTTGTATTTTTCTATATAAATAATAATAATAATAAGCAAATACCGGTTTCATCCCTTGCTCTGGTTCCAGCTGTAAAGCTGGTCGGCAGCGCGCAGAACAGACGACGAATTCACAAAAAATAAGGAAATGCGAGTGTGAAATTACATCCTCACCCCTGTGTATTAAAATTTGAATCACGTTTCACATTACTCCCAACCAGCCTATAGATAGCTGACACGTGGGCATTCCCAAGCGTGAAATGACTAATGCTACAATGCTTGCTTTGCTTGCCCTATTAAATACCACATGGGATGAATTTAAAAAAATAATAAATGGTAATTAGAATATTTGAATCGCGGAGTAAATAAATTGATAAAATCGATAATAGTGTAAAATAATAAATATGTGGGACCAGTGTGTTTACGCAGTTGGGCCCAAGGTCCAGTTAGCTGGTGAGGGTGGGCCAGCCCGAGGATCTGAAACTGATAAAAGCACTGGATCGCACGACACTCGCGTGACTCAGATATTTGTTTCTTTTAATTAAATGGACAAAAATACATCCACATTCACTTCCTTCCCAATTCCTGGATTAAATAAAAAAATGTATAATTTTTTTACTTATTATTCGCTAGTTTAATTTATTTTTTTTAAAAAAAGCTTATCATTTCAGTGTGGGCATGTAGCTGAGGTTTAGGGAGAAGGAAATGTTATTATTATTATTATTATTATTTTAAAATTAATGAAAATGTTATTATTATTATTTTGAAGAAAAAGGGGGAGGCTATGTTCAAAACACTGGTACCCATAGATGGGGCATTGAATGAGGGTTTGGAAGAGAAGGTGAAAATGCAAAAAAGACCCCCAATCTTATGGTTTTTTTCATTGTGGTCCCTATTGGTTTGATGGATAATGGGACTGGGATTGTAGTTGTCTTTTGACTGGACTCGACTGCAATAAAGAAAAGATGGTGGAGCTCATCTGAAAAGCCTTCAAATTTGGTTCCAAAGACTTTGAACCACTAAATCAAAAATATATATTATAATATAACCTTTTCATTTAAAAAATTGTTAAAAATGTATCATCTTTTTATAAAAAAATATTTTATAAATAATTTTATTATAAAATATTAACACTTTTAATTTTCTAAGAAATAGCAATTAAAAGTATTTTATAAAAAATAAAACACTACTCAAAAAATAATGTTTAAAGAATCACACCATCGTCAAATAGTGGATATATTGTAAATATGGTCATTCTCTTTTCAATGTGTGATAAAATTAATTTTTTTTTTATGAATGTGATAAATAATGAAAAATGGTCATATTTGCAAATAACAGTCAAATAGCATTGACTTATTCCCCATGAAATTCTTGTGAGAGTTTGAATCATGGGGCCGGCCCGGATCCGATTTACTTGGAGTAGTCTTGATCCAAAACAGATTTGGGCTTCATGGAATGGAGATTATAAAATAGAATTTAAGTAAAAATCATTTTTTAAGTTATAATTTTTCAATCATTTTCATTTTACAGTCAAATACTTTAAATTGTTTAAAATTCAGTCAACAAATTTACAAATAAATTCAATTTATGCCATTTCGGTCAAAAAATATTTTAAAATTTGAGATATATATATTTTTAAATAGAGCTAAAATTCAATATATATTTTTTAAAATATTTTAAATTTTTTAAAATTATTTTTCTCAATTTTTAATATTTCTTCTATGATACTTCCATTATCCAATTTTTTTTGATATTAAAACATCTTAATAGTAATTCATGAACATAAATAATGCTTTCTTATCATTTCTTCAAAGTACTATGTCATCCTTGTATGTTTTTTTCGATTACACCAACTGTATCACACATACTAACAATGATTTCATTTTGATAATTGAATTTACATAAATGTCTTTGATTAAAATTGAAATATGAAAAGATAAAGGAAATTTTGTGTATAGATATTATTTCTATAATACCATTTTGTAGAAAATTATAAGAAATGAAACTAGAAAAAAGTGTAATAATTTTTCATAATTTTTTAGTATTTTTTGAATAATTTTTTAAAAATTTACAATATTTTTTAAAAATGTATATTAAATTTTAATTCTCTTTAAAAATATTTATCTCAAATTTTTAAAATTTTTAAAATAGTTTTTAACCTGGCATAAATTAAATTTATTGATAAACTTATTGACTGTATTTTGCATAAATTAAAGTGTTTGACTGTAAAATAAAAATAAGTAAAACTTGTGATTTAAAATTAAATATGAGTTTTAAATTTTAAAAATGTATTTGACATATGATTTTGGTATTTTTTTTATATAAAATGGTATTATTTAATGAAAATCTATTTTGATTCTAAAATTAAGATTGTATTTTAATGATCTATTTTATGAAATCTAAATAGTTTGTATCAAAACTTGTCTATTATAAAGTTTTTTTTTTTAATGAGACGTTCATTGAAAAAATACTCCGATATAAATTTTCATTTAAAAAATAGTTTCATGTTATTATTTAAAATAAACATATAAAAGTCAATTTTTGATTTACCACGGAAGAGATTTTTTTATAAAATTGGTTGTAAATTGAATATATTAAATTAATTAAAACCCCGAAAACCAATTCTTCAGTGGCTGGGATTTTACCAATCCCTTGGTTTTGATTCTTCATCGACACCGATTGGGATGATCGCATGCATCAATGGAGCTATCCGTTCAATGCTCCCAATACAGTAAGCCGTTTTGGAATTCGGAGAATTGGATCCATCAATTATGTGTAGTGAAACGGGGATTGCAGGAGTTGTTGATGTAAGTTTCCGGAATTAAAGTGGGCTGGTGTGAATTGTACTGCTGAAAAAAATGCGGCTTCTTTGTGTGCTGATGGAGACGGTTGTGGATTATATGAAACTCTGGAGTTCTTTTTGCATCTTCATTTTTTTGTCTTTGCTCGTGCATGTTGTGTCTTAGAATTTTCCCATTGAATATGTAGGTGGCCGGTTCCTTTACGCGTCAGCTGTTCATGTTTTGCTCTGTCTTCGCTTTTAGATCGTGTCTCTATTCATCTTCCACTAGATTATCAAGTGGGTGGACTTGCACTATTTTGGAAGTGGCTGTCAACTCATTGAGCACGTATTCATTCATAATTTTGTTCACCATTATCACCAGTGCTGTTTGCAGTCATCTGATTGAGTTTATTTCTGAATGGTGTCGCTATTAATTGACAGGCACTTGAGCATATTGTTTGGTCAACACATCGGGAGCTGCCAGTATTCGTTTAAGTACAGTTGGGCGATGAACAACTACTCAATCCTTACATTTTATCTCCGGAGTTGATCTACCCTTCATCTGGTCAAGGAATATGTAAGTGCTACCCTTTCTGCGGTTTAGGGTAGCCGTAGTGCGATGATTCTGCAACCACTAGTTCTAGCATCTGTATTCTAGATAAAAGCTTGTGTTGACTCACTCCCTTTTCTTCTTTAAGAAAAAAGAGAAGAAAAAGGGATAAGTGTTTTTGCAGGCCCAAGCTTACCAAGTATGGCTCTTAACTGCAGGGTCTGGAAGCTTAGGCAATGAAGAACAACTTCTAAAGAAGAAAAGAAAAGTAGCTGAAACTCCGAGCATAAAAGCCAGTAAGTTTTACATAAAACGAAGCCCATATTGATGGGGAAAGTTTGTGGTTTGAGTGGAGTGCAACTTCTGTTGAGGTCTTTCTTTTCATATTTTACTGTAAACAACGTAAAGCTTCTGTGACTCATCATAAAGAAAAAAGAGAGCTAGTGGAGAATCTGTGGAAAACAACGAATTATGTGGTCAGCATCACCGTGTGGGGGCAGTGAGGGGTCATCAAAGAAAGTTGTATTTATGGTGCCTCATCATCTGAATAATTTGTGCCCTTCCTGTTTTTTGGAGCATCTTTCAGAGAACAAACGAACTAGGAATCGCCACAAGGAGAAAACCAGCGAACTTGGAGGGAGTTTGGAAAAAAAACATGGCTAGTGAAGATCAGAGAACATGGCCGCAAAACTCAAGAGAGTGGTTGTCTCTGAGCCTGAGAAGGGAACCATCGGATTTGGAGAAACATGAAGCAAGACCTAAACTTTTCACATGTAATTTCTGCTTTCAGAAGTTCTACAGCTCCCAGGCTCTCGGTGGACATCAAAACGCCCACAAAAAGGAAAGGAAAGCAGCAATGCAGCACCACAACATGATGTCGATGATGCCCCAACCACTACAAACAACCATGATGATGAGATCAAGGGTTCAACCTCATTCATTGGTTCAGAAACCAGTCAGAAGGGACACCAGGTTTGCTGCTTCGAATCCCAGACCTGGAATACCATCTGAATCAGGAAAACTTGACGAGGCAACAAATATGAAGCGGCCAGCAACTTTCCTGTTTGACATGCAAGAAGAACCAGGGCAGAAGCCACTCAAGTTTAGCACCCTTGATCTAAATCTGAAACTGTAGAAACCGCAATGTTCAAGGTTAGATAATTGTGTTAGTTTTCTCTAGACTTCTAGTGTTTGTAGGGTAGGTCATCATCTGGAAGATTGCAAAACTGTTGTGGCGAGTTTCTGCATATGAAAATGAAAGCATGCTTCACCTCATCTCCTGCTTACACTTCATAACGTTTAGCTGGAAAAACACATGGCTGCCAAACAAGCTCAGTTTCAGTGACCATTATTTCAGAACTATGTTTCTTCACAGAAACACTCATGTGATAAGCCAACATACATCTCCCGACTTTCAATATACAAATGCAGGATTCTAACACCAAAATGCCCAACTTAAGAATCCGATAGGAGTGATCAATTAACTCAGAAAAAAACTAGGGGAAGATCCCACATCTATTCACAACAACGGAATTCAAAAACAAGACGGTGGAATTCTGTATAGGACTCAGTTAACGACACCAGTCTGGTGCTGTTCATATCAAGGTTTTGAGCGCATACATTTCCAGAAAACCTTGAAGGGTCCTTGTACTGTGTCTGAGAGGTTTGCCTGAGAATAGCCGCAAAGATTATTTCTTCTAAACGATCATTTTATCGGTCGCTTTTCGAGCTTTGTGAGGAATCCCATGGACTCTGCCTTCCCCAGCACTGGCGTCTGACCTACCACCCATGCGTATGGAAATTTTTGTGCTGGTCACGTCCAATCGTACGAGGATGGCGAAGCAGGATCAACGTATGTTCGAAGTTCGAACTATGCGCGAGCGCGTGGCGTCCAGTAAAGCGAAGCAGAAGCAGCGTCGTTCCCTCGATGAATATTACTTGCAATTAACGATTAATTTTATCCTAGAAAAACAACGGGTTGGGCCTAAAGCCCAATAGGCTTGCATAAAATAGTAGGCCCTCTTTGGCCCATACTTAATTACTTTGGGGTTGGCTAGGTCATCCTTATTGGACTTGATGAAAAGCTGCTTCTTTTTCTTACACAATATTTATTCCTTAATTTCTTATTTTATTTTATATTAATTTTATATAAATTAAAATATGGTTAACTGATTTTTCCCTAAACCCCATAACATTAAGAACACGTTTTCACTTTCCTTCCGTTACATATTGGTTTCTAGTTTCTATTCCGGGAAATGTTCCATGTCCGAAGCTTCCAACCCTGAACTAATTTTGCTATCAAAAGACTGAGCCCTGCTACTTAATTTAGTAAAACTCCAGACAACAACATATCAAGTTTATTACATACGTGTTAGAAATATATTCAAATCTTATATATTAAACAAACTTTAGTCTTAATTATATAATACATATTTATCTAAATATAAATAATTTAAATACACTATTAATTATTCATTTTCTTTCTCACCCATTAAAAATAAATTTTTACACATAAGGTGTTTAATTTTCTCACACATTCAAAATACACCAAGCACTTTTTTAATATACCGCACATACTAAATCGATAACTGATGACCTATCTTCCTTTATTACAAAGGAAAAAGTATGGTGGAGGAAAGGGCTGGATTGCTTTCTATTTATAGGCATGGTCGGTACGCCTGAGCCTTATCCGGCCCCAGGGCAATGTTCTATCCCCTTTTCGGCAACTTCATTTGGGCACGTTAAACACGCGAGGGCTATTTCTGTAATTGCACATCTAAAACACCCTGATCTAAAACTGCTTCTGAACTTTTTAAAAAAAATAATCCATAGTAAGAAATAATTGAAATATTTAGCCCTTGGAGAGCTTTAAATTAAGTTTTCACATATTTAAATAAATAAAAAAGGTGGAAAGTAACCTTTTGTAAGTGTCTGAGGGAAAAGGCGACAGTTTTGGTGTAGCATAACAAGAGTATGCATCCATGTTGGTGATGGTGGGTTCAGAGACTTGACGTGTGTGGGTCCACGTGCCGGAATTTTTGAAAACAAGGGGAATTTAAAAATGATTATTATTTTGGAATAAAGGACCACTTTTTGTTTTCCCAAATAATATATTTAAATTACAACAGAAAAGGATAGAGGGCAACAGAATTAAGAGGCTTGTTCCCTGAAATCGTGCTGCATCCATTGAATAGTCACTGCCTTGACAACTCTCCACGTGCAAAAAGTTACCTACGCCCTTCCTTCCTAGTTTTTACCCCGTTAATGTTCAGTTACTTGTGCTCAAAATTACCGCGGACTTGCCATTTTTTTACTGCTCTTCAGTCTACGTGTGTGAGTGTGGCGGGGAGGAGGGTAACTAGGCGCGGCCTTCAGCTACGCTGACGGAGAAAGACAGCCAGTAAAAAAAAAAGTACTGTCGATTAATCTGCCTGCTGGCGGCCGTACTCCAAATAACATTTGTGGACCAATTCAGACTTTTTTAATAGTAAAAAAATATTGCTGGTTGCAATGTTTTAAATAAAAAACAATTTTGATTGAAATTTAAATGATTTCATTTAAAATAACTCGTTTCAATTTTCATAATTTTTTTTTATGTCCTCCAAATTCTTGATACTATTTCAAAACCAAACGATTTCGATCGAAAGTTGAGTCTTATAGTTTAATAAACCAATATCAACAAAAATAAAAGAACTGTAAAATATCAGTATTTAGAATCGAAGAAATGAGAATCTTTTAAGATAAACTGAATGATATTCATTATCACAATTCAAAAAAGTACAATTTATCGACTGACAATAAATATAATTGTGAGTAATTAATTTATAGACTGACAATAATGGATTAAGTTAATATGACTATAATTTTTGGAAATGTTTTAAAAAATTTATAATTTTTGTTTTCAATTTCGTAACTATAATTAGATACATCTATTTTTTTTACTGAAAAGAAGTTACAAATAAACAATAAACCAATCATTGTCAATGTTATTACACTTATTTTTACATTTCAGAAAACTTTCGAATTTCTAACCCTGTTCATTATATCTAATATTTCATAGTTTTTTTAGGAAAAAAATATTTAAAAATAATAGTTATTCCAATGATGAAAATGCAGAGGATAAATACGTGGAGAAATGTGCGGGTTGTGGGTCCCGCAGTGCCGAGTATTGTTTGGACACAAGTCTTTAAGGCGAAAGCGACGATGCTGTGGCATGGGGGCACACGCCAAAGCGATAGCTATGCATTGCAAATACTTTCAAAACCATGTTTAGTTTTTAGCAGCAACACCCATCCCCCAACACGTGCACACTTCAAATGGTCCCAATCTCTCTATAGGTTGGTTACATAAATTCTTTTCTTTTCTTTTCCTTTCCCCCCAATTTAATAAAATATAAAACATTATTTACCTATTCAAAATTAAAATTTATCTATATTTAATATATGTCTATGCATGAACGATAATCATGTAATTATTATTTATTTATTTATAAATCAAATAGTTGACATTTTGTTGCTCGCTTTTCCGTGGAAGGAAAGAAAAAAGCAATCATATAATGAAGCCTAGCCCCTAGGTTTCTTTAATAGGGCCTATTCTTGTCTGCTCGGCCTCCCTACATTATTGTCACTCATGGTATAAACTATTACCACCCAATTCAACTCTCACTGCCGTCATTACAAAAATATCAACTCGCCTTGTATAAATATCAATTTGTCTTTGAAATATTAATATAAATTATGAATATTGATGATGATCCATCTTATTACCTATATAGGTTATGTTCAATAGGTTGAATCGATGATTCATATTATATAGAATTAAATTAATTTTGAATCATATAAATATAATAAATTTAATATTATAAATTATTTTAGGATAATATCAAATAATATTATACAATTAAGTAAAATAAATTATATATTATTGTTGTGATTGAAAATCTATCCAATTGGATTCGACCAATTTTGGGGTTGTAAATTAGGTTTTGAAGAATCTGATTTGAAAAATAGCAATTTTGGATTTAGTGTTAAGGACGAAAAAAATAAAAAGACACAAGAATTTTTACGTGGAAATTGTAAAAAAACAGAAAAAATGGATACAAGTAGTGAATGATATAAATAAAATGTAAATAGTTCAACCATTTATTTTTCAAATTTCATTGTATTTATATAATTTTTTAATTAATCTCTTAATTACTCATGAAAACAGGAATTTAATAATTTCTAAAATTAATCACATAATATGAATTTCAATTTTTAATATACAAAAACAATTAAATATTAAAATTTGTTATATATCATTATGATCAAGATATTTTAAGGGGAGGGGGGGCTGCGTTTTAAAACATAGGCCTACCTAATAATGCAGAAGAATGTTATTTTTAGAATAATTTCAAAGTGGCCATTCAATTATTGTTCGGGCGCCCGTGAAGTGAAGAATGATTGGATCCAAAGTCTTCACAAGACGCACGTTTGGTCGTGTTTCTGAACTAAAAGTGTGGACATGAGTTATTATATAATATAATAATGGAGCCTGTTCCCTTGATAGTTGTTAACACGCTAATTATTCTAATTCGTGTGAATTCGGGCATTTGGACTTTTGACCCCCGTGGTGTATTGCCGTTGCGTCCTCAAACATCCATGTTTGAATTTCAAAGAAATTTCGGATAAATTTCAGGGATATTTTACAAATATTTTATAACAGGAAAATCCGAAATCCAGATTTTTGCTACGTAATATATCTGTTATGTAATTTCAAACTGTGATTAAATTATGTAAAATAAAATTAATTTTAAAACTATATAAATAAAATCAATTTGAGACTATAAAACTATTTTGTGGCATGATATAAAATTATATTATAAAATTTAATAAAATAAAATAAATATTGTGAAGTCTAATATATTAAATTATTATATAATTTAATATTATAATATAATGTATTTTTAATATAAAATTTTTAATTAATTTCTTATTTAGTCTTCAAAATAAAAATTTAATAAATTCAATAATTTTGAAATTAATCACAAAATCTAAATTTTTGATTTTACTACAAACCTATTCCTATTAAATATTAGAATTTTTTAAAATTGAATATAATAAATAACTTCAAGAAATTAATAAAACAGAACATTTGCAAAATAGGGATTCAGATTTATATTATACATAAAAATTGTATTTAATTTTTTTGATTTTATTTAAGATAAGAGTTGTTCATGTATTAATAATATAATTACTTATGAATTTATTTTCTTGGACTGTCAACAAAGTTTTAGGCACCTCCGTTGACGCATGGTAATTGGATATTTGTTTATTGAGGATGACACGTGGGATTTACACCGAGAGCGTGTAGAGTTATCCCCACAATGAGATTTCTGAAACTGCAGGGGTCAATTTATTATAACTCAATATAACTGGGCACCCTCATTAATTTTTCAACCGCAACGTGGCAATTAATACTGGATATTCCGTCAATGAAAATTGCACACGATCGTCCAGATATTATCGTCCGTACTCGATGAAGCACACGCTTGGGCATGATTTTATTGTATTATTGGTTGTTTCTCACGAATGATCGGTGCAACTGACTTTTATGTCTCAATGTTAACAATTCGAAAAGATATATTGTGGATATTATGAATTCTCATGATTTGAAAGATATCGCATAAAAAATAAATGACATATGAATGCACAATTTGCTCTTAGAACATCTCTCGAGTTCAAATACATCAGGAGTAGTGCACAATATTGTATCTAAAACACAAAATTTGTATCATTCTATCATACTTGTGTGTTTTAAAAACTGAAAATCAACTTTATATCAAAATGAGAGTTGGAATCGCAACATTTTAATTGTTCCTATCACTTCGTCTCTGATGAAAACTAATATAAGTCTATTTTTTGAACATCAAACTTTCATCAGATGCCCAATTTTTTATGGTTCAACACGATCTACTCGTTTTGATGAGTTTCAAAACAATCATACTTAAATAAAAATATAACTTATTTTATTTTAAATTTAAGTAGACAATTTAAAAGTTAATAATATAACATTTAACTTAGCCAAATTTTAATGTAAGTACTCATATTCAAACCCTAAATTTAGAAGAGTATTTTATTCTATTTATTTTAAGTTAAGTTTGACATGAAAATAGAAGTGAGGATGTGTTGAATACTTCATGCTATCACATTTTTCAATTGAAGTTAATTCAATCATTTCATTCAATTCATTGAAACTGTGTTTTAGAAAATCTCTTTAATAAAAAATTTAAATTGAAATCCTATGGATTCAATAATTTATAATTATATTTTCTAATATTTATAAAATATAAATAATTATTTAAATTGAATGCTTTAGAATTGAATTTGAAGTATAAGAAGATTCAAATCACTTTTTATATGCCAAATTTGGTTGAAAAGAAAAATGGGGGGTGTGGGTAAGTTAGGTGAACCGGCCAGCCGGTACGGGTCCATCTCTTGGGCAAAGCGGGCCCATGCCCGTGGCGTTCCATGACTGGGGCCCACAGGTTGCCCATATTCGTGGCAGGATATAGACGTATGGGACCCAGAATGTCCCCTGCGTGCCCTACATCGTGTATTTACGAGATTGCCCATCAACCCCCCCAATTGGATTGTTTCTACTACTACTTCCAACAAATTTCGCTCGCATTCTGTTCTGCTTCCACTAAAAAAAGAAAAAAACTGTGGTCCCCACCATGACGCACCACGTGATGTGGCATTTGTGTCGCGCGCGTTGTCCCCCTCTATAAATACTTCCCCATGAACTCCCCTTTCTTATCATCATCCTCATACTTGAGTTTCAGTTTGAAATTCTCCTCCTCTTTTACGATACTAATCCTGCTTCTGAAATGGCGGTTGAATCCGACTCCATTTCTCCGTTCTCTTCTCCGGCGAGCGACCGGGATGCAAAGGCACTTCAACTGATCGAGGATCTGACTCGGAACACCGACACCGTTCAAAGGCAGGTTTTAGCGGAAATCCTCGCTCAAAATGCAGACACCGAATATCTCCGGAGATTCAACCTCCACGGCGCTGTTGACCGTGAAACTTTCAAATCGAGAATTCCGATGGCCACGTACGAAGATCTCCAGCCTCTGATTCAGAGAATCGCAAATGGAGATCGCTCTCCGATTCTCTCGTCTCAACCGATTTCTGAATTCCTAACTAGGTAAACTCAATTTTGTTAAGCAATTTCTCTTATGCTGTTTTTGCAAGGATTCTAATGGTATAATTGACCTCCAGTTCTGGAACTTCCGCCGGCGAACGAAAACTGATGCCGACGATAAAAGATGAACTCGACCGTCGCCAGTTCCTTTACAGCCTTCTTCAACCAGTAATGAACCTGTGAGTTGATGCTTATCAGATTCACCTTTCAAGCTTTTTTCATAAAAAAAATATTGGATCCTGATAAAGTTTTCCTGAAAAAAAAAACAGATACGTGAAGGGCCTGGACAAAGGCAAGGGCCTTTACTTTCTCTTCATCAAGTCCGAGACTCGTACCCCTAGCGGCCTCCTCGCAAGGCCAGTCCTCACAAGCTACTACAAAAGCGAGCATTTCAAGGCACGTCCATACGATGCCTACAACGTCTACACCAGTCCCAACGAGGCCATACTCTGCCCCGACTCCTTCCAGAGCATGTATACTCAAATGCTCTGCGGCCTCATAGACCGTGTCAGCGTCCTCCGTGTCGGAGCCGTGTTCGCATCCGGACTCCTCCGCGCGATACGCTTCCTCCAGCTCAACTGGCGGCAACTGTCCCACGATATCCGAACTGGGACGCTCTGTAGTCAGATCACGGACTCTGGGATCCGCGAATGCATGGCCCGGATTCTCCGACCCGATCCAGATCTAGCGGATATCGTTGTCAAAGAGTGCAGTACTGATAACTGGGAAGGAATCATCACCAGGATGTGGCCCAATACCAAGTATCTTGATGTGATCGTCACCGGCGCCATGGCGCAGTATATTCCTACTCTGGATTATTACAGCGGTGGTTTGCCGAAAGCGTGCACGATGTACGCTTCCTCCGAGTGCTATTTTGGTCTGAATCTCAACCCAATGTGCAGCCCCTCTGAAGTTACGTACACCATCATGCCGAATATGGGTTACTTTGAGTTTCTCCCCATTGAGAGCTCGGGTAACTCCCACGCGCCGCTGTCGCTTGTGGACCTCGCGGATGTCGAGATCGGGAAGGAGTACGAGCTCGTCATCACAACGTATTCTGGTCTTTGCCGTTACAGAGTAGGGGATATTCTCAGAGTCGCCGGTTTCCACAATTCGGCCCCGCGGTTCCAGTTTGTCCGCCGCAAGAACGTCCTCCTCAGCATCGATTCCGATAAAACCGACGAGGCGGAGCTGCAATCCGCTGTAGAGAATGCTTCCGTCTTCCTCCAGGAATCCAACGTCTCCGTGGTGGAGTACACCAGTTACGCGGATACGAAAACTATCCCCGGGCATTACGTCATTTACTGGGAATTGCTGGACAAGGAAGCGACAAGTGCGCCTTCCGATGCCGTCCTCCAGAAGTGTTGCCTGGCGATGGAAGAGTCGCTGAACTCCGTCTACCGCCAGTGCCGTGTCGCAGACGGCTCGATCGGGCCGCTGGAGATACGCGTCGTGAGACGCGGGACTTTTGAGGAGGTGATGGATTACGCCATCTCCAGAGGAGCCTCGATTAATCAGTACAAGGTGCCCAGATGCGTCACCTTCGCGCCCATCCTCGAGCTTCTGGATGCACGAGTCATGTCGAGGCATTTCAGCCCCACCCTGCCCAAATGGTCGCCGGAGCGGCGCGTCTGAAGCACGAGCGACGGCGCGGCATCATCGTTATCATCATCATCAGTTACCATTTTGCTGTTTTTTCACCCGTTTTATTTAGTAATACAAGATCCGTGGAATACGAAGTGTGATGATCATATCACGCTTATGGATCAAATGAGACAAGCGCGTATCTTGGGATGGACCATTGTATATTAATCACCTGGATTACAAGTCGCCATTGCATGAACTGTCGTGCCCACCTCTTTTTGTCTTACGTTGATCAACATTAATGTCGTACAACATGCAAGAATTAGTTATCAGTCGCCCCACGTATGACAACATTACGTCACTAATCCAAACACTAAAAATATTATACGATTGGAGCACATTATGGATACGTGGGCCCGCAGATAGCAACGTGGATGAAGGGCCCACAATCATCTAATACTTTAATAGCCTGTTGGGCCCTTCACGGCGGCCCATGGCCCATTTACACCCATTACGTGTATTTTGCAAGGAGTAGGCTCAGGAAGTTTTGATTCAACATCAGAATTACAGAAGCAGCAACATGGAGGAAGAAGTTTCCGGTCCGGTAGGTCTGAGGCATGGATGATTTAAGGGCACTTGGATGTGCCTTTGGAGTTGCGCCAGTCTCTGTAGCAGGGGCATTCGTGCTTGTTTCCGTACGTCCCCGATGGCACGCACCTGCATTTCTCACAGCAGATCCCGCAGTACTTCAGGCACCGGTCGGCCACGCCGGCCCTTGCGCACCGCGCGGCGCAGCTGTTCCCGCACAGTGCTGCCAAATTACAGGAATGTTGAGCAAAAAAGGCGGCAAAGACTGAATTAGCAGTAGTGAGGAATGCGGTGGCGCTTACATGGGCCAGCGGCGGCCGGCTCGAGGGAGACATCGCTGAGCAGGATGAGGAGGAAGAGGACGGAGAGGCCGATATTGCTTTTAACCATCTTCAACGTGAGCTAGTGGAGGTAAGGTAAATGATGATGGTGATTATTTATAGAGGTGGGGGAACCACCATTAAATGGAGCTTAGTTGTCTGAAAGGAAGCTTCCAGGCCCGCCACCGCCAGCTGGCTGCAGCCCGGCATCTTCCTCGTTAATAATGAGCCATCAACCACCGGCAGCATGGGTGAGCAGTGACCAGATTTCAAGAAAAACAAACCCCAAATTCTGATACATCCCTTGCATACCATGCCCTAACATTGATCACTCTCAGAGGCCTTGCACATATATCTTGATCATATATCAGCGTTTTTACTCGAAAACTCACAAGTTGTGAGAAAGGGAGTCACCTAAAAACTCAATTATTATAATATACAATCTAATATGGTACAATGAAATTGAAATAGTCAAATATATAATAAATTATAAATTATAAATAATTGATTAAATCTAATTTTTTCTAATGTAATTTACGTTTTTTACATACTTAGATTTCACATGTAATTGCCCGATACATTAGATACTGAATTTCAACAAATCCCAATGTCCATTCTGAGGATAAAGTCTAAACAGTTGATTTGAGAAGACAATGAGAATCACTGTATGTATGCATTCATCATGATCAGAAACATTAAGATAGCAGTGTAACAAGAACTATGCCATTTTACCTTGCGAATTCTTCGTTTGTTCCATGATATTTTGATATCAGAAATTTGGCGCTTCTAAGATTCTAATGTTGGGTTATGTCCTAAAATACACCACACATAGAATTCGCTTCAAAACAATCATCAGCAAGCGATGTGGTAAACGGTTCAAGAAGAGTTATTACACAGAGTACGATTAATGTTGGGCCGAGCTGCTGATCGTACGGAGGTCGGAGCTTCCATGCTGTTCACAAAAGCCCAAATTACGGCCCAGTCCAAAATATAAGGGTAGAATTGGAAAGAGGTAAAAAGGGCGGGAGGGTTTACGAACAAAGCAGCTCATTTGTATTCGACTTGGAGAGAAACCTTTCGGGGAATAGAAAATGGCGATTTCTTTCGGTCTCGTTTCGTCTTTCAGTCCGCCGCTGACGGCGTCGTTCGGCGTCTTCCAGGGTTCAGCTCCGGTCCGGACTCTTACTTCGAACCATCGCGCTCTACTGTCGGCGCCGATTTCTGCGGTTTCCAAGCCGGATACGGAGACCGTGAAGAGGGGGCCGAAAGGGATAATGAAACCGCGCCATGTCTCGCCGGAGATGCAGGCGTTCCTTGGCGGCGTCTCGGAGATCTCCCGCACTCAAGCGCTCAAAGAGATTTGGGCTCACATTAAGCTGCATAATCTTCAGGTGTACGATTTATGTGGTTATTGTGAATGTTACCTACCTGCTTGTGTATCATGGATTTCTGAAGTGGCTGGAGAGTTCAGAAATGTATTGCGCGTGTTATGCCGCTTTGTGCGCTTTCATTTCTTTGTAAAATTTCGATAGACTGCTGCTTTCGCCTGCATTTCTTTTGGTATTTGCATCCTATGCACGCATTTTCTGCGATGTCGACTGCTGCACCATGTTCTGGATTAAAAGTGTTATATATTTTTTTTTCTGTATTGATCAGCAAAGCAAATCATCAGCATATATGATGTGGGATCCTATGTAGATGTAACCAAGGTTGAGGCCTTACTTTCAAAGTCAATATGGAGTGCTCTTGATTCATGGCTTTTGAGTTGTCATCCTCCACCCATCTCATACAAGCTGTCTGTCTTCTTGTGCATCAAGTTCACTTATTTGGCTTTTCGCAGGATCCGACCAACAGAAAGATCATTCTCTGCGACGAGAAGCTAAAGAAAATTTTCGGAGGCAAGGATCAGGTTGGATTTCTTGAGATTGCTGGGCTTCTCAATCCACATTTCCTGAAGTGAGTCTTTCGACTGATGGGTTGCACGCACTGATTTTGGAGTAACCTTGGTATCTTCGGCATGTACTATCCACTCAACTCTACCTGGTAGTCGAGTTAACTCTGTTTAGATATGAAGTTCGTGGCAGCAGCAGCAGCAGCATCTGTTCATGATGCCCTTTTGGATCCATTTTATCAAGCTCTAATGTGCAATGACTGTAGGTTTCTTTCCACTTTGGTAACCTATTCTCATTTCTCCATGTCCTCTTCTCTCGGCAAAGCATATATGGCCTTGGAAATAAAGGGGCAAGACTGTTTTGCCAGAATAAAAAAATATGGGCAGTTTTCATTCATCAATGAATATAAGCGAGAATGTTGGGTTGATCCATCTTTGTGGTAATTAGATTGGAATTGAAATGTTGATTATGTCAATTAGTTAAACCGCTTTTAGTCCTTTAACAGTTCGATCGACCAAGGTATATGTGGACCTCAACGAAGGTGTATGTGGACCATCGTTTTTACATTCGATTGTCTGGATGTTTTTATCCAAGTTAGATACTTTTATCACGCAAACTGCAATTCTGGACAGAAGACAATTCGTGGGGTTTTCGTTCCAACTTGAGATCATTCTGAATCTGCTGGAGTTGGGCTTGTGAAAGCCAGGTTCGTATACTTGAAAGTTGGGATCTTTGAGTGTGACAATGAGCTGGTGGTGGGCTGGAGCAATCGGCGCAGCTAAGGTGACCCAGAATCTGCTTCATTTTTTTTCGTGAAAAAGATTGTTTCTTCGTTTGATTTGTGTTGATGGGTTATCGATCGATTCGAAACAGAAAAGGTTCGAGGAAGACGAGGCGCCTCCGAAGCACCAGAGCGTAGCTTTGGTAGTTGGGGTTACTGGGATCGTGGGCAACAGTTTGGCGGAGATCCTGCCGCTGCCGGATACTCCCGGCGGCCCGTGGAAGGTCTATGGTGTTGCACGCCGCCCTCGGCCGTCGTGGAACGAGGACCATCCGATCAGCTACATCCGCTGCGATGTATCCGACTCCGATGACACGGAGGCCAAGCTTTCACCCCTCAGTGATATAACTCATGTGTTTTATGCTGCTTGGGTTAACAGATCCACGGAGGCTGAGAACTGTGAAATCAATGGTAAAATGCTGAAAAATGTTCTTGATTCTGTTATTCCCAATAATCCTGATTTGAAGCATATCTGTTTGACAACTGGGAGGAAACATTATATTGGACCATTCGAATCATGGGGAAAGATTAAACCTCATGATCCTCCTTTTACTGAGGACTTGCCGAGGCTAGACTACATCAATTTCTATCACACACAGGAGGATATCCTAATTGAGGAGGTTAAGAAGAAGGATGATTTGACTTGGTCGGTGCATCGACCCGGGATTATATTTGGGTTTTCTCCATATAGCATGATGAACTTGGTTGGGACATTGTGTGTATATGCTGCTATTTGCAAGCATGAGGGTATGCCTTTGAGGTTTCCAGGTAGTAAGGCTGCCTGGGAAGGGTACTCCGATTGCTCTGATGCAGATTTGATTGCGGAGCATCAAATATGGGCTGCTGTAGATCCATATGCCAAGAATGAGGCATTCAATGTGAGTAATGGAGATGTGTTTAAGTGGAAGCATTTCTGGAAATTGTTAGCAGAGCAGTTTGGTTTGGAAAACTGGGAGTTTGAGGAAGGGGAGAGGCTTACATTAGCAGAGTTGATGAAGGATAAAGGCCCACTTTGGGATGAAATTGCAAGCCAGAATGGCTTGGTGCCTTACAAGTTGGATGAAGTTGGGACTTGGTGGTATACTGATGCTTTACTTTCCGACCAGATACCCTTGGACAGCATGAACAAGAGCAAGGAGCATGGGTTTCTGGGATTCAGAAACTCCAAGAACTCTTTTATTTCCTGGATTGATAAGGTGAAAGCATACAAGATTGTTCCATGATTGGCTTTCGGTACTTGGCTTGGTTTCATGTTTCTTTTTATGGCCGTGGAAATAAAGGGGAAACATCATGAATCTGCTTTTTTTTGTTGGTCAATATGTTTCATGTAGCTTGTTGCAGTCTGAAGTTGTGGCTTTTTCTCATTTGGAACTTCCTAATAAACCAAGGCAGATTGCTTCTGGTCTAACATTCTGCTTGTTCGATATTCTTCAACTGCCAAACATGCATCTGGTTACAACCAGGAAGACAGGCGATGGAACATACGTTGGCATTGTGACGACAACAACAAAAATACATCTTCTTTTGGAATCCTAAACTGCCATGATCCATCTAACTAAAAAGGTAACGTTTACACAAAGATGTAACAACAAGGCCATGGAGGAGAACTCCTTTGCATTTCTACTGTGCTGTGTACAGACATTTTGTAGTGTAACTTAATAGACTAAGTTCTGCAGAAAATGTTGTTCAGATTGGATTGGTCATTGGGTAGGATCCTGTCAGTTGAATTACTCACAGCTTCACTGGAATTGTGTGAGAAAATGTCAGCTGGAGGGGACACAATGCACCCCACATTAGGCTTCTGAGTACGGCTGGACAGAGGCGACTGATGATCAAGATAGACCACGATAACCGTGATGTCATCATGGAAATGCCGCCGGATTCCCTTTTCAATCTTCTGGAAGTCTTTTGACCCCAACTGCCTTTTCCTAGCAGCTTCCTCGAGTGCTGCTGATATTAACCTCTTGGCAATTCCCTGCCAAAGTTTAGATTGTAAACAAACAAAAGAGGAGTATGCCGAAGTATGCAACTGTTGGGAGGCTTACAGCTCTTGGATGCTTTGATACTATTTGAACAGCTGCATCATCAGTGAGGTGTTCCCAGAGACCATCAGAGGCAAATATAACAAATAAATCTCGAGGTGTGAGTGCTCTGGTTCGGATGGAAGGTTCAGCAGACAACAAGGACCTCTTCATGGGAACAATATTTGCATGTTGCCGGAAAATGGGGTCTCTGTGAAGATCATTTTTCTTCAGATAAACATCACCAATAGATCTGGACACCTAAAGGGAAAAGAAGCAAGAAGCAAGAAGATGTGTTTAGTCTACTTTCCTTCTGGATGATGTGAATAAACCGCGAGCTCCAAATGCAAAACAAAGACACTGTAATGCTTCTAAAAAAGTCAAAACCTGTTGGCTCGTAGAGTATCTTTAATGAAGCATTAGAATAAACACAGGCCTGCCAAAGCCACCTCCCTCATCTCATAATTCTAACATAATTACTCTACCACGAATCCAGGTTCTATGATTAAAAAAATGAAACTTGATTTGACTAACACCCTTCTACACAAAGAGCATGAAGTACCTGGATTATTCCCTTGATTCTCCAAGCTCCTCGACAATAGACAACAACTGCTGCATCATCAGGATGAAGGGCTTCAACCTCTCTTCGGATATTTTCATATGAAACGTTGTGGTCTGTAGACAGTCTTTCAGCTACCAGACTCTTTTCTCCATCGAAACCTCTTCTTCCAAGAACAGCCCTTGAGTCCCCTAAATTAGCCACATACAGCTTGCCATCAGAAATGGCACCAACAAGACAACATGATCCTGCAGATGTGATCTGTGGTTTGAATGCCATTGTCCTTTTCACTAAACGAGTAAAATCCTCTTCTGTTGCATTGAAAGCCTTCTTCACAACGTCTGCTGACATACCCCCTTGCTCCTTCGAAAATTCTATAACAAACCATTAGATGAATTCATAAATTCGACAGTTGCTAAAATCAAATAGAAAAAAAGAAGCAACTGACTACGAAGTTGCAGTTTGTAACAAGTAAAAAGAAGCTTTGGCCACGGTTTCTAGAATGAACAATCCGGAGGGCGAAAAAGAAAAGTACTCTGCAAGTAGGGGAAGAGTTGACGATTGACAAATCGAGAGGCTTCCGGGCCACCGTGACCATCATACACACCCACGTAAGTAGCCGTCGGCGACGTATAAACCTGACTCTGATCCTCAAGGTTAGAATTCGCTTGCACCACTGCAATCGAAAAATCACCGGTCGCGTGCGGCTTCAAGTCCATATGCCACATCAAACGATCACCATTCCTCCCTCCAAACCACCGACAACAGCAAGATCGCAACATCCCGAATCCCCCCTTCTCCTACCCCCCAAAAACCGTTCACCAAAACCCACGCCGGCCGGAATCCCGATGTGGGTTGTGCTGCAACCCACTCCCACAACTGACTCCTACTGCAGTAGGATCAAAGCATGCTCGGGATCCGGAAGATTTCGAATGACTGACGACGCCCTCTGCAGACTGGTTCCCCGGAAAGCAGTGTATAAATGTCAAGCACAAACTCCGCGTTGAAATGAAGAGGCGGTGCGCGAAAAGCTGACTCCACGCGATTATTATTATTACACAATTTATTATCAGATATTTCACTCATAAATGACCGCCAATTATATCCTAATCTTTCTTAATTACGAATTCAAATTTACCACGTTGCATTTAAATGGAACTCATTTTAAACGCGTGTATTAAAAAAACCCCAAGATTTGGATTCAATTTCATAATAATTTTTATAAAATTAAAAAGAAATATCAAATTTACATAATTAATTTTCATAATCTATTTATAATAGATTAAATAAATCAAAAATGGATTGAATCTAATTTTTTTAAACACAGAAAATACGTGTAAATACAATCCCACACTCATTAATGAATAATTTAAAATGAATTAATTTGCATGTATATAAAGGTATTTATTAATTAGGGCCCATCTAAATTCTAACTTGGAGGCCGTGCTGTCCTAAAGGCTAAAACCTTCCCATCTCCCATTTTTTCGATGTTAGGTTTCTTTTATTTTAAATTTCAATTAAAAATGATACACTTGAATGGCTCGTTTTTTACTAAAAACTCTTTAAATATTTTTATTATGAAAAAATATTAAATCATGATTGAACCACTATTGAATCATAATTAAATCATGATTTGATTGTAATTTTTGTTTGTATATTTTAAAATGATTTGAGTTTAATTCAATTGCTATTTTAAATGATTCAATAGTGATTTTTAAAAAACTAAATAAATTATATTTTCATTTGATTGTAATATACATTTTATATTTACATCATTTTCCGCTAATTTCTATAAATAAAAAAATTACATAAAAAAATCTCAGGTTTTAACATTTTGGAAAAATTAGCCCAGCCCACACTTTTACTAGAAATTATGCAATTGGTCTCCCTGTTGCAAAATCAATCATCAAAAATTCATATATCCACATTATTAGTTCATAAAATTTGACGTATCTTACATAATTAGTCCGCAAAATCTTATATTTTATATATCTTTAAACCTCGACTATTTGAATATTGAGTATAATTAATCCTCAATTACTCAAAAACTAGACATGATTAGTTGGAAATTAAAATTTTAGATAATTTTGAAATGATTTATTTATGCCAAGCAAATGAATATTAAAATATTGGTAACTATTTGTTAATATTAGAAATCAATTTTATAATTGTATTGAAAAAATTGGAGATCAATTTTATCATGATCTTAAAATAATGGAGATAACATTAAAAACAGAAAATCATTGCTGCAATTTTTACAAATATTAGAAACCATTATTAAACATTTACATTAGCGTTCATCCTATTTTTCTCTCTCATATACTATAAACAATTTTTTATATATACGATGTTTATTTTTCTCACATAGTCAAGAAGTGATAACGATTTTTGTACATACACCCGACCATTAACGAGCATCACCCAGCCTGCTTTCTCATTATGGAAATCACATAGGACCTGGCTTTCGAAATTTTCGAGGAAATGAAAACTTTCTAAATCTCAAAATCACTTCTGTTCGTCACCTTTGATTTATAGTCAAAATAGATGGGAGGTGTAAATAGGATGGTGTGCTCTTTGATTGCTTCAATGGTATTAAAAGGATGTGATGTTTGTGGACTTGATTGAGAGGAGGACTAGTAGTTGTTATCCCCCCAGTGTGAATGCCATCAACACAGGGGCCGGTGCAACAATTTTGTATACCACGTCAATTATTTTTTTAAGATTTAATTTTAAATATAGAAAAAGATTAAATTGAAAAACTTTCATTTATAAAAAATGAGCTCGAAGTGATCGATCTATTATTATTGAAACAATATGCATAGAATAAACGTGACCAAGTCCACTTTGACCATTGGGTAGCCATTAGGATAACGAGTGTTACGCAAATGATGAGTACTCTATCAATAATTGGTCTTTATCTATTTGTTAACATCTTTATGATAATATTGTAATATATTTCAACTAGACTTATGGATTGGTAGTTTAAGATGAATATCAATTATGCTTTCTTTTATATTCTATAAAAAAAGAAGAATTATACAAAAATCATCTCAAATTTTGATTAGTATAAAAAGTTTAATACTTAAGTTTCAAAATTGCAAAAAAAAAAAAAAGTTGTCAAAGTCGTGCAACATATACCTAAACAGATTTAAAAGTTTTTTAAAAATGAATTGATTCTAATTTCAAATTCCCAAAATTTAATATTAGAGTTTTTTACATTTACGTCTTAAGTTTGATAAATCGAATGATACTTTTGTTAAGATTATATTGCATTTACGTCTTATGTAATTCAAAATGAAAATAATTAATTACGTTCTCATCTTGTATGATATATCATTATAATGATGTTAGAGTAAAAATTGATTAGTTTTGATAACACGAAAAATTGAATATATAATTTCATAAATTAGATGGCAAATTATTTATAAAAAAATAAGTTAATGAATCTATAACGTAACTTTAAAATCTGCAGATTAAAACTTTTGATATTAACTATAACTTGGAGCGTCGTCAACAAACTCCACCCCAAAAAGGAATATTTGACTTGTTTGATTTTTCTTTACTATCTTCTAACCTCTTTTTATTATTTCAAAAACTTGCATTTCTAAAATAGACATGATTTGTTCTATGAGAAACATGGTGGATCAATTTCCTCAGAGTGATCATTTTGGTGATCTTGAATTTTGATATTGATAAGTTTTGTAAATGATCAAAGTGGTTAAGTCTATAGCTGATAACTATCAAAATTTGACATTATAAAAGTGATCTTCATGTGTATTTTATGAGGGATAGTATCATTATGTGTAGGTAGGATGATTACTTTTGTTATACAATACATACCACATGATGTCCATTTTTGTAATTTCAAATATTGATTCCCATTCAATGGATCCTGTAACTCCGCACACGCATGGAACCTCGATTGTATGACTTGAATGCCAACAATTGTCTGCTTACTTTTGTCAACCCAAATAAAGCATGCGAATATCATTTTTTTAATGGCAACTGGCCTCATTAATGACGTACACAGTGACGTGAGCAACAGGGGGGGGGTCTGGGCTACGGTATACGGTGGGTATCGACCGCACGGTAAACAAACCCGAGGTCTGTACAGACCTTATGGTGCACCACGTAACAGGATAGTATTTCTCAACTGACCGTTATTTTCAACGGATCTAATTTGTTTGAAAATTTTGAAAAGAGTAATCGCACTTTATTTGCTAGGACTCTGGGAATTCGCCTTCTCCGACTTCTGATTATTCATCGTTTCTGGGTTTTGAAGGTGTTTGTTTGGAAAGTTTGTCTCTACGCCGGAGAGTGGAATGGATCTGGGCTGTATTGATCTGGGATGCGTTGAAAAAGCGTCCACGGGAGGTTCTGATGAGAAAGAAAACATTCAGAGAGAGTTTTCTGAGGCATCTGCTAGTAAACTTGGAAAGGTGGCTCCTGAATTCACTCCTTGCAGAGTAATCTGGTTTCTTTCGTGTTTCTGGTTGATCCATTTCTTCATCTCTTTGTTTTACTCGTGATGAAACATGATTTACGTATGTCGTGTAGTGATAAACTTGATTCATCTGTTGAATGCATGTGACATTAGCAAATGGGGTATAAGGTGTTCGATAGATTTACAATTTCAAGAACTGGGTCTTTGTCCTGGTCCTGTTGGTGTCGAAATCTTACGTACAGCGATTGGGATTTGAGTGGGCATTCTTCTGTGCAAGGTCCTGATTTGTTGTTGTTCACATGACAGAACATTAGAGCCAAGGATGCTCTTCGTTCTAGCTTGACTGCTTTAAACAGGCTCACATCACAAATCTCTAAGCCACCTCATCGTAAACCTTCACCAATCAACTGGTTTCCAAGGAAGAAGGTGGAGCCTTATTTGAAGAGGAAAATTAAAATGCTTCAGGTATATGGATGGATCATTGTGCTCTCAAGTTTAATCTAAAACAGGGAGTGGTTCTCATGGTGATCGTTAATGCAGGAAGTCGATGGAATGCATTCGACTCTTGACGAGACTCTGGGTGATTCGAACCCACATTACTGTAGGGTACTTCGAGAAAAGATTGCTATCAGAGAAGCCGCAGAGAAAGCGATGGAATCTGGGAAAGCTGCAATGGTGGAAGCTTCTTGGTGCCGCATACTTCAAGCTGCCAGGTTAGTAAGCAAGGCTCTTTCTGCTGACTGGATTGTCGTTTAATTCCATTTCCATTGCGTGACCTATTCAGGATTGAGTGTAAAGAAGCGGAAGCTCGTCGTTCTAAGGCTGAAAAAGATGCAGCTGAAGCATTTGAAGAGGCACAAAGGGCTGGGGTTATCATGAATGACATACCTGATTGTGCACAAAACCACTACAAGATAGACACAGCAGCTTCAGGCAAGGGCGGAGGATCCATGAACCATAGCATTTCAGCAGATTTTGAGACTGCATTTGACGTAGACAAGCAAGTAGCAGCGGCCGTGAAAGCTGCTTTTATCAAGCTTGCTAGTTCCTCATCGACAAGCAAAGAAGATTTCAAAGAGGTGTTACGTAAAATAAGTGAGAACCCTGACAAAGATGAAGATCGTCTCTTGAACTCTGAATGTGACTCCGATGCTGCACCGGAGGTAGCCAAATCCGGCGAGGGAAACCTGGTTTCCGATGAGAGAATGATGAGAAAGGCAAAGAAAAAGCAGGATTCAGAAAAGTTTTCCATGGACTATATGGTTGATATGATGCTTGGTAGGCTGCAATGCTTGAAAGATGATGAGCTTGCATCTCTTGCAAGTATTGTTGCAACGAGTGGTCTAAATGCTGCTCTTTCCGAAATGGGAACAGCAAAGAAAAGTAGTCTCGAGGGTAGCAGTAATACCAATTCTCAAGCTGGAGGTAATAGTAACAGTAGAAGATTTTCTTTAGGAGGGAATGTTTCAAGGAGAAACGCCACTATAGCCAGGAACACAGCTGATACTGAACTTCCCAGCTTGGACAAATTTCTAGTAAAGCGGCTGACAAGGCTTGAAAGGGAGGTTCTTGAGGCTAAGAACCGTAGACAACAAGAAGATGAATCCAGAAATGGAAATAAGAGGAAGCTTGATATAACAGATGAAAAGATTCCATCCTCAGGGATAAAAAGTCCACGAATGCAACCTGAAGATGTTTCTGATTTGGGAAGTGATCAAGTTAAACTTTCTCAAGGGATAGAGAAAGTGGATGAACAACTGCCGAAGACTGATAGAGTAAAATGCGCAAAACAAGATATCTCAGACCTTCCAAGTTTAGATAAGTTTTTGGTGAAACATTTGTCAAGGCTTGAGAGAGAGGTTCTAGAAGCCAAGAGCTCAAAGGAAAAAACCGAAGTGAAAGAGAAGGCACCACCATCAAGAAGTAGCGGTGGCATCACAAGGGAAGAAGAAAATAACCATGAAAGCCTAGACAAGGTTCTAGTAAAGCATGTTTCAAGGCTGGAGAAGGAAAAAGAAGCAGCAGCCTCCGAGTGGAAACCGCGTAAAAAAGATGTGAATAAACATGAGGGAAGCTTGGATCAACTTCTTGTGAAGCATACGTCAAGGCTAGAGAAGGAAAAGATAGCTGCTGCGGAGCAGCAAGATGGTGCCGATGCTGCAGCTCGGCGATTTGCCTCTCGCAAAGAAGCTAGAGAGAGAGAGTTACAGGCAGCATGGGGAGGCTTAAGCTTAGGAAACTCAATGCAGCGCCATGTCTCTAGACTCGAGAAAGATAAGGCAAGATATGTTGCATTTTTACCATGAAGTTTAATTTTACTCAAATTGCTGATGTCTGGTTTTACATTCAGGCTGCTTGGATAGAAGCAGAAGAAGAAGAGAGAAGAAACAGAGCTTTAGAAAAAGAGTAGGTAGATAAGTTTTTGATGCGTGTGTTATAACAGAAGGCAGAAACACCCTCTTTTTTCTCCCTTGTAAAATTTCATGCATCCTTCCAACAAGTACATTCATGTTTGTGTCATGATTCACTCACACAGGTTCATTTTGCTAACCTAACTGAATTTGAAAGTAGATAGACTTTTGTAAAAGATTTGATCCATAAAAGCTCGTAATGTCTTCAGCATTCTTACCAGTTTATCATTTCTTCCTTACAACTCAATTCGATAACGCATAGTACTTGTAGTTTAACTGTAAGGATGGTTGTTATCCAGAATCTGCTCTTCGTTACTCCAGAAGATGTGAATCTTCTGGAATGTGAATACGAACAGAGCCAAACTTGGACTACAAGCAGCCTACCTGTCTGGAATGGACTACATTTGTTCAAAAACAAAGAGCAACATCTAATCCTGGGCAAGATGAACAACCTAGGATGGATCTAAGAAACTGAGTGTCTCCCTCGTCGAACTGGAGTGGATTTGGCTTCAAGGCTCCCTGATGAATCAGAACCGGTGTTCTCAGTCAGCTGGGCGCCCTTGCTGCTCCATATCTTGGACAAAATCCTTCTGGACATGATTAGCCCTCTAACCTTGCTGATGGGGGCAGTATCCGCATTGCTGTTGCGGTATTCCCCACTGTTGGATCCGTGCTTTGAGACTCTCAAGGCAGTAAGCTCGCTTCTTAGATCTCGGAGCTCCTCAGCAGAAGCCACAGCATCCCAATCCTCATCAGTATTTGTGGTTCCTAAGCGTGAGCTGCCGCAGGAGCCACGGTTGAGGTCCTTGATGGCTTTGGGGAGATCCGGTGTGGTGCTTCCCGACGATGCAGCTGCACGAACTTGCTCAAAGAAGAGAACTTGCACCACTATACGAAGAGGGAGACGCTCATTTTGCACAGCATGCACACATGCTTCTGATGAAAGTTTCTTGCAGTCCATCAGCCTGCATATTCTCTTCCTTTCACTCTTGCTGACCCATGGATGCTCCTGCCAGGAAAACTGGAATTCAGAAAAGTTTCATGGCGAAGAGATGATGAAGTTTACAATAACATATCAGAGATGTTACCCGAAGATAAGTATCGATGGCACCATAAAGACCGTCGTGTGCCGGCCGGGGCATGGTAGAAGCCATCTCTGCAACAGAGATGAAGAGTGAAATGGGGAGGTGAGGATCCTTTGCGATTTCACTCAGGTAACCATCAACAAGCTTCGCCACTATCAGCTTTGAAGCTTCAGATAAGATCCCTGGATTCGAATTACTGATCTCTTGTATTTCACCATTGACTTCCTTGGACTCCTCCACACCCTGATACCTTGTCATGAATTCTTGTATCAACTGCTGAACCAGTTGCACATTATACATCATAGCATCCCCTTCTGATGAAGAGATCAGCAGGTCATCGACATTCGCCTCCTCGAGCTGCCGTCTGATTCGCTTCACCAGCTCCGATTTCAGTGAGTCCCCGGCCTCCACCAACATTGAAACTTTAAGCATCTTAAGCAAGAAGCTACAAGAGACAGTGCCTTTCTCAGGGGGCAACAACTGGATGATTGTCTCCAAAACAACTCGTAACTTGGAGAGTTCATTCTTTGGGATTGCACTCTTGCCTGAGGGAGGGAATCTGTGATAAGCATAACCTTTCAACGCCTTGCCAAGGAGATCATTGGACATGATTCCCCTGTTCTTGATTGCAACAATGACACGAGCGTATAAATCTATTTCAAGATCACACAAATCTTCAACCCACCAATCCCTTGGTATTGTGCGGCATCTAACAGCATTCCATCCAGAATCAGCACCACCTTCCTCAGAAGTCTTCTTCCGGTTATACGTATACGACCAATCCACTTTTGAAACATCTGTGCATGCTTTAGATGCAATGGAATCAGTGCAGTTACTGATTACTTTCAGCTCCTCGGACAGTGGCAAGAAAGCTTTGGTGGTCTGAAGAACGATGATAGAATCCTTCCAACTTCTGAAAATGCTGTAGTTGAGGAATACATCAATTTTGTAGACAAGATTTCCCTTCTCCATTGCTTCATACATTTCAAGATACTCAGCTGCACACCGTACTGCTACAACATTATATGCATCAAGTGTGAATATCATCCCATAACAGAACTTTGCACATAACTCGAAAGCATTTGGACCGCCCGGGATCTCATCTATGTTGATCTCATATCCATTCCCTTCATTAGCTGAAGACACCAACTTCTGAAGGCGAGAACTCTTTGAAAGAAGGGGAAACTGCACAACCATCGTTACAAGACACAAAGCTATAAATGTTGCAAAGCTTATGCACCTGGAAAATTAAGGGGAAATCAGTTTAGGTCATCAGAATTACCTTGTGAAGATAAAACTTCACGTTACCGACTTGAACAACCAAATCTGTTGCCAAATCACTAGCCACATATCTGCAGAGAAGTGAGGGTTTCAGTTCATGTAAAAAACTTATCACCATCATGATATGTAACTGAACTTGGTAACGAAGATCTAACCTTGTGTTATTTCCATCAGTCTGAAATGTATCAGCTTTGGAACCAAGCTTCATGAACTTCATCCTGCTGACTCAGAGATCTCTGCACTCGTGTAAAGCTTCAACTCTTTGTTTTACAGCAAAACACGCGGCTGGTTTTTCAAACATTCCCAACTAAACAACTCCCGTTCAAATCACCAACAAGCATGAAAATGGCAAGTTCTACAAGCTGTACTTTACAGTGGTGGGGACCAGATTTCTTTCTCAGTATGGGCAATTTTCACTGGAAACATAGAGATCCCAATGTGGGACGGAGAAAATGAACCGAATCCCCGGAGCAATTAGGATAGAAAGCGGGTTTCTTTGAGAGCTAAGAGAAGCAGATGGGTTATAGAGCTGAGACGCAGAGTTTATAAAAACTGAACCTTTGAGGAGATAATCCTCCGGGCTGCGTAGGAAGAAGACCAGAGAAGAAATTGTTCCCTATGATTTTCTGTTCCTTGAAAGATCTGCCTACGACAATAAGAGAGAACCAACAGCCCTTGAGATCTTCAAGTTCCAAATAATTAGGCTGTAAAAATAAAAGAGAAGATCTTGAAGCATACTATTTCAACAATTATAAATGCTGGCATAAAAGAAACAAGATGGAGGTTCGAGAACCAGCAGCAAACAGCATCATCTTCCTTCCTCAGTAATAAAAAAAAAAAAGAAAAGAAAAACTAAGGCACCAGCAATCGCCATGTGCGTTAACGTGCAAAAGATATACAAGGGCGAAACGCCCAAAAACCCACGAGCGGCTGCACATGTAACCTCAAGAAACGTCAAGAGCTGCGACTACTGCTATTTGCATAAGCAAATCCAGGAACCACAAAAAAAATCAGTTCCATTTTACTTTACCCTTGTAAGAGCGATCTGATAACGAAACGAGAGAGAATCAAAGCAAAGGAAGCATGCAAATGGGTCAAAGAAAAGAGGTGAAAGCACCCATAAAAATGCCTTCTTTCTTCCTTTCAAGCATTAACAAGAAGCAAACATCATACCCTGTCTGCATCTCATTCCCTTTTCCAGTGATTCTGGGACCCGGGTTCGAGAATCCGTTGGGAAAGCAGAGGCAAGCGAGAAAGAAACCGTACTAGACAACTTTGGATTTGCTCGTCGTTGTGTAAGACAAGCTTGATTTACAGATGTGAAGCACGCCCGCTGATGCTCAGCTTTCTTGCTCCCTGTCTGTCATATGCCCAGCAATTTCGAAGAAATGAACAAAAGTGAAGGCACCCACCGAATCCTTTCTTGTTACCCCAAATGAGACTAGACTCGTTTCCCAGTGCCGCTATCCAATACAAAATACAAGTGGGAGCGAGTGAATTTCATAGAAAACCACCCACCCCAACATGCAAAAAAAGCCACTCTTTTAAACTCTACAAAATACAGTAAAAGATTGCAATTTTGAAAGGGAACAATGGTGAGATTGTTAAATTATATCTATTTAATAGATATATTTTTTAAAATTATTTTAATATATTTGTTAAAGCTAATATATTACATGAATAGACATGATATCATTAGTATACATTGTAACAAAAAAATGGATCATCTTCTAGAAATTCAAATTCAACACAATTTCAAATAATTAAATGCAAGCTAACTCAAATTGAGTTCCACCATGAATGTGAACTAATACTCTATGATAAAAAAGATAGGACAAAATTAATTCCATAAAAATCTAAACTAATTGTAGGATCAATGATATGTTTGGTTAGAACATGAGTAGTTAAATTTATATTAAATAATACATTGTAATACTTTTTATCAGTAATTATTTTTTTTTAATTTTTTGACAATAAAAAGAGCTACATATATATGGATTTATTTGAATGAACAACTTGATCATTCGTACTAACTTAAAATACTTACTTAAAATTGATTATTCAAATATATGCTAATAATGAATTTGATAAAAAGTGATATAGAATACAATAAATTAGGTATCATAATAATGTTATTATTTAATGTATGATCCATGATGCATTACAAACTAATTGGTTAACCCTTTTGATTCAATTTTTTTTTTCCTAATTGTCAATTTTATCTAGAAAAAATTATATAGGATTTTTTTAATATACATTCACTTACAAAAACTTTTATAAAATACTTAAAATTTTCATAATATTTTATTTGAATGCAAATGAATTTCACCTACATTTAATCCTAAATCAAAATGTCATAATATGTTAGATGTTAACATGAGACAAAATTTAGTAGGAAAAAGGGCATTCAAAAACACATTAAAGTCTCAAATCCAGCGCTTTATTATTATTATTATTATTTTATGATGATAAGTCAAGTGTCAATCCAATTTTGGTGTTACAGCTAATTTTTATAAATTAAAAACACAATTTGCAATAAATATTAATTATTCCATCCAGCCCTCTGCCCGCTAGAAAAGAAACGCGATATGATTGCTGGAAAGGACTTGCATTTATTACATCCTTTTTATTTTATTATTATTATTATGATTATATTTTGGATTTAATTACCAGGTGGGAAATCAAGGCACTGATAGTGAAAATAATAATCACACTTTGCTTTCCAACTTTCACCCACATTATCATTATTATTTTAATAAATCAAATCAGAGGACCCCCTTATGTTCTCATATTCCAAATATAAAAATGACTTATCAAAATTTTCAAATTGAGGACCAAGCAACCACCCCTCACTTGGAAAATTATCTAATTAATAAGCAAGAAAATGACATAGAATTATCATTTAGAAAATTTAATCAGTGTTAATTTCTCTCTCATATTTTCAGATAAAAAATTTACAAATAGTATAATTATTTTTTTCACATAATATTTGATGTATATACATTTTTAAATTCATTCCTTATAAATAATTTCATATCTAAATTTTTTATTATTAATGATCGTTATTTCTTATTTTCTTATGTTATATTTTGTGATAAGAAAAAATATGATGATGATAATCGATCAAATTCGGCGGTTTGGGATTTGTTGGATCAGGAGACTGGGGATTAAAAACTTGAGTCACTATTTTAGAATTTGATGCATTTTTTAATAATATATGCTTGATTTTAATGAAATCGAGAGAAGACAAACCAATTTATAGAAAAATAATAATAATAATATTGGATTGTGTATTAATGAGCTGGCACCAGGTCCACGTCATTTACAAGGACACTTGTCCTCCTCCATTTCCATCATTAAATATCAAGAAATATTTTATTAGCACCAGTCATGTCACACTGCCGACGCATAATTAACGCGTTCTTTTTTGGACAAATACAAAATTCCTCATATTTTTATAAATCAGTAAATACTACTTTTAGGAGGATGCCCATGTGCCAATTTGCTCTGCCTACAGCAATTGTCATTTTACATAAACTCTCCCCAATATGTCTCTTTTTTTGTTTTACAAATGTTTCTATTGTTTTAATACGATAAGATTGTCGGGAAATTTCTTTTTATGTTAGATAACAATAGAAATACGATATTCATATCAAAGTAGGTAAAATTCGAGTACTAAAATAAAATAACAGAAATACGATATTTGCATAAAGAGTAAAAAAACTTGAATACTAAAAGAAATTAGTAGAAATACGATATTCGTATACAAGGGTATAAAAAACTGGATTTAAAAAAAACAAAAATACGATATTTCGATGGGTCAAAATTAAATAAGATGGATTAGACGTTGATCTAATAATCAATCATTTGGAATTGGATTGGAATTAAGTTGATAGGGTCCAAATGGCAATTGATCAAATACCAAACGTGACTCACAAGTAATATATAAATTTAGAGGTTTGTTTTCAAAAATAGTTTTATTAATACAGACAGATTTAAAAATAAAAGAATTTTAGATATACTTTTTTATATTAATAAATGTTTTTAAATAAATAAAATGAAACAGTTCGGGGTGCATTTAAGGAGGTGGGCGTGGTGCAGGGATCATTAATTAAAAAGGCTATGATCGCAGAGGCCGCAGCAGCCTACGGGAGTGTTCCCACGATCCAACGAACCCCCTAAATCGAACCCTAAAATAATAAATAAAATCCCCTTTTTTAAAAATATTTTTTAATCTTCCTTGTCATCTTTTTTATTCGACCCTCTCCTTCTCTAGTCTGATCCAGGCCCACTGTACACGCGAGCCGTCCAGGAGGCCCATTTCATCAACGAAGCCCAACTAGATAGCGTGCACCCAGAATCCCAATTTCTCAACGTACAACTCACCACGGCTATTTCATCCCCACCGGTAAAATTGATCCTCAAAATTTTACGTATCTGATATAGTTAATTATTAAAATTTAATAGATCAGTATAACTAGTTTTCAAAACTTTTATATGTTAATTGATTTCGTACTATTTGAATACCCATCATAATTAATATCTATTATTTAATAAAGTAAGTGCAATTAGTTGAAGACTGATAATGTTAAAATTTTTAAACAATTCGAGACCAATAATATCAATAATTTTATATATGAAAAAATGAATTATACCAAAATAATAGATACTGAATTATTGTTGACCAATTTTCTAAATTATAGGAATTAATTTTGCTATTATTTTGAAATATTGAGGTTTAATTAACAGTAAAATAATAAGAACCTTTTTTTTTTATAAATTTCACACCCTAATCCGAATTCGGGTGCCCCGCCCCGTTTTGATGGATATGGATCACGATGAGAATGAATGAAAGAATTGCGTTGTATAATGAGGTGTTAATGGGAATGGATTCATGACAAACTAGGGTTTACTCAATACGACGCGGCTTTCGACTTCTTCGTACTCCGGCGACGCCGGTGTATTCAAATCGAAGCTTCTGGGCACCGGGGTGTGGTTCCCGGTTGACGAACTGGTTCGGCTTTTCGGACCGCCGATTACGCCTTCGTAGTGTTTACGCTTGTGGCCACCGAGGGCTTGACCGGTGGGGAAACTCTTCTGGCAGACAGAGCATTCATGGACTCTCCTTATCGAATTCGGCCTCCTTGATTCACCAATTGACGAAGACGGCGGCGGCGGGGGAAGCTTGTGTCGGTGGCTGGCTTTGTGTCCGCCCAGCGCCTGATACGAAGAAAACGCCTTATCACACACGCTGCACTTGTAACCCCCACCGTCCATCAGCGGCGCAGGAGAAACAGACGGATGAAAGGTAGGGTCTCGTCGTTCGCCGCCGGAGAGCATGAGGAGGCAGAAAGCGAGATACTCCTCGTCCGCCATGGAGGCATCCTCAAAATCGAGCGCGTCGAGGGCCATGTGTGTGTATCTGTGTTGAGTGCCGGGAACGAGTGGGGGGGTCTATATACACAGAGACTGAGTGTTGAGGTTGGGAGTTGCGTGGGAAACGACGGTGGCGGAGTTGTGTAAGTTCTACATGGTCACTAGTCACGCATTATCAAACAAAGGCCGGTGAATAAAGTGAGGAAACTTCAGCGACGGCCAACCTAACCCCATTTCATGGGGCCGACACGTACCCAATGACGAGGCGTGACGGCAAGCTTTAACCGGAACTCGCGACTGGCGGAGCTGCGTTACATGTACCGCATTTGTATACACTCTAAAGATTTACGTTTGGTGTGGGTATTTGCCGGAGGCTTTGGAGTTTGGTGTGTAGATGAGGAGCTAATTTCTCTGTAGATGGTGGAGTTGGGTATAAAATGTTTACATTGAAATTTACATATATATTATTATTTGATTAATTAATATATATACATAAGTTTTTTATAATTATACCATACACATACTCATTTTTTGAGTATATGAATGATATATATAAATGAAGAGAAGGATATACGTATTTAATTATATTATACTTAAACGTATTAATAATCTACTAAAACGAACTCTTACAAATGTGATAGAATAGAACAAAAAAGTGTGCCATATGGATTGTTCACCGAGCCTTTCGCTATACTCTACAACTTTTAAAATAAATTGATGCAAAAGTAGAATGAAAGATAAATCATGCATATTAATATATAAAGTATACTTTTTACCTTTTCAATGCTGTGTAATAAATAGTTAAATTAAATTGCTTTTTTTGTTAAATTAAATTGTGATTCCGATGTAACAATAGGAAATGGTACCATTTTTTGATGGACTGTGAAACAGAGGATCCAGGCTAATTAATGCATAAATAAGAGCGGAAACTCATTCATATTTATTTGCAAATTGGAACCCTGGATCATACGCAGCTTCTAGAAGCAGGCGTCGAGGAGGCAGCAGCAGCACAGCGCAGCCAAACTGCAAAACCATGAACAAATCAATCAAATCCATCTTGAGAAAATTAGGGCAAATCTACTGCACTGTGTGTTTTGGGATCCGCCGGTTTAGTACACAGACACATCTCAGATCTGCGATTCGTGAAAAAAAGAAAGGCGTCGTGCGGTAACCGTACCATCCTTCCAAGCAACCGCTGCCACTCGCGGTCTGTTGCTGCTGTGGCGGAGGGGCATAAGGCGGCGGGGGTAGGGGTACGGCATCGGTGGATACGGCGGCGGATATCCCTGGGGAGGGTAGCCCTGCGGATACCCTGGCTGCGGGTACGCCGGCTGGGCGTAGGGGGCGGCGTCCTTGGGGAACCCCTCCGCCGGATAGCCTGTGAATGGCATCAACAAAATTAGGGCTAATCATTGAAACCCAATGAAGAAAATAAACAGCCGCATTTGCCTTGTGGCGGAGGAGCGGCCACCGGAGGTAGATTGTAAAAACTCATAGAAATCTTCTGTAATCTTCAACAACTGACAACGAAACCCGGGTGGTGGACAATGGACATGTATCTATATTACAAGCTAATTGACTCATTCTCTTTGTATTTAACAAAAAATAAAAATTTTTGTCTCTAGTTTAAGAAAATATTATCCAATTCACACATTTTAGGCTGATTTATTTTTCATGTTCCCATTAAACATTCTTTTTTTTTCACGAAATAATAAAAAATAAATCACATTAACATTGATTGTTATGTAAAGTGTCATAATTTTTTAGGGTGCCACAATCCGAACCTATAATCTGTTAAATTCGATTCAACCGGTAGCTAAAGTATTTAATTCTCAGGCAGCGCCCGCGAGCAACTTCCTTTAGAATTAATTATATTCTGATAAAATTATTTTCATCTTCCAAGTGTATATCAAATTTTATTTTACAAGAATTCATTTTTTGAAATCAATTCAATTCTATAAGAAGTATTATATGGTGGCTTCTCTATAAAAATTGAGCTTTGGGAATTGATTCTAAGATGGAAATTATAATCATAAACATTTTTATAAATAATTGTAATTGAAACTATTATAAATAATTTAGTTATTTTAATATTAAAAATATTTTTAATATTAATATTTTTAGATTAAAATAATTATTTAAAATATAATTCAAAAATCATATAATAGTTTTTAAATATAAATAGTATACGAAACATATTTTTCAAAGTTGTAAATTTATAAAATATAAGTATGAATAAATATGTCATTTACTTATTAGATCAATTCTCACTTTTTACACTCTAAACATGAATTCTTTCTATAATAAAAAAATAATTCCAAACACATATTAATTTTTATTCTATCAAAATTTTAATACTTTTAAAATAATTTCAAAATTATTTTTTCCAAACGTAACTTACAATTCACCATATAACATGAAAAATTTAGGGTTCGACGGGAGCACGCTCACTCTCCATCAAGGGATGATCAATGCTCGATATTCAAAAAAATTTAGCATTTTGTATTTCCATGCTAAATCCTTAAGGCTCATTTTCTATAGATTTCTTGAACTAATACAACAATATACTTTACTATAGATTTTCACATGGTTCTCTAGTTTTGCATGCTCATTTAAATAAAATTTGTAGTGTTATCATATGTTCATGCTCATTTTCAACAAGAAATTTTTCATGTAGAGTGGATGGATACCGCTACTTTTACTTGGGTTGCTTTTTTACATTATTGCACAAGTAGTGCAGAGAAGATAAGCTCTTTTATAGTGGGGTATTGGAAAGCCATCTATCCACCATTGCGTAGCATTCCTCAGGCTTGTGCTCCCATGCCGTATGCCCAGCACCCTACATGAGACCACATTCCTTCACTTCAATGTATTGGAAAAAGAAAGATAACCTGGCGGCGGAAACGCCGGCTGGGCGTCGGCAGCGTCCTAGTGGAACCCCTCCTCCGATGGCATCAAGAAGATTAGGGGTAATCACTGAAACCCAATTAAGAAAATAGACAGCCACGCATTCCATGAGGCGGAGGAACGGCCACCGAGGTTCATTGTAGTGACTCATAGAAATCTTGTGTAACCTTTTTCGAACCGACAACGAAACGCGGTGGGTGAAGGGATGGACAAAGAAACACTTTTCCGAAAAGCATGATCAAATCAGACCTATTCCCAGTAGCCAGCCCACTAAAATGTTGTCTTTTTTATTTCTACCCTAAAGATAAAGTGTATTCTGGATTTCTTGATATAATACAATTACGAACTTTTCATTAGATTTTCTAATGGTTCTCGAGTTTTTCATGCTTATTGAAATAAATTTTATAATGTTATTGTCTTGTCATGCAAATAATTTATACGATAATCGATAATTGGAATTAATTCGAGTTTCAAGCATATCAAATGTATGTAATGATTAAACCACGTTAAAATTTCATCCTGTATTCATGTTATTAAATTTTACATAATCCCATATTAAACATATGATAACATTTTTTTGTTTATTTTGCATAAAAATTATCCATATAGAGTGCACTGGATATAGATCAAGAATCTTTACTTTTACATGGGTTGTTTCTTCAACTGTACAAGTAGTGCAGAGAAGATAAGCTCTTTAGAGTGGGGTATTGGAAAGCCATCTATTCACCATCGTGTAGCATTCCTCAGGCTTGTGCTCCCAAGCCGTATGGCCAGCACCCTACATGAGACCACATTCCTTCACTTGAGTGTATTGGAAAAAGACTGCTCCATTTATGTTGTAGGTTTCCAAATCCTACCTTCACAGTAGCGAAGGTGAGGACAGCTTCATTGTTCTTGTATCTCATGGTATACCTGTAAATTAACAGATGATAGAAATTGGGGTTGATGGGATATGGATTAAGTTTGCAACTAAAGAGAATACTTGCCCTGCAACTTGGTCCTTCACAATCCATGGCCTCCACTCCTCGATTAGACTGAGATTCAGTTGTCGAATCCAAAGCAATGTGCCTCTGAAAGGCATCTGCAGGTCTTGATCTCCACTGTATGCATGCTATGCAAGTTAGTATTTTGTATTCATTGCACACATAAATGGCCTCGACCTTACCTATAGACCAAGGCTTTGTAACCTTGATCATTAAGGGAGCGGTGGATGTCATTGGGGCATTGCACATCTACAGTGTGTGTATACATCATTTCGCGATGGCATCTTAGCCATTCACTTGTAGTTCCCTGGAGTTGTTCCATCAAACATCAGCATCGAATGAGGGAAATAAGCAAATTAGAGAGAAGATACTTACTTTTCTAACACCGAGTGCATCTTGAACTATAGGATCATTGGCCCAATCAATCATTAGGAGATAGGTTAGATCCTGCAAATAACCAAAAAATCATCAGTTATGTATGTATGTAGCAGAGTTCTGAACCCTGAAGGGATTACTGGAAAACACTTGTGCATATTGGTTACCCTACACCACCAAGTCTTCTCTCCAGGCATGGTAATGAAGTTGAAAGAAGAGTCATCTGCCAAAAAAGCGCCCCATCCTGCATTCTCTCTCGGCTTTTTGATAGCCACTGGTGAGAGGCATCTCGGTTCCATTATATGCTCCATATTTACCCGATCAAGCAGCTAGAACAGTGACAAATGTATGGAGTCCAGTTCCACAATCTCAACCACATATCTGAATAATACCTTCCTCACCTTACCCATCCTGTCAACTGCCTCGATGCAATCACCGTTGCTAGTTTCTGTGTCGAAGTAGTTCCCATTGCATGCTGCTTTTGCATGCTGAAAGAGGTGGAGTGGGTTCAAATATGTAACAGGAGGATGATCCGTTTGTTAGCTAACAGACCTCATAATGCTCGTCAGATATAAGTCCCATTGCATGAGCGCTTCGGAATCTCTCGTTGAATTCCTTCCCACCGGCGTTGATTGCATTGCCGGAGATGTATCCCTGTAAACGCATAAAGCTTGATGTGTCAAAGATAAACAGGTGTAAATTGCATTGGGCTCGCGTACCTTCAATGCCATGCGAGGATGGTGTCCTTGTGTCACACCTGCAAGCTGCTTATGTAAGCATAAAGACTGTAGTGCAACTTTCACATATGTTCTCTCTAATACACCATAACTATTACAAAAAAATAAGATGTCTGTGCTTGTTGACTGCATAGGTCTTACTATTCAATGACACTTATATATTCATTATTAAGCAAACAATTCCAAATCTGAAGATTAAAATGATATGATTAAATATATAAGAGATTGTGGGTTGCTAGTAATTGATTAAGTCCAATCTTTTAAAATATGATCCATGGTTTTTTATGTATTAGAATTTCACACATGTCCTTCCTCAACCAATTGGATCCTTAATTTGAATATGATATCTAAGTATTTGGCTTATAGTATGCCTTGGGTAGTTAAGATAGGTCTCTTGTCTAGGTTTTGATTGAAAAAAAACAATAAGATGCATGTGTGTTAATTGACATAAATTAGATGAACATATGATAAAAACAATATTTACAATCATAAATAAAAATAATAAGTGTTAATTGAATCAAAACCAGTTTGACTGTAGTACAGTATACTAACAAATAATATTATATTAAAAAATTAAAATTATATAATTAAATATATAACATATTATGAATTAGTAATTAATTGTACCTAATTTTTTCGAATATAATTTACGTTAATTATGTACTATAGCTTCAAGCATACGTTATCTATCGAATTGTTATTTCCAAAATGGATCAATTCAATTAACATATACCGACCTTTGGCAATTGCATGAGCAACCAACGCAGCAATTTTACCTCCATAGGAATCACCCCCGATGTACAAAGGATTGCCCACGAAGTTGGGGTGACTCGACAACCACTGCATGATAAGAGCAGATCAACTAAACAGGCATTTTGCTATCTTCATAGCATTCTAAAATGTGAAACCCTAATATCTCCAACTATCCTATGCCTTAAAACTACCTTTCTCATGAACTCGTAATTCTGCTCCATGACCATGGTGTCGGATGTGTTGCCACCTCTGGCCGCCGCGGACTGGTACGCGAATCCAGTTCCAGGGGGATAGTCGATGAAGATTATGCTTGCAAACTAGAAACCAGAGAAACCTCCAATATGAAAGGAGTTGAGCTGGTTGATTACAGGGAGGGAATCAAAAGATGCCCATTGGATTGCTTTCCTTACCTTTGTCCATGTTTTGTCTCTGGTGATAAGAGATACCTCAGAGCTCGCATAATAACGCTTTAAATCAAAGGCCAAGGGACCTGCAACGCCTTCCAACTTGTCACCATAGGTATTAAATGTGGTTGGAATTAATTTGAAAAACAAAATATGATATTATTTTATCACGTATTTGAGAGAAAATACTTATAATTAAAATATATTATTCAATATAAAAAAACTTTTCATGTTTTTAAATTTAATATCATTGTTGAAGTAAAGGATTAAACTTGAAAAACTTTAAAAACCAATTTATTCTGAAAATAGTAAAAACAAATTATAGGATGTGAATTTATTTTGAAAAAGAAAACATGTTTTGTAAGATCAATAAAACAATTTTCTCATGTTAGAAAAAACAAGTTTCTTTTCCTCACAAGAAATTAGAAAAAGACAAACAATCTGCACATTTATTTTACTAAAAAGACCCCAACTTTAGGATGAACATCCGCCATTGATTGGGCGGCACTCCAGGGTTGTTTGCCGTCGGATTCGAATGTCTCTCAATTAGTCATATTATAAATCTATATTTTAATATATGAATGATTACCTTACTTATTTACTGTAATTTCATTGTCTTTGTACCAAAGAATGGGATCATGTTCATCTTTCATGATCTATTCGTCAATCTTATCAATATGATCAAGATCTAGAAATTTAAAATCTTGATTTTTTGTAGATTGTTTAAAATGCCGTGAATGTTCAAAATATCGATAGATATATAAAAATGAACATAAAAAACAAGTTGATTTCGGAGAAAGTTTATTAAAATCAATATATCTCAAAGAATTTAAATCAGAAGTCTAATATGAGATTAAAAAATAGATAATGTTTTATTGTACGTGATGTGCTGTATGGATTATTAAAAAAACCTGTTCGCTCTGTCGGTGAGGTCAGATTTTTTTTCGCACAGAGATCCAAATTGGGTAGTTAGTCCTCTGGAAGAAGGAGAAGAGCTCACCGAATTCATATAGAAGAGCGAAGAGACTGGAGCATCCCGGCCCGCCGCTGTGCCAGAGCAATAACGGGTCGACCCGTGGGTTTCCCTGCGACTCCACGAAGTAGTAGAACAAGTGGGTCTCTTCCTTCTCCCCCACGCTCACGTACCTGGGAGTGTTGCAGATGAGAAGAAGCACGCAGTTGGAAGAAGAGAACAGCAGCAACTCACCCAGTTTCCAGTTTGAAGGGGAGAGCTCCAGAGAAACCCGGAAGCGTCCTCACGATTTTCTGCGAAGAGGAAGGAGCTGCAAATAGCAGCAGCAGCAGGAGGAGGAGCAGAGGGAACATGGGCACGACGGCGACGGCGAGTTTCATGCTTTCAGATCTAACAAGGAAACGTCATGGATCATCTTCGTTAAATAATTGAAGTAGGATGGATGCACTCCATTTGAATGAATGATCATAGTGATGGATGATGTGCATTTTGGGTGTCCCTTTAATCTTACAAGTCTATACAGTGTATATCGACAGAAAAGTGACCAAAATTTGTGGTTTCAATTATTCTTTTTGAATACATTATCTTTAATCACTTTCAGTTGGTCATAATCACATTACTGTTGAAAACCTTGCAAATGATATTAATAATAAATTATCAATAATTTCATAATGTGTATTTATTTAACATTATTCATGATGTCAAAGGTTAGACTTAGCTTCATTTCATTTAGGTCAAGCAAACATTGTAGGATGCCTTTAACTAGTCCCTTAAGGATGTTATAGGTTAGACGAATATACATGAACTTCAAGTATATAAAAAAATGTGAATTACTTTAAAGAAAATTAGATATAATAAATTAATAATTCTTTGCAATTTCAATTTCAAATCCTGATATTGAATTGCTTCATGTAATACTTGAATGATACACACGTACCGGGCATGAAGGGAATAGCAGTACAGTGCAGCCAAACTGTTGGACCACGAACAAAGTAATCAACCCATCTTGAGAAAATTAGGTCAAATCTACTGGACCGTGTGTTTTCGGATCCGACGGTTTAGTGCGTAGACACATCTGAGATGGCGAGTGATTCTAGGCAAGCAAACAGATTTTGCTGTCGGTAACCGTACCATCCTTCCAAGGAACGCAGCACACACGCGAAAGCATTTTGGGGTGGGTTTGCACCCCTGCGCGTAACCATTTCTGGGTTTCAGTACCCTTCGAAAACCCAACCCGATTCAATAAATTAAAATCCTATATGCACGTGAATCTCAATTCTCTCTCAAACTCATCAAAGTTATTGGGTTGGACTTACATACAAATTAGTTGAAATGATTTTCAACTAGTAATGTGGTATTGCCACCCCCTTCTCCAAAAACCTTATTTTATTCCAACAAATACGGCGGCGGATATCCCTGGGGAGGGTAGCCGTGCGGATACCATGGCTGCGGCTACGCCGGTTGGGCGTAGGGGGCGTCCTTGGGGAACCCCTCCGCCGGATACTCTGTGAATGGCATCAACAAAATTAGGGCTAATCATTGAAACCCAATGAAGAAAAATAAACACCCGCATTTGCCTTGTGGCGCGGGACGGCCACCGGAGGTTGATTGTAAAAACTCGTAGAAATCTTCTGTAATCTTCAACAACTGACAAAGAAACCCGGGTGGTGGAACATGTATCTCTATTACAAGCTAATTGACTCATTCTCTTTATATTTAAAAAAAATATTTTCTTGTCTCATGTTTAAGAAGATTTTTTCCAATTCACACATTTTGGGCTGATTTATTTTTCATGTTCCAATTAAACATTCTCTTTTTTTTTTCACGAAAATAATAAAAAAATATCACATTTAACATTGATTGTTATGGAAAATGTCATAATTGTTTAGGTTTCCACAATCCGAACCTATAATCTGTTACATTCGATTCAACCCGTAGCTAAAGGACACGTTATGTAATTGGAAGTTGTGAATTAAATTATGTGAAATAGAATCAGTTTTAAAATTATGTAAATATGTAGTATAGTGTTAAATTGTATTATAAATTTAATAAAATAAAATAATATATATATATATATATATATGATATGATATAACTATATGTTTAGAATGATAAAAATTGAATAATATCATTTTTTAAATAATCTATTATTTAATTACTAAACTCAAGATTTAAGAAATTCAATAATTTCAAAATTAATCAAAAAATCTGAATATCTGATTTTACCCTTGATTGAGAGCCTACAATTCACCACACAACATGAAAAATTTAGGGTTCGACAGGAGCACGCTCGCTCTCCATCAAGGGATGATCAATGCTCAATATTCCAAAAAATTTCGCATTTCGTATTTCCATGTTAAACCTTAAGCCTCATTTTTTATAGATTTCTTGAATTAATACAATTATATACTTTAGATTTTCTAATAGTTCTCTAGCGTTTCATGCTCATTTAAATAAAATTCGTAGTGTTATCGTATGTTCATGCAAATAACTTATATGCATTAAAATAAATAATTTCATATCAAGAATTTAAAGTGAAATAATTAAATATATATAAAAAATTATAACTTATTAATAATCGATTGTATTGAAATTTTTTAATATGATTTATGTTTATTATGCACTAGATTTTCATACACATTACTTCAACTCATTGGATTTTTAATTTCAACAATATGATAATCTTTAATTAGAATTAATTCGATTTTCAACCATATCAAATGGGTATCATTTTCAACCAGAGTGGAGGGTACCACCACTTTTACTTGGGTTGCTTTTTCACATGATTGCACAAGGAGTGCAGAGAAGATAAACTGTTTACAGTGGGGTATTGGAAAGCCATCTATCAACCATCGCGTAGCATTCCTCAGGCTTGTACTCGCATGCTGTATGACCAGCACCCTAAATGAGAGCCCATTCATTGGCTTGAGTGTGTTGGAAAAAGAAGTTCGATTTATGTAGTGGGTTGCCAAATCCTACCTTCACAGTAGCAAAGGTGAGGACAGCTTCATCGTTCTTGTATCTCATAGTATACCTGAACATTAGCAGAGGATAGAAACAGGGTCGATGGATAACTTTGCAACTGAAGAGAATACTTGCCCTGCAACTTGTTCGTTCACTATCCATGGCCTCCACTCCTCGATTACACTGAGATTCAGTTGTCGAATCCAAAGCAACGTGCCTCTAAAAGGCATCAGCAGGTCTTGATCTCCGCTGTGTGTACGCTATGCATGTTGGCATTTTGAATTCATTGAACACAGAAATAGCCTCGACCTTACCTGTAGACCAAGGCTTTGTAACCTTGATCGCTAAGGGATCGGTGCAATAATTCCAGGCATATTATGAAGGCAAGAAATGTGAAATTGGAAGGCTCTGATCATGCCCCTGTGCTTTATTTATGTTTAATATTACAATGTTTTGTTTTCTATTTTTTAATTATTATTCTTGTTGTCATTAAGAGTAATCCATCAAAATAATTTATTGATTAAAATAACTTTGAAATAAACTAATTTGTCTTAATATATAGTAGTATGCATTTCAATAAAAATAAAAATGCGTATTAAAACATTAATTTCGAAATGACAGGTATTTTTAAAAGAAAAAAATTGAATCGCATATATTATGATGAAATCAAAAAAACAACACGTATCTTGACAAGATAATTTTCTGATACATGTATTTAAGTAAATTACTGCGTTTTTTTCTATCCATGCAGCCCAGTCTGTACATCACCGGCGCTCCCTCGCCTACTTGCATGGGAGGTTGGGATTGGCCCATTGATATAATGTATACAATAAATTATTTTATCCATTGATATATGGCACAGTTTAATCATCGCCATTCGCCTCTTCATTGCCCTGTCCAACCAAATGGATTCGGAAACACATAAACTGCGCTCGTATATTGAATCATGTTACATCAACAAAAGTCTGTGGATTCAAAATATAGTATTTTAAGACGATTATGCCTAACTGAAAATGATTAAAGATAATGTGATAAAAACAATAATTAAGAGCACAATTTTTTGTCACTTTTTATCGGGCTTGGTGTAATATGGATGAATTAGAAATTTGGCGATGTGTAAAATATTGTGTGATAAAAATAACTATCCATCATATAAATTTTTTATAATGTATGAGATAGAGTATACAAATAATCATTTTTCTAAATACTATAATGTAATTTTATTTGATTTGAAACTAGAGTAGATTCATGGTGTTGTGAATTTCACTTTTTAAAAATTTTGAAAATAGGTCTTTGTTGCACAATTTTGTCAATTTGAGAAATTTTTTGATAATTTTGATTAAATTATTTATACTGAACGAAACTTAATGTTTTTTTTTTGTAATTTTCTCAAAGTTTGACATGTTTAATAAAATTATTGTATACATTTGTTATTGTTGAAAATCGAATTAATTCTAGTCAATGATTATTATATAAATTATTTGCATGAAAAGACCATAACATTAAAAAAATATTTTTAATGAGCCTGAAAAATTGGAGAACCATGATTAGTGTGTGATGTTAATTTAAATTTATATAAATGAATTTTGAGTATTTAAAAAATAACACGTAACTTGTAATTTATTTGGGTTTACTACTTAAGTGGTTCGATTTAAATTTATAAAATGATAAATTTAAAGTGTTTTTTTCAATAAATATATATTATTATTCATCATTTAATTATTTTATAAAAACTAAAATACTCCCTTTCTACTTTTACCTAACCACGTTGCTGCACCCATCTACCTACCTACGTTCTTGACCTAGCCCAAACCCCACCACCAAAACCGTGTCTTTGATTTTATTATATTCTACAAAAAAAAAAAAAAGAAAAACCATCACTTTAATTGCTTTAAATTAATTGCCGATCGTGCCAACCTGTCCGTCCGGTACCCGGTCAAAAAACGTGTAGAATTTTTCTGGATCCCCAACCTAGCTACCGACAGCATTTCTTTCTCTTCCCTCGCCGAAGCAGTTCCTCTGCGCTACTGAAGCATCAAGTTTGGTCAGACATTTTTGAGGTGGGCGAGCTCCTCTTGTATATTAGAACAAAAAACTTTCCTACGCTAGTGTTTGAAAGTAAAATATTAACGTATTTATATCATAGATGACAGTTTTTAAATGTGATTCACATTTTTTATGTATTTAGATTTCAAATGTATATTAATCCAATTCATCGGTTTCTGAATTTCAACATTGCAGTTTGCCATTGTAAAGTGTATAACTTTGCTTCTTTTCATAATCTGCTTCCTGGTATGATGGATTATGATTGTTTAAAAGTGTCTTACTTTTTATTCTGCACCTGGGCACAGTTGAAGAAGTGTACATGATCATACTATTAACATGTGTATTTATATCATAGATGACAGTTTTTATAATCATAATGAAATCATCAATAAAGTGTATTGGGTTATGGTGTTAGATGAAAAAGGCCCCATAAACCTTGGATAAGAGGTCTACATAGCAAATTAAGAATAGAAAAGATGCCCAACAAGGGGTATGGCAACAGTGTCCAGTGTTTGACTAATAAATAAGTATTACTGAAAACCTTGATAAGCATTAACGAAACCATAAAGAGCTCAACAAGGGCATTATCTTCATGAAATTATATTATCACTAGTGGATTTTGAGGACTAAATATGTCAATAAAGAACTAATTATAATATTTTCATTAAAGAGTGGAAACTAATCGTGCCAATTTTAAAAAAAATTTAGGAATTATGCCGCCGATTGTCCATATTTATCATATTTATATATTCATATCAAAATATTTTCAAATATATGTAAATCTTGCAATCAAACACACCTCAATTGATAGAAGGATGCAAAAGAATTATAAATTATAATTCCATTTTTCATAAAATAATGGCAGGTAGTTCTTCAATTCCTAAGAGACAAAACAACAATCATTGGACTTGGAAAAATAACAATCAATTCTGTCAGTAAACATCAAACCTCCAACTATTATTCAATTTTTTTAAGAAGAGACCAGGGATTATAATATATAAATATAATATAAACATAAACATTATAAAATTTTCAACATTGATTTTAAGATAGATATAATAAACGCAACCGCTATAGTATAATGTGCACATTGTAGACTTTTACCAAATCAAAATTATAGTATACATTACTCAAAAAAATAAATAAATATGAACTCATGTTGCAGTACTTGTGGAATCTTCCCACTTTTTTATTTCAGCATGAGATGCACATGAAAGTGTAAAATTTAATTATAAAAGGAATACTTAAATTTCCTAGTGATGAGTTCTAGGATTTCTGTGTAACTGCAAAATTACGATATATATTTCAGCATGAGGTGCACATGTCTAAGTGAATTTAGTTGCTCTTATTTGAGTTGCAATGTCGATTTAAATAATATACTTGCAAAGATAATTGGAGTATATATTATATTATAAACTCCTCGGCCTCAACTACCCCCGCTCCCATGTGCTCCAACCCAACCTACCAGTTTTTATCAAAAAGACAAAAAATACCATATATTTACCTAAACCCACCCCTATAAACACAATGTCGAAATCTCAAAAAAATTGAATTTGATCGAAAAATCAAATAATTTTCTGAAAAAAATATTCTTAAACTTTCCCTAAAATTTAAAGCCTTGCTTCAATGTCAAATTAGTTGTACTTCAACATGTATTTAATAATATATCGAATTTATTTGTATTTAGATAAAATATGTATTTGTATTAAATATTTTATAAATTAGGTTGTTTAACAAAAACTGCATAGAACGTGAGTTTTGAAATACTTTGTTCGTAGTGTTTTTTGCAGTAATTTTGTAAAACATTTGTGTAATGTTAAAGTAATCTACCAAACATATATTTTTTATATCTAAACAGTTAAACAAACCTACTAAACAACTTCTAAGTTTATGTGAGTAAACCTTATGGCTAAACAGATATTTATGACAAAATTATTTACAGATTAAGATCAATATCATCTGCCAATTTGTGACTAGCATTTTGAAAAATTTACGATTAAGCAAACAGTGATTTGATATAATGCAATTGAAAAGTCTGTATGGGTCATGAACAACACTAAATTTTTGTCGTTCTTGTTTAAAAAACTCGATGCTAATGTCAGGGCATTTATTCATTAAAATGCATGCAATGAATACATCCGTCCTACGATTATTTAAATGAAAATGATCCGAAGGCTTTCTTGTGAGAACTGAAATCACGAAACTCGTCGTCGCGGTTGTCTCCATGTTCCCTCTGCTCCTCCTGCTGCTGCTCCTGCTGCCACTTGCAGCTCCTTCCTCTGCGCAGAAAATCGTGAGGACGCTTCCGGGTTTCTCTGGAGCTCTCCCCTTCAAACTGGAAACTGGGTGAGTTGCTCTTCTCTTCTTCCGACTGCGTGCTTCTTCTCATCTGCCGCACTCCCAGGTACGTGAGCGTGGGAGAGAAGGAAGAGACCCATTTGTTCTACTACTTCGTGGAGTCGCAGGGAGACCCACGGGTCGACCCGGTATTGCTCTGGCACAACGGCGGGCCGGGATGCTCCAGTCTCTTCGCTCTCTTGTATGAAATCGGTGAGTTGTTTTTGAACTTACAAGTTGATTATGGTAGGAAAGGAAATTGCATTAAAAATCCCTAATTTTTAATATTTTGATAAAATTAGCCATCACTTTTTAATATAAATTACCTATTTTATCTTCATTGTTAAAATTAATTCTCCAATTTTTTTATTTTAATTTTTTTTTTTACTTTGAACACAATGCATAATTAATTTTCATTATTCAATAAATTAGACATGATTAGTTGGTGGTTAATTTAATCAAATATTTTAAGCAATTGGGACTACTAATATCAATTATTTTAACTATTGAGGATTAATTATGCCAAAAAGTGAATACTACTATATTATTTAGGATTAATTTTTTAATTAATGATAACAAATTTTACCGTTATTTTGAAATATTGAGAATTAATTATACTAAACTATAAACAGTGGGTATAACTCTAAGACAGTGAACATCATTTTTGTAAATGCCACAAATAGTGGAGATCAATGAGGCCATGTGGCCAGAAACATTCTAGAACATTCTAATTTATAAAAATTGAAAATTGTAGTTACAATAATTATTTCTACTGCTAACTTGAAAAGTTAATTTCTTTCTCAAAATAAATTCACATCCTATTATTTTTTTTATTATTATTTTCAGCGAAAATTGGTTTTAAAAGTTTTTTATGTTAAAAACCTTTAGTGCAACGATGATATTAAACTAAAAAGTTGGAAAGTTTTGCAGGTCCTTCGGCGTTCGATTTAGAGAGTTTCTATGCAAGCTCGAAGATATCTCTTATCACGAGCGACAAGGCGTGGACGAAGGTAACCAGTCCAATGGGTGTAGGGGCGGCCCCCGGGGGGGGGGGGGGGTCACTTCTCCCAGTTTCGCCCCCTCTTCCGAGTCTGCCCACCTCCCCATTAATCAACTCAACTTCTGTTAAATTGAAGGTTTCTCTGTTTCTAGTTTGCAAGCATAATCTTCATCGACTATCCCCCTGGAACTGGATTTGCGTACAACTCTCGGGCCAAAGTCAGAAACACGTCAGACACCATGATGATGAAACAGAATTATGAGTTCATCAGAAAGGTGATCTTGAAACGTAGGATGATATTGGAAGATGATGAACAGTGCCTCCTGTAGCTGATCTGTTGTTTTTGATGCAGTGGATGTTGAATCACCCGAAGTTTCTGGGCAATCCTCTGTACATCGCGGGTGATTCCTATGGAGGCAAAATTGCTGCATTGCTTGCCTATGAAATTGCCAAAGGTTTGTATACATTCAACCAGCACAAAATCTGGTTCTTTGGATCGGTTACTATCGTGTCAAACCGAAGAGATATGAAACCTGCGTTTTAGTTTTTTATGCTTACAGAAACAGCTACTTGCAGGTGTGGAACAAGGACATTACCCTCCCTTGTCCTTGCAGGTACATGGTCCTAATGCAAGTTGGAGTTCTTTACCTTCAAATCATCACATTTCATGCGTTTTTAGGGATACATATCCGGCAATGGGATCAACGCAGCCGGAAAGGAATTCAACGAGAGAATCCCATATGCTCATGGAATGGGACTTATATCTTACGAGCATTATGAGGTTTGGTTGCTAACAAACTGACTGACTCCCTGTTACATATCGACAATCATACCATCATTTTTTTCAGCACGCGAAAACAGCTTGCAATGGGAACTATATCAACACAGAATCCAGTAACAGTGAATGCATCCAAGCAGTTGCTAATATACATGAGGTTGGAAAAGTTGTTGCTCAGATATCAGATTGAGAATGTGAAACTGAACTCTATACGCTTGTCATTGTTGCAGTTGCTAGATGAGATAAACATGGTGCATATATTGGAGCCAAAATGCCCTTCAACAGCAACTATCCAACAACTGGGAGAGAATGCAAGATGGAGCACTTTCTTGGATGATGACCCTTCTCTCAATTTCATTTCCATGCCCGGAGAGAAAACTTGGTGCAGGGTAATCAATTTGTGCTAATGTTCTCCACTAACCCCTTTGAGGTCCAAAACTCTACTATATGTGTGATTGACATCTTTTTCAGGAAGTAAATTATGCCCCAATGAATATTTGGGCCAATGATCCTACAGTTCAAGAAGCACTTGGTGTTAGAAAGGTATGGTAGCTTTTCTCTGGTTTCATTATTTCCCTCTCTTGGTGCTGATGCTTGATGGAACAACCCCAGGGGACTCTAAGTAGATGGGCAGGATGCCAACGCAGTATAGCGAATTCCCTCATAGAAGATGTGCACCCCAAAAACATCCACCGCTACCTTAGCGACCAAGGTTACAAAGCCTTGGTCTATAGGTAATGTTGAGTCTCTATCTTGGTTCAATGAATTTAAAGTGTAGAGACTTATTGTAACTTATGTAACACACACAGTGGAGATCATGACCTGGAAATGCCGTTTAGATCCACTTTGCTTTGGATTCGGCAACTAAATCTCAGTCTAAGTGAGAAGTGGAGGCCATGGATGGTGAATAACCAAATTGCAGGGCAAGTACTCTCTTTGTTTATAAACTCCACTCATATCACATCCAACCTAAACTCTATCCTATGTGAATGTTCAGATATACCATGAATTACAAGAACGATGAAGCTGTACTCACCTTTGCCACTGTTAAGGTAAGATCTGGCAACGCACAACAAAAATCAAGCTCTCTTTTTCCCACACATTCAAGTAAAGGAATTGACTTTCCCCATAGGGTGCGGGGCATACGGCTCCAGAGCACAAGCCGGAGGAATGCTACGCGATGCTTGAGAGATGGCTTTCCAAGTCCCCCCTGTAAAGATCTTATCTGCTGTATTGGATGTATGTTCAATAATGGGGTGCTGATATGTAATAGGTTATAGGGGTAAAGCATTATCAAGATAAGATAATGGTGGTTCAGAAACAATTGTTGATCAACCTGCTGTTCATCTCGATCTTGATGCTCGCGCTCTCCATTCTCGAGTAGGGTTTCTTCTTCTTAGATTTCTTCAGCCAAATGATTCGCCATCGCCGGTGATCACCGGTCGGAATGGGAATGGAGTGTTTCTGTGCAGCAGCCAAGCACACGGACGTGTGAACACATTTCCACCCATCTGACGCTGTGCTGCTGCCGATCGGATGCCTTCTGCTTCTCAGTTGATTATGGCGGCCACATTCAACGGTAGCCTGGCTTTTCCGATTTAAAAGCATTATTATCAAATAGGGTAAAATATAAATATGAATTTAGATAGGTATTTTACTAAGTGTTGATAAAAATAGAGTAAATTACAAATAAAAGTTTAAACAAAAAAAGAATAAGTATTCAATTTTTCTCAAGTGTGGATTAATCAAAGCATGTAGAAGCATACATTATGAAACACCCTACCTTAGAAGCAATGAGTTTTTAATACAGGTATTAGCACATGATTTTCTTAACTACAAATACATTCAAATTGATCCAGAGGTCAAAAGTAGAGGAATCAAATTTAATTTACGGTGAAATGAGTAGAATGCTATTGATTATGCATTTTGTTTTATAAAATACCACAAGTTTTTTTTTATATTGATACAATACCACATTTTGAAGTTTTTCATTTATAAAACAACCTGTTCGATCTGTTTTTATGTCGGTGATGTCAGACTTTTTTTTTTCGGGCAGAGATCCAAATGGGGTAGTTAGTCCTTGGGAAGAAGGAGAACAACTCACCGAATTCATATATCAGAGCGAAGAGACTGGAGCATCCCGGCCCGCCGGTGTGCCAGAGCAATAACGGGTCGACCCGTGGGTCTCCCTGCGACTCCACGAAGTAGTAGAACAAATGGGTCTCTTCCTTCTCTTCCACGCTCACGTACCTGGGAGTCTTGCAGATGAGAAGAAGTGCGTAGTTGGAAGAAGAGAACAGCAACTCACCCAGTTTCTAGTTTGAAGGGGAGAGCTCCAGGGAAACCCGGAAGCGTCCTCACGATTTTCTGCGAAGAGGAGGAAGCTGCAAATAGCAGCAGCTGCAGGAGGAGGAGCAGAGAGAACATGGGCACGACCGCGCGACGGCGAGTTTCATGCTTTCAGATCTAACACGAACAATAAGTGAAAAAGGATGGATGGACTGCATTTGAATGAATGGGTTCTGGGCCTCCCTTTAATATTCTAAGTCTAGAGAGTGGATATCGACAAAAAACTGGCCAAAATTTTTGGTCTCAATTATTCTTTTTAAACACATTATCTTTAATAACTTTCAGTTGGTCATAATCACATTACTGTTCAAAACCTTGCAACTGATATTAATTTTAAATTGTCAATAATTTCATAATGTGCATTTATTTAACATTATTCATGATGTCAAAGGTTAGACTTATCTCCATTTCATTTAGGTCAAGCAAACATTGCAGGATACCTTTAACTAGTCTTTTAATGATTTTATGGATTACAAGAATATACATTAAGTATATAAAAAACATGAATCATTTTAGAAAAAATTAATTTCAATCAATTAATAGTTATTTTTAATTTATTATATATTTGTTTATTTCAATTTCAAATATTGATACAGAATTATTTGTTATAATACTTGAATCATACACGACATGGAGGGAATAGCAGCACAGTGCAGCCAAACTGTAAGAACATGAACAAAGTAATCAATCCATCTTGAGAAAATGAGGTCAAATCTACTGGACCGTGTGTTTTGGGATCCGACCGTTTAGTGGGTTCCGTTAGTAAAATACATATGTAGAAAATATGAATTAGCAAAATACATAAATTCAATAAAACATAAACAAAATACATGTTTTCTGCAACTATACACCTATACACCTATGCACCTATGCAGATATGCACCCATGCTATTCAACCCTAATTACTGTCTTGAAAAAGTCAGAGAAGAGAGTAATGGATTCCTTTTGTATCTTCAATTAAAACAACGCTGGCCGACTTGATTGATCTTATTGATGCAAACCCACCAATCGATTGTGTAGCAAAGATTTTGCTAAATGACTTTTTAAAAAAATTTTCAAATAATTTCAACTTTACTTATTTTGTAAATAAATAAATAAATATATATATATATATATATATATATATTAAATATATATTTTATTAATTTTCTAATACACTTACCTCTAGTTTTATGAAGTTTGTTACTAGTTTACCGTACATTACACAATTGTTGTTCACAATTGTCATTAAAAAGCATGTATTCTGCAAACATGTATTTAGCAAACGTTTTCATAACATTGAGTATTTTGCTAATAAACTTTTATAAAATATGTATTTTGCTTATTGTTTCCCATTTAGTGCGTAGGTAACCATACCATCCTTACAAGGACGTGGTCACTCGCGGTTTATTTATGCTGTGGCGGAGGGGTATAGTTGTTTTATAAATCTACCAACCCTCCATTTCTCTGACACACACTCAACACAAAACATCACACATAGGATGATAGTTTTTTCACATAATAATTTTACAGAGTGTATTTTTCAAAATAAGCCCGGGAGATAAGTGTCTTTTATTAAAGTATATATTATAACTTTATCTTTCACACACTAAATCTATTTTTTTTTTTTTCACATGTTATGTATATTTTTCCAACACAATGTATTTTTCTAATACAGTGGGATGACAGTATATATTTTCCAAAATAACTACCGCGGATGATATCCCTGGGAAGGGTACTCCTAACGATAGCCTGTCGGCGGAAACGCCGGCAGGGCGTAGGCGGCGTCCTTGTGGAACAACTCCTCCGATGGCATCAAGAAAATTAAGGGGTAATCACTGAAACCCAATTAAGAAAGTTGAAAGCCGCATATTCATGAGGCGGAGGAACGGCCACCGGCTCACCGAGGTTGATTGGACTGAATCATACAAATCTTTTTGCAACCTTTTCGAACTGGCAACGAAACGCACGTGAGGCACATGTATACGCCTTATAATTAAATCTAAGAATACATTGAACCAAGTTGACAAAAAAACACTTTTCAAAAAGCATGATCAAATCAGATCTATTCGCTGTAGCCATCCCACTAAAATTTTGCATTTTTTTTTTATTTTCTACCCTAAATTTAAAGTTTATTGTGGATTTCTTGAGTTAATACAGTTATGTACTTTTCAATAGATTTTCTCATGGTTCTCTAGTTTTTCATGCTCATTGAAATAAATTTTGTAACTTTATTTTCTTGTCATGCTAATGAGTTATAACTTTGCATAATCTCATATTTAAGATTTGATAACATTTTTTTTGTTTGTTTTGCATAAAAATTATTCATATAGAGTGCATAGAACATCAACCAAGCATCTTTGCTTTTACATGTGTTGTTAGGCTAATTTAAGTAAGTTATTGCTTTAAATGAATTGCCGGTCGTGCCAGCCTGTCCGTCGGTACCTGTCAAAAAACGTGTAGGTGGGACACCCAAAACCCAATTAATTTTATTGTTTTAAATAATTGCCGGTCATGTTAAGTAGATAAATATTATGAAATTATTGACAATTTAAAATTAATATCATTTGGTAATGTGATTATGACCAACTGAAAGTGATTAAAGATAATGTCTTTATAAAAAAATAATTGAGACCACAAATTTTGGTCACTTTTTTGTCTATAAACACTGTGTATACTTACAAGAAGAACGGAACACCCAAAACCCACATCATCCATGACTACGATCATTCATTCAAATAGAGTGCATCCATCCTACTACAATAATTTAATGATGAACCAAAGGCTTTCGTGCCAGATCTGAAAGCATGAAACTCGCCGTCGCGGTCGTGCCCTTCTTCCCTCTGCTCCTCCTCCTCCTGCTGCTGCTGCCATTTACAGCTTCCTCCTCTTCGCAGAAAATCGTGAGGACGCTTCCGGGTTTCTCTGGAGCTCTCCCCTTCAAACTGGAAACCGGGTGAGCTGCTGCTGTTCTCTTCTTCCAACTGCGTGCTTCTTCTCATCTGCCGCACTCCCAGGTACGTGAGCGTGGGAGAGAAGGAAGAGACCCACTTGTTCTACTACTTCGTGGAGTCGCAGGGAAACCCACGGGTCGACCCGCTATTGCTTTGGCACAGCGGCGGGCCGGGATGCTCCAGTCTCTTCGCTCTCTTATATGAAATCGGTGAGTTGTTCTCCTTCTTCCCAAGGACTACTCCATTTGGATCTCTGTCCGGGGCTCACCAAAGTATGAAAACAGATCGAATTAGGTTTTTTTAATAATCCATACAACACATGATCCATTTTTAATTTCACATTATACTTGTGATTTAAATTCTTTGAGATGTATTGATTTCAATATGATTTCTCCGAAATCAACTTATTTTTCATCTTCAAATTTTTATATATCAATCAGTATTTTTAACATTCACATCATTTTAAATAATCTACAAAAAATCAGGATTTTAAATTTCTAAATCTTGATCATGTTGATAAGATTGACGAATAGAGTATGAAAGATAAACATGATCCATTCTTTGGTACAAAGAAAATGAATGATATGTCTAATTGAAAGACTTTGGAATGAGACGGACCAACAACCCTGGAGCGCGTGCTGCCCAATCAATGTCATGACTCATGTTATCATTTAGGATATTGTTCATTTTTAGCATATAATTATTACAATTTTACGTTCTTTTTTATGGAAAAAGAGTTTATAAAATAGTAAAACATATATATCTATCTATTAAATAATTTTTATTTTCAAATACACAATAAATAATTATGTATATTTAAATATGACTATGTTTTAGTAATATAACATATAAATTTCTTATAAATATTTTCTATCAAACATATGTAATACGTATTATCAACCTATGCTGAGAAGTTGGAAGGTTTTGCAGGTCCCTTGGCCTTTGATTTAGAGCGTTATTATGGGAGCTCTGAGATATCTCTTGTCACAAGAGACAAGGCATGGACGAAGGTAATGAAAGCAATCCAAACTTTTGATTCCCTCCTATTAATCAATCACCTCAACTCCTTTCAAACTTGAGGTTCCTCTGGTTTCTAGTTTGCAAGCATAATCTTCATCGACTATCCCGCTGGAACTGGATTCGCGTACCAGTCTGCGGCCAGAGGTGGCAACTCATCTGACACCATGATCATGGAGGAGAACTACGAGTTCATGAGAAAGGTATAGGATAGTTGGAGAGATTAGGCTTAACAACTCAATTATTTGTATACTTGTATTTGGTTGCTGAGGTGCGTGTTTTTGAATACTCTGAATATGCATGATAGTTGATCTGTTGTTTTTGATGCAGTGGATGTTGAATCACCCCAAGTTTATGGGCAATCCTCTGTACATCGGGGGTGATTCCTATGGAGGCAAAATTGCTGCATTGGTTGCCTATGAAATTGCCAAAGGTTGGTATTTGTTACTTAGATGGATGAGTGCAGTTGAAGAGGAAGACCTCTGCATTCAACTAGCAGAAACATCTCATTCTTTAGACCAGTTATTGCCATGTCAGAGAGAATGGATATATGAAAGTTTCACTTTTCATTTTATGCAGGTGTGGCACAAGGACACTACCCTCCCATGGCTTTGCAGGTACATGATTCTAAGGCAAGTTGGAGTTGCATACCTTCAACTCATCACATTTTATACATTCATAGGGATATATATCCGGCAATGCGATCAACGTACCCGAAAAGGAATTCAACGAGAGAATCCCATACGCTCATGGAATGGGACTTGTATCTGATGAGCATTATGAGGTTTACTTGCTAACAAACTGATTGTCTTCCTGTTACATATCTGAAATTATTCCATCATTTTTTCAGCATGCGAGAAGAGCTTGCAATGGGGACTATGTCAACACAGAATCCAGTAATAGTGAATGCATCCAGGCAGTTGCTGGTATACAATTGGTGCGAAAAGATTTTGCTCAGATATCACATTGAGAATGTGAAACTGGACATGATACACTTGTCATTGTTGTAGCTGCTCGATCGGATAAACATGCCGCATATAATGGAACCGGCTTGCGACCCTTCTCTCAACTTCATTTCCATGCCCGGAGAGAAGTCTTGGTGTCGGGTAGTTAAGATGTGCATGTCTCGTCCACTAACGTCGTCAAGGTCCACAACTTTCCACATGACGATTTCTTGGTTCTTTACAGCCGCTAAACTATCTCCCGATGATTGCTTGGGCCAACGATCCTATAGTTCAAGATGCACTTGGTGTTAGGAAGGTATAATATCTACTTTCTTTCACATTGTTTACCTCACTTCATGCTGATATTTGATGGAACAACTCTAGGGAACTGCAAGTGAATGGACAAAATGCCATGAGAAGATCAAGAATGCGAACATCAAAGATGTGCGCCCCAACGACATCCACCGATCCCTTAGCGATCAAGGTTACAAAGCCTTGGTCTACAGGTAAGGTCGAGGCTATTTCTGTGTTCAATGAATTCAAAATGCCAACATGCATAGCGTACACACAGCGGAGATCAAGACCTAAAGATGCCATTTAGAGGCACGTTGCTTTGGATTCGACAATTGAATCTCAGTCTAATCGAGGAGTGGAGGCCATGGATTGTAAACGACCAAGTTGCAGGGCAAGTATTCTCTTTTGTTGCAAACTTAATCCATATCCTGTCGACCCCAATTTCTTTACTCTGCTAATATTCAGGTATACTATGAGCTACAAGAACGATGAAGCTGTCCTCACCTTTGCTACAGTGAAGGTAGGATTTGGCAACCCACAACATAAATTAAACTTCTTTTCCCAATACACTCAAGTGAAGGAATGCGCTCTCATGTAGGGTGCCGGGCATACGGCATCGGAGCACAAGCCTGAGGAATGCTACGCAATGGTGGATAGATGGCTTTCCAATACCCCACTATAAAAGAGCTTATCTTCTCTGCACTACTTGTGCAATAATGTAAAAAAGCAACCCAAGTAAAAGTAGCGGTATCCATCCACTCTACATGAACAATTTCTTGTCGAAAATGATACATATTTGTATGAACATGCGATAACACTACAATTTTTATTTAAATGAGCATGAAAAACTAGAGATCCATGTGAAATCTACAGTAAAGTATATAATTGTGTTAATTCAAGAAATATATAGGAAATGAGCCTTAAGGGTTTAGCATGGAAATTCGAAATGCAAATTTTTTATGAATATTTGGCATTGATCATCCCTTGATGGAGAGTGAGCGTGCTCCTATTGAACCCTAAATTTTTCATGTTGTATCGTGAATTGTAAGTTACGTTTGAAAAAAAAAACAATTTAAAATTGATTTTAAAAGAATTAAAAATTCTGATAGAATTAATAATTCATATATGTTTGGAATTTTATCATAGAAAGAGTTCATGTTTAGAGTGTAAATAGTAAGAATGAATTTAATAAGTAAATAGCATATTTATTCATATTTATTAATAATTAACAATGAAGATCAAGACCTAAAGATGCCGTTTACAGCCACTTTGCTTTGGATCCGTCAACTGAATCTCAGTCTCATGGAGGCGAGGAGACCATGGATTGTGAACGACCAAGTTTTAGGGCAAGCAATCTCTTTGTCTGTAAACCTAATCCATAGCAACTCGACCCCAAATTCTTTCCTCTGCTAATGTTCAGGTATACCATGAGATATAAGAATGATTAAACTGTCCTCATCTTTTCCACTGAGAAGCTAATATGTGGCAATCAGCAAAAGAAATCAAACGGTCTTTTTTCAGCACCTTCTTCGGCCTCAACCACCCCCACTCGCATGTGCTCCAACCAAACCTACCAGTTTTTATCAATATATATATACCATATACCCAATGGTCGAAATCTAGAAAAAAAATTGAATTTGATCGAAAAACTAAATAATATTCTGAAATAAAATAATTATACGTGTAGTTTTTGTCGTTCTCGTTTAAAAAACTCGATGCTAACGTCAGGGCATTTATTCATTCAAATGCATGCAATGCAATACATCCATCCTACTTCAACTATTTAATGAGAATGATCCGAAGGCTTTCTTGTGAGAACTGAAATCATGAAACTCGTCGTCGCGGTTGTCTCCATGTTCCCTCTGCTCCTCCTGCTGCTGCTCCTGCTGCCACTTGCAGCTCCTTCCTCTGCGCAGAAAATCGTGAGGACGCTTCCGGGTTTCTCTGGAGCTCTCCCCTTCAAACTGGAAACTGGGTGAGTTGCTGCTGTTCTCTTCTTCCAACTGCGTGCTTCTTCTCATCTGCCGCACACCCAGGTACGTGAGCGTGGGAGAGAAGGAAGAGACCCACTTGTTCTACTACTTCGTGGAGTCGCAGGGAGACCCCACGGGTCGACCCGTTATTGCTCTGGCACACCGCGCGGCCGGGATGCTCCAGTCTCTTCGCTCTGATATATCAATTCGGTGAGTTGTTCTCCTTCTTCAAAAGGACTACTCCATCCAACCTTTTACCGTTTACAACAATAACAACACTCTCCGTCAAATAATCGAGTTTTGAAAACTAATCATCCTATTATTTTATCTCACATTAAAATTAAAATTTTACCCATATGATGGCTATTTTTCATATACAGTAACAACGAGATGGTTAATTTTCAAAATCATCTCAATCTTTAAGGAACAGTTTGTTAGATGAATTTAGTTATTTTTCACATAAAAATATGGGAATAAATTTGAAAATTGGACATACGGTTATGAGAGTGGACACTTCAGCCAAATATTTGGTAATATGCTTTAAACTGAAAGTTACTTTATAGCCAGTAATTGTCTTTGGATAACACAGTGGATAAGTGGCTTTAGTTATATAAAGTAGTGTAATTTCCTGTATTGACATTATTTATCCTTAAGGTTAAAAATAATTACCATTATACCCCTATCCGAATGTTATTTTACGCACCCAACCATGGATACAATTGTTATTTCATCTATATACATAAATTACCATATAATTTATCAATTTCATATAAAACACTCTACCAAACAATTCTGTATTAAAACCTTTACTTAAAACTTCTTTTATTATATCCACCTTTGCCCAAAACCACCACCAAAGCAGCTTTAATCGAATTCCAACCAATCTTAGAACAGATTTCAAAATATTTCATATCGAAAAAAATATGAAATCTGAAATTTCGACAAAATTTCTGAATTTAAAACATTGATTCCAACAAGTCAGCATGTTACTCAAAATATTAAAAATAGTAAAAACATGATAAAATAAAATTAATACTCAATATTTTGGATATCGTGCATAATTAGCACTCATATCAGACATGATTATTTTAATTTGCATTAATATTGAACATCATGTATAATTAGTTTGCATTATTTAATAAATTAGACATGATTATTTGGCGATTAATTTTATCAAATGTTTTAAGCAATTGGGACTATTAATATCAATTATTTTAACTATTGAGGATTAATTATGCCAAAATAATGAACACTATATTATTTAGGATTAATTTTGTAAACAATGGTAATAAATTTACCATCATTTTGAAATATTGAGAATTAATTATACCAAATTATAAACAGTGGTGATAACTTTAAGACAGTGAACATCATTTTTGTAAATGTAACAAATCGTGGAGATCAATGACGCCAAGTGGCCAGAAACATTCTAGAACATTCTAATTTATAAAAATTGAAAATTATAATTACAATAATTATTTATACTTCTAACTTGAAATGATAATTTCTTTCTCAAAATAAATTCATATCCTACTATTTGTTTTTACTATTTTCTGCCAAAATTAAAACCGTTATTGCTTTTGCAACGATGATATTGAACTAAAAAGTTGGAAAGTTTTGCAGGTCCTTTGGCGTTCGATTTAGAGCGTTTCTATGGAAGCTCCAAGACATCTCTTATCAGGAGGGAGAAGGCGTGGACGAAGGTAACCAGTCCAATGTGTGTCTTCTACTTCTCTCCCATTAATCAGATCAACTTCTGTTAAATTGAAGGTTTCTTTGGTTTCTAGTTTGCAAGCATAATCTTCATCGACTATCCCCCTGGAACTGGATTCGCGTACAACTCCAGGGCCAAAGTCGGAAACACGTCTGACACCGTGATCATGAAACAGAATTACGAGTTCATAAGAAAGGTGCTCTTAAAACGTAGGATGATGATATTGGTAGATGATGCACAATGCCTCCTGTAGCTGATCTGTTGTTTTTGATGCAGTGGATGTTGAATCACCCCAAGTTTCTGGGCAATCCTCTGTACATCGCGGGTGATTCCTATGGAGGCAAAATTGCCGCATTGGTTGCCTATGAAATTGCCAAAGGTTGGTATTTGTTACTTAGATGGATGAGTGCAGTTGAAGAGGAAGACCTCTGCATTCAACTAGCAGAAACATCTCATTCTTTAGACCAGTTATTGCCATGTCAGAGAGAATGGATATATGAAAGTTTCACTTTTCATTTTATGCAGGTGTGGCACAAGGACACTACCCTCCCATGGCTTTGCAGGTACATGATTCTAAGGCAAGTTGGAGTTGTTTACCTTCAACTCATCACATTTTATGCGTTTTTAGGGACACATATCCGGCAATGGGATCAATGCAGCAGGAAAGGAATTCAAAGAGAGAATCGCATATGCTCATGGAATGGGAATTGTATCTTACCAGCATTATGAGGTTTGCTTGCTAACAAACTGGCTCTTATCCTGATACATATCTAATCATTCCATCATTTTTTTCAGCACGTGAAAACGGCCTACAATCGAGACTACGTTAACAAAGAATCTAGTAACAGTGAATGCGTCCAAGCAGTTGCTAGTATGTATGAGGTGTGAAAAGGTGTTGCTCAGATATCAGATTGAGAATGTGAAACTGGACTCTATACGCTTGTCATTGTTGTAGTTGCTAGATCAGATAAACATTGTGCATATATTGGAGCCAAAATGCCACTCAACAGCGACTATCAAAAAACTGGGAGAGAATGCAAGATGGAGCACTTTCTTGGATGATGATGACACTTCTCTCAACTTCATTTCCATGCCCGGAGAGCAAACTTGGTGCAGGGTAATCGATTTGTGCTAGTGTTGCCCACTAACCCCTTTGAGGTCCAAAACTCTACTATATGTGTGATCGAAATCTTTTTCAGGAAGTGAATTATATCCCAATGAATGCTTGGGCCAATGATCCTACAGTTCAAGAAGCACTTGGTGTTAGGAAGGTATCATGGCTTCTCTCTGGTTTCATTATTTCCCTCCCTTGGTGCTGATGCTCGATGGAACAACCCCAGGGGACTCAAGTAGATGGGCAGGACGCCAACGCAATATAGCGAATGCCCACATAGAAGATGTGTCACACCCCAACAACATACATCGCTACCTTAGTGACCAAGGTTACAAAGCCTTGGTCTACAGGTAATGTTGAGTCTCTATCTTTGTTCAATGAATTTCAAGTGCAGAGAGTTAGTGCAACTCATGTGACATACACAGTGGAGATCATGACCTGGAAATGCCGTTTAGATCCACTTTGCTTTGGATTCAGCAACTAAATCTCAGTCTAAGTGAGGAGTGGAGGCCATGGATGGTGAAAAACCAAGTTGCAGGGCAAGTACTCTCTTTGTTTATAAACTCAACTCATATCCCATCTAACCTAAAGTCTATCCTCTATGAATGTTTAGATACACCATGAGTTACAAGAACGATGAAGCTATACTCACCTTTGCCACTGTTAAGGCAAGATCTGACAACGCACAACAAAAATCAAAATCTCTTTTTCCAACACATACAAGTAAAGGAATGGGCTTTCCCCATAGGGTGCGGGGCATACGGCTCCGGAGCACAAGGCGGAAGAATGCTACGCGATGCTTGAGAGATGGCTTTCCAAGTCCCCTGTGTAAAGAGCTTATCTGGTGTGGTTGATGTATGTTCAATATGTTGAAATTGAGTATCCTATGAGTTGGGCGAGCACACACGTGAAGTCCAAGTACACAAGAAACGTGAATCACATTAAAAAAGATTAGACCCAATCGATTACTTGTAATATGTAGTTTCTTATATATTAAATTATTCCATTTTCATTTTCCAATGTGGGATTATGTATTCTAACACCCACCCTCAAGTCTGGTGATGACTTGTTTTTTTTATGATTGTAGGTAGTGCTCGGATCATAGATCGATCTAATTTTTTGTCGCCTAAGCTCAATACATCCCTTTTTTTTTTTTAACCAGAACTCAGACCAAAACGAAACTTATTTTGGCCACCCACGTCGTGCCATGAGGCAAACGCTTTGATACCATGTTGAAATTCAGGATCCGATGGGTCGGGCAACCGCACACATGAAGCCCAAGTGCACAAAAAGCGTGGATCACAATAGAAAAGATTAGACTCAATTAATTAATTGTGATCTATAATTTCTTATATACTAGATTATTCCACTTTCATTTTTCGACATGGAATTGTATATTCTAACACAATAATGGGGTGCTGATATGCAATAGGTTATTGGGGTAAAGCATTATCAAGATAAGATCATGGTGGTTTAGAAACAATTGTTGATTAACCTGCTATTCATCTCCATCTGGATGCTCGTGCTCTCCATTCTCTAGTAAGGTTTCTTCTTCTCAGATTTCTTCAGCCAAATGCTTCGCCATCGCCGGTTTCCGGGCTGTTTCGGGTATGTCATTTAGGTTTCGGGTATGAAATTCAGATTAACGTGCTCATATTTTTTATTTCGTTTGTGTAACTGATTTCGTGATAATTGTGATATGCATTAAACTGGAATATATTTGCATTCGCATACATTATCATGTTTCAAAATATTGTTAAAAGTGTAATTAATGTTATTTATTTGTAATTTTTATTAAAGTGATGATTCCATATAGAAATATGAATTCATATAAATATATATATTTTAATTTTAAACTTGTAAAAAATAAAATCTGCAATGAATACGAATCAAGCCTTCTACCATCAAATGTAAATATCAAAATACTTACAGTTAAGCTACGGTGATATATATATATACTATGTACTTGTTTTATGCATAATTCATACTTATATAGTGTTTTATATAAAATACGCGCATGGTTTATATATAAATAGTGCCCATATGATGTTTTGTATACAATACAGTCATGATTTATACATAAGCAGTGCCTGTGTCGTATACCAAATTATTTATGAGTATGGTTTATACGTAAACTATGTCCATAACTTAAATATTTATATTTTGATATTTATGTTTAATGGTTGTGGGTTAGATTCATAATGATTATAAACTTATTTTTTATAAAATTAAAATTAAAAGTATTATTAAGAAATTATGTAAAATCTTAATTAATAAAATTTTAATTAATATTATAATGACGGTTTCAAAACATAATAAATTATCAAACAAATTAATATTTAATCATATACAATGGTATGCCTTTGGATGATGTGAAGTTTTATAATTAGAATGTATTTAATTAAAAAAATATTATTACCGGTAATATTATGAAATTTTAATAATTATATACATATAAAAAAACTATCAATGCATTTAGCTGTATTAAAATGTACAATTTTGTTTATTAAATGTTTATTTTTTTATAAAAAGTTATATTAAAAATAAAGTTTCTATCATATAAAAATAATTATATTTATAGATTATATTTATGAAATAATCTATTTATACATCAAATTGAATAAATAATAAATAAAAATATTATTTTAAATAAAACAAGACTATTTTACCAAAGATTACAGGCTACTTTGCAAACGTATATTGTGGAGAGATATAAACTTATTCCAGGGAATCAGACCATAGCATCAGTGTTGAAAGGAGGGCGATCGTGGCTGTTTCAACGCGAAGTCGATGTGGTCCGAGGCCACAAGGTGTGGCTCCAGCTTTTATGATACTGCTGGACTCTTTCTCTGTGAAGTCTGCGGTACACAAGCTAAAGTTCAAAGGAAGATGATGGCTGTGCTTGGTAGAGAAGAAGGGAGAAGCGTCCATTGCTTACCGCCTTCTGGTCCAACAATGATCAAGCCGGAAGCTTGCTTCTTAAGAGAGAGCAGGGAGTTGAAGATCGGAGGAGCTTCTGCAACACCTACGAAAGCTAACCTTGTTTGGGAGATCTGTGTCCACGGTAAGAAAAATGGGAGTCTGAATATGAATGCAACAGAATGAGAATAAGTGGGATTCAGAATTGATTCATGCTTACGAGTGGGAGGAGGTCAGCGATTTTGATGGGGGGTTTCAAAGTCATCTGGTGTAACCTCTGACCTACATGAATCAGGACAGCCTTAAAATGTGAAAATTCAGACTATATGAACTGGGAAAAGAAGTTTATGACAACATATTACATTGTTTTGTAGCAGCTAGCACAACGCGCTGCAGTCTGTCCACCCGATTATCCGACACTGAATGAGATCGCTCAGTTAACAATGGTGTCACACTTGATGCTCCAAGCTCCTACAGCAAATAAATTTAGAGAAGAGATATCATAAAAAAAATTCAAAACACCAAGAGTAATTGAAACACATACAGTACATTTCTCAACCAGCCAATCGGCTCGACCTCCCTTCAGAGTGCCTAAGGAATCAAAGCATCTTGCACAAATCCAAGGAGCAACTCATGGAGGAAAAATGCTGATTCCTATGAAGAAACTAACCGAATGCAGCAAAGACATGCCACTGTGCGGTTTGAGTGAGCACAGTTTTGGGATCCTCAAGAGCTTCAAAATCTAGACCTCCATGATCAACATTGTCTATGCGTCCTTCAACCAAAACCCCATTACCATTAAATAGCTCCACCCTGAAGTACGAAAAACAGGATAACTGAAATCATTTGCATAAAACATGAGACAATCTACTCCAAAACAACAAATGGAGAAATTCCAGACAAAGCTGATGTATCCAAACATTGAACAAGCTCCAAAATGCTTACACAGAAATGAAAAATACCCAACTTCGAATCACGTATCTGAAAATTCAAATCAATAAAATATTTCGTGTACCTAGCGTTAACTCCAAGCCGCAGAACCTTGACAATGTGAAAGAATTCGTCACCCTTGACGCGCACAACACCACCCTGCAAATCAAAGATCTCGGAAGCCATACAAAATTCTGAGTAACAAGATGTTAACCACTACCTTAGAAGAAGGTAAAGTCTCGGAGAAGAAGCGAGGGAGGCCTCCTCGCGACTGGTTAGAATACTCTGCAGATGTAGACACCGAAAATGCACGTGAACTCAAATTCAGCGAAGATCCGGTCCCCAGTCCGAACAGCCGGGAGACACAAACAGGAGTAAGCATCGACAAATTCCCCTCCGCCGCAGATGACCTGCCGGAAATCGAATTAGGGACCGCCCATCTCTCCCGCATGGTTGAAAGAGGCCCAAACCCAAATATAAATGTCGGCCCATGTGGTTACAATACGATAATACGACTCGGCGACTCGGCGTGTTCGGATATTATTCAGGAAAACAAACTGATGGGCGTCATCTTTTACCCTTGTGAGATCATTGCATTTGCATTTTAATCTATTAACAAAATTTATTTGCGGTTTACCCTTATTAGGAGTAAATGAAATAACTTTATAATTTAATCAAATTGTGTATTAATATTCATTTTTTAAAAGATTACAAAAGCTACTTACCAAAATAATAATATGTGATTTATTATTTTTGTAATAATATTTTAGTACTATATTAATAATAAAAAATGAAATAAATTTCATGAATAAATATCAAACATATGATAAGTTGAAATATCAAAATTAGATTATATAACAAATTTTAATATTAATATATGTTTATATCAAAAGAAATTATTATATAAGACAAATAAGTATTTTATTCCAAAGTTATTATTTATTTGCATTAAAATAAAATATATTTTATATTGTGAAAATGTAAAAAATTAATTTAATAAAATATAATTAAGTAAAAATAGAATGAAAAATCATGAATAATATAATTTTATCTTTAAACGTATATTTAATATAATATCAAATACTTGTGACATACATAAAAATAATATATATAAATAAACTATTTAATTTACCAAAAAGTGAAAATAGATATTAAAACTTTTTCATTATATTATTAAATTATTTATCATAATAAAAATTTAAGCTACAATGTTGATTCTATATGAATAAATTATATTTTTGAAACTTTCAAGTGAAAAATTGTATAATTAAAAATAAAATATGATATAAAAAATTCATTTTGTTTTTTTACATTTAAACTAAAATTCTAGTTCAAAAATAAGGTAAATTGTGAATGTATCCCTTAAGCAAATTAACCTTATCATATAATCAACAGATATGCTATCTTATCAACAAAAATCAATTATATTTTATTCTTTCAGTAAAATTGATTTTTGTTTTACCTTATTGTAGATTTAATTTAATTTTTAATTACTTTATATAATAACTTTATGATAAAATATGATGCAAAATTGAAAAATAAAATTGAAATAAAATAAATATACAACATAGGTATATTTTAAAATATAACATTGATTTTTTTATGAATATATTATATTTTAAAACATTTAAATACAAGAAATATATAATTGAAATTAAAATATTATATAAAAAAATAATATGTCATTTGTTTTATGGTTACAATAAACTGCATACCATTTGACTAACTAAAGTATTTTTTCAATGGTTGTCTCATCTGCGATTGAAATGTCATTATTATGGATGATGATAGGAACATTGATAAATGTAAATGCGACAATGAGGTTGGTGCAATAAAGAAAGAGATTATGTCATGATTCCAATGATATTCCTCATATAATGAATATCTAAAGATATAGTTATTTGAAGTAGAAAAATCTTTTGATAAAAGAGTAGTATCTCATCATGGGGGAGGCATTGCATGAATCATTGAAATTCGAAAAGGTGTTGGATGCTTGTTTCATACTGGATAAATCTGAAAGTTGTAAGTATTCATCAAGAAAGATGTTCAATAATCGTAACTTAATTTATCTCTTGGATTTATTCGAAACTTATGACAAGCCTTCACATGAAATAAGATATTACTTAAAAGTTTAAATATGTATAAATAATTAGTTTATCTTTGTGAATGACAATATGGATATCGATATATTTACTAACTTTCGTAATCACATTCTTGCTTTTGAACTTTAACTTTATAAATTTTATGTGAATTTGTAGTCTCTAATTTGATTTCATCTTTATAATTTATAGTATTATATACTATACAAATAAAGTATTTTAATAATTTAGAACCTTCTTAATTTTTTCATTAAAAAAATGAGAATAAATACATAAAATAATAATTTCATATGTCTATGATAAATTAACATCATCCAAATACAAAATAAAAATAATAATAAACGCAAATAAAATGAAATATTTCATTGGAATATTTGTGTAAATATTTATGAAAAATATTATGTAATTTTTTATATTATGTTTTTCTAAATATTATTTTATGATTAAAAGAATAAGTTAATATTTATTAGTGTTATTTTGCAATATCTTTATCGTGTATGTGATATTTTTCAAAACAAAAATAAAGATGTGGTACTGTGTCATTATCTTTCTACAATTAGTATAATACAAATTTTGTCTTGAATTTACTTCCTAAGTGGATAATAATATAGAGAATTTTTATCTTAAATCTTAAATAAAAATTAAAAATATAAAATTCTAAATCTTAAACTATAAATCATTAAATTTTAAATTTTAAAACTTAAATCCAAAACCAAAAAAGGTAAACATTAAATATCAAATACTATTAAAACTGAAATCTTAAATTTTAAATTCAAAATATATTATTAACAATATTAATGTATAAAAAAATACATCTAGCAATTTTATTAAGAATATACATATGAAAAATATAAAGTTGAAGTAAAATACAAAGAATACCTAATTTTTTTATAATTAGTAAAATGTTTATAAAGTTAATATAAATGGCAAAGAAAATAAAAAAAGTTGGGGATATTTGCCCCATTTCCCCCAAACTGATGTGGATGAAGCACAGCAGGTTTTCTATTTTCGATATTCTCTGTGACTTGTTTGGCAAGAGAAGAAGATGAGGCTGAGACTGAGATGCATCGATTCCAAGGTAACGCTAAAGCTCGAGGTTCCAAATCCATGTTCTTTACCGCAGTTCAAGCAGATTGTCGCTGGTTTCCTCCCCAATTCGCCCTCTCCTGCTTCTATTCGCCTCTCGCTCAACCGCAAGGACGAGCTCCAATCTGACGGCGAAGAATCTCTGCAATCCCTCGGTGTTGCTGCTGGGGATTTGATCTTTTTCTCCTTTGGGAATCAGTCTGAGGGCGTCGGTTTGAATTCCCAGGCTCGGATGGATTCGGAGATTGCTGAATGCTCTGCAAGGCCGACGTCGCATCGTGCTGACCGCAGATTTGATTCTGTCGCGGTGGAGGCACAGAGAAAAATGCCAACGGATGACAGAGATAGAAGAACCCACGTTAATTCGGACACTCCCGCTGCCCAGAATTCGCACACATCGGCTGATGCACAGAGAGTTGTGGATTCTGAAACTTTGGGGATGATGGAAACCGATGAAGGGGATACTGAAACCATCGCTGCATCAGACGTATCAAGCAGGCCTTTTTCGGTGCCTGGTTTTCTAAAGCAAGTATTGACGGAGGAGTTGAGCAATGATGGTGCAAGGGATCACAAGCTGATCATATTCGCGGTTCATGCTGTTATGTTGGAGTCTGGGTTTGTGGCATTTGATAAGGATGCGAACATGGTTTCGGAAGGTCTCCCTTTCCAGAATGATTGGTCTTCTCGATTGTTCAGTTTGGCGTTGCATTACACTCTACCTGAAGCTGCTGGTGCTTCCCAGGTAGATGCTACCAACACTGTAGTTCTCAAATTTCAGTGTTTGGGAGATTTCATCAATATATTTGGGACTTCAGATTTTGATTCAGTGACGAGAAACGTGTACAGGGTGCAGCTGAACGAGAGGAAATTAATCCCCTACCTAAATATTGCATTGGCCAACTCTTGGGATATAGAAAATTCTGTTGAAGTTGATAGAGTTTCTGGCATTTCTTCTGAGAAAGAGGTGTTTAAGTTCTGGAAAACATTGAAAGATTCCCTAGCACTGCCATTATCTATTGATCTCTGTGAGGCAGCCGGTTTAGAACTTCCCCCATGCTTCATGCGCCTCCCAACTGATCTCAAGCTGAAAATCTTAGAATCCCTGCCTGCTGTTGACCTAGCCAGTGTGATCTCTGTCTGCCTCGAGCTTCGGTATTTGGGGTCGAACGACGACTTGTGGAAGCTCAAGTTTCTGGAGGAGTTCCCTGATCGAATAAAAGATCCTGAATTCACTTGGAAGAGGGCATTTGTTACTGAATGGACCTTACGCAAAGCTGCAATTTTGGTAGAAACCAGAGGACCAATGGTTTTCCCAGCTATATATCACCACCTTCCCAGAAGATGGTACCCCAATCCGTTCATGATACCACGATGGCCTCCTAGAATCATCAACGGTGACTACGACGTTGCCCCGCCGCCTGTCGGAGGTGGCATTCTGAGGCGGCGCCTCAACCCAATAAATCCCATTTCTCCACCTTGTTGCCTTGGTGGAAACAACAGCCGCTTTGTTTGAATAGTTTTGGTTCTTTCCAACTTGTTCCCCTTGTACTTTTGGGTCAGAGTATACGTTTAGATGTAGTTTCACTGGAATAAAATAGGACAGATTGTATAAAATGACACCACCGCCACGCCAAGTTTCACTCTTTCAGATCTGACAAATTTTGGTCCTCCAGTCCCTTTAATATTCCAAGTCTAAACAGTTTATGTGAATTAAAAGTGACCGAATTTTGTGGTCTTAATTATTGTTGTTATCACATTATCTTTAATTATTTTTAGTTAGGCATAATGGTTTTAAAATATTATATTTTGAATCCACACAATTTGATTGATTTTAAATTCTAAATAATTCTATAATGGGTATCTATTTAACATGATTGATCTTACATGTATGTCAATAGTTAAACTACCTCCATTTCAGGATTGATAAAATGTTAAAACATGTTCAATTTGAGTTATAAAATTCTAACATACTTAATTCTTTAATTTCTAATATTAAATCTTTACAATATACTTTTTATTTAATTTATAATGGTTGGGAAGTTCGTAATAATGAAGCTATATTATTATAATTTTTAATTTATATAAATGTATTATAGCTTTTTAAAAATGTACATCATTGTATAATGATTTTTATATTGATAAAAATAACATCATATTATGGGTTTTTTTAAAAAAAAAAGTTTTTCTTCTATTTCTTTAGATAATAATTTTGTTAATACCTCGATTGTTGAAATTATTAAAATATTTATATAATGGAACAATGGACATTCTTTTGGATGTTCTTTGAGAGATCAATGACCAAAGAAGTGACTCCCCAATATAGATTGAGCACCATTCTAGTTCCAGTTTGTTCCCTGCAAAATATAGGACATGAGATGTTCAAAAATCTTGGTTAAAATCTGCATGTAAAAACATTAGTTCCACCTACAGGAAAGGGATTCTCATTTGGAAGAGGAGGGCTTAACAAACACATAGCATATAAAATCTTGGTTACTTGGACTTCTTGGAAAGATGCTGCTTCAGATGTTCAACAACATCAGCATCTTTAACAAATGGCAATGCAATAAAACGGTTCCTTCTGAAATCTCAATTTCAATGTCAGACCAGTCATGTGGATGGTATGCATATCAGCAATGAGTTCCACTGTCTAAGCTCAATCAACACACATGAATGCCTCTGCAAGTTCATAAGAACATCAACGCATTCTAGCTTTGTTGACAGCGTTGGTAACTCATTGTTCTTTGACAAAAGGCATCCATCCCTCCAAAAGCTCAGCTTGGCAGGGGGGAAAAGGATGCCAGGGTCTGTGCAATTGTAACGCAGGTCATTATCAAGTGTTTCAACAACTACAAATGTTGCCATGCCCCCGTCGAATACCTGAATGGAGAGACAGTGCAATGTTCATCAACCAAGAGAAACCTGTTGCCTTCCATTTTCATCTATCAATGAGCCTTCAGAGAGGCCTTCATAGGTGGCTTGAATTGTGAAGGGCATTGAACCCTCAAACTTTTCAGCAGTGAAGTACCAAATGGAGGCCTCCTAAAAGGCCATAAAAGATATGCTGTGAGAAGGGAAAATTTATCCAGAGAACATAAAACAAACCTCTGATTTGACAGAAGAAGAAGCGCCATCAACCACATGTATCTCGCTTCCTTCAGTGTCAATCATCAACGACACACAATACCCATTTTCATTCAATTTCTTGATCCTCCGGATCACACCCCGATGCCATTCTCGCGTATTGTGACAGATATTAAGCCTAGCGACATTCATTCCTGCCATGGCCTATTTCTCTAGATCATAAGAAGAGCTGCACGCTGGCCCAATAGTGCACACAAGCTTTGTTTTCCTCAATCCCCGAATGCCAGTATCTCTCAATTCCATCTCTGAAACCACATCAAACTACACAATCCCCTCTAACCCTTTCCCATCATTCTCCACTCCCAATTGCGTCACTGGATTATTCACAACCCGTGAACTAAAACAACCGGATCTTCTACCATTAGAACACGGTAACAGCTGACATATCGGAACCCCATACACCATCTTGTTGAAATCGGCATCCCCTTTCCTCATAATCAACTCCACCCCGAAACGTCCCACGGCCGCCGTCATTCTCACGCGATCAAAACTTTTAACAATTCAAAGATAACAGCGTTGGTGTATCCGGGACCAGAAAGCTACAGCTTTAGAGATCTCAGTGCCAACATTTTCGGGGCTCCATGTTAAAAGATTCCCAGTTCGCTGTGCACGCCAGACACAGCAGGGAATATTCGTCGCCACGTATCGTCCACCGCCGGAAGCCACTCGCCTAAAAATCGAAGATGACGACCGTTTGCTTATAAATAATAATATTTATAACAATAATATTAAAAATAAACAACTATATTATACATAATAATATTTTAATAATACCAACATAATACATATTTATTAAAATTATAAATAATTCAAATACATTATAAATTATAATTATAATAAAATATCTCTTTTTAAAAAATAAATAATAAGCTCCAAAATATCGCCAATTAATATAATTTCTTTTTTTCTAATTATTTGTCCTAAAAAGAACTACGTCTTTACAAACGGCGTCGTTTTCAAAGATCTGGAGCACAATCTGGGAATAAGTGCGAAGAATATGGATACGTTTTCTCATTCCGACATCTCCGTTTAGGGGGTGGATTCCCGTAGATGGACTCAGACGCACGACACCCCCGAGTCAAGAATCCGGACACGCGTGTCCCCGTCCTGACGTACATCTAAACTACCAAGATAAATGAAAGCTTCACAAGCTACCTCCAAATTGATTAATTCTAAAAAAAAAGGATCAAAAATGGAATTGCATGTTTTTCTTGAGTGTGTTGGTGGGGCCCAGCATTAGGTATTGCAAGGGGTGAAAATGACGTTTTGGGATAAGGAGGAGGCACTTTCACAAATCCTCCTGCAACTCCTGTCTGAATAGGAGACGAGGCCACGTGGGACCACCGCAAAAATGTCCAGTCAGCATCCACCCACAAGTTTTTAATCCAAGACAGAATTAAAATCTATATAAATTTAAATTATTTTCAAAATAATTTTATTATCGATAAGAATGATTTCTTTAAACAAATTAAAGATTTATAAATATTTATTACTTTTAAAAATTATAAAAATACAAGTTTTTATTTTTTAAAAAATACTTTTCAAAAAATTATAATAAATGGAATCTTATTGTCTCAATTGTCAAAAAAGAAGAGTTATTGTGAATCTTAATGGAAAATTGATGAGATTAAGGTACTTTTTAATAATGAATATTGAAAAATATTTTAGAAAAGTGTTTTTAATAAAATAAATATTGATATATTTTTCTTTAAGAATAAAAAATATCATCAAATTCATGTTATTTTTAAAATAGAAATTGTTCTTATTTAATAACAAAATTATTTTGTATATGAATAAAAATATAAAAATTGATATGTAAGTGGAAAGTTGGATAATCATTGGTTTGAAGGCATCTGTCCACCTTTTATTTTTGTAATTATTTATTTATTAAGGGTGATTAGATATTATATTAATTTAATGGAAATTAAATATGGTGAGCTTTTTGAAGTTTATTTGAGTGGAATTTGGGATATGTGCGGTGTGAAGGTGAGAGAACGCTCCGTGAAGATTCCGAGCTGCCTCCGTCAGTATATATAAATACGAGATATCGTGGGTGTTTGGAAATCTTCAACTCGTTCCGTGCATATGTTTCTGTTGTGTGTTGTTGGGATTAGTGGCAGAAAGGTAGGAATGAATGGGTAGGGTGTTTGGGGTGGAGTGGGATTCGTGTTGATTGGTGGGGGGAGGGGGAAGGGGAGCATCAATCCGTAATTGGGTTCGTTTTTTCCTGTTTTGGATTCGGAGTGGGTATGAAACTGAAGGGGCAGCGTTCAATTGTTGATGATGAGACCGAAGAGGAGGTGGAGGGATCGGAACTTTCTGCCGCGTCGCCGAGGATTGTAGTTGGGTATGCTCTAACTTCGAAGAAGAGGAAGAGCTTTTTGCAGCCCAAGTTTATTTGCTTGGCCCGGTACTGATTGGACATTTTCGCCGGTTTTTTTTAATGCCCATTTACGTGTTTCTATTTGCTTGCTTATGTGGTTGATTTCTATATTTCCATTGTTTCATTGTGTGGATTTGCTGATACATGGAAAATAAGTCATCGATAGGTGAAAGTTTTGATTCTTGTAATTCTGTTGTTATTCGGCTTATGAAGCAAGGTGAATTGGAGGGGAGTTCTGGTTTTGGATTGATTGAAGCCAATATAAAGGATTTGCCTTGATGAAATTAAGCTTAATGTGCAGACAGAGGTTGCTGGGCCTCACTGACCTTTTTTGTTTTTATTCGTTTTGACTTTTCAAGCATGTTTATGGTTCAGAGATGGAATATTGGAAATTAATAGGTAATGCGTCTTTTGGGGGAATATTCCAAAGTTTGTGCCTTTACCTTACACTAAAATCGTGCCTTTGCTTTGGTATGCCGACTTTCGAGCCATAAAATAACCTGGAACTCAGAAACCATAGTGTAGGAAAATTGTTGGGCATAATACGATTGAGCATATTTTAAAGTGGAAGCAACACCGTTATCTGTTCCTGACATAAGGTTTGAGTTGATCTCATAATGTATCTGGTTGAAAACGAGAATAATGGGTTTGCAATGAAGCGTATTGCCCATTTTTTTCCTTTCCTGTGTTTGAGGCAAAGTTCTTTGATGAGTGTTTTTAAGTTGAAATGTGTTGCTCCGGCCTTTAAAAGTGTCTACTTTTGATGCAGTGTTAAGGGTATTGACTTTGTTGCCATTGATCTAAAGAGACCATTATCAGAGCAAGGCCCATTTAACGTCATTTTACACAAGGTTTGAATGCTTCTAAATAAGGTTCTTGGAACTTCCCTTATCCTCACCACTCACTCTAGCTTGGATAGATTATCATCTCCCTTTGGTCCCTTGTGTTTGCATTTTTTTTATTTAGCATCATCTTTTTGTGCAGTTAACATCAAAAGATTGGCCACAAGTTATTGAGGTTTGTGCTTCGAACTGTAACTGTTTTTTTCTGAAGGGCTGAATTGTTTATATTTTTTCTTGGGAAACCTTCGAGAGTCACTTTTTTCCCATATGAATGAGCTGACAGCGTGTGCCATCTCAGTTGAAGAAAATGTTTTTTCTAGGATGATATGCTACGTTCTTCCCCTGTCTCATTGTATTTCTACAATTCTTAAGGAATATCAGAAGATACACCCCGAAGTGATCGTAGTTGACTCTCCTGATGCCATCCAATATGTTAGCAATCGTCAAACAATGCTTGAGGTGGTTGGAGATCTGAAATTTCCAGATTGTTACGGTACCTTGCGAACTATCATCCATTCTTTTTGTGTATTCGCTGAATGAAAACTGCCTGCTCTATGATTCAACATTTCTCTCATAATGCACACACAGGATATAACCCAATCTCTTGAATGATTTGAAGGAATAAACTCCATGCTTATGTATTCGTGCCTCCATCTTTTATCCCTGAAAAAAGATTTCCCAAAACTTTTTCTATTGTTTCTGTTTTACTGGAAAACTCCGCATTCTTTTTGCAAGCTCTTTGTTTCTTGACATGCCATGCCTCGGTAATGACTCTTCTAGGAAAAGTATGTGTTCCCAAGCAGCTGGTGCTTTCGGAAGGTTCAAGCTCAGTAGCAACTGAAGTTATTAAAGCTGGGTTGGGAGTCCCTCTAGGTGACCGAATCTTCTATTTCTCAGTATTCTACTCCTATGAGCTACTGTATATATGTAAATATATTTTCTGTCAGATGTTGGTGCTTAGATTAGCGAGGAATCATTTGTCTATCAAGGGTCACAAACAATTATTTCATTTGTTTCATGATATCTTCTTTATGTGAAGGAAGTAATCTGTTGGATGATACTTTTGGTTTGAATTTGGTTTAGTTTCATGGACTTTGTAGTTTCTTTTCACAGTTGTTAAACCTCTGGTTGTTGATGGAAGTGCAAAGTCACATGAACTCTTTCTTGCATACGATCATTTTTCCCTATTGGAACTTCCAGTTCCTGTGGTTCTGCAGGAGTTCGTAAATCATGGTATGCGTTATGATTATTTGCCATTTTTAAGTTTTTCTTCGTTCCCAAGTGTGTTGTCTGGGCAGGTGGTGTTCTCTTCAAGGTTTTCATTGTTGGTGAGTCCATTAATGTTGTCAAACGTTTCTCCCTGCCTGACATAACCAAGTCCGATTTATCAAAAGTTTCTGGTGTGTTCCGATTTCCTCGGGTTTCTTGTGCTTCTGCATCTGCTGATGGTGCTGACCTTGATCCTTCTGTCTCTGGTAAGCTAGATTGAGTTCTTTTTTATACAGATTATTGATTCTTAGCCTACTAATCCACCACATACACGAATATTGGTTCTTTGAAGTCTGACCCCTCCCCCCCATCTCTAACTCCAATGGTTTTATGCAGAGCTACCTCCCCAACCTTTGCTTGAGATGCTTGCTAGAGAAGTGCATCGCCGAATGGTAAAAAGTTTATCTTCTACTGAAACCAGCTTTCATAAAGTTCCATTTCTCGTTGCTGAAGTTAACCAACCATACTGTTGTGATGCTAGGGGCTCCGGCTGTTCAACATAGACATAATTCGTGAGTATGGAACAAAAGATGTATATTATGTCATTGATATCAACTATTTCCCTGGTTAGTCTCGTACTTCTTGACTCTTGAAATCCCATAAACCTTCATATAACATCAACTGCTTGCTTGCAGGATTTGCAAAGATGCCTGAATACGAGAACATTTTCACTGATTTCATTCTCAAACTAGTGGAAAGAAAATAATCATACTAAACTTTACATGGATTTGCAAGCAGCCTCATCGTGTTCGTAGCATCTGTTTTCTTTTTTTCTGATCTCATTTTTTTTCTAGAAAATTTCTAGGTGCAGGGGAGGAATGTGTTATTTGTTTTCAAGGCTTCATAATCATGGTCCACTTTGTTTTAGCTGTAGTCTGTGAAATTGGCTTCATTGGCCATCCCAGTTTCCCCTTTCTTTTTCTTAGCAAACGATAACCGGTCCTATATTTTGGTAATGAAATCATCAGCTAAACGTTCAAACTTCTCCTGAAGTTTGAATTACAATGCAACAACACTCAAACACAGCTACAGTTGTCCTACAATACCATTCTACTGTGTTAACTGCGTTCTGATTCTGCTAGAGCGACGTACTGGGGTTAGGATTTTTTCCTCTCCATTGACCTGAAAGTAATGAGGTAGGGTGGATTGCGTCATCCATGAACAGATGATATGTTTATGCTGAAAATATGAAGAATTCATAAGCAAGATGTGCTTACACTCTTTATAGGGATCCTCTCAAAAGTAGTGAAGCTGCCGTAGGAGTGTGAGTCAGATGAAAATCCTGATGATGAATCCCTTCTCATGTGTTCATTTGCTCTTCTCTCCCAGCTTCCAGCTTCATTTCCTGTGTCATTCTTGAAACCAGAGGATGAGTTTTCAAAGCTGCTACTCGTTTCAGAGGGGCCTGTTCTCTCATGAAAATGTTCAGAACTGGGGCCTCTCTTGCGTTGATGGATAAAAAATGAGATTCCCATTAGAGATGCTGCTGCGAAGATGATGAGAGTGACTTCCATGGCACGGTAGTTGTGTTGCAGAGGAGACAACAACTCAGGGTCCGGCGAAGTCGTAATATCTCCCGAAACCCCAGTGACACGATAGCCCTCAAGAGTTTGAGAGGACTGACCATCTTCACTTGCAGCTTCATTAGTGTTTTCATGAACCAAATGATACAAAGAAATTTCCTTGTTCTGCACCTCATCAGAGGATTCTTCAGTTTTCTTTTCGACAGTTTCACTTTCATCTTCATGTTTACTTTCTTGGTAATGTTTAGGCTCCTCCCACTCAGGAATTGAGGGCAGTAGATTTGGAGTAACTACTTCAGTTTCTAGCATAATCTGCAGTTCATCACCGTTCAAGGCTTCCTCAACATATTCCTTCTCAAGGTTCTGTGCCAGTCCTACTATTTCCAGTTCATCCTCAACATCGGGTATAGCTTCTACTAAAGATTCAAGCATGAATTCATGTAGATCAAAATTCTCTTCCAAATCAGTTTCTTCGTGCCATTTTGCCTCATCAAGTGCTTCAGTATTGGCCTCTACTTTGAAGTCGATATTGTTCAAGTTTTCTTGATTCCAAGTGACCTTTTGCAAGTCTGAAATGTTCATATATTGAATCTGGACTCGTTTTCCACCCTTTCCAAGCTCATCAACCAGCTGAAAAACGTATGATACTAAACTAAGAGAAAGTTGATTTGCATGCTTGCCTAAACGACGGAACTCCTTTTCAGCAGCGACCAAGGATTCCTGACAGAGAGCTCTAACATTGGACAAGGTGAAGTCTTCAGGGACAACTTTCTCCAATGAAGGAGAATGAATGAAGCAAATTGTGGTGCATGCTAGAAACAAGGTAAGGAACATGCTAAAGCACATTAATCTTGAGAACCCCCAATACTTCTTCTTAGTTTTCTTATCAGACCTTGCATCAGGTTCTGCATTTTTTGGAGTTTCTCTGAGGGCCAACGGCTCAAAAGCTTGAGAATCATGAGCTTCGGGTTCATCCTCTTCTTCCCATAAATCTCTTTCCTTTATTTCGGAAGCAGTAGCCTCCTCTCCAGATGCAGATTCAGCATTAGTGCAACAGTTTTCTGAAACAGGGGGTAAAACTCTAGCTCTTCCGTTCCTATTACCATGTCATATGAAGTTATGACTGGAAACTCATCCTTGTCGTCGGCATGAGATTCACCTGATCCTGAAGCCTCTGAAAAGCTCTCGGACATCATATCTGCCATAAGGCTACCTTCAAACTCAGGATGAAGTCCCTTTTCTCTGTTCAGAAGAATGTCAGTTCTGGGTTTAGGCCTGTAGTAGAGAAACTGTGGCCGTGGAGACAAGTAATTCGTTTTTGGATCATATGGCTGCAATGATGGATCAGCATCTAGAGGAGCTATACTAGAAGCAGCAACTGAACAGCAGTAACTGGGACTGAAACTCAATTCCGGTTTCGAAGTGTTGTGATCAGCGGTTTCTGAGTCAGAATCTGAAGAGCGATCTGTAGACAACACCTTTTTTGGAGGCTTCTTCTTTTCCCCTGTAAGGGAATCTAGAGAGCATTCACTATGGGAGTTACGAAGGCCTCCTGATCCAGATTTCTGATCCAAATACTGAGATTTCGAAGAGAAAAACGCAACTTTTCCATCAGACAACGTCGAGGAGGCCCGAATCGGATCATTCCTCTCAGCAAACACTTTCTTCCGAGGTGATGAAGTGAACTTAGACGCCGCCGAAATGGTGGGCGACATGAAATTTTTACAGTTTTTCGAAGGAGAGTCCATTTTCCAGACTCTCGTACAGTTATTCCTCTCACCATTCTCCTTTTCATCATAATTCCTAGCGCAAGACGCAGCAGAAATGGCAGAACCACTATCTACCGAACGCCTTTCAGCAACTGCCAAATAAAACCCATCAATAAACTTACACCAAAATCAAGAAAAGAATTCCAGAATCATGGAAAACCACAGCGTACCAAAAGCCCGATTCTCTGCGACGAAGCTTCTCCACCTCGAAGATTTGCTTTCCGGTGACGCGGGAGGAGATGAAAACAGCGCTCTCGTAGAATGGGATGCCATTGAGAAGTAGAAGCCTGTGAACTCGAGTGGTGAGTATTAGGGCAACGGCTAATCACAGTAACAGACAGGCTTTTTATTCGAACTCAAAATATGACCGTTGGAATGGCGCCTCTAGTTCCGTACCTAAACGTTAGAATCGCGATAGCCGCGCCTCACGCTTTCATTTTCTAATTCAAAATCGCCCGTTGCAAAAGTAGAAGTGACGATTTAAAAGTGAATCCGTACGAGTTAATCCCTTCAATCCGAATTTTACAATTTATTAAGGGCCTGTTTTTGTTGCAATAATGTTTGAAGTGATTTTGTGTAACTTTTTAAAATTCTAACTTTTAATGTTATGTAATAAAATTAAAAATTTGAATTCTATGAATAATTTTATAAATTATTAAATTTTTTTAAATCTATATTTTGATGATTAAATAAGAAATTAATTAGAAAATTATGCTATTTAATTTTTATTTATTCTAAAAATATATTTATATCATAATATTAAATTATAAAATATTTGTATATTTTGACATTGCTATATACCTTTATTTTATTAAAATTGTATGATATCTCATAAAATAATTTTACAATCTCAAACTAATTCTATTTATATAATTTTAAAATTAATCATATTTTAATAAACCATGAGCAACCTAAGGGTGAATTCACTATAGACTTATCGTAATATTACTATAGTTTCATTTACATTTAATCTAATTATAGATGCAAGAGTAAAGATTTAATGTGAATTTATCATATTGTTTTGTTTGCATGGCTTATAACTACTTAAAGACTATTAAACAAATACTTTGGCTAATATTAAAAACATGGTAATGTTATATTCAATTACAGTATAGATGCAACATCTCCTATTCCTTAGATATAGGGACAGATAGTCGTTGGATTTGCAGGTTAGTATTAGGTAATGCTTGGTCAATAACTTACATAAGTTTAAAATAAAATTATAAATTATAAAATATTTAGTTCATAGATTTAATTAAATTCAGAATTACATAAGTTTGTTTATAATTCTATATACATGAGTTTATTTAAAATTACACTCTTTTATTTTATATATAATTACGTAATTTAAATTCTAATCTCAATAACTAAATGTTACTTAAAAACATTTATTTAAATCTGAATAAATTAAATTCATTTTATTTAATTGATATCAACAAAACATTTACATAAATGTTAAACAAACCACTCTTGTTTGGACATGGGACTTGTATGTGGTGGTAGTTTTGTAAGTTTCCCTTCATTGTTTCCAAATCCACATCATCTTCTCTACATGCAGGTTATTCTAACAATGTCTAAAGCCATTTCATGTCTGAGTAGATTTGCAAGAATTAACTCATAAGAAATCAACATGAGGCACACTGGTGTCACCAAGTTGAAACTCACATTGCTGGTCCAACTGACCTAATCACACACAAGAAGGTGAACAAAAGGAGATTTGGGCAAAAGGAGGTGAAGATGAGAATTAGCAAGGGCAACTAGCACAAGTCCGAACAATAATAGCTCTAATGACACTCAACTGCAACCTGCAAATCTAATGGCTCTCTGTGCTGACATGGATGGATATGAGGCATTGCCCCTATAAATAGCAGCAATCTAAATGAAATAAACAATTGTTGGCTGATAAACCAGAAAGCATTGAATATAGTTTGGAGTGGACATTATGTTTTTGAAAGTTAGTTGGTTGTATGTAATTAGTTTATTTATTGATAAGAAAGTGTAACTGCTTTATAGTATTACATAAGGTTTTGAAAATTGAACATTAAGAAAAGAAAAGATTAAACCTCAAGCACGTAAATTAATGTCTTAAATAATATCTTGATTTCATAGGATTCAAGAGATTTTTCGAAAACTTCTATCAATCTTAGAAATCAATCAAATATATATGTCTCACCCTAATGGGTTTGAGACAAAATAAAGGCTTAGTTCGCACATACATGCCAAATTCTTTTCGGGTCAGGTTGCACCCCCCACCCTCTGTGTATAGTATTTTTGGATTTCAAGACTCTCCGAAAATCAAGATTAATAAGTTAATATTCTATATAAATTATTTGAATTCCTCTTTAACTATATTAGTAATATGGGATACCAAACTCTTCTTCAATATAATCATTTCCAACATAAAAGATGGGAAAATTTTATAACACACTTTTTCAGTTTTGCCATCGAATTTTTTTTATTTCACTAAAACTATTAAATATATATGAACCGTTTCATTATTAATTATAATAAAAAAATCGGTTTATTCGATTTGTCAAAACCGGCGGTTTGATCGATTTAATCAATATAGAACTCAATTTATTATTTAAAAATAAATAATACTTTTCGTTTTTTTTTACCACTCATTTAATTGCTTTTGCACAATATTTTTTTTTCATTTAACTATGAAGAAGTGTTGCACTGAGAATGCCGAGGAATCAAAATGCAAGAGACAAGGGACTTCAATGAAGGAAATGGGTATGTTATTAGCCACTGAAAGCGAGGCTTTTATGTTCAAACTTCATGTTGATGGTAAAGTAGATCTTCAATCGAATTTTTATGTTAATGGAAGTCAACATTTGGTGGGATTGTCTGATGTTTTTGAGTTTACATATACTATGCTTGCTAGGTTGGTTTCAGATTTGGGGATTTCTGGAAAAATTAGAGTTTTCATGAAATGAGTAGACGTGAGTGAAATTTTGTATAATTTGTTGGTTGATGATGATTACAAATATGTACAACAACGCCTACTTGAATTGGAACCAGTTGAAATTTTTATTAATATAGTAGATGAATGTGAAGTCGTGGATGAAGTTGGTAAATTTGTGAATGAGAGATTACTAAATGATTTCTCAAATGATATCTCCAACTTGATAGAAAATGCAGAAGTTGATGTTGTTTTTCAGCAAATGTGGACAGATTTAGATGCAAATATTATTGCAAATGAAAATATATATGATGAGGTAAATGCTGATGTTGACTCAGAGTATAGTGATATAGAATTTTGGACTGACGAGATGTATGAGTTTCAGAAGAATAAAGAGCTGTTTTCTAACTACGGTAATCACAATATTGAGTTTGATGGACATGATGGGACCATTGCTGCAAAACTTGCACATGATAACTTGAACATGGAGGTAGATATGAATGTAGCTGAATCTAGAGATGATTTTGTGATTAGTAATGGATCAAGTGATGATGAAATTAGTAAGAATACACTTTATAATCCCAAGAGTGATGCTGATGATCCAAACTTAGTAAAGGGATTGGTATTTAGTAATCGTGAAGAAGCAAAATATGCAATTCAGACACATGGAATTTTACGTGGAAAAGACTTAGTATTTAGAACTGATAAATCAAGAGTTATAGCTAAATGTAGAATATTAGGATGTGGATGACACATTCACATGTCCAAGAAAAAGAATGACAAAGGTTGGACAGTTAAAAGTTACAATTATGATCATCATGGATGTTCAAGAACTAAAGAAAATTTGGGATTAAGAAGTACTTATCTTGTGAAAAAATTCATTCATAAAATTATAGAAAATCAAAAAATTGGATTAAAAGAATTTAGGGCACACATGATCAAGGTACTTCGAACAGATATTTCCAAGTCTAAGGCTTTTAGGACACGTAAGAAGTCAATGGAAATATTGCATAAATTTGAAGCAGAGCAGTGGAACTTAATTTGAAGTTACTGTGCAGAGTTACGAAGAACAAATCCAGGTTCAACCATGCATCTAAAAGTCTCTGATGATAAAAAAACCAGATGATCAAAAATTCGTTAGTTTGTATATTTGTTTGGTAGCTTTGAGAGATTATTTCAAGGTAGGGTATAGGAATGTAGTTGGAGTCGATGGATGTTTTTTGAAAGGAGGTTTTAATGATCAATTACTCACAGCTGTAGGGATAAATGCTAATAATGGAATATTTCCCATTGCATATTCAATTGTTGAAATTAAAAATGCATACACATAGAAAGAATTTCTAAGACTTTTGAAGGAGGATTTGGAAATTGTTGATAAGAAGAAATGGACATTTATTTCTGATAAGTAGAAGGGTTTGCTAGAAGCATTTGATGATCTACTGCTTGATGTGGAAAATAGATTTTGTGTGCGTCATTTGCATAGTAACATGAAATTAGCTGGACATGGTGGTATCAAATTGAAAAATTTGTTATGGGCAGCAGCTAAAGCCACGAAAAGAGACGTTTTTCAAGCTCATATGGAAGAAATTAAAGCTACGGATTTAGAGGCATATAAGTGGTTGTTAAAGAGACATCCGCAACAATGAAGTAGAGCATTTTTCATAACAAGGAATAAATGTGATGCTCTACTTAATAATGCTTGTGAATGTTTCAACAGTGCAATCCTTGAAATTAGAAAAAAAGCCATTATTGGTTTATTAGAAGGAATTACAAATTATTTAATGGTAAGAGTTGATGCAAATTTGAATGCTTCTAAAAAATGGACGGATGTAATTTGTCCAAGGATAAGGAAAATGTTTGATAACATTATAGAGGAAGCAAGAGACATGATTGTCATGAAATCAGATAGAAATAATTACCAAGTAATGGGACCATATGAGCAACACACAGTTGATATGGAAGCCAAAATTTGTAGCTGTAGAAAATGGGAACTTAGGGGAATCCCATGTAAGCATGCTGTTGTTGTAATGTGGGCAAGGAAAGAAAAACCTAAAAACTATATTCATGAGTGTTATACTGTTGAAACTTATATCCGTTGCTATACACTTGCTGTGATCGGAATAACAAGTTCAGTTTTCTGGCCAAAAGTTGATATTCCTTCCCCAATCCCACCCAAATATGAGAGGAAGGTAGGTTGTCCCAAAAAATTGTGAAAAAGGCAACTAAATGAGTCATCGCATGCACATAAGAATACCAATAGACTTGTTGGTATGATTAGGATGAATAATCAGTGTAGCATATGCAAACAATGTGGTCATAATGCAAGACTTGCAAATATACAGGTACAAAGCTAGCTGAAAGTGTTCAAAAAAGAGCTAATCAGATGTTTATTAAATTCTATTGTTTTATAATATTTTTTTTATCAATTTTACTCAATCATATTTGTAATAAACCTTTTTGTGTGATTAGATCTCAGGTTACAAAACAAAGTCTCAATTAATAGTTGCTGATTCAAGTCACATCGCAAGGGAAATTATCCCAAGTGCTTTTACACAAGAAATTCAGGTGATGGTAAATTTCGAATTTAACTAAATTTTCATTAAAATCTGAATATGTTTGTCATATTATGATTTTTTAGGCCAACAATTGTGTGAATAACTCTTGACAACAACCTCTTATCATTACTAAAAGTGGGTCTGAAGTTATTCCAAGTGCAACAGTGAAAACAAATCAAATCTATATTGTTTATACGTGTATTTACATATATTTTATTATATATATTGATAATTAGGTAAAACGACCATGCAAAATGCTGAGTACACGGGGAAGAGGTGGAGGCATGGTTCAAAATGAAGGAAATAGAAGTCATCATGAAAAGGTATAGATTGGTGTTTATACAATGAAGAATTTAAAGGTAAAATATCAAAGTGAGATTTATATTTGATTGCTGTTAAATTTTCTTGAAAGATTTAAAGTGTAATAGTAATTGAAAGAATATATCAGAGTTTAATGTACACTTGTGATCTACATTAAGTTTTTTTTCTCTCCATTTTTTATACTTTCAAAGATTCTGTAGAACTGAAACATTTGATTTTAAAATAAAGATGAAAATATTCTATCATCACCATAATTATATTTGAGTTGTCTTTAGTAAATAATGTTGAATGAATGAGTATTATTGATTATAGTACTTTTTTGTTGCATTTTTTACAGACCAAGCTACAACCGGTACATAATAAAAAGAAGTGAACCTCTTCAACCACAACAATATTTCAGGTTTGTAACAATTATTGATGTTAATGCTAATTCAAGTTTTTCCATAACCAATTATTTTTTTTGTAGATATCACAAACTATGGCACCTGTTAATGCATCTATCATTATCAAAAGAGGTCAAAATTTCATCACCCTTTCAAACTTGAAAAATTCAATGAATGTTTTTCATGCCAAAGATGATAGTAATGAAACATATGATTGTAATATTGCTTATGTTGTTTACTAACTTTTGTAACAATGGTAATTATATTGCCATATGTATGTTTTTTATTTGATTGCTCATACTCTTATTTCAAGGTATTTGAATGATATATTTTGTTGCATTGGGAAAATATTTAATATAATGCTTAATATAAAAAATAATTTTAGACATATCCAATGTTTTATGTTATTTTTTAAAATTTTGAGCTTATAATTCAAGTATCAGGTGGTAAAAATAAAAAGAAAAACATGTTATTATATTTTTAAAAAGTTGAACTTTTCTGATTTTGTAAAAAAATTAATCAATTTTGATATTTTAATGGCATTAGTAAAATGATTAATTGGTTTTAATGAAATAAAATAACTTTGGTGGCACTAATGAAAATCAGACATATGTTTAAGGGCCTTAATGTAAATTTATTACTAAATCGGGTATACTGTATTTAAACTGGTCTTATTGCTGATCTAATGATATAAAAAATCGATTTTTATGTATCAGTTAAAATTGAAACGATTCATATATATTTAATGGTTTTAATGAAACAAAAAAAATTCAATTACAAAATTGAAAACGTGTGTTATGTTTAATGGCTTTAATGAAATTTTCCCCATAAAAGATTATCAATCCTTATAACTATCTTAATAACTTTAGGAAGAAACAAAAAGAATACTTCTAGATTTATTCCTTATTCTTACACCATTTTGCCTTGATTCTTTGTGTTGTTCATCCGCATATTCCACCAATAGTATCAACCAAAAGATTTATAAAATTCCAAGTGTGTGAGCTACACAACTTTTACATGACGCTGAAGCGCAGAGGCATCTTGCAGCTGGAAAGCAGCAAACGTGGCGAAGAGTTGCTGGTCCACGAGTTGACGAACGAAAGAGAGCGGGCTGGCGAACAGCATCGATTCTGCTGAGGATGGCGTAGCAGAAAGGTTAGGAAAGCATCCCCGGAAATCAAAAGCGATCGCGTATACAGAATAGCACTGGCAGCTGTTTCTGGAGGAACCATCACCTTATAAATATCTGAAGAGCATCCATCCGTCATACGTCACCAAAAGGGAAGGGATGATGCTCCATTACTAAACGAGGACAGGTGTGGCCGGCGGTGATCATAATTTTAATTTTATAAGATAAATATATCCTATTTTCAGATAGAGATTTTTTATATCCAATATTAAAGATAAAAAAACATTAGAGATTAATTTTTGTACGATGCATCAAACTATAGAAATTAAACATATTCGATATAAATATTATCATTTATTTGAGATATTTTATATCCAAAATATATTTAACATTCAATTTTGATCATATAATAAAATTATATACATAGGAAAATTTTTTAAAAATTTTTTGTCCTTATACCGCATCAATAATTAATGTTAGATTCATCTTAAACCCCTTTTTTAGGTCAGATATTTTCGCTCCCATTTCTTAGAAGTTGAAATTTTCATTGAAATTCATCTATTTCAAATATAACGATTCATTCTCTTCTTACATGATATTTTCCATTTCAAGTACTCAATTTAAAAGAACTTGTACATGATAAGAGAAGATAAATCTATATAAATGTTAGATGATTATAACTAAATAAAAAATTAACATCCAATTTCAATTATATTGTAATTGAAAAAACACACATGAATGAGGTGTGAGTGGGTGCTTTGGTTGGAGACAACTGGATACATACTTTTAATTTAGTTTTTAATTTTTAAAATACGTGAATTTTCATTCAATATTATGGCTGGTGATTGTGGTTGGGGTTGGCCGGCCAACAGCGCTCATTGCTCCGTTGATGGTCCGTTTGGTGCACCAATCTCCTCCAGCTGGCATTTTATTATATTTATTTATTTATTATACAAGCACAATATCGTAAACCAGCTCATTTCCGGAAGCACCTTCTCACGTCCAGCTGTCCAGCGCATCTGTGGGGCCCCAGCCCCTAACGACCTGTTATATAGCATACACTCCGCGCCGCCGTAAACTCAAGGTCCTCTTTTTTTGTATGTTTGTTATTCTGCGTTTTGCTTTTCACGACGATGGATCCTTGTCCCTTCGTGCGGTTACTCGTCGGGAACTTGGCGCTGACATTGCCGGAGGTGCGGATGCGTCTCTCTTCGTCCGAATACTGCTGTAGGTTCAAACTCCGGGGACTGCCTTCGCAGACCTGCAACGTGAAGCTCGCCGCCGCTGAGGGGGATGATGCGGTGGAGAATAGGGTTAACGTGTGTTTCTCGTTGAGCAAGGTGGAGGTGGAAACGCTTATTGAGAAATCGAGAAAGGCTTGTTCCGATTTGAAGATTGATATCTGTAGCGGAGGGAGTGGCTGGGGTTGTGGCGGTTTCAGGAGGGGAAGCTTATCGGCCGCGTTGTTGTGCGGTTGGATTTGAAGAATGTTGTGGAGAATTGTGGGGTGAACAAGGCGACTGTGGTTCAGAACGGGTGGGTGGGGTTTGGGAGGTCGGGGGCGAAGCTGCACCTCACTGTTAGGGCTGAGGCAGACCCAAGATTTGTGTTTCGATTCGACGGCGAGCCTGAGTGCAGCCCCCAGGTTTTCCAGGTCAATGGTAATGTGAAGCAGCCTGTTTTCAGTTGCAAGTTCGCTTTCAGAAATTCTGGGGAATGGAGCTTGAGATCAAGGTAAATTGAATAATCCAGTGAGAATGTTTCGCAAAATTGAAATCGAATTCTAATTCTCACGAGAAATTGGCATGATTGATGCCAGGTCTTCGGCATCGGAGCCAAGTACTTCCTCGGTGGCTAGCTGTTTCCGTTCGCCGAGTGCCGATGAACAACAGAAGCCTCTGAAAGAGCGAAAAGGGTGGTCCTTGACTATCCACGATCTCTCTGGTTCTCCGGTGGCCGCAGCCTCGATTCTAACGCCGTTTGTGCCTTCCGAAGGCTCCGATTATGTGACGAAATCCAATCCAGGGGCGTGGCTCATTCTCCGGCCAGGCGACGGCACCTGGAAGCCATGGGCGCGGCTCGAGGCGTGGCGTGAACGCCGCGGCATTGGCCGCAGCTGTCTCGGTTACCGGTTTTATCTTATCCCCGATGGAGGAGGCACAGAGACTCTATCCCTGGCGAATTCCACCATCGACGCGAAAACAGGTGGGAAGTTCAGCGTCGACATCACCACCGGACCAAGTTTGCTCCCGAGCCCCACCGGGAGCTTCGATCTCGGATCCTGTTCGGGTTCCGGCTCGAGTTCGGATTTCGGTTCAGCTTCTGGGTCCGGATCGTGGGGGCATCTACTGTACAAAGGATTTGTCATGTCTTCGACCGTCGGCGGCTGCGGCAAGCCCAGTAAGCCGGAGGTTGAAGTGGGTGTGCAACACGTGAGTTGCGCCGAGGACGCGGCCGCCTTCGTGGCCCTTGCGGCGGCGCTTGATCTCAGCGTTGACGCCTGCGGCCCTTTCTCTCGACGTCTACGCAAAGAACTCAGGCAACAGGTTACCGAGTACTAGGAACGAAAACAAGTGTCGGGATCTTGACATATCCGCCACTTTTTTGCGAATGGTTGTTGAGTCATATTATTAGTTTGTGTTAAAATAAATGTATAAAATTAATGAGTGAGATAAAATTTTAGAATGATTAGTTTTCAAAAAAAATCCCCATTGTGATTCTTTCCGTCATGTGATCACTTTTTGAAAAATAAAAGAAATTATATATATAATATAACTAATTTTTACTATTAAAATTAAATAATAGGATGGACGGTTTCTTTTAAAACGTACTAATTTTCACTATTACTTTATATCATAAATATTTATGAGTTTATAGTGGATTGAGGTTAAAAGTAAAAGTAAATTATTCTCGATTTTTCAATTATATTTTTAATAAAATATAATTTTCTTAAATTAATTTATTATTTTTCACTCAAAATGACGTATATGCTTAATATTACACACAAATTTGAAATAAAATAAAATTTGCAAGTGAATATGTTGTATCTTAATCTATGTATTTTTTCTGTTTTTCATTTACACGTCATGAATCCGTGTGTATGTTAGAGGAGGAATAAGGAGCGTTGATTTCATTAAAGAACATGATCCACCCGTCCGATAGAAAAGATGGGATTCTACGGTTCAGATCATTTCTTCATCCCGCCAGTTTTTCCCCGAAACCGCCTCTATATATTTGATCCCCAAAGGAAGTCGTGATATCTCTGTTTCAAAAAGAATCCGAAGACATGGCACGTACGAAGCAAACCGCCCGTAAGTCCACCGGCGGCAAGGCACCGCGAAAACAGTTGGCAACGAAAGCTGCAAGGAAGTCGGCACCGGCAACCGGAGGAGTGAAGAAGCCTCATCGCTTCCGTCCGGGCACAGTCGCACTCCGGGAGATCCGCAAGTATCAGAAGTCTACGGAACTTCTGATCCGCAAATTACCTTTCCAGAGACTCGTTCGTGAAATTGCGCAGGACTTCAAAACGGATCTGAGGTTCCAGAGCTCCGCGGTTGCTGCGCTTCAGGAGGCTGCCGAGGCGTATCTCGTTGGATTGTTCGAGGATACGAACTTGTGTGCGATTCACGCCAAGAGAGTGACGATTATGCCGAAGGATATCCAGTTGGCCCGTAGAATCAGAGGCGAGAGAGCGTAATTCAAGTTGGAATTCTGTGCTTCCGCCGTAGATACCTTAGTTTCCCTCTTATCCCTTTTGTACTTTTCCCTCAGTAATTTAAGCAATGCATGTTCTTCTAGTTTTTTAGCCAAATCTCTCTAAATTATTCGCTAAATTTCCTTGTTTTTTTCTATAAAAAATCATGGAATCGAAATGAGAATTTTCGTTTTCTAACTCTTGCCAAGATGGGCGTCTAATAATGTAGCAATCTGCAACTGAGGTTCTTGTAGGGTTCTGGAGTGAGGCGTGGAAGGTAACTGGGTCTGCCGCTGCGGGAAAAAAATGTCGCTAATCTCTTGCGGCTCGAGTTTCATGGGCGACGCAGATCTGAAGATTGTCTAGTTGAGTTTGGGTAGTTAGATATCCTGGTTCCATTTTCTTGAGAAAGGTTTTATTGCAAGGATTTTGACAATTTCGCAGGCATGCTAGTGTTTCTTTTTTCTAGAAGACTGGTACTAAGCCTGAAATGTGTGGCTCCGGCCACCGCTGAGGGGAAAACAGTTAATGGAGTTTTTTTTTTTTTTTTTTTTTTAACTGTATCATGTGTGAAGCTTTTATTGCTGGAGTGTTCCTTTCCTTTGCGTATTAAGCACAATTGTGCTGATTCTCTTGTTTGTGATGGTTAAAATGTTAAATAATTATGACTCTCATGTCATACTGATGAAATTGACAAGACAAAGGTGTCCCATAATACAAACCTGGCGAATCTTGAAGCTAGTATCTCTTCCCGTAGGTAAGTTGTTACAGTTTGGAGATGTTGTATAAGGAATCTCCCATTCATGGCTTCATGATTATCTGTGTTCATCAGATGGCGAGAAGAAGATCAGCACACATGTTAAAATGCCCGTAGACTTTTGTTTGTTTGTCCTTAACACATTCTCAAAGCAGAAACCTGGAGCGGCCATTGCTTCAATATATTTTGCTGATCTTGGCATTGAGGAAGATGATATATTTGTTTCTGATGGTGCAAAAAGTGACATTTTTCGCCTTCAGGATTGGTTTATTCAACGTTACCCCATTTTTTATTTCTGAATGGTTTATATCTGATTATCACATCATTTTATTTCGGCAGGTTCTTTTTGGATCAGACAGAAAATGGCTGTTCGAGACCCCTCTTACACAGTTAGTTCGCAGTACCTTTACTCGTGATATTTTCCATTCAATTATAAGCTTACTGCCGAAACATTTATACTTTGTGAATGCAAAGTTCATTTGATTCTTCTGTAAGAAAAAAATTCTAAACGTACTTCACTCAGGTTCTTTCGATCATGGTGGATACATTGAATACACTCAGGTTCAACGTGTAAAGTGGTAAGAATACTCCTTGTGTGAGGGTTCACTCCCCTGCACAAAGCTCATGGGGATGTGCTAAATTAGATCCTTGAGAAGCCTCTGTTGTCATCCCCCCTGGAAGTGGGCTCGGGCCAGGTGGAGAAGGGTTCATCAGGGAAAGTGCTTTTGGTCACAAGGAAAGCGTCTTGGAGGCGTGCTCAGGATTCCACCAATTGTACAACTAAACTGTTCTCCCCCGCTTCCCTGCAGGTCTTGCTGATATGAACTGAACAAGATGCTTTCTTGGATTGGAGCTTAGAAGCTACATTTGCAGAGACAAATAGGTGAAAAGTATACGCGTTTATCAGTAAATAGTCATTACTTTGCTATTACAACAAAAGGGTTATCCACTTAACATGATTCCTCTATTTACAGAAGGATGGAAACTAATGCATTACAACAGAACTTTCAAGGAAAAAGGGATCGATCTTCTACACATCCTTCAACCCATCTTTGATCAACAGACCCTCACCCGCCCTCCGCTCGCCGGAAACCATCATCTCCCCTGAAATCCACTTCGCCATGTACAACCGGAATCGAGAAACCACTGAAGTTTTGCTCGCGGGCGAGCCCGCTGACAGCGCCGGCGTCGAGGTGTGGTGGTGGCACAGCATCAGCATAGCTGCCGTCGGTGACATTTCGCCTTCCAGAATCGGATGACAACATGTGACTACTATTTATCGGAAGCATCAACTCCCCTGCAGCTGATCTGAAGAAGAAACCGTGTGCGCTGCGCTGCTGTTTTTCCAGTGCTGTTGGTATTGTGAAAAAAAGTTAAAAACTTTTATTTATCTTCTTCGGAGTTAATTAATGGCAGCTAAAGGCCATCGGAAATTTTGAACAACCAGACTGTTATAAAAACGATGGTGAACAGTACAAATAGACAGTTAGAAAAATGATGGGGTGAGAAAGATTATTTTATATTGAATGTTATTTTCATTTCAATAATTTTTTATTTAAGCTTTTATTTATAATAAAATATAAATTCATGTATTATGTAGTGTTAATTAGTCTTATAATAAATATATAATAATATTGAATGACAAATATTTAATGATGTTAGATATGAATTTAATAATCTTTTTTATTACATACTTAATAATTATTATTTTTTTCAAATAACATTTATTACAAAACACTCGTATTTATTTAAGTGACTTGTACTATAAATTTAACACCATATACGTTAAAAGTACTACCAAATCCTATAATTCTAATATAAAAACAAAAGATACAGTTTTTTTATTGATGAATTAGAAAATTGAACATGTGTAAAACATTGTGTGAAAAAAAAAATGATCATTTTACGTGTAAATTTTTTGATGAACTATATAAGAAAAAAAAATAACAGTGACCACTTTCTAAATGATCCGTTTTTGAAAAAAAACTGAACTGTTGAATTTCCAGCATGCCATGTTGAGCATGCTGATATGACATGAAATACATCTTTTAAGAATATCATCTTGAATATGGCATCTGCATCAGCTTCCACAACACAATGCTGTAATATCTAGTCGCTCAGAATAAAATAACCAGGAAAGAATGAATCCAGATCCCCATCAATACAAAGGCACCAACCATGCTGCAAAGATTACAAACAAAATTTTTAATGATGCATTGCAGGAAAGCTAGGAGCTGCTACAAGGCAATTCTATTGGAAAAGCAATGGATAGCCATCATCCCTACTGACAAGAAGTTGAATACAGAAGCTTCTGAATCCTGTTTTCATGAACCAGAACCTCCCATGGCTGATATCTTCAGGACTGCTGTTTCTTCAAAGTCAGAAAAGCCTCACCCAGATGGATTATACATGCAGCTTGATCATCCGCTCCCATGGTGTCAATGAATCTTTCGCCTAGATTGGAGGTGGTCAGCATCTGGATCACTTTGCGGCAGAATTTGAGCACGTCGGCTCGCCTCGACTGCTTCTCAGGCATATGGATCACCAGGTGACTGATCAGATGGCTCAGATTGGGGAGATGGCTGCACAATGTACTTTGATCAGACTTTGAAGTTGCTACGGACTTCAACACTTCCAGCACCAGATCAAGAGCCTCAACTTGACGAAACTGAGATTTTGCACAGCTGCATTTCTCCAGGAGGAAACCAAGAAGGTGATGGCCAATCCATGGCCGTCTTCTGAAGATTTCCTTGAGAAACTGAACTTTCATTTGAGATTTCTTGCTATCAAAATAGGCTTCCAGAACAGTTTGGAAAATGTCACCGACCCCTTGCAGTTCTGGCCCCTTGAAGTTTCCAGCATCAATGATTTTCAAGATCCAGAATGTTGAACTCTGTGCAAGCGAATTGATCATTCGATATCGTTTCCAGGATGCAGATAGCTTCTTGTTGGAAGGATTTGGAGCTGATTTTTTTCTCTTGAAGGGTTTGGCTGCCAACTTCAAGTACTTCTCAAGAAGAACCACAAGTGCAGAAAGCTGCACAGATCCTCCTTTGGGATAGTCCTTGGATTTGAATATTCTTTTCTGAATAATCCCCCATATTCGTTGACTGAGCTGCTCACTTCCTTCTGTTGTCTGTGGATTTGCAAACGCATGTGCCAGGTTTGAAAATATCTTAACCACCTGCGGTCTCCCTGCAAATGGATCAGCAAAGATAATTATTTGTCGAGCAACACAGAAAGCTAAGCTAAAGAATGACACAAATATAAATGAATTTGCCTGGATTTTCATGCAGATAAATCTCCAGCAAGGAAAGAACACGGAGCTTAAAGAGCACAAGCTGGGAATGAGCAGTTTCTGTCCCCGCTTGGTTCTTCTTTTCCTTGAATATTCTCGCAAGATAAGTGTCCATGCGAAACATTGCATCATCATCCATTGCCTCATCGGAATCAGCATCAGATGCATCGGGAAGTTCTTTAGTAACCTGATCCACAGCACTCACAACCTCTGAATCATCAACCTCGGAATCGTCTATGTGGTCATCACTGTCAGCAGTTTCACCAGTCTCGGACTCATAAGACTCCTCTGCTTCCTCAACACCAAGGAGATCTTCTTCACCATCTTCATCTTCATCTTCATCATTGGTATTTTTATGTCGAGCCGGTTTCAAATCTTTTTTAACGACACATAACATGCGATGCAGCCCATCATCCGTGATATCATCACAATAATATTTAAAAACCTGCATCATACAGACAAACACAACTCATGACTTCTCTAAAATTACTGGAGTGACCAGTTTGATCATTATTTAATAACGTATTATGATAAATATAAAAGGGATATGCTAAGTTATCATTGCAGTTCATTTATTCTTTTTAGAGATGATATAAACATACAAGCAGGGTGAACAAACTTCCAATGTCTTCCACTGACGCATAGAGATAACTTTGAAGGGGGGACTCAGTAGCAGAGAATGATTTGAGTAAAAACAAAAATTATCTTACCAGCTCAATTGCAGAGCGAAGTGGAGATGAAGCCTGTGGCAACAGAGAAAGCATAGTGTCAACAAGCACATCCATCAACTCAGGTTCATCTTCTTCGGCAGACTCTGGGAGATCTGGTGAGCCAATTGCCTTTTTACAACACATTACGAGTTCCATGCCAGCTTCGAAAAATTCCCCAGGTCTATGAAAGATTTGAAGCAGCAATTGGATAAGCAAGTACCTCAGTGCATGGAATTTATTAGCATCTGTGCTAAGGCCACAATTACGCTCCTTCAACAGGAAAAAAAAAAGAGAGTCGATATAACGTTCATCTGAAAGAAAATATTGCTTTAAAGAAAAAATAATAAGAAGAGGGTGGGGAGGGCATGGAAAAAAGTTGCACTTAAGTGACAGAAATTTATATGAAGAATGCATGGTTATAAGTTAATGCTGAGTGCGTAAGAACATGTTTTTGCATCAGGGGATAACAACATGGGCAAAGAAAACAATGCGGATGGTAGAGAGAAGACCATGGAATCTGATAATAACCAGTAGGAGAGCAAAGGACAAGCAATCACTTAAAAGGTAAATCACTCTAAGTGCCATACCTCTCTTGATAGTTGGCTCTCCATGGCCTGGATCATCTTGAAACATTTCTCATCATCATCGCTCAATTGTCTGGATAGAGATACTGATGGAATGTTGCATAGTGTGCTAAGGAAATGCATAAATTCAGAACCAAGATCATTTGAATCGACAAAACTTCCCACAGTTTGATGCACTTCTCCTTTCTCGGCATTTGCAAGCAATAATTGTAGCTGCTCAATGCACATCAGGCCCAGAGAACTAGAAATGGGAGATTTTGGCCACCTAAGCTTTTCTTTTAAATCAAAAGAAGTAACTTCAGACCCAAGTGCTGATGAAAATAGACCTTGAACAGCAAGGAACTTCATGATATCTTTCTGTACACGGAATCTAGCATCCTGATCAACTTTCAAATGCTTTAAGATACTCAGAAAGGATTCAGCGATCCAACTCCTAAGGAATTCAGAACCACCCGATGTCAAAACGGCATCTTTGTCTTCAATAGAACCACTCTCAGAATTCTCATCCACAGTTTGACTCTGATCTGAGGGCTCTTCCGAGGCATTATTTTCACCAAGGAAAATAGCCACCAAAGTCTGAATATAAAGAGTACAACCTGACTCTGTTTTTAAATCCATCAAGAGATCTTTTACAGTTTTTGACCTGGTCAGGCAATCAAATTTACCATTACTGTGTTTCTGAAGAGCTACAATAACCTCAGCTCTCCGAAACTCATCTTGTACCACCCATTCAGAAAGCTCTTTGAGAAAATTTTGAGCAACTTTATAAAGCCATGAATCTTTTGTTGAAAGTATATCGATTATACATTGGACAACCTTGTAAGACAACAGAAACCGAACGCAGCCTGGATGTATCCTCGGAAGAAGGAGCAAGTAAACATCAAATGCCAATTTCTTGCGATCATGTGATGATGCAAGAAGTGAATCTTCAATTATTTGCACTGTAAAACATTTAAAATTTCTTTCTGTATCTTCTTCAACAGAACTAGTTTTCCGATGTCTCTTGTGTCTCTTGATGTCAACTAGGCCTGCTTCTGCATTCAATTCTTGTCCGCAGTCAGGCAATAAGTAGCCAACTAAAAAAGGCCAGATAGGATGCACCCGTGGCTGACAGAATGTAGATTCCTGATATCTCGCAGAAAAAATATGAGATTCAGGCAGCCAAAAAACACAGAATATGATTGCAATAAGTCAATGAAATCACCTTCAAGCAATTAGCAATAGATGATAGATGATCCGCAGCAAAAAAATTGTTTTTAGAATATGGTGAAGGTAGTAATTTTCCGCACTTGTCATCAACACGAATCTTCCCCTGTAATTTAAGAGCTAGTAGCAATGCATCGGGATTCCCTGTTTCTGATGCTTGAGCAAACCAATCCTGAATTCCTGGCGCTTCGATGACATGGTCCATCAAGGCCTCAATAGGTAACTAAAATGAGTTTTAACAAAATTTTAGAGCAATACTAACAAGTAAGATTAGAAAAAATAAGTAAATAAAAGACACGCCATGGCAGCAGAAGAACTCTGACTATCTATCCAAATGACGAAAAAAATAATCAAGACCCTCATAGAAAACAGAATGGAACAACATTCCCAATTTGAGGAGCATTTTATGTTCCTTTAGTTTCTTCCCAATAATTGCGGAGAATGGTGAAGGAAAGAGAACCTTTTCAATCATTTCCAGCAAAACTGCAACAGCAGGCTCTTGTAAGTAGCGTTTCTTGGAAGCAATGGAAATGAGACTACTCGTGAATTCTCTGATTAAAGGAGTCTTTTGGTCATTTTTCCATTCTTCAGTAAGTCTACCTGACCTGGCAATAGCTCCATACGCAAACAAACGCCCCAATAGGCAATCTCTAGCCTCCTACATGGCAAGCATTAATGTCAGGCAATGCCACCTGGTGTTAATGTCGTTTTAATATTGAATACTTCAACATCTTCCAACCTGGCCTTTCATGGAAGAAGAGATTTCCAGCAAACTCACGATGAGTTTCAGCAAAGATTCTACCTTAATGCTTGTAACCTTGCTAATTAAAATGGTGAGCCCCAAGGAAAATCCTTGCCTGGCAAACTTTATCAATAGGAAAAATAAAATTAGCACAAGCAGCACATTCTTTTTCTACCGCACCCAAATTTTTTTGAATATCATGTATGAAGAACAAAAAACAATACCACAAAATTGCATGATATCCATGTGAAATCATATACGTCCAGCGATCAATATATATGTAAAACAGTGCCAGAACATTTTCAGGTATCTGCGCAAATGCTTTTCAATAAAGTCTAACATCATTTTTCTAAAATAAATAATCTCACCTCTCTGGATGATGACACACCACGAATAAGTCTCCTCACAGCATATCTCACAGATGGCGCACAGTTGTTCAAACCATCTTCCTTTTCAGCCTCAAGTTTCGACTTATCCTCAACGACAGTCTTATCTTCCAGGTTCTCATACACATCCTGTACCTTCCGTAACTCTGTGGCCAATGCCTTGGCCGCAGATTCTCTAACACTTGCATCAAAAGCTGCAAGATCCTTGAAAACCCCAATATGAAATTCAGGCAATATTGTTATCCCACCCCTACTCGTACTACCATTCTCAATGTGGCCGTTTTCCACTACACTATCCGGCTTCTCACATTCCGAATTAGCATTCTGCACACTTACTTCGTGTCTTTCTTTATCCAAAAGCTTCCGTCTTTTCTTCCTCTCCATGGAATTTAACGATGGTTTGTTAATCGATGATGTAGGCAGGGTAGAGGGATCATCGTGATCCTCATTCTTTGGCCCTTCAATATTCTTCTTCTTTTCCATTTTTTTCTTCTTGGCTGAACGTTCCTCACTAGAAATCTGATCATCCTGATTGCCACTCTGGTGCCTTTCAAGATGCTTCTTCTTTTTCACTATTTTCTTCTCCTTGTCCGAATGTTCTTCACTAGAAATCTGAGTCCCTGAATCAACCCCAGATGATTCCCGCGTAGGCCCAGCCACTCTCCTTTTGCTACCCATGCCTTCGAAGTCAATAAATTTTCTCTATGAAAACAAACAACAGGAAAGAAAACAAAAGCTATTAACTTTACGCATTCATTCCTCAAAAAGATAGCTAGAAAAGAAATCAGAGAGTGGGTAGCACCCCAGAATGTTACCAACGAAGGCTAAAAACAACAAAAGAAGAAGCTCTATACCCGAGAGAGAAAACAGCAGCGAATATGCACGCAGCGGAAGAAGCGCAGAAGAAGAAAGGGCTTGCTGCTCAGTCGCAGCACACTGTCTTCACGCCTTTCATTTGGGCCCATATTCCTCCAAAATTTGGGCCTATTGGATCAAATTTTTAGGCTCATTTGTTTTATCTTTTGAACAGATTTTTAAATAATAGCTTTTTATTTTTCTTAATAATTTGAAGTATAATTAAAAACTATTAAAGTCATTTCAATTAACTATAAAAAATATTTAATCCAAACTCATGATTAAATTAAATAATAGGTTCAATTTGTTTTTAAAATATTGTTTTTTAAAGGTTTTTAACCCATCATAAATTTAATTATGATAAATAATAAAGATAAGAATAGAGTTTATTGATGTTATTCCAAATCCAAATTACAGTTAGCATAAAAGATTTAGTCTTAAAATTTTAAAATTGTCATAAATTTTTCAACTTATATTTTTTGTAAACGATTTATCCTCGAATTTTTCAAAATTGATTAACCAAATTAATCAATTTTGGTTTTAACACAATTATAAAGGTGTATCATAATAAACATTATTCATAATTTTCATTTTTCTTACTCTGATGATCTTATCCTTATTAAATTTCAAAAATCGTAAGATACGAATATGATATAAACCTACTAAAGTATTTCAGTTTGTCAAACTCTATTTACGAATGTGAAAAACCCACAGAATTTTATTGTTGTAAAATTAGAATCGATTTATGATGTTGTAAACTAGTTCATTTTTTAAAAATTTTGAAAACCATTTTAAATATTAATTTGTACATTTTTGACAATTTAAGATATTTTTTGTAATTTAAAAATTTGAAGATTAAATTTTTATATTGATCTAAATCTAATATGTTTTTAATACAATTTCATCATAAAAATAATGTAATTGGTAAAAATAAAAACATTAATTCGTGAGCATAATATTAGTATATTCTTTTAATTTATTAAATTCATGTCTCATGAACAACACTCGTAAAGGTTGCAGAAAATGAATCCTTTAGGTATGAATCAGCAACTGATTCTCCAGAATCAAAGACGAAGATATCCCTGTTTTTCTGCTCTGTCTCCATGAACACCAGCTCTGTAAGCGAAGGATCTCCATCTGAGAGACAAGCAACTTTTCAACTGTTGCCTGTGCTGCCATTTTGCTACTTGCCCATGAAGAACTGGGAAAACGAAGCACAGAAGCACGACCCCCAGCATGGCTGCACACAGGATCATGACGTAGCGAAAGCCTTCGATCGTCTCTGGATCTCGTTGGCCTGTCCATGGAACTCCCCCCACATTCATCCCAAAAACTGTTTCCAAAAGAATGCAGATTGGTGTTAGCAATGACTATGATGAACTCTGTATATGCAGTTGAGTTCTAGAACTAATCTCATATCTTGCATACTTGCAGCATTGGGTAAGTACAGAAACTGCTTCATAAGATCAGTAGATTGAGGAACTTAAGGGAGCTAAGGGAGAGATCTAACCTCCAGTGATTATTGACAGTGGCAAGAAGACGATGGAGAGAAAGGAGAGGAAATAGAGCTTTCTGTTTATCTGCTCTGACTGCCAGCTATCGAGTCCGGCTTGAAGGGCAGAGACGCGATTTGCTACGAAACCAACACTCTCCTTTAGTCTCCTGATCCGACCAACTAACTCTTCCAAGGCATTCACATCTTCTTGAGGGAACCAATCTTTCATGGAGCATTTCTCCTTGACTCGTGGGAACACTTGCTCAGCGTGAGCAATCACCTGGGGTTAGCCATATACAGAGTTCCTCGTTATGCAATTCATGCCTTTCGTTTAGCCATTACAAAGGTTATAAGCACATGAGGTACCTGCAACAAGCGCTGCAAGTCGAGATGCATTTTAGGGAATGTTCTTTCATCTAAAAGCTGCTTCTTCAAGCCAAATCCACCTGAAATATGCGTCTACACCATAAACATAGTGATTCAAATACAAGAAAGAGGACATAGTGATGGTGGTGCTTCTAATGCGTTCTTAAACTGATTCTTTGACAGAATTAGGTGCTCAACAAAAATATGATGGATGGTTCATCCATCACAGGCTAAGCTGCCCATAACCAACTGAGAGATATTAAACTTATGGGTTTTGAAATGACACAGAGGAGTGCAAAAGCATGTTCCAATGCGAAAAAAAAAAAGCATACCTCTGTCGAGGTCGATTTCAATGGTGTCCAGTTCCATTTCCATAACAGTGACAACAACCTGAAGATGATCCACGTGTGTGTCAACTATATGAACAACAAGATTGGAAACTGTTCTAGGGACAGGATTATCAGCTTCTTCAGAATGGTTCATTGCTAAAAGAGATTCAAGTAGGCTTTCCTTGATCAGAATCCCTTTCCTGCCAGTGTTTCTAGAGCTCTCCACAGCAGGAATCTCCGACAATAAAGACTCATTAGCAGGCCTAAATCCCAATCTTGGGATGCGTCCTAGGGAAACCGTTATCACTGAGTTTTCAGTAACTCTTGCTGCAATTCTGAAAGTAAATTTGCTAGAAGCAGGGCGCGGTGAGTTCACTCTGAATACAAGAGCACCATCAATGTGCCCGCAGAATGGTCCATTGCTAACAAGAGATAATATGTCTTGGAGCTTTAACGGAGGGCATAAGATGCTTATGAGATACTCAGCCACCTGAGTAAGATTCTTATAGTCTTTTGGAAGCTCAACATGGTACCAGCAAAACTCTTTTCCTTTACCTGGAGTCAAGTCCCATTCTTTGTTGTAGTAATTACCATTGCCATCAAAAGTGTACGCCTTTTGCTTAACAGAAACTGGATAATGTGAATCACGAAAATAATCCTCCCTTGAACTTGGTCCTGGGCCAGATTCCATATCTGTATTCCCTTCCATGTCATTAACCTCCATACACTTCAATATGGAAACTTGTCCATAACCACAAGACTGATCAAACTCAATCTCAAAGCAATCATAACCATACAAAACAATCCAACTTAGATCACTTATGCCCCTACAAGCGAAAAATGGAGTAAAATCAAGAACCCCCAATTCACGACATGAACACCCGAAGTCAACTTCTTTCAATAAAGCGAAGAGCTTTACTTTACCTTTTCCGATGTGAACCAGAATGAAGCCTAGTAAACCGATTTCAGGTATGATCTTTAGAGGGTCCTGATTCAAACCCACAACGAAAAACAAGCAAACCACAAGAAAAAAGGTGTATAGCAACTCCTGGATGAAACCATCACAACTCTACAACACTAGAAAAAAAACAAAGGAAAAAAAAGTGCAGCTGGAGGCGGTTATTAGTAGGGGCGGCGTGGTACGTCCTTGGGCATGAGAGAGAGCTTCGTTGAACTCGGTTCATGCATTCATTGCGCATAATCACTCCCCAGGTGAAAGTCTCCATCCATTAATTTAAATAATCAAAACTGATTTAAAGCTGGTTATGGGCCTCTCCCCCTTTTGTAGCCCCCTCCATGTCTTTCCTGTTGACTTAAATATGTGACACCAACATCTCCTAACTAAAAATATGAAAAGGGAATTATGCAAGATGTAATATACTAATAATAGTATATTAGTCTGTTTAAATATAATATAATTGGATATACATATACTTGAGAACATTTGAGAATAAAAGCCTAAGTATACAAATAGTATAGATAAATTAGTCTCATTCCCTTTTTTTTTTATTTTTATATACCATCCATATATTTATATATAATTAGTATAATCATATTATATATATATATATATATATCTAAATCGGATTGGGTTAATCGATCTTTGAAAAGTAGCCAAAAGGTGCTCTGACGAAATAACACAAGCCGACAAGTCGATAACTGTCAGAGTCTGTCAGCAACAGTCGCTTTGCACATTTTGAAAAGTAACCGAATTACGGCAATGACAGAGCAGTCGAAAGTTATCTGAAAGCAGAATCACAGTATGTACAGCAGACGCAAAAAACAGCTAACATTTACAGAACTCATAATTCGATCATGTCAAGCTCCCTTATAAATACAAGAAATAAGAAAGGTTTTGACTTTAAGTACTCCAACTTGTATTTTCTCCCTAACTCCATTTAGTGAAGGTATTTTACGACGAGTTCCAACAGCTCCATGGTTTTTCCGTTCTTCGACGATCTTCACGTTAAAACCCTGATCTTCTTTCATTTTCAGTTAACAGGTTTGCACCACACAGAATACCAAAGCCTTAATCGGATATGGTACGTTCGTCCACATTCGTAACCCAAAAATCGGCTTTCACTTTAACATCGATTTTCGTCCTCAACAATATATATAATATTTAATCAAAAAAATAGTTTATATGTAAAATTGAGTATAAATCTTATATATTGTATTATTAAACACATTCTAAAAAATATAAACAATACAAGATTTATAGCATATAAATATTGAATGTCTAGAACGAATAATATTATCTAAAAATAATATAAATCATAATATTCCGTACCAAAACAACAATGATGGGACATGCACTCAACATGCACGTGAAGTAGTTTGTTAACTAGAGGAGTCTTAAGTTCAATATGCTGCACACCTAACAGGCTAACACTCGTTTTCCGACACGTCTCTGGTCATTCGGTTGGATTGGTTGTTACTGGCCGGCCCGTAATCCATATTTTTATTGGGCCATGAGCTGATGGACATTTTTCGTTTCCGGCCTATGTCCTTATTGATGCAACTAATAGAACTAATTTTAAAACTATCTGAACAGAATCAATTTTAAGATTATAAAACTGTTTTTATTAACATTAATTATATATTTTAAAAATTATATAAATATTAATTTAATATAAAATATAATTTTGAAATATATAAAAATTAAATAGTATAATTTTTCTAATCAGGCTATTATTTAATCATTAAAACATAAATACAAAAAAATCAATAATTTCTGATGTTAATTACATAATCTGAATTTTTCATTTACTTGCAATTCTTATAAAATTGATATTACAAGTTCATTTGCAATGATGAAAATGACATTTAAAATCCAATTGTAATGAGATCTCTAACCACTCTTCAAATAATAAAAATATCAATTCACATATAAATTTATAAGTTTTTTAACATTTGAATTGGTTGCTATTCACACAAGAATCCCTAATTTCTAAACTTGTCGATGTATGCAACCTTCGTAAGCATTTCGTCATTAATTTATTCTTTAATAATTTAAAATCTATTTATCTTGTGACACGTGTATGACAAAATTAACTATATTTGTAAATTAGTTATTTATTATATGGGTGAAAATGACATGAAGGCTAAAAGCTAAAACCGACTTCTATTTTCGTATTATTCGCTGGATATTTAATAAAGAATACACATCCAATTTTGTCAAAAATGGATTTTTGACTTGTGACGTTAGCCCAGCGTTCAAAGGTAGGCAGCTAACACGTGGCTCTGACTACAGGTGGTCCCGGCGGCCTTGCAAAAAACGGCAGTCCCGCCATCGTCACGTGCCAAATTATTCCGCCGACGTCATCACTCACTAAATTGGTCTATTCTCATTTTTTTCACCGGACACTATTTTTAGAAACTAAAAACACCGGGCTGCCTTGTAAAAACGCCACGAGCGAGAATTATTTTTTTGTGTTTTTTTTCTTTTGGTTGAAATATATCTGTAATAATTAATGACACGTGGCATTATAACACGCGGCCCAATTGGCATCAATAATTACCATAAATGTACACCTCCCAATTAATCTCATTTCAACCCTCTCTTTATTCAAACAAGCAACATTACAATTAATATGTGTTGTTTTCTACTCGCTACAGTACCTAGCAAAGAATATCAACTCAGCCAAGGATTCACATTAGGTGTCTATGATCCAAACTCATCTATAAATAATCTAATTCGATGCAAATGACTCGTATTTTCGATGCGAAAAGACGTCGAATTTGAAGAAGTTTGATTATAAGTTTGTGATTTTGTTACTAGTGGAAGATTTTGTCTGATTTGTGGATGTGCTATGAACGTTCTCCTTTTTTTGCTTATTATTAGAAATGCAATTTTTTGATTCGTACGAGAAGAAATAAAGTCAACGCATGCCAGCGCTACTTATACAAGCCAACGTTACTAGCAATTATTAGTTTATCGTGTTCAGAGTACCCGCTGAGGGAAATGGGGGCTGGGGAAATGGAGCTCTCCTTCATGGGTTCCGATGCGGAGAAAAGCCTGTATCACGGCGTCGTCGAGGAGGATGAATCCCCGATCGAAGAAGTCCGTCTGACGGTTCCCACGACGGACGATCCAAGCGTGCCTGTTTGGACTTTTCGAATGTGGTTATTAGGCGTGCTCTCATGTGGGCTTCTTTCTTTCCTTAATCAGTTCTTCTCATACAGAACGGAGCCCCTTGTCATAACTCAGGTCACGGTTCTGATCGCCGTCCTACCCATCGGCCAGTTCCTGGCGGCGGTGCTTCCGAGGTCCAAGTTTCGAATCCCCGGGTGCGGTGATCGGAGATTCAGTTTGAATCCTGGGCCGTTTAACATGAAGGAGCATGTTTTGATCTCCATTTTCGCGAACGCTGGAAGCGCTTTCGGAAATGGCCCTGCTTATGCTGTGGGAATTGTTGATATTATCAAGGCTTTGTATCACAGAAACATCTCTTTCGTAGCCGGGTGGCTTCTTATTATCACAACTCAGGTAATGCTCTCAGGAGTTAGTTACTGATTGAAGTATGAATTTTGGGATCATAACACTGAATATGAGAATTTCCAGGTATTGGGATATGGATGGGCAGGGCTTATGAGGAAGTATGTTGTTGAACCGGCTCATATGTGGTGGCCTGGAACCCTCATCCAAGTTTCTCTCTTTCGGTAATTTCCATGTGAAAGCAGTGAATGCCATATTTCTTTAGTTTTTGTAGGAAAGATTCTATTTTTACGGGGAATATTGATTTCTTTGCAGCGCGCTGCACGAGAAAGAGGAACGACGGTTTTCAAGAGGGAAGTTCTTCGTAATCGCATTGATCTGCAGCTTCTCGTGGTACGTGGTTCCGGGGTATCTATTTCCGACGATTACGAGCATATCATGGGTTTGCTGGGCGTTCACGAATTCAGTGACTGCGAACCAGCTCGGATCTGGAATGACGGGCCTTGGATTCGGCGCTCTAACGTTGGATTGGAGCGCCGTTTCTTCGTATCTGGGAAGCCCTCTGATGACGCCCTTCTTCGCGATTATGAACATCTTTGCAGGCTATCTTCTGGTTATCTATTTAGTCCTCCCTATCGCGTATTGGAAATTTGATTTGTTTGGTGCCCGCAAGTTCCCCATCTTTTCGTCAGATCTGTTCACTTCTCAGGGCCAGACGTATGATATTTCTCTTATCGTGAACAAAAATTTTGACCTTGATATACCAGCTTATGAGCAGCAAGGGAGGATTAACCTCAGCATGTTCTTTGCTTTGACTTACGGGTTTGGTTTTGCAGCCATTGCTGCTACTTTAGTACATGTGGGATTCTTCTACGGAAGGTACTAAATCCCTCCTTCGTCTTTGGGAATGTTTTGTGCCGCTTCCTTTGGTTATTTTCACAATCATTTGAATGAAGAAACTGTAATGTGCAAGTGTTGATGCTATATGTGCTGCCTTCTGGGCTTCATATTTTAACAAAATTTAGTTGAGTTCTCAAGTCTTGTGCTATATTTGGTCACAGACTAAATAGTGGACTCTTGAATTCCTGTCACAGAGAAATTTATGAAAAGTTTCGAGCTTCATATCAGGGAAAGGATGACATTCATACCAGACTTATGCGCAAATATGAGGACATACCTTTGTGGTGGTTTCTTGTATTGTTATCAGTAACCTTTGCAGCTTCCTTAGTATTATGCATTGTATTGAAGAAAGAAGTTCAGATGCCATGGTGGGGACTCGTCTTCGCTTGCCTTCTCGCTTTTATCTTCACGCTTCCGATCAGCATCATCACAGCAACAACAAACCAGGTAATCTCTATGATCAGCAGCATCTGAGCTCTCATTATCCTTCATTTTTTTTGTTACATTAGCGAAATGCTTTTCCTGCAGACCCCAGGTTTAAATGTAGTAACAGAGTATGTGATGGGAATCATCTACCCAGGAAGACCAATTGCCAATGTATGCTTCAAAGTGTATGGCTACATGAGTATGGCGCAGGCAGTCTCCTTCCTTAGTGATTTCAAGCTTGGGCACTACATGAAAATCCCTCCCAGATCCATGTTCATTGTTCAGGTATATTCAGGCGTTCAATCACAGTTCCCACCTTCATTTTAATCGAATATTGAACTCACAATGCTCCTCCAGGCCATGGGAACAATCATAGCAGGAACTATCAACATTGCAGTGGCGTGGTGGCTGCTTACCACAATCAAAAACATATGCGACCCTGCTCTTCTTTCTCCAAACAGTCCATGGACATGTCCCAGTGACAGAGTGTTCTTCGATGCATCAGTCATATGGGGCTTAGTCGGACCGAGGAGAATCTTCGGTCCACTTGGGAATTACGGCTCCATGAACTGGTTCTTCCTGGGAGGTGCAATAGGCCCCTTCTTGGTATGGCTGCTGCACAAGGCATTCCCTAAACAGTCATGGATTCCACTCATCAACCTTCCAGTTCTTCTTGGAGCAACTGGTGCGATGCCTCCCGCTACCCCAATGAACTACAACGCCTGGATCATCGTCGGAACAATCTTCAACTGCTTCGTGTTCCGGTACCGGAAACAATGGTGGCAGAGATACAACTACATCTTGTCAGCAGCTATGGATGCCGGAGTTGCTTTCATGGCCGTGCTCGTCTACTTCTCTTTGGGGATGGAGCAGGTTTCGATCGACTGGTGGGGAACCGCCGGCGATCACTGCCCTTTGTCTACTTGTCCGACTGCCAAGGGTATACAGGTTGATGGCTGCCCCGTGTATTAGCGAAGAGGCAGCTCCGCAGCACATGTTATTACAAGTAAAACTGTGTAGGTATCCATCAAAGAAACGACAGAATTTGTAGGCAACCTGATACACAAAACGACGCCGTTGGGAGTCTTTTTTGTTTTTACTAATAAATTATGTTTTATTGAACGAAGAATTATGCCCTTCGCTTTTAAGGCTTATCTTAAATCTGCCCCAGGAAAAATGAGTAATTGCTCCTAGGGATTTTTGGTATTAAAACAATTCGACCCCTCATTTATTGAATATTCCACCACAATGTAATTTATTGTCCCACACTATTTTAACGGTACTCACGGATTTACTCTCTCAGGTTTCAAATATTTATAGTTCCGGCCCTCCTCCTCATCCCGTTACTCCGTTCGACGTGAGCATTTTTCGTCGCCGCGGACGCTTTTCGATGACCCAGAATGTGGATTTTGGTGTTGATGAACTGCATTGAATTCCTGAAGCGTTTCTCCCAAGTTTTTGAACAGAGATGCAAGTGTTCTTCGATGGCGAATATCGACAAGGTTTCGGGGCTTGTCATCCCGTAGTTTTGCTGCTTGGCGTCGGATTCAAGATGCTATTCCGTAATGGGGGATTCCGGAAATGGGGGGCACCGACGGAATCGAAGTATCGGGAACATGCATCGGGTTCGAATGGAGAATCGAAACCAGGGTATGATTCAGATTGCGGATCAGAGGTTTCAAAATTGCGAAAACTGATCAAAATCGAGCGTCGTAAGGCCAAACATGCCCTGTCGGAACTGGAAAAGGAGAGAGCTTTTTCAGCCACCGCTGCGGAGGAAGCACTGGCGATGATTCTCCGGATTCAGAGCTCCAAGAGCGTGATTGAAATGGAATCGAGCCATTACAGAAGACTTGCGGAGGAGAAGCAGATTCATGATCAGCAAGTGATTCAATCACTGCAATGGTTAGTCTTGAAGCACGAATCGGAGAAAAAGTGGTTAGAGAAAGAGCTCGAATCTTGCCGCTGCCGGCGGGAGGTGAAAAGGGTGTCACTGGATGATGGTGTGGGAGATGAGACATTGCCCAGTAGCTGCAGTTTGGAGGTCCTCCGTAACGTTTTGATCTCCACAGAAATGGCTACCCCTGTAAAATGATTTCTCTCCAGCTCTCATGTTGATTCTTTTGTTCAGGTAAATAAGAGTACGTGTTTGATAATAAGGTAAATAAGATACATTGCCCACTAGCTGCAGTTTGGGTGTTACTGGTAACTTCGTTTTATAGTAGAATATTAATATATTTAAATATAATGTATTATATATATATATATATATATATATTCAATTGTAAGTTATATAACAAATTATGTGTTTAATATTAAATAAAATTTTGAGATATAACAATATAAAAATGTATAAATGAGAAAACATGATTTAAAATAGATATAATTAGTTTTTTTTAATTATACGTGTATATCATACATATGTTTAAAAATGAATGTGTGAATAATATAGTTAATAATTAATCAAACAACGATTTATGTATAAATTTAAATATAAATTTTTTATAATATATTATCAAATACTATTTTAATATACACATTATTTGAACATCTACATAATTTTTCATATTTTTTAATTTTTTTACATAAAATTTTTTAATCAATTAAATTTTAATTTACTTTTTAATTATTTATTCAAAATATTTTTAATTTTAAATGTGTTTAAATATATTATTAATTAAATTATTTTATTAACATATATAATATAAAAAATTAAGGATCGTGTGCCGCGTGGTCGGGGGCGGGGCCCCGGGGTTTTGGACCGTTGAGGGAAGCCCCGAAGGTGGGACCTACCGGAATTAGGGTTATCGCTACATCCAGATCTCCAATGTTTCTTCCACGCTCCTCTTATTATTTCAGAAGGAAAAGGGAATTAAAATAGAAAGATATATCAAAGGGGAAATTCGACCGTTACGTAGCTGTGTATTTCCATACATCCTGGATTTCCGCGGGTGAGAACGTCTTCTTTAACTGAAATTCGCACTCTTGAGTGGTTCCATTTGATGTTGTTTGAATGATCTGGTATTTTTGTGAGTGCACTAGATCGAAGGATGAACTTTAAATGAAAGCTTTGTGGTTTCCGGTTATATGGTTTAGTTCCATTTGGCTGGATGTGGGATTAGGAGGATTGATGAAAAAGTGAAATTTTACGGGATTTTAGGTTCTTTACGTGTGTGTGTGTGTGTGTGTGTTTGATGAGGATTTTTCAAGTGATTTACGGTCTGGGAATATGGTGCGATGATGGAAAAGGTTGTTATCTTTTGCTCGTGTCCTTGCCTTCTCAGGGCATATGGTGCGACGATGACATGATCATTTCAAAAAGTTTGCTGTTGGTATAAACAGTACCTCATACATGGAGTTGGATGAAACTCCACTTATGCTTCCACCGCCTCCTGGTAGTTTTATTGATCGTGAGGAGCTTATTCAGCATGTTGGGGAGTTCGCCATTTCCCAGGGATATGTTGTCACAATTAAACAGTCTAAGAAGGAAAAGGTTGTAGTACTTGGTTGTGACAGAGGAGGCGTTTATCGGGATAGGAGGAAGTCAGCTGATGGGTCCTCCAGTGAAAACTCTCGGAAAAGGAAATCGGGTTCTCGGCTAACTAACTGTCCATTTGAGCTTGTGGGTAAGAAGGAGGATGGTCTGTGGCTGCTAACTGTCAAGAATGGTTCACACAATCATGAACCGATGAGAGACATATCTGAACATCCTTCTGCCCGCCGATTTAGTGAAAAAGAAGTCTTGCTGATAAAAGAAATGACAGATGCTGGACTGAAACCCCGCCAGATACTTAAAAGACTGAGGCAAACAAATCCTGAGCTTTTATCCACACCGAAACATGTTTATAATGTCAAAGCAAAGCTCCGTCAAGGGAATCTGACTGGTCTGTGTTTGCTGTTTTCCTACTCCTTGGGTGCTTTGTGTTTCCGGAAACAACTGACTGGCTTCATTTATTGAAAATTTTTTACCACTCTAATGTGCAACAGTTAAGCTTTTCATTTTTTGATTGTGCATATGACAGTAGCTATGAATTATTTGCCTTATTATGCTTTTTATTACAGTCAGAAGACTGATGGCATTGAGAACCACTACACCTGTGGATGGACAGTCTGAGCCTTCAACGTCAGCTGAGCCATCATGGAAGAAATGTTACCCCCGGTAATATTTGTGCACCTATATTTCGAATTCCACATGAAATAGTGATTGCACATCTTATCCTTCTTGCACATCCATGATGATGGTTTGAGGCTCTTTTCCGTAAGCTGAATTCTATTTGATCATGATGAAGTATGTCGAAACTTTTACTTCATGTCATGCAGAGGGTCCCAAATCTCATTGGTGGCCGGTTTATTGATTCAAACTCATCGATGCTTGTTGATATATTAAACCCCGTGAGTGCATTAAATAGTTATGTTTTATCAAGTTGCACTTCTCGTAGACTCTCAATTTTGATTAATCTAATTTAGGCTACTCAACAAGTTATTGGAAAAGTTCCTTTATCAACGGATGAAGAACTTAAGGCTGCACTATTTGCTGCAAAAAGAGCATCTTCATCATGGAAAAATACCCCATTAAAAGTCGCCAGCGAATCATGTTCAAGCTTCAGGAGCTAATTTGCAGAGATACTGTAAGCTTTAGTTATATATGATGCAACTTGAATTGGAAATTCAACTATGATTTGTCAAAAACTTTTTCCAGGAAAAGCTTGCCAGCATTATTACTGCGGAGCAGGGAAAGACATTGAAGGATGCCTTTGTGGAAGTCAATCATGGGATTGGTGAGCCCAGGTTGCATCCAGTTTAGTTGTTATTTGCATTTTTTTGTTTGATTTTACTTATGAAATGACAAAGGAATAAATTTATTATGTTCGTAAAGTCTGGTCATTCTCTCCAATTGGGTCCTGTGAGATGGCAATAAACACTTTTCCTTATCTGGCAGAGCTTGTTGAGCAGGCATGTAGATTGACAAATTTGCAAACTATGGAGTTCTCAATGAGTACAAAGATTGGAATTGATACTTATTGCATCCATGAACCCCTTGGTGTTTGTGCTGGAATTTGCTCCTTCAACTGTCCAGCCATGATTCCCCTTTTGGTTTGTTCTAAGTGCTGCATGACTAATAATTAAAATCATTTGCCTCTACCTGTGCTAATGAAGTGATTGTGAAATGGCATTAAAAGCTTGTCTTGTTTTTCGCTAAATAAAATTTTATTTGAAATATCAAGCGATCTTCTGATTAACTAACCAACGATATAAGAGAAGAGGAATATTATTCAGTTCTCATTCATTTTCTGTGCTTTTTGATGACTCATTCATCCGTCACAGATGTTTCCAATTGCTGTTACATGTGGAAATACCTTCATTGTAAAGCCCTCCGAAAAAGCGCCAGGTGATCAAGTAAAAATTACTGACGTCATATTCATCTTCTTTTAGTTGCTAGTGGATGTTCTCTTTTCGAAAATATCGCCCAGTTTCTGTACTATAGTTGCCTGATTGGCCTTTGCCATGTGTTTCCTCTTTCGGTATAAAAACATTCGCCTCATTCTTCACAGGGGCTTGCATGCATCTTGCTGAATTAGCAATGGAGGCTGGTTTGCCTAATGGAGTCTTAAATGTTGTTCATGGCACAAATGTGAGCGGGGCCTATTATGTCCTCCCTTTTCCTTTTCTTTTTTCACTTCTCATCAAGAATGCTTATAAGTTGCATTTCCCACTTCCTGATTACAGTGAACGTTGTATCATTGTGGTAGTTACTTTCAATTGAAGTGACATCATCGCATGTTGTAAACCTGCAGGACATCATTGATGTGATCTGTGATGATGAAATCCAAAATGTATGCTATATTGGTTCAGATGCGGTAAGATTATTTTTGTTTTTTTTCTTGCACTTGGTATTCCACAGATAATACACATGAAAACTGAATTTGCTTGCACAATGATGCAAATGATTTTCAAATCATAGATCACATATGCTTCTTATAATACCCAATTCTTAGATAAAATGGCCCATGAAATGCAGCAATGATTCCACATTGAATCAATAAATGATTGAGGTGGGGGTATGTGTCTTTTGGGAGAACAGTTTTGTGGTGTTCAGTTTAGATTTCATGCTTCTTACTCTTTTATATATACTGCTGTTTCCACTCATAATTTCCCCACGAACTCACTTTGCACCTTTTACAAGAAAGTGAAAGGTAACTAAACACATTCTCGTCTCCAGCCTGGAATGTATATGCATGCTAGGTCTTCTGCCGACAGGAAGCATCCTCAGGTGGAAGCCCTATGCCTGTTTGTTCTATGCATTTTGTTACATGAAATGGTTTGGATACTTGAATTCATTAATCGGTCACCTTGATGTCCAGGCTAACGTTGGTGCCAAAAGCCATGCAGTAGTCATGCCAGATGCAAACATGGAATCTACTTTGCATGATCTCGTGTCTGCAGGATTTGGCTCTGCAGTTCAAAAGTGTACAGCAATTAGCACTATTATTTTTGTTGGAGGCTCAAAGTCTTGGTATGAATTACCTATTTTCAAGGATATTTTTACCAATTTATTTATGCTAAAAATACTGCCAATGGTAGACTTGCTGGCTGCTTTGGTTATTTGGATATACGTTCTAGGAGTTTTATTGTTATCAAATACCCTCAGGGAAGATAAGATTGTAGAGCATGCCATGGCGCTTAAAGTAGATGCTGGGACAGAACCAGGTGCCGACATTGGTCCAGTTATTAGTCGGCAGGTACTCTAAATTGTTTTAACTTTTTGCTCGACAATCAAGATGCACTCTGCGCTGCTTGGCTCCATTTTTCCATCAAGAACTTTTCTTTGATGTTATATGCTAGCTTTTTTCAGGTTAAGGAACGTATATCAAGTGTGATCCGAAGATTTGTCGACAGTGGTGCCAGATTGATTCTTGACGGGAGAAATGTTGTGGTACACCCTTAAACTTTTTCCCCTCCTTTCATCTAAATTCACTAGATCTGCAGAGAATACATGTAGTTATTTATCACTTCAACTTTTGGTTGTCAATTTGGAATCCATAGGTTCCCAAGTACGAATTGGGAAACTTCATTGGTCCAACAATATTGACTGATGTAACAGAAAGCATGGATTGCTATAAGGTATGCAGTAGTCTCTCAGGTCTACTTTTCTCATGGAACGTCGAATACAGCATGTGTATTCCTTTTTGCATGCAGGAAGAGATTTTGGGCCCAGTTGTGCTCTGCATGCAGGTCTGCATACATAGCCGCTGCCTAATGCATGTTAACAGCTTGATTATGCTCAGTTAACTCTTCGTTCATACGCAGGCTGGAAGCTTGGATGAGGCAATAAGCATAATCAATAGAAATAAGTACTAAAGATGTTTTTTTTTTTCTGTAAAAAAAAAAAAAGATGATCATATACTTCATGGATGAATGTTCTTTCTTCAGACATGGAAATGGAGCTTCCATTTTCACTTCTTCTCTCTCCGCTGCAAGGAAGTTCCAGAACCAGGTCCTTTCTGGACAGGTATGTTCTCCAGCTCGCCTTCCTTCCTTCCTCCACTCATTGGATTTCAGTATCTGGTTCCTCGAATTCAGGTCGGTGTGAATGTAGCTATTCCAGCCCCGTTACCTGTCTTTACATTCACCGGCTCCAAACCTTCGTTCACCGGAGACATCAATTTCCACGGTACACCACACACTCTCTGGCTCCTCATAATCCTCATTCCCTTTCCAGTCCCTTCACGATCCTCATCAAACGCAGGTGACGCCGGACTTGGCTTCTACACCAGGAAGAAAACAGTAACCATGCAGCTGAAGGACTTCTCCAGCAACAAGGTGTGTTCCTCCGCCTTTACACCAGACATAAGGCCGAGCAGCAGCGGCGGCGGAGAGGCGCAGGCAATACCCGGCATCGACTTCCCGGTAAACGATGTCTCCCTGGGACTGCATCTGAGAGACTTCTCCCATGGGGAAGGAGTTTCAGTATCTCTCCCACTGCACCATGAGCTTTCGAGTCACGAGGGCATGGGGCTGCAGCTGCCCGCTTTGCATCCCAAGGATTTTCCAAGCAGCAGCCATGGAGAATCTCTGGTCGAAGAGGCGAGAATTCATGCCAGCGATGGAATGCCACAAGCGATCACACCTTTGGATGGAACACACTGGACTTTGCACTTTTAGGGCACATTTGATAGAACGCCAAATATTACTTTGTTTTTGTTTAATGAGAATTGATATTTATTACTATATATTTATTATTAAGATATGTATTAGTTATTAATATGATTTTCTTATTTATTCATTAATTTATTACAAAATGCGAATCCATTGGATGTATTAAAAAAAATTTCCTTTAACTATAAATATTTAGAAAAGTATTTATTTACATTTTAATTGATCTTAGTTCTAAAATTTAAAGTATAATTTTAATTATAGATTATTTGAAAATTAGGACATTTTAAGAGTGGAAACAATGTTTAAAAAAAATTTAAAAAAATAAAAATGGAAGTAGAAAAAAATTACGAAAATTCGATAAAGGTAGGAATAAATGCATTCTGTAAATAAATAGTTTCTACTTTTCAAAAAGTAAAAAATATTTTAAAATTTTTTTCTGTTCAAAAAGTAATTATTTTTTGTGGATAATGCATTTGAAATAAGGTAGGAGGGGTGAGAAAAGGAAAGAATTTGCTTATTCAGAAATGAGTTGGAAGGCAGGCAAATCCAACTCAAATTGCTCAAGACGACGACTGACAGATGCAGAATAAATATATTGTGTATATATTTATGCAGGATGGTGATGATTATGTTTGAAAGAGGATCCGCGTCAGCAGCTCAGCGCTGAGTGAGGAGATTCGACTTCCCATCAACAGCACTGCGGTTTCACGCCGACGGGAATTCAGAAATGCTGCACTTCGCTGCCCGCAGAGGTGTATCAATCTACTTACAACTTCTTCCGGCGGATGTGATAATAAAAAATTATTGAGTTTGTATGGAATTGTGCATGGATTAAGTTTGTATGAATTATGACTGGATTGGGATTGATCCTTGATTTTGATATTAGGGGGGATGATCTTTTTTTTTTTTTCTCTCGTTGTTGTTTATGCAGTGAGTGGTACTAGGAAGCTGCGACCTTGGCTTCTGGGAACTTCTAATTCTAGTTTTTCGAGTTCTGCTGAGGCATCTTGGAGTAATGGCAGGTCTCTGGTGAGTTGGGTTTTTTGGGGGGTTGTTCGATTGTTTTTTCTTCATTCACTTTCTTCTGGGAAATGATGATGATCAAATTTTGAGATTATCGCAATTGCATGACGTTTTTCAAGTTTAAAAGATGTACGGTTTTCGAATCGTATTTGCAAATGTCTACACAGGGTTCTGACTTAAGAATGTAGGGTTTTTATCTGATTGCTTGCTTATCAATTTGAATGTGTTGGCACAGAGGCTTCCAAATGTAATTGGGGGCAGCTTGGTGGATTCTCTTTCATCCGAAACTATTGATGTCATAAATCCCGTAAGTGAATGAATGAATCGAGACTGGTGTGCTTGAGAGTTGCTGGCTCTTCATTGCTGATCTGTATTTACTGTACGCACATGTTGTTATGACAGGCTACACAAGACGTTGTTGCACAAGTTCCACTGACCACCAAGGAGGAATTCAAGTCTGCTGTTGCTGCTGCAAAGGAGGTCTTTCCTTCATGGAGAAATACACCAGTGACAACCAGGCAGAGAGTCATGCTGAAGTTGCAAGATCTTATACGCAAAAATACGGTTTTCCTCTTGTATTTTCTTTAAACTATGTACTGTGCAATCATTGGAGTGCTGCTGATCCAGTATAGAAATCATTATATTAGGATAAGCTGGCATTGAGTATTACGACAGAACAAGGCAAAACATTAAAGGATGCTCAAGGTGATGTTTTCCGAGGCCTAGGTCAGTCTCGCTCACTTTTTCTCTCTTTAATTGAATGGTACCCATGTGAATGCCTGCTGAGTCCATTGCTTAATCGTCTTCAGAGGTTGTTGAACATGCATGTGGAATGGCTACCCTACAAATGGGAGAATATGCAACAAATGTGTCGAATGGAATAGATACCTTCAGTATTAGAGAGCCACTTGGTGTTTGCGCTGGAATCTGCCCCTTTAACTTCCCTGCAATGATTCCACTATGGGTACGTTTGCAACTATATTTGCTGTTCATAAGCGCCATTCTGCACCTCCATGTCCTCTGCTCACTTTATTTTGTTTTTTGGTTAACCGGCCTTCCAATAATTTTGTTTTCTTCGCTATGCCTTTTGGCAGATGTTTCCGGTGGCAGTTACCTGTGGAAACACATTTGTTCTGAAGCCATCTGAAAAGGACCCAGGTGCCTTGGTTTGACGCTGTAACTCAGAATCAAAACAGCTAAAATTCAATCTTTGGCACAACTGTCTCATGCAACTTTTATGAGGTTCTTGTATTCCCTTTTGATTTCAGGGGCCTCAATGATTCTTGCCGAACTGGCAAAGGAAGCTGGGCTGCCTGATGGAGTCTTGAATATTATTCATGGCACTCATGTATACTAATGGCTATCCCTTAAAATCTCCAGCGCATTTTTTCTTTTTATTTTTGAAATGAAACATCTATTTTTCATGGCACTCAATGCGTGCTATCTAAATGGCTAGAAGATTTATTGCACCTATCTTGCAGGATATTGTTAATGCCATATGTGATGATGAGGATATTCGTGCTGTATCATTTGTTGGTTCAAATACAGTAAGTTACCTATCACATTATTCTTTTTTTTGGCCCAGGACAATGGCTTATATTTGTGTTTAACCCCAAGGCTGGGATGCATATATATTCAAGAGCTTCAGCTAGTGGAAAACGTGTTCAGGTTAGTGTATCAGAATCTTCGTTATGATATTTTTTAAATGTAACCTATTTTCCATATAGTCGTACCATTTTCTACAATTTTATTGAACTACATGATGCCTTTAGTCAAATATGGGAGCAAAGAACCATGGGATTGTGATGCCTGATGCAAATGAGAATGCCACATTAAATGCTTTAGTGGCGGCTGGTTTTGGTGCTGCTGGCCAGAGATGCATGGCACTCAGCACAGTCATCTTTGTGGGAGACTCAAGACCATGGTATTCCTATTTCAAACTTCATGGAGTTTCCCCTTATATGCATCCATTTCTCTTATATTAGAAATGGTTTATTATTGGCAGGGAAGAAAAGCTAGTGGAGCGTGCAAAAGCCCTTGTAGTGAGCGCTGGAACCGACCCCAAGGCTGACCTTGGCCCTGTGATCAGCAAACAAGTGAGTATCTAACACTATTCATCAATCCTGCATCACATAACTCTCATTGCTTGTGTGCCTTGAAATGATGTTTGTAGGCGAAGGAAAGGATATGCAGATTGATCCAAAGTGGGGTTGATGATGGAGCTAGAGTGTTGCTTGATGGGAGAAGTATCAAAGTACACAAATTCTGTTTGAAACTGATTAACTCTGATGTAGAATATCCATAACAATATCTGATCATTCACCGTCATTTTGTCAATGTCCAGGTTCCAGGATATGAACAAGGTAACTTCATTGGCCCGACGATTTTGGCAGACGTGACACCCGACATGGAATGTTATAAGGTACCAGACCTGTCCCAGTCCAGAAAGCTTGTCTAGAATTTCTATTATTGAGATGGGTGTGTTATGTCCTACTCTGGTTCTCCAGGAGGAGATCTTCGGTCCGGTGCTCATCTGTCTGCAGGTACATAATGCACTAAGAGCAATGGCATTCACATATCTGCATCTCTTGAGAATGATTGATTATGTATCTGCTTTCTGCACCCCAGGCTGAGACCTTGGAAGACGCCATAAGAATTGTGAACAGAAATCAGTATCCACCCTCAACCTCCTTTCGTCCCTCACTGCATTAAGTTAAGCTTCGTACACCAATCTCCCCATTGTTTACAGATATGGCAATGGTGCTGCCATCTTCACCTCCTCCGGGGTCTCTGCTAGAAAATTCCAAAATGAGATAGAAGCAGGCCAGGTACCACCATGATACTCTTTTTCCTGTCACCCTCTGCTTCATCTGATTCTGGTTCTCTGTCTCAGGTCGGTATCAACGTCCCCATCCCGGTGCCGCTGCCGTTCTTCTCCTTCACCGGTTCGAAAGCTTCGTTCGCCGGGGACCTCAACTTCTATGGTGATTGATGAATGCAGCTTGATGTATGTCCATGATGCAACTTCTTGTGTGTTTAACTTAGAGGGTGTTTGATTGATGAATGCAGGAAAAGCAGGGGTTCAGTTCTACACACAGATCAAGACGGTGACTCAACAATGGAAGGATCTGCCCTCTGGTGCTGGGGTTTCTCTTGCAATGCCCACTTCTCAGAAGCTTTGATCAACTGTGCATCCAGCAGCTCTCCTCCCTCTCTTTCAAATTGCAGTGGCCTTCGTTCAATAATATGAAACGTTTCAAACAAAAAGAAAGAAAAAAACAGTCCAAGCCCACAATCACTCCCAATATGGGCTTCCTTATGTCGTAACGGCCCATCACTAAGAAACCCATTTATCATTGAGTATAGCCCATAATACAAAGCCCAAACTTCCAATTTCCCAAATCAAGGGCCCAGCCATATTTCCGTGGGCTCCACGGAATTATGCTGCGGGGCCATATGTGTTTTTCGTGGACCAATTCTTCCAAGAAATTTGGGGGGTTGGAATCGAAAGATTGAAATAAGAAACCGATTCAATTCACTGAAATTGACGCTATTCATTACTTTTGATGATAGGTGATGAACAATTTTTCTCCACTTAGAAGCAAATATTCAAATGAGAACTTTGAAGTCCGATAAGATCTAAATTCTCTCTTACATAACCTGCATTCCTAATCTAATGCACGGTAGTTTTGCATCATTAGCTTTTTCAATCAAGTGCGATGACCAATTGTATCTCACGACAAGAAGAAATGTTCGAAAATAAATCAAATAAAAATATGATAATTCTGATCTAAAATAAAAAAAAAAATTCTTTTCTTGTAATTGATTACTTCAGTATCATTTAGAAAAACGACAATTTCATTATATGTATGTACGAATATAATCAACTTTAATATTAATTCTTTTTTATTTTAATAGATAATATATAAATAATAGATAATCAATTTTATAAATAATCCACCATACCTTCATATGTCTATTTAAGTGGCCCATCACAAGGATCTCAAACACTTGAGATGGGGATGGCCCACCATCCCAAAGCAAGAAGACCTTGCTCCTATGTTGGCATTTTTGTATATATATCCCTAAATAAATATAGTTTTATGGAATTCAATGAAAGCTTCAAATTTGGCCAAAATAAAGTATTTCCACAATTTACTAAAAATGTTGAGGTGAATTACAAAAATGAACATTGTATATGTAAAAAAATTGTCTTAAATAGAAAGTGATAGTGATCAGTTTTTAAAATGAGTAGAAAATGTTATTTCTCTCGAAATTTTAATTTTTTGATCAAATTTGAAATTCAAAATTTGTTTGGAATTTTAAACATTCCTAATGGCTTTGTATTGAAATAATCAACTCTAACTTCTATTTCAAGTTTTCATACTAGAAACTCTTTGATATGTTTTTTTTTTTAAAAAAAAAACGTACAATTAATGAGTAGGTTAATTTTCAAAGGTTTTTTTTAAAAAAAATTCAACCGAACAGGATGGGAAAACCTCGACTTGCTAACGTCATGGATGAACCCGGACGGTTTTTGAGGTTAGGTACTGAATCAGCATGCAGGATTCCTGAAGTCGGTGGTCGGTGTGGGTGTGGCAGGGTCTCATTAGGCTACCCCTACAACCTACCATTTTTGTCCTTTTTGAATTCTGGAGAACAAAATCCGTTTTTATTAATAAAAATCAATAATTAGGACCATTAGATTAAAATTAAAAAAGTAATTTTGGTAAAAAATTATGAATTTTATTTGAATTATTTTTGTATAAAAAAAAATAAAATGTCACCAAAATCCATCAATTTTTCAATACATCTAATTTTCACTTTGAATTTACTTGGAATTTTCACGAAATTGAATATGGAAGGGTAGTTTGGTCAACCACTTTAAAATCCTGTGCCTGCGTATATATACTGACTGCACTTCCCCTGCTTCAGTTGCATATCCTTCTTCCTTCCTTCCTTCCTTCCTCCCGGAGTTGAAAGTATCTATATCTAGATGGGAGGGCCTCACAAGAAGTACGCGGTGCTGCTCTGCGCCGAGGATTCCGATTATGTAAGGAAACTCTACGGCGGTTATTTGGGGGTTTTCACGGGAATGCTGAAGGAGGAAGAAGAAATCTGGGACGCCTTCGCCGCGACGAAGGGCGAGTTACCGTCGGACGAGGAGATCCTTGCGTACGAAGGATTTGTGATTACCGGAAGTTGCAGTGACGCTTTCGGAAACGACTCCTGGATTATCCGGCTGCTGGTTCTCCTCAGGAAGCTGATCGCCGTGAAGAAGAAGGTTCTCGGCATATGCTTCGGCCATCAGGTTTATCTTTTTTACTTACTCCATTTCTAGGTGTTTTATGCGTCCCTTCAAATCTCATCTCTGGGCCTGTTGCTTTCGATATGAATCCTCTGTATCTAGACGGCTTTCATGCTCAAATTCGAGTCATGAACAGGCATCGGCTCACCAACACCTCCTAATTGTCATCCCCAAAACTGCAAAAAGCAACTGGTCCCTCTGCGCAGTTACTGACTGTGGAGAAAACTTCCCATGTGATTAGTTGACGTGCAGCATTGTCTGCCCACCTTGAAATGGATACGAGTTCTATATTCAAACAATCCGTTCCCCAACTGCAGACTCTGCTCACTGCTTCTCTTCTCTTGAGCTGAAACTTAAATGGCCTGTCTCCCCTGTATTCCTCCCTTCCCTGAAATGCTCTGTCTCTCTGTTTCTGCAAAACCAGGTACTGGCGAGAGCCATAGGAGGAAAGGTGGGCCGAGCCGGCGGAGGATGGGACATCGGCACCACTGAAGTTCACCTGTATCCCTCCCGGATCTTCGCTTCGATCAACATGCCTAGCTCTCTCAACATCTTCGAAATCCACCACGACGAGGTTACCCATCTACCCACCCCACCCATAAAACCCAATCTGTAATCACCTCTTCCAGGGATGTCTTCAGATACTGGAGCTTCCCCCTCGAGCAGAGGTTTTAGCGTGGTCGGCGCAAACCGGGTGGAGATGTTCAGATACGGGAATCACGTGATGGGGATACAGGGCCACCCGGAGTACACCAAGGACATTCTCCTGAACCTCATCGACCGCCTCTCCGACGGCGTAGTGTTCGAAGTACGCACTGCTGCAGCTACTATTGTCTTCCAACACGAATAACTCCTTGTCCTGGTGCAGGAATCCTTCGCTGCCGCTGTAAGGGCGAAGGTGGAGGCGAAGGCGCCTGACAGAGAGATACTGAGGAAGCTGTGCACCGGCTTCCTGAAGGGGCGGCTCCTCCCCTGACGAATGGAGCTGGAAGGATAGTTAATCGTTACCGAAAGTTCTACCGGCTGCCGGCATCTTACATCTAACGGCGTATCAGGGAATCTACGAGGGAATTAACTAATGAGATTATATTAATTTCCAATTTCCGCTATTTATTTAATTAATATCTGCATCAGATGTAACCCTTTTAATTAATTAATTAATTATTGATATTACTATTAAATACTAATATCTTTTTTTAATGGGCAGTGTTTTAAAATATTGGATTAGATTCGAATCAATATTTTAGTGGGTTGAATCTAATTTTATTTTTTTTAATTGTTTACAGTTTACCTTATGTACATGATTAAGAGCAAATAGAAGAGATGTTATAAATATGCGACGTATATATTTTAATTAAATCTTAATAATTTTATTTTTATATATGTATTTATATTGATAATATAAAATCTTCATTCGTATTTGAATGAGTATATGATGATTAAGCTAATGTTAATAAAGTTTTTTAATGTAATTGTATCAAGTATATGTTTTTAATTTTCTATTTTATGTTTAAATTTTTATATATTAAATTATAATTTTATTATTATATTCTAATATTTTTTATAACTATAATTCAAAATTAATGAACTCGGTTAAATTCATTCAAAAAATGATTCAATTCAAAATCATAACTAAACGGTTCAATGAATTTGAACAATTTTTAAAATACTACTTCTAGGTTACTCATTTAATTACTTAAATTTTTTAAAATATAAAATATTAAAGATCCCTGTAAATGGGAAATTTTCAAATTTGATATTATTATTCGTAAAAAAAACAATATATTAAAAATCAGTTTAAACAGCCTGCATTCCATCTTTCAGCACCCTTGGTATTCATTCTGCCTAAGCAGACCCTCTGCTGATGAATGGATCAGAAATGATCTGGGGTTCGAATTCGGGTTTTACGTAACGACCCAGAAGCTCGCTGTAGATGTCGTATCGGGCGGTCATGCGGAAGCCCCATTTGTCCTTCACTTGCCTGCACAGGTTGAGGTCCATATCTGATATCAGCAAGCCATCTCTGCAGCGGGAGAGGGACGTGGTGCATGAAGAGTCTGGAGCTGAGATGTAGCTGGAGCCGTAGAAGTGGCCAAACTCTGTGTGTTGTGGCTTCCCGTCTCCTGAGGTGAAAGGATTCGGGAAAACTTCTGTACCCACGCGGTTGATGGAGCAGACGAAGTAGCTATTCGCTATTGCTGCGTTGCGCGCCTGAAAAGAATAAAAAAGAACTCAAAAGCTGATGGCTGGAGCTGCTGAAAGTTCAGACAGAGTAAATGAACTACTCCAGAAATGATGGTGCAAAATTATATACCTCAATCGGCCACATTGGTTCACTGAGTTCACCAACTGTTGCTGAAGGGTTGAAGACAATTTCTGCACCATTCAAGCCAAAAGCTAACCAGTTCAGGGGGTGGTGCCTGCCGTAACAAATGTTGACAGCAATTTTGCCAAAAGCAGTCTCAAAGACGGGGTGGCCTGTGTTTCCTTCCATGTAATACGTGCTCTCGTTGAAGTCCCCAACTCTAGGAATGTGATTCTGCAAGCAAATCCCACTACATCTTACTCACTTGAATGCAAAAACCAAGCTTGTTCTCATGTTACCTTCCTGTGTATTCCAATTATGTTGCCATGATTTCCAATTATTACAGCAGTGTTCCAAAGAACCTCCCCATGTTTCACATCTCTTTCAAGAATAGGATTCACTATAACCATGTTGTATTTCTGGGCAAACCTCCGAAGAAACTGTGTCGATTCTCCATCGACTTCCTCTGCAAATTCGCACCATTTCTTCTCGCGGGTGCAAAAGGCAAATGGCATCATCCACGCCTCCTGCACCCAAATTTTTTGAGGTCATATATATTCTCAAAGAAGCCAGGTATTCTTCATGTTTGAGTTACCTGTAAACATAATATGTTTACACCTGAAGTACCAGCAGCTTCAACAATTGGTGACAATTTCTCAAAAATGCCTCTTTTCTGGTCGGATATGGGCAGTGTTGTTGGAAGAGCTATAGAATTCTGAGCAAGACCCACTCTCACCATTCGAGGTTTACTTTCTGACTCATTGGCCTTGAAAGCGAATGCCTGGATCACATTTGCAGCAGAATTATGACAACCATTATACAATGTCACACATAACATAAATATGTGCAAACGCGACGAAACAAACAAATATGTAAACCTGTAAATCAAAATCGTGCGCCAAAGACAGAGATTTAGCAGGCTGAGGAATGGAGATCGTGCCAAGTTGTCCTCCACAGTTCTGTCCATGAAGCAATCGGGAAACTTCCTGATGAACCAAAAGCATCAACATACCCACGAGAGATATCGTGTTATCAATGGATTCAACACCATAAAATCAATTCAAGACAAACCAAAACGAATCAACACACAGAACGAAACTTGCGAGAAGGGAAGAAAAATGAAACTTCAAATGACAATAAATCAATTCACACGAACAGAACAGAGCATTCAAACCACACCTGAAAAACCTGGGGAGACAAGGAAGATCGCAGAAGTTGGTGGAGAGAATCGAACCCACAAAGTGAACCGCTCTTGGGTTCTGCTGCTTCCCCCAAAACTCTATCTTCCTCGATCTCCATATCCCACCTTTCTTTTCTCCCACCGATGAGACAAAAGTCCAGAGAATTCCCATTTATTCATCAGAGAAGCCCAGGTTGGCTGGAAAACTGGGCTGGTCCCGGCTGCAGGGATAATGTAACACGACATGTCCTCTGTCACTGAAAGGAACTCCAATTATTTCAGACTCAATGAATGAAGAAGGTTTGCTTCTTTACAACATTAAATGCTATGATTTATCCCTTAAATTCGGTAAAATTATAACTTCACAACAAGATACAATGAAGAAAAATTTTTATCCTGTTTTTTTTTTTTATCGCGTATTCTTTGATTTATTCATTATTTTGTATCAAAACCTTTTTACAATGAATAAAATTTTATTGTGCAAAAATTTTCTAAACATAAAAATAATCATTTAATTTTCATATATATATATATTAAATCAAATTTTAAATATAACTTTAAAATACGTCTAACGACGCGGCACTATCCATTCTCGTACTCTCAAATTGCTCTTGAATGATCGAGGAGTTCAGCTAAAGCAGAAAAATATTCACAACACGTCAAATTCGAGGGACGGATATTTATTTACTCACCTTATTTACTTATTTTTTCAGCATGAGGGAAGAAGAGGGTGGGGGCATAAACACTTCACGGCATAAAGCTCTTGCTCGCTCGTTCAACATACCGCTGCAGCTGTTACCCGGGGTGGTGCCGCCGCTCTCGTGAGGAACAAACAGAACTCTTCTTTTGTGCTCTTTTTGGGTTCATAGCTTCTGATGAACGGATGTCCTCCTGCCTTGTATCTTTGTCAAAAGACTAGCATGAAACATTTAACATATCTCCATGATGCAGAACAAGGAAGGGGTACTTACCTTGGTACACGATGAAGTTGGGAGAGCTTTTTAGAGGCAGAGGCTTCTCAAAGCTTTCCTGCCTCAGCGGAGAAGATTAGGCAGTCGTCATCTGAGATGTTTTCGACAGAAAAACAACCATCATCTTCTGATCCTTTATCCTCTACATCATTCAACTGTTGCGTTCTCTGGCGGGATGGAGAAGGAAATGGTGTCACTTCTACATCTGAATCATATCTATGTAGTGCATCCAGTGATGAACAAATATCTTGCATGCTATTTTTATCCTGTTGACATATGACGACTAATATTAAACACCAAGATCTCTCCAAAACAACACGGGGAAGGGGCAATTACCTTTGCACATAATAACCTCATGTAGCTGGGGTTTTCACTGGATTCTTCCTTTAAGTTCGGATGTCTTCCAGGCAGAGACTTCACAGTGCAAGCCTGCCCCTGGGTAGAAGATATTTGCCCCTCGATGTTGTCATCATCATCAGAGATGTTTTTAATAGCAATAAAAGAATCATCTAATCCCCTTTCCACTACAGATGGAGCAAAGGTAGCTCTGCTTGTACTCATCTGAAAGCCATCATTATGGGTCGGTAGCAGAGAGTGCCTTGCTGAAGGAGACTCTGCGATGGTTTCCTTCCAATGAGAAGATCGCTGTTCCTCGATTTCATTCTCATCATCTGAGATGTTTTTGATAGCAATACAAGAATCATCTGCTTCCCCTTCTCCACATACTGAACAGAGCTAGCTCCGCTTTTACCACAATCATCAATAATGGGTGGATCTGGAGGGTGCCTTGCTAAGCTATCTTCACCTATCTTCTGGATCAATTTCCTTATCTGGTAGCGTTTCTTGAGCGTCACCTCAGCAGGATGAAACCAATTCTCATTGAGCTGCAAAATACATGCAGGTCGGTTTCAGAATCAGGAATACCTCTGAAGAAGGAGAGGTAAGTAATAAAATGTTCAGAAGAGGAAGCACCACCCAAGTAACATGTTAAACTTGTGGGGGTTCATGAGTCAGGTTTACAGATAGCCACACCACCACGTTTTCTAATATGCATGGATAAAATGTATAATAAAAGAAGCTGCTTACAACATCATTGTATGTAGTCCTGTTGAAATTCGGAGCATGATCCAGAAAAAGTTCGGCATAGTGAAGCACAAAAAGACCACAGTCGAAAAGATTTTCTTGTTGTGGCAACTGAAAAGACAGAAAAGGAAGTCAGAATCCGTTTTTACTCATTCTTGTCCTGCTAAGATTCTGTTAGTTAACGAATACAAATGTGTCCTCCCAGGCGAAGATACTAGCAGCACATTTTTACAACTGTTAAAAAGTGCAGGCACGCGGAACTGTTAATCTATAACATTTAAGCAATGATTATCTATAACAACGTTTTCATCTATATTAGAATAAGAGGCTAATTTCAACAATAGAAGAATCTGGGAAAGAGACGCGGTTACACAAAGTATACAAAATCTAGGTAAACAGCAAAAAGGCATTATTAAATTATTCAACCGAATGCAATCCAACTGTATAGAAAAGAAAAAGCAATCCAGAGTGCGTTTGAGGATGCAACCTGAAGAGCCTTGAAATCCAGGTTACAAAACTTCATATATGTGTCTTCATTGAAGCCATTGAGTCGCTTCCATTCCTCCCACAAGTAACTGCATTTAGATGAAATAGAAACATTTGGTTTCGGCGAACATCAAATAACAAAATATATACTGAAGAAAAATTGAAACAACCAGAGAGAACAATTAGATAATAGGTTTATACCAACAATCATAGAATACAGGTTTGTCATGAACATTAGTAATCTCTGATTCCACGAAGGCTTAAATCAAACGACACTGTGGAGTAGTTTGTCACCAATAAGTGTCTTATCAAGCAAAGAAAAATCAACAATCTCGGAGAATAATGGTTCAAAATACAACCTAGAAGAGAAAGAAACTAAATTGAAAGAGAAGGTGGAATTACATGAGGCTCAACCTAAATCCGGTCCTATAGCATTTCAAATTTCTAGCCAGGATTAACTAGTTCTCCAATGTTTGCCAAGTTCTCACATAGATACCTCAAGACCAGCTAGACATCCCGTAAACCTGGAACTAAGCATTCTGAAGTTCCGACCATATTATGTTAAAATTCCACCATGCAGTTGTAGAATATAAAAGACCATGACAACTGGGAGTGTCTTGTGAGTAACAAAGATTCACTCAAAGTTAAAAACAATCTAGTAGGGCACAAATGAAAAATAAACCACTAAATTTTTAATGCCGATAAAAAAAAAAACCACTAAACCATTAATGATGTTAAGTCTCAGAGAAGATATTAAAGAATCCACTCTTCATGAAGAATCTACCTTTTGATATTATCCTCAATATCATTGTGAAGTCCACTTAGAGAATTCAAGTGCAAAATACAGGGGATGCTAGAAGCATCCATGTCACTACCTACAAAAAAAAAAAAAAAATACATTGAAAAAGGAGATATGGTTAAAAATAAATAAAGTAACTGTAGGACGAGGCAAAGAGAATTTACCTTCATAAGAAGGAATTCTTCCTGGATCACATATAACTATCAAACTCCAATGTAGACTAGCAAAGACAGACAATTCCTGTTACAGCTTGAAGTCACGATTGTTCAAATTAAGGCACATTTACCTTTTATTTACAGGTATAAATACATAATCCTTTTCAAAGATGTGCACACTCCGGGTCCATTTATGAATACTCTGAAAAGAATCTTTTCTTTCTTTCACCTCCAAAAGCTTTTTGAAGAAAAACGTATTGAAGAAGTGAAATTTATGCTGCTCCACAGAATTAATTTTACTGGCAAGATACCTGCCATTTAGAACAATGCATCAGTTTTTCCTTGATCGTACCGTACTGCAGTTAAGGCATTAAAAAATCAAATAAATTTTCCAAGTAAAAGGTTTCTATGTAGTTAACATCTTGAAAAATTCAAAATGCAAAATGCTTTTGAAAAACCACGTTCACAGAATGGAAACTAGCTGAGCTTATCAGTACTTCACCAACTGAAAAATGATCATCGTTTAAGACGAACAACATGATAACTAGATGTTGAGCAGAACAAAAATAAAGAACAGCCGACAGCCATAATACATGAACTCCACCAAAATGCAGGTATGAGAGACCCCCTTCGAAGAGAACAAAAGTTGGAGACCGGTTCCAGGTTATTATAGGCTTGAAATGAAAGGTGATGAAGTAATAAACAAGAAGGGTTGAGGATGAACGTAATGGCATGATAAGATAGCTATGTGGGAAATCTTACCTGATATAAAAGTCTATTATAGTATCATTGATGAAGCTTCTTGGCTTTAAGCACTCCATATCCTTTGAGGTGATGGATATAGAATCAGGATCTTCTTCTGGAAATACGATGACCCCGCAGGACTCATTAAATCTCCATTCACTGCAACAGAGAACACGCAGTAAAAAGTGTTGCAGGGAAAAGATAGAATACTGGGGCTTCTGACCTTGCCATAGATCTCCGTGCAGTTTTATATTTAAGATGTAATAATTTTATCTTATCTTGCTTACTGAACCATTCACCATCATCGACAAGAAACTCCAATTCCATGAATCCTGCTGTTAGTCAAGGATACCGCGGCTATAAGATCTACATACTGCTCAAATAATGATCATTATTATGCTGCTCAAAAATCAAGGCCACTAAGTCCAATAAACTACATCAAACGCGCATATATTTCAACTGGACCTTACATACATCAAGAGAGCATCATAAGAAGTAGAAAAAATGGCATCAAATCTAAACAAATGAATGAAGAAAAACCTGAACTCTGATTCTTGATATCATTGCCATTTTTATCCTCTGACTTCAATCGCATGCATACAAAACCATCTTCACCCTAATTTCGAACAGCAAAAGAAAATATCATGCTTTTCCAGAGCCCATAATGAAACTAACAAACTATTCTCTTGGATCTAGTAACCACAACTCACACTTTCCTCATGCTGATACTCTATTTTTAAAATATTAGAAGTTGACCACTCAACAACATGACGCCTTGTCTTGTCGGTGAGGATTGACCCCTCCAGTCTAACACACGCTGGGTGAAGAACAAGCAACAACTAGAATAGCGGATATTCCCATATTTAGCATATTTGCTACTAACCATGACTGCTGGCTCCTGTACATCAACCAAGAGAAATTATGAACTGATCTAATCATGTAACATGCAAAAATCATAAAAGAAGAAAACCAAATATCTAGTCAAAAGTTTGATAACATGACGATGTAGTGATATGAAAATTTGGTACAGGGTAACAACGCCCTCATGTAACTTTTCAGAAAGAAAATAACAGAACATGAACCACATCCAAATCATAGAGGAATATAATTCAAAGCTACACACACAATCCTTTTGGGGGTCGCCGTATCCTGATGTTTCAGCATTCAATGAACCTGAAAAAGAGCAAAAATGTCATTTAAACTTCAACGCGACAAAAGACGTTCCAAGATAATTGTAAACCTTCATCATCCAATGCAACAATATCAGATGGTGATGATCTCCAATCCATGATCACAGCTTCGTCAGAATCCAAAGTGCATACGTCATCCTGTAAAGAGAAAACACATAGTGAGTGAGTTGCGCACGTCTATTGCTATGTTGAATTACCGGAAAGATGAACGATCTCATAGAAACTAGCAATATTAACACTCTGAAGCGTGCCTTGTCTACTGAAACGTGCTCTGGAGCATCGACATCCATTACATCATCCCCTGAATCTTTTTGTCCGGCCATCTTCCCTTTTGAAACTGGAAACAAGAATAAATAAAACTGAAGGATGAAGTAACGGTACCACAAAACATCATTCCACCCATCAAAAAAAACGTTTTCGACTTTTGAAACACCACAAAGTAGAGAAGGCACCGCACCGCGCGCCACCGATGTGAAAGTCGAAATGAACAAGATCGGAAGAAGCGACTTACAATACTCAATAAAGCAATATTTATCAATCGGATGATCATCACGATCGGCTGCCTTCCGATGAGGTTTTTTCCCAGCGTTCCGAAACCGTTCGAAAAACTCGCACTCCACTCCATCCACCTCATCGTTGAACTCGAAAACTGAGAATTTTCCGTCAACCTTGTCGCCATCGCTTCCGGAGAGCTTCTTTTTCCTCCCCATCGTTGAGTGCCAGAGAGAGCCGTTATGAAATGGCGTGCAAAAAAAAAAGGTCGCGAGCATGATACAAATAAAAAAGGAAAATCCAAAAGCCGCAGGCTGTAAGGCTTCTATGTTGATTTCTTCAAATAGGGAATCTCTGAAAATTGATAATTTCGTCAGCATCCTTCCTGGGCACAGTTTCGTTCACCGTCCCTCTAAACCAGAAGGTGCCTGAATCCGTGGCTGGCTCGCTAATCCCATCTATCAGGAAATGTCGTCCTGCGGTGTCTCCCCCTGTGGTTATTCATCCTCCCAACGGCTTCGTCTCCTTCACACCGTGGCGAACTGGAGGTTGAAGCCCTCAGTCGCAATCAGTAATCCAAGTCCACTGCCGAGTCACAGACTCTGGATAAGATGTACCGATTCTTCGTCTTCTCCTCCCTCGGCAACGACTCCTTTTCGCCCACCAGTAACCAGACTCTTCGTCACTGGTCTCCTCTGCAATCTTCATCCATTGTGTGCGTCATATCCGCAATTCCGTGTCTCAATGTTTTTCAGTTTGTTCTCTCAGGGCTGTCATTCAGGACCACGGAGGAAAATCTGAGAAATGCATTCAGAAGCTTCGGTGAACTCGTGGAAGGTAAGAAATATGTTGTTTTTACCGTTTTTCTTCTGGTTGCTGCTGGTGATTGAAAATTGCAGTGAAGCTGGTGATGGATAAGGTGGCCCGAAGACCCAAAGGTTTTGCCTTCTTGAGCTATGCCTCGCCGGAGGAATCTCAGAATGCCATTCAGGGAATGCACGGCAAGGTACGCTGCTGCCATGGGATTCTTGATTCTTTCTCTCAGTCTATTCAATGCCAAAAATTACAAGACGACTCATAAGAACACAGTGATGCATAAACGATTCACTCTTGTTAACTGTCTGGTACCTTCCTCAAAATCGCCTTTATGCTGCCATGTTTGCTTCATCTTCCGTTTTTCTCCACAACATTGCAGTTCCTGGATGGCCGGGTTATCTTCGTCGAGTTTGCAAAACCACGAGCCGAGCAGAAGCTGAACCCGCATAAGAGCTGATGATTCAACTCAGTCACAAGAGGAATGCATTTGATTCTGTTACTATTGTCGTGTGTTCCCTTGACAGCAGAAACTGAGAAAACACACTGAAAATCCCAATCTTCAATTTCTATGCTACTGAGTCCTTTGTCTACAGTCCACCATGCTATATCCTTTTTACGTTTTTCCTCTCTATGGTCATTCTAATTTCATCTGCACCACTCCATTTTCCAGCATCTACATGCATATTATACAACAAGACGTTTGGCCCAGAGTTCTCTGGCTCCAGTGTCATCAATGCTTCAGCTGCAACTTTTGCTGGCTCCAGATTGCTATGCACCCAACAATGCTCCCCACACAGGCTTAACCTCTGCGCATTCTTTGGAATATACTAAACGCAAGATTCTATCTTTCCAGCCTGCGCATAACCTGAGTTTAAGGAATTCCATGATAGGGAATCCGGACAAGGCAGTTGAGAGAAAAACCCTGTCATCATCTCCGTATCGGAGACATTAACGTTACCCGTAATCATCGTGTTCCAAGAAAACGTGCCCCGGTTCTTCATTTGAATTGAGTTCCATGTGACAACGCTCCTCTGGCATGCTATCAAAAAGCTCGATAGCATCTTCCATTTTTCGCATACCCACTGATCATGATGTTCCAAGTCACAATATCCCTTTCGGGCATATTATCGAACATATGTCTTCCTTCTTCTAAATACCCCATCTACAACAGGTCATACAACCTTGAATCATGAGATTCCATGAATACACGTCCTTCTTAGGCATTTCGTCAAACATTTTGCGTGCTTTTAGAATCTCCTCTTCGTCAAGTAACCACTGATCTTCGAATTCCATGTTACAGTATTTCTACACGACAAACTGTCAAACTGTAGCATCCTCAATCCGCCGATCTCGTACTGATTCCCTGATCCTTCGATTGGCTGAACGAATCTCCTACGGCCAAGGAAACAAATTCGATTTGATGTTCATTGTTGAAAAAGAGTAAGCAATATGACAATACCACAGATTCCTCCCCCGGGAACCACGCAGCAGCACCATACTCCATTGAATTATGAGTTTCTGAAGCAACCCAAGAGAACAACTTCAGCATAAAGATGAATGGAAGGAAATAGGGAAGAAAAGGAAAGGCATGTGTGGTTATACCATATCAAAGCCCATGCCCCTGCCTAGTGCATTCCTATCTCTACAAAATACACCATTAGAATTAGCGAGTATGTTTAGTCTTTAATAAGGGGGAGAATTTAAGTTCACGACCGGTATCCCGCATTAATTAATAAAGCATATTTAAATAAATGAATCTTCTTAATTTTATATAAAATATCTTATTCAAAATAGACAAATATAAAATTATGATGTTTAAATATTCTAAATGAACAATATTATGCAAAATAATGATAAATCATTATATCATTATATTATGATATGCTTTGTGTCATGGTACACATTCACACAATTCATAGTAGCTAATTTTCTTGCTTTGTGAGATTCATCAAATGTAGTACATTCATAACTAAGAGGGTTCAATAGTTGAGATCAACATATATCTCAATGTCACTAACAAAATTATAGTCATGAAATTGTATGAGATTGATTTCAACTTGATGTAATTTGGCTACTTTTCAGATTGTTTAAAACGATTATTATTGTTAAATTCTAACATTTATCGGTCTGTCGGCTTGTGCTAATCTATCAAAACATCTTTTGGTTATTTTTTAGTAACTGATTACCTCATTCCAATTCATACTCCATCAAATACAAATTCTCAAATGTTTCAATGAACTAAGAGACTATCAATTCTGAATCCACTTGCGCATGAATTCTAGATATTCCTATCTTTTTTGTCAAGTCAAGACTAGACAAGAAAACTTGGTTAGTTACCATTAGTAAATCTGGTATCCTTTGACCTTTTGTGACACCAACTCAGAGGAACTTGAGAGGAGGTCGATGATCCCCATCTCTACCTGCACCACGTTCGTTTCCACTTTATGGGCCCCATGGCTTTTTGACGGTACGGTTTTTTTCAAAGATTCCATGCGACAAAATCAGCTTCCCTAGACACAATTCAATTCCTTCCACTATTTGTCCGTACACTCCAAACCAAATATCCAAATTTCATACATTCTAAATTTGGGCATCAAACACAACATGATTATTTGTATATTATATTAGAAATTAATCAAAAAAAAATAGTGCTCTGGAACATCATTATTCTTTTCTTTTTTAATGGTATTAAATTAATAATAATAATTACATTCGTCATTTTAATAATATGTATTTCTTTTTAAAAATGATGCAAGAAAAACTTGAATTTACAAGAAAAATAAATAGAAAAACTTTAGGACAATAGAATTACCATTAAACCAAACATATTTAAAAATTTAGGAGATATTTGGTAAATAGTATTGAATCAGCATTTTGAGATATGCTTTATTTAATAATAATGTTTGGTAAAAGTTTAAATTGAATCAATAATTTAAATAAAAATTAGATTTAGTTAAATAAAAATCCCATGAAAATGTTTATTGAAAATATATAAAATAGCTTTTTATGTTAAATTTAAAATTTATATTTATCTAAGGAACCTAAATACATGAATAGAGCACATTTGAAATTTAACTTCATAAATTATGCTTTAATTGAAATCATAAAACTAAAATAAAATTCATATACAATATCAAGAGGTATCTCAATTTAAACACATTTACTCTTTCGTCTATAATCAATATAGGATATTATTGTTAGATCTCTAACCTTATATTCTTTATCACTAATCATTCAACATTATTGTTGAGTGCCTTTGTTCCATCATTGATATGCGTATGAGTTTGATTTTGACGATTAACTCTATTTTTGTACGATATTGCTCAAACTTCATAGGAAAATATCTCAAACAATATCAATATATCTATATTTAAATACATTTTTTTTCTCATTTATAATCAATGTGGAATATCATTATTGAGGGTTACACTACCGAACGATCATATATGATTTCAAATTTATTTTTGAATCTGTGAAGCTTATGTATAATATTAGTTTATTAGGAATGCTAATAAAATATAAATTATTTTCCAAGAGATGTAGTTGCCGTTGACCTAAAGTTAAAACCCTGAGTAAAAATCAGAAAACGATGGAGGAGAAAAAAAGAACTCCAGTTCGACACAAGTTAGCTTCAAAAGTTGAAAAAATTACAGAGTAATATCCTTCAGGATTTACCGCAGGTAAATAAAAATGGCGCAATGGTTCAGCGTTCAACACGTTGAGCACCTCAGCTCTGGAAGAAGGGCAAGCTGCAGCAACAGTAGCGAAAGAGACTTCACTGCTCCACAGTGAAGCATATGGAAGGAGGAAGAAGACGGAGTGTTTACTCACCACAGCCTGAGAGCGATATCAGAGATGTCGTTGGCCTCATCGCCGCCTCCTTGGTACCTGGAGGTCTCCCCGTGCCCAACCTTCTGCAATTTTCAGACGGGTTTTTTAACAAAGAAACACGAATCGAAACCCGAAACACCCCCGGAAACAAACCATGCATTGCTGCTTCAGCACCATGTTCTCTTGCCTCAGTTCTGTCTCCTGCATTCAAGCAACAGGTGAGGGTGTCTTAGAAGAAAGAGATAGATGGGTGTCACCTTGTCTTACCGTCGACTTGAAACGGCTGATCTCGTTGAGGATCTTCTCGTTCTGCAGGAACAAATAGGATTAGAAAGCTGTGCTCGATAATATGCTACTGGCTTCTTTGGTAATGGATACCATGGCTTTTCCGACTCGGCTCAGTCCACTCTCGACCTGCTTCTCGAGCTTCATCAGGTCATTGAGGCACAGTTCCTCAAGCTCCTCGCCCATTAGGTTCCTGTGATTGAAAGGTGGGGATTCATCATTCAATCTGGTGCACGTGTTCGTGGATAGGGATGGCGACATACTTGAGCTCTCTGGTACGCTCTGCGAGCTCCTTGGTTATCGTAAGAGGGTCACAGTTTTCCATCTGTTTGTTTCACCAGACACAAAAAAATGCAGGCGTTTGAACAATGGAAACCAGAAACCCACAAAACTATGAAATATAGCAGCCTCCTTCCATCCACAACTAGTTCCGTGTACTCATTCTGAGAATTAGACTACAGAAAACTCAGTCGTTCATTTTTGCTGAGTGATTGCAAACCTGAAGATGAAGATTTTCATGTCCAAGCCTCGTCCATTTTTCGGACACCATATCATGCCTTCGGATGAGATGCGTCACGCTTCAAGTTCAGACAACAACAGGGAAAGGGAAAGTGAAAGAACCAAACAAAAGAACAGTGTAAGGGAAGGCAGCAGTAAGTAATAAATGTGCAACCAGGTTTGAATATCGAACAACAAAACAAAAGAAACTACAGATCCCGTTTCCCACAAGACAGACGTGTACCCACCCCCACATCTGCAAGTTGTGTGCTGTCTGAGAACGAGGGAGAAAATAAAAAAAAAACTAAGCTGGTTTTGTAGACACATTCCCGTCAGCGTGTAAGAGCTTGGATTGACAGCAAAATTTGTCCAAATTTCTCTTGATTATTATAAAAAGAGAGAAGGTGTGTGCCAAAGGTATGAATTGAAACCTGGAGGTAGCGTATTCGTAGAGTTTGCCTGTCGCGGAGAAGACAATGAGGGCGATCTCAGCATCGCAGAGAGTGGACAGCTCCTGCGCCTTCTTGAAAAGCCCTCTTCTCCTTTTCGAGAAAGCAACTTGCCTTGCCGTCAAGTTGTCAATCTTCTTGATCTCGATCTTCTGCCTCACCATTCTACCTAAACAGAAAACAAGCAAACAAACCCCAATAAAACCAGACCCCTTTTTGCTATCATCTTTCCCAGAAGAAAAATGATGATCATCAGGAGAGGGCAGCAGCCGGTTTAGCTAAATCAGGGAAGAGATAAGATCAAATCACCTGAACGAAGAGAGGAAAAAGTTCCAAGGAGCCCTAGAGATAGACAGAGAGAGAGAAGGGAATGAAATGCTTTAAGCGGAGAAGAGGAGGAAGAGCGTGAGACCGAGGTTCCTTTAAATGGTGGTGGATAGGAAAGCAAAGCAAAGCAAGCAGCAGCAGCAGCTGGTGCTGCCGGTATGGATAGGGTTTAGTACACAGGTAGGATGTGATTGTGTGAAGGCTTGAGTTGACATGACTAGAGGGCAAAGATGAGAAAACCAAACACAGCAATGCCTGCCTGCCTGCCCTCCCTTCTTCCTCCACCTGCAAAATTATTTTGTCTCCAGAAATTCAAAACCAAATTTAATTCCTATTCTCAATATATCAACTCTCTCCCTCTTTCAATGGATTTATCGGCTCTCGTTTCTTAAAACGAAGCACATAACTAAAACGACAAAGGAATAGAAGAAGAAACCCAATGCAAATCATTCTTATCATTTTTTTGTTCAAATTAATACAAAGATATCATTATTTCACACCTTGATTCCTTGACACTTTGTGGGGGAGAAGAACCAAATGCGTATCGTGGATGATAAGGTGCCTGGAATAATTCAAGGTAAGAGAGCCTTCTACGTAGACCATAGTGAGGGACTTCTACCGCCCATTCTTATAAAATTGCGTCACGTTTAGCACATGTCATAAAACATTAAGGTTTACTGTCATTAAAATCTTAAAAAATGCATGTAATATGTGTGCTTTTGACACGTGTTTTATGTAAGGTAATTGTTTATTGATAAATTTTATTTCAAACCAATAAAATGATTTTAGATTTGTTATGGGTGTTTCATTTTAAAATTACAATCTACACATTTACATACAATTAAATAATTCGAAATCTACCCATTTCATTTAATTTTAAAATAAATAAATCAAATTTTTTTGACAAATACATTTAACTTACAAGCGAAATTTATCTTTTATGCACTGATAAATATATATATATATATATATATATATATATATATATATATATATATATATATATATAATAAACATTTTTTTAATACACTATATGATACATGTCCACTTTTGTAATTCATAATTTTGTGGCAAACACGCGTAAAGCATGATGACAACATTAAATTACAGCGTCTAGTACAAAAAAAGAAAGAGACATCTACCAACTGTTTTCTGTTTTTTTTTAATAATAATAGTGATTTCAAGAACTTCGAGTGGGGAGTGTGAGGACACTTGTCCAGTTGTCCTTGTCGATCGGACGGCTAGCTGTATTTATATATATATATATATATTTATTTGTTTAGATGTATAGTCACGTTGTGTCATGATTCAGAGGCCAGAGGGCTCAGATTCCGTGCGGCACACCACAGCATACGGGAAAAGGGTAGCGCGTGGCGTGAAAACTCGTGTCCCAGACCGCCATTTTTTTTATTAATCGTACGGCTTGAGCCGGCGCCGGCCGAAACCCTGAACCCGGTTCACGGTTGCCGAAACACGTTCGCGTTGCAGGAGGATGATCTCTGAACCGAAGATGACGAGGAAGAAGAAGGTTGACCGGTTCCTATCAGCCATTTGTCGCTCATTTCAATAGTTTCTGCAACTGGGTGTATAAGTTTTGAACCCACTGAAACTGATCTCCCCACGGTTTGGGATCCGCCATCCATCTTCTGTTCTGTGGGTGATCCGTTTGAAGCATGGATTTCGATCCTCCGCCTGGAATTGTTCTCAGTGTCCTCAGTCTGCATTTCATTTTCCCTGTAGAGGTCATCGTCTCCGGGAGACTGGGGAGATCTGTCGCCGGATGGGGAGCGGATTGGATTTTCAGGGATTCCGGCTCTGCAAACTGGGCAATTTGTGTGTGATCTCAACCAAGTGTCGATGCAAGGAAGATGAAAGGGGTGATTGCACTTGGGGAGTACTCTCAAACACTCATCTTCTTGGAATTCGCTCAAGCAAACTGCGCAATTCGTGGCGTCAATTAGGGCATCCCCCTTCTTGTATCTGACGACGGCGATCTTGTTGATGATCCAAGGCTGCAACCCAACGGTTCGGATATGCCAAATTGGGTGATCCACAACCAGCCCTACATCGCGATCCACAAATTGATCGGGATAGAAACGCTGGACTCTAGTTTCCGGGCGTCTCCGACGGCGGCGATCGAACCACATGTTGCAGAATCGACGAATAGCTAAGAAAGTGAAGAAAACGAACGCAGCCGCCAGCGCGGATATTGACACTGTAACAAAAAACATGGGCCTGTCTTTGGGAAGCGGGGCCGTAGGAAAAGCAGGAAAAAGATCAGGCTCCGAAGGCGACGGCGCCGGCCCCGGAGAATACGCGGCGCAGATTGATGGGCAGTAGGAAATACAAGGTTGTGTGCAGGTCTGAAACCGGTAATTGGAACAATAGGACGTACAGAGAATCGTGGCGTCGCTCAAATCCTCCCCGGAAACATCGAAAAGCTTCCGAAGAGCAACGGCCATCACAGCCGCCTAGTTTCACTCGGAGTTGACTTTTCTGAGCCACGGAGCACGGCGGCGGAAACCTATTCCCTCCTTGTCAAGCACTTCCACACTGGCCGGGGAAAGGTATAAAATCAAAATTATGATTCCTTAGAATTTGATGCTTTTTCTCCTTTTTCTTTTAATGGCATTTAATCTCAACAAATACTCAACAAATTGATTTTCCACAATAATATTCCACACTTTTAATACCTATTAATTTGATAAATCATCCACTAATTGATTAATTAATACACACTAATCAAACAATTGGACAATTTTTTTATCTTATTACATAAATATTGACTCCATATAAATTTTATTTTTAATCTCAATTAAATACCACATATGTGTCATCCTCATTGTTTTTTATTTGGTAAACTTAGTCCTAAGATTAAAGTATTATTGTATATGTATTATTTATTACATATGCATAATTTTTCTCTACTAATAAAAAACATAGAGAAAATTACAAGAAAAATACCTCAAATTTCACTCAATAATTTAATCCTCAAATTTCAAAATTCTAAAAAAAAACACATCAAGTTGTCAAAATCGTATAATGACAATCCAAACAGTTTTTAGAATTTGTAAAAATTGGATCGATTCAAAATCATGAATCGTACTAATATTTTTCATATTTACATTTGGAGTTCGGTGAATCAAATGATACTCACATTAACGTTATATCGTGTTTGAATCTAAAATCATTCAAATTGATAATGGTTATGTTACATTTACATTTGTGTCTCATAGGATGCACTGCTATAATAGTGTTGTGGTCAAAATCGATTAATTTTTGTAACATAAAAGAATAAATATGTAATTTCATATGTTCGATGGCAAATTGTTTACAAAAATAAAATTTGAGAAGCTTTTATACTGATTGTAACTAACATATTTGATATTGTGAGACATATCAATTTGAAGTGATTATTATAATGGTATATTTAGTCTCCATATTTTGAAATATGTGTCAAATTTAATCATGAAAACAACGTAAAAGGTGATTATAACCGTCATTTGTCACTAGATGATTGTCACACATGTACCTTTGGAAAAGAAATCGTGTGTTTTTTTTTTTTTGAAACAATTAATTTAATAGGAGTAAAATACTGAATTTATATCTGTAAATCAACAATGACACAACAATCCATATAGGGCACAAAAGCATTAGAAAATGCCAAATGCAGATCCGGTGAGCACACCAACCAGATAGGCGGCTACGAGACATACCACCGCCGCAGACGCGGCGCTGCTCATCCCGTTGCGAGTGGCACCGCCGGAGGGCGGCGGAGCTGTAGTCTCCGGAGACGAATCAGGAGAAGGCACAGGAGCTACAGCCTCAGGAGAGGAAGCAGGAGAAGGCGCAGGAGCTACAGCCTCCGGAGCCAGAGCAGCCAAGGAAGGAGCAGGACTAGGAGACGGAGCATCGGTCGAACTGGGAGGCATGGAAGGATGAGCAGCCGGGAAGGACGGGTGCGCCGCAGCCAATCCGATCAGAACCGCAATCACTGCACACCAGAAGACTCTAGAAGCATCCATCAGACGAACCAGACTACCGTTGATATGCACAGTGAAGCTTCTACTTATAGAGGCAGGTGGTGCCAGAATGATTCATTCATTCATGCTACAGGAAACCACGCGTGATAGCAGAGACATGCAACACCGGAAATGGTCCCGGTGTGGAGGCTACCTTAGAACACCTTATTATAACAAAAAAGAAACATACATTGCTTGCTATACTAGGTGTGAAGTCAAGGAGGGTAGTGCTTAACACATAACATCTTCCCAATTGTACCATACGGGAAGTCAAGTAATGAGACAATTCTATGTGCGGTATGAAAACATATGAATTCTATTTATATAAGAAACGTGAATCATATTAAAAAATAATCATTAATATTTATTATATACTTTATTATTTAATTTTCAAATAAAGATATTTTGATTATTTATTCAAATTAATTTAAACACTGACTTGGTGTGGATGCAAAGGTCAGTTTCGTTTTTTTTAATGTGTAAAAAAGTGTTTGGAGGCGTGGCTCTCAGAGGGGACCCCGACCGGATCAGCTTTTTTCACATTTAAAAACTCTCAAAACCGGTAACTAACCAAACCCACTCTGAGGAGGTGAAAAAACAGAGAGTTTTTTTTAGGTCAACATAATAATAAATTAAATAGTCCGATGTAATGATTGGGCTGAACCGGTCGGGTTCATATCCGAAAGAAAAACCTACTAGAATGGGCTTTCGGGTTGGGCCCTCTCAATATCGCTTCAAAGCCCAATCTAACACCAACGGAAAAACATATAAAGCCGGCTGTACTAACTTGGCAACCCAAGTCAAGTCGTCGGAATAGGAAAGAACAAAATATTTTGAATTGATTGTGTTTTATTTTTACATATTTCAATGTTATTTTTTTGTGAAAAAATTAAAAATTTAGATTCTATAATTACCTTTAAAAATTATTTAATTGATTAAATAAAAGATTACTTAAAAAATTATACAATTATATTTTTATTTGTTTCAAACTATAGGATAATTTAATTTATCAAATTTTAAAATATATAATTTAATTTATTAAAATATAATAATTTAATTTTATATTATGACATAGAACAGTTTTACAATATGAAATAAAATCTTGAATTGATTCTATTCTACATAATCTAAATCAAAATCATAAAACATAACAGCCCTGTGTTCTAAAGATTTTTTTTTTCTAAAAAAATGCCACATAAATAATTTTGTTATTCAAAAAAAAAAAACATAGAAACCTTTTATTTTTAAAAAAGTTATGGATCTCTGATTTTTATTTTATTATAAATACCTTTATCTTTGTAGAAGCAGAACCGAACAGGCATTTAATCTGATAAATTGACATGGATTAAGGTTGCCATCTTGAGGAGCAATGGAATAGTATTCATGGTCTCAATGCACCTGATTTATTTGCGGTTGTATGATTTTTGTATAATAATAGCAATTTAGGAAACTCATTAAAATGAAGCCGATTCAGTTGCCTCTTTTGTCTATGAGAATAAGACAAGGAGACGTGGAGTCACTGTCCAAATTCCTATCCCCATTCTCATTTTGAAAAATAACCATCCATTCGGACCATCCCCATCCTCCATGTCCTGACGCGTGCCGCAGCGGATAATTACTCCTCGATTTCATAGGGGTATGGAGCACCGTAAGGGGGGAAAAGGTTTTGAGAGGGATTTTTTTGCTTTTCTTTTTTTAAATAATCGATTATGCAATTATATATTTCGCATTTTTTTAAAAAAATATTAAATAAATATACGAGAGGGGCTGAAACTAAGAGCGTTGCTTGCTGCACCCGGCCCTACCCAAGTCGTCGTCATCCCGTGATCCTTCTTTTACTGCGCCTGTGTCAAACGAGAGTGGTGCATTTGGAGGTCTGCGGGTCCCACATCGCCGGGAGAAGGAACCGTCTTCCATTAACGCCGTTCGCATTGAAGCTGGCGCCGGTGGTTTTATCAACGAGAACGTTACCGGGGTAGCCCGGGTACGCACCCGACCCGAACACGCCGGGGCACGCGGTCACTGCCTCTAGGGGAGCAGTCGGTGGCCCCTGGAAGTAACCGTTGTTGTATGGATTGGTCACCGTTCCGGCAAGTACGGCGGCGAGATTGATCACCATACCGTCTACTCCGACGTCGCCGTTGGGTGCTACGAGTGGCGGCGTCTGGGGGCCGTAAATCGGCTGATGAAACGGCCACGCGCAGTACCCTGGACACTGCGTCTCCGAGTTGCCGACCCACGCGTATGCGAATCTCGCCGGTCCACGCGTCGAGCCGTGGGAGCCGCACCGGTTCATACAGAACCCGTCGACGGCCACGTCCTTCGCCGTCAAAACGACGTTCACGGCCCCGATTCCATGTCCGCCTCTAGCGGCGAGGTAAACCAGATTCGAGGTATTGAGCGCTCTTCCGAAAGAGTAATTCTCGTCGATATATTGTCTACCGACGCGGAGGCTGGGTCCGGCGGCGCCTGCCTGGTACTTCTCCGTCGTCCTCCACCACGAGGCGGCGGAGGGACTCGCCGTGTTTCCTGATCCGAGAGAATCAAGGAAATCGATGATTACGGAGCGCTGAGCGGGTGTGAAGTTGCCGTACCAGATGAGATTCACGGTGACGATGCCTTTCAACAGAAAGCCGTTGTGATATTTGAGAACAAGAGGCTGTTCCTGAACAAGAACCGCCATGGAAACGTAAGAAGAACCGCAGAGAAGTAGAAGCAGAAAGCACGAAGAAACATTCGCCGCCATGGATAATCTTAGAAGCTTTTGAGGATACAGAAACGAGCAGCGGAAGGCGGTTATTTATACGAGGAAGGACAGCTGTAGCCTGCGTAGGAGGGAGAATCAACATCAACTGGGCGCGTGAAGTGCAGTGATTCGTAGATGTTGCCAGCCTGGAACTCCCTCGAAGAGAGAGACTAATGCAGCGTGAAAGGATTGCTGGGAAACAATTTTTTTACAAAAATAAAATGAACTACAATCAGAGAACTTTTAATTTTTAATAATTTAGAATTTGAATGAGGTACAATTTAATTTTCAAATAATATATTTGACTATAAATTAATTAGTTGGAATAGAATTTAAATATTTTACTAAAAATGTAGAAAACAAATTATTTTTATTCCCAAGAGAATGAGATCACCAAATCTCAACTTTATCTCCAATAAATAATACTCCCTAAATCCAAACCTTCATATAAAACAAAACATTTCATTAATTGTTTTGTCAAATTCTTACAATTATTCCTTATCAAACACGCCCCAAACATTTAATTACATCGAAAATTCAGAGTCCAAGATAAATATTAAAAAAGGAAATAATAATAATATTTATAAGACGAGGGGAAGCGGTGAGGTTTCGTATATTCCGGTGACCACCCACTAGTTTCAACGCTTTCCCTTTTCACCCACTGTAAAATGTGTATTTAGAAATTTGGATATATGATGATATATTTGTGAAAAAAATGATTAATATAAAATTTGTATTTTAATATATGAAATAGAAATTTTAAAAGTAGTGCACTTCTAGACAAGGGGTTGCTGTTAGCTTTGCCTGAGACGCCTTGGGTACTTTGTCGGCATCATTGCTTCCTCCGTACATCACTTTTGTAATAAACTCCTCGCGGTGTTTCTTTTCCTCTACTGTGGACACAACCAAAACGGTGGCATCGGTCCCTGGGTCATACACATTTTGCAGAGCGGTCCCTGTTTTCTATTCTAATTGCAATCTCAACCTCCAGCCTAGCGGTGGATGGATGTAACAGCACCGCCCCTTACTGTAAAGTGACCGGGACAGTGTGCCAACAACTATGTAACATACATGCAATCATGTTATAGACCATGGTACCACTTATTTATCCGTGGACTGGTTCCTTTGATACAATACTTTAATTTAATAAAAATTTAATGATATACAAAAAAAACATGAGTTTGTTTATCATATGTTTCATACAAATAATTAAATTTTTATATAATATTGTTAAAATATTTATTTTATATAATTTTTGTTGATAAATCATATTTTCATAAATTATTTTTCAATATTAAAGAGAATTTGCATGAAAATTGAAAATCAAAAATAAAAAAAGGAAATATAATTGATTATTGAAAAAAAATCTTTGTGATAAAAGGATGGTATTATTCTTTTGTACCATATTTTTAATTTTGGAAAAATAGAAATAGGCATTTTTTGAATAAGTAGAAATAGAAATAACTATTAACTTCTTTTGGAAAAATTGTAGAAACCTGAATATTTTTGGGAATTTTAAAAAAATAGAAATGAGAAATAAAAATAACTGTTTTATAATTTATACTTATTACTCATTTTTAATTATACTTAAAAATTATTTTTTATCAAAAACAAAAATAAAAATATGAAGTATTCTATGTAATTTTATTTTCGATCAAAATAACACTAAAAAATTATCCAGAAGACATCTTAAATGTCTATCCTCAAAAACCAAAAATCAATGTGTTATTTAACACCATTTTATACAGTATCCAATGAGTCCTTATTTTTAAATGGTGGAAGACTAATTATGTTCGGTATTCTAAATGTAGAAGACTAAAAGAATCTAAAAAAATATAAAACTTTGATAATTAATTATATTCGTTATGTCAAATTTTGAGGATTAATTTTATTAATAGAGATGTAACACGTAATGTATGCATATCAATCTTACAAAATATAATTTATTCGTTTTTGGGGACCCAGTTCGGTGAGCTTCCAATTTCTTCCATATCTATTGACTCCGCACGGGCGCGGCGGTGCACGTGCCCAGCCCCACCTTCTTCAACTCTTCCACCTCAATCCATTTCTGCGTCGGCAGAGGCATCATGCTCCCAATTCCAATGTCACGTCTACTCTATTCTTTTTATTTTTTTATTAAGAAAAAAGAAACACACGAAATTGTTTTATTTTCCCATCACAAAAGCATCCGCAACTAACACCCTCCCCTAATAAATTAAATACACATGATGATTAGTGGGTGTTTAGACTAAATCTCAGTGATTAGGAGACAAAGGGAGCAATTATATGAATGCTTTGATGACTATTTTGTCCTTGGCGTGCGCAAATGATTCAGAAGGGCTCCATTTTTAGCTCATCGGCTATAGTTGACAAAAAAAAAACACCACATAGCTTGAAAATAAAATAATATCTGTATCGTAAATAGTAATTATATATTTTAAATATAATGTCATGTCATGACCTACACTTATATTATGTGTTTCAAATAACTAATATTTATGATTTTAGGTTATTCTATTTCAAAGAAAAAAAGTAATACAAGATTCAAATGATACTTATATTTAACCACATCTCATTTCTTATTAGTTGGTATACTGTCAACAAGGTTTGGCCTTACACTTAGATCATGTTTGATAGCTAGCTAAATTTATAATGGTATGTATTATCTTGGTATAAATTTATCCATAATACCATAATAATTAAAGAATGATAACATGTGGGATAAATATACACGGATAATAAAGAAAAAAATTTACCGAAAAAAACTTATATTGATTACCAAACACATATTATGTATCTCAATACTTGATATATCTCTGTTTATATCAACTGCCAAACACAACCAACAAAACAATTTGGGATGACTTTTGAGTGCTATTTTTTCGTGTTTATTGAATTCTAAATGAGCAGGAGCGGCGGCATGGGCGTGGAGTGCTGCGAGTTGCTTGTTTTAGAGAGCGGTGGGCAGGGCAGGGCAGTCAATCATTTGAGAAGGGGCAGCATGATGGGGATCTTTAATGCTGGGGATGGGGAGTGGCGCATCGCCTTCAGGAATCAGGACGTGGATAAGCTAAGTGCTGATGGAAGGAAGGGACCCTTCTGATGAACCGCCCGGTTTGAGACACATGCATAGCATAGATGGGATAGCCCCATCCCATCCGGGCAACTTCGAAAGCCAGCTAGCTTGCTCGTACCAAACCACCAATTATTGAGGCGCACGTCTGGATGGGGATCGGTGACCTTACTTGATTTGCTTGTGGTTCTATTACTGGGGTTTTATGACAGAGATGGATGAAGTGGCGGATTGGCTTTTTGCAGTTCAAGATATGCACACTGGCATTATCTTTAGAATTAATATAAAACAGTAGACTTTAGTCAACTTGCATGATAGTTTGCTCTCAGGTAACTCTGAAATTGTTAGAAGAGGAAAATAACAATTGTGGTATTCTGGTTAAAAGAAAATAACTATGTGTCTCTCTCATTAAATCTTCAGCTCAAACTGAACTTGGCATTTTGTGTTGTAGGCCTACGTTTCAAACATGGGGGATCAGCTGATTAGAGGGGAGTGTGAATGTTTTGGTTCTGCTGCATACCAATATATAACTTGTGAACATTTCAAGCATGGGGGATCAGCTAAATAGGGGAGTTTGAATGGTTGGCTGCTGCTACATACCAACATGTAACTTGTGAACATTTCAAGCATGGGGATCAGCTGAATAGGGGGAGTGAACGTTTTGGCTTCTGCAATATACCAACATACAACTTGTGAACATTTCAAGCTTGGGGATCAGCTCAATAGGGGGAGTGTGAATGGTTTGGCTTCTGCTATTGAACCCAGATGTAACTTCTATTGAAGCTTTGAGCCATGAAATACCGCAGGAGAATGGCTGTTTGCTGCAGACTACGCTCGATGGAGGGAAGAATAGAGGAAGCATACACAAATGAGCTGAGAACTGCTGCTAATATCCATGTGAACGATGCAGAACTTGGACGCGTTTTGGATAATGTTGCAGTTCATTTCTATAACATTTTCGGGTTGGAAAACCACTGCAGAGAGATGCATCATGCGGACTAGTAGCTTTCGTGCATCCGATGTTGTCAAGGTCTAAGCTTTTTTCTGCGTACAGCTTTCGGTGAAGGAGCTGGACCTGTTATCTGAGCTGAAACTGAAGGGACTGTTTAACTCGTTGCTTGTTCTTCAATTCTTCAACTTCTTGACCATTCTTTTCAGGTACAAGAACCATATCCAACAACATTATCAGGAGTTTGAGTTCTTTTGGGGCATGACAAGCAGCGGTTCAGCAGAGAGCACAGAACCATGGCGCAGACATGGTATGATGTCTTCGTTCTTTAGAATGATCAATGAGCGAGGGGAGATGCCCAGAAATCCAAATGTACAACAAATGCAAGAGCACATCATCTTATTTGTTCACAGCAGCCTGCAGCCAGGTGGAGAGCAAGGCTACAACAATTTGACACCTGCATCTCTCAGTGAATCTATCACAGCTCTAACCTTGCCGTGATACCTCTGCTCCTTCTTAAAGAAAACCGAAACTGCAGGTATGTTTCGTTGCAGCAGGCGCTCGGCGAGGATCTTACCGATTTTAGCAGCAGCAGCAACATCTCTTGTGCTTTCTTTCTCTTTGTCCATGCTTAACCGCAGCGCTTTCTCCTGTGAGCTGGCGGCTGAGGCCACGGTTGCGGATGGCGTGTGGATCACTTGGGCATGGACGAACTTATTGGTGAAGTGCATCCTCAAAACGTACGGCTTCAGAAACTTGGTTACTCTTTCAGGTCTCACTGGCGGTGGAACGACCATTTCTCTCTCCCCTTGAAACGAAACAAGAAACACAAAATTCAACGTTGAAACTTCTGAAGGTTTCGCGCAATGAAACAATGCGAATTCAAAGGCATCCGATCCATGATTCGACAATGTAAGATGCAGACCGAGAATACCCCAAACCTAATCGCGTACGATATGGCAACAAGACGAAACCCTTATCGCAAAGAAAAACAAGTGAATCATTGAAGACGGTACAGTAAAGAAAATTTCAATCTTCTAACAAGGTTACTCACTAATCCTTGAAGGTACAGGACCACCGGCGTACCTTCGGATGCAGCGGCGGCGACACCAGATTCTCGAGGTCCGAACGCCAAGGAGTGAAGAGATGATGATTCCCTTCCCCCTCTTATTGGGTCACTACGATAACCTGAATGGGCTTCACTTAGCTGGAGGCGAAAAGCTGACACAAATTTGGGCTTAGCTCACCTTTCGTTACAATTAGCCCAATTTAAAAAAACCAAGTCTATATAATCCATGTGACTTATTTTACAACTTATAACTTAAAGTAAAAATAAAAGTAATTCTATTTATCTTTAAATTATTTTAATTTAATTATTTCACTTACTTATTATATAAGTTAAGAAAATGTAACTTATTTCATAAGTAAGTTGCTTAATTTTAAATATATTGTTTCTACTTATTTTGCATCAACTTGTATAATTACTTCTATTTATGAATTACATAGAATTAGTTGATTAAGTCATACAAACTATAACCTGATTTTGGAGTTTTTTAGGAGCGAAAGTGAGAATACATTAAAATTTGAGTTATAACCTTTTCATCAATGGTTTTCCCATCACTTTCTATCTTAGTTGTTATATTTTAGCATATGGTTAAAAAAGCTAAAAAAATATTAATTAGTAACTCGATATAGATTGTATTTGATTCAACAATAATTGTGTTGTGTGATGTTGATGCAAACTAAAGACAATACCAAATTTTATGTGAAAACCCCAAAGGAAAAAATTATTGCAAAACATTACTCGAAGATGAATGGATTCAGAAAAATCAATTACAAATACAAGTCACACTCACAACTCAACTTTCACATGTAGAGTTTACAACTCAATCCTTATATTATGTAAAGGAAGGTTGTTCTTTGATGTAGATGGGCACGCGAATTTTCCTTCTGAGATAAGCTCACCTATTCTATTATGTAGCCAAATTCCTTACGCATCAGCTATAAGAATGTTGACAAGTATGCAGCAGTCACATGATCTGATTGCTTATTTCAAAGATGAGTCACATTTTATGGCTTGGAATGAGAGAAAATGCTTATAGTGACATCAATTAGAAAAGTGTTCTTTTGTCCATCCCCATGAACCAAGTAGATTCATCAATCTCACTTAATCTTTCATTAATATTTCAACATTAGTCTTGAGGATAACTCATCACCATAATTCTCATTTTCAGAAGTTTTGTTGTTTCAAACTCAGAAAAACCATCTTACATATAATTCATCATGTGTTTATACATAAAATCTGTGGACATTACCATACGAACTAAAAACTAGAAAGAATGTATGTGTTCAACGGTTTTCCTTAATCTTCGAACTGTTCATCAATGTAATATTAAGGACATCAACCTGCATCTTATTACAACAAGCAATCCAACATTATGATTTAAAAATGCAATGATCAAGTATATAAAAAATTGTAGATCACTAGTAATTGATTAAGCCTTATGAACTACGATTTTGAAGATTTGCAAAAAATCTGGTAATGATAGTGATGTAGCAGGACGGTTGAAATCGAACTCGCAATAACCGATTCTTAAACAACAACACTCCACTAACGTGAATATTCAGCGACGTGTGTAGCGTCGCCGATACAGCCCACAAGAACACGGGTAAAACAGAGAAACAGAAAACGACGCAGAACCAAGATCCCTTGCGCAACGTCAACGGACCTTCACAACTTCAAGACTAAAGACCCCACGTTGCCGAGGTAGTACGTAAATCAACTCCACCTCCAACCTGAAACACCAAGTAATCAAGTTTAGGGTGGCCTTGCACCGAACCCGCACTCAGCCGGAGTCTGGAGTCAAGGTAACAAGGGGAAGAAAACCTGAATTCAACCAAAAACGCCGCCTCCCCGGTTGCGAAGGGAGACAATTAACTTCATGCCCTTGGGCTTGAAGCTTGAGGGCCCACCTCACTAGACGGGCCTACATCAGATAGGATTTAGTCAAGACTCGAAAAATAGAAAAGCTGTAAAACAGAAGATGAGATTCAATGCCAAACAATGAAATAGAATGAAAAAGATATGGAGAAATGGGACTATCAAGGAATGTAGAGGGAATTTGATGTCGATTTCAAAATAGATCATATGAATGGATAGGTTAAATGAGGGAAGATGCCAACCCCTCACTCCTCACAAAATCTTTAAATCAAAAGTTTTTGCAATAATGTACTCATTAGAGATCAAGTATCGATTGTGGATAGCGGAAACATCTAACCAACTAGACTTTCAAACCATTTTTGGATAGTTCAATTGGTTCGTGATGGTAATTCTGCAAGTGCACAGAAACCGTCGAAGTAATAAAATAAGATCGTATCCACATGGAATTGTTATTGGAATATTCTTTTTAAACAAAGATTTAAAAAGACCGAAAACAAAAGAAAGATTTGGTTTTGAAGACAATAAGAAAAGTGACATTGGATCTAAAATGCACCTTACTTGAAACTCGTCCTTTCGTGTATGCAAACCTTGAGAACTGACCTGCTTGCGCAAGCTTTGGGGGTGTTATGCTAAAATAGTGCTACTCGGTGATCGTTATAGCACCGTCCCTTGTTTTGTGAGATTATGGAATCAACCACGCCACCAAATCCATTTCACCTCTTGTGATAACCCATGTTTTCCCCATACCCAAATCTAACCCCTACACCTCTCACCTCACAGACACATTAGACAGAATGTGCCTTACCAACGATGTTCGATTGAGCCCTTCTCCTTAGATGCTTGAGGCCAACCTTTGATTCTCCCACACTCTCTTAGGGCTATATGGTACTAAAAATCACGTTGGTAAAGAAAACGTTGCGAAAAACAGAATCATAACTCAAATTAAATGGTGAAAAACATGGTAATACAGTCACACGCGCAGAACTTGTGCAATCAAGGCTTCACAGCAGATCTTCAGCCGCAAGCGCTCACACACGCATGCTTGACTCTAAACAACAAAAGTTGATGAAAAACGAAAGGGAAGACATCCAAAACATGCTAGACTCGACTCTAAACCCTAATTTAACTCTGTGGTTGTCCACCACTTGACTCTTTTAAGTCTTCGTGTTTGAATCTTTATATAATGATGGGGATTTGTCGGGCTTTCTTGATGGTCTTGCATCAAATCTTCTATCCGAATCTTTGAAGATTTGATACAAATCTTTTAAGATGAGATCCAATTTCTCCAAGATAAGATGCGAATCTTATCTTATACGAGAATTTTTGACCGAGTCTTCATCCGGATAGACCAAATCTTAGCCTCCATCAAAATAGCTAGAAAATCCTTCAAATTATTCCAACTTCGTCCTGAAAAATCACAAAATACACTTTCCCTCCAAAAAGATCAAAGTGGTATGAAAGATATAAAATTCTTCTAAAAACATAAGGAAAGTGGGATAAAAAGAATACAAAACTCATCTAAAAGAGTACTAAAAAGCACAAATATAAGTGACACAAAATCACTTATCAGTTCGTAAGACAAGAAACTTAGTAATGAAATGGAAACCCTAAAAATAAAAAAGAAAGGAAAATGAATGAATCAAACTCAGAAAATCACAAAAAAATTCTTAGAAATCGTATAAACAAAGTTTAGGAACAAAGGAATATTTGACAAATTTTAAGTTTCTAGTATGACATGAATGGTGAATCTCATAAAGCATAGATGATTATGGTGACCAGTGAAGTTCAAAAGGGTGAAAATGAAGGGTAAATCAAGGTATTTATAGAGGCATATTTTGGATGACAAAACGGTGTGAGAAATAACTGCTCAAAAATAACTGAATCAAATCGATACAAAGTGAAAGCACTACCCAAATTGTTTGATCCACCGATTTAGCACAGATACTAATCTTAAAAGATCAAAGGGATTGAATGATATTATTGAAAATTAGTATGTATCATAAAGAAGACAAAATATAAAAGAGTTCCAAGTCATAGAACTCTGGAGAAAAATTGAGAGAGCTGATGTGAACAATAAATTAGCAACCTAACGAATTAGAAGGTGTTGTGCGCAGTCGGGTTTTTTAGCAAAATAACCATGTTTTAAAATTTAGTTAGTTAAATAGCTCTGTTTTGTGATCATTGTCAAACTGGCCCTATTTTGTGTATTTGTTAGCTAAATAGCTCTACTTTACTTTTCATAAAATAAATTTTTAATTAATATTATTGTGATGTTTTCATAATATGATAAATTATCAACTAAATTAATATTTAATCTAATATATTAGGGTTTATTTTGATAATGTGAGATTTTATAATAAAAATATATTTAATAAATAAGTTTTTATCAAATAATTTTGTTATACATTAAATGTAAAATATAATTTATGGTCTTATAAATAATTATTTATTTTTTAAAAAATATAATATTATTAATTATATGACTTATTTAAGTCATATGCATAAGAGTTCTAAACTCACATCGTTGGGTATGTATTATGAAGTTTATGATAGCTCATTTTCTTATTTAGTTAATCATACATAATTTTTATTTATATTTAATAAAAAGTTATAGTTTAAAATAATTTTTTTATCAAATAAAAATACTTGTATTTACAGATTATATTTATGAAATACTATTTTTATGTATTAAATTAAATACATATTGAATAAAACTATTTATTTTAATAAAAACATGAATTTTTTACGAAGAATTACAAAAGAGGGCTATTTGGAAAACATTTATTTTGCAGAGGGCTATATACCCAACGCACCCGTGCGCAGTCAATATCAAACAATACATTTGACCACAAAGATCAAGAAAAATAGACACCAAGATTTAACATGGTTCATCCTAAAATAAGGGCTACGTCCATACACAACTCCAACAAAATTCACTATTTATTACAGTGAATACAAAGAAATTTACCCTGATAAACCATGGGTTTTACCCTCTCCTCGAAAATTCTAGCGGGTGAGAAACACGAATAGGAAAGAATACTATCTTTCTCCTTTCCTTATTCTACCCTCAGAAAACGAAAAACTAACTCAAAACACACACAAAAGGCTAAAAGCTCTTGAGATATTTTCATCTCGTGCATAGGGAAGGAAGTGTTCCCCTCTATAGAGAGGAACCACCAACCCCGTTGCTCGATGCCATCAACCGTATCTTTTTTTTATTTTATTTTGGTATAGGCTCCATGTGAAGGGAGTCTTCAGGAATTGGCTATGGGATATAAATTAGCACACAGACTTAATTTGTGTGATAAATGAAATAGAAACAAAAGATCGACTTACGGATTGTAAATTAACCTACAATTACAATTCATAACAAGATAATTGATAAGGTATACATATACCTGAAGAGAACATGAAAATGAGAGTGTCATATTTCATCTGCTCTAAGATAGTATGAAAAGCAGTCGACCTATAGAAATTTAAAGTAGGTAACAATTATATGTCAACAAAACCTCAAATAAAATCACACATATTTTGTCAGGTGCAAAAAACAGCTGATCCTTCTAGAATCAATCGGGTAGTAATTCTTTATAAATAGGAGTCCAAATATGAAGAAGATGGATTTTGTGTCCTTAACACTCTTTTTAATATCATCTATTTCTTTTAGTGAAATCTATATTCTCTATTAAGTTTCACAGCTTCGTGATTTTTTATCATAATAGTTTCTATATAAAAATCTTCATCTATTTTTCTTGCTTTCTAGATAACCAAAATCAGAACGTGATCCAAATAAATCATCCAACTATCAATTTATCATTAGAGTGCATTTGGTACATGAATAAATTATATGTGAAATAATTTTTATTTGAGATAAGAAAAGTATATGATCAGATAATTTTATCTCAATCATTCTTCTTCTATTTTTTTATTCCATATTCATGGGATAAATTATTTGGAGTATAATTTATTCTACCAAATATCATATTTTACTTTTTTTATTTAATTATCTTCTTTTATATTTTCTATCAATCATACTCTTAAAAATCAATTAATATCAATCTTAATCAAATTTTAAACCACAATATTTGGATTCTAGTACAACTTAATTTTTGTTATTTAAGTTTAATGTACCTTCTTATTTTTTTAAATAAAACATATATTAACATGATATTGATTTTGCCTACACAAATCGTAATTTAATACAAATACTCTAATACTATGTTGAGATACAAATTTGATAAATTGAATGAATATAATAATAAATATGAATCACAATTTTAAAAAATGATACCTAATTAATTATTATTGATGCACAAACTTTTATATAATTGATAAATGAGTCCCTCAACGTTCTGTTAAATAAAAAATGCACCACAAAGTTGCGGTAAGGCTTCGAAATAGACCCCTCGGTAACCACAAATGGGTCAACCCGAACCCGTTTTCCATAAAAAACGCCGTGCCCTTTAGGGGAAGCGGGAACGAAACGAAAAGGTTGACCTGGACGCAGGAAATCGAGAATTGATTTGCGAATTGCAGGATTCAGCTTCTTTCTTTGAGATTTCTGGTGGTGAATTCTGAATCCTTAATCCTTAGTTGTGTAGATCACCATAATTTGAAAGTAGAAGTAGCTTATCCAGGAAGATGAACGGTGGCCCATCTGGCTTCAGTACGCCTTTTTGCCTCTTCTTGTTCCCTTTTCCGATCCCTCTCTCTGTCTTTATTGTTCTGTGTGAGTTTATTGTGAGGATGTGCGTATTGCAGGCAATGCTCCGGTAACAAGGATAGTCGTGATAGCATGTGCTCTTTTTACAATTTTGTTAGGGATCCAAGGTCGAACCAAGAAGATTGTTTTTTCTTATCAGGTTCAATATTTCGTTAAGCCCCTTTTTGATTGAAGTTCTAAGGGTTGTTCCTGGTGTCTTTCTGACTTGCATTGATGATTCTGTTTCTTTTCATTGAGTTTGAACTGAGTTTCCATTGGCATTTCCTGGGCGTATTAAATTGAGGATCTTTCCATTTTATTTGACTTTCCCCCGGAAGTATAAAAAAGGCCACTTTTTTCTTTATTACAGGATATCTTTCAGAAACTTCAAATATGGAAGCTGATATGTTCGGCTTTTGGGTTTTCATCAACCCCAGAACTCATTTTTGGCGCATATCTTCTCTACTACTTCCGGGTGTTTGAGAGGCAAATAGGTTCCAACAAATACATGGTAAGTTCTCGAAAATGTGATTTCTTGTGTTCTGATTTTTTGGATAGTATGCAGTAAGGAACCGTTGCTACTGGGATCATTGATGGCAAGAAACGAAATAGAGTTTGTTGTTTGAGTATTTGCACTTGAGATATTTTATGTCAGCCGATGATGTGGGTTCACCTTGTTGTTTTTTGGTGCTTCATTTAAGTTCACATCGACACTAAAATAAGGAATCACAGAAGAATTACTTTGGTTGTTTTTCCTTTTTTTTTTCAGGTGTTTATCATGTTCTCTGGCATGATCTCTTCTGCAATTCATGCTCTTGCACTTTGGCTGCTTAAAGGTGGGGTGGTTACTTTTACCAATGTGGCTTATTTACTTTCTCATATGGTCTGCTCTATAACTGCCATATAATATAGTCCTGTCAGACTTTGACATTCTTCGAGCAACCTGCCTTTATATTTTACGACAAATCCATTTATTTTATTTATTAATTTTGATTTGATTTTTTTTTTTTCATGAAACTCATTTCTTTGTGAAAACGCGCTCCTTTACATAAACTTTCTGTGACTTATGGTGCCTGAATGTTATTGCAGACCCTGCTTTGCAAATATTAACTTCTGGACCGTATGGGCTTATATTCTCTTTATTTGTGCCCTTCTATTTTGACATTCCCATTTCAACGCGGTTTCGTGTGTTTAGCATCAAATTCTCTGACAAGACCTTTATATACCTAGCGGGTCTTCAGGTAATCCATGTAGCTCATCATCATTGAACATGAGTCATGAATGAATGGGACTCAATTTTGCTCTTCATTTTGTAACCTCTTTTCTTTTTTGTTTGATATCTTTGAATTCCTTATTGTAGTTGCTCTTGTCATCCTGGAAAAGATCCATGCTGCTTGGGATTTGTGGTATTCTGGCGGGGTCTCTATATCGCCTGAATGTCTTCCATATACGTAGAATAAAGGTTGCACCGAGGACCCCATTAAATATACTCTCAAGTTGATGTGCATTTGCTGTACTAATCGATTCTCCTTGCTGTTTCAGTTTCCTGATTTTGTTGCATCATTCTTCTCAAGACTGTCTTGGTCAACTACGGGAAACGATAGATCACCTACCAGATCGTCTAGGAATGGCGGTGGAAATGTTCTATCCTTCAATAGCCGCAATTCAGAGGTAACTGATTGGAAATAGCAATTCTTTCTTCAACTTCTTTGTCGACCCTTGTGCTTGCTGATTAAACTTTTGGGATCAGGCAAACTATCCAGTTCCTGCACAAATGATGACACTGGAGCCACATGAAGAATCCATTGCAACGCTTGTTGCAATGGGATTCGATAGAAATGCGGCAAGGCAAGCATTGATACGTGCGAGGAATGATGTTAATGCAGCCACAAACATCCTCCTTGAGTCGCAAGCACATTGACCAAGTAAGATGGAATGATGACTGTGACGCTTGTTACCCTTTTTTCCTGTGGAGCCGCGGATGTATTTTAATTGATTATGTCGAAACGTATAGATGGAACACAACAGATGTGATTTTTGTTTTTTTACTATGGATTTCTTTCTTGGTCTGAATTAGCTCCATGTGACCAATGTTACAGACTTGTACATGTTGATTGTTTAGATATGCAGTTCTGGAATTCTAGTTCTCATTGCAAATAAAGAACATGAACAAATTTCGGTGAATCAAGCAAACACAATGAGTGTAAAACGATGGTGTTTACTTAGATAACTTTTTTTTTTTTGTTCCTACAAATGTGCAACATGCACCAACTGCGGGCTTCTATTCATGACCAAGCACATCGCTCTTGCATCAAAAGCACCAAAATCTTGGTACATGAATGGCTTGCTCTGGATGGACTCCCTAAGAAAAAAAGCTGTGGCCAACAACATAGAGCATGTCAGCATTCAGTTCCTTCTTTCGTATAAACAGGTATTTCCCAGTTTTTTGTGTTCTTCTTGGGATCATCTGTGAGGCTGAGATCAGATTCAGCTTCTTTGTATGTCTTGATGAATGCTTTTGCACCATTCAATACAAGCCTCTCGAGCATGAACAGTTGGTAGTTGTTTTCGATCAACAGATGTAGAAAAGAGCTATAGTTTGAAGAATATGCCAGTTTATACCTGCAGATCAAGAGCAATACATGAGCCTTGCGTTTCTTATTGCTCTTCATACATGAAACCTATGATGCTAGAAGGATGCAATGAAACGGGATTTACCGGACAGCCAACGGAGCAAAGAAGTCAGGTGTCCTCTCATTGGATGCAATGAAAATGGTGCGACCAGGTGCAATCCATTTTGAAATCCGACAAAGGATGAACTCAGGTCGTGTGTCTCGGTCAAGATGAGGATGCAGAGTTCGTTCAACACCGAACCGGTCCTTCCTGGTTTTCAGTATATCACCTCTTCGAACATGGATGGCATCATAATCTCCAAGAAGTGACTTAATCTATATCAAAGAACTTGTCATGCACATGATACAAAAGAAAGGAACTTTGTAAATTCCCTATTCAGTCAAACAAAAAAAGTTGGGGATCACCTTATCAGCAGCATCACGGAGTTTCTTTGCTGCCATCGATGGAAGAAATGAGTGAGGCAACATTACAGAACTTCGGTTGTTCCGATCCTTGCACTCCATGAACCTGAATAATTAAAGAACTTGTATCAGCCAAATCACCATTTGCATATGAAGGATGGGAATGCAGATCCAAAAGACAGAACAGTCCACGTACCATGCTAAAGGACTTGCAGTTCGATTTATCAGTAGAATGTTTGAGTACATAGCACTCTCTTGGAGATCAACTCGACTAACTCCTTGCACATGTGCTATGCCCCTAGGCCCCAATCTCAAGCTTCTAGTAAGGATCTGATGCCATACTTCTGAGTTATCCAGAATCACAGGTACGGTGTTTGATATCAGATTCAGATCATACAGAGAACTCATCGAACAAAAGTTGTCCATCCAACTGGCAAGCATAAACTTGTATATTCAAAAGAATCATCAAGGTCAATTTATCAAAGCAAACTATGGAGAAAGATGTCAAAACGCATAATCTGATAGGATGGTAAACTGTAATCTTTTATATCTTGCTGTAAATGAACCCTAGAAAACCAAAGTGCAACCAGGGACACCATTTTAATCTCCAAGAAAAAACTACCTGTCCTCTGAATCCACCTTCCTGGACTTATCAAGAATCCCTTTCTTATTATGAATTGGATTTATACACATACTGGATGGCATCACAAATGTCCTGCAGCCAGAAACAATGAAAAAAAACTTTCACCATGGACCGATATAAAATGTTCATATAATTCAACAGAGCTATTTTCTCCAATTTCCCAAAATGAACATCACATAAACCCACATTGCAGAAAAACAAAGAATCTCTCTCCAGTATCAAGGCAAGTGAAGCATTTGTACCTTCCCAAAACCATTGCTTCTTCAAGTGCACATCTCAGGCTGGACTCTTGGTGCCCTAATCCCTCACAAGCGTCGCAATGCTTTCCGGGGCAATCAATCCTCCCACCCCAGTACAAATACTTATCGTTACTCCACCGGCCGAAAACAAATTTATGTACGGTGGAAGAAGCAGAAAAGGAGAGCGAGTTCATTGAAACTAGGGACGAAGCAAGGTACATAAAAACAATGCAAGCAGCGATTGCTACAAGAACGAAGATCGAAGATATAAGGTTCGCCGGCCTGGCCCTCTGATGAAGCTTCTGAATCGCCATTGCTTCAAAGACAAACAATCTTCTCGGATACCGGTTCACCCCTTCAGTAAAAATTCACCCAAATTAGTCAACGATGTCAAAGCCACATCCGCTTTCTGGGTTTTCCGCCAACCGAGGTCCCAACCACCATGGCACCATTCCCAACCCGAGGTCTTCTTCTTCTAATTAAAAATAAAATAAATATTCTCTGGCCCAATTACGTGAGTGTTAAAGGCCCGGGTATTTTCTGTTAGGCCCAGTGTGATTACATATCAAAGCCCATTAATGAATACGAGTGGCAATCGAATCGAAATTCTAAAACCTCTCAAAAACCCTAATACCTCTTCAGCGGTCTCTTGGAAGAAGAAAATGGCGAAGCGTTTAATCCCACTTTTTGATCGCATTTTGGTCGAAAAAATCACTACTCCTTCAAGAACTGCAGCTGGGATTCTCCTGCCCGAAAAGACGAGTAAGGTGCTGTTTTCTAAAGAATTTCCGTATTTCCTTCCTGGTTTCAAGATTGTGGCTTGGTTGTTTTACTGGCACATTTCATTCCTTTTTAGATGGGTTTGGCCTGAAAGTTTCAATTAACAATGTTAAGAAGTGAGTGAAATTTGGTATTTAGTGAATTTTTATAAGGACAAAGACTTCTGCTTTTTTTCGTCCCTTTCTCTAGAAACTTAAGACGTAATTTTTCAGATGAATTCCGGAAAAGTTGTTGCGGTTGGGCTGGGCTCCCGTAACCCGGAAGGCAAGCTGATTCCCGTGAGTGTGAAGGAAGGAGATACCGTTTTGCTGCCTGAATATGGAGGCACTGAGATAAAGCTTGGTGAAAAAGGGTAAGGAGACTTCTCAGTTGGTTTAACATGTTGATGTTCGTCTTCCCTTTGCAGAAACATTTTTTGTTTCCTAGTATCTCTTCTTTATCCATTATTGCTCAAGTTTCGAAGTGATTGCTGACTCTTTTTTTTGCCTTCTGAAACCTTTTTTGATTCATTACTACCACTTGGTTTTCTTTTTCAGGTACCATCTCTACCAGGAACATGACATCCTAGGAACACTGCATGACTGATTTATGTAAGAATATGTCTCAGATCCTTGCATTGCTTAAGCTTCATGCAACTGGTTTGCCTCTGTGATTCCCCCTTAAAACTGGTTGTGATCATGGGATTCTGTTGATGTTGTAGTGGTATTTCCAGATTCAACATTCAAGAATAATATTTCATCTTGATCTCAATAGCTGCTGCAGCATGTTCTTAATGAAGTGAGCTGGATTCCACCTTAGGCCTTGTTGTTTATATTGCTTCTGAATCCAGGGAATTGCTCCCTTCAGTGGAGCTTGGGTTTGCCCAAAATCCAAATTGAGCCCAATCCCGACTTTAAAAAAAATGTTATGCAAAAATTTATGTATAATGTAATCCACGTTTTGAAAATCATTGTTGAATTATTTTGAATTAGTAAAATGTTCGTGATAGTTATTGAATTAAATTTGAATCGTTTTAAAATAAAAAAAAATCAGAATCTTATTATAATTTAATCATAATTTGATGTTATTCATAATAAAAATATTAAAAATTTTCACAAATGATTAATCGTGATTAAATCGTTTAAATCATAAGTTATTTGTACAAGTGGTCCATAATTTTTTGAAGAATATATTTAAAGTATATTGATTAAAAAAATATAGAAATATGAAATGTATAGAATCGAAATTATAGATATATTATTTCACGAAATTAAATCCTCAAGAAAAAAAATTGTCCAAATAATTTCAAAATCAAGAAAGTACGGGAAAATTATAAAAATAGCCACCTCATCACATAGCTGTAATAAAATTGATCATTATGGTTATTAATTTTTTATTAATATATAAAATATTGATTGATTATTTTCATAAATGACGGTCGGATAGTTGACATGTGGCCCATTCCATTACCACCAGATGCCAAGCCGCCGCGCGGTTGACACGATGTTTTTTCTTTTATCTAATTTTTTATTCTCTAAATTTCCTATTGGACCAACGCGCCCCCACGGCCCAGGCCCCACATAAGCTAATCCATTCCTGTCCAATGTGACTAGGGCATCTATCCTCAATGTAGGATAAGCTAGTACACTACACAACCCCATATAAATAAATATAATAAAAATGAAAAAAAATCATTATTTGCCAAACAAGAAAGCACCATTCATTTTCGTAATTGATTTTTCATTTTTATTATTTATGAAATTTCATCCAATAAAGATCATGAGAAAGAAAATTGAATTCTACATTTGAAACATCCACTCAATTTCGTTATTGAAAAGAAAAAAATAATCTACTGAATTTCGTTTTATTTGACTTATTTTAAGAATCGTTCTAATTCTATTAGATGTTGAGAAAAGTATTCCGATGATTATTAATTATATTCATATTTTATATAAATAATTTTAAATCATTATAACGTCATTTTATTATATGATATTATATACTTCGAGCACTCAAACTTCAAAGTTTTATATTTTTTTTTATCTTTGATAGGTTACCCCATCTTGAAATTACCATATTTGACTTGTTCAAATGAAATAATCATCTAAACTTTGTATGATAGTAAACTTATAAAAATTAAATATTTAAAACGAATAAAATCATAGTATAAGTGAATGAAGAGAAGATGGTGATGCAATTCGGATTCATTGTTTTCCCCTTTCAAAAATGGTGCAAAATGAAATGCAGGGCCGGAATTGTGAAAATTATGCACTCGACTAAACTAAAAAAAGGAAGCTTTTAAAACGGGACGAACCAACTTCCCCTTCTCGGGGTGTGGGAACTTTCAATGAGCAAAAGTGGGCGTCGGGTAATGGATTCAAAAGTCAAAGATGTGATTTTTTTTAATTTTTGATACGGGATTTGCATTCCCTATTACAAGATCGAGTCTTTTTTAACGTTTGTCAAAACGTCAAACTGTGTGCGTAGGGGGGCAGTAAATACTGAGTAGACAAACCCGCGGGGCGATGGATTCCGATCCTAAAAGACGGGTCGTGCGAGCAACGGACAAAGAGTTGAACTTTCGTCGACACGTTTTTGCTTTGATTGAATCGAAGCATTTTCTTTTTTCCTCATTTCATTTCAGCATCTAATACTGGCCGGAAGGAACATCATACTTTCCCCCCCTCTTTTCTCTGGATATTCTGGGCAAACGAATTTATAACACAACACCATTCGTTGCTCCTTTTTGTTTTTTTGGAGTGTTTATTCTCTCCGGCTTTCTGGATTTCCGTTGTCTTGGGGGAAGGAGTTTGTCGAGTTTTGAGAATTTGTGATTTTGGTTTGCGGGAATTAATCGGATTTGGTCGTTGTTTGTGTTGTTGAACAAAAACCCAGTTCAGTTTGGTATTGGTTAGGAGGAGTTCTTGTAAAAGGAACATTTTGCTCATCATTTTGACTGAAATCTTTCCCCAGAGCTGTGTATCTGGAACAACCCACTTTTATTCCTCTGTTTCTCATCCATTTTCCGGAGACAGAAACTGGTTTTCGGAAGAAAATAAACTTTTTTTCTTGGTTTCGCTGGAATCATCCGGATCAGATTGTGATACTGGAAAGAAAAGGCTGGCTTCTCGATCTGGGTATTGATTCAAAGCCCCAACGCAATCAAGATAATTGCGAATCGTTGTTGGCCCTTCACCATGACCAGCAATTTCAAGAGTCTTGATAAATGGAGGTCGTATTTTCGCACGGCGAACTGCGACATCTTTGTAATCATCGAGCATGCGATAATCGTCGCTGCCTCAGATTGCCCCTACGATTTCAGAATGAAAAGGGACAGGATTGCGGAATTGCTCTTCTCTTGCAAGGCCACCAAGTGTTTCGGTTGTGATCGGATTGAGTTAGCTTTACCCAACACCGAGTGTTTGACCACAAGTGAAGATAAATCCAAGAGTGTGGTTGAAGCTGGGTGTAGTAAAGATACTAAAGAAAGCAAGGTGAATAGTTGCAGCAGAGATGATGATGAAGATCACAGAGAGATGGTGACAAAAGTGAACCAGATAAGCAATTTCAGCTATGGAGATGCTGAGGCTCTGACTGATGAGATTGAGGAAGAGTATCAGTTGCACGGGGAGGTCCTGAGGATCAAAGAGATCCTTGACAACAATCAGGGAGAGGTTGGTTTACTTTGTCATCACCTTGTAGTCTGAGATTTTTGTTTGTCTCCATCTGATTCCATTCATGTTTACCTTTTTTTGGACAGCCTGATTCTTCGTTGTTTGATTCTCTGAGGAGGCTTCGGCTTATGCCTTTGAATGTGGAGACTCTCAAGGTTTCAGCTCGAATTCCTCCTCTTTTTGTAGTTCAACAAATTGGTCTAAACTTCAGCACTCTTCTTCAGGCCACAGAGATTGGAAAATCTGTTAATGGTCTTCGGAAACACAGATCAAAGGAAATCCGAAGCCTTGCAAAGTCATTAGTCGAGTGCGAATTCTCCCTATATGTTCTTCACTCATTTTCCCCTTGATAAAGAACTTGACTTGGGGTGGAAAATCTTGTTCCTCATTGTGTTTTTGTTGTGTTTCTTCCATTGTAGGGACTGGAAAGTGATGGTTGATTCTTGGGTTACTACCACAGCATCCATTGCAGGTAACTTCACCAAAAATATCAGTTTTCATCTCTCTGTTCTTCAGTTGTTTGTGTTCATCTGAATCGAGAGTGTGATGATCCTGATCCTGCTTGCAGCAGCAGAAGCTGCGACCGAATCTGCTAAGACGTCGACAGTCGAAGACGAGGAAGGCCTACCGTCTCCTCCCATGGATGAAGGAGCTTTCTTTACCTCTCCATCTTCAATGGAGCTGTCTAAGGTACCATTATACTTGCAAATGTTTTGACTTGCTTTGCATCAAACTGTACACTGAAATGCCTTTCGTTTTCTTTGTTTTCTTTTCCTGTTCAGTTCTTTGATGAGATGGATGACGATGGAAGTGAGTGTTCTCTTCTCTGATCCCCGAGTCGCATTCTGGATCCTTGGAAACCATTAAATAACATTCTTTCTGCTGTTGTTGCTTCAGATCCGCAACAGAATGGAAACTTCAGCATCACAAGAGAAAGCACAACAAAGCACTCAAACAAAAATGGCGCATATGTTGGATCCAGGGACACAAAAGCGGAGCAGAAGAGAAACGTTGAAGCCACAGTGATGAAGCATCCCACTCGGCCCAACGAATCCGTTCCTGATCGCACAAAGCCATTGTCGAAACCAAAGCTGAACAATGTACAGAATGTGCAGAAGGTTCAGGAGAACAGAACGGTTCAGAAATTGATGCCTAGACTTGAGGTATGTGTGCATGAACAGAACCATCTCTTTTTTGTATGCTAGAAAATGCTGATTCATGCCATTTTTCACGACAAGAAGGCTTGCTACAACGAGGGTTCTGCTGGGATGAAGCTGGAGGCCGCCAAGAGGAAGCTTCATGAGCGGTATCAGGAGGCAGAGAACGGTTAGATCATACACATTCTTCCCTTGAAGTTCATCCTCCTAACAGCATAATGTTTTCTGTTATCGAGCAGCTAAGAAGCAGCGAACGATTCAAGTTGTGGAATTACATGATCTCCCAAAGCAGAGCCTTGTGCATAGGAATCAGCACACCAAGCCTGGGATGCATAGAAAACAATGGTCCAACACAAGACGGTGATTCACCCGATCAGTACAGACACAAATAAAGAGCTTATGGATTGATTCCCTCGTTTTCCCCAGATCCATTCTCTCCTATTTCCAGCTGATACAAACCACTTCCCCTCCTCCAAGAGTTACAAACAAAACATGAACCGGGCATTTTTGTTATTCGTCTACCCTGTTCCGAACTGAATCCATGCATCAAATGTATGCTCAGCAGAACACAATCATGTAAGATTGCACTCAATGACACGATCTTTTCACAAGTAAACCCTGTTGATCTTTTCTAACACAAGTTTGTCCTAAGCGCAGCAATGGAGGTGCATTTTGACCAAGTCTCCTATCCAACCCACCCCACCCCACCCACAGAAAAGACTGACCAAGTCTCGGCATCAGCGGGAGCCCCACACTCTTTTGACTCAAACTGCCTTTGAACAAAACTATAGTTCTTTTTTCCTTCATGCTGCCACAGAGTCCTCCATTTCTCAACGTGGACCACAGCGCATCACTACCAGAATACAATGGCGACGTGAAGAAAAGAAGGGTAGGCTATTTCTTTGACCTTCAGCATTTCAAACATGGGTAGTAGGTAAGCCACAAGGGGATATTTTAAATGGAATCCAGTGGCTGACCCTAAAATCATTTGATACTTGAATTTTTTCAATCGTTTTACACCTAAACTTGGACCCTAAATTTCAGAACTATAATATATCCTAAAGCACCAGAAACATTCCCTAAAAAGGCAAGAATGGAGCTCAATTTTTAAATGGTGCTTTCTGATCGAATCCTATTTGAATTCAAAGCCGCTACTTGATTATACCCTAAAATTGATTCAGGATTGAAATCCTAATTGAAATCCATGGATCATTTTTTTAAAATTATTGATAGATGTATATAAAATTAATTTATGGTAAAAATAAAGGACCTGATATTTAAAATAATTTATTGAAATAATTCTGTTTAATTATTAAAATGCTAATTTTTAATTGTTTGTATTAAAATTAAAAAATTAAATTTTGTGATTAAATTTATGAATTTATGAATTTTTTTGAATTTTCGTTTTAATAATATATTTATATTAAATTATTGTATAATATATTATATTTTAGATTGAATTATTATATAACAGTTTCAGATAAATGTTAACAATGTATTATATATAATTTATTTTATTCTAAAATTATTAATATAATTTTAAAAATCAGTTTTATAATCTGAAAATGTTTTATTTACATAATTTCAAAACTGATTCTAATTGAAATCTACTAATCCATTTTTTAGTTTCCTGATAGATATCTAAAATTATTTTCTTGTAAAAATGGAGAATTTTAAGAAAAGAGGATCGCCCACAAATACATTTTAACCCATTTTTACGTGTTGCTCGTGCGATTTGTTCAAATAATCAAATACCAAAAATACTCACATCATTGTTTATATTAATTAAAAAAGAATAACAAAAAAAATCTGGAATATTTTTAAGATAAATGATTGGAAGAAATGTGGCCACCAATTACGAAATTCGCCTTTTTTATCCTGAAACCAAAATTTGGACCACGCACGCACTTACAAACAAATATCATAAAAGAGAATTTATTGTCTTTTTGCCTTTTTTTTATCCTGATTAATAAACCCGCCTTTTTCTCCATATTCGTTATAATCTGTGATGCTTGTCTTCTTTTACTTCCCTCTACTTCTTGGCAATGTCAATTAAATTTGATACCGTATCAATGTTGATTTCGATTTCGATTTCGATTATACTCAATTTGAATGCATTCGATTTGTGTCAAATAGATTTAGACGTCACAATAACGAACCACTACACAAAAAAAGAAAAACGGATAAAAATTATGCGTTGTGAAAACTTTTTCTAGGGTAAGTCTAGTTTAAGGTATATTCCCTTAATGATCCCAATTTAATTGAATTTTCGAAAATGGATTGTTTTCATTTTAACTTGACTAAAATAGAACGCATGATTAGATATATGGGCCGAAGCCCAATATATATTGGGCTTTCATCATAGAACAGTCCAAAAATAGTAAAGCCCAATCACAAGTAGGTGGGTGCTAATTGCTATGACTGTTATCGTTTTAATTTCAAGGTGGAGTCTCATAAATTAAATTAATTAATAATTTATTAAAATTGATTGTGTTTAAATAATTACACATCTTCCTATTATAATTGAAAATGCATATGGTGTATAAGTTTTCCCCGCTGAAGAAAGTGCAAGATGGTTTTAAGTAAATTTCACATCCATTAATAATGAATGAAATTATAAAATTGAGTAGTCCACAAGGCCTTTTCTCAAGTAAAGGTGAAGAGTTCTTGATAATAACTCCAAAGTTAATCGTATTTATCCTAATTTTACGTGAGGATAGGTAATGATAAGACAAATCAAATATAGAAAAAACATTAAACTATGAAGATTGTATGTTCGAAATATATAATATTGTATAAGATATACATGGGTTATTACATTTTTGTATATATATAATAAATTTTATTTAATTAAAAAAACTAACGTAGGAGAATGGTTTTAAAAAATATGATTGAAGGAAATGCACGAGTGTATTAGAAAATATGCATGTATTAAATTATAGGCATATCAAATAAATATAATTTTTAAAATACACGTATTTGAAGGCATAAAAAAAATTACATCTATGATGCAATGGGACTTTTTTTATTATTGCACCAAGTTTTAATAGATTGATATAAGAAATATAAAAATAATCCATCAGTTAATATAATTTAATTATGTAACCATTTTTCTTATAAAAAGTATTTCATTAATTATGAGAAGTATGAGTAAAACCATCATACCCCAATGTTTCCTTGGATGTGGAAAATTTGGGTGCATTTTTAATTTAAATATTAATTATGGAATTTGGAACTGAATTTGACTAAAGACACTCCTCTAAGCTTTTTTCAAGTGGGATGGAGAAACCAACACGTAGACAAGAAAAAGGGGAGAAGATGCTGCGGGTGTGGGAGTCCATGGGCTTCGATACCACCAGCCACAGAGACTCTGCGCATTCAGGAACCAGAGACGACGAGGAAGAAGGAAGGAGAGGATGTGGGTAGCAGTTCAAGGAGTGAGAGTGCAGGGTGTGGATCTGGACTTGTCCAAAATGGACCACATCACTCGCACATCTTCATACCCGCAGCTGAAAACCTCGCCGCGAAGATCCACCCCTCTGTCTTCTTCCTCCTCCCTCCCTGAAAAACCAGACCATCAGAGGAAAATGGGAAACAAGAAGAAGCCCAGGTGAGTGAGCGAGTGAGTAAGCGCTGTACCATGACGGGACTTCTTGTCCTTGCTGGGATTACACAGACTGCGCGCCTTTCTGAAGGGAGAAGTGATGGCTCGAACCCAATTGGAACTCATTGCTGGCTCTGGGGTGGGGTTTGAGCTTTCTTGTTAACAGGAGAGCGTAGATATATGAGAGATGGGAGATGTACTTGGGGAACTGAAGAGGGGGGAGGAGAGCAGTAGATCCAAGTGTCGGGTAGTGCCGACTGCAGCAAATGTGGTGCACATGGTGTTGCATTGGACCAACGCCATGTGAACGGGATCCCATTGCCCCTCTTCTTATCCTCCTCCACACACTAAACTCATCCAAGGGTGAAAACAGTTCACAACAATCCCACCACGAATTCAGACAAATACATACCAGCAGCAGTACTAAACCAGATACTTCAAAGACTGGTTAGTCAGCAGGGTTAGCATCAGAAGAAAGGAGCTTGGGCATCCTGAGATGGATACCTACCATCTCTTTAACGAAGGTGGCGTCCACCTCCACTTCATTAAGGATCGATTGCAACTGGACTCCCCCACCCACCATTTTCCACATGAGGGAGGAGGACCCAACTCCAACTATCACCACCATTTCAGTTATTTCACCGGAGTTTTACCCCCGAGGCCGTTGGGGCTGGAGGGGCCGGCGGGGGGGGGGGGGGGGGGGACAGATCATATGCCATATGGTGTTCGAGACCCACGGGCGTAACAGTGAGTATAAAAATATCCGGGGAATCATTGCATCGGCATCGGCAATGGGGATGGGAAGAGGACAAGGGGAAGGGTGGGTATGGATAACTGGTACATATCACTTCACTCTCTTTAATGCGACGGAGAGTTTGACACAAATCGTACCTTGGTCGGCATGTACGTGGATGAATTTGAAAATTAACAATATTATTGTTACTGTGTGTGTAAAATTTTAATATTAGTATGTGTGAGAGAATGTTAGAATGGTTAGTTTTCAAAAAAAAAAAACCTCATCCATGATGTGGGTCATGGGTAAATCACAAAACCAACCAGAGTAAAAAAAATGAAGATAATCATGATTCATCCTTGTTTCAAAGAGATAAATTTAACTCTAGAGTAGATCTGATTCCTGAACTTAGGGGATTAGGTACACCATATTAAATGGAAAATGATTCACTTTTATCAAGTGGAATATATGAATATATTAAAATATATGTTTATTAATTGTGATAAGATATATAAAGGATAAAATATTAAAACTTGGTATTTTTAAATTGTAGGATATCCTAGATAAAATTTATATATCTCATTCTTCATTTGATATTTTCACACTTTACTCTTCATTAATTCATTTGTATTAAAAAAATGTTTATAAAATAATTATTTATACATATATCAATAGAACCCACTTTCTATCCTATTTATACTTTATAATAAATATAGTGAAATAAATTAAACCTAAGACAATGACTAGAAAAGTCTTGTGTATCATTTTTAAAACACTGTTCTTTTGTAGTATTTTTTTTTAAAGAGAAATCAGTGCGTGGTACGGTACACCTCGAATTTCGATCATCACAGGAGAGTATGTGGGCCCATTCACAGTCCAGGTTAGGACTCATTTGGAATTTCGATAATGAAAGGTGGGGGGAGAGAGTGAGAGGCGAACCAAGACGCACCAGTGAAACAGAAGGATAGTAGTAGTAGTAGTAGTGGCAGTGGATACCTACCAGTTGCTCGTTCCCTCAGGCCTCCTCCTCTTCCTCGTCTTCGTACTCGGCCTCGTCATCGGCGGTGGCGTCCTGGTATTGCTGATACTCGGATACGAGATCGTTCATGTTGCTTTCGGCTTCGGTGAACTCCATTTCGTCCATGCCCTCGCCGGTGTACCAGTGGAGGAAGGCCTTCCTGCGGAACATGGCGGTGAACTGCTCGCTCACACGCCGGAACATTTCCTGGATGGAGGTGGAGTTGCCGATGAAGGTGGATGCCATTGAGAGGCCTCTGGGTGGAATGTCGCAGACGCTTGATTTCACGTTGTTGGGGATCCACTCAACGAAGTAGGATGAGTTCTTGTTCTGGACGTTGATCATCTGTTCGTCCACTTCCTTGGTGCTCATTTTGCCCCTGAACATGGCTGAGGCTGTGAGGTAGCGCCCGTGGCGAGGGTCTGCTGCACACATCATGTTTTTGGAGTCCCACATTTGTTGGGTGAGCTCTGGGACGGTAAGGGCACGGTACTGCTGAGAACCACGGGATGTCAGAGGGGCGAATCCCACCATGAAGAAGTGTAATCGGGGGAATGGGATCAAGTTCACTGCGAGCTTCCGCAGGTCGGAGTTCAGTTGGCCAGGGAAGCGGAGGCAGCAGGTGACTCCACTCATGGTTGCAGAGATCAGATGGTTCAGGTCACCAACTGCAAGAATGTCAAACAATGCAAGTGATTTAGCATAAAAGAAATACAAAGGATGTGATTGATGATGATAGATCCTGCGGATACATACAGCATTCACTAAGGATTTGGGTACAACAAGAACAATAAAGAGATTACCATTGAAAACAAAAGAGTAAAAGGCTTTTGCACTAGCGCAATTTTAAAAAATAAAAAACAGGGTGGTATCAAACAGTAAGTTAGTCTTATCATCATCAGATCATCGCAAGCATTAGAAGAACAGTGAAAACGAAATCAAAAGTTTCAAGGTGAGCAATGATATATGCTTACAGCTAGGGGTGGTGAGCTTGAGAGTTCTGAAGCAAATATCATACAAGGCTTCGTTGTCAAGAACCATGCATTCATCTGCGTTCTCAACGAGCTGATGCACTGAGAGAGTGGCATTATATGGCTCAACAACGGTGTCGGAAACTTTGGGGGAAGGGAACACAGAAAATGTCAGCATCATTCTATCAGGGTATTCTTCCCTGATCTTAGAAATCAGCAAGGTTCCCATTCCAGAACCAGTTCCCCCACCTAGAGAGTGGCAAACTTGAAAACCTGAAATTTGCAGGATACTACGGTGAACCCAGATTGTCACAGCAGGCAATTAAGACAGCAATGAAGGTTGTTCAAAAGATAACAAAAAATCTGTAGAGAAATAAAATCATGATGCATGCGAAACCAATTGACCTTGAAGGCAATCACAGTTCTCAGCTTCTTTCCTGACAACATCAAGGACTGAATCAATAAGCTCAGCACCCTCCGTATAATGCCCTTTGGCCCAATTGTTACCAGCGCCAGATTGACCAAAGACAAAGTTATCCGGACGGAATATCTGGCCATGAGGTCCAGTGCGCACGCTATCCATTGTACCAGGCTCCAGATCCATGAGCACAGCACGGGGCACGAGCCTACCGCAGGATGCTTCATTGTAGTAAACATTAACGCGATCCAATTGCAAATCTGAAGTTCCTACATATTTTCCAGTTGGATCAATGCCATGCTCATCACAGACAACCTCCCAGAACTTTGACCCAATCTGGTTTCCACATTGGCCAGCTTGAACGTGAAGGATTTCTCTCATTCTCCTGCAAAATAAAAAGGATTTCAACACGCAAGCAAGAATCCAGCATACGAAACTGCACAACCATGATTTTCCGTCTTATACCTGAACCAGATCTGCAAATAGTTCCCAATAATTGAAACAAAATGTACGGATAGAGATCTTTGGTATAAAACAACATACAGATCTCCAAATCGACAGCTAACCACCCATTCCTACCGACTCAGGTCTACCCAAATTCCACGAAAAATTAATTTCCAGCCTAGATCGCAACCAGATCTACAAAAAACTTAAAATTTCTACACATACTTCTTCGGTACGAAACATCGACTTCGTGTCACTTCCACTTTCGCATTCTCGAAACTGGAACTCCAGAAAATCACAAAATAAACAGCAAACAAAAAAAAAAAACACAACCTCACCACTCCTTCCAACAAAGCAAAACCACGGCACATAGAGTAATTAAATCTAGGAAAATTAACAGCCCGCTGCAGCAACAACAATAACAGTCTAAATCTACTAAATCTAAGGAAAAGCACTACCTCCGTAGACGGTAAGAGGACAAATGAGATACAAAGAGGACGACTGAGAAGTGAGCGCGCGGTGATGGAACTGATTCAAGTAAAACCCTACTCCTATATAAGCGAGAACCAGGACCGATGATACTTCCTTCACCTCTCTACCGTACGATGTAGAAAATGGACGGCCAAGATTAACCCAACAAATGGTCACTTAGACGGATTTACCCCTAGCAACGGTCACAGCAATGCAAGGCGCGGCGGTACAAATCCGAAATCATCGTCGCCCTACAAATTTGAATTCTTGGGCCAAAACACGTCCACATTTAAAAATTATTCCCATTTGGCATTAAATACATATTACCAAAAAATAAAATTATTTTTAAATAAAAAATAAAATCAACCGCCAGAAGGAGACACTTCTAATAATGTTTCTGAATTTAAAAATCATTAAACTCAAAATCGATAATAAATTATTTGGATATAGATAAAAAGTTTGAAGAACCAATTATAAATGGTCCTAATTGAGTTCTATCTCTTTTTTTATATAAATAACTTTTATATAAGATTTATTGTGTAAGATCAAAGGTATTGTTATGATATTTCATATTTATTACATATAATGAAAAAAATTGTTTAAATAAAGAGATTCTTTTAATTTTGTATGAGATTTTTTTCTCAAAACGAGAAAACGTAAAATTGTAAGAGTTGAGTGTTTAAAGTACACCATATGGTACAAGACAAAAGTGAATTGTGTCAACATGTATCACAAACAATATATTTTTATAAATAAATACATTCACTATTCAAAGTTGATGATACAAATTTATCATTTAAAATCAATAAAATTAAAAATCATTCAGATTTTAAATTGTTAATAGTCAAAGATTAAGATTGTAGTAGAGAAATTGATATTAAACTCATACGTGTAATCGATCCTGAACGAATCGGGTAATTGATTTAGATTCGGTTTCTAATGGAATTTAGATTCCTTATAGTTTGAGATTTGTAATGGAATCCCCACGTGAGAACAATTGCAGATTGGTCACATGGGGATGAACTTTTCACCATGTGGTCTGCCAACAGAGATGAAACACACTACACACATCCAGAAAGGAATCATGGGCCCAGTTATAACGGCCTGTTGGGTAGTGGGCTGGACCACGAAAGGTCCAAATACCGGAATAAGATCTCAATTTAATGCACTACGAAGCCCAGCCTCATCAATCAGTACGTACGGCCCCGAGGCTGGACCACATGGGATGGCGCAAGAGCACCAGATCCAATCACGCGCTAATTCGTACGGATCTATTAGAAATACGGTTATTCTTCAATGTATGATAAAAGTGGTCAAGTGTAGTGTAAAGATTTTAACTCACCGTGTGAAATAGATTGTACGGATGGTCAATTTTCTAAATGAATCTATTCGTAGATGATGTGTTTACATTATCTATAACAAGTTAAATTAAGAAATTTATATTATAAGTGACTACTTTTTTCATACAATAATGAAAATATACCCAAATTTCTAATGCAACCAATGTGTTGGATTGGTTTGGTAAAAGAATATTTTTTTATCTTTTCTCATGTGATAAAAAGAAAACTCACCTTTTTTTGGATTTATTTTTGATAAATTAACCAGTCAACCAAATACATACATAACATTTATTTGGATAAAAATAATATTTGATGTGGTTTTAAATGTAGGTGTTATTTTTTAAGAATTTTCAGATTTTCTTAACTATATTCTGTTTTTGTCATCTAAAATTCATTTTTTATTGTGGATTAGAAATTAAAATTCATTTACAAACAAACTCTTGCCCATGGTTGGTACATCACGAGTCCAATGAATACATCATGGAGTATATTAAAAAAGTAGTCACCCATCAATAATTATGTGGGAAAAACGATCATCACATATATAATATTTTTGATTCAATGTATATGATAGAATTTAATAGTGACCAATTTTCATGGATATAGAATTTTAAAAAAAAATAATTTTTTTTGAATAAATAATCTTTTCAAATATAATTTTATAGACATAAAAATACTATACCGAAGGCATAAAAAATACACCATTTTTATATTGATAAAAAAAAATAGACCAGTTTTAACATTTTCTAAAGAAAATATCTTGGATATCAATGATGAACCCTCTTGAGTCAGCTTTAGAGCCATGACGGGGCCCACCGCGTGGATGTTCGTGCCACGTGGGCTCTGTTGGTTGGGTTGCATCAGCTTGCTTAGAGAGAACAACAAGAGGCTAATCCAGTTTAAGTTAAAAGTTACACCCACTCCGCCATGATGAGATTAGTTAGTGAACAGAGAGGTGAGTAGTTTCCGTATTCTACGGTCACTCTCCGGTTTGGCATGGCAGTTGTAACAGTGTAGGAATACAGTTGGATGTCACTATCTGTCTCTTCGGACTGAAGCTGGGGGGCTCGCAGGTCTGATGTATTAGGTTGATTGGCATCTTTAAAAGCAGATTAGCTGTGTGACAATGCCAAAAAGATGGGTTTTTGGTTGCGGGTTTTTGATTTCGAGATTTTTAATGAGTGACAAGTTTGATCCATATGATTCCCATAGTAAGAAGAGTAGATGAATTTGGTGGAAAATGACTATATGTTGAGGATGTTTTGGTTGTATACCGGCGGTCAAAGTGGCAAAGGAATTTGACAGGCGAAGTGTGTGAATGAGAAGATGGGGATGAGGGAAGCAACAGAGTGGTGAAAGTGGAAATGGTGTGGCGGAGGCAGTGAAGCTTTTCTTTTTCAGTTCGCTTTTTATAAAGAAGGAACACGACGTTACAGCCCAGCCTTGCTTGCTTCTCTCTCTTGTTATTCCGGGCCCTACTGCATTGCGTTCTCGATGGGATGACGCTTGGGCTCACCATGAATTTTCACTGTCTCATCATTTCTTTCTTCTGAGTTTTCTGCATTTCTTTTGCACCAATCTAAGGCGAGTCGCTGCCGCTTTTTCTTCAATACCCACTTCTTGTTTCCACACTTACCTGTTTTTTATTTGCTGATTTCTGATGGCAACAAAAGTTTTGTTTTTCCCGGCGTTAAGCTGGAGTTCATACGCATTTGGTTTTATGGGGAAGCCTTGGAAAGTATCCAGTTTGTGTAACTCAGTTGGGTTTTCTTTGATTCTTTTGCCTGTTTTGGTAATCTGTCATACTGCTTTGGGATTTTACATATATTGAAGCTTCTCTTCTGAAAGAGTATTTCATCTTATTGAGCTTGAGTTGTTCAAGAGTTTCTTTTACAGATCTTTCTCTCGATGTTACTTGTGCTTTACTCTGTGAACCTCGCTCTCCTTTTCCCTATTCCTTCAGTTGTTTCCTGAACTGCAACCTGCCATTCCTAACTTGACAGAGGTTAAACTGAGGCCAATGACGAGAGTTAGTCCAGAAATGGGTGCCTCAGCTGTTTCTTTTGATGTGAGCTTTGAGTCAAACCATTTCCCCAAGTATAAGTTAGGACCTGATAATGAAGTGTTGGAGGAGAATCATGGAGACAGCAAGGGTCCGCCTCTAAAGGAAGTCGTGGAACAAGAAGCAAATCACTTAGCAGATCAACATAAGCGCCTGTCTGTTCGTGACCTGGCCAGCCAATTCGAGAAGAATCTGTCTTCCACAGCAAAGTTAGCGGAGGAGGTAGTTTAGGTGATGCTATCATCCCCTGTTGTTAAAGCATTCAAAATTCCACAGAAAATCTTAGTGTTGTGTAACTCTGAGACATGCCAGGCCAAGCTCAAGGAGGTATCATCGTTTGATGGATATCTGCAGCTGAAGAAACTTAGGGATGCATTGGAATGTTTGAAGGGAAAGTTGCCGGGTCATACCAGAAAGGATATTGACAAAGCTATTTCAATGGTGGGAACTTAGAACAAGCTATTTGATTTGGGACCTAACAAGCACTCATCCTGTCAACTTATTATTCCATTCCAAGTTCTTCAGGTTGAAGCTTTGGCTGTAAAATTGACGCAGAAGGAAGGAGAGCTGGTTCAGGAGAAGTTTGAAGTAAAGAAACTAGTGAACTTTCTTAAGCAGGTCTGCTACACTTTCGACTTAGCTGCCTGATATGCAACCATTCATAAGTTTCAATGAATGTACCTTCTTTCGATGAATGAAATTTAACAGGCTTCCGAGGATGCCAAAAAATTGGTGAATCAAGAGAAGTCTTTTGCTTGTGCCGAGATTGAGAGTGCAAGGGCGGTTGTGCTAAAGATTGGGGAGGCTCTGGAGGAACAAGAACGTAGCCAGTGCTCTGGGAAGAAGCAGGTAAGCGCCTTATCTGCTGCTGAAATGATTTTTAACAAAGAATAAAGCACTTTCCTTCACCTTAGGAACTGGAGGAACTGATTGAAGAGGTTCAAGAAGCCAGGAAAATAAAGTTGAAGCACCAGCCTTGGAAGGTATGCAAGGAAAAGGTTTTGAGTCAGTTGCTTTGTCTTGACAGCAGTTTCTTCAAAACCCAGTTGCTTCATTACAGGTTGCTGATATGGAACATGAACTGAAAGATCTTAGGCATCAAATAAAGGAGAAGTGGGCAGCATCTTTTAAGCTTCAGAATGAGGTCTACTTATCATCAATTCAGACAGAAAGTTTTGATAAATTTCTCATGGCATATACTGCATCTGATTCTAAAGTACCCAATCTCACTTTAAACAGCTGGAGATGTGCAAGAAGTTTGATGGAAGCATCATCCCGGTTTATGAGCTAATTGGCTCCTTGACTCTAGGTTCAATTCTACGCATTCAGCCACATTCAGATGCAGCTGTTGAGCTTTCCAGATGTTCATTCCAGTGGTTCCGTTTGTCATCTCATTCCAGCAGAAGGGAAGCCATCTGGGGTATGGACATTACCATCTAACCTCTGCATATACATATCTCACTTCAATTTCTGCTTCATCACAAATCCCAGACGCAAACAAGCATGTTTATGCACCCGAGCCAATCGATGTTGGCCGAGTTCTGCAAGCTGACATCTTGTCCAGCACCCTGAAGTTTACACTAACCACATCAGGACCCATTGTACAAGGTTAAGGCTTTTTGTTTGTATTCTTGTGGTGCTTTTATATTCACCATGGTGAAAATGTGCGTTCACAGCCTTGGACTTGGGAAGCTATTTGGAGCGCAGATCAAGCACTGACTTCAGTGTAGGGATTCACTGCATAAATTTTCTAGTTTTTGAAAGAATTCCCTTCTGGGTTCTGATCTACAAACACCATCTTACAGGTGACAATCTCGCAAATGAATGGACGGAACCATTCATCCAACTCGACGCACCTGTTTCACATAGGAAAAACAAAGATAAAGCTTAGCAGAGGATGGATCACAAAGGCCAGAGAGTCGTACTCTGGGTCCATGCAGGTATCTGTTTTACACATACCTCACGTCCTGAGAAATCCATTTACAATAATGCTCCCTTTTATCAGCTATGCGGATTCAGAGGAGGAGGCAACTCTGCTGCTAAATCATTGTTTTGGCAAGCTCGAAAAGGACAGAGCTTCGTGCTGGTGTTCGAGTCCGAGCAAGAGAGAAATGGGGCCCTGATTCTTGCAAGAAAACAAGCTTCTGAAAGCAATGTAAGCACGCTGCTCCCCTCCTCCCATCTCCAGCACTTTCACACGCACACTCAACGCACTAGCTGGGCTCTCCACCGCAGGTCGTCCTCGCCGGCCCCGATGATGATGCCGTGATTTGAGACCAACTCCGCCTAACCATTCCTGGGTTTGTTGTTTGATGCTTTCACGTTTCTCCTGGAAGTTTGGGTCAGCTGATTCCTGGTTCCGTCCTTGAAAGTTGTGAGTGCTTTTCCTTTAGGCAGGTTTTTGGTGTGCCTAGAAATCGTGTTAAGCGGGAAAACCCGCTTTTGGAGGTGTGGGATTGGTGAAATTCTATGTACCAACAATTGTTTTAAAATCGTGATTTTAACTCAATGTTAGATCTGGTTCAATTCAAATTCGTAATTAAATCTGAGAAATTAACTTAATTAAATAATAATTAAAAACTCTTAATTCAGTGTAAAGGAATATAAATAAAGCAAAATACTTAATGTGATCTAGTTTTCATATGTTTTTAGTTCAAGTTATGATATCTTGTTTCTCATTAATTATTAAAATTAAGTATTCGATAGATCGAACAAATTATATAAATTTTAAATATATACAAAATATAAATCATATTTATAAAAATATTAGATTCAATCAATTACAAATTTATTATATATTTAATCATAACATATTAATTTCATGGCATGGAATTATTTACTCCAACACTCACCTTCAATTTGAACTAACCTTAAAGTTTATGTTTTATTATTATTGTAGATAGTGTTGGTATTATAGATTGATCTAATTTTATCGTTTAAGTAAGTATCAATTTTTCAACTCAAACTCACATCAAATATCATAAACAGATAGTAAGTAAATACTATTTAAAAAATGAATTCATTTACATCAATTTTATGAATTATATTATTATTTTTACCTCTTTCCTATTATTTTTACCTTTTTCTCTCTTTTTATGAATGTCGGAAGCTTCCTGGCGAGTTTGTCCACAGGCACCGTTCGCACGCCCATCATCACCTGGCCCATTTCCCGTTTATTGGGCGAGTAGGTATTAAATGCCACGTTCCGTACCAGATCTTGATACAGTGTTTATTTGTTTTTAAGTTACCCTTTTCCGTTCCGTACCAGATCTGGATAGCGCGGCACGAAACGATACACGTCATCCAAATCACATGGAAATTATAAAATGAAATATTTCAAATATTTTTGTATTATTACAACTATAAATTTTATAAAATGAAATATTCCACAATTTAGAGATAGAATAATCAAAATTGAACATTTTTTTTTCAAAATTTCATTTTTCGAAATTCAAACATTATGGCTTGTTTTCCTGGAGTAAAGAAGAAGAGAGAACTGGACATTTTTTTGCCCGTTGGGCTACATTTTGTTACTTGTAGGAGAACGCCTACAGAACTCCTGGATTCCGATCGGTTCGATCATTAATCAATGAGTCAATTCCGAGGTTTCGTCTGCTGTTCCATAGCCCCTTTTGCGTATGATGGGGTTTCGGCTAGATTCTCACCGCTCAAACACTGCTGCTGCTGTAGCCTGATAAGGTGTGGAAACCAGGGGATTGGCTTTCGGGGTCCGCCATGCTTCTCTATGGTTATGTTCTGGGAAATTTTTTCTTTGATTTTTCCATTAGTTTTATGTAGCTCCATAATGCGAGTCTGCAAGTTGGGTAATTTATATGTTTCGGCAGGGAGCAATTTTAAGTCATTTGATGAGCTTTCTTTGTGAAAAACGTCGATAACTACGATATGCAGAAGTGATTTTGCGTCAGAGCCTGAATTGTATGTTTTGTTTTCTGTTATCCTCTCCTTCTGGAGCAAGTATATCTCATTTTCCGTAACCATCCTTTTTATGGGGTCATCGTTCTTGATTACATTCATTCTATCATTGGTGGTAATAAGAATAGATCCATTTCATTCTATGACATCCAACTAAATTCATTGAAATAGCATGTTTGCAGCTCCCTTTTGAGTTCCATATCAGATGGAGGTGGGTTTGAATTTTCAGGTATAAGGGCTGGTGAAGCGAAAGCTACGCTGTGCCACAGCTCTCTATCTATTAATTCCTGTGTAAGGGAATTCTCTGTTCACAGGGAGTTTAAGCTATTCTTTGTCTCTTTATTCCTAGATTCTGCATATACAAGATCTCGTTTGTGCCTTCCAATACTCATGAATTGCATGGGTTTAGGGGAATAAAAGAACTGATGCTTCCAAAAGTTTCATAAAGTTTGGAACACTTTATGCTTCTGAAAACATAGCATTCATCTTTTCATGATCCTTCGCTACTAAGACAGTGTAACATCATTAGTGCCTTCATTTCTCTCTGCAAAACCACGCCCTCTCATTTCAGCTTCACCTCCTTGGCTAACTATGAACAACTGTGGTTAAATGTTTTGGTCCGCTTCTTTACACTGGGCTGCCAAACAGAGAAGATCATAAAGATATATTCCATTTCAATCCACTAGCTATCTCGTTTACCTGAAGGCTGCACTTGTGCTGATGTATCTCGCTCTGCACTATCTTAGTCACCCTCCTTAATGTACTTTCTTGTTTGTTTGTTTGTTTGTCATCAGGAGAAACCATCGGCTTCTGCTATCAAAATAGAACACATGGAAGCTGGAATTTAAGTACAACCCAGTAGTGATCAAATGTATGAGACGCCATCTTCCAGGTATCAGAGATTCGTTCATCCAAATCCAACCGATGATTCATCAGGTTCCGAGCTTTCATCTTCATTGAGTCATACATCTTTCCATCCCAACTCTTCCTTCATGAGCCCACGAAATCTTAGAACAACTCATATTAAAGCTGCCATTTTACATGAACGTGCAGGATAAGAATGCTGTGCATCGCCCTGTCCCTTCTACACCACCTCTCCGATAACCAGCGCCAATTTCCGGCCATCAACGAGCTCCCATTAACATCGATGTTACCTCGAAAGATGGGTGAGTCGTACTTGAAAACTCCATGTCAATGGCACCCCATTTTCTCACGAGACAGGAGTTAAGTCTCAACCCCCTGTTGTGTGTTTATCGTCTGAAATTGTGGGGGCGGTGGAAACTTCACTGTTTCAGCCTGATGGAGATGGTGGAAAAACGTGTCGAGGGATTTGGGGTCAACGTCCGTATCCGTGTCGGAGAGAACAGTTTGACCGTCCTCCCAACAGGAAATCGAGACTGTGAAATGTCTGGTCGCGGATACGTCCGTGCGGAGTCGGGTGCGCAGGTGTCGCCCTTCGTCTCAGACGTTATGACTTCCCCCGGTCTCCCCCTATTTATGACGTCAATATTCTTTCTTTTTTTAACACACAAAATTGTATCTTCTATTTCATTTAAGTCAACCATATGTTTTTTTAATTTGATTCAATGATTTTGATAAAAAAATTAAAAAAATCCTGAAATTTTAAAAATTATTTTTATTATACTTTTACAATAAATTGAATATTATTGAATCTATTTTAAAGATAATTCCATCCTCCAAAATTATAAATAAATCAAATAATAAGTTGAATTCAATTTCAATTATACACCATGAATTCTTGAATCCCAAAAACACTTTATAATAATTTATTTATCAAAAGTAAAAGTAATAATATATATTAAATCTAATAAAATTAATCATTTTAATAAAGAATATATACTCTACTTGGCGTTGCACATGCAAAACGTTGTACTCACAGCACAGTTGTACAAGATTCATTCCAATCGGAGACGTACGATTCCGTCGGCCTCGTCGGAGGTCCGATAACGGCCCAGCTTCGTCGCCCACCGGAATCCTTATCTCCTCCTCCTCCACCTTAACATGTACATCCACTTCAAGAGAATCTACTTTACGTATCTACTCACTCGCATTATTCTCTGTCACGCCCTCCGCAACCAGCACTGGCTGCGTCATAATTCCGGAAATAATAATGCACATTATCTGGGGATTCCAGCCTATGTATCCAATCAAGGTTTTAAATTCGAAAAAAATTCTGAATTCTCTTATTTCACCCCAAAATACGAAATTTTGAAATTGTTTTTTAAAACAATTATTATAGAATAAATTCATATTTAAGTTGTAAAATAATAATAATTTATTTTAATAAGTAAATGATATATTTAATAATTATATTTTATGAATTTATAAATTATGTTTTATATATCATTTGTATTATATATTTTATCTTATTTAAGTTAATTTAAAAATTAAAATAACTCAAATATTTATAATAGTATTCATTATGATGATATATAAAAATGAGTATAACTGCAATTTTAATCTTAGAATTGCTTGTAAAAAATTAATTCTTATATAGAAATTACGATCTTATGTTTATTATAAAATTAAAGCAATTCTTAAAAACTAATTCTCATAAAATTAATATATTGAGTATAATATCTTTTCTATTTTGATCAATATGACTGGAAAAACACGTAATTCCGACGGAATTGCGCCGGAATTGAAAATTTTGCACCCAATACGCATGAGTTGCACTTGGCACCATCCCGTCTTTCTCATGAGTCATGCATTTTGGGCACCCCCACCCCGATTCATGTTCCAGCACGAGTAACGGTGAGATCGGGCAAAGACGGCACCGTTTTGATGTAGCATCCTTGTATTTTGTTAATATAAAATTCGTGTAAAATTTACCTTGGAATAACCTGTATCTATCCCACATCGGTTACATAACTATTTAAATAGACATTATTCTTTAAAACCTAAAATAAGGATTGGACCATCATAATATGTAACATATATTTGAGATATGCTGGCTTTATTTATTCAATTGCACTTTTCAGAAAAAAAAACAATTTTAATAAAATAAAAATTGAAAGTCCCTATCGTCTTAAAAATAAAAAAATATTTTTAAAATTATGTTTGATTCTACTTCCCAAAAAATATTTTTTGTGAAAAAAAAAGACTATGATAAAATAAATATCTTAGTCTTTTCAATTTACTAGATACGAATTGATTCTAGATTTATGTAATCATTCATATTTGATAATAAAACTATTTTTATAATTATTTTTTGAGAAACTAAACTATTTCATACATATCATAAGTTTCGATTTTTTTTTCAAACGTAAGACGTTGGTATTTAATAATAAAATCAGTTTTATAACATTTTTCTTGTAATGTTTAAAACGATACTTTATTTTATTACTTTTATATGAGTAACAAAGCAGTTATTCAATTGAATTTAATTATTTTTATTATGGAGGACACAATTATTATTATTTTAAAAAAAATATATTCATATATACCAGATTTAATGATGTATTATGACACGTGTACAAGGAAGGGGGAGGGGATTTACCCCCAGGTAAACGATAGGCTGATAAAATGGTAGCGTATCGGGGCACCCTGATTCTTTGCCCCCACACGCTTTAAAAAATTACTCACCCTCAGAGCGGTAAAAAGATATTTTAACATTAATGATTGCCGTTTTAACCAAAGCGGTAGTTTTTTCAGTTGCTCGCCCACACACGACCAACAATCAAACTCCTAGGTCTCTGGGAATTGATTTTAACCACCACCCTTTTCCCCATTTTTCACTGGTGCAGTGCTGCTGCAGTTACAGCATTAGAGAGGTCCCGGCACATGGCAATTACTACTCTTCAACCCATTGAGTATCATAGCATCAGTTTGGAACCAATGATAGTAGCCTCTTGGAAAGAAGCACAATTGCTTTTTTGGAGATGAGTTGGTTTTATGGGGAGTGGGCATTTTTTTGTTCTGGGAGAAAAAGGAGGCTTTTTGTTTTTTGAATTTTGTTGTGGGGTGTGAAGGAGATGGAGGGAGGGAGGCTTTTATGGAATCTGGAAAGAAAAGGAAAAATGGGCAGGTAAATCCCAGGGAAAGTGAGAATCTTTAACTACAGGAGAACTAAAAGCACGCACAGTTGCGCGCATACGATAAGAATTCATTCAATGATGGCTTTTTTAGTTTAGGAGGAGCCTTGGTTGTTGTTTTTTGAGATGAGCTGAGGAAAAAGTATAGAAAAAGAAGAAAACCGAGATCCACCTCGATCACCCCTCCCTCCTTTCTTTTCTTTGCTTCTTCCACGAAAAACTATGTCTCTTTTTCTGCAGCCCCATCTGGGTATTCTTCTTCTTCTTGATTGAGGCCGACAATCGCCGTAGATTTTATGGGTCTTCTCTGTTTTTGTCTTTTGGGGTCACAGGCATGGTGATTTTATGATACACGGAGAGGGAGGGCTTGTGGTGTTGGTTGTTCTTGGTGCGGAGGAGCAAAAAAGGTTTGTTTTTGTTGGGCGATTTTGTCGCATCGCAGTGGTATATCCGGGTGGAGAGAAAGATGAGAGAAGAGGATTCGAATTGGTTTTCAAAATGGGAAGATGAATTGCCGTCGCCGGAGGATCTTATACCTTTATCCCAATCCCTAATAACTCCTGATATAGCATTGGCTTTCAACATTACGACCCCCCATCACGCGCCGCAGCTTCCGCCGCCGCCTCGTTTGCCTCAGCCCAACTCTTCGGCGGAGTTTGAGTCCCCGGAGGCGGGTGGAGGACCCAGTGGTGGGTCTGGGTCCGACGAGCCGGCGAGGACCCTGAAACGGCCTCGCCTGGTTTGGACTCCTCAGCTTCACAAGAGATTTGTTGATGCCGTAGCTCATTTGGGTATCAAGAATGCTGTCCCCAAAACGATTATGCAACTCATGAGCGTCGATGGGCTTACTAGAGAAAATGTCGCAAGTCATCTGCAGAAGTATAGGCTTTATTTGAAAAGGATGCAGGGGATTTCCAACAGCGGCGGCGGCGGCGGCGGTGCCGGTAACTCTGCAGTAGCTCTCGCTGCGGTGGGGATGGACCCTGCAACGGACCATTTGTTCGCTAGCTCACCAGTTCCGCCACATTTTCTGCACCCTGGCCGAGGGAATTCCGACCACTACTTGCCGTTTGTGCCAGTTCCGCCGCACCAGCACCACCGTCAAATAGGGGTGGTGCCAGCGTCGTCGCCCGCAGCAGCTACGCCGCTCCACTTTCGTCAGTTTGGAAGCTCCCCTCCTAATGTGCAGTTCGAGCATCCGTTTTTAAGACAATCACAAGCACAAATCCAGAGGTTGTCCACGCCGGTGCATAATGGGAACGGTCCCTCCCTGCTGCCACCGCCGTACGTGGAGGATTTGGAATCGGCAACTCCAAGAAAAGCTCTTACCCTTTTTCCGACAGGGGATGATTTGAGTTTATGATGACAAAAGCTGCTCCTCTTTTTTTCCAGAATCACGGCGAAGTGAAATTCACAACCATCCTCTTCCCCACACCTCCTTCGTCTCATTTCAGGGGATGATTAACTTTTAGTCCCTTCCCTTCCCCCTCACCATCATGATCCGTTGCTTCACCATCCAGATCAACTACTTGTTCACTTCAGAAGCTGTGCAGTTCAGCTTCCAAACTGTAGTTACATCACATGATCCCATCCCATCCAATCCCCTCAGCTCACAACACCAGTAAGCCAGCCAGCCGCAGACTGGAACAAGTAAAGAAGGCCGAGTTAAGTTTCTCCTGTGTTACCAGTAGTGAGACTTGCTTCATTCCGTGTGATTGCTCTGTAACAAATGGTAATTCCATCTGATGTTGTCCCAATCATTTTGGCTGTTTTGATGATGGAGTTTTTGGATCTTCCTCTTCAGTTTCACATGTTGTTTGGCTGTAAGTTTTTGACAGCGCCTTCTGCACTTCACCCCCTCCCTGCCATCCCAGTGACCACATCTAAATTGTTTCTTTCTTCCCCCCTCCCCCCCCCTCCCTGCCATCCTCTGCAACTATTGTGAGTTACCATGAAAATCAAATCCCATAAACACACACCATCATTATTACTAAAACTCATTTTGATCAACATTGCAACTCTTTTTCTCTCTGACTCAGATTTGATTGATCCTCTGCTTTGCTTCTCTCAGGTAACAGAACACATCTTATCGTATGTTGTAATGTTAGGAATGAATTATGGGCGTGTTCAGCAAGCGCAATAATTGAAGCATTGTTTTCCTCTATGAGGCACAGACTGGCCCAGGCCTAAGGCCAGCCGTAGCCCTTAGAATTTGAGTATCTAAGAATAAAATAATCAGCTATAATAATAATATTAATAATTTATTCCTCTCTTTTTTCCCTAGATTTTATTCAAATTTTGAATTAGGGCTTTTTTTTTTAAAAGAAAGAGGTAGTTGTGAGGGTGCCTTCCTTTCCTAGTTTCAATAATTAAAAAAAACCATAATGTTTTGTGGTAACATATTTATTAAATTCTCAAATAATTGGTACGGTTGGAAGGATACCGGGTCCGTACTCGGAGTCAGTTTGGTATCCGGATCTGGGCCGGATCCAGTTCTCCTGGTTGGATCCATTCGCAGCCCACGAGTCTTTAATATTTTTTTATTTATTAGAATTAATTCTCAAAAAATGATTTTCAAGAAATTGAATTACGTAGAGCCTAAGTATTTTTTAATATAGTTTTATAACTTCTTTGAAATAAAAATGAATCGTATTTGATAATAAAACTATTTTTGAAACGTTTTTACATAAACAAAAGGTATATCAAACAGATACTAAGAATGTAGACATCTAGAATTTCAAAAGAATTTTAATTTTTACTTTTTAAATAATAAAATTAAAATCGTATATGGATATACATTGTACAGAAAAAAAATTAAAATTACAACACATGGAACAAAAACGGAATAAAAAATAAATATAATTTTATTTATCATTTTTTAAATAATAAAATTAAAATCGTATATGGATATACATTATAAAGAAAAAAAATTAAAAATACTACACATGGAACAAAAATGGAATAAAAAAATAATTTAGACAATTGAATAGTTTACACGCAAACTACAAATTGACAAGGGAAACTTGTGGATAATCTTTGGATAGCGCGTGAAGCATGACGCGCTCCACGCTCTTCGCCGCACATGCGTCACGTGCTTGGTTAAATTAAATGTCAATTAATTGGGGATCCGACAGGATTAGTCGTCTTAAGCATGTTTAATTAGTGAACCTGCCCTTCTTAATTGGTTCGTTAGACGATACAGAATCTGAATGAAAGCGCCCCCATGAATAAATAAATATTGGGGGATTTTTCAAAAATTAAATGGAATACGCGTGGAGTTCACTTGCCGACGCGCGGAGCCTAATTGTCGGAGACCTTGTTCAAACTCCACTCGCTATTACCGACCATTTTTGGTTGCGGGGTTCACAAGGGAAGCAATGACCTCCGCCGTTGACCCACCGGAGTCGGAATCGGGTCTGGTTACTCAGCAGTTGGACGGTACACGAGACGGCGGAAGTGATGGTGGCACTGGCATTGATTCGAGTGATCTGATCAACGGCGTCGTTTTGGATGACCTTGATTTCGATTTCTGCTTCGATGATATCTCACTTCCTTTGCCCGGTGAAATGGTGAGTCTTCTTTCTCCTGATGGGCAGTGCCAATTTGATTTCCAGGCTGATAGGGGTCGTGGTTTCCCTGATTTGGCTTTGACGTCGGACCAGATGCTTGCTGTATTCAAATCGACGTCTTCGGAGATACAGCATATTGGTGTAGGCTGCGATGTTTTCGGTGATGAGATGGGGGATGGTGCTGGGGTTCTGAATTATGTTTCCGGAGGGGAAGAATTTAATATGATTTCGGAGTATCTGAACATGCATTCACCGGAATCAAACGGTTCAAACCCCGGTAGCTCTGATGATCAGGGCGGTGATGTGAAGGAAACGATCTGCCTTTCCCAGAATTCCCAATGTTCCAAAAATTTAGTGTACAATGTCTCAGAGGGTTCGGATGGCTCGCCAGCTGGATCCGTGAGTTATGCTCCAAGCTGTACTAAAAGTTCAATTTTGACGGGGGTGGTTGATCAGAAGAAGAGAATAATGGGTTCGGATAACTCCAGTGAAAATCGTTCTTCGTTGAAAAGGAAAACCGATCACGAAGATATTCTTAATACGAATTCGGTGTCTAATAAGTGTAGGAAGTCTTCTCTTGTCATGGATGGTGATATTGGAAGTGGTGCTCCAGTTATGAGTGAAGAGGAAGAGAAAAGGAAGGCAAGGTTGACGAGGAATCGGGAGAGTGCCCAGTTGTCTAGGCAGAGGAAGAAGCATTATGTGGAGGAATTGGAAGATAAGGTAAGGAGTATGCATTCAACAATCCAGGACTTGAACTCAAAGATTTCCTTATTCATGGCTGAAAATGGAGCTTTGCGTCAGCAAATGAGCAGTGGTGGTGGTGCTCCGGCAGTTCCTCCTCCAACTGTGGCACCCCTGCCTCCGGCAATGTACCCACCGCACCCTGCCATGGTTTATCCATGGATGCCATATGCCCCACCTTATCTGGTGAAACCGCATGGGTCTCAAGTGCCCTTAGTGCCCATCCCAAGGTTGAAACCTCAGCAGCAAACCCAAACACCAAAGAAGGTGGAAACTAGTAAGGTTGAGAGTAAGAAAGCTGTACCTAAGAAGGTTGAAAGTACAGTTGAAACTAGGAAGGTGGAAAGTAAGGCTGTGGAAACTAAGAAGGTAGAAAGTAAGAAAAGTGAGGGTCCTCAGTCCAAGAAGGTTGCTGGTGTTAGTGTTCTAGGTTTACTGTTTTTCACGATGCTATTTGGATGCTTGGTTCCTTTGATTAATGTAAGATACGGAGAAGAGAGTGCCTCCTTAGTGATTGGAGAAAAGTACCTCCGAGGAGGAGTCAATGAAAATCATCACAGGAGAGTATTGATGTTTAATGAGTCAGAGTATAACAACAATTATACGGATACCGCTCACAGTAGCGTACATTCTGGTCAAAAAAATCAGAGCCGCCATGATAATGAATTTCAAGGTTTGAACAATAGGAGCGAACCTTTAGCTGCTTCCTTATATGTTCCCAGAAATGATAAGCTTGTTAAGATAGACGGAAACCTGATTATCAATTCTGTGTTGGCAAGTGAGAAGGCTATGGCATCTAATCCAAAGATTGATAGTGAAACTGGTTTGGCCGTCCATGGCGATGTTGCTTCTGCTGTAGCTCTACCAGACATGGGAATGAGCAGCAGTGCTATGCATTCACATGTGAGGGCTCTTGGTTCATTGAGCAAGGATGATAAAAAGGCAGCAGAAACTGATGGTGCTCTACAGCAATGGTTCCGTGAAGGCCTTGCTGGTAATCATGGTTAAATTTCCCCTGTGAATATAATGTTTTTGTCTGTTCAATTCTTATTTTTTCTCAGTTATTTTCATCAGTGCATGCTATTGACTAGTTTTTGATTCTACCCCATGTATCAGTTTCTGATGAGTAACCTGAGATGCTTCCCGTTTTCAATTCCTTTTAAAAGCCTTACACCCTCTCGTCATGTGCAGGTCCCATGTTGACAGCAGGCATGTGCACTGAAGTCTTCCAGTTTGATGTCTCCACTGCCATAGTTCCGGCAGCAGCTAAACAAAACATTGCAGAAAACCAGAGCGGCAATTCCACACATCTGAGCAAGGGGTTGAATCGGAGGTTTCTCCATCCCTTCCCATTTCAAGAATCCTCACAAAATGTTTCCACAGAGCATGCAGGGAGCAGTTCTGAGCAAGATGGCTTCCATGAACACACTAATTCAACCTCCATGATTGTTTCAGTTCTCTTCGATCCTCGAGAGTCCGGTGACACTGACATGGATGGTGTGATGGGAGCCAAGAGCCTCTCAAGAATTTTTGTCGTTGTGTTGGTTGACAGCATCAAATATGTTACTTACTCATGTGTGCTTCCTTTTAAGGGATCTGCCCCAATTTCGTGACTGCTTGAGGGTATTTTAACCTTCAAGTGAGCCAGTTTAGTATAAGCCGAGGGGGCTCAACAGCTAATTTAGTGAAAATGGCATGTAACCTGAATGATGTGTTGTGTAATCGCATCTGTAGTGAATGCAGAGGTGTTTTGTTTCACTTTACTACGGTTGCACAGAAAACTGAAAGCTTTATCCCTATTGCCTCTCAAGATTTTATTCTGTTTTCTATAGCTAACTTGCAGTTTTACTGAGCATCAGAACAAGGTCTTCGTCCCCATCCCTGTACATCTGGAGTCATTAGCAGAGTGTTTCAGCATTTAGGAGAACTGTAAGTAATTTGCTTTATGGATATTACCATTCTGCACTTGAAAAAGAGGGTCATTTACATCAGAGATGACTTCCGGAGAAACAAGAAGTAACTGAAAGGAATTCAGACAGATCTCAGTCATCTACACCAACAAGAGATGCAGGGGATTTACAACACTGATCTGATTAATGGAAAGGTGTGCTTTTTTTGAAATAGGCACTCACTCAGTCAAGCATTATCACTTTACCAAAGAGAAGAAAACCATGAAAAAGATCGACAATACAGCTGCAAGTACTGTGGAAGGAAGTTTACCAGCAAGCAAGCATTGGTAGGCCATCAAAATGTACACAAACTGCAGAGGGCTGTCGACAAGGGTGCGAATGCTTCGCAGCAGACGGGCTATGCTTACGCCTCCCACTCGTCCTCGGTGGCAGTACAGGAAATTTCTTTGGCGACTGCAGCAGGTATCATGAGCTCATCACCAGGTATATACCAAGAAGCACCTTTGCACACCCCTCATACCCGCCCGGTTACGAAGCTCACCCACGCCCATTTTCGGTGTACAACAGCCACGGAAGGACTGCTCCACAACTCCATACTCAGGTTTCAAGTTACACCTTTGGAGCCAACGGTAGCCAGAGTTGTGACCGCTCCAACCGAACGGTTTTTTCGAACTGTTCAAAAACTAAGGGTATCTTTATTTCTATTTCATTAAAAGCTTTTAAAAAAAGTGCTTCAAAAGTTGATAAAATCAGGTATAAAACTGATTCAAAAAAGATTGAAGCACTTCTGATTGTTTAAATGTTTCTGCTTCAAAAAAACAGAAACTGTTTCTATTTTCAATAAAAATCAGTTCAAAAACACTTAATTTGAAACAGAAATTGAATCTAAATTGGATTCATAAAAAACACTTAATTTTGAATCTAAATTGGATTTTTAAATCTCGAATAGAATAAAAAACATAGAATCGAACCAAAATCCAAATATATCAAAACACATACATATGACATCGTTTTTTTTAATATTTTTTTTCAAATTTTTATCATGAAAATTAAGATTTTTTATACTATTTAAAATCAAAATCAACTGTTCGTTGATTTTAAATTATTTATTTCGCATGGATCGGAATCACCATTTTTCAATTTCAAATATATCAAATCAATTCCAAATCATATAATTTTTAATTTTGAATCGATTACAACTCTAACAGTATTTTTACCCCGATCCAGTTCAGTGTCGATGGTCACCGACTCACCATGATCGTGAGGGTGATTCAACCCTTGATTTGTCGTTGAAGTCCAACTGGGCTTTGGAATGATATTGGGCTTGTGGAATATAGGGCCTGAATAATAATCTACTGGGCCTACGGATAAAATCGAGGGTTTCTTGAGGCGTGGAGGAGGAACCTTTGCGGAATTGCAGCTCCTCCGACGCCGGGAATCAAGCATGACTCAGTCACAAGAAGAACTCCTGGCGGCGCATCTCGAGCAGCAGAAAATTGATGTAATCCATTTATCCCTTTCTTGAGTATTTTTATCGGTGGAGATTCAATTTTGAGTAGTCGTTATACGTGTGTCGGCTGCTTACGCCGCTACATAGATTTGAACTTCCGACAAGCAGTTTGTTGTTGTTTTTTTTTGTTGAAAAGCTTGGATTCATGGGAGTGTGTGTGCGTCCATGTGTATCACAACTTAGGTTAGGGTTATGAAGTGAATGCAGTCAGCTTTCATTTGATGAGGATTCAAGTTTTTTTGTTATGATACCAGAGATGAGACATGTGCTTCTGTTTGTGGTATCTTGCTCATTGAGCTGACGTGTGCCTTATCATTATGGCCCTCATGTGATTGATGAATTAACTAACCAAAATATACACTTCAATTTTAGAGTGCGTATCCGTGTTTAGTTCCTGAATTTACTCATGTAAGTATGTCTGATGGTTGGCCATAAGAATGATGAAGCTGTCAAATGAGGCGAGGACCGAAAACATTAACATAATTTGTAAGGTTGTAATTTTTAAGAATTTTGTGTAGAAGGATGAGCCTGTGATTGAGGATGATGACGATGAAGATGATGACGATGATGAGGATGATGATGTTGATGCTGAAGGTATTTCTCTATTTAGAAATTCATTCCATTGGATGGTTTAAATTCCTAGTTGTATCTTTGAAAATGCGATAAACATTATGAGTGGAGCTTTTTTCTCTTGAACTTGTGGTTTCATTGTCTGCTTTCAGTTTCCGCCATGAAGTTTTATATATTTCGACATAGGTTTAGTTTGAGCTTTTGTGTGCTGACTAGAAACTAAAAGTTGGATCTTTTTTTTTTTTTTTGTTGCTGTAGGACAAGATGCTAGCGGCAGGTCAAAGCAGAGCCGAAGTGAGAAGAAGAGCCGCAAGGCAATGCTGAAGCTGGGAATGAAACCAATCACTGGGGTGAGCAGGGTCACCGTGAAGAAGAGCAAGAACGTCAGTTTCTTCCTTATATGTAGAGCCTTAACTATTTATATCAACCGACCAACTTAAGCTTACCCCATACTTGAATTTCAGATTCTGTTTGTCATATCGAAGCCTGATGTTTTCAAGAGTCCCAATTCAGACACCTATGTCATATTTGGTGAGGCAAAGATCGAGGATTTGAGCTCACAGCTCCAAACTCAAGCAGCTGAGCAGTTCAAGGCTCCCAACCTCAACAACTTGATCCCTAAGAGTGAATCAACAGCTCTCCCACAGGATGATGAGGAGGTAGACGAGACCGGTGTCGAGCCAAAGGACATCGAGTTGGTAATGACCCAGGCTGGTGTATCCAGAGCCAGGGCCGTGAAAGCTCTCAAGGATGCGCAAGGAGACATCGTCTCTGCCATCATGGAACTCACCAACTAGACCAGACACTCCTGGAGCATCCCCTCTGAAGTTTCACTAAGACATCATCAATTTATTTTTGGCGTCCTAAGCTGTATTCATGCTGTTGGATTTGTTGTGTGGTTCTTTTCTCTGTTCGCATGCACAATGTGAGTCCATTTTGGTATTAAAATCCATGTTGCCAAAGCTTCAATCTTCTTCAACATATCTACAGGGAGTTTCTATTGTAAACCGAACACCTAAATGAGAAAGACAGTCAAAATCTTAGATATCTATACACACTGTATTGAATGATTTATGGATTCCTTAGGATTCAAGAGATTCATTGAGAATATGATTTTAGTCTACAGAAATCAATCAAATAAATTAGACCATGTACGTTCATAATCAAGTCTATCAAGACTAATATGATGTCGTATCATATACACTATTTAAAATGGATTTCAATTAGTAATGTAGAATTTAACACCTCTTCTCTAATATCATATTTTCAATAGTTTGAACATTCTTCTTGCAGGAACACGCCACAGTGCATGCAATACGATGATGGGCCTCCCTCGAAAGCACTTTGCAGTGTAGTAAAAGAGAGCTCAAGAAGGCTTTTAGGAAGAGACACACATAGCAGCAGTTGCTGCTGCTGCTGCTCTCTCCCTGTTGCACTTTATTCTGTCGGGCATGATAGCACCTCGACTCGCCCAACTTTCTCCAATCCCTAAGCGACACTTTTTCCCAGAACATGACGCAACACAACTACGTGGATCCGATCCACACCCCTCAAAAGAATAACCAGATCCAAGCGTGCAGATTGCGTGTCTTTTGAAGCAACTGTTCCTCTTTACCTTACCAGAAGCCACAAATAGACAGACAGACTCACGTTTCATCACATGATCAGAAAATAAAGCAAAACTAGAAGTTGGAATACACTACTAAAACAGCCATGTATGTGTGTGTTCCCAGCAATGGTCACTTGATCCCACAGCAGGAGAGGAAGATGATCAGGATACATGGAGATGGATAAATGTTGGTGCGGTGTAAAGCAAAGCAAAGCAAGCAAGAAGGGATACGCACGTGTGGGGGCACCGCACCTTTTGAAAGGATGGACATGCGGGTTGGATCCGGGACCCATAAAAAGTGGATCTCCAACTCCCCTTTTCCCGATCGCGTTTACATCTATCATTTCAAGATGCATGGATGGATTCACTCATTTCCATTCAAGTTGCAACCGGTTTCAAATCGTTCCATTTTGGTTTGGAACTCGAATCGAACCGAATCATAATTGGAACCACAATCATAGTTACGATTAGAATCAATTGCAATTCTAATTTTCATGATAAAATAGTGTTTTAAACAATTTTTGAAATCTATTTTTATTTTCTTAAAATTATTTTAAAAAATTAGAAATAAGAATTAAAATTAAACTATTAATTATTTTTTCAAAAATAATTTTTGTAATATAATTTCAAAAGTATTTTTTTGATAAAAATAATTTTATAATTAATAATATTTTTTAAAAAATATTTTTATTTTTAAAAAATAAAAATAGATTTTAAAAATTTTCTAGAATACAACTAAAATGTTAGCATCTAGTAAATGATTATATTTCTTTAAAAAAATAAAAAATGTAAAATAAACCTATACCTTACGCGTTCTTCCTTAGTTCTTCTTCTTCCCGAGTTTTGGTGGCAAGAATTAGCTGTCTCACTCTCTTGCAGTTGTGTCGCATCGTCCGTGATTATAGGTGATCCATTAAAAATTACCATTTTATAATACATTAATTTTTGATTTAAATACGAATATATTTAAATCAAAATAATTTGTGATACGGACTGTGGGTCCCAGTTAAATCGAGTGAGGGTGGTGGTACACGTGTCTTTTGACCATCCAGAGCACTTCTTCTCCTCCTCCGCGGTGCGCTTTGCGTGAGGACTCAACTCAACTCTCATTCACTCAAAGCACCCGGTTGACTGACTAGGAGGGGCAAAAAGGTATTTTCACATGTTTCTCATTTATTTATTTTTTTAGTAATCTTAATAATGTTTCTTCCAAAAAAAATAAATAAATAAAGGTTTGGATTATATTATTTATATTCATGCGGCCATCCCAATCCATCCGTTTTCGCCGTTTATTGAGAGAGAGGAAAAGGCAAAGGACGACGAGAGGAGGCGACAGCGTAGAGCGCGTGGTCAGACGGGGCGTGGGGCCCGCAGCACCAGAAAACGCGTTTTCCACCGCCAAGCACAAACCCCGCAATGAATGTCGCCCCGTGCTCCGCCTCCGACTCCGACGCCGACTCCGTCCGTATTAAGAAAAGATTCATAACACGCCGATAATTCATCACCTCAAACACACACATACAGATTCCTATCCCCGTGAAGAACAAAATGATGTACGGATTTGCATATCTCAAGCAAATTGACGTTGAATGTACTTTCTTCTTATTTCCACTTCATGATTTAAAATTGGAATAAATCTACAATTTTATCCTTCAAATCTGTGGAGTGGTGGGCGGCTGGAGAAGCTGATCCGAGCCGAGCCGAGCCGCGCTGTCCAGCGGCACTGCGTGTCGTGGGGGAGAAGCTCTTCTACTACTATAATATAATATAATTTATGGATACATAATTGGAATGCATGCACGTCAGGGCGGCGTCAGCCAAACGTCATCACGACGTCATTGCTCGCGCCGACTCCGATTGTCGGAAACGGAAATCAGTGTAACGCATTCGCCCTTCTTCTGGAAGCCGCCGTCCCTTCCGGACATTGCACCGCGCTATTACACGACAGCTTTCCCATTTCTCGCTTGTTTCAGTACTAAAATCTAAAATGCAGCAGCACTTGGGAGAACATGTACTCGGGAGAAACCCGCCAGCACCCCCAAGTCCTTGAAGAATTTTCTAGTCCAACTAGCCAACCTAACCAGAATGTTGACAGAGATTCCGAAGCTAAATGCCATCATACTATTCTTACAAATTCGACTCTTGTGTATACCAAAACGAAAACGATCAAAAAAAGGGTAAGGAACTTGTATATGGTGTACTAAATTATTTCTCGATTCATATGACTCAATAAACTTGTGGAAAACAATAACTTGATTTTAAAAATCAGTCGAATACGATTTAAATGGATTCGAGAGTACTTCAATAACATGATCTCAATCTAACAAATTAAAACATATGAGTGTGTTTGATAGAAAATATAATGTGGATAATTAAATGAGAAAATTGAAACGTGATTTTTAATAATTGGGATAATTTATTCCATAAATATGAAATAAAATTATAATGTAATATATCATTTTTTTATATATCTCTTCATATACCACTTTTTATATATGGTATAATTTATACTAATAATCAAACACACTCTACCCATATATTAGATCCAAATCATTATCAAATACATCAATGTTAATTAAATTTCATCCAATTGAAATTTCACACCTTTTATCCAATATCATATTTACAGCAATGTAATGATTTTGGGAATATCTCGTATTTATCTGAGAACTCCCCCCAACAGTCACTAAGAGGAACTGGGGTTCTCGTTCCGATTCCTTTCTATTTTGAAGGCCTTGGGAATGGACAGGAATTCGTTTGGGGTGTCGTCGTCCGTACTCTTTTTTTCTTCGTTTGTGGCTGTTTTTGAATTTGCAGTGAATGAATAATGCGTTAGGGAGAGGGAGGAGCCGATGCAGATGCAGGAGCGCGGCTCGACAGTCAAAGTGAGGACGGCGTCCTTTGCCGGGTCCCACGCCACGATATAGCATCATCTTCTAGCCCATGGTCCGTACACGTCTAACGCGCTTCGCTCCCACATCCCCCCTATTTATTCAGCTTCTACCCACTCTTCTTCCCTTCATTCCTTCTCCGAACAGCTCTGGCGATTCCGGCGCGCCTGATTGGAAAAACAAGGGTGCGGAATGACTTCCTCGGACAACCTCTTGGCGTACAACTGGGGCGGCGCACCGTCATGTCGTTCCCCGGCATTCCCCGAGAGCTTTAGTATCTCGGATTTGATGCGCACCACGGAAGCGGATGCTATCGCTAGGGCTCTGCAGAGTACATTTGTGCCCACCCAAAGCGCTGATTTCTTTGGTTCGTCGGAGATGCTGGGGATGTGGATGGAGGGCTCTAGTGCTACTCCCACCACCACCACCACCACTACTAGTAACAAGTTTGGGGGGCCAGCGACTCCCAGCGCCTCCGGTGGATCGGAAAACGACGCCTCTGTCGTCACGAGAGGGCGCGTCCCACGCCGCCCACTGGGAGGGTCTCGAAGCGGAAGTCACGGTCCACCAAGAGGGCGATGACGACGTTCTTCACAGCGGATCCTGCTAGTTTTCGGCAGATGGTGCAGCAGATCACCGGCGTGAAGGGCCAGGTCACGGCGGTGATGAAGCCGGAGCCGCAGAGGGTGATGCCGACTCTGGACACGTCAGGTTTCTTGGTCGATGGGGCTGCCCCCTTTCTAGGGACAGGGGGAATAGAGCAGCTCCTGCAACAGGCGCAGAGTTCACCGGCGATGGACGGCAGCGGACTGAGCACGCCGGCGCTTGACTTTGACTCCTTTTGTTGCTTTCCCACCTTGGAGTCGTGGAAGGCGATTTAATTTTGTCTGTCGGGCAGTAAACTGTAAGTCCGCTTCTAGGGGTAAACCGGTGACTGTGAATATCTTGGGCCTCGTGTTGCATCTTTCTTTTTTCCTTTTTTTTTTTTTGCATCGCAGGGGTTTTTATGACATTACACAACCCTCCCCTCTCTTACAACTCCATCATCCTTCACGTGTGTTTAAATGTAGTTTATTGCAATCTTATTAGGTTTATGACATGGTTAAAAATAATAAATTCACTCTGTAATAAACTACATGAAATATTACAAAGTATATGCATATTTTAAAATTAAAAATTTGAATTATTATTAATTTACAATTATTAAAGAATCAAAATGAATATAAGAATATTAATGCAATTTTTTAGTCATACTCATGGAAAATCTTGACAACACCACTATATATAAGTTATGATGCACAAAAAAGGACCACATTCACATATATTCATTGTTGATGATTTTTGATATTTCGTTCATACTTATTCGTGACTCGTGCTAACTAGAATTATTCTCTCATTTGACTTTGGTTCAGTTATGAATTAGATTCTATTTTGATGACTTTGTTTATATGCTCTGAAATACTAACTTACTCAATATATAAAATTCTATATTTTACGAGGTTTGAAATTCGAAACTATAATCATATGATTTTTTCCTATTTGGATCTTATATTAATATTGTATATAATAATTACTATCAAACTATCAGATACATAAAAATTTGAAACAAGATGATTTTAAAAAACGTTTAATAAACTCAATTTACATACAATATTAAATAATTTTAAATTTCACCGGAATTTAAAATTATGATTTTATTAATTACATATTATATTCTTATACTATCAATCCAATAACTTTATCTAATATAATCTACATATTTTATATTATTTTTTTAAATACACCTTTTATTATCCCAACTCCCGAAGGGTTTATTTGAATGAGTTAAGGGCATGATAAAAATCACTTCGGACACGTATTTGATGGGTCACGGGGTCTTGTCACATCTCTAATCCGAGTGTATGATACATGTCCGGATATCATCATCGGGACGACCCGGGGAAGGTAGATTCTGAAATTGAATTTGATTGTCCTCCACTCAAATAAAATAAATTAAGAAATACATCGACTTAGACCTTGATTGACGCCCTATAATTAAAAAAACAAGAATTTTCACTGGGAAGTGACACCAATTCATTTCTTTTTGGACCCGGTCACCAAACGTTTTTGTCAGGATGAATAATTTTTGTCTGAAAAAATAATAAATCGACTATTTTGTTTCAAATAATGTATAAAATATTTATTTCCTTAAATAAATGAGGTGTTTGGTATTCTTTGTATTTTTCTTGGGTTTTTCTTTATTTTTATCATTTAGTCGTAGTTGTTTATAATATCAATAATGACTAAAGAAAAGACCATGAGCGTTGACGGGCCAAAGTATAAACCGTGACGTGGGATTGACTTGTCAAAGTCGTCACCATTCATCGGAATCCATCGTCTTTGATGCAGCGTTGATTTTTCTTATTTAAATTTTTGCCCTTAATTCAGTAAAGAAGAGTATCTAATTAGTGTCATGACCTATTCTAGTATTTTATACGATATTATTTATTTTAAATATATATAATTATCATGATTTTATATTTACTTTTTTTAAAAAAAATCGTACAAAATTAAAAACGTATTGTTATTTAAATATCGTCATATAATCCATCATCTTTAATACAGCCTTGATTTTTCTCACTCAATTTTTTTTTATTAATTTTGTAAACAAGAGCATCTAATGAGTGTAATTAACTATACTAATCTTTTATACGAGATTATTCGTTTTGAATATTCAATTTTTATAATTTTATACTTCTTCTTTCAAGAAAAATATTTCGTATAAAATTAGTAAAATACTTTCCTAGCAAATGTTGGATACCGACACTAAGGCTTTGGTATTACAAATTCCAGCAACATACATATTAGACGTAGGGGGTTGGTAACAATACTATTTTGGGACATTGGATGGAGTGATTGAATCCAGATGAGTATGATAGAATTTCTTCAATTTAAATTGAAGAAAAAGAAATTTATTTATTTGTAAAAATAAAACGCATTTTGGCATTTATATGCATATTCTGGATCTGGATCGAGGGTGTAGGGAGTTTCGAAAGAAATAAAAATTTAGTTAAATAGAAAATAAACAAATGCCCAACGTACTACGGGCTGGCCCAAACGTTGCTTTAGCCAATGGGCCGGTCCAGACTCACATTCGGGTCGGGTATGGAAACAGAGTTCTTATTTAGTAGTTGGGGGGGGGGGATACGAGGGCGTCTTTTGTTCTCTGCTCGCCTCCGTGCTATCTATCGGAAAACCCTGAGTACCGAGGTACGTGTTCCTTGGTTTTGCTCTTGATTTTCCAGTAATTTTCCGTGTCTGTCTGTTTTTGTTGTTCTCCTCTCGCTTGTCTACCTTTTTTTTTTCTATGGTTGTTTAACTTCCGTTGTAAGGCAACGTGGGCATTCGTTTTTCGCGTAGGCGGGGCACAGGCTCTGCGTTTTCAGTTTACATGGGTAGTGGTTATTTATGATCTCCATTTTTGAGGTTTATTGTGGCTACTTTAGGTTGGTTTTTTTTACTACGTTTGATTCTTAATTCTAGGGTTTTTTTGTGTGTTCCGACAGCTGTTTTTTTTTTTTTTTTTTTGTTGATCTTCATGTCTCGTGGGCATTCTTGAAGAATTGCAGCTTTCCAAAATGGACGTGGATGAAGAGATTCGAAAGGAAAAAGAAGAGAGGCAAAAGATGGAGAAGGAACTGGCAGCCCTGACTTCCGTAACCTTCGACACTGATCTCTATAGTTCAGACAAGTTTGAGGGCTATGAGCGGTCTATCGCTGTCAATGATGAAGAAGATATCACGGATGCAACTGAGAATGACATTGCTAAAAAAATGGCATCATTTACTGCACCACGTCATCTACTCAAGGATCCTGTAAGAGCAGGTGAGGGGGATGATATCTCTGGGTTTAAGAAACCAAGTAGGATTATTGATCGAGAAGATGAGTACAAACAGAGGAGGTTAAATCGGATCATCTCCCCGAGCGGAATGACCCATTTTCAGATAAGACCCCAAAGCCTGACATGAGGAGCTATGGTGACATAATGAGGGAAGAGGCACTTAAGCGTAAAGAGGAAGAGGTGAAGAGGGAAATAGCGAAGAAGAAAAAAGAAGAAGAAGAGGAGAAGAAGACAAAGGAGGCTGAGAAGCCAAAGAAGAGGAACAGATGGGATATGTCTCAGGATGAAACAGCAGGTGCTCAAAAGTCAAAGGATGATTCTGACTGGGACTTGCCCGACTCTACTCCTGGTATTGGAAGGTGGGATGCCACACCGACTCCTGGGAGGATTGGGGATGCCACGCCATCCCTTTCCAAGAAGAATAGATGGGATGAAACCCCAACTCCTGGGAGACTGAATGACTCTGATGCAACACCCGCTGGAGGAGTCACTCCTGGTGCAACACCTGCAGGAATGGCTTGGGATGCCACTCCTAAACTGGGAGGCCTTGCTACTCCAACCCCAAAGAGGCAGAGATCTAGGTGGGATGAAACTCCAGCAACAATGGGCAGTGCAACTCCAGGAGCTACTCCTGCTGCTGCATATACGCCTGGGGTTACCCCTTTTGGAGCAATTGACGTTGCAACCCCAACTCCAAATGCCATTATGAGAGCTGCAATGACTCCTGAGCAGTATAACTTGTTGAGGTGGGAGAAAGACATTGAAGAGAGGAACAGGCCTTTGACAGATGAGGAGCTTGATGCCATGTTCCCGCAGGAGGGTTATAAGATTTTAGAGCCTCCTGCTTCCTACATTCCTATAAGAACTCCAGCACGAAAACTCCTCGCAACTCCTACTCCTATGGGAACACCTTTGTATAGTATTCCTGAAGAAAATAGAGGCCAGCAATTTGATGTGCCCAAGGAAATGCCTGGTGGCCTGCCTTTTATGAAACCTGAGGATTATCAGTACTTTGGTTCTCTCTTAAATGAAGAGAATGAAGAGGAGTTGTCCCCAGAGGAGCAGAAAGAGCGAAAGATTATGAAACTCTTGCTGAAAGTTAAGAATGGTACTCCGCCACAGAGAAAGACTGCTTTGAGACAGTTGACAGATAAGGCCAGAGAGTTTGGAGCAGGACCATTGTTCAATCGCATACTGCCATTGCTCATGCAGCCCACCTTGGAGGACCAAGAGAGACACTTGTTGGTGAAGGTAATTGATAGGGTGCTGTATAAGTTGGATGAGTTGGTTCGCCCTTATGTCCACAAAATTTTGGTGGTTATTGAGCCTTTATTGATTGACGAGGATTACTATGCTCGTGTGGAGGGTAGGGAGATCATTTCAAATCTGAGCAAGGCGGCTGGGTTGGCTACTATGATTGCTGCAATGCGTCCAGATATTGATAACATTGATGAGTACGTGAGGAACACCACCGCTAGGGCCTTTAGTGTTGTTGCATCCGCTCTTGGGATTCCTGCATTACTTCCATTTTTGAAGGCTGTTTGTCAAAGTAAGAAATCATGGCAAGCTCGTCATACTGGAATCAAGATTGTTCAGCAAATTGCCATTCTAATAGGGTGTGCAGTGCTTCCACACTTGAAGTCCTTAGTTGAGATTATTGAACATGGGCTTAGTGATGAAAATCAGAAAGTCAGGACCATTACTGCTTTGTCTTTGGCTGCTCTTGCAGAGGCGGCAGCTCCTTATGGTATTGAAAGCTTTGATTCAGTGTTGAAGCCTTTATGGAAGGGTATCAGATCCCATCGTGGGAAAGTACTTGCTGCCTTTCTTAAGGCCATCGGATTTATTATACCCCTCATGGACGCATTATATGCCAGCTACTATACAAAAGAAGTCATGGTTATTCTGATCAGGGAGTTTCAATCACCAGATGAAGAGATGAAAAAAATTGTGTTAAAAGTGGTGAAGCAGTGTGTGAGTACTGAAGGTGTTGAGGCAGACTATATAAGAAATGATATCCTTCCAGAGTTCTTTCGTAATTTTTGGGTTCGGAGGATGGCCTTGGACAGGAGAAACTATAAGCAACTGGTTGAAACGACAGTTGAGATAGCTAACAAAGTCGGAGTTGCTGATATTGTAGGGAGGATAGTGGAAGATCTGAAAGACGAAAGTGAGCCTTATAGGCGGATGGTCATGGAGACAATTGAGAAAGTAGTTTCAAACCTTGGGGCATCTGACATTGATGAGCGCCTACTGAATTTATTAATTGATGGGATTCTGTATGCATTCCAAGAGCAGACCAGTGATGATGCTAATGTCATGCTAAATGGATTTGGGGCTGTGATCAACTCTCTTGGTCTGCGAGCCACAGATTTTCTTCCCCAGATATGTGGAACCATAAAATGGCGGCTGAACAATAAGAGCGCCAAGGTGAGGCAACAAGCGGCTGACCTTATATCTCGGATTGCAGTGGTTATGAAGCAGTGTGGAAGAGAACAACTAATGGGCCATTTGGGCGTCTTTTTATACGAGTACTTGGGTGAGGAGTATCCTGAAGTTTTGGGTTCTATATTAGGTGCTCTGAAGGCCATTGTTAACGTTATTGGTATGACTAAGATGACTCCCCCGATCAAGGATCTGCTTCCTCGTCTAACACCCATCCTGAAGAATCGCCATGAGAAAGTTCAAGAGAATTGTATCGATCTCGTAGGAAGAATTGCTGATCGCGGAGCTGAGTTCGTTCCAGCAAGGGAATGGATGAGAATATGCTTTGAGCTTCTGGAGATGCTCAAAGCCCACAAGAAAGGAATACGCAGGGCGACTGTGAACACTTTTGGATATATTGCCAAAGCCATTGGCCCACAAGATGTTCTTGCAACCCTGTTGAACAACCTCAAGGTCCAGGAACGCCAAAATCGTGTGTGCACAACGGTGGCCATTGCTATTGTGGCGGAAACATGCTCACCGTTTACTGTCCTACCAGCCTTGATGAACGAGTACCGTGTGCCGGAGCTCAATGTTCAGAACGGTGTTCTGAAGTCACTTTCTTTCCTCTTTGAGTACATCGGTGAGATGGGCAAGGACTACATCTATGCAGTGACACCATTGCTGGAGGATGCACTCATGGATCGAGATTTGGTTCACCGGCAGACAGCAGCATCCGCTGTGAAACACATGGCTCTGGGTGTGGCAGGTCTTGGATGTGAAGATGCTCTAGTCCACCTGCTGAACTACGTGTGGCCCAACATTTTCGAAACATCGCCGCACGTCATCAATGCCGTCACCGAAGCTATTGAAGGGATGAGGGTTGCTCTGGGTGCTGCAGTGATACTCAACTACTGTCTTCAAGGGCTGTTTCATCCTGCCAGGAAGGTCAGAGAGGTGTACTGGAAAATCTATAACTCCCTCTACATTGGTTCCCAGGATGCGCTCGTTGCCGCCTATCCGGTGCTTGAAGACGAGGAGAATAATGTCTTTTCTAGGCCCGAGCTGCATATGTTCGTTTGACAGACTTGCTATCTGTGTGTTATTTTTGCTATCCTGGAACGAAGCTTGCTCGCAAAAATGTTGGCGCTGTGCGCTGTTGTAGACTATAGTTAGACTGTGTTAAAGTTGACCCGCTTTGTCATCCAGATTCCACGAATTTCTTAACGTGTGTAAAAAGCCACCTGCCTATCCGTGGTTCAGCGGGCGCCATACTGCCTGGGAGGGATGGCTCTACTCTTTTCATGTTCCTTCTCCTTCATTTCTCCTGCTTCATCCTCTGTTTCTGGGCTCGGAGATGCGCCACCTTGTAAGACCTTAATGTAGCTTATTTCGAATCTATGAAGCATCGCTTGTGGAATGATCTTCAGTTGCTGTTTGCCATTGTTGAGGACATTTTTCAGTTTCCTGGTCTGGGCTTCTAGTAAAAGAAAAAAAAGGTGAAATGTTTCCTCTTGGTTTTCCTTCTTAGGATTATTGGGTGTTTCAGGTGTTTTTCGAGGCAGAATATGGTGTTTGTTTCTCAAGTAGCTCTACGTCTACTGATCTTGCTCTGTTGCTACCTCTCAGATTGTCCAAGCCCATTGCTTTGATTCCGAAATCCCCTGTTAGAAGCTGCTTTTGGGCGCCCTCGGATGTGCTGTGGTTGCTAAGGCATCAGCAGAGGTAGATGGAATGGACTCTTCTGAGTTCGAGACTTGCACAGTCTCTTCTGATTCAGTGAAGGAAAACGCTTCAACACTTGAGCTGAACCTTGAACACAAAATGAGAATGAAAATAGCCAAGAAGATCAGGCGTAGGAGAAGAAGACTCCTTAGGAAGCGCCATTTGAGGAAGAAGGGAAGATGGACACCCTCCACGATGAAAAACAACAAGAATGTCTGGTTGAAACCTCTCAAATTCACTCTTTGTTGCTTGCTTCCTCCTCACACCATCTTGAAAAAGATCAGCTGGTTATAATATAATCATGGTAACCTTTATCATTTGGTTTCAATTTTTGATCAAGCGAGCACAAGTAGGCAGTTACGGTGAAGTACAATAAGCATCATGCTGAAAGCTGTGCAAGTGGATCAAGGAATGCACACTACTGCCATCTGATACCTGAATCAGTTGTTTCAACATCCAGTTGAGCTGAAACTTAAAACTAAGGTTCCAACTAAGCCTATCTACAATACTTCTAGTCTTCATGGAGCTGCTGCTGCTTCCCCTGTTTTCTTCTGTACATTTAGCAGCCAAGGAAAGCACATGCATTTCCTCCATGCAAGGAGACATTTGCAAGGGAAAAAAAAAACTTCCTAGCACCCATCAGTCAGACCAAGGCATCACCTTTAAGGATGTCGAATTTGCAAAGAGGACAAGTTGCGTTTATGCGGAGCCATCGAGTAATACATTCATGGTGAAAATGGTGCTTGCAGGGAAGCGTACACAACTCTGCTCCATCAACGTACTTGTAAAGACATATGCAGCATTCCTGTAAACAAAAAACAAGCCATCTGTCATGCAAAAACTATTTCAATGAATCACAGTAGAATTCGATGATGGAAGTAATGAGTTAGCAGACACTCAACGGAGTCCTCTGGTTGAACAATAAGCTCTGTTCTACCACCAGATGATGCTCTTGAAAGTTCTGGTTTGTTGCCATCTTCAAGTGTTTCTGAAGAACTCTGATGTGTATAAAGAAACCGAGGAAGTGATCTCATATCATTTTCTGAAGCCCCATTTCTGATGGTCATTGCATAGGCAATTGTGACAAGCATTGGGAAGCAACAGAAAAGCAACACGAACATAAAGAATGCCATCACAATGCTGAAAATCATGAAGAACACATCAAATGCCAAAAATATCACTGACGTCCTGCAATGGTAGAAAATCAAGTTTCAAGCTCAGGTAAGAGGAGTAGTGAGAACACTGGTATCAATGGATGACAAAAGTGATGGAATTACTATCCAGTAAAACAATCCTGATTCATACCAGTAAAGACGAGGAGAATCTTGGAGGAGTGGCTGGCCTCCCATCACTATCCAGTAAAATCCAAACACCCACCAAATTGATGAAATGATGGTATTGATCAACTCAAACTTCTTGATGGCACTACGAAAGGGGAAAACAACAAGAATCCTTAAGGGAACATGAACATCACACCCTAGAAGTTGTGATTGTTTTTTATTGACAGGGGCAAGTAGATAAGTTTCCATAAACTTCCCATCTTTTAGCTTCAACTAATATCTAAAGGCAGCAGATGAAAGAGTCATGCAGTTTCACAAGACTGATTATTTCACGCACATAATCTTTACATCATCCTCTTAGTAACTCATCATCCAACTAATATGAAGAGAACACCAATTTATAGTAGGATTAGACAGAAATACCTGCCATTACAGAGAGAAAAGACCCTGAAAAAGTTGTAATCTTGAGAACCACCAGAATTAAAATCTCCAACAGGGGTTCGCCTTTGATATTCATCCCAAACAAACCCCACATGAAGGAGACACTGCAAAGCGTAGCCACAAATCCAAAGCCTTAGCGGGGTCGAGGGCCGTTCATGGAGTGTGGCTGAGAGCACGAAAACAGAAACCACTATGAAAGCTAAGTTCCACATCATGTCAAGAAACAAAAAGGGCTTCGAATTGAAGCAGTCCCCTGCGATTTGCGCTTCCAAATCAGCATAATCATCATCAGTAGGAAACCCCGGATTCTGGGTTCTTCGTGTTGATTAGACATAATGGTAAAAGGGTGTGAGAAGACGGTAGCCATGGCGTGAACGCCGGCTTCATAAAGTAAAGTTCGTGCGATTCATAATAGATGAAGGAAGAAAGGAAAGGAAAGGAAGCCAAAAACCCAACTTTCTGTGACCTCTACTAGTGAGCAACGCCTCGTTGGGGTTCGTGAATCGAGCAACAAGAGCATTGATGTCTGTAAAGAAAAGCTCCTCGCGAAGGAAAAATATGACGATAGCGTTCCCAGTTTGGTGGTGCGTGGGGACCGGGGCGGGTGCGAACATTGTCGTTAAGTCACCACAAACAAATGCCCTTGACGGTTGACCCCCACTACAGAGACGCTAATCCTCGTACAATTTACAAACAAACTTCCGGTCTTCCCTGCCGTTCATACCCCACCAACCCATCTGTCCAAGTGAACTCTCAGACTTCAGAACACCCAAGTTTCTTCAATTGGGTGTCAGTTGCAATCCGCAGATGGATGCCCGCAGCGCTGTTTTAAGTTCCCTTCTTTTGGAAAACTTTCAATGAGTCGTCAGCATTTATAATTCGCAGAACCACTAGCATTCATGTGATAGATATACTGCATACTTAATAGTTCAGACCCCATCTCAAAAGGGAGCTATTTACTGAAGTCAGCTTATTTCTGATCATGTCAAAGTTTCGATTTTTATTCAATATATTCTCTATACGACATCGTATATTAATCCAATATACGATGGTTTGGTTTGAGACGTAGAAAACAATGGCATTATGATGGTTAGGTTTAAGACGTGGAAACAATGGCACACAAGAGAGAATTCAATCCATTTGCTCAATAAAAATACTGCACTGAGCCAAAAATCAGAACTTCCACATGGAATCCATCCACTTTCATCACGGAAAAGTTGTTTTCGACTTCAAACAGCTCCTGGTTCCTGCCCTTTTTATTATCTTCATGCAACTTGTAATCAGATGAATATAGTAAGCCTAGCCTAGGCTTTCTAGTTTGAACTAGAAGCAAATGTTCACCTCTTAAATGTATCGGTTAAGTAAAAAACTAGGAATGGTGGTGATTGAAGTTCAATAATGCGATGAAGTCTTCAACGCCAAAACATCCATCCTACTTGGAAATGAAACCTATGCCTCCAAACCCATTGGTACGCCTGATTTTTCAAGTATTGAATAAGTTTCAACACGAGATAAAAACATGTTTTGCCAGATTTTAATCAATGTTGAATTGAAAATATAATGCTAAACTTTAATCAATCCCAGATTACTAATTTGAAAGATATGATTCACACTAGTACTCACTCACATAATCTTGCATCATTTGGGTAATGATTAGCTTGATTCATTTAGAATGATGAATTTGATTCAACTTCGTGGTCACATCTGTCAATTGGGAAAATGTAGTTGGAGCAAATCTGACAAAACATGTTTGTATTTAAAGTGCAATGTTGGTTTTGGCAAGTTCATTTTTTTTCGCATGCTTCATTACATTAATTTTTCATCAAAATCCAATCTTTGTAAACCTAATATGATATCAGAGCTTTAAATCAAGAAATTGCACTTGTGGAAGTAAAGCAAGAATAAAAGTTTCTCCTCATTTCAATCATGGCTATACAGAACAACGTTCAAGGTGAATACATGTCTCAAGGTAAAAAAAATCTGAGATGTTATTGAAAATGACATCCTAGATTGAGCACTAAATACTTTTTAGTAGACACTGATCAAGTCCATGTTTGACAAGGCTGCTTTTTTGTGTGTCAGCAAAGGAAATTTGGATACCTTGTAAGAAATGCATGAAGATGATAATGATCTTAGGAAGTTGAATTAAAGGGTAAAATGGATGACTTTGCAGTCAAATGTTAGAGATAGAGATAGTCCAAATATATTATAAATGAACTATCAAAATTGTTAGTGAGTTGAAAGCATTGCACAAGAAATCCATAATTCTAAAGTCATTGATAGAACTCTCATGAGTCTACCTATGAAGTTTTATACAAAATATGCATTTGATTCGTGAGATAAAGAGTGATAATTAAATAATATTATTATTCGATGTTTGATGAATAAGTGATTAATTATTTTTTACTATATGGATTTTTTTATTCCACGAAAATAAAATAAAATAATTCGGACTTATTGAATGAGATTTTTAATCTCATCCTATTATACCGTAAATGTTTTTTGTTTTTTTTTTTTTGTAGAAAACTCAATTAGCAAGAGATTTGTTATTTCAGGAAAATAAAGATATTTTCGTCTTTTTAATCATTCAAACAACTTTTATATCTTAATTATTACAATACAAACCAAATACATCAAAATACATTTTCATATAATCCTAATCCAATATTCTACTTAAAATTTTATCTGGAAATAACTTATTTTACAAACCAAACGCACCCAAAGATATGTGACGTATGAGTAAAATTAAAAGCTAGAAAAAAACATAGAACAAAAACTTATGAAAATTCTACAAGAATATTATTTGACAGAGGAGTTCTCATTTAAAAAATCCATTTTTGAATTACAATCCATTGAAAGAATAATGACAACATGAGATAAATGGGATTCTATCTTGAATTCGTAATATTGTCCAAATTTATAATGAAATTATTAAATACATAAAAATATTGAATAATGAATTCAACATGTGTTTGAAAACAATGATATTCATTTTTTACAGGAGTTTGTTACTCATCTATAATTTGTTCATTGTTGTTGTATTCTACTACGATAAGATGATGATGAATCACTTCATTAACATTTTTTCATATCCTAATGATTCAAATCCAAATGACTTAAAAATCTAGTCATCATGTAATATATATGTAAAAAAAAACTAGTATACAATTGAATCATATAAAAAATTTATTCACAATATAATATGTACGTGAAAAAAACTAGTCTATAATCCGAATTATTTAGAAATTTATGCTTCAATCCACTAGCATATGGTAATTTTTCCTTCCCTAGTTTCATAAAATGTCACATAAGATAACTCATAGTTTACTTCTTATTGAGAGTAATATGAAAAAATAATATAAATTACTAATTCTATTAAACAATTAAAATAAAAAGTTTAAGGCGTTTTGCGAATTTGCTTCTCAGAACAGCAGTGATCCGAAAGAGGGGGGTTGTCCAGATCTCAGAACTGATCTATTGCCTTCGTCGCAGTCTCCGATTTTACGGAGACAGGGCTGGTTCCTGATTCTGGAGGGGAAGGTACGGTACCGCTTCCATTTCGAGTTTTCCCTAGTGCGATTTCGTTGGCGGCCGATTGATTTGAGAGTGCGTGATGCTTTATTTTTTTACGGCGTTGAGTTTGAGATACGAGATATGTGACTGATTGATGGTCTTGCTTGCGCGTTATTTTGCTTCTGTTGGATTTTATTCTCTTCTACAATGCATCTGCTGTTTACGTCGACACTGATGAGGTTTGATAGGGTTGGGTAATGGTTACTGCTTAAGAAGGGGGTAAATGGCCGCTCCATTAGACGCATTCGGTCAACTAGTGATTACCAAATTTATATGTACAGTGAGTGAGCGTTGATGTTCTGTGTGGGTTTTATTTCCAAGAGGCTGGAATGAACGTTATTTGGATAAGAGTATGAATGTTATTGGATCCTGTTCTCAACTAACCGAGGTGTAGGAATACCAGTTCATACTTATGGTGAAGCGAAGTTTGTTCATAGCTTTATGCATTCCCATTTTATTTGTATTGGTGCGGTCTTATATGTTGCATTTGAACTAGGAAGCTGAGATCTTTGATCTTACTGATTGTTTTCTGATCTTCTTTTATTTCTAATAGAGGAGTTGATTTTTGGAAACAGCATTTTGGTTCTTGGGTAGTAAAATGGCTGGCTCTAGAGTTGTTCATGCTACTTTGAAAGGTCCAAGTGTGGTGAAGGAGATACTCATTGGCATAACACTCGGCGTTGCTGCAGGAAGTGTGTGGAAGATGTACCACTGGAATCTGCAGAGGAAAACCAAGGAGTTCTATGATATGTACGACAAAGGTGAAATCAGTGTGGTTGCTACAGAGGATTAACCACTCCTTCACTTGCTTTTCGAGGTGTCACTTATGATATATTTTGATGAAATGCATCAGAATAACTCGTGAATGTTTTGCAATAAACCTTTTTTGTTGTTGTTTGGGATGCATCTTTCCGTATAAATGCATCAGACCATCTAGTGAATGCTTTTTTATGTATGTTAAGCTGTTGCAATCATCCTCCTTTGTCTGGACTGCAAATTTCAGTGGATATTAGCATCTCTCTTTTACGTACATTACTTCTTCGCTGAGGCACTGGCCTTGTATTCCTGTTCTTCAATTTCCAAGTGAAGCAAACTCAAACAAAGCAGGAAACTGTTTTTTGTTTCCATGTTGCCATATTTGGTTGTTGAAACCATTATTGAAATCGAAGCTAAGGAGCCGAAGGGGTTTGAACTCAATATTGATTAGTTAAACAAGCGAGTGTTGCTCCTTGACTGAGTTGGGCACCAAGAATACGGATAATAGGAGTTCCCCAGCTCTATCTTCAGCGATGAAACCAAGCAAGTTAACCATATGTTCAGCTCAGCATGACAAGAAAAATTATTTGGTCAGGGGACATAGCTGTGGAGTCAAAAGCTTCGTTTGGTAGTGCGTCAAGGCTATGAGATAAAGGGATAGGGCGTCGATTGCTCTGGTTGATGAGCAGGAAAAAAGGTGAAACCTTGGTAATGTAGTATAAAATGATCACCTTGTTTGGGAGCGCTGAAAGAATTCTCATCCATCGACTTGTGGGATCCCAACACAGTCCTTTTAAGTGCAAATGCGTCTGAAGTTAGACATGTTTGACCTAGGGTAAAGTGAGGATGAATGATCCACAGACCAAATGTAGTGAAAACATTTAAATGTAATAACCCACGTCTGCTCTTGTACGATATTATTCGCTTCAAGTACTCAACTATTGTTATAGCCTTCAATTCAGCGAAGATTGTATCAATTAAGTCCCCAAAAAAACCAAGGAGTTCTATGATGTGCATGATAAAGGTGAAGCCAATGTGGCTGCTGCAGAGGATTAAACTGCTCCTTCCATTTCTCTACCACTTTGAGGTGCTATCTGTGTTGCGTTAAAATTGTTACAATAGCTGCAGTGAAATTTGTTTGAGAAATGAAAGGAAGTGAGTCTCCAATCTGAGGCTATAATTGAATAACAGCATTTCTCTGTGATATACATGCTTATGTACAGTTCTACTCTGATGCACTGGCTTGCCTTCCAGATTCCTGTCCTTGAATATGTCTTCTCAGCCTTCTTATCCAGACATCGTAGTCGATGGGATATGGTGTGCCGCAGAGGCTGTCCACATAGTCTGCAAACGCCTTCAGAACAGCAGAAATGTCACCTAATTTCTGTTGGATCAGCCTCCTGGTCCAGGATGCTTCTCGCCATCGCAGAGCTTTCTCGATCGAATCCAGAACAGGCAACTCACCGCCGGTTGAAAAATACAGCAGGTACACCAGGCTTTCTGCGTCGGAAGCCGAGCACAAAATCCCTCCTGAAGTGCAGAAGTGGAAGAAAAATGCAGGTCCATGACAGGACGATCATTTTCATCTAAAATGGCACGGCTCCATCCTGTGAGAACATAGCATGGCGGTCTGGTGTCGTATACATCAGCGATAACATTTTCAGGTCTGATATTCCCATGGCGGATTCCGGCAGCTGCACTGATTGATAACGCACACAAGCAGTCGTGGCAACATCTTATAGCCTCATTTGCATCAAATTGGCCGGCTCTCGCCATATCAGCAACAGTTCTTCCAACGGGACTGGTGACAAGTATAGGAGCTCCGCACAAGGAATGGTCACATTCATAGCTACTATGACCTGTGTTCGGGTTCTGGCACTGCCCAGAGATGAACTACACGGCCTGAAGCAATGAGTTTGGGAAGATGCTTACTAGACAAATCCTTCTGTCTCATGACGGTCAATACCTTGGTTTGCCTTTGAACTTGATACCAAGAGTTCATACCTTCCAATGCTGATTCCTGATGCGAAATAAGTGAACCCACATATAGAAAAAATTCCTTTGAAGGATCTTCCACAAGAGATGCAATGTAAAATGTAAATTGGCCATCATTCAGGATCTCATCTATCTGATATCCTTGCTGTGAGCTCGAGCATTTCACTAGTACAATATTTCCTACCTCTAGCTTCACCGCTTTCTCAGGATCTGTATTAGGATAGTAGCCTTCCTGGACATGGATGATTTCTGACTGAGCATTACGATTCTGAGATAGTAACAAGTGATTGTCTTTCAACCGGTGCTCATCAATTAGTCGTTCGTGTCTCCGAGCATGAAGACGGGAATTGTGCTCTGCAACCAAATCTTCAATACTATGTTTAGGAATTCCAGCATATTGGATTAGTGACTGAAACATGGCATAGAGAACTTGTAGAGCACCGATATCTCGCCAGTCAGCATTCCCAAGCGTGTTCCATATCCTATAGACTGAGGACATGGTCACTTGTGAATGGTTTTTGTACCATGTAGCAGCAGATCTGTAAACACTTTTTGGATGTAATTCCAGCTTGCTTACATCACCCTCAACCTTGATAACATAGCCATTCTGAGAATCAACTAGAATCACAAAAACAGAATTCGAGCTCATGGAAATATGTGACCTACTGGAACTTCTAGCAATCAATACGCGAAGTGCGAAGAACAAAGCTTCAGATATCGCAGCTCCAAGAGGAGGTTTGAATCACCCTCAAATGAAACAAGACTTCCAACACCATGCCGCATCAATGTTAACTCAACAATGTCATCCCATTTTGGTTGAGGATGTCTAGGGTTCTTTAGCAATACAGCTGACCCACAAAGACCACTAAGTTTGCCTTTAGAAAGAGCTTTCTCTGCTTGGTAAAATCTAAAGTTAGCACCATGCAAAGAAGAGACAAAGAATGGTTTTGCATTATCATCTGTATTGCCCCAGAAAGCGCTCCACAGAGCAGTCATAGATGCATGCAAGAAATCCTCAAGCGCAAGATAACTAGTTGATTCCACCGCTGGAAGTTGATGCATAAATAGTATTTGGCATACGAACTAGTTGCAGAAATCTAACCCCTTCCAGCGCATAATCGAACTTCTGAAGTTCCACCAGCTCGAAAGGAGCACCAAATGTTGAAGAGCCACCCTTTTGGGCTATATCTTCAAACCAGGTTACAAGAGCTTCTTTAAAGATTTCTCTGTCAACAAATCCATGCAGGAAATCCTTCCTATCCTGAATCACATCGCTGGATCTGGATGAGAAATTCGATCTTTTCATTACGGAGTCCACTGAATTTCGATCTGTAGTCAAACAAAAAGACAACTTATATATAACCAACATAAATAGTTTCAACGACAACTGCTAAAATAAAGCTGGCAACTAAACTAAGCCTAGAATGATTTCAGCTCTTACATCCTCGATCTATCATCATCGTCCCAATTATGAAGTAGATATTGTATACTGTCAACAAATTAGCAATACCCACAAAAACGTTTACTTTGTTTTGGACAAAAATAATCTTCCCAAGAAGGAATCACTCAGCGAATTATGGAAAAAGCATCACCCATCACAAACTGACTCAAATTCAACGAACCCAGTTCAGTCAAGACGATAAGGGATCAGCTGGGCTAAAAAAAGAAGAGCAAAATTAAGATTACAATACCTTTATCTTACCTTCCATCCCCAGTATTGTAAGAAGACTCACATCCCGCTTAGATCGCTGGCTTCAGTAAGAAAGGACTCAGAACGGTAAGCGCTCTCTGTTGTTTGTTTGTTTTTTTTTTGTTTCCACGAGTTACGCATACTTCATTCGTAGCTCGACATTTATGGCCGGAGGGCCGACGGTGGTTCATGATGAAGGGATAATAGCATAGCTGTAAAAGTTTTCCCTCCTGTCCTATTTATTCTATTGGCCCACACTCCAGATTTATACTCTGAACTCTTGGGAGTTTTTATGGCGGCCATCCGCCGCCCATCTTCTTGCTCGCTGTTTTCTGTATTGCATGTATAAAAAACATGCTTCCTTGATTTATATAAACTCTCAGAACACACCATACACGCCAACGCCATTGATGGTTCTTGCAACTAACTCCACCCTTCCTACAAATAGGAATAGCTGATCAGTCCGTCTACCAAACACCATGATCCAAACATGCAAAAAATTAGTATTTATTTGTTTATTTTCATTAAAAATAATTTTCAAAAAACATTTGTAATAAAATATAAATAAAAGGTTATTAATTGTATTTGGAAAATGCAATATGTGTCTTAGGAATCTATTTGAAATAGCTTTTTTTATTTCAAAAATACTTTTTTATTATTTAAAAAAAATAAAAATTTGAGAACACTTTTTATTTTCAAGAAAATGCATATTTAATTTTTATTTTATTAAAAATATTTTGAAAAGAATAGAATCAAATCTCATAAAGATTTGTGTGACCACGTTTGAGTCCCCGAGAAAAGAAAGTAAACCTGGCTCATCACGGCCGGCCATCGCCATCAGCATCTTCTTCTCTGATCATTTCATTCGCTTCCTCATCAGTGAAGCCACTTTGATCCTTGTCTTATACTCGAAATGCCATGAGGTTCATGAACTTTGGAAAGTCGATGGTGCCATAGCCATCTGCATCCACTTCATTGATCATAACCTGCATTTTGGCCGCTGTGGGTGCCCAGGGGATCGCATCACTGTTCCAAGTTCCTTGGAAGTGATGCAGCCTGTACAATGGAATCCGCAATAAATTCTTCTTCCCATACAAAATCCTGCAATCAATTCCTTAATCTCAGGAACACGAGTCAGAAACAGGTTCGAAGATCTCGTGTGATATCGAGATTTCGAAGGGATTGAGCTCATTTCGAACTTGAACTGATCCGACTCAAAAAACTCAAGAGTTTTCCCTCTTAATTAGCCAGAGAATCAGAATCGTATGCCAATGATTTGACAAATAACGGCTGGCACTTCAATTCATATGATGATTCTGAAAACTGCGAAAGAATCTGACCATCGCACAAGTTTGCAGCTCAAGATCCTAGAAAGAAAAAGCTGAAATGCATCGAGTCAAATCGGACGAGATAATTCGAAGAAGAAAATAAACCGGATCGCACTGCACCGTCGGCATCCTCGCCTGAAAGGACGAATGCTTCCTTGAACTCAGAGATCTGGTCGTCGGCTGAGTTGTTCCGCCATTTTTCACTTTTTGCTTTTGCTTCCATCAAGAACGCGAGAACCTCTCTCTGGGATGTCTCCTCTGGGCCACAGCCCTTTTTCCCTTGGAATCAAAACCCGAGTACAAATTTAAACGCAATATTAATATATTTAGAGTTTAATATTGAAATCTTTTTTTAAAAAAAATCGTATTATTTTATAATCCGAAGATTTAATCGTAATTAATAATCCAGAAATTAAATATAAAGAAATATTCCCATTTCAACTTCTAAAATAAAATTATGTCTGATTCTATTTATCGCAATCATTTTCTGGTTAATAATTCGAATAAAATATAAATTGATCGCTGCAAATTATTAAAAATAATAAAATTTTCTAAATTTATATATTTTTTAATCTCGTATTTGTAAGAAAAATGTTTGTGGAACTATTTCTAAAAACAAATTTACTATAAATAGAATCTAGATGTCTAAAGTCTTTTTATAACCATTAAATTAACTTAAATCTTCATTATTCAGCAGCAAATATCGATTTTAATTTTTATTTTCACAATAATAGCTTTCATATGATTTATGATTAAAATCACACACAAAAATTTAAAAAAATCTAAACAAATACAAATCCTAATGTAAGATTAGGAATATTGTGATGGTAATATATTTAAATACATTAATTATGAATGAAAAAAGATAATATATTTAATAAATAAATTCTCTTAATTTTATACGATAATTTTTCTTCGAAATTAAATAACATAAAACTATATAGATCAAGTATTTTAAACGAATAATAATATACTATAAAATGGATAATTGTTGCATTTGGTAAGTGAAAATTTTATTATATTTTTAGATTTTAGGATATTGAGATTAATTTTTTTTAAAAAAAATAAATGATCATTACACCAGCTAAAATAAATTGAGAGGACAAAAAAAAAAAAGAGTGAAGATGGAGACTGGAGAGGTCCATAAATGGAAACATTTATGCAGTAGAGGACCATAATTGGAAACATTTAATTCACCTTTGATTTTTCAACAACTCAAGTTAACCATATAACTGTTAGATACTAACTGTAAATATTCATTCAGTTTGTGGCTTGTCACTCACATTTCTCATGTGAATTCCCTTTTTTTATTGCTAAAAAGGAAAAGCCTGCCTTGTGCTTTAGTATTGGTAATTATTGTCACCACACCACACCAAGCAACACAGCAAGCGCTACTCGCTCGCCGGAAAACATGCTGAGGCGGCAAGAGAGCTCGCCGTCTACCTCTTCCCGCCGCCACGCCGCATTGCCGGAGGCTCACCGGGTCAAATCCATCGGCTGCATGTCCGGCATCTTGCACTTCTTTTCCAAGAAGCAGGCTTCTAGTAATCGTCTCCTAACGTTTGGTACGCACGCGGTACTCGAAATTGGAACCCGTCGTGTGGGTGGCTTCCGGTTAACTGGTTTCTGTTGGTGTTGATTTAGGGAGGAAGCAGGGTAGAGGAATGAAGCTGTTGACGGAAGGAAGAAGGGAAGGCGAGGAGAAGAAATGGGGAAGCGATATGAGGAGCCCCACTCTGCCACCGGAGATCCGGCGATCGGCCGTCGTGACTGCCCCCTACGCTTACTCCTTCGTGGCGAAGCTCATGGGGTTGCACGAGAACGACGTCGTGGCGACGAGTGTGAGAAGGCCGGAACCTTTAGAGGAAAAGAGGCGCCAACTCCAACACGCTCTTGAGAAATGCAACCGGGATCTCGAGGCGCTCAAGCGGATAATCACCGCCGTGCAGACGACTGAGATTCGCAGCCCACAAATGGAGACTCCGCCGTGCATGGAGAAGCTCGTCGTCGCCGCCCAACGGTTAACATCTCCACCGGAATCTAACAAAGGTTAGCCCTCTTTTTTTAACCTATTTTCCACCATTTTTTTTCAATTTTTTTTTAAATCAACGCCACTCATCTATTAATGGAAATCAATGGTTAATAAAGCAACGTGCTACTCAATTAGTTATTTGATGGGGATAAGTAAGTGTGGGGTTGTGTATTGGAAAAATGATTTTAATTTCAAAAATTAAAAAATGTATTTCTAAATTTATTGTATTTTTAGAGGAAAATAATTAGTAAAAAAGTGACCCTTAATAAGTGGTCCAAATGGGATTTACTTATCAAGGGGCTGTTAATCGGTCAAAGGAGACAACTAATTTAAAGGGGAAATGAATGTTTTTGGTACCATAAGGGCATAAGCTTCTCTTTTTTGTCGGAATGCCCTTCATTTTTCACTTATTTACATAAGTACCCTCAAAATGTTTACCTTTTGGGGGCAAAAGTCGGTCACCCCACTGTCCTTTTGGTACTCCGCGCCCAGTTAGTGGAGAGCGCCATGATGTTATTATTTTTTAAATATAGTATATATAATTTTAAATCCTATAATAAAATTTAAAATATATGATTATCTTTATAAATTATTGAATTTTTAATATCTATTTTAATGATTAAATAAAAATTATAATATTTAATTTTTATTTATCCTAAAATACATGTATATCATAATATTAAATTATATAATATATATTATATTTTATTAAATTATATAATATAATTTATATTATTTAAAATATTTTAAAATCTCAAAATTTATTTTATTCATATAATTTTAAAATTTATTTTATTTTATATAATTTGAAGTAGAGCTTCAAATTAAAGAACGTGATCATACTACTGATACTATTTTGGATTAAATTTTTTATTTGCAAAACACAACTCATTTTAATAAAGACTTTTTAGAAATATATTTAGTTTTAGAAAAGTCATCTAACAAAATAATGTTATATAAAACCCACAATATTTATTTCTAATTTTATAAATGAAAACATTTTCCAGAATATCTATGAATTTTAGTTATCCATGATTGAATTAGTATCTATACTGCATGCAATTCATCATCCTAAATTCATTAATCATGTAGCAAACATGTTGGAATGATAATTACACTGTTCTACCTTGCAGGGACATTTTCCAGCCCCTGGCAGGATGTCCCGGAAGCGGCCAAGGAGCCCAGAGAGGCGGCGGCGGCGCGGAGGAGGAGGAGGAGGAGGAGGAGATGAATAACAAGCTTGAGAGGAGGGTGGCGGTGGCTGATCGGTGGGCTACCGTAGAAGCAGCACCTGGCAGCGATCAGGGGAGGTGAGTAGGAGCCTGGAAGAAGCATTCGAAGTTGTCTTTTCCGGGGAAAAGAAGGAAGAGGGAAGAGTGGGAGTAGCTCTGCATGAGATTGTGTGGAAAGATTTGGTTGAAGAGCTGGTGAATGAGTTGAAATCTTGCCATGCTTTTGGGGCCTTCCCCCGTGGGGGTTGCAGGAAAAGACTGAGCTTTTGAGTTTTCAGCACTAGTTGCTTGTACGAACAGCCTGAGGTTTTTGAATCACACTCACACAGATACATGATACTCAGAACTTCTAGACATGAGCTGAAGAAACCAACTCTGAGGATCCTCAGAAGCACAACTACAGTTTTGTAAGGTAAAAATGAGCAGGAAATGACTTTCCCTATGGCAAACCACCAACAAATAAGGAGAGAAAGCATTATCAAATTTCACTTTCAGGGAATCGGATGAGAACTCATTCCTGAAGGCCATAAAGAAACCTTGTCTTTGAGTAAAAGGCACACACAAAGCCCGAGAAAATAAATAAAGCATGCACCTTGAAATGAACGGACAGAGTTGTTGGAAACTGTCAATCACTTGATCTTGAATCAGAGTTTCACTTGAACTTGAGGTCGATCTTTTTCCATTTGCTTTAGAGGGTGTAGTAGCTGAATGTGCTTCCTTTGGAGATTTAACTTCATGATCGAAATCTTCATCTTCTGAAGGCTGGCAGATTTCCCCTCAGAAGAAGTAGCTTTCTGAACTTTACCTTCTATTTGATTGCCATCCAGTGGCAAATTTGCAACTTCTGAAGTTGCTGTCTCGACTAGTTCTTCTTGGAAAGTGCCACTGAGTTTCTCAATTACACTGTGTTTGCTGTCTCTAGCGAGAGACTCTTCAGATAAAGAGGCCACCTTCTGAGAATTGATTCTGTTTCCGCGGGTTTCGACGTCATCAAACTTAATGGAAGCATCACCGGCATCCTCCTGGAGTGAAGTTAAGAAATTTATGCCAATAACTCTAACATAAGGGTCAACAATGCACCAAAGGTTTAAAAATCCCACTTGGAAATTTTTTTTCTTAAAGAAAGGATGAATCGGTCGAAAAAAATTCCTGAAACATTTCCGGCCTCAATCTTTGAAAAGTTGACTCATAATAGGGACACATCAATCACCTAATTTACCCCCAACTATCTGTATCACCAGAAACCAAATGAAACGTCGATAGGGACAGAAGGAAACCTCGCATTCATTTCAAGATTCCGAGCCTCGAACAGGAGAACTTACCGTATCTCAGGTGGTAGCTGTGCGGTGTCTCCACAAGAAAAACTAGAAATTTCCGAGGCGATGGGCTTGAAAACTGGCAACATTCGTGTTATAGCTCTCGAGACGAATGTCGTCAGCGAACAGAGCAGTCGCCGACTTCAGTGAAATCCTCCCCATACGAAACAGAGGAGAAAATGGGTTGGATGAACGAACGGTTTTTTGTACGGAGAGTCTGGGGTTAAAATAATATATCCAGAAGTACAGTGATATATTTGAAGTTTATAAATAGTAGAAATCCATTTACGTAATTTACCAACTTAGGGAGGGTGAATCTGGAAAGGAATGACAATGCGGTAGGGTAGGGCCCCCAGGCTACGGAGCGTTGTTTGATTTTTTAAAAGCACCGTCTTGATTTACTATTTCCAATCGAAGGAACCAAGTTTAAAGCATGACGTACAACTATGTGGAAGGCGCACACTATGGATGGCGTGGCGATAGCCTTCTCCAACGGCAATAATTGTCAGAGGAATGATCTCCATGAACGAATTGAATTGGAGCGTTGAGAAAAGAGAGGGACTGAAGCAGCTGCTCCTTCGAAGTTGGGTTTTTCTTCATCCCTTGTATCCTGAAACCCAATCCTCTCTCGCGTTCGATTAATCTTTGGAAGGTTCTGATAGGTTTTTGCGTTGTTTCGTCAAGTGGGGATTTTTGGTGTGTTTATATTCGATTTATTCTGCTTTTTGGGGGTTGGGGATTCGATTTTGGTGAAAATGGCCACCAAGAGAGAAGAAGCGAGGAACGAGAAGATCATCAGGGGTTTGATGAAGCTCCCTCCCAATCGCCGATGCTTGAACTGCAACAGTTTGGTACATATATATCACTTTTCTTGAGAAAAATCGGTGTTTTATGTGTTATATTCAATTTGGTCCTTACGATTCTAACGTTTTTGATGTGAATGAAAAAAAGGAGTCAGTCTTGGGTTAGCTCATGAATGTTGGTGCCTGTCTACTTCTGCAGGGCCCCCAGTATGTTTGCACGGATTTTTGGACGTTCGTTTGTACGACATGCAGTGGAGTACAGTAATTACTAATTTGCTTGATTTTTTCTTTCTTTATTCTGGTGCAATGCTTCCTGGTTCCATATATTCGAAATCTAATGATTTTCTGATTCTTTATTCTGGTGTAATTTTTTTTTCTCTTTTTTGTATCCAGCCGTGAATTTACGCATCGTGTGAAGTCTGTGTCAATGGCTAAGTTCACTTCTCAGGAAGTGAATGCTCTTCAAAAAGGTGGAAATCAGGTGAGATTTGTTGCTAGTTAAATATGTTCTCATGGGTTGCTTTCATTTCTACTCATTTTTATTTTCTTCCCAGCGAGCAAGGGAACTCCTTCTGAAGGGCTGGGATCCACTAAGGAGACTTCCAGACAACAGGTCAAAACTCTGCCATTTAGTAGTTGTAGACTTTTTCACAAGGATTGAATGTTTACCTGCTCCTTTGTGTTGCAGTAATGTTGAAAAGATCCGCCAATTCATAAAGAATGTATATGTAGAAAAAAAATATTCTGTGGAAAAATCATTGGACCATTCTTCTACAGAGGTAAAGGTTTTAATCATTAACTGCGGTCTTTATGCCTGATGTTTGTATCAAATTGCTAATAGATGATGAACTGATTCTGCAGGAATAAGAAGCCCTGAGGATCATTCACGGCGAGCAAGTTCATATCATTCTTACTCTCAAAGTCCACCGTATGATTTTCAGTATGAAGAACGGCGTTATGGTAAAAATGCATTTGGACTCTCTAAAAAGCCTGGTTCTGATCGTAGTCTTTACGAGGGAAAGCTTTCTGGGTTTTTGAGCCCCACTCATTTTAGTGGCCAACCAAATGATGACCTCTTTTCAAATGATGGATCTTTCACAAGAGTCTCAGATTATTCTTTTTCTGGCGGAAGCCCATGTAGTGAAGCTTCTAGAGATATCCCAAGTGATGCTCCGCAGCTTCCTAAAGGACCACAAGATGCAGATAGAAGTAGCAGGCGAAACAGTGGAAGAATCTTTCATCCTCAGGTCACGCCTTTCTTTACGGTCTTTTGGTTTTGTTTACTACGATCAACCTGTTGTTTCTCTAATATGCCTGCCCCCTTTATCTTTATGATGTTTCTGGCTGTTGTTTCCTCCCTAGTCGTGTTCATGATAAACACATTTCAAATTAGGATGCCTCATTTTAAGACAAGAATATAGGATAGTAGATTGGTCAAGGACTTCAACAATGAATGGTTTTTGTTGCCCAAATCCAGGGTTCTTGTGCTCTGACTTTCATTTCATGCATCTTTCTCAACAGAGGGCATCATCTTGTGGAGGGTTTGCATCATTTGATAGCAGTTCTGTGTCATTCAGTTCTCTGAATTCTCTGAGCCTTTTTGAGGGTGGCGCTGCCCCTGAACAGTGTGCAGAGTTTTCCCAAGACAGATCCTCTTCCACGTCATCACAGAATTGTTCATTCCCGGGTGCCCTTGATGGCTCAAACTTCAGTGGTGCACCCTTTGCAACAGAAGATTTTTCTTTGATTCAGTTTAGTGCTGCTGATATAAATTTCTCAAAACCACCTTTGACTGGAACAGTCACCTCAGCTCAGCAGTGTCCTGCTTCGAGTGTTACAACATTCACCAGTCATCAAGCGTCAGAGATCCAACAACTTTCATCCTTGAATTTGTTTCCAATGGAGCTCCATCAACAGTCACCTGCTGTCTCCATGTCTGAGACTTCTAGTATCATGATGCCTAACACTCATGGATGGGCAACATTTGATCTGCCTGAAAACTTGATGTCCATGGGGAAAGAAAAGTCCTCCATTTCCGAAGTGCCGATTTCAGGTGGAAATGTTTTAGAAATTACCAACCCTTTTTCAGTTGAACAGAGTTCTTCTTGTCATGATTCTACGAAGCACGATCATTCTCTGTCGGCATATGGTTTTGAGCATGGAGATGGACATAATGTCATAGCCAATGACATCACGGTAAGCATTTGTCATTGAAATAACACAATATGTGAGACCAGGAAAATCCCTGCCTTTTTCCATCATTTATATGGAAAAATAAAATGTACTGTAAATCCATGATACTAGGATATCACGCCAGCATATGCTGCTTCTGATGTTGAATGCCAAGGCGTGGTTGTATTGGTTTCCCCACTATCTCAATTGGGTCTCACTAATCTTGAATTTACCATCTGGGATTTTGTTCTGTAGGGTTTGAAAAATGATAGCAGCAACAGGTCTGCAGTGGCCGGTGAACCTGCGTCTTCTGGCATATCATCTAATTTGTTTATGGAGATCAGCTTGCCCATAGCTTCCTCATTGGTAACAAGAGTCCTATTGGTATCTATTTCCTTGCTGTCAATCATATTTATTTGATGACATGTTTCTCTCTGCCTCAGGCTGGTGTACATTCACTGGAAAATAATCTCTGGCCAACCAATCCATTCGATCTGCCGGATGAGTCTGAGGTGGAAACGAGGAACATGGTATGCCCAGTCTGTCTGCTGCAACCTTTTTTTTTTTTTTAAGAAATCCATGTGGTTATGTAGGAAATTTGTCCAATTTCGTCAGTGCGGTTATGCTGTAGTTACTATAGTCGTTTTGATATACCAGATGTGGGACATGGGCTCTCTGCAAGCGGCTTTGCCAAACAACCAAACGCCAACTTCTTTCGTTGGTGGAGCAGATCACTTTTGGTTATCTGAAGGTTCAGCTCCAAACTATGCCCCTATATGGTGACAGTGTCTTCTTTCACCATAACCCTCCCCATCTAATTGTTGGCTTTGCTGTACAGGCACACTGGGATACGCTTCAGGACAAGCCCCAATCCCCCAGATACCGTTAAGTTTCATAAGTGCATATTTTTAACAAACAATACACACACTCCCCCACATCAGCCTGTTTGTATGTATGCACACTATTTCAATTTCAGCTCCCATCGAAACCAAGATTTTAAGAACTTCCTCGATGTGGGTGGCGGTTCTATTTGCTTTCTTCTTCTTCTTCTGACGCGGTGCCATTTTTGCAGAAACATCCAGCTTCCGGTTCAGGTGCAGCCTCAGTCTCAGCCCCAGGGTTCTGTTGCTGCAGCAGCATCTGGAAATCCTTTTGCTTAGGCTCTCCCTCCATGCTCCAGCTTCCTTTCGCGTGCATCTATTGGGGATTCTCGCCGCTTTCCATCGTGTCATCACATGGTTCGGACATCCTACTACTTGTAATGCTCACCAGACGCCACCATACACATTCTTTTCCATGCCTTTTTGACCGGATTAGAACCATATTCTATACCATATTCAGATACTTAAAAAATAATAGAATTAACAATTCTTAATTTACAAAATTAATCTTTAATTGGGGTTTATAGTTTATTTAGTCAAAAATTGGTTTTTATTATGTGTCAATGACATAATAGAAAATAGAACCTTGTGCAAGTACCGTATAGAAAGCACATGATATTACATAGGACCTATTCTGTAAATTTAATTTTCGCTCTAGATTATTTAAAATAAAATTAATTTTCAGATTTTATGAATATAGTCAATTTGAGATTTTAAAATATACTATAAAATTTAATGACGTAAAAATTATAATATAAAGTTTAATAGATTACATTATTGTATAATTTATTTTATGACATTAACATATTTCTAAAATAGATAAAAAGTAAATAATATAATTTCTTTAATTAATTTCTTATTTAATCATTAAAATATACATTCATAAAATTTAATAATTTATGATAATTTGAAGTTTTGATTTTATTATAGAACTATTAAAGATTAGAATATTTAAAAATTACATAGAGTTAATTCAAAAAAAATAATGAAAAACAGAACAATAAAATAATTTTAATACTGAATTTATCTAAATTAAATAATTAAACGTAGTAAATAAGATGGTTAATAGTAATAAAAGGGTTCATGTTTTGGCTTTTTCTTTACCTTGAAATCTCGGAAGAATGCGCAAATGCCCAACTCTTATAGTCCGTTGGACGCTTGGATCTCAGGGGGGCGGGGCTTGGAAATGGAGGGGGCAGCGTGCTGGAGATCATCGGTCAGGAGATTATCGGGGTTATGGCGCCCGTCTCCATCTGTATGCTCCTTGTCGTACTTCTGGTGTACACGGTTTTCAATCCCGCCACCGCCGCCGACGCCACAATCGCGGTTCGCACCGCCGCTAATTTGATATACCAAGAGTCTCCGACGGATTCCACCGCCCAGAAGCTCGAGGGGGCTGTTTTGAACGCTGTCGTGTTCGTCGCTATTATCACCGTGGTTACCTTTGTCCTGGTCCTGCTTTACTACTACCGCTTCACCAATTTCCTTCTCTACTACACCCGCTTCTCGGTTTTCATGATATTCTCCACCATGGGCAGCATGATTTTGATCTCCATTATCGAGAGGTTCAACATTCCAGTTGACGCGGTAACATTCTATGTGCTGCTTTTCAATTTCACTGTTTTGGGAACTGTTTCAGTGTTCTCGAATGGAGTTCCAATAATCGTGAAGCAGAGTACCATGGTGTTGTTGGGAATCATAGTGGCAGCTTGGTTCTCACGCTTGCCTGAGTGGACAACTTGGGTCGTCTTGGTTGCACTTGCACTGTATGACTTAGTAGCAGTTTTGGCTCCGGGGGGTCCTTTGAAGTTGTTGGTGGAGTTGGCTTCCAGTAGGGAGGAGGAGTTACCTGCGCTAGTTTATGAATCAAGGCCAACAGTGGCTAGAAGCCCTGGCTCTGGTGCCAGGGATTCCAGCTTGGGGCTTCTGGTGGCACCAGGATTGGGGATGAATGATCAAAACAGCAGTCATGGTGTCGAGTTGCAGGAATTGTTAGCAAGTCACAGCAATAGCAATGGTATCCAGGAGAGGGAGAGGGAGCACCACACGCTGACTGTCACCGAGGGGAATGCCAGGATGAATCATGGTGAGATTGAGGAGGTTGTGGTAGATCCGGAGGAAAGATCTCCATTGATGCATAGGGTATCACCTGATCACAACAGCAATGCCAACAACGATGGTGCAGATAGGGGGCACGGAGATGTTACCAGTAATCAAAATAGGATGTTGCATGGAAACAACAACGACGACGGGGCACCGGCGGATGCTGCAGAACCAAGTAGTCCTAGGGGAATCAAGCTTGGAATGGGAGACTTCATCTTCTACAGTGTGCTTGTAGGCAGGGCTGCAATGTATGATCTGATGACCGTGTATGCTTGTTATCTGGCGATCATATCAGGGCTCGGCTGTACACTCATACTGTTGGCTGTGTGTCGACATGCCCTGCCTGCGCTTCCTATTTCTATAGCACTGGGAGTCATATTCTACTTCTTAACCAGATTACTGATGGAACCATTTGTCGTCGGGGTTTCAGTGAACTTGATGATGTTTTGACAGATTGTAGTTTGCATCTCCATGGTAGTGTCATCAAGCAGATACTTGAGGAGTGAACGAGACCATTTACCAGAAGCTCTTCTTCACCTGCGAGGTGCTGTTAAGGAAGACTCATTAGTTAACAGTTCCTATTTCATATTTCGTTGAACCACAAGAGAAGTGTCATCTTATCAAATGTTTAGCAGCCTTCCATCATACCGGGTGGCATTCCAACTTCTGCCCTGAAATTGGTCCATCCACAACATTTTAAGCATCAGATAGATTCTATCCTCAAGTCAAGACGCTGCCCCAAAAAAGCTACTTTAGAATCACAATGGTTGCTTCATTCTGAAGTCTAAGCTAACCACTTTAGGAGTACCAGTTACGGGTGCACCAAGACACTTGCAGCCCTCGAGCCACGCTCCTAAAGTGTTGTGCATCAGGAAATTTGAGGATGAAACATTTGCTTCCTAATTTGAATCATGTAGCATCATCCCGTAGGCAGGCATAACTAACTAGCCATAATGTAGTGTGTACATTCGCTACTAACAACAGTTGGGGTGCCAAAGAGCCGATCTGCAAGGGCCAAAGGATCCATCCATGCATTTATCGATACACAAAAACATGGCTATTCATTGCCTGTGTATGGGTGGGGTTGCCGGTTGATGGCTCTGCCCATAGAATCCAATACCAAGGGGCCGGAAGTCTCCTCCAGGGGCACCTGCTGCTGCTGTTGCTGCTGCTGAGAGCTTGGCAGCTGCAATGGGAGGCCTGGTCTGGGGAACCCCATCGGGAGATCTGAAGGAATAACTGGAGCTTGCAAGTTGCCTCTCCCATACCCATATGCGAGGCCCATAACAGGGGGTTGCCCTATTGGATTTGCAGGAAAATTAGGTGGTGGCGGAAGTTGGGAAGATGAGAGAAATGGAGGTTGTAGTTGTGTCATGGGGGCTGCATGGGAGGAGGCATAGGAGATACCATAGACGGAAAATGGGCTGCCGTATTCTCTCCCTCCATATTCTTATTATCAGTACGTGTGGGGTTTTCTGGTCTTGGCCTTTTCAATCCACTATTCAGAGACGCAGCCTCTTCTGCAACTAGGGATGATAGGACAGACGTTAGCATCTGGGCAGACGAAGCAGACCCAGCAAGTTTTGCAGCAACAGCCGCTGCTGCCGCCCTCTTACTCTCCTCTTCAGTGAGGGAGGGCTTTAATGTAGTTGAAGGGTGGATGGTTGGATTAAGGTTATTTGTCAGAAGGGGAGGTGGATAATTGGCCACGGCAGGAACTTGGGTCACTGTTGGTGGGTTTGCTAGGTGGAGCCTCGCCGCACCTATTTGCTCAATCTGGCCCCGAGCAACCTGCATTTCACATAGTTTTCAAATAAGAAAAACCCATCTATTCACATGCTCACAGTTTGGGGAAAAAAAAAATACATTCCACGTGAAATGACTTACATGTAGCTCACTCTGAATAATCCCAACTTCGTTTCCTGCAAATGATCACAAGCCATCAGAAATTGTAGGTCACCACATACGAATCTGCACTTAATGCAGAAGTGGCTCCATTTTTTTGAAGTACAAAACCTACAGCAGCGTTAGGGTTCCTAGAAGCTTAGTTCCACAAAATTTCTAGGCATAAACTTTGATGATATTCTGAGCCCAATTTCAAGATGAAAATAGACATAAATGGCGCTTCAGGTTGTAGATAGAAGATTCACAGCATGACATACTTGATCGTGAACAGCTTCACGGAGCTGGGAGCACAAGGTTACCCTGGCCTTCTCAAATTTTTCGAGTTGGGCAACAGACTGTTGAAGCACTTTTTCCAGCTTCTGTAAATTATCCATGACTTCTGGTACCATTTGGCTTCCTGAATATACTAAATTTGTCACGGATACAGGTTGTACATAGCAAAAATTTATACCTTTTATGCATAAACTAGGTAAAAGATGGCATCATATTTTGGCTCCAAATACAAAACGAAGAATACCAAGGCAACATAAAAAAAAAACAACAATGCCAAATCAGCTCACGCAAGAAAGATTTAGCACAAACCTTGAGCTGCAGCATTTATTGCATCTTTCTCCAATTCTCTGACAGAAGAAAGAGCTTTCTTACATTCACTTAATGCTGATTCTTCATTGGCAATTTGATCATGTAGCTGCTGAAATGCAGTTAAAAATTTTTCTGGGAAGCTGCCGACTGCCAATTTCTAGAAAAAAAAAAAAATTGTCTGAGTAGTTTTCAACCGCAAAGAAAAAGAAATCTGTTTCGACCTCAAATGTGCACACTTACTATTCTGACGAAGTTGGAGTCTCTCTTCACGACCTTGATTGGGTTTACAACCATACCATCTTCAGCTGGAGAATGATTCTTTCCGGTAACAGTATCCTTTGCGGAAGAAGAATGTTTTCCAGGAGCAGCATCACCACCAAGAAGTTCATTCCTAAGATTTGAACCCTTAGAACCGAATACCTTTCTTTCTTCCCAGATGTCAACCTAGTATTGAAGACATGTATCAGCAACTAGGAGAACGCAAGGTACAACAAATTTCATTATGCTTAATGCTCTCATGTCACCGAGTAATGTAGATCAATTTACCAGCCTCGAAGCTACTTTTTTGCAATCTTCGTCACTGCTATTTTGAACACCCTTCAGCACAGCTGGGAGAACCTTCCAAAATTCATTCACAAAGTCACTGCCTTTTCGCCTGCTATTTTGCAGTATGTCGTTGGCAGAGTACAAAAGCGAAATTCGTTTCTCTCGATTGGCAGACTTAAATAGGGCATCCCATCGTTCAACTACTATCTTGGCCTTTTTTCGATGGGAAATGCACCATTTCGAGAAGGCTGGCTACATGTTAAGTATAACATACAATTTTGGCCATGAAAAATGCCCACCAAACCCCACAAATACCACAAGCAGCAGTAAAACGCTACAACGCAACATACCATAAGCTGCACTAGATCTTAGACAAGTATTTGATGTTTTTACCATACTCACGAGGAATTCCGAGTTCCATACAGACAGCACCCAGTTAGCAGCAGAAATATGAAGCATTTGATAAAATTCCAGGCTTTCAAAACAAGAATGTCCAAAATTGCGATTCTAAAAAGATGCATTTCAAGAAGTCCAAGTTGCAACAAAAAAAAAAACCTGTTTACTTAATTGTGCATGATAAGATAATATTAAAAAACTGTCTTGTGACTACTACAAAAAAACCACTTCCCCTAGAGAGATCAGATGGGGAACCATTCAATGTAACACAAGGTAAGAATAAGGGTGCAGCCAGCTTTCAGGTTACACTCCCCAATATGAGAGCTAATTTGAGAACCAAGCTTGATCAGTCAAAAGGATACATTCTATGCTTTGCTGAGAATTGTTGAGTTTTGATAGCTTCTCTGTCAGCACATTCTCATCAAAAGAATCCTCAACCATTGCTTTTAAATACTGGTGAACCCTTCTGCAAGGAAGAATTCTCAAGTTTAAGTTTAATAGCACACGTGCGAACCCCAGAACAATACGATATAATACTGCACATACAGGATCAAGTGTGAGCACAACTTCCCAGCAAAAAGAAACCAATTTGGCAATTATCGAGTTGCATTTGAACGTAATAATTTCATTCTCAATGATGCAAATCTAGCAACGGAACTACAAAGTGATATGTAATACTACTCCTATTGAGTAACAGGTTCTAGAAAACAAGGCAAGTAGCATTTCAATCTACATTAAGCCCCTATCAAACAATTCTTAGCATTTTGTACCTTATTCCCGTAACCAAATAACCAAAAACTCTTCCAATTAAAACAAGACCATATCTGCCTAGAATACTATATCACATTCATACAACTTCCCGGTAAAAAAAAAAAAAACAGCGCAATTTGAAATTCTTCACGCCACAGACTTTCCCGGTAAAAAGAAGATGGCGAACATAAAAATCTTCCAAAGCTCCAAAATGAAGGGTTTCTCGAGGAAAGCCATGAAGGCTAACCCAGAGTGAAGAAGCAGAAGCAAAGAAATTCGTAAAAGACTACAAACGGTTCAATAGGTACAGCCGTTATCCCAAACAAGCATCGGTTCGGCGAGAACTTACCTTTGGTACCGCCTACGCTTCGAACCTCAAAGCAGCGAGTCCAATGAACTGAATGATTGGAGCTCCGAAACCAGAACGAGTGAATACAGTGCGCGAAATTGAAGACGAAAATTACAAACAAGCCCTAATCACCCATACTCTCCCCCAATTGAGTTCGGGGCCACAGTTTGGGCCCATCTGTTGGGCCCGAATTGTTCATTAGCTAAGCAGCAGCTTCTATTGGGCTTTGAAAAATGCGATTTTTTTAAAATTCTCGCTCTAGATGGCAGCGATGAATTCAGATACGCAGATACGAATATCGTCCATTCAGTCTTATTAACCAAAACGGATTTGCCATTTCACCAAACTGGGAAAGGAAAGAGCATTGATATCTGTTGCAGAGCGGGCGGCGGACGCCTGATATTAGCCCGGAGGCCAGTTCATTTGGCGACCTCCAAGGAGATGGACATGGAGATGGTACACAGATTGGCCTGCAAGGCGAAATTTCCAAGTAAAAGGGCAAGAAGACGAAGGATGTGAGAGTTCAGGGTACACAACTGCGGTTACTTACATCCATCAGGGCCGTCGTTGATCACTAGGCGGAAACCCTTATCCAGGCCTTCTTGCGTTGCAACAATCTTTGCCACGTAGAGAAGACGACCCAGAATCTCGCAATGCTTTTCCTCTGCCTGCGGATCAGTCAAGGTACAAGATTGATAGCCACCAATATGAATACAAACAACGGTAGTGGAATCATTTCACAGGTTGAATCAAACAGACACATGAATATTTGGGTACAACAAAGAAAGGGATTCACCAGACGCATAGTGTGCATACCTTAGCAATCCCAGTTAATCCATCCTTCACTTTAGGAATAAGAAGAATGTGAACCGGTGCTTGGGGAGATATGTCCCTAAAAGCAAGGACCTAAACAAAAAAGAAAGGAGTGAATTTTCATGAGTAGGAAGGAACACAATGGACCTCTCAACACCATTGCTCAGCAAAAATCCATTCTTGCAGGAAATGCAAAAGATTTTCATGGGACATAATTTCCCCACCATGTAAGATACCGTTAATCAAGGATGTTTTGGAAGAATAAATCAATATTAGGAAGCAGAAGCATCATCGAAGGGCCGAACTTTGTTAATGTGCATCAAAGTTTCAGTGGGATCTAAAGCGAAACACATGTTCCTGTCAGTAGGTTCACTATCCCCAGCAAGCAATTGAAAATAAAATTCACAAATATGAGCATAAAAATTACTACTAAAGATCGAATCGCATTTCCACTAAAATAACCAGGAGTCCACGGAAAAAAAAAGAGGGAGATTGGGAAACGATACCTGTTCATCCTCGTACACAATGGTGGCCGGAATTTCCTTCCTGATAATCTTGTCAAATCTGCACGGAATAAAATGATGAGAAAATGTTTGAGGAATAGCAATCATTCATGAGAAAATAATTCGTGTGGTCAAGATCGACATAGTAGGGGAATCGGAGGGAGCAGCCGCAAGCGCAGCCTCTTTCTCGGAAGCCATGGGCTTCGGCGGCGATGACCGAAAGTGAAGAGTCTAATTCTGGTAGGCTGGATTTCCATTTCCGCCTTTCATCTTTCCGTTATATTCGTTTTCACTCCTTTCAAATGTTTCATTTTTCATTTCAGGGTCACTATCTTTTAGAAATCTCCGTTTAGTTCTTGATTGAATTTCCGGCATTAGTCCTCAGGTTTTAAAAACTAAACAAAATTGATATTCACTATTTAAAATCTTAAACAGTGTTCTGAAAATTTTTTAAAAACTATTTCTACTTTTCAAAAGTAAAAATAGTTTTGTTTTAGAATACTTTTAATTGTAAAAATAATTTTATCAAAAACACTTTTAAAATTATAATTACAAAAATTATTTTTGGAAAAATAAAGAATTAATTACTTTTACTTTTTATTTTTACTTTTCAAAATTTTTTGGAAAGTAAAAACAGGTTTAAAAAATTTTCCAGAACACTGCTTTAGTAAATTCAATCCATATTGTTAACACGAGTGTCATTTTTAATCTTCAAAAAGTAATCCCAAATATTCTTAAAACAATGTTCCATGAATAGTCTATACTATTTGAAAAGTTGTCAAAATGAATGTCTAACTGTTTATTATTATGACACAATTAATCCCCATGAAATTCTATAAATATTTATTACTCTATTTTTCGCCTAATAATTAGGTACACTTGCTTACGCTTGAAGAGATGTGGTTACACAGAATTAAGAAATTTGGCAAAAGGCACTCGTAACTTTCTGATACTTGGCTCGAACGCTCGGTTGGCTACAAACTTGGATGCTCAGTTGCCTACATACTCGAACGCTTGGTTTAATATACATTCGGATACTCAGTTATCCATGGTGGGCTATTGATATCGGGCTACAATAAAATCATTAATCAAAGTATAAACTGAATCAATAAAAAGCCTATGAATAAATGTGTGAATGAGATTTGAGGATAAGCAAAATTTCACTGATAACACAATAGTGTGAATCTTCTAGTGGCTTGAGGCTAGACACAATGGATGATAACCTGATGATGAGTTTTGTTGATTTTGTGATTAGTCAATGAAATAATTTATTTATCTTTAATTGATTATTATCTTTAGAAATTGTTAGTATATAATCAATTGTTCATCTTATCTGTGAACATTGTGTTAATTTGTATTGATCGAGATCTACTAATATATTGAGAAAATGAGAATGGATTTGCATGGACTCCTGATTTGACCCAATTTGAGTGTGTTTCAGTCAATACATTGTGTATTTTCTTGTTTTCATATTTTTTAGTTTTATATATAGATAAATAAACAATTTAATACAATATATAGATTATAGTTTAAAATAAAATATGAAAAAAAAAGATTCTCAAAATGAAAAAAATTTCAATGTTCCAAATAAAAGGTGAAAAAAAAATCACCATTTTTCAATAAAAAGTAAATGATAATGATCATCTTCTTTCCCTTCTTCTAATTTAAACATTGCAATCTTTTTCATTTATAAATTCTTGAGTATGAAAGATTGTAATTTTTTCAATATATTTAATTATCTCAAAAAACAATTTTTCATCAACTATAATCAAGATGACTAACATTGATGAATTTAAATGACATAAAGATGCACTTCAACTGCACTAGTATCATCTACCAACTAATAGAAATTGAAACACTTACATCTTCTTCTTCCCAGAAAAGTGTCTATACAGACATTGGATGCGCACGGCCTAGCATAAAAGTTCCTACGCAAAGGCCATCTGAAGAAGACGTTTTGGAATTGGTATAAGCTGAAAAAGAAGCTCGCGCTTTAAACACCTCCATTATGATACTCAATCAAGACATAAAAGAAACGTCTTTATTAAGAATGCGATTGGATTCTGAGAACAAGTTCATTCCAAGAGAGAAAATTGACGGTGGTTTAGTGCGAATCTGGGCTAAAACACATTGTTGATTCTCATGATTTATCACAAAGTGGACAAATTGTGAGAAATGGAAAGGGATATGATGAATTACTGTTTGAGTTTACTTTTGAACTTTTCCCCATTCCATGGCATATTCTCCCAGTTTCCTGTCATTACGTTCTATTACTTATTCTTGATCACCATACTGATACATTATTCACTTCAAGATTGATGAAACAAGGCTTTTTCCTGTGCATACAAAGGAAATGTGTTTCACTTTCACTTACGTATGTATGTTGCTCAATATCTCATAACGTTGATCTTGGTTAATAGTGAAGGGGAATGTGGACATTTTTTTCACGTTAAACTTTGTAAAAATGAATACTTTGTGTTCCATCATCTTTCTAAGTGATTTCTTGTACAGTTGCTGATTTTCTTTATCTGTGAGTGTATTTATAAAGGCATCTTTATCAATTTAGGGAAATGATGATGTTGTGAAAACTTTTTCCTTATTAAGTAATAATGTTTTGTTGTGTTGTATATTATGTTTTCATTTACTTCATATTTTATAATCTTGTTTACAGATGTTATTATTAATTTATATTGTTATTTATTTATTTATTTGAAAAATTGACTACTTGGATGATCTTGTGATAATACAAGTTTGTACAAAATAACATAATATGTTGCTATATTATGCATAATATGATTATGGAAGATAACGACTATATTATTCTTGAAGATAAATATGACAAATCTTTAATAATTTAGTCGATATAAATTTACAAAAATGATGGGATTAAATATGCAATGTTATTTGAATCAACTGATTCATTCATATTATGCTAATATTCATCAATATTTAAAAAAAGATTTGATCGAATATATTTGGATAAAATTTAAATTATGTCTTATATGTTGATTATTTATAATAGTTTGAAGTGATATTCTCTTCAATACCTCAAGTTTTTATTAGTTTTAATGAATATTAAAATTTAACATTTTATTAATTTTATTATTATATTATTTTCTGAAAACGAATATAAACAAGTGAAGTCATTTACTAGATTTTCGAAAAACTAATAGTACAAATTGATTTTTTCCAGATTTTCCGAAATGGATAAAGATGCCCTAATAGTGGCATACAAATCCGGATTCCCAATACTACTGTGCTCCAATAGCGGTTTGTTGGTTCACACGAGATCGTATCTGTATGAATTATTGTCATCTGCTTCAAGTGTTCGATACCGTGTTTCCACTATGAGCATATGTTCTTTTCTGCTAATGGGGGCATCTTCCTACGCTTTATTGACATCCAGCAGTCTTTTGATGGATAAGGATCGCTATTTACAATTCTTTCCCTGGTCTGACATATCTGCATCATGTTCTCTGCTTGTTGGTCGGTAAATGACTAGAGAGAATTGAATTCCTCAAGATATGTTCATCTCCTCGTATCCGCAAAACACAGAAGAATAAACATGCAAGACATTTGACAGGTAACGCAGCATCAATAATGCACCAGCATCATATCTGGTTGAGTATAATTCCTGGTTTTTTTTTTCCCGGTAATGGAGATGATGACCTATTTGGATTCCTCGTGTTCCCATGCCATGATATTTATCTGCATTGTTAAGATGGCCCTCTTATCTGCATCTTCCCCTTCATTTGGTACTGCTCAAGTGCTCCTCCTAAAATGCTTGGTGGATGTTTCAAGCAGGAGAATTCTGTGGCAAACGCTCTCTCGGTGAGTTACCTGTTACTGTGTGTTGCTGCGGCGGCGCTCCGTCATTGCTGTTGGGTTTCATTGCTCTGATTTTGCGGTTCTGAATGTTCAGATTGTGGAGCTTCTGGTTCGCATGGACTGTGAAGGGTGTGAGAAAAGAGTCCGGCAAGCCATCTCCGAAATGCAAGGCATGTTATCTTTTTAACCGGAGTTCCGGTTGCGCTGAAGTGAATGCTATATTTATTTTATTTTTTAAAAAATAATCATAAATTAATTATCTAATTATTTTTTTAAAAAATATTAAATTTAAATATTTATTTTTTATTTTTTGCAATGTTTTTATAATATATTTAATATGATTAACCAATCGTAAAAGATGTTTTAACAACAATCAAGATTCGTTTCAAGTATGACTTTAAAAAGATGTCTCTAGGCACTACTTTGTTGGATTATTAAATTAATATATTAATGGGTTAAATATATTTAATAATCACTTGAATTTTGGAGTAGCTAATCAATCGAATGATTAGAAATATCTTTAAAATATTAGATTACCGAACATAGTTTTTGTGTTTTTTCATTTCCAACCAACACTCCTTGTCCTAACCACCATTCCGTGGATACAAATACACGAAGAGCCGGCGGTGAAGTGCGTCACGACATGGGTTTTTGGTTTTGTGGAGCAGGTGTAGAAAGCATGAGCATCGACATGGAGAAGCAGAAGGTGACGGTCACCGGGCATGTCGACAAGAAGAAAGTTCTGAGAGTGGTGAGGAGAAGCGGGAAACGGGCGGAGCTGTGGCCGTTCCCGTACGACTCCGAGTACCACCCCTACGCCTCCGAATACTACGACACCTCCGATTTCACCTCCTCCTACAACTACTTCGTCCACGGCTACAACGAGCCCTCCGCGGCTACTTCCCCGATCCCCTCTACCAGACCATCGCCGACGACGTCCGCCACCGGTTCAGCGACGACAACGTCCACGCCTGCGCCGTCATGTAATGCTACTATTACAACACATAATTCCATATCGAAATTTAAAAGTGAAATAATCGAATATATTTGGATTTTTGGTTAAAAAACAAAGTAATACATCAACTTAACATTAACTACAATCACAAAAAAAGCGAGTTTTAATCAAATCAAAGACTAGTTCGAATTGATAACGGGTATTAAAATGCAAAACCCCATATTGAAATGTGAAAGAAAAATAATAAAGTATATAAAAAATTACAAATCATTAATAATTTATTAGATTAATATTTTTCTAATATTATTTAATTTTCTTATATACTTAAGCTTGACGTGTATTGATCCCATTCATCCAATACTCAATTTCTCCCTCACAACACAAAACCAACCATTACCAAGACAGACAGACATCCATGGGATGGGGGGGCTTGTAGTAAATAGGCAACTTGTGTGTGTACGTACGTACTAAGAAGCAAAAGGGGGAAGGGGCTTGTATTAATAAATACGTGTAATGAGCATGCGCTGGCCTGCCGTGGCGCTATTGGTGTCTCGGTACGCAAAGGGGGTGAGGGGAAAAGAAACCACCGCAACTTTACCCCGCAACAAGTGATGAATATGAAAGTGATATTTTTATATTTTAAATAAAAGAAATTTTAGGAAATAATAATAATCATAATAATTGTCGGGACCAATAGTGGAATAATCATTTGGCACGCGGAGGGGGGAGAAAGCAAAGGGAGGTGTACAAATTGTGTGACGTTTGCCCTAACAGCTTTGGGCCCACAACTCTACTACAATTCCATTATTTTAAAAATAGATTTTTTCGATTTATTTATAGGTTTAGATTTAGTCGGATTTAAATAGAAAAAATCGATAGAAATAAATTAATTTTCCAATTTGAAAATTTGTACACTCGAAATTTGTACATCACTCGGTACGTGTTATTTTTGGACAAAATCCGATTAATTATTACCTATTTATTGATAACAACCCTAAAAATTGGAATTTAATTAGAAAAGTTAAAAAAATTCTGATCTATAGCAAAAATCAAGATAATGAAATTAAATTCAATTATTCAAATCTGTTAGTTTTATGGATTGGGTTTTGCAGTTTAATTTTGAAGTGATGACGTAATAAAGAATAATAAAATAGAATAAATTTATAATAAATTTGATAAAAGGACAAGGGCGTGTTAGGGATGTTGCCTCTATAAATGTAGAATTGATTCCCAGGAGTTGGTTTCAGTTTTAAACTATTTCATCTGCGACTGACGGACGAGTTGCCGTGTTCAGTGAGTTGTTAGAAAGGAAGTAAGATGACTGCGAAGGTAGCAGAGGAGGAGGAGGAGCCGCCGCCGCATATCGGAGGAGGCGAGTCCGCCGCTAGGGGACACTGGAGACCTCATGAGGATGCGAAGCTGAAGGAGGTCGTGGCAAAGTTCGGGCCTCGGAACTGGAATCTCATCGCTGAAAATCTTGTCGGAAGATCAGGTGCAATTTTCGTCTTTTTGATGGATGCTTTTTTTGCAATGTAGGCGGTTTTTTCCTACGTGACTTGGGGAGGGGTTGTGTAGGGAAGAGCTGCAGGTTACGGTGGTGCAACCAGCTGGACCCTCGGATAAACCGGCGGGCCTTCACGGCGGCGGAGGAGGAGCGGCTCCTGGCGGCGCAGGGGGTGTACGGCAACAAATGGGCGACGATCGCGCGGCTTTTCCCGGGGAGGACGGACAATGCGGTGAAGAACCACTGGCATGTGATACAAGCGAGGAAGCATAGAGACAGCAAGAACAGAAGAGCGACGTCGTTTACTCGGTCCCAATCCTCCACCATCTCCAGTCTGAAGCTCTTCTCAGTCTCAGCATTCAACAGCATCCATCTTCACAAACAAACAACAATGGCAATGCCGGCGGAGGACTCAAGCTCACAAGTCTCTGCGTTAGAGTCCATAACCAACATCCACAGCAACACAAATGTTCGAGTTTGCGGCAAGGAAAAGAGCATTGGATTCATTGATTTCCTTGGAGTTGGAGCCACTTGAGATACAGAAAAAAAAAAAAAGAAAAGAAGGCATCCTGATGCTGTGTTGTTTCTCCTCCGGTCGTGTGAATGAAATGAATGGAGTACCGCCCCCTTCTTTCCACATTAAGTTCTCAACGATTTCCATTGTTTTTCACAGTTCCAGCACCAGAATGTCGAATCCATTTCAGCCTTTGAAGACAGGGTAAAACAGGCAACAAAAGTGTGTAATATCTCCTACGAATTCAGTCGCATCAAACCAAAATTTAATTGTATTCCAATGTCCTTTATCACACATGCATTATCACCCCTGGTTTGAAAAAAGATGGGTGGCAACAAAAACTATAAAGTGAAAGAGATGACGACAAGCTCCATCATTCATTACTGTAGAAACACCAAAGGCAAAACCCAAAAGCAGAATCTGGTGATACAAGTATTAATTATTCACTTCACCCTTTCGGTTATCCAAAGAAAAGACTGATGCCTTCCTGCAATACATCATAGAACTTCTATCTGACCAGTTTTGCGCAGAAACAAGCAATCTGGTTCACCCCATAGTCTCGTGATCTCCCTTCACAAGTTGGACAGTTTGAGGAGAGGGGAGAGAAGGAAGGAAGGAAGGGGGGAATGGAATCCCATGGGATTGCATTATGGGGAGAAGAAGACAAGGGACAGTAAATGGGATTCTGGTAAAAGAAAGATTTTTGCCCCCCTGGGGTCAAAGAAAGATACATATATTATTTTGGTTGCAGCAGTCTCTGATTCCTCTGAGCTTCTTTGTGTACTGTACATGAAGCAAGATTCCCCAAACCCCCATTCTTACTACTTACATGGCCTCGCCCCCACTGACACTGACCACGACCATTCTAACTACTTGCCTACATATTATGACGTCACCTTCTTACCTCTAAAATACATTATTTTAAAATATTCCATTTCAAAAATAATAAATAAAATTTGGTAAAGGTAATCAATTCTCATTCTGTATTCAAAAATTTCGCTGGATTTCTTGTCTGATGTCTTCTATTTTGGGAGTAAAATTGGATTTATAGTGTGATGTTTAATTTTGCTTCTTCAAAAATAATTTTCAAAAAACAAATTGAGTTTGCTAATCATGGAACATAGAATCTATGATGCATGTATTCTTGTATTCTTTTGAGATAGTTTCATACTAGTATATTAATATGTTTAAATATAATGTAATTGAGTATATATATACACAATTGTATATAACGTTTTATATATGATAATAAAAGTTTGAGTATATGAGTAGTATAGATATAATAAACCTCCTACTATATTTGTATATACCATTCATATATTCAAAAAATTAATATGTAAGTGGTATAGTTATACAAGTTTGATATACATGTATTGATTTAATCAAATAATGATATATTTGTAAATTTAACGATAAATCTTCTATATCCAACTATCAAACAAATTCTTTGTTTTATACGAATTCATGTACTCAATATACAAATTTTTGGATATATATCCAAATTCAAGTATACGTATGCAATAAATTTGTTTAAAATTAAAAATTAAAAATATAATAGAATTATACTAAAAATATATAAAAAAATATTGTCATATACCACCTAATCTAAAATCAATTTTCTAATAAGGTATAGATTTTGAAATTTTCTTATGAAGCATTCTTTTATTTTTATACTATTTTAAAATCGGGTTATCGAATAAAATATTATAAATGATTTTTTTATTAAAAAATATCACAAAAACGGTTAAAAAAACACAGCAAGCAACAAGCCTAATTGAATACTAATTGGGCCGACCAAGCCCATTAGATGATGAGGCCCGATAACGCGCCTCTTTGGACTCGTCATCAGTGTTGGTTTTCAGAAAGAAGGCTACTCCGGTCCAGTTAAGAACTGGCGGGGGTGAGCTTACGAAGTTGAGTTGCGGAGTTTTTCTTTCTCACGTTACCGCTGCTGACTTCTTGCTTTTCCATCTTTTACTTTTCGCGGGAGGGAGCAGAAGGAATCGGGTCAAAAAGAGTGACAAAACTGTATTGATGATTGCGAGCGCAAGTTCAAGGGGATGAAGTACGCTATTTCTCAAGTGGGTTTGAGGAAAAGGACTTCTCGGATTTGCTGTATGGAGGAGTGCGAGCGTGAGTTTAAGGGGATGAAGTTTATGCTATTTCTCAAGTGGGTATGAGGAAAAGGACTTCTCCCATTTGCTGTATAGAAGAGTGCGAGCGTGAGTTTAAGGGGATGAAGTTTATGCTATATCTCAAGTGGGTTTGAGGAAAAGGACTTCTCCCTTATGTTGTATGGAGGAGTGCGAACGTGAGTTTAAGGCGATGAAGTTTATGCTATTTCTCAAGTGGGTTTGAGTAAAAGGACTTCTCCTATTTGCTGGATCGCTTCTTGTACTAATCTGAATCAGGCGGAAGATGATTTTTTTGCTTTGATAGTATGCAGAGATTCCGAATTCAATGACGAGTTCAGGGGATTCGAATATGTTATCTTTGGGATCTCAAGGTCCTACCCAGCAGAATATTCCTTCAGGAAACAAGGAAACTGAACGTGGTTGGCGGCTGCGTATAATTCGGGAATGGGGCAGTATAAACATGTTTTGCGGGATACTTTTCTGGGGGCACTTGTTTATAGTCACAGTTCTAGCAATTTCTATCGCATTTCACGGTCTGTTATCAGTGTCCAGGAAACGTAAGTTCGATCCGAAAAGTTGGACACTGTTGGTTTTCTCTTCAACCCTTCTTGCAGGAATCTTAGGATTCGTGTGGCAAACATGTACAAACATCAATCCCTTCAGATCTCTCAGGACCACATTTTGGTTGAGCCCCTTTCTTGCCTGTTCATTCGGGGTCCTGCTCGTTTCTGTGGGGACTCCAGGGAGCTTAGCAGCTTCGGTATTGGTGATAGTAACTTCTATATTACAAGCACTATATGCCTGTTGGGTAACTCCCAGATTTGAGAATGCTGGAAAGATTTTAGCAGTTTCACTAGCGTACAGGCCACCAAAACTAAAGGCCTTGGTGGCTGTGCTGCTTGTTGCCAGCACTCTTTATACATTTTTGTTGATGGCAGCCATTGGAGGAGCCATGGAAACCGGAACTAAACTTGATGATGTGTTCATTTTCCTTATTCTAGTTAGCTACACATGGACCATGCAGATGATCAAAACTATGGTGCAGGTCACAGTATCACATTTAAAATACACGCATTTTGCAAGTGGAGTGGAGCAAGATCTGAAAGGTGTACTAAGAAATTTAGCTAAGAACTCAATGGGGACTGTATGCTTAGGCTCGATCATCGTTCCATTTCTTGTTGTGCTACGAGGTTTGGCTCGGACAATGAGTTCAATCTCACGGGATGCAGATGAGTTCATGTTTTCCTGTGCTAGCTGCTGTAAGGGAGTTGCATCCAGAATTATAGAATGTGGAAATAGATGGAGTTTTGTGCATGTAGGGGTGTACAACAAAGGGATTGTGCAAGCATCAAGTGATACATGGGAGATTTTCACACGGGCTGGAATACAAAAGTTGATTGATTCTGACCTGACCAGCGCCTTCTGCTTCCTTTGCGGCACAGCAGCCGGATCAGCATGTGCTTTAGTCGCTGGTGCTTGGGCATTAGCCATGCATAAGACATATGCAACACAAGTATCCATATACGCATTCTTAGGTGGATATTTCTTGGTATGCATTGATTTAAGCTTCTAGAGCCTGTGTACAGGTTAGCTACTTTGTGTGCTTTCCAAACTCACCATTCAAACTCCCTGTTGCAGATCAGGGTAGCTATGGCATGGATACAAGCAAGTGTAACGGCATATTACGTTGCATATGCAGAGAACCCACGGGGCCAACAGTTTGACAGCACCATCCCAGACTATATCCGCATGGTGCAAAGATCATCACGCGCATAGTGCAGGGTCTGCACAGTTTCAAAGCAGTTTGTTCATGAACATAACAGGCTAGAAGCTAAAGCATTCTGATGACCAGTGGGAACTGGGAAGATGGAATTCCTCCCACTGCCCCATTTTCGGTGTATCTAGTGCACTTTGGCGGGTCGGACTTTTACTGTAACAAACACAGAGGCGAAAGACACCAATGGAAAGGAAGTAAACCAGCAGATGTTTTGTAATGATAATGTTCTGTGGCCATAAATGATTTTCGTCATCTGCTTTCTTCCAACTCTGTACAGCTCGCAAACCAAAAAAATGATACAAATGCAACAGAGATTTCACGCTCTACACAATCAGATCAGGGACGATCTCAGAGCCGAGATACGCCTGCCTGCCAGCCGGCTTGTGTGTGAACTTAAAGAATCAAAGAGAACGAACATGTTACTCTATGGAAGTCTGGAGGAGCTGTAGATTTCATCTACATGGGCTATGGGAACATAGACAGCATTGTGCAGACGGCTCTTTCTCCGGCCATATGATGCGTAGACCACCACTCCGATGGCCAGCCACACAGACACTCGACTCCAAGTTGCTCCTCTGCACATTCACATGTGGAAGATTGTCGGTCTGTCGATCAGAAAGTAGAGGGCACCTTAATCTAACAGAGATGTCGTCAGAAAACTCACCCAAGATTGATCAATAGGTAGACGTTGATCAAAATGCAAGCGATTGGGAGCACGGGAACGAAGGGGCAGATGAAACCTGGAAGGAGCCATGCAGACAAAGATTTCCTTGCCATGATCACTCAAAGGGGGAATGAGAAGAAGAAAGCTACTATATGATGATGAGAAGCTGAGTCATTCTTACCACCAGAATGGCCAAAACTGTGTCTTGCATCATCTTGATCAACGCAGGTGAGGGATATCAGACCAGTTGACAGCATGAGTCCCCCAATTCCACATATTGTGTACCTCAAAGGGCTGATAATGAACCGAGTATGTAGTTAATAATGATGGAACCTCAAAGCCAAACCGCACGGAAAACCGTAACCAAATACAAAATCAAGGACTCGTACCTATAGAGGCTGACGCTCGAAGCAGCAGAAGTGAGAACAAGAACACCAACACATGTAACCGTAATTCCCCAACCAGCAATCTTCCTCCTTTTTTCTTCATTCATGACAACTTCAACATATTCAAGAAGAGATGGATCAAGCTTTATTTAAATGACTATTCAAAGAAAATAATTCTAATCAAGAAGCTTACAGTTTAGCCTTCCAGTTACTTTTTCCAGCAAAGGAAAATCAATTGAAGTTTCCGTGGCAACAATATCGGCATCATGTTTATTAGACGTAGCAGGATTTTTTATGACGTTGCGGGATCTTGAAACTGAATCTATTGCTTCTTGAAAGGATGGAGGAAGTGGGACCTCGTCTGGTGGAACATATCTCAAAATGAGAACAGAAACTGCCACCATAGTGAATGCAAGAAGTGTGCCAACGCTGACCTGAAGGACAAAATTAGGATATCAAAAACTGTGAGAACACCAAAATATATATTAGCAATGAAGGAAGGTAGTTTTGAAAGAGAGAAACAAGGATTACCATTCCAGACAATTGTTCCACATCCATGAAGAAAGCTAAGAGCGCAGCAAGAAAACCAGTAAGAAGGGTGCTCTTCACAGGAACTTGAGTTTTTTTATTTACTTCTGAGAAGAATGATGGAAGCAATCCATCTCTGGCCATGGCCATCAATATTCTTGGCTGGCGCCAGAAAAACATGGAAAAAACGATAAGCATTTTAAGTTTAAAACCATCTCACTTTTGAGAAAACCTCAAACCACAAGCAAGCTAACAAGAATACTGCATGAAGTCAGTTACTAGCCAAACCCAAACATTCATGCGATACTGGATCCAACAAAGGGGTAACGTGGTTTGCATGCTCCTATTCATGATTGGTGCAACAACCATTTCTTTGTATAATACAAATAGGGGTTAGTATGTGAAAAGGGTTGTAAGGAGATAATGCAACCTTTTTGTGAACACGTATAAAGCATTCTATTTTCAAGCCAACAAAAAATGGTGCATCATTTGACACTTCTAATACTATAGTCGTAAAGTTGGGAGAGAAAGATTTCACTTACCTGAGGAAGGAGGGATCCCAACAATGTTGAACAAAGAGCAAAGCAAGCTCCAACAGTTATGGCATATCTGACATATAGAAAGCGCGGATATGAAAAAAACAAGCTTAGCAAGAAGTTGAAGGATTAATAATTAACTTACACTGCCCATTGAATTCCGTGGCTTTGGAAGGCTGAAGAGATGGGAGTGTCAGGATCCATTGCGTAATAGGGTACTAAACCAACAATTACTGCAGAAACCAACATGTACAGAGTGCAGCATATGAACAAGGCAAAACCTATTCCCATTGGAAGGTCCCTTTGAGGGTTTTTCACCTGCACAAGACCAATATTCTCCACGTTCTATATACTCGTTTTTTTTTTCTAAAAAAAAAGAAAAATTGGGAAGATTTTCAATTTTATGACAGTGAATACCTCTTCGGCTGTACTGGCTACCGAGTCAAATCCAATGTAAGCAAAGAATACAGTAGACGCCCCAGTAAGCATTCCATCAGCCCCATATGGAAAATACCTACAAAGATGCACCGATCATGATAATATTCAAGGATTCAAGTATCACAAGCAGTGAAGCAAAAAAAATATTGAAAATAACATCTACCCAGAAGGAAGTTCGTATCCAGGCCATCCACTCTTGAATCCCAAATAACCACCAGCTACGATGACAAATATCATAATACATACATTTGCAAACGTCACAAATCCTTGCACAACGGTGCTCTGCAGAAATTGTACCTCAAGATTTTCAAATGTTCACAATGTTTAGACCAAAATGTGAAGAAGGGGGGAAAATAAGTAACCTCTTTTATTCCCACACACAGAAGCCCAGTGACAAGAAAAACCAAGATAGCTGCACAAGGGTCGACAACAATGCCAATTCCAGGAATGGTCTGACGAGCTAAGAATGAAGGAAGACTCTCTGGGCCTCCAAACAACATAGCCTAATGCATAGGAAAAAGAAAGAAAAACACAAGGTATGTTATTCGCTAAGTTAACGTGCCTTAGTAACAGCCTCATCACATTATTGAATCGTGCAATCACAATTTCAAATTAGAGTGGTAACAATAACTAGTTGCAACACATCATCATATCACCTAGCACTATGCCATTCTTTTTAGATCCAGATCGCCAAATACACGATGAAATATCAAAGAGAGCAAGCTCACCAGATTAGGAGATATGCCTCGAGCAACTGCAGAACCTCCAATAGTATATTCTAATATCAATGCCCAGCCAATCAACCAAGCAATACTGCATGAAATATTTCGTAGTGGTTAGTTTAGTTTAGTTTGTTTCAAGTGATGCATGAATCATTCTTTGAGGCAAACAAAATCTTTTAAGGGAAACCAAAAAATGGTTGGGAATTCACAAGGTTTAAAACATTGAGGACATAGATTACCCTTCTCCAACGCATATGTAAGAATAATGATAGGCACTTCCAGCAGATGGGCATCGACTTGAAAGCTCAGCATAGCAGAAAGCAGAAAGAGCGGCAGCAATTCCAGCTATCAGAAATGAAATGGCAAGGGCAGGGCCAGAATGCTCTCTAGCCACGGTACCAACAAGAATATAAACTCCAGCACCGATTGTTGAACCAACACCTACGATTTCAAAAAACAGAGATCAAAAACCGCAACCATCCATTAAGCCTTCGATGAAAATGGTTTACTGGATAAACAGTAGAGGCAAACGCGGTGACATGACAAAGAAATAGTTTGCTTCCAAAAAATGCAGGACAAGATATTCAATCGACAATCCACATATTTCAGATCAAAGAAATCAACAAAATGAAAACGGGGGATTCCAAACTGGGTTCTCACCTACTGCGATGAGATCAGGAACAGTCAGCGACTTGGCCAAACCATGATGCCCGGAGGACTTCCCAGTGGCAGAATCAGCCTGTTTTCTTCTCACCAAAGTTCTCAAAGCCTCAATAGCCCAGTTCCCTCCAGCACAACCCCCAATGCCATTTTGGGTATCAGAAAGAAAACCCATTACAACTGCGTCACAAGAAATCAATCTTTCCCAGCAAAAAGAAAACGCAGAGTTCCGTGCGTAGCTCTCTGAATATCCAACAAAACCCTGTTAAGGTGGCGACGACAACATCGAGGAAAAGAGTTCTGGGCCAACCCAATTAGTCTTCCAGCAGAATCACCAACTCTTCTTTCAGACGACAATGGCTTCCCAGAGCATGGAGTTTCCAAAAGCGAGCATTGAATTTATCAACCCGGATACGATGGACCCCGCACCCCAACAACGAATGGACAAGGACCCGCGAAGGTGGAGGATGACTGGAAAAAGAAAAGAAAAATCTTCTCCTTTTATTTTTCTCAGGGAGCCTACCCAAAATATCACCTGCTGTTCCCTGTCTTGTCATTTACAAATATTCCTCTTAATATGAATTGTCGTGATCCACATTGGTTTGGACAGCATGGCACCAAATACTAATCCCTTTTCCCTTGTGTGAACAGGCTTATCTGAAGTGTTCCGATTGGACGCGCACCGCACCGGCCTACCTGGGAACGATCAACAGGCCGCTGGTCGCGTACACGGCTCACCGCATTCATAGTCATTATCAAGGAAGATGGCGGCTTGTTTGGTTTACGGATTGTTCAAACTTGCGATGTCAGCGATCGATCCAAAAAACGGTTCAAAGAGCACATTCATCGATCCAAACCAGAGATGTGGATATGAAACAAAAAACAAAAAAAAAAACCGTGGAATTGGGACCAATCTCCCAAGAAAAATGCAAGCTGACCACGCAACTACAAGAATGTCGTTGGTCTAACTTAGCTTTGTCTGAGCATCAAAGTTGCATATATTAACTCGTTCCAGACATCGGGAACTCCCGGAAGGCACCAATGGCTGCAATCCTGCCTTCTTGCAGAAACCTTCTTCTGCCCGGTTACGTTCTTGCCGTACACCGACGGATGTCCGTCTTTCCGATAGTTGGTTAAGGTTGTGATGTTCAGTAATACAACTGGGGCGCCAGTTTCCTTGAGGACTTCCTCCAGAATTGTCATCTTCTCAGGGTAGCTCTTGAGGATTGCCCCTTGAACGACAGGCTTGTCTTCACCATTGCACGTTCCACCAGAATCCCAGTCCCCGCCTCTGTTTATGCGTGAGGAAGACACTAAAATCTTCTACATTTGTGATGCATGAATGCAGCGTAACAAGAGGAAATGATACCTGAAATGTGCAGATGAGTAGCCCCGATACAAGACAAGTTTGTCTGTGCTAATGTTGGCCTTGATCCATTTAGCCCATGTCCGAATGGCTCTTCTATATGCTTCAACAGCATCAAACTGGGGATAAAGGTAGCTCCCTTCTTTATAGTAGTTTTTGCTGCACCATCACACTGGGGTTAGATGCGGAACGTGGATATGAGAAATGTTGGAGCATACCCTCTGGAGGTCTTCCCATGAGTCCACCAATGTCCCGTGTTGAAAACAAGAATATCAGCTCTCAACCAACGTTTAGCACTTTTATCGATCTTGTCAATAGACAAAGTGGGGTTTGAGTTTCCTTGGGCATTCACACGAATCCCTTCACGCACAAGAAAATGTGATCGGATAAACTCCACAGTACAGTTGAAATCCTGCTTCACAGAATTCACCAACTAGTGTGTTACATTAGCTTTCAGAGTAAGTAAATTTTGATCACAAGATTGCAGTTACCTCGAATTTGAAAACATAGTACCCTCGTCCCTTTGTGATTTTATAGCCATGGATTTCAACCATTCTACTCTTATCAGGCAGCCCTTCGCGCAGGAGACAGAGGAGAGACTCAAACTGATTGCGGTTCATTGAGTCTCCCACCAGCATAAGCCTCCTTCCGCTAAGTCTTACCAAAAAATCTGTTGCATTGAACCTGATATAGCAACCATACATTGAAAAAACGAAACGAAATTATCACACCTACATCAGCGTTACAGTCAACCACGGTGAAAAGGACCACAGGCGTAAAGAGTTGGCAGGAAACACAAAATCACACAATGAGCTAAATTTTAACTTTTTCTCATGTATACTTACAGGAAAGTGCAATCCTTTCTTCCTCAAAGAATCTTTTTCTAAGGCTGTAAAATTCACATACTACGAATGTATCCTCTCTCATCAATAAATGGCTCAAAAAAGTAGATTATGGTCCGAACAAGCATAATAATTGAGGATTGCTATGGACCACCATTACCCGGACCCAAGAATAAGTGAACAGTAGCAAAAAGTAATACATGAACAACCTGGGAAGATCACATTCGTCGGGCTTCCATCTCCATTTCAAGTAGCCGGAATCAGGCCTCCCATTGCTCTGACAATCAAAAGCTTCATCCACATACGGGCACTTGCCCGGTGCATAAATTGGACGGTTGTCATCCTCGATCCATTTACCTCTATAAAAGTCACAATTCCTCAGCTTTTCGAGAAATACATTGTCAATAGCAGCCGCATTAGCGCCTGATGGAACTCCCTTCTCAACAGATGCCCCATAGATGTAAAGTACGCCTTGTACTCCCTCAGTTTTCTCGTCAATAACCGATGTTGATGAATCGGGAAGATCAAATTCCTCAAACGACGATTTGGGGTCGCTGGTTTTCAGGCTAGCCTCTGATTTCTGATCATACTGAACATCAAGGTCAGAACTTGATGACACGGGCACTGCTGCTTCTTCACTGTTTTCAGTCTTCAACGATGAGGCCACTCCCTTCTCTCCTACCTCATCAAGATCCACAGACGCGGGGTTTTGTGACTGACCAGATTTCTCCAAAGCATCATTAGGCGCCCTCCTAGAAATGAAATCGATGTAGGAATCGAGGTTTGGTGGGTGGAGAACGTTTTTGCTGAGGAGGAATGCGCAAAATAGGAAAACAAGCAAGGAAGAGAAAGCGTAGAAGATGGAGCGATTCCCCCGCTTGGAAATGGGGTGAGGGGCGGAATCTGAGGTCCGCATTCGCAGAGACGAACTGGAGGAGGCATTCTCTCGTCTTGGCGCTTGCCTTTTCCCCTTCTTCACAAACGCACTTAACCTCATTTCTAATACCAATTAGTATTCTAATCACTCACCCGTTATCAGTCACTGTTTACTTAATGATAGGCTGAGCTTTAATTGGGCCTTGAGCTCGTGTCTGTTTTTTCAAGAGCCCGATTTATCAGAGTGTCGGTCCGACACTGTCGGATATGTATCCTATTAAAATATTATATTTTTAATTTTTATAGAGCTTTCAATATTAAAAAACCAGATAAATAAAACCAAATCCAAACCTTAAAAAATAATTAATTGAAATCAAACATTCTGTAAATTTTAAAATGTATTTAAATTATGTTATTGTATTAATTAACAAAAAGATTATTTTATCCAAAACTAAAATTTAACAAATATTTTTTTCTTTTTTAAAAATACAATAGCTACGCATATTTTGGGCTCCGTTGATCCTGGCCCAATATATCCTCTATATATACTTAGCCAGCCCACTAAAAAACGGTTGCACTCCAATAATATTTCTGAAATGGAAAAAGCAGTCCCGATAAGAAAACATAAAATTCGGTACGGAATTCAGATATTGGGGGAAAAAAGGAAGAGGAGACTGCGAATACGGTTTTGCTTTTGGACAAATTTCAGGTGATATAACATGTCCTCGACTGATATCCCGGCGAAGTCAGCGGCAGCGGAGGATGCGGAACCTGATGCTCCTCCCTACCAAATAACGAAGGGCGTGAATGGCCTCGAGAAGATCATCCTTGGAGACATTCGAGGCAACTCCGTTGAGGTATTGACCTTTCGAATTCCAATTTATCACCGGCGAATCACTTGATCTCGATTTCTAGCTGAATTTTTTTGATATGTTCCACTCTTTCACGCTATGTTCTGGAAAGCTGTTGCTCAATAATAAAATCGAGTCTTCGATGATTGACTTTATTCTAACTGTATTTACTGCATCAATATTTAGTTTATTGAGGTACTGTGCACGAGTTCGGGGAAAACTAGGCGCTTTTCAGCTGGAACTGAAGCGGGTTTTGCTGTTGACTTGATCAACAAGAAATTGCTGAGTGAAGCTAAAGCGGGGGATGTTTTATTAGCAACGCACATTGAGGCTTTCAGGGGAGAAGAAGAACCCGTTAGCTTTGGCCACAGATCTCTGCTAGTTGACTATGGTTCCGGATGGAAGTTGCGAACGGCTGCCACTGAATCATATGGTGAAGATATGATTTTTTGGCTTACCCTTCTTTGAATATTGACTGATTCGTGCTTTTCCTTTTGCCTTGGTAGGCATGGATGATAAACAAGAACACCATGGCAGAAGGAGGAGGAAAGCCACTCAGGTATAGGCCTTTTTTGTTATTCCAATGTTACATTTCGGTGACCTGGGTTTAGGAATTCAGTCCCTTTGGAATTAGTTGTGAGTAGAACTGTATTTTTTTATAATTAAAAAGTTAGTATTACTGGTATTAGTATAATGAAATGTTAATGTCATTATCATGAAAGCAGCTTGGTGAGGATCAGATCAAATATAGGAAGCCCTGTTATTCCCGACAATATTTTACTGCATGTATTTTGAGCTTTTCATTAGTGTGACGGTTAATGGAATCATCATCTTGGTACATGGATCTTACTTGGCGTTGATCGCAATTACTTGTGGCTTCAGGATGGTGATGTCCATGACTCTGCAGCGCCAAAGAAGCCTCCTCTCACTCTTCTGTATGTGGGGAAGATATTGTTGGCCTTTGTACTGATCTTTTTGTTCGGTGCAATCTTCACTTTAGGGCTGGAAAACCTTCACCTCTTCATCTCATATGTTACTAAGAATGGTTGAACAGATCACTCCACTGGTACACTGATGTATTCATGCAATTGACTTCCTAGGAATAGTAGGAGTACATGATAGGCTGAAATTCAAAAAAGTTTCAGATTTCATATTTGATTCGAAAAACCGAACTTCTTTATACTGTATTAGGTGTGCCTCTCGCTCGAACATCCCAAGGTTGTTATCAGTTTTTCTACTCTTTGTGCGACGGCTGGGGGATATTTCCTCTTACAAATTTTGATGAATACCTCTTTTTGATTTATTTATTTGCTCAGTATTTCTGTCTTGATGATAGAAATAATAACAAATAAGCACATATTTAATATATTAAAAATAAATGGATAATTTTTTTTCAAAATATAATTATAGGCATATTTACTTTAAATAATGCTTTAATTTAATGTTTATATGTTCAAAATTACAATGGTAAACATATTTTTTAATGCTTTGATGAAAAATATTTATTTTTATATTTTTAATAAATTAAATAATATTATATACACATATTTTTAAACAGATGATACATAATCTTTAGTAATTTTTAGGAATATTAGATGACACTGAAGAATACGTGAATGTCAATTATGATACATAAGTCATGTAAAAATACCACAAGAAATGATCATACAATACATAAAATTGTTATTATTAAATAAATATGTTTGAAAATAATTTAATTTAAAATAATAGTTATTTTAAACTATTTTATTTTAAATGTATAACAAAAATTTCACACACAATAATAGTTTGTTATTTTATTTAAAATTAAAATAAGTGGTATTTAATTAATATTTTTAAAATGAGTGGTATTTTACATACACCCTTTTGATAAAAGGAGTGTTCAAGGGAGCCAATATGTGACTCATTGTCTTATGGTAATAACAAATAAAAGTAATAATTATTCATATAATGATGTATAATCATAATATTTTAAGTGTGCACTATTTTGAATCAGCATGTTAATAAAGAATCTGACATGATATTTTAACTTTTTAAAATTTGATTATTCATTCATGTAAACCTAAAGATACCATAAAAAAAGAGACTAATTAATCACAAATTCAAAATAAATGTCTTGAACACTTTTTTGATTCAATTTTTGCACCAACTATCCACATCATCATTGTTGCAAGCTCAGACTTAGATATGAAACTTCCTCCTTTCATGAGATAACCTTGAGCTTGATCTGGTAGTCAATATCAATTCCTCACTTGAGTACTAAAGACAAAAAATTTAGATATAAATTATTGAGCATGAATTTAAAAATTAATCATCTTTTTTTTTTTTACTCTGTGAGAAAAATAATTATCATATATATAAAAAATTAATTATGTAAGATATAAAGTTAGGATAATTACTTTTAAAAATAGATTATAAATTGATCATTTTTTTTTCAACTGAATGGCCACTTTTCTAAAATGAAAAACAGGGGTAGCTTTCTTTGTATATTTTCTTTCGTTTACTCCTTTTTTCTGCTAAATTTTGTTGACTTCAATTAAAGAATGTCGCTTGAGTAGAAGCGTTGCTCGCCTCCTTGAAGGACTCTTTCTATTCGCATCTAAACCTTGGGGATCCGCGATGGCGACGACCACCGTGCTGTCATCGCTGCGTTTCATTTCATTGATGGCGTTACTGGTGCTTGCATGCCTGACATCGTTTTCTGTGGCCACCGAAATCTCTCTGGAACAGCGGATTTCCCTCGTGAAGAAGACTATTGAATCTCACCCCATTGTCATCTTCTCCAAATCTTATTGCCCGTATGGACTGCTTGTTCTTTGATTCGTTTTGGGTTTCCCTTGAATTTGCTAATGGGTGCATTCTGTATGGTCATGTGTTGAGGATTTCTGGTTTTCTATGCACGATGAAGTAAATCTTAGGCGATGTTTTTTGGGTCAAATTTGTTGAATCTGGTATATCGTGTGCTTTTACGGTTATTTCTTATGTCTGTGGCACTGGGAGATTTGCGGGATCCGATTCCGCCTGTTCTGTCCCATTTTATATTAGATCCAGCTCTCTGGATTAAGTTGAATGTCTGGGGCTGTATGAGGTTTCAGATCATTGATATAATGCAGATTTTTCGTGGTATACGAAAGAAGTAGATTTTTATCAAGAAAGCTTGCTTTCTGAAGGACATGGGATTGAGTGTTTTTTTGAGATGTTGATGAACACTTTCTTTTATTGCACTTTCTTGCTTTTTAGATCCCCCTGTTAACTTGTTGATGAAGTGATTCAACCCACTCCCCCACCCCCATATGGCCATTGAATTTCTGCTTCCTTGACTGTGGCGTGTTTTCCCTAATTAGATACTGTAAAAGGGCAAAGGCAGTCTTCAAGGAATTGATGCAGAAGCCTTACATCATTGAACTCGATGAACAAGGTTCATATTTTCATTACTCTAAATCATCCTGAATTACACACAATAAAATATCAAAGGAGCTTTGATAGACAGGCATCCAGTGATGTTTTCATTAGTTTTTTCTTTCTCCCAGTTGGGGTAGCACCTAGTTCATGATTCTATGAATGTTCATCCGGATATACAGTTCACTTGTTTACCTTTCAGCTAATGCTTTCACCATTGATTTTCAGATGATGGCCCTGAAATCCAGCAAGCTGTCTCTGAGATCGTGGGACGACGAACCGTCCCACAGGTGTTCGTTCATGGGAAACACATTGGAGGCTCTGATGGTACCCTCATTGGTCATCCACATTCCATTTTTCTACGCAATGTGTCAACTGGATTTCTTTGGTTGCAGACACTCTGGAAGCATACGAAAGTGGAGAACTTGCAAAGCTTATTGGGATCGACGAGGACGAGCTTTGATCTCCCACCCTTGTGCTTCTGTTTACTATCCAACTGATAGTAATGTCCCTAGCAACGACCATAGCAACATTTCCAATCATTTTTCCCTCCAGCAATATGAGAAAACTGTTCACCTTTCGTGATGGACTCCACACAGCGCAGCTATTGCATGCATTCCAGTCTTTGGACCTGGGAACTATTCTTACCAGTGACTTGTTATTATGCAATCAATCTGTCTTGCCTAACATAATTCGGGTTTTCCACGAGATGTGTTTGGAAGAAGGAACACAAGATTGACTTAACTTGAACGACACTTGGTAACTACATTAAACATTGTTTACCCTTGTTGAAGGGCTGATACAGTTCCATAAGTAATCGATCATCTCATTACCAGAAACATCAGATCTCTTACAGTTCATCACAACACCCTAACAAGTTATGTTTTCCAGAAATCCACTTCTAACTCTTCCTTTCCATTGAACTGGTTTTTGTCGGCTAGCAGTTGGCAAGGCAGAGCGTGCCTCCAAGGGAGAATGGGATCTGTCTCCAGTCATGTAGCATAATTTCTACTGCGTAGTACAATAAATACATGGAGATGAGGTTGCAGTTGTACAGTACTGTAGATTAGATGAGAAAGAGGCAAGGAGAAGAACATGGGGCTACGCCTCTAGGCTTTGGCAACTGCATTTAAGAGTTTTGTTCCACTTCTACTTGCTCTGGTGTTGTTTAACTGGTGAAGTTTGCAAATAATAGTAACCCCTCCTCTCTGTTTGTCGGCTGCCACAGTCAGTCAACTCATTCCAATGGCAGTTGGGACAGGGAAGAGATGAAGAAGCATCAACAATATGCCTATTGAAATAAGTCTTTTTCTTGAGAAAATTACAATAAAAATACTTCAAGTTTTGATTATTATAAAGAATTTAATATTTAAGTTTCAAAATTACAAAAAAACATATCAAAATGTTAAAACTGTTAACCAAGATTTAAATAGTTTTTAAAATTTTTTAAAAGTGAACTGATTCACAATACTGTAAATTGAATTTAATTTTAAATCCAAAAACAATTCATGCTATGATTTTTTGCATTTGCATCTAAAGTTAGTTGAATCGAAATCCATAAGGATACACCGTTATAATGATATTAAGATCAAAATTGATGAATTTTGATAATATGAAGAGTTAAATATATAATTTTGATAAATTGAGAGGTAAACTATTTACAAAAAAATAGATTGAGGAAACTATGATGCAATTTTGAAAATTATGATTAAATTTCTTATACTGATTGTAGTGACGGTGGCAAACTCCACCCGTCTTTTTCTCCTCCTAGCATACACAGCCCCAGAAATAGGAAACGACGTCGTCTCTTGGTTTGCTCAGTATTTTTTGAAATTACTGCAATGTGGGGTAACTTAGTGGGGGATTAGGGTTTAATGGATGATGATGCAGGCAGGCTAGGGCAGTAGATTCTGCTGATTTTGCCCCAAAATAATCAAATTATTGGACTAACAGGATGGCTGATAATTGATTAGTGTGGAAAAGAATTGCCCCACGACTTCATAAATAATTATTACCAAAGTCTCCCATCTTCAATCCTCTTACAATTATGATACTTAAGACATTTCTTTCCTTCTTTTTTCTTTTCTTTTTCTGATGTCTTATGATTGGCCATCATTTTTTTCAGGGTTATGAGATCATTAATTCCAATGGCCAGAATTGGGAACTGGGAATGTTAGGGTTTGCTGTATGGTATTGTGCAAATGAGTGGAAGCACAGAGGCATAGCCCAGAAAAAATCCTCATGCTAAGGGCAGGGCGGCCTATGAATTCACTTCATTTGATACATGTAAGTTTAGTAATATTGAAGCCGTCTACGGTGATCATTAGGGTTGGTGCTCCGGGACCACCGCCGGCTTCACCCCGCCACCCCTATGTTGATGTTTCCCTGTCTTCTCCGGCACCGTAGAGCTCCGGAGGAACTCCGGGAGGACTTTTCCCAGTTTCGATAACTCCTCTTTTAGTCGACGATTCTCTTCCAATAGTCTCTCGCAGTTTTTCCTCAGGAGCTCGCAGTCCACTTCTGTTTGCTTCAGCTTAGTCCTGCATTTCAGGATATGGAATTGAAATCATCTGACATGGAACAGAACTGAGTTCTTCCTCTCATTCTGTGCTTAGTTTATCAACATTATACGGATAAAAAAATGAGATCTTTCACCCTAACCTTGCCCTCCTGTTCTGAAACCAAACCTCTACTTGTCTGGGCTTCAGCTTGAGTTTCTCTGCTAGAGCCTGTTTCTCAGCCTATTGGAGTGGATCAAAAAACCCTAATCAGAATCCCCAGACGCGACAAGAAACAAACCTAGCACACCCTTAATGCAATTACCATGTTGAGGGTAGTCTGATGTCTGAAGCTATCTTCAAGCAATGAGGTCTGATCTCTAGTGAGCCTCAATTTCTTCCTTCCAAAATCCTTCGAATAGCTTCTGCTGCAACCTCCTCCTCCTTCATCCACTTCCTCCTTCAAACTCGAATCGTCGGCGCTCGTCGTCCCGTCGCTGCTGCTTTTGTGAACCGGGAACGGGAGATCGACAAGGAACACTCGTTTCTTGCCGCTCCTCGGCTTTCCGGCAGCCGTGAAATCCCCGATCCCGAGGCGGAGCCCCAGACCAAGAGGTGCTTCGTCGTCTTCCTCCATGAATTGGTGATGGTTAGAAGAAACCCACGAGAAGATGATGTCCCAACGCCTTTATAATGAGTGAACCAATTTGTCCCGCTGACTCAATTAATCACAACTTTAGTGTGCATATTTAGGGGCCTAATGAGGATTATGTATCTATTTACATTTTTAATTATGCATTAATTAGTGGTTACTATACTATAATTATATGGTGTTAATTATTATAATGACAACAGTTGCTTTGATTTAATAACTATTTGCATTTTTTTGTGACAATAACACTCTTAAAACTTCTCATTTCCAGAAAATCACTCTTCCGGAAAATATTTAAACCAAAAATAAAAATTATTTTTCTACCAAATACAACTTATTTTTACTTTATTTCTATCAAAAAATATGTTTAATTTACACTAAATATAGATTAAAATATAATTTTTCTTATTACTATTTTTACTTTTATAGATTTCATCTTAACACTAACCTTAAGAATAGAATAATTTTGTGTCTACTTTTAGAAAAGTAAAAATGAGTGCAATATTTCTCCAAAAACTATCTAAAAATTAGAAATATTGATTGGGAAACCATTTGCAAATTCCTTCGATTATTGCCATTATATCATTTTATTGTGGGATTAAGGCCGTGTTCTATATTATTAATCTATATTTAGATGATGTAGAATAGAATTAATTTAAGATTATAAAAATATTATACTGTATAGTATATAATTATATTATAAAATTTATTAAATTAAATTATATACTTAAAATTTAATTAATTAAATTATTATATACTTTCATATTATGGTAGAAATATATTTTTATATTAAATAAAAGTAAATACTATAATTTTTTATTAATATTTTACTTAATAATTAAAATAAAAATTTAAAAAATTTATATTTTTGAAATTAATCGTAAAATTTGAAATTTTTATTTTACTACAAAATGATTTATCTATTCAAGAAATTAAAAAACATTAATTTACGAAATTATGTGAACCGAACATACAAGATTAGTCCGGATTCTTGGTTATTTAAGCTAGTTATTGTTCGAAGTGTTATGCTAATCCCATCAAAATAGGAACGTATAATAAACTTGCAAAATCTTGTCAAAATTTTGGATTTTAGTTTTTTTAAATAAATTAATTATTCTTAAAATTTCTTGGGTCATTTTCCCTAAAAATAATTGACTAAAAGTTTGATTTTGGTTTAAATCGGAAGTCCAATTTCGAATATTGGTCAATGTAACTTTTGTGAACGGTACTGTGAAATCATAATCATTTGTTTTTTTTAAATGAAATTTTAATTCGTTGATTACAATAATTCTTATTAAAAAACCCTTTTTGAAGATGATATTCCCAAGTGAACATTATAAAAAAATGCATGAACTTGAGTAGATTTTTTTTAATTATTTATTTTATTAAAAAAAATTCAGAATAGTGTAGCGTTCTGTCTACCTAACATTTTCTTAAATGAGAAAAATTACATATAAATAACTTAAAAATATAATTTTTAATCTTTTTAATATACTTGTATTTATCAAAAATAATCTCAACCATTTTAATACGCGCATTCTTAATTTTGTGATTCAAATAATAAAATTTAATTAAAAAATCTAATAAAGTTTAATATAAGGTTATCTTTCGAACACCTAACTTTTCATTGTACGATCCATTTTCACGACTCAATACGACTGGCTTGTAATGAGCGTCTAGGAATTGTAATTAAATACAAAATGATTGCTTAATTAAATCTTAAACAATTAATTTATGTTAGTGTTTATAGAATCGAGAATGGGTCATGGTTGAATGCGTCACATGCGTTATGACTTTTTTAGATTGAAAGCAATCTTATGGATTACAAGAAAATGATTCCCTAACCAAGAATCATATCACCTCCAGAATTATTTTAATCTCAACTTGGGAAAAATAACTCTCAAATAGACGAAGAATCCGATGGATCGGAACCCACCCGAATTCAATATCAAATCATTTTAAGATTCTCTAGCTAATGCTACGTGTCTCCGTCCGCGTGTAATAACATCTTCTAAGTTATGTTTCACATTCTGTTTATATGATATGTTTTATTTTAGTTATTTGATTTTTATGATTTTATATTATTTTATTACGAAAAAAGGGACTAGAAGTATACTTAATTAGTGTTGTGGAAAATTTTTGAAATCTGTTTTTAATTTTCAAAATTATTTTTGAAAAGTAAAAATAAAAAATAAAAATAAAAGTAATTATAGAATTACTTTTATAATTAAAAGTATTTTAAAACAAACATATTTTTATTTTTAAAAAATAGAAATAGATTTTAAAAATTTTCCAAAACACTATTTTATATTCAATAATTTCTCATATGTATTCAATTTTGTTTTTATTTAAATAATATTTCATTATATTTTATAATATATAATAAATAACAAACAGTTTAAATAAGTTGAATATTCATTATGATAATTATTATAAAAATGTATACAAATGCGATAAATTAATATATTCATTTCTTTAAATTGGTACAAATAGACAATTTTTTCATTCATTATTTTGAATAAACTATATAAGATATATTCATTTAATTTGTATCAAATTTAAATATTTCTATTAAAAAAAACCATGCTCCGCAATCCTACATTCCACCGAAATCAAATTCATGTTCTAAATACTTCTGCACCATAAACAAAAGGAAAAAAAAAAAAAACTGCAGTTGTGTTAGTTATGGGTAGTTGACTTTGGGGTTGAGGAAGACACCCCAATTTCCCAGTAGGGTGAAGAAGGGGCGCCCTTTGAAATACGAGGCTCCAGCCCGTAGACTACGAGGATGCAAGAATTTATGGAGTTTTGATGCCAATCGGGATACGTAGGGCACCCCCACAACCTTTTTTCTTCTACGAGGATGCAACAATTTCAAGTCAATCCTTGTTGTATTAATGGCGGCGGGAGCCAACTTTGTAATACCGGAATAACGGTTTGTCTCCAATTTGAATGTGTAATAATGAAGACATGATCAAATACTTGGTTTTTGTTATGTTACACATCCCATTTGTGCGTATGGATTCAAATTTTTTTTTATATCATAAGATTAATGCTTTAACCAAAATAAGGTTAATGAAACTTGGTTAAGAGAAGTTGAAGGATACGATTTGAAATTATATCTGATTTCATTTGAAAATTATTGTATGTTCGATTTTTTATATTCAATATCTTGAAACCTCTAATTGATACTGATGTTGAACATGTAAAACAGTATTATTTCCAAATCCTTACATAATTTTTAGGTTTATAAATCATATAAATTTCATGTTATGTTTTTATAGTTATATTTTATAATAATATTTTTAATATATTACAAATGAAAAAAATTGTAAAAACAGTAATTCATGTTTCAATTAATATCAACAATCTGAATTTCAACATTCAAAATTGTAAAAAAAAAAAATAAAATTTTCAAAATCATAGAATGAAGATCCAAACGATTTTTAAAATTTTCAAAAAGTGAACCGGTTCATGGTAATATGAACCAACTCTAATTTCATACCTAACAAAATTTTGCGATGAAGTTTTTTTTCAATTGCGTATAAAGATCAACCAATCAAAATCTTTTGTTAGAGTTATATAGTGTTCACGTTTCGTAATTTTTTGGAGTTTGACGATAATAAGGCAATCAGAATAGGAAGAATGAAATTATATATATTATTTATAATTATGTATCTTTATAATGATGTTAGTATCACAACTGATTAGTTTTATTAATATATGGGTTTAAATATTTAATTTTATAAATTTGAGAATAAATTATTTACAAAAAAATTAAATTAAACAAATTTATAACGTAATTTTGAAACTTAAAAAATTAATTTTTTTTATATTCACTATAAATTGAAGTAACATTAATAAATAATAATAATAATAATAATAATTTTCTAAAAACAATTAAAAATTCTATTCAACTCATTTTAATAATAGTTCGATCAAAACAAACATTGAGTATTTGAGATCAGACGTGTTCTTCCCCGTCCACCTTTTCTTTGCTGAGCATGGACTTGGGCAGTGGAACGGAAGCTTGATGACCCGGCACCGTTAACGCCTTCCCTGGTTGCAAGTTTAGGTACGTGTAGAATGACATCCCGGAAAGGGCCACGGCAGCTCCGAGGATGCTCGTCGCTCCCGGATTTTCTCCGAAGAGGAGGAAGCCACCGAGGAGGATGCTGCACGTCTTGAACTGCCCGAGCACCGCGTGGGTTGTCGCCGACGTCGCCCTGCAAACAACCATTACACGGCGGACCAGTGGATGGTCGAATGAACTAAAACAACATGAGCCTGTCGTCTTTTCTGTGAAGGACAACAATGCTTACCCGAGAGCTAGAGCGCCGGACCACTGGAGCAAGAATCCCAGAACTGCAGAACTGCTAATAATTACGCAGTTGGAGAGGTTCCACTGGAAGGAGAGGGAGCCCGGAGGGTCGAGATACGGCATCAGCATCACAAGGAAGAGCAGAGTGATGGGAGTTGTTTTCCACATTAGCCTGTGGTTTCCAGCAGACAGACAGACAGATTATTGTTTGTTGCCCTCCTTCCCCTGAACCAGAAAGAAGCAGATGAGGAGGCTTACGCTAGAGCATTCCAGTTATCATGCTGTTGGAGACTAGACCACAGTATCTTGTTCACTGCACTGGGAATAATCCATGCCACAGCTACACAAGCACCGAAAAAATGGAACTCGAGGTCTGTCACTGTAGCAATGGCGACCCCGACTGATACTACTGCAAGAGCAAGGACCTGGAACAGAAGTAGCAGCATTCAGATGCTGATCATCATCATCATCATCATTATCCATGCCTACCTTATTCGCCGGAATTCTTCTTTTGAAGAGAGCAAATTCAGTTGAAACAATGGCAGGGGTGACGGCAATTTTAGCCATCTGATAGAATCCAATACTGGAGAGCCAAGAGGGAACATGGTTTCAAACTAGTTGCAGGACAGACAAACTGGGGAATCCTAATATTGAGCGTCTGTTCACCTGTTGTACTTCAGGCTAACATTAGCAAGACCAGTGGAGAGGGACATGACCACACCAAGTGACAACAATGAAGTGTAGTTTGTAGACTTTTGTGGGGAAGATAGAGAGATGATCGACATAGCTTTTAGAACTGTCATAATGAACCAGCTGAACACATAGTGGATAAAAGTCAAGAAAATGGGATATTTAAACCCCGTCTTGACAAGTACCTAGCAGAGCATTACAAAGAGTAGAGACTAAGAGCAACACAGTTTAAAACTAACAAAATGTAGGAGAAAATAGGCACAGTTTACCAGTTTGTTCATCAGGATGATACTAACAGAAACCCAGAAATTAAATGTAAGAGCAGCAGTGGGTCGCCACAACGATTGTGTTTGATGTTTTGCGCCGCCAAGAAAACATAATTTACTGAACAATGATGACCGTATGTCCTCCAAGGCTCTACCTGTGAGGAGATTAAAGATACCATCACTCAGTCCACTATAGTTTCATATAGTTCACTGTAAAAGGACTGGAACCATTTGCATAGCGATGGTAACAAAACAAGGAAGAGAAAAATCTCTACAGGGAATTGTTCCATGACTATCATATAGACTCCATATCCACCATCTTCAACTTCCAAGGTTCTTAGCACAGTGAGACAACTTACCGATCGTTAAAGCACGAGGAAACAACAAAACAGAATGCTCTAGGATGGCTGAAGCTATTAGAATCACTTTCAAGATCCACTCTACTGGATTACGCTGATTGATAATTCTTCAAGAATCCAGTCCCAGGTTTCAAAGAACTCATAATTGAGCTTCACGTGGACTATGTTATGATCAAATTTCTTGCAAAATGTCGGTCAATGGAGAACCAAAACCCGCAGAACATTGATCGCTTCAATCAGCAGTGAAAATACAAGAAGGATATTTTGGCTCACAATTTGGAGATCGGCGATGCGCGTGAAGGAACAGAATACTAAAACCAATAGGAGCAAAATCAAATTTTTATGACTGGGTTGGAGCAGTCAGAATACTTGCTTCACTTTTGGTTATTTTGCAAATCATCAAACCAGTAAAAAAACAAGCTTCCTGGGTACTTAAGAACAGCAATCGCAAACAAGCTAAGGCTTATCGTAAGGAAATGAGATGGATAAAAAGTTGAAGCGAAAACACTAACCTCTTTCACCAGCATCACTGTCTTTCCGCTTAAGAATCTTTCTAACGTCCTTTCTACTCAAGAAACCCAACATTTTCCTCTTCACCAGGACTCAGATTATCGTCAGAAGCAAAACCTCAGCATTCTCCCACAAGCAGTGAAAGGAAACACCGTGAGAAATAAGGAATAATACAAACCCTTTTAAGGATTGAGACAGCATTTCCATGTGAAACAAAGAGCCAGAGAGAGACAGAGAGGAAGCCGTTGCAGACTGACAGCGAGAGGATTTGGGCTTCCGCGGCGAGATTGACTGAGAATGGGGCCCCGCCCAGTTTCTCAGCGGCTTTCATACGGCACTCCACTAACATTAATTAGTCGGCCGATAATGCTAAGGCTGATGCTCCGGGAACAGAAGCCGTACCCAATCAACGTTCACATCATACCCACTTTTCCGAACAGCTCTTGTCGGCAAGTCTCTTGTATCCCAAGCACAGGTTCTTGTATGTGTCTTATCTCTTGGTTTAATTAATGATTTGGATCCAAAGGGGGTTGCAGGTGTTCATGGAGTTTAACTTAGCTCGGCACAGAGATGTGGGCATGAAAAAGGAACCGTGGATTTGGGACCAATCTCCCAAGAAAAAGGCAGCTGACCACAGAAATACAAGAATGTTGCTGGTTTCACTTAACTTTGTCTGAGCACCAACGTTGCATATTTAACTCGTTCCACACATCGGTAACTCCCGGAAGGCACCAGTGGCTGCATTCCGGCCTTTTTGCAGAAACCAAGTATATTTTGATCTTTTACTCAAATCTATGACACACCTCTTTCGAAACAGTATGCTCCCAGAACATAGAATCACCTCGCTTGTTGGGTGGCAATTCTTTTCATGCGTTTCAAAATATGAAATACAACACAACATATCATTACAAAACTTTAAATTACTGATAAAAAAAAACATTTGAAATTAAGTATTTGATAGATATACGAATATACATGAAATTCAAGTAAATAATAAATATAAATAATATTAAAAAAATTAATCTAAGAAATTAATGATAATTTGTATTTTTTTAATATTAGTAATTATTTTAATTTCAAATCCTGATATAGAATTATTTATTCTAATATATCAACCACATGAAGAAAACTATGTAAACCGGTAGGAATCCATTTAGAATCTTATGTTAATTTTATAAATTAATTTTCTATTATAGAAAAATATTTTAAAAGTAAAAGAAACGGTGGGCTTGGGTTTGAGGTTAAAGTCAAATGGAGTGGGGGAGGAAAAGGAGCTCTTCTCCTGGGCTTTTTTGCCTTTTTTGATTACTCCCCATTTGTGCAACACAAGTACAAATCTTGACAATGCGCGATCACGCAAGTACAAATCTTGATTACTTTCCCATTACTCTCGTATTAATCATCCAATGCCCACTGGTACTTGGATTGAAGAAAGAATCGTAGAGTCTGGAAATGAGGCATATCGTCAAAATACACCGCGTTGGAATATGGGAAAATCGTCCCTGAAGAAAGGGATGGAAGAAGGGTTCTCATTACCCAATTGGATCGGCGGAGCCATAACCAGCGGCGGAGAAGGAAGCCGTACCGATTTCTTCTCGACGGAGAACTGAAGCGGCGGATTAGCGTGTAATTCATTGGCATTTTACAGGAATTCGGCACAAGAATGCGAGTAAGATCGACGAAGGCTTTTGTCGTGCGGGTTTTTTTAGCAAAATAGACTGATTTTACAATTTTATTAGTCAAATAATCCCTTTTCACAATCATTCGTAAAATAGACTTCTTTTGTAAAATTGTTTGTTAAATAACTCTATTTTTATTAAACACTCTAAAGTACTATATTTTATATAATAAAAATAATTAACTATATTCAAAAAATACAAATATATAAAAATTAATAATGATACATCGTTATGGATAAAAAGTTTATGTATATATAAAAATTATTAATACATAAAATTAGATTAATAATTAGTATAATCCATGCATGTATCCATACTTCGATATATATAAATTAAGAATCATTAATGCAATTTTACATAATCCATGCAGTCATAGTTTTATATATGATAAGGCACCGTTATCATTGCATTTAAAAATGTAATATAATTTTGTTTGTTGAATTTATATTTTTTATAAAAAGTTATACTTTAAAATATGATTTTTATCAATTAAAAATAATTGTATTTATAGGTTATATTTATAAAATACTCTGTTTATATATTAAATTAAATACATAATGAATAAAATCATTATTTTAAGTATAACAAGACTATTACATAAAAAATTACCAAATGGGACTATTTTGCTAATAATTATGTTGGAGAAGGTTAGATTGCCAAGAGATAAAAGTAAATTAGTGTTTTATATGTGTTAGTATTTTTTATTGGCATTTTATCGGAACTTTTGTTTTTATTTGTAAATTACTTGACTTTGTTATTTTTGTTTGTAAAATATATTAGAGTTATGAATTTTTTTGTAAAATAATGTTATTTCAATTTTAAAATCACATATAACATATTTAAATATTACTTATATATAAGATATTCAAAATTTTGTATAATACTTTTAGATATCCATAATTGTTATTATCATTTTTCATAATTTCCAAATGAATAAATAATATTTTAATAAATATAATTATAGGTGCTTATAAATTAAAAAATTGAATTACAAAAAAATTAAATATTTACATTTAATTTAAAGTGATATTGAACATATATGAAAAATAATTATAAGCAAAAATTACAAAAAAAATTGGATAATTGTAATAATTAACATAAACTAAAAAAATGTTATTAATTTTAAATTGATGATTGATTTTAATTATTTCAAAATACAAAAAATATTTTTGTTACAATTTAAATTAAAAAAAGAGTTACTTTTATGTAACATATTTTATAATCATAAATAAATTATAATAATATAAAAATTAATTACTAATTTTTTATTTCATAAATAACTTATATCGTTTATTATGCTACATTTTTGTAAAAATTTAAAATTAAAGTACCATTATTTTGCATACAAATTCATAAATATAATATATTTTATAAATAAATATAACAAAATCAAGTAATTCATAAATTAAAACAAAAGTTCTAGTAAAATGCCAATAAAAAACAATGTCACATGCAAAATCCTAATTTAGTCCAAGAGATAATTAGTATTTTGCATGTGTCAGTGTTGTTTATTTGCATTTTGTAGGAACTTTTGCTTTACTTTGCAAATTACTCTAATTTTTTTTATTTGTAAAATACATTATATTTATAAATTTATTTGTAAATTAATGGTATTCCAATTTTAAAATCATATATAACATTTTCAAAATTTTGTAAAATACTTTCAAAAATTCTTAATTATTGTTATCATTTTTCAATTCATAATTTGCAAATGAATAAATGATAAACTGAATTACAAAAAAATTTTGAATACTTCCAGTTAATGTAAAATGATATTAAACATGTATGTTAAATAATTAATAAGTAAAAATCACAAAAAATTGAAAAATTCTAGTAATTAATATAAAATAAAAATTGATATCAATTTCAATATGATAATTGATTTTAATTATTTAAAAAATCATTTTAAAATATAAGAAAACTATTTTTTATTATAATTTTGAGTAAAAAATAGTTACTTTTATATAAAAATATTTTATAAATATAAATATTTTATAATCATATAAAAATAAATTATTAAATTATTATTTCTTAAATAACTTATATAATTTATTATATTACATTTTTGTAAAATTTTTTAATTAGTTTACTAGTATAGTTTTATTAATATCATTATTAATAATGAATTGCATTATTTAATATAGTTTTTAAAAACATTATATTTAAGATTATTTTGTTTTCAAGTAAAGATTATTTTATTCATCGTTCACCTACCTGAAGTAAAGATATACCCCCCATAAGTTTTTTTTTATTTAAAAAATAAAAAAGTACGATAGTTCGTAAATGAAAACTTAAATTACATATAATTTTTAAAATAAAGAAAAACTTTTAGTATTTTGCAAATAAATGTAATGTGACACATGCATTTCTCAAATTTTGTCATTGTAACCTATGAAAAACACTAATAAAATAAAAATTTACTGTATTTTGCTAATCTATCTACTTTGAAACATGCATTTACCAAATTTAGGTGCATTGCCAAATGCCAACTCACTTTGTCGTGCTAACTGAAGCTGTCAAGAAAAGTATCATAAGGGCAGAAGCGTAATTGTAAGAGAATAATCCGGGTAGTATTGAGTAATTTCAGCATCCAAGAATGACTAGCCAGATGGGGGTAATTTTTAAAAGTATCCATTGTCACAAAACATGTTTAAAAAATTAACCACTGTGTGTATTATGTGTGATTATTGTGTATAAGTTTACGAAATTACCCTTTATTAATATGTATGTAAATATTGTATCACAAATATTATAATTTGTATTTTTATAATATTTAACAATGATTTTTAGTAAAAAAAATTTTATTCAAAAATCATCACCTAAAATCAACTCGTTTTTAATAATAAATAATACTTTATAAATAATGTTAACACTAATAATATAGATTTCATAAGTTCAAAATAATTTTTGATCTAAAATAAACTCGTTTTTATAATAAATAATATTTTTAACATAATTTTAATACTAATAATATATATTTCATTAAATCAAAATAATTTCTAATCTAAAAAAAACTCGTTTTTATAATTAAAAAATATTTTTTAAATAATTTTAATACTAATAATATATATTTTATAAGATCACAATAATTTCTGAAAAATATAAAAAATTATTTATTAAAAATATTTTACTGAAAATTATTATTAAGTATTATAAAAATACAAATTATAATCTTTATGATAAAATATTTATATACACATTAAAGAAAGTACAATTTCGTAAATTTAATACACACTGTTGCAATTTTGTGAATAGTTTTTGTGACATTGGGTGTTTTCTAATTGACACGCCAGGTGCCCAGTCCCGACGCTCCAGTATTCCGACCCGCAAAACTAGGCGACAGACGACAGTGGTGAGATAGGGGTAAAGTAGTAATTTCCTTCTGAACATTTAATATATTATGAAGTTCTGACCATATCCCCTGTTATTTTTTTTAGGATTATTAATGTAAGTTATTGTTATTTTGGTTTCATGTTCTTTATTTACCTATGGTGCCATCTTATTTGATTTTATTTGGGACATTGGTTTTCAAGAGAGTGTACTTACCTTATATTTTAAAATTTTAAAACATTAGCTAACTGCGATTTTATATAGGATCATAGGATTCTCAAGTTGAAATATTCACCATTCGTTCGCGTTACTATTTCAAATTAAAACCCTCAAAATTAACAAATCGAAAGCCCATGAGCCGATCTCGTTCTTTTTTTATACTTTTAAGAAAAATTATAAACTTAAATTATTATTATGAATAAAATATTATTAAAATAATGAATGCGTACTACAAATGGGATGGAATCTCAATCTCAATACCTATAATAATATATTTTTATGTACTTAAAAATGGTACTATTAACATGAATACATATTTTTTAAATAGAATCATGTTACCCTATAGTTTGGGTTAAATCTAATTACCTAAAAAGCATTTATTAAAAATAAAATATTATTATAACCACCGACCAAACCTATCCCAAAGTTATTAAATGTAGCGAGTGAATGAAGCCGTGCCTATGGGACCCACTCGGCTGGTGTCCATAGAAACATGAAAAGGAATCAAGCTACAGAGGTTTGTGGCCATATAGGGTGTCCAAGTTGTGACCCGCATTTGGACCCGGTTTTAAACCAGTATGCTGCTTTGTCGCCATCCCGGGAAACCCATGCACTGATTTTGACTCGTATAGCAGTTTAAATAAACATGAAAATGGAAACAAAACAAAAAGAAATGGAATTGAATCGAACAGAAGGTGGGCATCTTGCTGCCACTGCAATTCTCCCTCAGAGCATCGCGCGGTAGGGTTTTTTTAACCTGCATTGCTTGAATTCCTGCAGTTTATCGGATTACGGAATGTGCTCTGGGTGTGTTTGCTTTGAAGGGTTCGAATTCATGGGGGGGTGGGGAGGGGTGGAGGAGGGCGGTGAAAACTGAAACTACTGTTCATGCGTGGGTGGGTGCTTGAATATTTTACTGGTAGAGTTTCTATAAATGCATTCACTCGTCCTTTATTAATATAATGGGAGATCTGATACTGCTAGGGGAATCAGTCGCGTTGCATGCCTCTTAATTTGCTTCTACGCGTTTCGTGAAACCGGTGTTAGGTACTGACAGAGAAGAAAATGGTGTTCATGCTTTCCGGGTGCTCTCCTGGAACTTCGTCTCTACTCTCTGCCAAGACTACTGCTGAGTTAGTTTTACGCGTCCCGGGTATGAGAATTGCTGTTTCTTTTGGTTTCATGAACAAAATGTGAGATCTTGTTTTTGCAAACCTTTTTTCGTTGCTGTTGTAGCTGAATCTGTTGGGCTGGAAGTGAAATTTATCATTTTGGTGAATTCTCTCTGTATTGTTTTCAGAAAATTCTAAGTGGTTGGGTTTATAATATTGTGGGTTTTGGAAAGTTCTGGTCTTGATAATCTTGGGTTCATTTGTGGCAGCTTATTCTTCGAGATGTAGTGATTTCTCTTCTACCAAATCGTTGAGGTCACGGATAGAGAGGCTGACGTTGAAGCAGATTCATAACCAAAGTTTTGGCATAAAACATTTGGCGACAATTCCAAAACGGAGTTCAGGCGTTATAGTAAACTCAGTTTCGCATGGCTCTCTTGAATCTGAACCTTCTAACCGACCCTTGGGATCAATGCTACGAGCTTTTGATGCTTTCTACAGATTTTCGCGGCCCCACACCGTTATAGGAACAGTTGCGTTTGAAATCTTGTTAAGAGGAACTGTTAAATTTGAAAATATTTACATGCATTTGTATATGCTGTTGGTCTTAATCTATCTACCCTGGTATGCAGGTATTGAGCATAATTTCAGTTTCTCTTCTTGCGGTAGAGAAGCTATCAGATTTTTCTCCAGCATTTTTGTTTGGGGTTTCCCAGGTACTGCAACATCTAGTCTCAGATCTTGTTTAATATGATTTATGCTGGGCCATGCAAGTGGTTTAATTTAATCGATTTCCAGGCTGTTGTTGCTGCCCTATTTATGAACATATACATTGTTGGATTAAATCAAATATCTGACATTGACATCGACAAGGTTAGTTTAAGAATGTAACTCCCTGAAGTTAGTCAAGAACATTGAAATGGTGTGGGAGTGTGGCATGGTTTATAACGATGAGAATTACCATTACGGTTAAATTGGATATTTACTGAGTACATTCTTCCTACTAAATGAACCTGATTAAAATTTTATGGATTGAACATGATGGATGGAAGCCTATCTTTGTTGCTCTTGTGTCTTCCTGTACCAAAATAACTCAAGGAGTGACATGAGGGGCCACTTCTCAGGTCAACAAACCGTATCTGCCATTGGCATCTGGGGAATTCTCGCTCACAACTGGATTGATGATTGTCTCATTCTTTGCTGCCTTGGTCTGTATATGATTCCATTGCCTTCTCCCTCACTTTTTGTTTTATATGTTTGCACATGGTGTTCTTATAAGGGTGCCCCCTCTGTTCGAAGCCCTCCCCTTGAGCATCTCATATAGTGGAATAATTCATGTTAGATGGTTATACACGCATTTTCATTATCCTCTCTTAAACCACCTGCAGAGTTTTTGGCTTGGCTTGCACGTTGGTTCCAGACCACTGCTTTGGGCTCTCTCTGTCAGCTTTGTTCTCGGAACTGCCTATTCCATTGATGTAAGTTTATCTGGTTGCTGTTGATTTGATATTGGACAAGCCACCTGAGTTTGGGTGTCTTGCTTGTCTCTCATCCATGGATTAAATTTTTCATGGCACTATGAGGTTTAGCTGTATCCCAAAAGTTTCCAGTGACTGCCCCATTGGACTTACAACTCTAACATTTGTTGCCTTTCCAGCTTCCATTTTTGAGATGGAAGAGGTTTGCTTTCATTGCAGCTACGTGCATCTTGGCTGTGCGAGCAGTGATTGTCCAGATAGCGTTCTATTTGCATGTCCAGGTTTAACCTAATCCTTTTCCCTTATAATTCACCAACTCCGGAAGGAATATCTGTCGAGAAATTTAATGAATACTGCACCCCTTTCTTTTTTCCAGACTTATGTCTTTGGAAGGCCAACCATCTTCACAAAGCCATTGATTTTCGCAACAGCTTTCATGAGCTTTTTCTCAGTTGTCATAGCCCTGTTCAAGGTATAAATAACTCCTTCATGGATACATACCAGGATTGCATTACTCTAAAGAAATCAACTTCCGCAAACTCTTGGATGCAGGACATACCCGATATTGTTGGTGATAGAGTTTACGGTATTCAATCATTCACAGTCCGGCTCGGCCAGGAGAAGGCTAGTTTTCTCATTGTCCAAATTCTTTTCACCTTTCCATCTTGCATTGCCTTCCTGACCAAATTCTGGGAACTTGATACACTGCAGGTCTTTTGGATTTGCATCTATCTTCTCGAAATAGCCTACACCGTTGCTCTGCTTGTAGGAGCAACATCCACATGCCTCTGGAGCAAGTGCACAATGGTAACAACACACATCTCCAAGCTTCCCTCCTGATAAATTATCAACACACACCCTCACCTTCATGTTTGCTATAGATCCTCGGCCATTTGTTACTGGGCGGACTGCTATGGAACCGGGCTAAATCCATCGACTTGAAGAGCAAGGCTGCGATTACTTCCTTTTACATGTTCATATGGAAGGTAAGTTTACACCCCATCCTCTCTCTGGTCTGAATTCTTCTGTCAACTTGTGCTGGAATTTTTCGCTTTCCCTTTGTGCGGTTGCAGCTGTTCTATGCCGAGTACTTGCTTATCCCTCTGGTGAGGTAACTAGAGAAGGGCCGAGGAACAGGAGAGCTTCAGGTGCCCCAAAAGTCTAGAAGTTGCTGCCTCTGAAACAGCCTTGTTTTGACCATCCTTGTTGAATCCAATAGCCATGCATTTCTTGGGCTAAATTGATTCTGGCCCAATATAACTTGTCTATATATAGTCAACCAGCCCATCTCGGCCCGGCCCACTCAAAAACTTATATTATACTCCAATAATATTTTCGAAATGGAAAAAGCATTTTCGATGGGAAAACGTAAAATTCGGTTCGGAATTCAGATATTGGGGGAACGAACAGAACAGAATACGAATATAATTTTGCTTTTGCACAAATCTCCGGTGATCCAACATGTCTTCGGCAGGGGTACCGGCAACGTCGGCGGCAGAGCAGGATGCGAAAGCCGATGCTCCTCCCTACCATATAACGAAGGGCGTTAACGGCCTCGAGAAGATTATCCTAGGAGACATTCGAGGCAATTCCGTTGAGGTATTGACCTTTCGGTTTCTGATTTTTCACTGGCGAATCACTTGATCTGTATTTCTAGCTGAATTTTTTTTGAAACTCGGGAGGCGCACGCCTGATTCCACTCTTTCACGCTATGTTCTGAAAAGCTTCCTGGTGCTTACGCCGTAGTTATATGCATGACGGCATGATTTGGCAAGAGATTGTGATGTAATTTGGAACTTTGTGCAATTGATATGCTTTGGTGTAAACGACAGGGGTCTGATACATTCTGCAGATCATGCTTATGGATTTCACTTTACAAGTAGAGTTTTATGGGTCCTCCTTGATGATATTGTGAAAATGATTTGCAAGAATCTGATTCCGTCTATCTTATATTTATTTTGCTAAACCTCCAGATCAAATATGGATTCGTCATTTATTTTACAGATCTACTTGTATGGAGCTCATGTAACATCATGGAAGAATGAGAGTAGAGAAGAATTACTTTTTGTCAGTAATAAGGTATCTCTTCTTGGTATCTAAAATTCCAATTTTCGATTCTGAGTTGTTGGATAAAAATATGAGATGCTTACTCTATGTTCGGTTTTAATAAATTTTTCAGCATACTTTGGATTAAACAAGTGATCTTTTCCTCGAGACTGTCTTCATTCTTTACGTGCATAAGGAAGAGTACTTGAATTATATCTTGGGATGCTTAGCATATGTATTCGTTTTCAAGACATTCGTTAACATATTTGGGATCGAATAAATGATGTATTTCTTGCTGTAGATCTCAAATCTCATCACCTGTTATTCATTTCAAAAATTATTTTCTTTTATTTGAATATGTTGACCATACAATCCTTATACATCAGGCCATTTTTAAACCACCAAAGCCGATTCGTGGGGGCATCCCTCTTTGCTTTCCTCAAGTAAGATCACCTCCTTCTGTGTTTCATTCAACATCCGCCATGGTATTTAAACTGCTTTGTATTTTTAGTTCTCAAACTTTGGTCCACTGGAAGGCCACGGTTTTGCTAGGAATAGGTTATGGATAATCGATCCTTCCCCACCACCTTTTGCAACACCTTCTACTAATAAGGCATTCGTAGACTTGCTTCTAAAGCCGAGTGAAGCAGACCTTAAATTGTGGCCTCATAGGTGAAAACTTAGAAGATTCTCGTTTGTTTCAAAAATGATTTTTTGTTGCATGAACTTCTTTTAATTCTCTGTCTCTATATCCCCCTTACAGTTTTGAGTTCCGTTTGCGAGTAACTCTAGGGCCATCAGGAGATCTTATGTTGACGTCTCGTGTCAGAAACACAAGTACTGATGGAAAGCCTTTTAGTTTTACTTTTGCATACCACACATATTTCTCTGTTTCCGACATCAGGTACTTTGTCAGTATTAATGATATTTGTCTTGCATATGATTTTCTTTAAAAAAAATATCTGGCTCGATATTGCTAGTGATAATTCCTTTCTGAATTGTACATTTTTTGTGTTGGATGGATATTTGGTTCATTACTATCTTTTTATGAACACATCATTCAGTGAAGTTCGTGTAGAAGGACTGGAGACGCTGGATTATTTAGATAACCTACAGAATAGACAACGATTTACTGAACAAGGAGATGCTATCACCTTTGAGGATGAGGTGAGTTCATGAAATTGATGCTCGTAACCCTCTAAATGTTCGAATGTAAGCCATTACGCTTGAGATTCTCCATTTCCATTAGGTGGATAGAATATACCTCAGCACTCCTACAAAGATTGCTATCCTGGATCATGAAAAAAAGCGAACCTTTGTCATTCGTAAAGACGGCCTTCCAGATGCAGGTGAGTTTGATTGGGCATACACAAGTTGTAGTTCCAAATCATGAATACAATATTTTCAAACCTTCATAGTGCGTTTTTTAAATCTGGGATTTTGCAGATGCCTCGTCTTTTCTAGATCTAGAATTGTCAAGCTGGCTTTTCTTAAAGATCTTGACTAACTTTTTCTAAACCATGTGTAGGCACATATTCATCCATTTCTGGACAAACACTAGGATAGGACACAGCAATTTCTAGAGTTGTTTTTAACTTTGTTCTTCATTTTTATTCACAGTTGTGTGGAATCCTTGGGATAAGAAGGCAAAAGCGCTGCCTGATTTTGGGGATACTGAATATAGGCATATGCTCTGCATTGAGTCCGCTGCTATTGAGAAACCCATCATTCTGAAGCCTGGTGAAGAATGGAGAGGAAGACAGGAACTTTCTGTTGTGCCGTCTAGTTACTGCAGTGGGCAGCTTGATCCTCAAAGAGTTCTGAAAGGCAGATAATTTTTTATGCATCCTCGTAGCAGGTATGTCTCTTTTCTATATTCCCTCATTCACTGATTTACCCTTTAGTTTGCATAAATGATCTGGTTCTTTTGCATGTTAGCGATTTTAAATTGTTGTCTCAAAATGCATGTAGATTCAGCTGTTGCACTACATAAAAGATTACTGCAACTCGATAGTAAATCCATAGCCTCCTTGTTTTATTAAAACCATAGTTCATGTCTCTTGATTCATACTGTTTTGCAGGTAATCCATTCTCTGAATTTATGCAGTGGACTTTTTGTTGGAGATCTGAACTCAATAACGTGCCCTTCTGCCTCAAAGTGCTTGCTCTTTTGCCTCTTTTTGGCATGCATGTCTGAGGCGAATAGCAGTCGTCTCCACAGACAGCATATGAACCCTTTATATTTGACTCTGACTCACAATTTCATGCTGTGGAGTTCGTTGATCTTGGAGTTGATAAATCGAGTTGGATCTTGAGTTTTATAATCTTGGAGTTAAGCTGACATGTCACTGAAGTTTGAGCTTTTACTTAAAACCTTTTTCCAGGAAATGAGCAAAATGTGAGCCTTGGTGCACACAATTGATAGCTCGCCCTGTTCCAAGGGAGGGCAACGAACGTCCGTCTACTGTGTGGAGATTGTGGAGCCTCAGGTCAGAGCCACTTGCCCTAGTCAACAGCCGTCACACGAGCCAAGGTTCCAAGTTGGCAGCACCTGATAACTAGGCCACAGCGTGTAATAATTCTTGGTAATTTTATAGGCAAAACTGGTGACCAAAATAGCAGCAGAACAGAGTAGCCAACACAGGAGGGGCACAGGCTCCAAATAACCAAACGCCTGCTGGATTCCCCTCCAACTCATGCAAATGACTACAAGCAAACCTCTGGTTCACGTCCACCACAACCCACATTTCCACAATTACAGTACGGATGGCTGTTTCCCCGGTGGCTCCGCCGTGCCGTTATCTTCCCCGGCTATAAAATTGGAGCTCAGGCCATGATAGGAGGAGTATGAACCAGGGACGTAGAAAGCATGATGGTGATTGCTGTTCGCAGATGAGGACTCCAACCCCAAGCCCATTCCATAAGTTGGCGTATGGCCATGAGCCATCATCATCATTGATGGGAACATGGGGTCCGGGCCGGGTGTCGGGTTTTGGAAGCCCAGCGCTGCCCACAGTGGCAGACTCGACGAGGACTCGTCTTGCTTATTGGTGATCAGCTGGCCTTCCTGCACCATTTTGTTCTCTTCGACTGCCTTCACCTTGTTGCCGATCGGAAGATGGCTGCTCGTGATGCTCTCGACGTCGTAGCGAGTTATGTCGAAGTTGGTCACGGCGTTCACTCCCCGGAACTTTATGGCCGCTATGTCGTAAGCCTCGGCGGCCTCTTCTTGTGTGCCTGCAGGCAACCCACAAATGAAAAAACACATGGACAAGCAATTTTCACCAGTGCATTCCCCTACCCATTCGTTAAATTGTTAGAAAGAATGAAAAAGGAGACCACAGTTCGCAACAAAAAAACACCATAAAATTGAAGCTAAAAGAATGGAGAAGATGGTGCTTGGATCTAAGCCCGGGATCCGAAACACCCACGTTCTATTCTTTCTATTTTTTTTCAGCACCGTCACGGAGGGCAAATGGCGGAGTGCCACATGGGAGAATTAGGACAAGATAAGAGTGGTTGTTTTGCATCTGGCCACCGTTCAGGCAAGCCAATGGCAACCATGTTCAGATTATGAGGCTAACTCAAGAAATTGTCCTCATCCCTATTAATGAATTTAGTAGATTTGCTTCCCCAACCAAACATTGAAAAAAAAAGAAAAGATTTGTGTTTTTCGCTTACTGAAAGTTCCAAGATACAAGTCTTTATTTCCGGCGACTCTCCCGATCCTCGCCTGCCACCGGCCATGCTGATGGTGCCTTCATAATAAATGGGTTTAAACCCTGAGGAAAGCTGGTTACGATGAATTTAACATTGAACTTGGAATGGAATACCTGGTGACTCCTCTGTAAATGGAGGCACCCCGAGAAAACCCACTACTTTTTCTGCAACGAACCTTGGGCGTCATTTGCATTCAAATGAAAGGATGAATCTACTGGTGATTTGGTATCAGAATCCCTACCTTCGGAGAGAAGCTACGAATTCTTGTCTAGTCATATGCTGCATTTCCTCCATCTCCTTCTCATACTCACACGCCTGTAACGCATTGATCATGTAAGTTAATCAGGGTGATGTTCAGTGTTACTGATCTTAAGGGTTTGATGGTGTTCATTTCACCGGAAAGTTGGTGGTGGTGGCCGGACCCCAGTACTTGAGGGCTGCGAGGTCGTACGCTCTCGCAGCTTTTTCTTCCTTGTCATATCCACCTTGATGCAGTAAAGCGAACCAAATCAAAATTTGAAGAAAACAAAAGAAAAGAAGAAGAAGAAGGAGAAGAAGAAGCAAAGCCTTGCTGTTTAAGTTTACCTAAATACACTGAAGTTGTTCGAGTTCCATTTGTTGGTTTTCCATGGGAAAAAATGGAGGTAGGGTCACGAGGGAGAAGAGGGAATAGAAAACCCTAATCCGACAAGATGCGGTATGTGGTGTAAGAACATACCTTGTCGTCCCTTTCTGGTTTGACCTTCGCGTCTGCAGGAGTTATCCCACAAATGAGCTTCGTATCTCCCGGTCCAGCGGTGCCTCGTGACCCCCGGAAAACAGAGGTCCGTTGGCCGAAGTTCTCCGCCGCCACCGCCATCTTCTTAGCCGGCGGCTCCTCTGGGGGCGTTGCAGTGATCTGCTTCTGGTCATCATCCAAGCAGCAGTTTCCAGCTCCACCGATTCTCTTCACCTCCAAATCATCACTGTCGACGTACAAGTTGACACCGCAGATCCCATCCGTCGCCACCCCGGAGCTGGAGCCAGAGCCACCGTTGAGGTACTCCTCCAGGTTGGAGAAACGATGATGATAGCCCCCGACTAATCACAAAAACTATCTTTGATCAGCCAACTCAAAGATTAAGATAACCAAACCCTAATCCAGCAATCCTGTAGGTGAACTAACCAGGAGCAGCAGCAGCACAGGTTGACTGTGAGGAGAAAGAGAGGTGATTGTTGTTGGTAAGGGAGAAGTCCAGCCAGCTCTGGTGCTCCTGCGAAGAACCCATGTCCTCTTAGAGAGAAAGAGCACCACGCTCCCGGGGAGATTCTCTGTGGAGTTGCAGAGATAAAATTGGCAACTCCAATTTGCATTTGTATGCTGTCGGCTAATATTATTATAAGCTTCCCCTTCCCATCCTACTGTTTCGCTTCATTATAACGAACCGTATGCATCGCAGTTACAGGTGGAGGGGGCACCCTTCCATCATCCCCCCATTGCCCGAGCTCACTTCTCAGTCCACGAACGATCATGAGTATTAGAACAAATAATATCATATTCATACATAAAAATCAAATAAGTATATAAAGAACTATAAATCAGTAATAAACAGTTTAATCTAATTTTATTTAATATGGTTCACTTTTTTTATATACTTGATTTGCTTGTCTGATTCTATTGAATTCTTAATTTCAACAAATACCATGTGACAAATCTTTACCTATATACAATTATCATGACTCATATTGGGTTTTACTTTCATTTCCAATGTAAGATATTTGGAATTCATTTTTGTTGGTAAAACTACTGCAACTTGTTGTCCAGAAAGATAAGGATGTGTCGTGGACCAACAAAAGAAGGCACGACACCGCACGCTGCACCTCCCACATGCTGCTAAGTGCCCATCATTCTCTTGGTTGGGTGCTCGGAATTCTTGCAAAAACCGGCACTTTGACAGAATTAAATCCATTACCACACGTTAGGTGTCTAGGTTTATATGAGGTAAGCGCTAGTATAGAAATAATGGTTACATTTCTAGTGCAAACACGTAGAGAAACTATGAGCAATTGAGAGTAAAGTATGATATGAGGTGTTCAAAAGAATGATGTATTGATATGAATATTCAGAAAAGAAGTTTTTTCATGCTTATTTGTACAAGATTTCTATTTGTCTATATAGCATAAAATAAGATCGTTCAAATAAGGCAGTCACATATGTTGAAGACTGCTGCTTATGCTGTCGAACAGTAAGGATTCTATTGTCGTTTCCGTACATCAGCGCCTGTCAATGATAGAACAATTGTGGACAAGGAAAGTTATTGGGCCAATTAAACAGCAAGGTCCAATACCAGCTATGGAAAAGCCCAAACCAAAGTAAACCACTCAGGCCCACTACTAGATGTCTCAATGGTCGACTATGGCCCTTTGTACTGCTTTAAATATCTCTCAAACATGTTGTAAACGGTTGATGGTATTTGAATTCTCATGAGAAGTACAAGCTGTTACTCCAAACAACTATATAAACATTTTCATGGTATTAGAGCAAGGTTTAAAGCACTGATTCAGGTATAACCCATATCATACTGCATACTTCTATATACACCAGTATCTTTACTAACCATGCAGGAAAAAAATGAGCAACAAATCCAACAATTTCATACCATTACAACCTCCACAATTAGATGGAAAGAACTATCTCATTTGAGCAGCGAAAATGAAGTGCTACATGCAATCCTTGGGTTTATGGGTCATAGTGACCAAGGACCCACCAACAGACAAAGAAAGAAAAACGAGAGAACTTACAAAAGAAGAAACTATGATAAACTCACAGGCTCTGGTAGCTATTCACGGGTCTCTCACTGATGAGATCTTCCTGATGATAGTAAATTGTGAAACTGCAAGAGAGGCTTGGACCTGAAAACTCAAGACAAGCAGAAAGATTGAACCTATGGAGAGAGTTTGACCTGGTAAAAATGTCAAACTCAGACACCATTCAATCATTTGCAGATAAGCTAAACAAGCCTATAAACAAGATTAAGCTACTAGGAGGAATCATAGAAGATGAGCGAGTCATAAACAAGATATGTGCCAACATGCCCTCCAAGTTCAGCCTTGTTGTAAGTGCGCTCATTGCTACCAAAAAGCTTAACAAACCTCTCGCCATTAGAAGTGTTGAACATGCTAGAGGAGAAGAACAAAGAATCAACATACTTGAAGAACAAGAAAAACCTCAAGAAACAATTCTACAAGCTCATACATGTCTTACATATCAAGTCAAAACCAAGGGACACGAAAGGAAAAGAAGGGACCCTATCCCCCTTGTCAATTCTACAAAGGAAAAAATCATTTGAGTAAAGATTGCTTCTGGAATCCCTCAAACAAATGCTCACACTGCTCAAATACAGGCCATATTGAGTGTGTTTGCCCTGAAAAACGAAAAGTCAAAGAGTTGTTAGTTGCTGCTGGAATCTCAAAAATGTCACAAAATATGAGCGACATGGTGCTGGCAGTTACTGATACTCATACTAGACTATCTGCTACTGAAAGAACACCCTCAAAGGATAAACATTGGTACCTAGACAGGGGTGTAGCAATCATATGACATATGGCATATGACATTACATTCTTCAAGATATTGAAACCTCTTCTAGAAACAAAAATCTTGCAAGCAGCATGACAAGAAAAATTAATTCTAGAGGGAATCGGTGATATCTTGATATCTGGAAAAACAATTAGGGACGTGTACTATGTGCCTACAGCTCATCACAATTTGATCAGTTATGGCCGACTACAAGATCAAGACATTCTCTACACTCATGACAGTACCTCCATTATTGTTAGAGATCAATTTGGAAATGTATTGTTCAAACCCGAGAGATATCACAGAGTATATCCTATTGTATTTTCCATAGAATCAAGTAATGACCTCTGTATGAACAGTCTAATGAAGGAACATACCTGGCATCAGCGGTGTGGGCACTTCTGTCAAATAACACTTATTCATATGCAGAGACATCATCTAGTTGAAGGGTTATCAGATTTAAAACAGTCGATCAACGTATGCTCCATCTGTCAATAAGGAAAAATGAGTAGATTCCATTTTGCCTCACACACCTAGAAAAGCACTCAAAAAATGGAATTGGTCCACTCAGATGTGTGTGGACATATGAGCTGCACGACACCAAGTGGGAATCGGTATTTTCTACTGTTCATTGACGACTTCATCAAATATGGGTGGATATTTCTCCTAAAACGTAGATCCTAGTGGAAAATGAAGCCAAAGAAAAAATTCTTAAGCTGCGCACTAACAATGGTAGTGAATACTCACCAACTGAACTGATTGAAATCTGCAACACTCACGGTATAAAGCACGAATTTACAGCGCCAAATACACCCCAGCAAAACGGGATCTTTGAACGAAAAAATCAGACCCTCATGAATGTGAGTAGATGCTTGCTATTTCAAAAAAAATCTACCAAGCTATTTTTGGGGAGAAGGTATAAATACCTCAATGTATCTATTGAGTCGATGCACTACCTCTTCCTTATCGAATAAAACCCCGTATGAAGCTTGGCATGGTGAAATCCCTCGGGTCCATCATTTGAGGATCTTTGGGAGCCTCTGTTTTATCCATGTTCCACAGGAGAGGCGGAGCGGCAAACTGGATAAGTTGGCAGATACTGGTATATTCCTAGGTTATAGCGAGGTTTCAAAGGCATACAGAGCACTAAACTTAGCATCGCAGAGAATAGTGATCAGCCGGGATGTATTGATGGATGAGTCGATATGCTGGGAATGGACACCAGATAACATACCTTCCTCCTACTCATGGAACGATCTTTTCCGTGAGCCCTTTCCTAGTGCAGATGATCTTCCGACACTTGAGGAACAACAGGCTGCCTCACCTCTTGATGAACCCTCACTTGATCAAGCTGATGTTTCTGATTCGCTTGTTGATGTACAAGGCTACCAAGACATAAGTCAAATATATGCCCGATGCCTAATAGTTCAAGAACCCACTAATTGAGCATTGCCTACCAAGACCCCAAGTGGAAAGCAGCTATGAAATCAGAAATCCTGTCCATTGAACGAAATAAAACATGGGAACTAGTCACCAAGCCACCTCACAAAAGAATAATAGGCGTGAAATGGATTTTTTGAACCAAATTGAATGCGGATGAGACTATAAATAAGCTGAAAGCACGCCCTGTTACACAAGGATATTCTCAAGTACTTGGCATAGATTTCAACGAGACGTTTGCGCCTGTTGCACGTTTGGATACTATTAAACTGCTGATTGCCTTGGCTGCCTATCACAATTGGGATATTTTCCACCTTGATGTCAAGAGCGCATTCCTAAATGGGTACTTACATGAAGAAGTGTATCTGCAGTAGCCCCTTGGTTTTGTCACGCAAGGAGAAGAAACCAAAGTATTATTACTTCACAAAGCCCTATATGATCTCAAACAAGCGCCAAAGGCTTGGTACACAAGTATCGACTCATATTTTCAGTCCGGAGGTTTTTAGAGAAGCACAAATGACACTACACTTTATACACTAAAGAAAGAAACAACATACCTTATTGTGTCTCTCTACGTCGATGACATACTCCTTACTGGAAACAATCATCATCTACTTGCACAAGAAAAAGAGCAACTCATGCTCACATTTGAAATGACCGATCTAGGGATGATGAATTATTTCTTAGGGTAGAAATCAGATACTCTCCTGACTATATTTACTTGAGCCAAAGAAAAGACACAACTGATATTATCCAGAAGCATAATATGAGTAATGCAAGGCCTATCAGTGTACCAACAATCAAGCTTGATTGAACAAATGAAGTAGAAGCAGTTGATGCAAAAACTTTCAGCAGCATAATAAGCTCACTTACGTACTTATCAGCCACCAGACTCAATATCTGTTTTTCTGTGAGCTACCTCTCCAGATATCTGCAAAAACCTCACAAAATTCACATGGAAGAAGCAAAGCATATCATCAAATATCTCAACTCAACACTGAACTATGGTCTTGCCTTCAAAAAGGGCACAAGTATGCATTTAATTGGTTTCACTGACTCTAACTATGTAGGAAGTATTGAAGACTCAAGGAGCACAAGTGGACACCTGTTTTCATTTGGATCAGTAGCATTTAGTTGGGCTTCAAGAAAACAAGGCATCATCGCATTATCATCCACAGAAGCAGAATACATTGCTAGTGTAGAAGCTGCAAAACATGCAATCTGGCGGAGAAAAATCTTAGAAGACTTTGACATAACGATTGACAAGGCCACTACCTTGTGGATAGACAACAAGTAAGCTATTGCACTAGGAGAAAATCCAACCCAATTCGGAAGAAGTAAACACATCAAAGTGCGGTATCATGCCATCAGAGAATTTGTAGCAAATGGAGAAATTACGCTCCAGCATGTTCGGTCTAAAGAACAAGTCACAGACCTACTTACCAAATTCTTACCGCTGAAATGATTTGCCTATTGGAGAGAGAAAATTGGAATGAACGAATACCCCTCAGAAGAACCCAAGACTTCGTAGCAAGGGAGTGTGTTGAAGACTGCTGCTTATGCTGTCGAACAGGTAGGATTCTGTTGTCGTCTCCGCACATCAGCAGTTGTCGATGATAGAACAACTGTGGACAAGGAAAGTTACTGGATCAATTAAACAGCAAGGTCCAACACTAGCTATAGGAAAGCCCAAACCGAAGTAAACCACTCAGGCCCACTACTAGATGTCTCAACAGTCAACTATGGCCCTTTGTATTGTTTTAAATATCTCTCAAACCTGTTGTAAACGGTTGATGGTATTTGAATTCTCATGAGAAGTACAAGGTGCTACGTTACTCAAAACAACTACATAAACATTTTCAACATATGCATAGCTGTGAAGAATCTTCTGATTTTTTCACTATTATATTATTTGATAATTTACTTGAACTGGGCTTACCAATATAGACTTTCTTTCTTTTTTAGATACATCCAAAATTATTAGCCCCAACTCTTTCATTACTTTCTTCTTTCATTTCCTGTTGTTGTGATTTTGGGGTTTTTATGGTTGGGGCCTTTATTGATGCTATAAGTTTATTTCACTTGCACCTTTACCTTTCAACAGAGAATGAGCGGAATAGATATGATACAATCATCTCTCACGTCTATGATTTAATTTGCCACAAGTTTTGCACTTCTCTTCAAATTTGGTTCCATTATTCACTAAATTATGTAAGTTTTTTCTTATCATCTCTTTTCTTTTATTTTAGATGAGTTACTCTCTATATTATTTCCTTTCACTACTAGTGTTTTTTTTGACTTATTACACTCATGTTCTTCTTCTTGATGCACAACCATCCTTTTTTTTTAAAACCTTGAATAGTCTACAAGAAAGTCATCTACTCTTCAAAATTTAGTAACTTCCATCAGCTTTTAATATACACAACTTTATTTCAAATGGATTGGAAAGACTCATCATAACTTTGTCAATAATCATAGTATATGACATCTGAAATCTTAGGGCTCGTTTGGTAGTATGTTTTAGTTTACATGGCTTTAAATATAATAGGCTTATTTTATATAAGTGATTGAAAAACATCAACATCGTTTGGTAGAAAGTTTTAAATAGCATTGGATTATTTAACATGTGTTTGGTTGAAAGTTTTATAATTTGATTTATATATGATATTACTTAAATGCCTATAGGACTATGAACGTTGTTTTCCGTTGATGATCTTGATGTTTTCTTTCCTTTTGTTGACTCCATTCTGTGACATCAGATTTTCGAACTGCTTAGCTACATACAAAAAAGTATGAGGCTAATAAAAGAACTAATCCTAATTTATTGACAAAAAAGGAACAAATATAATTATTAGAGTAAAAACTTTTTTGTAAAATAAAAGGGTACTATTGTCTTTTATTATCATGTGATTGATAAACCCATGTGATAGATGGGTTTGTGTTTCGCTATAGATAATGTGCTAAATAAAAAATTTGTTAGGATATGTAATTCATAGTGTTATATAACACTATGCACCAAATTAATGATTATGATGTGTTATTTAATACAACACCATCTAGCACCTTCTACCAAACGAGCCCTTAGTTTTAAATGTGTACAATTTTTATTAATGACCATAATGAACTTAAAGTGTTTCACCTTGTGAGTATTTTGTTCCTTTTAAACTCAACTATTTTGTTCCTAATGTGAATTTTTCTCATCTTTTCATCTCCTATGGAAAGTTCGAATAACTTGTCCCAAATTTGCTTTGGACTACTTCATTGAGATGCATGTTGAAATTTTGTAAGTATAGAGAACTTGAATGCATCATTATAGCATACTTGTATTATGTAAATATTTCATATTGTCTTATATTTTTTCGAGTAGGTTTATCTGTAAGTTCCAATACCATAGATTTTTCATTCTCAAGAATGACTTCATTAAGTTAGCTTATGAATGATTGCTTGTGGCTTATGACAAAGGTATTCCTTAGGGATTTACAATAGACAAATTTGAAGTATTCATACAAAATTGTATAATACTAACTTTTTAGATAAGATAATAGATCATGATCGCATTGATCTAATACCATGAAGAGACATTAAAAACAATAAATCGAATGAAGTAGATCTAAGAAAGACTGATTTTTATCTTTGTAGTGCAAGATCCACAAGTTTGCGTCTTCATAAACACAAAAATAGTAATGTTCTGTTGCCTGTCGTTTTCCTCAACAAATTTTAAATATTTATAAAATGTAAAACATAAAAAAGCGTAGTACGAGTATCAATCTCAGGGAGTTGTTTTTCGTGAAAAGTGTTTGCAAGAAACTTTCACAAAATGTCATAGTTTTGCAAAAGGGGGTTTTTAAGATGCAAAAATAAAAGTTACAATATAAGTGATTAGCCTTGACTACGGGACGCAGTTCCTGGAAATAAGATTTCATCTCCTTCCTTTGTGCGTTCTTGCTCAGTTTTCACTGATTTCTTCCGAATAGCCGGTTATAGGAGCAAGGAATAGTCTACTCTCTCTTACACTCTGATTGACAAGGAGGCACGGGAATAGCCTCATGTGATTCCCCTTTGGATGATTAGGAAGACAAGAGGATTGCCTTCGATTGTCTTCAAAACCGAATTGCGCGCGTGTGCCCAGCTGTTGCCAATGGCCAGTGGCAGGTCCGAGGTCACAAGCTATCCACTGTCGCGATACCTAGGCCACAAACAATCCGCTACTTTCCTCAAACCGGTAGGGTTGGAGTTGGTGCTCTTCACCTTGATCTTCACCAAAATCTGTGAGGAGTGGCTTACTACTCATGGACCTTGACTAAGAGTTGTTATAGAAAGACTGCAACAAGATGCTTGGAAGTATGCATAATCCGGAGTGAATTCAACGAAAAACCGAGTGTATTGCTCAGGACTTGAAAGGAAACTTCATCTACTTCCCAGAAACTAAAGGTTTTTAGCCCGAAAGGACCATGAAAACTGAAAGGAAATTGAAAGTTAAGTGTTCTTCCTCCTTGGGGAGGAAGAAGAATCTAAAAGTTCTAAGTACCAAGTTAAAAATGCGAAAAAGTTCGAAACTAAGTGCTCCAAGTGGTTTTTATATCACTCCCCACGTGCATTAACTCATTTGTGTCTCCTTCCCATCATTCCTTCTGTCTTACGTGCGCCAGCAGCTTTCCTTTGCGTGCAAGTTAGCGCCCAATCATTGTTGCAGACTCTGAAATGCCGTAAGTTAGGGGCCTTGACCAATGTCAATCTTCTGCCCACAATCGTTCCAACTTACGTACAAGGCACGAAAACTCAGAGTCTGACCACCTGTAATACTTCTGCAACACTCCACAATAGTCTCATGATATGTCTCGGTCAAAGTGTGAAAAAAAAGACAGAAAATATATGCAAAATTGGAAAATAAGAATTTTCTAATAAAAATAAAATACTTAATAATAAGACTCCTAATTTAGACGACTTAATATTAGATTAACACCTAATAAATAATTAGAAAATAGCACTTAACAAGTTACTTCATTTTATATTATCCTAGTATGTGACTTGGTTACCCAATTTTGAACATTATTTGGTTAACTGCTATCCTTCCTTTTTACTTCTTCTCTAGCAACTATACATTTTATTTTTAGCAACTATACGAATCTTCATCTATTTCCAAGCACTTATCTCTGGTGTTTTCTTCAACATTTACATGAAAGGAAACACAAGTATAGAAACAATCGTTAAATTTCTAGTAGCGATGAATATTTTCACCTATCAAACACACCTTAAGTCCTTCACATTACCATTACAAAGCATTCATACTATCGAAACTTATCTTCACTCATTTTCTCTACATGTTCAACTTGGCCATAGAAATTTAACAAGTATTTCTACACTTGTACTTGGGGATGCTCAATTGAGATTGGAAGTTCAGATGCCTCTCTCTTTGTCCCCTCCTTGGTGGGTTATTTTCCCCTCAGTTTCAAATGCTAATTAAGCAGTCCAATTGCAATCTTGTAGTGACACAGACATACAAAGTTAGACCCAATCTGGTTTGTGCTTTTGACTCGAGTCCAACCCATGAGTTCGATTTGTCATGAATTGGGTTCGAGTCAACTCAAACAAAAAATGAGCTACTCCACCCCAATTGCCCATCTCAAGAATACCACGAGAACACCACAATGTCTGAGGACTGGATCAAGTGCATGAACATTGATTTTGTTATGGAAATCCATTTTGAATTGCTATCAAACAATGACCCAAGTCAAACACACACTTATCACATTAAGCGTCTATCTCAAATGTCTTTTTTCATATGAATACTTTAAAAAAAAATTGTTATTACATACGAAATGAATTCCATTTTAAAAAAAATAATTTAGAATTATTTCTTATTTTTTAAAACCTTTAATTTTTATGGGATGATTACTTTTAAAACTTTGCTTGTATTTAAAATTAATTTATGCAAACTTACGTATCTATATAATGTAAGTGTTTGATTTACATTACTTTGGATGTAATTATATATACTCTCTCAAATTTTTTATGTTACATGAAAATCTTAATAGAGAATTAAATTGATCCAAAAAATTATTTTTGAATCTCAAAAGTATGATTCTGTTTACTAAAGATTGTCAACTCTATTATTTTTAAAATGGTATATCTTTGTTGTACCTATACCTTTATATATTTTATAATAAATAAGTTAAGAAAGAATGACAAATATATGAATGCACATCTTCGGTGACGTGATTGTACCAATCGATTCTAAAAAATGTCTTAACATGCTAAGATAATCGGATATACTCCAAAACTTCATATATATATATATATATATAATTTTTTAATGAGTAACAAGAATCTTCGAGGAAATGGTGAGAGTTTTCCTCGTGGGGTTGGAATTCAATTTGGGCCCGTCGGTGGGCCTTCGATTTGTTTTTTTGCGTCTTGGGCAAGGGCTTTAAGGCCACTACTCATATTTGGTACCGTTAAATGACCGCCACGTTGCACCGAAAGGAATCAAATAAATCCCATGAACACTCGCGGCCCACGAGGGCATGCAAATGCATTTTTTTTTTCTGTTGAGAGAAAAGGCGCGGAAGGGTATTCCTGGGATTTCACAAGGCCCGCCTCCTTGTGGTAGGTGGTCAAGCTACCACCGCCATCGGTCTGGTTTGGTGGGCGTTGTTGTTATCTCTTTCGTTTTCAGTGGGCGGTTTAGTTTCTGTGTTCCTTATAACTCGTGGGTTTCTCATAGCCTCTGACCGCTAGTATTCTTTCATTCATTCATTCATTTGATTTCCCATCAAGTTGAGAGCCTCTCCCCCCACCCCAGCTTCTTGCATTGAGGAATCCTTCAGGGGAGACAGGGAGAGACTCTCTGAACGAATTCTCGCAGATATTTTGAGCAGTGAGTGTACTCAGTTCCAAGCCATGGAATCCACAGCGGAAAAGATTTCGCCTTTCGATTTGATGTCCGCGATCTTGAAGGGGGTGAAGCTTGAACACTCTAATGGATCCTCGGAGGCGATCGCCCCGGAGATTATGTTGAAGATTTTGGAAAATAGAGACCTCATGACGATAGTAACCACATCCTTGGCGGTTCTATTGGGTTTTGTTGTGTTTCTTATATGGAAGCGGACCAATGGATTGGGGAAGAAGAAGAAGATAGACCCACCGAAGACTCTGATGGTGAAGCCCAAGTTGGAGATGGAGGAAGTCGGTGATGGGAAAAAGAGAGTTACCATCTTTTATGGGACACAGACTGGTACTGCCGAAGGCTTTGCTAAGGCAAGAACTCTTCTTTTTTTTTTTGGTCGCAATCTGCTGGATATTCTTCACCTTCTCATTGTTGGATATTAATCTAATAATTCTTTACTTTTTATAAGATTTTATGTTACCTTCTTCAATTGGATTTGATTGATTTACTTTTTGTTTGTTTGTTTTTTTGGGTCGGTAGGCGTTCGCTGAGGAGGCGAAGGTTAGATATCCACAAGCAAATTTCAAAGTAGTTGACTTGGTAATTCTCATTTCACCTTTAATGTTGAACTCCGTGCACGCACCTTCAGTCCATTTAACGGTTGATGTGATGGGTTGCAGGATGACTATGCGGCTGATGATGAAGAGTATGAGGAGAAGATGAAGAAGGAGTCTTTAGTTTTCTTCTTCTTGGCTACGTAAGTTCAATTTGTCTTTACGTTTTTTTCCCGAATTCTGAGACCTACGCTGTTCTTTGGTTCACGAAACTTACTGGAGACACCTGGGAATTCGTGTTAGGTATGGAGACGGCGAGCCCACTGACAATGCAGCCAGGTTTTACAAGTGGTTTACGGAGGTTAGGTGAAAATGAAAAATCCAGTCAGTTTTTTTATAATTCTTGATATTTAACCAACTGTTATCTTAGATGAAATGTGTAAAATTTGATGCAGGGGAAAGAAAGAGGCGAATGGCTTAAGAATCTACAGTATGGTATATTTGGCCTGGGTAACAGGCAGTACGAGCATTTCAATAAGGTCTGTAGAAGCGCATGTTTATAGCATCATTAGTTGACTGCCGTCACCCATCCCTTTTTTGTAGCAACTTGTTTACACTGTGCTCTGTTGACAGATAGCGTTGCAGATGGACAGCCTCCTCGCTGAGCAAGGTATGAAGCTTTTTAGGATTTTCACTTTTCCGAAGAAATAAACACTAGTAATATATGAAAGTTTGTTTTCTTATCGGCTCTTTTGGTTTGCCATTAGACTTTTCATTCGTTGTTTTCCACTTTTGTTTTGTTTACCCGAAGGGGTGAAACTTTCTCGTTATGAAATATAGTGACTATAGTAAGTGTGTATGAAGTGATTTTTACTGAAAATAAAAATAACTTCTGCTTTTTTTAAAGCAGTAACATTGAAGTATTTGTGCAAATTAAGTAACTTTGAAGTAATTTTTATTGAAAACAAAAATAACTTCTGTTTTTTTTTTTTTTTTTTTTTTGAAGCAGAAACATTGAAACGTTTAGAATTGCTTTAATTTTTTTTTTTGAAGCAGTTTAATACCCGCTTCTATCAGCTTTTGAAGTATTTTTTTTTAAGCTTTTTTAATAAAGCAGAAATAAACAGATCTTTTATAACTCATGATTTCTTTTTCTCTCAGGTGGGCAGAGAATTGTTCAAGTGGGTCTTGGAGATGATGATCTGTGCATTGAAGATGACTTCACTGCATGGTAAAGTGAACTTAAAAGTGCCCAGTAGTCCTTTTTGTAAAGCTTCTAAGCTCATACAATGATACCTGAAAATCGCTTTTCACCAGGCGTGAGTCAGCATGGCCTGAGCTGGATAAATTGCTTCTGGATGGAGACGATGCCAGCGCCACCACACCATACACAGCTGCAGTTTTAGAATACCGTGTGGTTATTCATCATGTTAAGGATGAAATCTCAGAGAACGTTGTTGCTAATGGTCACGCCAGTTATGATGCCCATCATCCCTGCAGGTACCAACGATTGTTTGTATATTATTATCCTATCTGCACAGCTGGAAAGTCTTTTCCTTACATTATGTATGCATTTCCAATGAAGAGTGAATGTCTCTGTCAAGAGAGAGCTTCACACTCCTTTATCAGATCGCTCTTGCACTCACTTGGAGTTCGACATATCCGGCACGGGATTATCGTAAGTATTTTCATTTGTATCAAGCATGGTTTTTATTCCTTCGAAGTCCTATATTTTATCTGTGATTCTATTGTACTCCCTCAGATATGAAACTGGAGACCATGTAGGAGTTTATAGTGAGAATTTGCTTGAAACTGTGGAGGAAGCAGAAAGGTTGCTCAACTTGTCTCCACAAACGTATTTCTCAATTCATACTGACAAAGAGGATGGTACCCCCTGGGTGGAAGCAAATTACCCCCACCATTTCAACCCTGCACTTTGAGGACAGCACTCACTCGTTATGCTGACCTTTTGGGTGCGCCTAAAAAAGTATGGCGCCATTCTGTGTGTGTTTTTTTCATCTAGATTAAATGGAGAATTTAACTTTTTATTGCCTGGATCTGTTTGCAGTCTGCTTTGATTGCACTAGCAACTTATGCATCTGACCCTTGTGAAGCTGATCGTCTGAGACACCTCGCATCTCCTGCTGGAAAGGTTTGAGCTGCTTCGTTGTCATCTTACCTCACTTTGCTTACGGGGGTCTTTAGTTCTAATGTCTTTTTTATGGAAATTAGGATGAATATGCCGAGTACGTAGTTGCAGGCCAGAGAAGCCTACTTGAAGTTATGTCTGACTTTCCATCCTCAAAACCACCACTTGGTGTCTTCTTTGCTGCAGTTGCTCCTCGTCTGCAGCCTAGATTCTATTCTATTTCATCCTCTTCAAGGTATGTGCTTCACTTAGGTTTGACCTTTGCCTTGTTTTCATAATCTGTTCAAGTGTGTGAATTGCCTAACAATCATTTTTATGCAACCCCACAGGTTTTCCCCTACAAAAATTCATGTCACATGCGCTTTGGTGTATGAGAAAACACCCACAGGGAGAATCCACAAGGGTGTGTGCTCGACATGGATGAAGGTATGTTTGGCTGATTAACTGAATATTGCGTATCTCATGAACTCTTTTTTTATGAGCGATCATTCCTTTGTATATTCACACCTTTTGCACATCTCCAGAACGCCATACCCTTGGAGGAAAGCCAGGAATGCAGCACTGCACCTATTTTTGTTCGGACCTCAAATTTCAAGCTTCCATCCAATTCTGAAGTACCAGTTGTAATGATCGGACCTGGAACTGGGTTGGCCCCTTTTAGAGGATTCCTCCAGGTTAGCATAACGTTTTGGGGAATTTTCCATGTCCTTGAACGGCAGGGTCTTAAGAATTTTGTGTGTATCAGGAAAGACTTGCTATCAAGGAATCCGGCCTAGAACTTGGCCCTGCCATATTGTTTTTCGGATGCAGAAACTCTAAAATGGTTAGTATTTTTTTCATCAAGATCCTAACTGCTTTAAGACAGGAGATTGCGGTTAAAACTCACTCCCTTGCCACTCTTCAGGACTACATTTATGAAGAGGAGCTGCAGAACTTTGTCAAGGAGGGAGTGATTTCAGAGCTCGTTGTGGCGTTCTCTCGGGAGGGCCCGTCTAAAGAATACGTGCAGCACAAGATGGCTGAGAGGGTATGCATTACCATCCTTCCTTATTCATATACAATATGTTGTTTCTGGGGAGTTGCAGTTCTAAATGTGTGGTGAACAACAGGCTTCAGATTTGTGGAAGATGATCTCTGAGGGAGCTTACGTCTACGTATGCGGTGACGCCAAAGGGATGGCTCGAGATGTTCACAAGACCCTTCACACCATCGTCCAGGAACAGGTTTGTCAAGCAAACTCCAAGAAACCAATTTTCCACAGTGAATGTTGCTCACAAATGTTGGATATTCTTTCAGGGATCCCTAGACAACTCCAAAACAGAGAGCTTCGTGAAGAATTTGCAAATGACAGGGCGATACTTGAGAGATGTGTGGTGATCTTCCAATAAAACTCAGTACAGAACACGAGCTGGCTTCCTACATGCAAGCCCATGGAAGCCTAGAAGTGAAGCGTTTTGACTCTTCTCTGTTTATTAAGTTTCTTATATGGTTTTTAGGTCGAAATGAATGCTTTTACCCGTATGTGTAGCTATAGATATGGTATGTATGTTACATCTAAGAATGCACTGAATGTATGATGGAGAGTGTTTTTTTCCCATAGCCATGAATGGTGTCAATGGAGGAAACAAACACACGAAATAAGAGACATTGATCAATAGAGAGATTGTGAGATTACTGTTGATCTCATAAATAGTATGTAATAATATTTTAATTTCTGATGTATCAACATTATTTATAATTGATTCTTGATATTTGAAAATCGAACAAAAACAAAATTTTATTATATATATAAATGATATGATTGATTTCTAATTATAAATCCTATTTTTTTCCTAATTCAATTTTCATATTAGTAACCGGTTGCCAATGAGCATGATCGAAAAAAATTAGAAATTTAATATATTCGATTTTTAAATATTGAAGATTAACTAAAATTATTATTTAAAAGATAATGATATTTGCTAGGAAACTGGGCTCAGCCCAAAATATGTTTAGTTTTAGGAGGGTCTCAGACCCAGAAGCAAGCCTGCTAGGAAATAGGCCCATTTATATCTGTCTGAGCTTTTCTTTTTCTTTATGGTGATATCCGTTCTGCTCGGAGATGGCTTCTCCTTGCTCTTCAGCTTCCTTAGCTCACTGCTTCGACCTGAGAGGCGGTCTCCCTGTTTCGAAGCAGAGCAGTCGTTTTTCCGTAAGGTATGAGAGGTTCATTCGTCGAGGAGGAGCCACTTTCAAGATATCCGGCAACTACAGTATAAGCGGTTCCAATCGAAGGTAACGGGGGACTCTTATTTCTCAGATTGTTGTTGAATTTATTTGTGCTTCTGTTTCTTGAAATTTCATATTGATTGGGATGTTTAAATTTGTGAGCCATCATGCTATCTTGTACCGTAGAAAGTGTAGTCGCAATCTGCTCACACTAAGGCATGCATAAATTTTGTTCCATGTTATTTGTGTTATAGTAACCATGCTAATGACCATAGGAGTTAGTAGAAAATCACATTATGCAAGCGTGCAAGGAGCTAATGACCATGCTTTCACCTTTTCTTTTATAAATAGGTTCCAGTGTGTATAACTAGTAGTGGCATTGCCAAGGAATCGAGTTTTCTTTTATGCATTGGTGCCTCCCGGACAACTCTAGTATTCAGCTTCCTTTATAAGACTCATCTCTGAATGAAATTTTTCTCAGAAATGAGGGCCATGTTGTTGATCTTCCTTGTACGAGTCAAGATGGGCTTTCTAGTTTTAACACTGCGTTGGAAAGTGTTAGTGCATTATTTAAGCAAATACTCAGTGCATCAGGAAGTAGAAATCAGAAGTCCTCATCCCCAGGAGGGTTGCAGGTTGGGATTGCACTGCCCTTTTTGTTTTAATGACTTCTTCTAGTTTGTATTTGCTGTGCTTCCTTAATTTTAGTTTTTTTTTTTTCTGTTGTCCAGCCTCCATTGAAGATACCAGCATTGAAATTGGGGATTTCTTCAAAGGCCCACTTCCTGGGAAATTTCTCAAGCTTTTAGGCTATTTAGCCCTGTCACGACTTGGTATATACATACCCCTTGGAGGTGTGAATCAGGAGGCTTTTGTGGGTAATCTCGACCAAAATAGCCTTTTGGGTACTCTGGACTCATTTTCTGGAGGGGGTATCGGTAGGCTTGGTATAGGGTCTCTAGGCATTGTGCCTTTTATCAATGCGCAAATTGTATTTCAGCTTCTTGCTCAGATATATCCTAAGCTGCAAGAGCTTCAGAAAAGAGAAGGCGAGGCTGGGAGGAAGAAAGTACTCCAGTATACTCGCTATGCCTCTGTTGGTTTTGCTGTGGTGCAGGTAAATGAAATGATCTATGTCTAGGCCCTTTTTCAGCATAACTTGAAAATGTTTACTCTCTTGAGCTTCTTGCTTGTTCAAATTCTTTTTTTTTCAAACACCACTTGAGCAGACCAGAGCGCATAGTAGGTGGCATATTTTGCTCATTGATCACCTGATTGAGTGCGAGTGCTTGGCTTATATTTTCAACAAAGTCATGTGCACTTGAAAGTTTGTGTCGGTTTATATTACGGTTCCTTGCAGGCAATTGGCCAGGTATTATATCTCCGTCCTTATGTCAATGACTTCAGTACAGAGTGGGTTGTTACGTCTGTTATTCTGCTGACTGGTGGAGCTCTTTTCACAACCTATATCGGTGAACGGATTACTGACCTAAAACTTGGGAATGGAACATCTCTTTTGATATTTACAAACATAATCTCTTACCTACCTGCATCCCTTGGGAGGACCATTGCACAAGCATTTCAAGATGGTAACTATCTTGGACTTGCTGGAATCATTGTTTCCTTCTTTCTACTGGTTCTTGGAATTGTATACGTTCAGGTTAGTGTTGATACGGTTCCTTAAGTTTTCCTAATATTGTCATTAACAAAGTCAACTGAATTCGTTCCTATGTATCAGGAAGCAGAGAGAAAAATTCCCATTAATTATGCCTCTCGGTACACTGCTGGTTCTCTTGGACTTCAGAAATCCGCTTACTTACCGTTTAAGGTGTTGATCCTGTTTTATAAAATTAACTGATTGTTTTCCCGAATACACAGATCTCTATATCTTGCATCCCTGCGGTCATAAAATTAACTGCTTTTTGTGGTTGCTTTGGTATGTACGTCATCCAAAATACTTTCTCCTAAGTTAACTTCCTGCGAGACCTACCTGTAGAAAAGATCAATCTCTTCTTCTGCTCCTATTTACTTCCAGGAGACCTACTCCTGTGAGGAGTAGTCCCTACTGAGTTTCATGTGTTTTCTGCCCCGAGTAGTACCTTTTTGTACAGTTTCCAGTTGACATTTGGTCAAACCAACTTTGCATAGATTTTTGTAAATTTTGCAACTTATGTTGTTGGTGAGCAGGTGAACAGTTCGGGAGTGATGCCCATCATCTTCTCTACTTCATCCTTGGCTCTTCCAGGAACTCTTGCTCGGTTCACTGGTCTGGAATTTCTGAAGAAGGCTGCCTTGGGTCTCAATCCGGGGGGTATGTACTAAATGAGCTTTGGTGGAAATCATACACAATGCACATCACAACACCTAACCAATTTTTCCACTGGCACCTCTTAGAAGATCTGATTACTACTATACGTTTCTCCCACTTGATTTCAGGTCCCTATTACTTGACAACAAACGTTATCTTGATAGCCTTCTTCAATTACTACTACACATTTCTCCAACTGGACCCTGATGAAGTTAGTGAGCAGTTGAAGAGACAAGGGGCCTCAATCCCCCTCACACGCCCTGGGAAAAGCACCGCATTGTTAATCAAAACGGTACGTTTGTCACTAGCAGGAATGCAGTTCTCTTGTCACCCCTTTTCCTTTTTGGCTATTTATGAACATTATATCCACATTGTGGCGCATGATCATTAGGTTCTAAGCCGAATATCAGTTCTTGGCTCGGGTTTTTTGGCGATTCTTGCAGCTGGTCCTGCTGTGATAGAACAAGCTACACATCTCACGGCCTTCAGAGGATTCGCAGGAACTTCTGTGCTCATTCTTGTGGGATGTGCAACAGATACGGCTAGGAAAGTTGAAGCTGAGATCATTTCTCAGAAATACAAGACCATTGAGTTTTATGACATCGACAAGTATTGAGTAAGAATTCAAAGGCATCTCTATTTGTACATTCCCATCACTCAAAGAGAATATTGAATCTTTTTTAGTTGTTTCATTCAAATTTACGTACTCGATAATTGACGAATATATAGGGATTCATGTATACCTATCTAATAAAATATTTCTGATATTACATTTTATTAATATTATATTTAAATATTTATATATTGATTAATACTTTATTATTAATGATTAAATTTTAAATTTTTGAATATCAAATGAATTATTTGTTGTTATATAATTTTTAAAAAATTATGTATTTTTAATAAATAATTTTATTTTAAATATGGATACATCTAAATTTCATAAATTATCATGCTCATATTCGTGTATCCTCTGAACCTACACATGTGCATCATAGATTTTGAGTAAATATTATTTGGTTTAATGATTTAATTATTGGTTTATCTTAAAAATATAAAATATATTTTATCTTAAATTATACATTAAAATCTTAAATTAACTATCAAACATGTTGGTTTATAATAACTTTTGTTTTTTAAAAAGGTATCTTAAAAATTAACTTATGTTCATAAAACATGTTCAATTTTTTTTAAAAAAAGTAAAAATTAAGAAATATTTTTTAGAAATAAATTACAGGCCTTCAACTTCTTTTTGTTAAAAATGATATTCAAACGTTTTCCTAAATTAATCATAAAAAATTCATTATAATCAAAATATTTTATATAATAAAATTCAATATTATCAATCATCCATAATTAATCAATATTTAAAAGAAGGATAGCCAAAGGTAATCTCGATGTCTATTTTATTATAGATACCTTCAAAAGTTATTTTGAAGTACTATAACCAAAACTATCTTTATTTTAGAAGACCAACCCCATCATGAGACTCACACTTCCCACAATACCTTGCTTGGTCAAATGACTTTTTAAAAGGCCAACTCTTTTGCTGGCAACAGCCCTTAAAATTCTGTGTGTCTGTGGACCCATCCAAAACAAAATGTTACAACTCATGTAACATTCAACCCAATCCATATGCATCTGGTTTTCACATCACAGGGTTCAGGCTTCAAATTCGGTGGCTAACTTCATCTCCAGGGGCACCAATGGCACGCCCAAACTTGGCCTGAACTGAGGCTCCCATCTCATGAACAAATTGGATGGATTCAGAAAGGCGGTTCAGCAGATTCACCAATGCGATGACTTCGTTCCGCTGAAGTTGAAGCTGTGAGGTTTCATCGGAAACAATGGAGTAATTAGAGTTCCGAAATGGTATGGGATGGGAAAGGAATGATGATTGAGAACACACCTGGGGAGGTGATGATTCAAGCCCATTCACAGAGAACAAAACTTTCAATGCAGTTCCAAGACCTAGAACTTGAAGTTTTCCCCACAGACGACACTTTTCACATCCCACGCAATCCATTATAGCGCTGAGATTGCGTTAACGCGGCCCACATTTGATGCTTATGTTAGAGAACTGCATATGTTGGAGGCAGAAAAGGACAGGAAATAGCATAGCGTGCATGTAGGAGAAAACACAAACCTTATATTTCTAAACTGGAGTTGCGTTTGCTTCATCAGTTCTGGCCCATTTTGACCTTTCCAAAGTTTACCTTCATCGAATGGTTTTGGACATGAAGCTTGGAGTTTGTGATCATGAAGTAGCTTCTTAATCAGCAGCTTGGTGTTGTGATCCTCCAGTTGGTTACCGGTATCATAGTCAGCTTGCTCTAAAAAATCTGCAGCCTAGCATATATCCAAGGAGGAGAGCAAATCAAGAAGAGAAATTACAACACAGGAATGTTCACTAAAAAGGCCACTCACCTTCATCACGGATCGGAGAACAAAAAGGTAAGTGAAGTACAAGTTCCTAACGCGGGCTGGATATCTCAAGACACGATCATACAATAAAGATAGATTCGGACCCCACTGCATGAGAGACCAAGGAATGCATTGATGATCATAATAGAATGAAATGCAATTGTATTGTAAGATCATACGACAGTCTCTTTGAAAACAAATAGGAATCAATGAACTGAAGTGATAATCAGATGCAATAACTAAAGCAGAAAAAAGCTCATAATATTGAAATCCATAAGCTTAAATGCATAAAAAGGGCATGAAATTGAGACCATACAGTGTTTGTCTTCTCATCTAGCAGGTAATCAGCGGCAATGTGAACAGAGATGGAGGAATGAAGACCAGAGATCAACTTGTAAAGTATTCTTTTTTCCTGGCACTCTTCAGACGGATCTAAAAACAAAGGAATGGTCACTTTCAAAAGGTTTAATGAAAATTCTTCAGACTAGCCATGGTAGTCGCCAGGAAAGGAAGTACTCACACATTGGGCAGTTATCCAAGTAAACAGCATCCCATATTCTCTTGGTTGATGCACCAGTATACCCAGTATATCTTTCAGGATTAAGTTGCAGGTTCACATACACCATTTCAGCTGCCAAAATAGATTTGGCCGAAAATATAGATACATAAATCCATTACAGAAATTTGATACATGCAGCAAGGATATGAAGCAGAGAATGGAAGTGAAACTAGAAGCAATCAAATGCAGGGAAAATTATAAGTGCACTAGTGTGCATGCTTGCATATTTAAATTGACCCTTCCCCAGCAGTAATGCATAGCTAATAAGTACCATGATCTCTCTCATCGTCAGCTGTCCATGGGTTATCGACATCAATCCACCCTTTAAAAGCTTTTGCATCGATTGTACGATCCAAAGCAGACTCAGGTGCTCCCCCTGACATATGAGATCGGCTGGAGAAAGCCCCGTTCCGGAAGGTTTCCTAAACGTTTCTGGAAACTCATGCTCTGGACATTCACACACACTACAGTCTCTCAAAAAGCACATACCATCATCCCGCCAGAAAGGACAATCGCAGTGTAATTTTACCTACGGGAAACGTTTAATTTTTATAAAAATGAATGCAGGGCACAAAAACAAAAAAAAAAAAGCTCAAAAAAACAAGAATCCTGAAACCGCATCATACTTTAAAATACCGGAAAAAGGGGTGCTTCACTAGCTGCTGAAGAACTGGATGCAAAACCTCAGAATTGATGCGATTCACAGTCGCATAATCACAACAACAGTCTTCAACAACTCCACTATATTCAAATCCCTCCTACATATAAACAATAGATACATGCCTAAGGTGGATTTAAAAGAAATATGGATTAGTAGGTATCATATTCGCATTTCTACCTGACGGCAGTAGCAGCTTTGAATGCGATGAATCAAAGAATTCACATTAGAATGCCTGTGCACGAGTCCAATACCAAGTAACAGAACAATAACAGCGCCAACGACGCTCCAAGTCCACGGACTGGCACGCTTCGTTTTCTCTTCACCTTTCTCCGATTGCGCCATTTCTCATACAATTCTCACGAATCAAAACAATATTCATACGAAAAATTTGAGCTAATTCTCGCGGAAAGGAGAAGTACACAAGAGCAGTTGGCAGCGATTGACGATGGAAAAAGAGGCGACTCAACGGAAAATTGCGGGCTCAAATCGGTGATGTTTAGGAAGAAAACTTCAAAATTAACGGCAGGTCAGAGACTTCGAGACGACGCGTTGACCACTTACAACCGACCTCCGAAGTTAAGTGTGGGCCAAGAAAATGGATTTCTAAGGCCTCATTATACATTGGGTCCGTTGGGCCCATGCTAATCAAACTAGGAAGGGCACCGCCCTATTTTTTGATTCTTTTTCACTCTATTTAAAATGTAGAATAAGATTATAATGGGGCACTCAACTGCAAAAATAACTAAGATTTTTAAAATTATTGCGATTAGTTCTCAATATTTAATGAAAATAACATAAATAGTTCCCCATTAATATACATAATCTCCAAATTTTAAGTGCTTGTCATTTTTTGTTCCCAATTTTTGAGAAACTTAGCATATTTAAATAGTATTTTGTAAAATTTTTGAAATGTACTTTTACTTTTTAAAATTATTTTAAAAAAATAAAAATAAGAAGTAAAATTAAACAACTCATTACTTTTTCAAAAATAATTTTTACAATATAATTTTGAAAGTATTTTTTGATAAAATTACTTTTATAATTGAAATTGTTTTAAAACAAAATTATTTTTACTTTTGAAAAATAGAAATAGGTTTTAAAATTTTTCTAAAATACTGTTTTAATCTTCAATTTTTTTATTTCACTCATTTTTTATCCTCATTTTTTAAATATCATTTATAATTTTTTTCTTAATATTTTAAAACCAAATAAATTTAATCCCCATAGTTTAATAATTTGGTAAAATTGATCTTTATTTTCTCCGACCATTGTCCGGCCGTCACTAATAATGAGTTAGAACGTCGATATAAAAATAAATTCTTCATAATAATACCGGAATTTAATTTTTATAATGATAATAATTAAAATAAAGTGCCATGCAGCCATGACATGATGATTAAATTTTGCATTTACAGAGTAAATGTCGAGATTTTTATCAGCATCATATACTAAAAATTTGGGCAAAAATTAATAAACTACTTAATTTTTATTTCAACTTAAATGTTGTGAACGAATTCTACAAATATTGATTGATAATAATCATATATTCTTTGTGGTCACGCACCTACGTGGCACTTCATCATTTATTTGAAGAAATGATGGTTAAGGGAAAGATTATAGTGGTCCCATATTTGCATACACGTGCCATTTTTGTCTTGCATGTGATATTCAAGTGAAAAAAAATCACCATTTTTTAAATGTGCACATTAAATCGAAATTGTAAAAAGACTTTTAGGCATGGTGACTGCTTATGACATAATCTCACATACCTCTTTGCAGAATGTATTATAAATCTGATCATCCTATTTTTAGTGTCTAATAAAATTGGTCATCCTTAATTAAAAATTTTTATTTGAATGTGTGTGAGAGAATATGATAATAATCACTTTTCGAAATGATCCTCTTTATATCATGAATCCATTATGTTATGGAATATGCCAAAAAATTTGATAAATTTCACTTTCGCTAATATTTGGTTGTTAGTTTTATTTTATGACATTCATGCATGCTATATTCTATTGAAAATGTTTGTTTAATAAACATATATGTTTCAAGAATTATATTTTTTTGATAAATATATTTTTCATTTTCTTATATGTAAATATATTTTATAAATAGTTTTAAAAGAATTTCAATCATTCACGTGAGTTTTTTAGTCGAGTGAAATTTGGTTTTTTTAATACATTCTAAATCTATATTCCAAAAATAATATTATTTTAAATATATATTTATAAAATTATATATTAAAATATATTATTAAGTTTAGTCCTACAATGTATATTTGTCTAAATAAGATAATTTAATTACATAATTGATTAAAGTACCCTATTCATATGTTTTTATGCCTAAAAAAGGTAAAATAAAAAAAATCAAATGCAAAAAGAATAAAAAAAAAAACGTGATGGCTGAATGCACCGGCAAGCCGCTTTTATTGGCCGGCAGTGACTCAGCGGTAAGAAATGTTTTTCTCACGTGACAATTCACTCGCTTCTGAGGGATGAAAACACGTCACGTGGGTGGTGGCCGGATTTGGGCCGCGCCGCCAATGGGGGGTTTTAAGTAAATATGTAAATCACGCAACCGTAATACCCATAGTAGGGTATACATGGGAAAGAATTTAATTTTAAATTATATGTGTAATTCGAATTTATTTGAATGTGATGAAATTTGAGTATTTTCACCAGAAATAGGGGAAAAAATTAATTTCTATGACGTAACCCATTTTAAATTTTTAATAAAATAAGGTATTTTTATTATGATAGTTCTCTTAAATATATATATTTTATATTTTAATATTTAGAAAATGATTTATTAGTTAATTTAAATGATATTATTATTATTATTATATATGTAATACTTTATTAATATACAGTTTCCCGTTGTAATGAAAACATATCATGTGCAAGGAAAGTGACAAGATATAATTCCAATTTCCTCGTTTTACAGATATTTCACGCCCAGGGGAATTCGAAAAGAAATAAATAATGAGGGACGGGGGGCAGGCTACTCATTCGGCTTCTGTAATATTCTGTCCTTTCTGGTCTGCGCCGCCTCGCACTTGACGCCACCTCGAGGACGCCCATTTTGCACTCACGCTTGCACTCCCGCGCCCTCCATGGAGCAGAATCGGGGTTTCTTATCCTCCCTGAAGGAGGAAGTAGTTCGGGGTTTGTCGCCGGCGAGGTCCAGGAGTTGCCGGAAGGAATCGCCGTCTCGTTCTGGGTCGCGGACGCGGCGGAGGAACAGTGTGGGTCCTCCGAAGACTGTCGTCGCTAGAAGGGGGGTGGAGGCGCTGTCGCCATTGAGGGAAGGTCCGGATCCGAGCCGGACGGGTTCGCGTGACCCGAAGAGCGATGGGTGGGCCAACTGGCTTTGTCGGACACCCGGTTCTGTTGTGGTGCCGGCTTACTCGCGGTCCGATCTGAGGCTCCTCCTCGGCGTCCTCGGTGCACCACTAGCGCCGGTGCAACTCAGCAACCACTACTGTCTGCCTCACCTCTCCATTAAGGACACCCCCATTGTGAGTATATTCTCCATTTCTCCTTTACTGCTTCTTGTCTTGGTAGTTCGCGTCTCTTGGTTCGTGCGTATTCATCACTTCAATAATTGTTTGATTTAGCCCCTGGTGGTCCTTGCCTTTGTGTTGTGCTGTATAGTTTCGTCCCCCTGTTTGAGAAACTGATGTTTTGGCTATTACACAGGAGACTTCTTCTGCTCTCTACATACTGCAGCAATACCTAGCGGCTTCAGGTGGGCAAATGCTTCATAATTCAGTGCAAAATGCCTATGCAATGGGGAAGGTTAAGTTGTCCGCATCTGACACGGGAACTGCGATGAAAGTTATCAAAGGCAAGAACACAACCAGAGCCGCTGAATCTGGTGGATTCGTGCTGTGGCAAATGAATCCTGATATGTGGTACGTGGAACTGGCTCTAGGAGGCAGCAAGATTCATGCCGGTTGCAATGGAAAACTGGTGTGGCGCCATACTCCCTGGCTTGGCGCTCATACTGCCAAAGGACCTGTTCGACCTCTTCGCCGCGCACTTCAGGTAAGGATTGCATAGTTTTCCTGCACTGTTAACATGGCCACCGCGCTTTCTGAACTGATGAACATTGATGTATTCTCAGGGACTTGATCCAAGAACAACAGCAAACATGTTCATCAATGCTCGATGCATGGGAGAGAAGCGCGTCAACGGAGAGGATTGTTTTGTCCTCAAACTGTCTGCTGATCCACATACCCTCAAAGCCAGAAGCGAAGGACCTGCGGAGATCATAAGACACGTTTTATTCGGATACTTCAGCCAGAGAACAGGGCTTCTGGTGCATCTAGAAGACTCCCACTTGACCCGGATCCAGAACAACGGTGGTGATGCTGTGTACTGGGAGACTACTACCCACTCCTTCATGCATGACTACAGGGCCGTCGATGGGATCATGATAGCACACTCAGGCAGATCGGTGGTTACACTTTTCCGGTTCGGTGAGGACGCAATGAGCCATACAAAAACAAGAATGGAAGAGTCATGGACAATCGAGGAAGTGGCGTTCAACGTTCCAGGGTTGTCAGTGGACTGTTTCATTCCGCCTGCTAAGCTTCGATCAAGTTCTGTAGAAGAAACCCGGGGGAGTTACAGCCTGGAGAGCGCATAAGAAACGCAGTGGCACTGGCAGAAACTAGGTCCAGGGTTGCAGATGCGAGCACTGTAGTTTCAAGGAGAATCCATTGGAACTGAGTTTAACCAAATGAAAAATGAATGGATAGAAGAGAACCTTACTATACCATTTTGCACGTGTTGAAAAAAAGTGTGGGTGGAAATAAGGTGAATAGAAATAATTAGAAGATTAATAAGGAGATTGACCCCCTAATTCTGGGATACACACAGTATTATGATCTATCCCACTCATCTGCATATGTAAAAGGAGGATGGATTAGATGAATTAAAAATCTAGTCATGTCTGAGATATTATTTGGGAAAATTGGTTATTCATAATATAAATTTTTTAATTTAGTATATGAAATAAAGTACATGGATAATTACTTTTGTAAATGATCCTATAAAATTATAAGAATTAATTCATCAATTAATATGGCAATAAACCAATAGCCATGTTCAAATTAATGGCTTGAAAACGAAATAATTGGTTTAAATTAAGCTAGAATATTTAATGGATATGGTTTAGAAATTTCTCATATTTAATTAATGAAACATAAAAAATTAAAAAAATAAAAAGATATTTTTCTTTAAACCTGGCATGTTTATGGGTTTGCAAAAAAATCCATGTAAATTGAAAATATTGGGTTTATATCCATCCAAGATTAAAATGTATTTTTACCAAATATATCATATAAATTTTCTAATTAACGAAAACTGATGTCGTCCAATATACCAAATATGATCTAAATCTTGAAAATCATGGGTCATTTAGAAAATTGATCATTGTAACTTTATCGCTCATATACTTAATCAAGAAATTTAATTTATGTATATGATGATCATGGGGCTCAAAATTCGCTAGTGCCACATGGAGGTGGGTAAAGAAGAGGTTTGCAAATTGGTGGGTACATAAATAGCGAAATTGACTCATTACAAACCAAATCAATTGATTCAAGGGCTTAGATGCTATATTGAAAAGCTGTTATAATACGATAGACCGATAAGTGTCATAGCTTAACGGCAACCGTTTTGACAATCTGAAAAATAACCGATTTACAAGGATGTCAGAGCAACCTACTATTATTCATCAAGACTACAGTACGGCTAATAGACATAGAAAACAGTCAACACCTATAGAATTCAAAGTTTGGTCGGGTCGACCTCTCCTATAAATATAAGGAAATCTGAGGAAAAAAAGGTTGAACTCTCTACTCTCCCACGTGTATCTATTTCCCCCACTATTAATGAAATCGTTCTTCCATCGAGCTTTGATTGCTCGATGGTTTTTTTTGTCTTATGTCGATTTTCACGTAAAAATCCTCATGTCTTTGCATTTCTTTTGTTATCAACATTATCCCAGAATCGGTATATCATGAACCGGAATCCATCAGATTGCACTCGCAACTCGGTAAATCGGTCAAACCCTACAGAATAGATTTTCGACCTCAACAATGTCTAATGCATATCCAAGTTTTTAATTCAACCTGAAGATCACCAATACAATTTAGTGTTTGTGTTCCTAATTTATTCATTGTATTTGGATGAGGATTTTTTTTTTTCAAAGTACCTCATTACAAAAAGTTTTTTGCTAAATACCCTTTTTTTAAAGCATTTGTTGAATATTTTATTTTTATTTTTTTGTTTGTTCAATATCCTTAGTTGGGAGAGTAATGTTTTAAAAAGTAATTGCATTTTTTATATCATTTATGTAAGCAAATAGCAATTGGTCACTTCACGCAGTTTGTACCATCATTGCTACACAAAGAGTTCCGACGAGTGTCACAAACCATTGAATGCACACAATGGACTTATAAAACGTGTTGGAATAATGTATTGGAAAAAGGGATTGGCAATCCAACATTGCTAGTTTAAAGTCATTTCAACTAGTTTTTATGGAAGCGCAACCCAATATCTTTCATAGTCTTGAGAGTGAGCTGGGCCTCATGTACACACAAGATTCTAATATATTAGATTAGGTTGGGATTTTGGAGGGATTCAAAACCCAAAAATGGCTACGCGTAGGGGGGGGGGGGGTGCAAACCCACCCCAAAAAGCATCTCAAGTGTGTGTGGCCCAATCTCTAGATTGTGAGATTAGTTCTCGAAGAGCCTCTTGAATCCTAGAAGGGGGTGGTGAAATCCTTTAGAATAGCGTTTTACGTATCTGAGATTTTTAAATCTTTTCTTCTTCTTGGTGTTTGATTTACAACAAAACGTAGGCCTCATGGGCACCATTTGAAATGACTCCTTACCCTTAATTTTAGCATGAAATAGCAGCATCTCTCTCCCCCACTTGATGCTGATCCCCAAAAATTTGAGGAACAACGTTATGCATTGTGAAATCAATTGGCCAACTTCACAAAATTTATTGAATAACACACTAATTTTCTTTTTAAAAAATTACCAAAATACACTTTCTCAAGGTCTAGCATCCCTAAAGATTGATGATTCTCTAATTGAGATAGTGTGGATAGTTGATACATGAGTTACTAATCACAAAATATGTATTTCATCGAGTTCATTGTGACATAGGGCATGATGGAGCGATTAGTCGATGATCGAACAATATTACCTATAATTAGAATAGCCTCATCAATAATAAAGCAATATAAATTAGCACTTCTAGAACAAATGGGGGAATGATTAAAAGGAGAATAGAACAATTTGAGAACATGAGATGAATTATTGAGTATGTTTGTTTATCTCCAGAATCAAATGCATTCACCTTCACTTAAAAAGGAGTCTTCTTTATTTTCTATAAGTTACATCAAAATTATGCTATCTGCATAATATTTGGATCAAAATGTTTCTCATATACATGAGTCACTAAGAAACATGAGTTTCCCAAAAATTTATTTATGTGTGTCTCATTAAATATAGTGAAAGTCATAAGGATATTGATATTATGAATTTTCAATAAGACAATTCACATATTTCACAGCATATTGTGTTGGTTGAAAAATCTTTTTTGTATAAATCATAAAGTAATTATATCTTTATCATCCCATGAGTGGTCTCTCATTTGTTTATACTTTGGATACAAGATTATCTTTCTAGATCAACAGACATATAATTCTTTAGCTCTTATACATTTGGCACTGGAGGCAAAGGAAAATCAGTCGAGTGTGTTAAAAAAATGATCACCCTTGATTAAGTGTTTTAATTATTTATATTTTGCTAAATTAATTTTGAAAAAAATAGAAATAGATAGTAAAAATTTTCTAAAATGTTGCTTTACTTCTTATTTTTACTTTTACATCTTATTTTTATAGTTTTCTAGAACAATTACAATCTATTGCTATTTCTATCAATTATTTTTAATTTTTTAAAATAATTTAGAAAAAATAAAAACAGATTTTAATAATTTTCCAAAACCATAACTTAATTAACTAATGATTCTAGTTTCACCACACCAACTAATGATGAATGTCTTGGTGGTGGTGATGAAATTATACTTGATTAATCTTTAAGGACTCCCAACTCTTCAAAATATGTTGGACAACATCCTCAAGACACTATTTAGTGTGACAATTGAAGAGAAAGCAAAAACCTTGTGGTTTCAAGAAACTCTTGACACTACACCTTGTAATGAACCTCATCATTACAAGTGGAAATGACCAAACATGACACCCTCTACTTCACCACATACATAGAAGATGAAGATGGGATAAACAAATAAGAATAGAAAACCCATTCCGCAACTAACAATTAATTTAATACACAAAAATCCAATCTCGAGCTGCAATACTCTTCTAATCACATGCATCGTATTGAGATAGAAGCATAAGGATTGGGCAGGTCCACCTAGCACACCTACTAGATGATGATAAAATCGTTTTTAAATTTCAAGATTTATATTTAACACAAGACATTTAATTTAATAAATTTAAAAAATTATTTTTATAGTAAAAATAAATAATATCAAACAAATAAGATAAATAAAAAAATTCTTTTACCACATAAAACAGTATAACGAAGTTTTTAATTACATACATTAAATTTTTAGTTGAAACTGATAAATAATTACATTTATATATTTAATTTTAATGAATAATAGATTTTTTTTAAAAAAAAACAATATTTGTTAGTGGGTATTATTCTTCAATAACCCCATCTTGTTGGCAGCGGTGAAATCATTTCAGCGTTGACCTACATCACACCACACGAGGTGCAATGTGCGACCCAACGCAGGGGCGGGAATGCTCCGAATGATACGGTTGAGTTGAATCCTATCATGGTTTTCGTTTTCTGGGTGACGCGCATTTGCAGTAGGGACCATCCATGGATGCCATGGGTGCCGTGGGATGAAGAAGAATTTGAGACCCATTGATTTGAAATTGCACAAAACCAGATATGATAACAGAGTGGACCTTCCTGCAACCCCGCACAAACCGAAAGGGGGGAGAGGGTTCCCACGCACCCACTACCAATCCGTATCTTACAAGCGAAAAGAAATGAATCGCGGAAAAGAGCGTTCCAGGTCTTACTTTCCTCACTGTGGACTGCCGGGGCTTCTCCGGGAGTAAAAGTCAGCCAGCACCTTTGTCCATATCTACAAGTAGGGAGGGAGCCTGGACTCTTTTTCCGCTTGTTTTTCTCTTTATTCCCCTATCAGTATTTGGGAATGTCTCCACTTCCGTCTATCCCTTTGGATAGAGCCGGAGGGAGGGAGAGACTCTATAGTGTATGAATGTAGTTCGCCTCAAGGTTCCTGCACCTGGGCTGCCGCAGAACTCCTACCAATGCGTCTGCCTGTCCGCATCACAGAATCAAACAATTACTTCCTCAACTATTGAAAAGTAATCACAAGGGTCAAAAATACTTATCCTATATGTAAAATTTTGGTATTAATGTGTGAAAGAAAAGATGAGAATAGTTAGTTTTCAAAAATACCCCATTCCCACTCCTGAAGCTAAACTACATGATACCGAAAAAAAGGGACCGGGGGTGAAATTAGGACGTCCTACCTACTAGAAGGATAGAGCTATGGGGATGGATGGATCAATAATGCGTGTGCGTGTGCAGGGTAAGGAGTGGGGAATGATGTAGAGGATAGAAACTCGTCCGGGTCACTAACCTTTTGTTTGGCTCGGGTGGTTCCGGCCTGGGACAGAGCCACGAGCGGGGGGATGGCGCCCTCGCTGACCACCATTGCGCGATAGCTGGCTGAGTCCTCGCACAATTGCAAGAGTATCTCCGTCGAGATCTCCTTCTGCCGCTGCGTCCCCTCCTCCAAGATCTCGACCAGCACCGGGATCCCGCTCTCTTCCACTAGCGCCGCGCGAGCCTCCGCCGTCGAGGCCAGCAAGTTAACCACGAAGGCGGATTTGTCCACCATGCTGGAACCCAAATCGGCCATCAGATCTACTAATGGCTTCATTATCCCTGCCTTCAGTGCCCTCACTTTGTTCTCTTTCTCGGAACAGAGTGAGTAGAGCGCCGTGCACGCGTCTTTCTTGCCGCGAATGCCGCCGTGCTCGAGGAGATTCACCAGCGGGGGAATCGCGCCGGATCGGCCGATTGCGATTTTGTTCTCCTGGGTTTGGGACAGGCGGAGGAGCGCGCAGGCGGCGTTTTCGCGGGCCGTTGAGGTACCGATCTTGAGCGGGCAGATTAGGGATTTGATCGCCCCCGAAGAGACGATTTCCTTCTTGTTGTCGTCGCAGAGGGACAGATTCAAAAGCGCGGTGACGCCGTACTCCTGGAGTTGCTGATCATTGCAAGAAATGAGGGAAATTAGGGGCTTGATCGCGCCGGATTTGGCGATTTTGATTCGATTTTCAGGCGTATTCTTGGCAAGGAGACGTATCTCCATTGCAGCCTGCTTCTGTACATCAATGTCACCAGATTCAAGGTCAGAGACGAGGCGAATGATGAGGTCGTCCGGGTCCGCAGCAGCTGTGGCAAGCAACACCCGGCGGCGCTCTTGAGATGACGCCGTCTGGAAGTCGGTGGATTCATCGCTGTTACAGTCGCTGAAGGCGGAGGAAGAATCGTTGCTGATGCCGGCGGCCAAGTAAGGAGGAAGCGAACTCGTTTCCATCCTATGCTGCTGCTGGTGCAGAACAGAAAAGAAGCTGGTGGCCATGGCGGCGAGCAGCTATTTATATAGAGAGGCGGAGTGGGAGGGAATTTGGGGGGTATCAGAAAGGGAGGAAGGTGGGAGGAATATGAGGGGAAGCGGGGGAACAAAGAAAACAAAAGATCAGTCTCAACATGTGGCGTCGTACAGTTGTGCGCAATGCAGGACCGCACGTGCGACGCCTCCCTCCCTTATCTTTAAAACCGCGTCGCCCCCCTCTCGGGCCACTTCAAATCTCAGGGCACACACACCCCCACCTCTCTACTACGGCTGGGCCTCGGTGGTCACTCACTCATCCATCTTATTTAATTTTAACTTATGCTTTGTAAAATATACTCAATTTTAAGATTAGAGAAAATTACAAAAATAACAACTCAATTTTCAGTCAGTATAAAAAGTCTAATCCACAAATTTCAAAATTACAAAAAATATACTTCAATTTGTCATAACCGGTTTAATGAAAACCCAAACAATTTTTAAAAATTGAATCAAACATGAAAAATTAAGGATGTAACGAATACCTAAAAATGATAAATTAAAAATGAAAGGTTTATATATATATATATATAAATCAAAACAATTGTCAAAATAGTTAAATGAAAACTTACGCATGGAAGGTTAAATATGTAATTTCATAAGTTGAGGAATAAATTGTTTACAAAAATGTAAGTTGAAGTTTAAAAATTATATTATTCAAAAATTAAAGAAAATCACTTTAATAACTTATGAGTTGCTTCTTATAACTCTTACTTTATTAATTAAAAAAACCATTTTCCATGCCGGCCGTACTTGCGGTTCCAATCTACCATAAGAAAATACCGTTTTTTAATATAAAATATACGATTTTTCTAGAGATTATGACTCTGGGCTTATGACACTTTTTTTGACTTGCTTAACCTTGACTAATGCTTATATTTAAATAGAGACGGGTAGTTTAGTTAATGTGTTGGGTCGGAATTTTGGTTTACTTAATTTGGATGTATATAAATATACTTTAAATATTTAAAAAATAATTCATGTTTAATATGTAAATGTAATTTATTCGAAGTTAATATCATGAGATGTTTGACATGTAAGTTGAAAATGATGAGTTGAGTAAGTTTTTATAATATTATCATTGTATTTAATAAAAATTTATTGGAGATCACATTCAATCCAAATAAGATTGAAGGTAATTGAAACTCCAATTCTTTTTTATCATAAAATGATTTTGTAATGAAGGTTATTAAAATTTTTATTTTATTTTATTTGAACTTTGACACATGTGTAATCTAAATAATAGGTTGATGGGGTACAAATCGGATATGGTTAATCGTTCTCTGAAAAGCTGCCAAAAGATGCTCTGACGAGATAACGTCGATCGACAGACTGATATGTGTCAGAGACACAATCTGAAAAACAGCCGAATTACAGTAGAGCAGACGGCAATTTGCTGAAATACAGGATCATAGTACAGTCGCAGAAAACAACCGACAATTACAGAAGTCAAAATTCGGTTAAATCGACCTTTTCTATAAGTAGGGGATTCGACTCCAAGCCCTCTAACTTGTATTTATTTCCCCATCTTCACCTAGTGAAGATATTTTCCGACGACCTCCGACAGCTTCGTGGTTTTTCCCGACGGTTTCCACGTAAAAAACTCCACTTATTTTCAATTATACTAAACGAACCGAGTAAAGCATATCCGGCTGCACCCATAATCTGAAAATCGGGCTCCTTCAAGATACTGATTTTCGCCCATAACATAGGTATTTATACGTTAACAATCAATGGAGATAATGTGATTTTTATATTCTTATAGATTTCGTGTTTATTAAATATGAATCCGTAAGCATTTATCTTTCAATTCCATCTCAAGATTTAATCTTTATTACACTAAAAACTTTATTTGATGTCAAATACTCTAATTATAAACTCGTAAACCAAATATACATTTAGAATTAAATCCATTTCTAAACCCATGGAAATGAGAAGAGGGTCGAAATGGGGCGGGAAAGCTGAAGGAAAAAGACTTGAAGAGAATTTAATACTTGGGGTTGGATTGCAAAGCCCAAAATGGGAATAGGTTCGCACCAGGAAGCGAAGGCCAGGAAGCCTGAAAGAAGAAACTGCGTGAAAAGGAAAGAAAACCAATTCGCAAATTGATTTTGTACTGCTCGGGGCAACGTCCCCGCGTCTCCGCCATGAGTCACCGTGAAGCTGTCAAAAGTCTCCGTCCGACCGAAAAGTTCGACCTGGAATCTGGTCTCTCTCTTGTTCCACGTGTCAATGTAAAGTTAACCATTTTTCGTGGGGACAAGACGGTGTCCTCCGTGGATGAGTGGAAGCTGAAGCGCTCTTTGGTCGACTATTTTCAAACGAAGCATTCGGTATCTATTCCTGATGAAGATATCAAGATATTAAAGTACAAGGACCTGAACAAGCGAAAGCGTGAGGATCCTGTGGCGATTGGGTGCTTGTCATTACTGGATTTGGGGTTTCTATCGAAGAAATTGGCATTGAGCGAGGAGGGTGAAATTGAAAAAGATTTTTCGAAATTGAGGATGGAACTTGTTGCGGAATTGGATGGTATGGAGTTGAATTTGGAAGGCGTGAAGTTTAAGTTGAGAGCTGAGTTGCCCAAAGGCGATGACCTTGATGGATTACGGGAAGAATGGGAGGAAACTGTGCTCTCGGGATCCAGAGGTCGTTCTTTCTTTTAATTTCTGACAAGTTTTCAGCGTACTTGATCAATAATGAATTGAGCCATCTAATAGTTTCTGCTTCAATTTAACGATTTATAATCTTCACATTTTAGGTTGAAGCTTTAGCCAAGCATCTTTTTGTGCCCAATTCTGGGAAAAGCTTCTTTCATTCCTTGGCTTATGCTTAATGCACTGACGATGTTTCAACATTATAGGGTATAGAAGAAATGAGAATGCGCGACCAGATACAATTATATTAAGAGGTGCTCCGTCAAGGTGGTTTGCTGAACCTCGAGTTTCTTCAAAGCCTTCTATGCTAGTGACGCATACGATTTTTTCAACATTTGGAAAGATAAGGTGAGACCTTAAGTATCACCATGCTTTTCTTGCTGTTTTCATTGAGGACTTTGCACCTGAAATGAACTAATTATTTTGGAAAGATGATACTTTGAGCTTCTATCTAAAGAAAGTCATATTAAAACAGCTTATGATGATATCATTATGCTTGGGAGGTTTGTTACATTTTAGTAGGGAGAGAGAGCACAGTAACTCTTTGTCATTGTGCCATAATTTTTTTTTTTTTTTGTTCCTTTAAAATGCTTGGGGAATTTTAGAGGTAATTTCGGTTGACGGTGAAGAAACTTTGTAGGAATCTAGATGTTGGTGAAGACGACGGTGTAGGTATCAATGAGTATGAAGAGCCTGGGGACATAGTTTCTGGTCTCCAATGCAAAATAGTGGTTCAGTTTGAAAGTCACCGGGATTTTTGTGATGCCATGAAGGTTTTATGTGGTCGCTCATTAATAAAGGTATATTTATTCAGTTTTTTGGGTCTTTCATAAATATTTACAGCTATGAATATTAGCTTTCTTTCTCCAGATTCAGTCTCAACTATTGCTTTACTAAGAGGTAGTAATCTCATGGCTCTTACCATGAAAGTTTTTTTCTAACAAAATTGCAACTAATGCAGCAAGGGTCTCGCATGAGGTCTGATTATGTATTATCCTGGGACAAAGATGGATTCTTTAGAAGTGGTAGAGGCCGAGAGCAAGATATTAAAAGATGGATACCAGCGCCTACCGGGGGAGATATTAGAAGTGAAGCACGGAGAAAACGCTTCAAGGTATCATGCTAATGCTATCCTTGCAAGATTCAACGGTGTCTTGTGTTTCATTCGTCTCACGGAGCGGCAAAGTGAAAGTAACTTCATTGGATATTTTCTTTAAATCTCAGGACTGAGAAACCTTAAAGAGGATTCCGGGGGTTTGAGGGACATGTTTCGGTCGTTTCCTTGCAGCAAATATCCCTTTTCCTGACGTTGGCATTGAAGATCTGCGACAGAAGGTTATTTCCCTTACTTGAATTCTCTAGAATTGATGTAATGTTTGTTCAGTGGGAACTGCTGTCATGTAATCCTGAGGATTAAGAATTTTCATGGACAGTATGTGTCTTTAGAGAAAACTCGTTTGATGCCACAGGATGATTGCGGTAGACACTAACCACATTTAACTCATACTTTTAGAACTACAACGAACGTGCATCATTCATCGATATTATGGGAACTGCTGCTGTAAATATTATGGTGAATTGCTGTGCTCACAGTTGGATTAAGTGTTCAAAGCAAATTAGTAAATCCGAAGTGTGTATATTGTCACCCCTATCACTCGATATGAAAATCTTGCAGATGGTGGATGCCAGATTTGTGGCTCATCTAAAACAGTGTGCTTTTTATGGTGCTCGTTGCCAGTAATCCCCCCCACTTGATGTGCTCTCCTGCCAATCCAAGAGACTAGGGAGCTGTACATTATCTTGATGTGCACAGAATTGCAAAATGTTTACTCGATATCAGCTCCACGCAGGTTCAACATGTATGGTTTAAGTTTAGCTGGGAATAGACGCGGCTAACACACATTTTGTCTGTTGAATTTTGAGTAAGCATTGCATACTGTATTCTGTAATCTTGATTGTACCATCTACTTTGGCTAGATATGATTCTACAGGACAGGTGGTATTAGTTGTCGGAAACCGGCGACTCGATTGTCTGAAACCTCCACAAGAAGTGGTAATTCTTTGCCGGACAGTGTATTCTATCCACCGTGCAAGAAGCTGCGACGCTCTTCTTTTTGCCATGAGTCTCCTCCCACTCGATCCTCACCTGAGAATGAAATCCATGCATCCCTGCTATGTCCATGAGTTGGGAATCCGGAAAATGAAGAGAAACCCCACCGCCGATTCTTCTCCTGGTATTGCTGCATGTGCCGCCGGGGGTTAGGGAGGCGCAGTCCAGCCAGCCGCATTCCGGCTGCCCAATCATCTCCTTGTAAGCCGAATTCACCATCCTGACCTTGTTGCTTGCATCGGATATGAAGGCAGGTACGTGCTCCCCCTCAACCATCGCCTCCACCTCATCAGCTGCTTCATTTCCTAGCGTCACGCCGCCGGGTTGCCCCTCGGAAACTATCTTGCTGACGATGATGGTTGAGCCGACCGGCCGGACCGGGCGCGGCGAGATTATGACCGGCTGCTTCAGGGGCTGCTGCAGCTGCTGCAGGAAATCCAATTCTTCAGGGGCAGGCGCAGCAGCAGCAGCGTTCAAATCAATCCTGGCGTCGTCCCCTAAAAGAGGAAGAACAGCAATCCCATTCTCATCCCGCGCCGCCCGGTGATGCTGCTGTCTCTTGGCGGAGGAGAAGGAGGCAGCGCGTGTCCTCTTCCGTGTCCTGGTGGGTCGCGCCTGAAGATGCGGCCACACGTTCCGCAAATACGGAGACTTGCAAGTGATCCCGCCGCCATCCGCGTCCCCCCAGCCGGCGGCGGGACCTCCGGCTTAGGCGCAATCGGGCGGTACCGAGCCATGATCTCGGCCGTCCTTCTCGGGTTAACCGTCTGAATCATCATCCCCTATCACCGAACAGATGAACAAGCGCAACGCAGTGGGTGTTATAAGAGAAGGAAAGGAGCCAATGGGACGGCGGCAGGACGAGCAGAATGGTCCGACACTTGGTGGGTACGTGTTTGAGGTTGGGGACATGTGGTTGCTTCTTCAATCCCTCCCCCTCTACATGCATCCTTACACTTATTGCCTCTCCTTTACCCCCAACTACACACCTCACTCCCCCCACATCAACAAATAACAAACATGTTATTTGATGATAATATATTAATATGTTTAAGTATAGTATCATTAAGTATCCCTATATTCAATTATATATAACGTTTTATATCCAAAAATAGAAGTTTAAGTATATGATCAGTATGAATATAATTAACTTTCTATTTGATTTATGTATACTATTCATATGTTGAAAAACTAAGTATAACATCCAAATCAATAACCAGAGGAAGAGAACATATTGAGGCCAAAGGGGGCGGAATGGAGTAGGGGGGGCACTCGATGGGCGCGAGGGAGGTCCGCCCCGGGGGTGGGGGTGGTCCGTGCAGCAGAGGCGAGCCAATCCGATGAGAGCAGCCAGAGGACGTGGACGCGTGTCGCGTGTGGGTGCATGCATGGCTACACCTATGAGGTGAGGTGAGGGAAAAAGGAAGACGGCCTTCACAAATTCCGAGGTGTGTGGTCTTTTGACCATCCGGATTTTATGCCTTAATTTCCAATTATTTTTTGAAAAGAGAAATGCAATGCATCACCCTTCACCTACCTCTTTTCCCAATCCTAATTAAAATCCAAAAATTAATTTAATTTCAATAATCTGAACCTGTACAATATCCAACTAAGATAATGTTTGACTTTTGGGACTACGATACAAAGGGTTTTTTATTTGAATTTTAGATAGATATGACGTAAATGTATTAAATTTTTATATAATATTTAATTAATAGGTAAAAATTTGGAGATCAAATGGATGTAATATATGTCTAGAAACTAATTCTATTTTCATAAAATCAATTATATTCTGATAGAATATATCTTATATTTCAAATTTACATTAAATTTTATTCTATGATAATTGATTTTTACTAACCCTTTCACTTCTCGCGTAAAACATGAAAAGATTAATAAATTATTTAATGCATTTTTCAGTGTATAATAAATTCACCTCACTTTATAATAGTTAGGCCTCGTTTGGTACCATGTTTTAACTTACACATTGTTACATATAAATGGGATTATTTTATACCAAAATGAGGGATTTAAAAAACATGAGTGTGTTTTGTAGAAAGTTTTATTTAACATGGTATTAATTATCATGTGTTTGGTAGTAAGTCTTATGATTTATTGTATATACAATTTTACTAAAATGCCTATGTTTGATTTATGTATAATTTTACTGTAATATATATGCTTACAAATAACCTGATTTGAACCAATTTTCAGATTTATATCCGACAGCAATAATCTTCTTCATAGTTTTAACTAATGATTTCTTTTTATAGAATGACAATATTTCTAATAATTTCATGGTTTGAACTAATAATGTCCGGTAATAACAATCTTTTTTTTGGCTCCCTCCATTAGATTACTAATTTCTTAGATACATACAAAAAATTGTGAAATCAACAAAATATGTAAAACTAATTTATTGCCAAGAGGGAATTAAGATTATTATTGGAGGTGAAAATATTTTTGTAAAACAAAAGGGTAATATTGTATTTTATTATCATGGGATTAACAAACCCATCTACTACATGAGTTTGTGTTTTACTATATATAATGTGTTAAATAAGAAATTTGATAGGATATACAATCCGTGGTGTTATATAACACTACATACCAAACGGTTGATAAAGATGTGTTATTTAACACAACACCATATTACAACTCCCACCAAACGGCCCCTTAGTATTTTAATTCTTGTATAATAATTTTTAATACAAGTATATTTAAACTATATTAATAATATAAAATATAGTTTATAAATTTATAAATTATTTTTTTTGATTTGAATGAATTATAAAATATAATTTTTTAATTTATAAATTTTCATGAATAAATATATCATTTTTATTTTTTATTTAATTGTATAATAATTTTTTTCAAAAAATATGTTTGAACACATTAATTATCATTTTCTTAGAATTTTCAATTCTAATAAAATCAATTCTAGAATGATTTTGAAAAATACAGCCTAAGTAAAGTAAGAGGGAAATGGTTTCTCCACAACGTAATCTTCAACATTGGATGTGTACAAATAAGTAATTAATCATCAAGAATTGATCCCGAGTGTACAATTCCAGATCATTTGTGGTACAAAAATGAAATTAGTCTAAAATGGAACCCACAGAATAATAATTTAAATTATTCTCTTTTTAAAATTTTGTGTATTAGTCCAAAAGGGAACCCACAAAAAATTGTTGTATGTATTTTGCAAATAAATTTATTCTCTCCCCTCTAATTCATCAAATTTTCCGGAAAATGACCTTTCGTGTAATGATGATTCATTCCGTTGGTCTGCACACCACCGGCGCCGACCGCTCGGAATTGAAACCAACACAACCACGAGCTGTTTCTCCGATAGTTTTTACAGTTAAGAGTGCGATGACGATCACGAAAACTTAATCGCACTTCGCTTCATATACCTGTAAATTAGTTGGGTCTGGGTGTCGGTGATGTGATCATGGGGCTTGGAGACACATCGGAATCGAATGTTTTTTGTTTGCTTGTTTCCTTGTGTCGATCTGAGTGAGCAAGCGCCTCATACACAACTGATTCTCTCATGGAAAGTAGGGACCCCAAATGGGCATCAAACTCCCAAAAGTCTGTTCTTAAATTATTCAAAACACGTTGCTATGCATCATGAAGAGAGCATAGTTTGGGGCAACGAACTCGGATCTTTTATTGACCAGGTCGGTTTCTTTATAAGCCAATGTCCAAGCTCAACCTCAAGGTGCAAAGATCCAAACAGGTTTGAATATGCTTACTAAAGAGTTTGCATAGATTCATTGTTAATACCACCTTTTGTTTAATATAAACTCGATCATTTGTCTTTAAGAATCCAACATGAGATATGTGATTATTCTAATAAGAATTATGTGCGTAATGAGTTGGCTTGATGTGTAAAGAATGGTTTTTTTTTGAACGAAACAGTTGAAGCTAGCCATCACGTATCAGCATCAGCACCAGTAGTGCCTGAAGCATGACTGGTAGAACACACGGAGCATGATTTAGCACGAACGCATGACCAAGCTCTAGCTGGATTCACTTCTAGTCTTCCTGATTTCTCCCTTCCTTCGGTTGGAGTCTCAGTATTATTAGATTGCTGCTGTAATATGGTTTGTTGTGTGTCGTATGATGGCATTGTTCTGGAGTCCTAAAGTTTCACTCTGTTTTCAGTGGTCTGCATTTTTATTCATCTGCGCACTGTACTGATTCATTCATTCAGCTTTCAATCAGTGCCTCTGCGCTGAAATATACATCATTTTTATCACTCTAGTTTGTGGGTAAAATTTCCGAATGAAGTTTTGAGGATTATAGCCGTTACGGATGTCCAAGATACCAAGCTTGTGTCCCCAAGAAACCAAAGTTTTGTCCAAGAAAAAGGCATGTGCCAGTACCCACGTGAGCAACAAAGTGTTCATCTAGGAAGAGAAGCGCTTGGACAGCACCATGGCACCATGAGCAATCGCTTGGAAGAGGAATAGCCTGCCAAGAGCAGCAGAGGCAAAAGCCTCACAACTTCTTCCCCCCACATAGCAAAAGAAGAAACACCCAAATAATCGGATGCATGTCCATGAATCACCAAATATTTTCTTTACTTTCCATACTACTACATTACATCTGGTAACTGGTAAAGTTTTTCAATCACTACAATAATGATAAACACTTCTGCAAAGCCCGTGCTCTTGGGTCTGCAAAAGGGCATGAGCCATGCACCAAGGAAAGGGAGAGATGGAGATAGATAGGAAGCAGCACGTGCATATGAAAAAAAGTACAGTATTGGGCCACAGCTGTCAAGAATTAATGCGTGTGGCAGGCATTGCTCTTCCGCTGGATAGCCAGAAAACAGAGCCGAGGTGCTGATTCGATAAGGAGCTAACTTAAAGTGGGATTTAGGAAACAATTTCATGGCTTTTTTAATGAACTGTTCGAAGATGAAATGAATGATTTGATGCTGCTGCTGCTGTGTTTGCAATGGGATGGATCATCTTGATGCATTGTAATCTGTCTGTGAGAAGCACATGATGGGCCTATTCCAACATGTACCACCACTTACGCTCAGCTGGCTGGCTTCTGCACATCTTGCCCGGGATGGGGGCCACAGGGGCTGTCACTTCTTTCCTTTAGGAGCCTTGTGATACCTATGTGAATATCTCTGTTTACAGAATGCGAGTTACCTCAACTTCCCATGCAGTGAACGAATCTTGAATTTCAACAGTAATGAATCACACTTCTATTTGAGAAGACAAGTAGGTAACATTCACTTCCAGAAAACCCTCATAAACTGACAAAGTTAACAGGTTTATAAAGATTCTTTGATCCTCAAGCACATATCCTCTGGAGCACAAGGACGGCATGGCTTATCTGTGAAAAGTTAATCTTCGTAGTTACCACTATCTAATCTTCTTCCACCTGCCCCTCCCACATTGACTGGAAGGTTTCAATTGATTATTGCTTGGAATCAGATTATAAGAAGATGATAGTGATTGTGATTTCGTTGGTTGTTATGCCCCCGTCTCCCCTTCTCATTTCAACTCCTACAAATAGGCACATTCAGAGGCAAACCAAACTTCCCATATGACGACTAGCTAGTCCTTCCATTCTTTACAAAAACACTTCTTTTTCATAAGAATTCATCACCTCTCTTGGGAGCATGGATGATGCTTCTTCTGGAAGTAGCAGTGGATGTGAATCCGGTTGGACTACGTATTTTGATCAGCTCTCGTGTACTGCTTGCAGCAAGGCCTGTGTTACCATCTGTGGAGGAAAAGGTGTGTATAAGGATGAAGATCATGGAGATGAAGAAGCAGAAGATTTATCCATGGTCTCTGATGCATCCTCAGGGCCACCAAATTTGCAGGAGAATCAAGGAAGAGTTCATGGATGTGGTTACTTATCTGCAGTTTCAGAAGAAGGGAACAGAAGCAAGAAGAAGAGTAATAATGCCAAGGAGCACTTTTCCAAGAAACAAGAGAAACTGTGCCTGGATGACACTGCTAGCTCCCCTGTATCCCATCAGGTTCGTTGAAATAAAAAAGACATTTCTTTTTCTTGTTTTTCAAACTGAATGCTTCTTTAACTCTCAACTGCAGTTTGAGACTGAATCAATTCCATATCATGTCCATGAAAGCGTCTTCGTAACACCTCATTTCAAGGTATGCATTCTTGCAGAGGTCCTTCAAACCTCCAAATACACGTAACATCGTCTTGTTTATTTCTTAGGCTGAAGCATCATCATCAAGGAAGCATTTTGGCTTTCTAAAGTCTTTTAAAGGGAAACCAGGTTACTCGGAAATCTCTTGAACTGCATTTTTTGTCTATATTTTTTCGATGTGAACCCTAAGTTTCCTCTCTACCAGGCACTTCACTGGGAAAGAAGAGGCAGTGAGGGAAACTTGAGAAGTGGAAGCAGAGATTTGGTTTAGCAGCAAGGCTGAGGAAAAGGGGAGGCTATCTAGAAAACAGTCAAGCTTGAGCTTCAGAAATCACCTACAGGGGTGAATTTCGTTTTACCCGTCCTACGCTATGTCCAGACAGAAGGGAACAGAAAAAAAGTAAGAATAAAGAATGGAAAGTGAACGTTTCAAAATGAATGTCTGCAACTTGTGGCTTGTGAGTGACCACCGACTAGGGATAGATATACACACACAAACACACAGAGGTTCATCATATGAACCAATCCTCTTCAACCTCATTGCTATACTACAAGAAAAGTGCCAACAACAAACCCCTTTTATGGGGTCAAAACCACTTTTTTGAGTCATGAATGGGAAGAAAAATTATGGGAGGAGAGGAATACAGAGAGGGGAAAAAGCCAAGATTTTTCTCGCTGAGTAGCTGAGGTGGATCCATCAATATGAATAATGAGTAATTCTGGCAACACGGTCTGTCTCGAACCATAACTCCATTTTTTGCTCTTCCTAAAAAAGTCCGTTAAGGGGGCTCATGTAAAATGACAGCTGATCCCTATGTTCACATATCCTCAATCCTGTATTCATCTAAAGATCATTATTGTGGATGGCTTGCATGAATAAGTTAGTTTACCAGTGAAGGCTGAGAACAATGAATCTGAAGTAAGACCCGGTGAAGATGAAGCAGAGAAGAGGAGCGTAAATCTGGAGGAGAATCGGAGTCATAGAGCTGCTGCTGTCAAGCGAAGAAAGAAAAGACTAAGTGTAGACATGGGCCTCATCATAATGGATCCATGTGCAGCCAAATGGGCTCTCCAACATCAGACAGATCAGAACCCGAAACAGCACCATCAAGCCCAAACAAAGGGTATCAGCTCTCATTGAAAGACGTTACAAAACAGAGTAAGACTACTGATGTAGCCATAGTGACAGTAACGGCTACAACATCTACTTCTACAATGGCTAATTGGGAACGAGTCTATAAATGTCCTGTAAGCTGAATGATGAGGTATGATTTTTTCAGTTCAATACAACTCTCTCCAAGTCAAGCCTCACGCCTCTACAAAACACATGCTCATACTCACATCAGATCTCATATGCTCAAAACCGCTTTCAACCAGATCAAGGTTATCAGAATACATATACTCTTATGAACCTAAAGACCAACCTTTTCGAGGACCAAACTTGCTCTGATATCACATAAAATTTGAGATTTTGCATATGGATTGGGTTTGTAAGATGAATGTCAATTCTATTCATTCCAAATTCCCATCAACAATATTCAAAAAAAAAAATCGACCAATGATTGAACTATGCTGGAAAAGGACAAGAGCTCCCAACTGCAATGTAGCGTAGTACTCTGATGGATTAAACCTTGAGGTCTTCAAGATTCTCTGGTGAAGTACAACCAGAAACGGTAGTTTCATTAGAGTATCTTTATTGATTTACGTAAATGATAACGTGATTTACTTTATTGAGTTTTTATGAGAAAACGGAATTTCTTAAAAATGATTTTCATTCTGAAAAACCATGTCAGCATTTCCGAAAATCACTAAAGATGTTCTTATGCTCAACTTGGGTTTGTATCATAACCTACGTATTCATTGCGATTCTTGGGAAATTACGCACCGGGTACGTGATTCACCGGATGCATACAAGATATGTGTGTATATATATATAATTCTATTGTATTGTTTCATGTTTGTTAACATTGCATTTTACGTATTAATGAATGTTTTTAAGTTAGTTGTTGTATTTAATAAATTAATTTTGTTTTATTCGTGATTTTATTATATATATTAAAATAAAATATTTTTTAACGCACTCTAAACATCGGATTCCTAAAATTAATGAATTTCGCACCTCGCACCCATTTTGATGCAGCCTAGATCAGAACATTACACTGATGTAATAAAATGCGCACGCATCTCGTTACAACGTAGCCCACATGGATCACCTATTCTGAGATGGGCTTGGTTACGAATCTTTATTTCTATTAGGCCCAAAAGAATCGGGCCTCCATATCTGGTCTACACACACACACTACTGTCATTATTTGGTCATGGGTTCAAGTGAGAGAGTTTTCTCTTCATTCCCAAATAGAAAATGAGACAGCCACCATGACTACATTGTAAGAATAAGCATCTGTTTCACATTGGAATTGGACAGAAAAATAATTGGGCAATGACGAAAGATAACCCGTGTAAATAGAAAACTCTATGAATGTGTTTTTAATTAATAATATATTTGATTAGATAAACATGCTTTATATGATTATAAATAAAAGCGTATTTGTAAAATACATATTCAAAATATTATTATGTGTTCAATAAATACTTTTAAAATAAATAATAAAAAAATATGACTCGCTTGATTAAGAAAAACTTACGTGAAATAAGAATTTTGAAAGATGCGATTGAATAAGATATACAATTGTTTTACAAATTTTACGTATGTTTAAAAATATGTTTACCAAAAAGACGTAGTTTTACACACATGTATATTTGAAGGCGTAAATAAAATTACTACACAAAGCATGTAAGGGTTGATAAAAGAAAAACTAAACATACTACATAAAGAGCAATCAGTTGACTGAACTTCTCAGAATATCTTCATGTTGTGCCACTGCTTGTAGGAAAGAGTTATGAGCCAGTTGCTAGGGTTGACCATCACGTACAATTCGATTAATTATGTGTTTTGTAGTCATCAGCAACTAGACAATAATTACGAAAGCTTGATGTAAATAATGTTTTCTTGCATGATGACATGTCAGAAGAAATTTCCATGATGCAACCATCAGGTATGACAGAAAAAAAGAAAATCAGTTTCATGTATGCAAAGTTAAAGGTGCAGTTTATAGCCGCAAAGAAGCACCTAGGGCTTGGTTGGACAGATTTAGCTACTTCTCTTAACAGTTGGTTTCACATGTAGTTGTCCTGACAATATTTTGATGATATCATACTCACAAGTACTTTTCTGGTAGTTGTGTCACTCCTCAAATAAATAAGCTCAGTACTCCATATGAGGACTTTGGGATCATTACATCACTCTCTGGTGTAGAATTGTGATGCTTTGCATCTTTCCCAATTTCACTGTGTGTTTCTAGTTTGGACAGATGGGGACTTAAAGATGGTAGACCAGCATCAACTCCACAAGTTCAGATCAGAAAATCAGTATAAAATGCATCTATCTACGTAGCAAAAGATCAACCTACTCTTTACATAGAGAAGAAAAGAAACAAACCAGATCATGTCACCTCCACCCTGATGTGAATATTTGAATATTGTAAACCTCACTCGTACACACTTTGAGGCCGCAGGCAGATCATGTCACCTCCACCCTAATGTTTCTTTTGAAATGGGCAGCTGCATTTTCTGCTTTCTCAAAAGCTGATCAGCTGATGTTGGATCACGACATTAATGGTACTGAAGTTGTATTTTCTAGATTCGAGTATTCTGCGCACTCATCCCATCCATACACTTGATTTAAGGGAAGGATATCACTCTATCCCGTGTTTTTCAAGTTTTAGCATGTGGAGCAAGATGAAGCAATCGAAGCAGGTTCTCATGTGTGTTGGGGACATCCACAGCCTGGCGGGGATGCATTTAGTGCGGAGAAAGAGATGGGGGCACTTGAACAAGAAGTCAACAGATTTTGGGTAAAGGTTTGGACAAAAGATTTAGTTATGGTCCACCTCATGGCATTCCTCTGCCTCCAGCCTCACATTTAAACAAACAAAAAAAAGGCCGCACAGACAAGCCACCACCACTCTAACATCTGACACACCCCACTGACACACACTACTCCACCTTCTGACAAACATGTCCACTCCAATTTCTCTACCAGCAATCCTGCGCCTATACGCCCCATCTACGTACATCTCCTGCACTTGTGCTTCATTCAAAGCTTTTTGTTCAGATCAGTAATTTGGGTTCAACGGAAAGTATAAGCATTTTTGCTATCTGAATCTGTTTTTCCTTTTTTCTTCTTCTTCTTGGAGGTCCCAGACATATTTTCGATGTCAGATGGACCAATGTGAAGGCCATAACCAGCATGGTTATGCTCAATTATCTTAACATCTCTTCGTTTTTTCCAAAATTGTTCGCAGCCCTTTTCTTTTTCTAGGATATGTTATCTTTTTCACTCAAAGATCTGAAAAAACAACAGCAATGATAGGCCCCCTTTATCATCATTGAAGATTCTAGGGAAAAAAATGAAGCAATCATGCTAAAAGCAGCAAGCAACGACGTCCCTCGAACAAAGAGCCACAAGAAAAGGAAGACCTTGCAAGGGTTCTTATGTTGATAAGATACAATGCAAGAAGTTAAGCTGCTAATGCTGAACACACACTGCTGAAAAGGGCAGCAAATTATGCTGTTTTAAGTTGAAAACATGGGTTTTTTTTCGCACTACTAAACTTATTCCTCCACATAATAAGTTGACAGTTGAATTGAAAGAGACCGTACGGATGAGGCATGAATCAAGGGGCGAGCCTGTAAGGACCTTCTCCCAAGTAATGGCCTTCCATGTAAAGTGTTGGGTTGTGAGGATGATGCAACCCGTCCATAACCATGAACTGCATGTCTTCCGAGGGCTTCCAATGTCGCTTCCTCTGATTAATGAACCAGTTGTTTATCTGCTTCTGGTCCAATCCAGTCGCCTCCGCCAGCGCCACCTTCTCCGATTCCTGCACCGCGAAGCAAGCGCTGAGCATAGACAGATACTGCATTGCCATGATTGTCGATGATACGACACCATACCGATGGATAAGGCCATTTGTAGTGTAACTCCCACCAGCTGAGCAGCTTCTGCCTCGACTCTTTGGGAAGTTTGCCCTTTTTTTTCTTCTTCGAGAGCTCTTGTTTAAGGCTGCTGAGATACCCACTGTACTTCTTGAGAAGGTGGTTTTTGAGCTCCCGATCCTCGGCACGTGGATCAATCGCCGACATTGCTCCGGCTTCCCCTCCGCCGCCACTGGCTTCTTGATCATCATCCGATGAACCGCCCCCGCCGCCGCTGTTATCATCTGGTTTTTCCACTCGCCAAGATAACCAAAGCATGAGTCAGATTTCTGAAACAACTGATGGGAGGTGGGGAGCAACTTCACATGACCATTCCACTTTGGTGGCGAACACAAGAAAGAAGATGAACGACAAATCTGATCTGACAAGTGATAATGGCGCATGGGAGGTGTAGCACAAGGACATGAACAGTGTTCATTGATTCCCATACACCCACACCATTTTCCCTTACAAGGACATGAATAGTGTTATTCTCGAACTACATGCACTAATATTATGTAAACAAGTCTTCTTTTTTCTGAACTCAAGGCCACTATACTGCACCTAAATTATTTATTACACTCGGGGTTTAGACGGGGGAGAAGAGAATGGTGCAGCCCTGTGCCTATTCATGGAAAACTGTGCACTCGTGGTTTAGGGTTTTGTTTTTTTATTCAGTAGTCATCACTGGGAACTGCGGAAAGGAATTAAAAAACACTTAAACAGAGATGGTGGCAGTGAGCTTCCGGGAAATAGCAATGCCTGAAAAACATCATCAATCAAAACATGTTTATGCTGTTCTTATTTGATTTCTACTTCTAAAAGTTTTAAATAAAACTTTGTATAAGTAGTTATAGAACATTCCCTTCAAACAACCACGGCCACCGGCACCGGCACCATCGTGAACCACTCAATAACAGAATGAAAAAAAGAAAACTATTTTGTCTGCATCTTCTTTAGGTAATCTACGTTTGTAGCTTATTCTGAGAAATACACAGAGAAGCACTCCAATATTTACTGATATAAACGGGAAGACGATGTACCTGAGTTGAAAGCTCGAGTTGGAGCTGTTGTGAGCATACTGAGCTGCATTTCGACGCGCCTCATGAAATCCATGGCTTCTTGCAAAGGCCTGGTTAGTTCCTCCCGATACTTGATCAGCATATCGTAGTATGCTTCCTGATAATGAAGCATACGCAAATGGAAAAAGAGATCGAGATCCAGATGAATCAGAGCTGTTGCAAATATTGATTACCATAAATTGATCTAGTTCTGGATCCTTGGAATCCCCATCGTGCTCTCTGTTGGCGCCCCTCTGCCACGTTTCGAAGTCTTGCCGGACCTGAGCAAGACGGGCCACCACCTCCGGCGGAGCTCCCACCTTCATTATCATGATCACCACCACAGTAAAAAGAAATTGCAGAGAGGGGGATTAGAAAAAAAAGACAAGGGGGTCTGCGCAATGAGACCTTGTGACAATCCATGTAGGCTTCAAGGAGACTGGAGTACTGTGGATGGGCGATAATCTTCGCCTTAACAGCATCAACCTCAAGAACTTCACCCAGCTGCCGTTGATTGGCTGCAGCAGCCATAACCGAAGAAGCACCGTAATGAAATTTATTATTGTTATTGGTATACGACGACCCAGCTTCGGTTTTCACGGCGTGGTGCTGGGATTGATCTAAGCAGACGCTGAATCCGCCGAACGCCAAGTGACGTAGGCTATCGCCTCCACCGGATCCCGCCAACGCTCTTCCAGGGAACTGCAGAGATGAGGTGCTCGGAGCAAGAACCGGAGCCCCACCGGCGCCGTACACGAAACCCCCACGGGAATTATTATTATTATTATTATTACCACTATTGCTCATGACTTCCGTTAGATGGGCATACCCCTCCATCGCAATCGATCTGCTGCTGCAGGTTGGTTTCTTCTCCGATCCTGTGGATACAAACGAAAGAAAAATCAGAACTCAGCGCTTAAATTCCAACAGTAAAAAATATCTATCGGAGAAAAGAAAAGATAAAAAAAAAGGAGTGGGAGCTGAAATGAAAGCATAGGGAAGATGCGAAGACTTCACATGGGTTTGTCGCCGACGAGGAAGGAGGAAGAGGGAGAGGAGGAGCAGTGGAGGAGGAGAAAAGCTTCCTCTTCATCAGGACGACAAGACCTTCTCTTCTTCCGTATGCAGTTGCAGCCTGCAGGATAAATAATAAATAAATGCCCCTCACTCCCCATCTCATCTTTTTCTGCATAATATAAAATAATAATAATAATAATAAACACACCCCTTGGAATGGAAAATTTACTTACTATATAATATAAATACGCAATACGAGATTTAATATCCTTACAATTATTCTCGTTATTACACGTGTGCGTACTTGCGCGAAACAATACCACATTACTTTATTCGTATGTTATAACGAATTTTTTTTACAATTATTTTGTTTTCTTTTTTAATTTCTACCGGGGCGTTCGGATTGGAGGTGTCTACAACAAATGATCTCTTTGTGCACAGTTCACCTCCCACACGATATCTAATCTTGATAATTCACATAATCCATAATATAATGTTTTGAAAATTCGATCGCATTGAGTCATTAAATTGAGAAGGGAGGGTTTGTTAAATAAATATTTATTTGCTTGTATTTTTTAATAGATGTACTTTTTTACTCAATACCCACTGCTACTCAGACCCCATGCATTAAAAAATACATTTTTTATTATGAGTAAAAAATATTTCCCTGAACTGCCATTAGCATCTAATTCTTCATAACATCACCTTCTCTCTAGTGTTTTTTAAAGGAATAAAAGAAGGTCACATCAAGTTATAGACGAAAAAGAAAAATAAAACATAAAATCATAATACGACAATAGGGTTAAGTTGAGATTAGGGTATTTCGGCTATTTTAATTTATAAAATTAAAAATATAAAAAGACAAAACGCAAGTATAATAATGAAGCCCTATTTGGTAATTACAAAGAGCAGGCGCACTTGATTTTGTGCGGGTAGGGTTTGGTTGGTTGGATGGAATGGGGGGTTGGGAGGGTAAATTGGTAATTACAGGGGGGCTTGCAATTATGTCTCGTATTTCCCTTAGTTTTGGTTTTAGTGAGAGTTGGAGTTCAGAGGGCGCAGAGAGCACCCGGAAATTTCGCGCAACGAGTACAGCGGGTCCCACAAATAAAGAAAACGAGGTGACAGTCGTTTTCAGTGCCTTCGCTTTTTCTTTCCTCCATCTATCTATCTATCTATCCCAACCCAACCCCCAGTTCGCATCCTGTCCGTCCATTACAATCTCCCTTTTCCCTGCTCCCCTTTTAATATATACGTATTTTTTAATTTCTAAAATAAAGTCTTGAAATTACGTTCAAACTGATTTTGATATGCTGGAATTGGACGCTTGTGGTGCCATCGAGACCCACTTATGAGAGGGAGCTTGAAGAAATATTACGCGAAAACAAGTACGAAATCCAGGACCCCTCGTCTGATTCGGACAGACCCATCGCACCCTCGATTGAGAACCCCGAGAATAGGGTTTCGATGATTCCGCTGTTTTGTTTTTTTGTAATATTGAAATAAGGAGTAGTGAGTAGGAAAATTGATATTGGTGTGTTATTACAAGATAAGAACGAGGATGGGTGGCTTATTAGGCGTCTCTGAATTATATGGTGGATCCAAGTCGCCTCCCTTTCCTAACTTTGACCATACCTCACCCTTCTTGAAACTCGATCCTCTCTTCGATTCCCTGTGTGTGTTTTATTTTTCTCTAAATTCGGCAGCATCTGGATCACTTACAAAACTTAAAGGAGTGTGATTTGTATTATGGGTGTTTGGTAGAAGAGTTCAATTTAAATCCAAGTTTAAAATAAACACTATTTTTCTAGACTTCTTGGGTTTAAATTAAACCCATCTACTTGATATGTTTAAAATAATCTGGAGGTTATCTATTAAACAAGTCATACTGTAAACGAGAGTTTAAATAAACATTATTACCAAACTCATTTTTATCTAAATCGGGAATAAATCTAAACCCAATTTTAAACCTTGGTTATTCTAACCACTATTAATTCAGACCGACTACCAAACATGCCCTAAATTGTTATATTTGGTATAAAATCTAAATATTGCCATGCGCAAATAGTCGGATATAGGCACTCATCAAGTATGCTAAATATCATAATGGGAGAGAGTGTAAGATCAGGAATTTAAACAATAAAAAGGTCTTTTGAATTTTATACAAAACATTTTCCTCGAAAAAAATAGAACATATAAGAATGGAATACTTGAGATAATATCGTGATAAGTTAGAATATAAAATCAATCAATCCTAGCTTAGATTTTGATATCCCTATCGGATCCGTGTTTTTCATTTTTATATTATGCTATAAAATTATTTTAATTTTTTTTTTCTTTCATATGAAAAGAATTTTGGGCAGAATTGTTCCTCTCTTTGGAATTCTCAATTTCTACAGTGATTTCACCACTCTCCTTTATTCTGACGGAGCATTCATCCCTGACCTCCCCAACAAAAGTGCTTTGAGCCAACACTTGAGACGAGTTTTATAATACTTTTTTATTTTCTTTTTCAACTTGTTTGAAAATTCTACTTTCCGGACTTTACTCCCAAAAGAAACATTTTAAACACGTGACTTTTAATTCCTTTTTCCTTTTCCTTTTTTTTTTTTTGGAATGGTGATCATGTCTTACCCGGGACCTATGGGTTTTAGGGATGTTTGGTAGTTATCATAATTAAATATGAATTTATTAGAATCGGATTTAACTAAAATTCAATTCTGCCCAAAAATTATTATAATTCATTAAAAGACCCCTTTAACATAATCTTAAAAATTTGTTTGATAGTATAATATATAGATTTATACTTAAGTTGATACATATACCATTGTTTGATTAACTAGTATATGCATATTAACTTTATATAACTATACCATTCACATACTCATTTTTTGTGTATATGAATGGTATACACAAATGAAGGGAAATAGGGTTAATTATATTTATAATACTCATATACTTAAATTTTTACTCTTGTATATCAATCATTATTTATAATTTAGTATATATATATATATATATACCCAATTACACTATAATTAACCTATTATCAAACTAACTCTAAAAAAATATGGATGGATTTTTATTCATTATTGTCTAAAATAAAAATATAACACATCAAGTGTCTCAGAACCCACCCTATTCAGATTATAATAGAAACGAATGATAGTGATTTGGATCAATTTATAAACTTGTGTGAGAATTTGTGGATGATGACAGTCCAAGTACGATGGCGAGTGAGTCCCAAGGTCTGTCTGGCTCGGGGCCCGACGGTGGAGCTGGGCTCGTCGGTCAGCCTCGGGAAAGCAAGCTGCTGCTCACTTCCCGTAGAGATTAGATGTCAGTCACTTCAATGAGTGGTCATTTGTTACCTGTTATTGTTGGTATTTCATTTTCTAAGGGAATAAATACAGTTGTTATGGGAGACGATGGAGGATGCTGGACTGAGGGAGCATGGAATGACAGGCAGAGGTTGTAAGGAGGCCCACTTAGCCGAAGGAAACCCACGATACCTCAATTCTGTTCTCTCATTGAGCTGCCCTGCCGCCGGTGGGACTACTCTCGTCACATGCGATTTGACGGCGGGCCACCGCGCGGCCGGCCATGATTTCTGACCGCACCACCACCTTCTTAGAGTTAATGCTTCACATGTTAATTAATATACGCTTACAAGAGTAGTATTCTACGTTTTTAAGGGAAGTGAAAATCAGTCACCATGCTGCTGTTAAAACAATTTTTAAAAGTAAAAACATACGTGTCCACTCTTTCTTCTTTGGTATGATCATAATGAAATCACAACCCAATTTGCTGCAGCATGTGTCTGTGTGGAGATCCAGTTATCCCTACTGTATGTGCGACAATAGCACGACAGAAGTGATTGAAAAAACCCTAACCCTACTCTGTTATCCACAAAAAGGTTCGCCATTCAGTCGTTCCAAGGATATCTTGACAACACAGTCTTGCTATGGGCAATTGGCACCATCGTTTTGGAAACTCCACGATTCTGTTCAGAAAATGGAGTGCTCTTATTACTAGGTTAATATTTGTAGATTATTGAGACTGAGTAAGCTTCATTTTTATTATTTTTTTCGAGACAGGTCCTAGTTATACATCAGATTTGCATATAAAGATTGTTAGGATTTACGATACCGAGGGACACTCACACATCGGATTATCTTATAATGTGAACGATTCATCTTATGAGCTCAATGCATATGCTTATTTTTTCTGCAGGAAGGGCCGGATCAAGGTTGCTGTGATGGCAAGATTCAAACATAAGTTGCGAATACAAACCTCATGGTTCACCTATGCTGAAATTAAAGATGTGATGAGTTGTACGAGCATACATAAAAATTAAGTTCACAATAAACGTATATCATATTAAAAAAATTAGATTTAATCGATTATTAATAATTTATAATTTTTATATACTTTATTATTTCATATCTAAATACTGATGTGGAATTATTTGTTCTAATAATCTGTGCGCATCATACGGGCATTGCAGGGGGGCTAGAAGATGGGGCATGGTGCTACTCGTGACCTGTGCCGGGTACACGTTGCATGATTTTGACAATTCTCTTGCATTGGGTGTTGTCTGGAATGTGTTGCTGACTGGATGAATTCAAGAAACACAAGGTGGAGTTGTGTCCACCACAGACGTCAAATCCCAAAGCTGCTAAGTCTTGGTCATAAAAAGGCCCATTGAAAAAAAAGTTTGTTTGGCATATGAACCAAGTCTCATGTTCTCCTTTAGCCCTACACCCTGTAACTTTCAACCAACCCCATCAATTGAGCCGACCCTCCTCCAACGTGTACCCATCTCCATTACAAATTCAAAAGAGGAGTCAATCATCTCCTAAAATTTTGATGTGAAATGATCATAACTTATGCGTTTAAAACGATTTGATTTTAATCCAATTGGAACATTCAAGGACCAAGACAAATCAGAATTCATTAAAAAAGACATCATCATATCATATGCTTCATTTAATTATTACATGATTCATGTGTTCAACGTTGTGATACTTCAGCAAGGGAGACTTGAAAAGGATTGTTCTTGCCTACCTTTTTTCCACGATCTTCCCTTTTGTCGTGCCCCTCTGAGTCCTCAGTTGAAAGAGCATACCAAACCCTAAGATAATGTTTGATTGATGGGATTGAGTGGGTTCAAAGATAATATTATAAATTATAAAGTGTTTACTTCATCCATTTTAATAAATATGAGATTAAGTGTTTTTAATCCCATATACATGGATTTATTTAAAATCACACCCCTCTTACTTTACTTAATACCATTTAATTCAAGTTCTAATTCTACTAATTAAACGTTATCTAAAAAATTAATCCTTTTACATCATGTTTATTTAAATCCAATTAAATTAAACTCTTTTTCGTATTCCCATCAATCAAACATTCTCTAAATATGTGTTTGGCATGGGATAATCATAGGCATTTAAGATAATAATAAATTAAATGACTTATTTGGTATACTAGATGAGATTTGGAGGGTATATTCTTTATCAGATTATTTGAATTATTATGAAAAACATATAAAGAAAAATATTCAAATCTTATCCCATGTAAATACTTCATCTAAAAATTAAATTCCATCCATTCCAAAAACCATATTTACATTGCACGATATTATCTATTTTGAATATACAATTTTTACATTTTTATGTTTTTTACTTTCAAGAAAAAGGATTTACCTAAGATTAGAAATATCACTCTATTTTATCACATTAACCACATCATTTGAAAGTCAAATTCCATCCCATTTTTCATTTGGAATCAAGCACACCATAAGAATATCTAAACGCATTAGTGAGGGTAGGGATGTAATTTGATGCCGGTTGTTTAAAAACGGGGTCCAATGGGCCTGGACAAAACAACAGCTTTTCCGTTGGGCCTAGTTTATTTGATTGTACGGTTGGCTCGTATTAATTTATTCTTCATCGTAGCGTGGGCCCGAAAGCAGTTATCCTTTTTGCTTTTCCACAATCCATATCATGTTTTTGTTCCTTAGGATTGATTTCTCGGGTGGTCTTATTTTGGAATCTTCCAAATCCCAAAATGAAAATAAAGTTCAGTTTCGAATTCACCATTACGGGTGTATGTGGTTCGAAATTATTTTGTTCTTTGTAATTTTGAGAATGCAATTCAATCGTTATAGTAGTTGCAGTTTTCAGAATTACAAAGGTAAGAGTTGCAATATGAATAAGTATAGAGTTGGTTGATTAAAACACAAGGGTGCTACTTGTGTTTGACACATTCAAATCTTTGATGATAATTATAATTAGGGGATAGATTTGATAGAATAGTTTAATTAATAACATAATTAAGTTATTTATGTTTAGATAAATATATATTATGTGATGAAAATTGTAGGATTGTTTGATACATAAATTTTCCAAATATATATTTAAAATGATATTATATCTGGAATTTGTACATAGAATAAACGAGAATTAAAAAAAAATCAAATTTCACTTAATTATCAAAACATATTTTTGAAAATATGGTTAGATATAAATTTATTTTACAAATTACACATATATTGATACACACATATGTAACAAATAAATGTAGTTTTCTACAAATGCATGTAATGGCTTATTATCTCTTGAAAAAACAAAACACAAAAATTTTGATACTTCTAGTATTTAGTATTTATTATTTTTTATTTAATCTACTTCTCTTGCACACTTAAGTTTCAATGATAACTTCTATTGATCATATGAAAAAATGATCATCTAGTATTTCTCTCTCACACATTATGATCAAAATTTTACACATAAGATAGCTAATTTTCTCGCGTAATCAACATATAATAGCCAAATTTATAATACGCTCCCATCTTTCAGTAGACCTGATATTTTAACATGAAATCCATACAACATATGCCTTAAATGTGCTAGCACTTTCATTCTTTGTGTTTCCCAGCTTGTCTTCTAGAAAATAAAAAAAAAGAAGAGTAGCATTTAATAGATAACAAGAAGAATGAGGGTGTGACTGAGAAGTAGCATCTGAGTTGCCCTTAAAAAGTATATGACAGTTTCTTGTTATTTTCCACCTACTAAGTCTCTAGTCATGAGAAGCTTTCCAAAGTAGGCATATTTGCCTCAGAGTGTTGCAAGTCTCTTGACAAGTCGGGGAGCAATGTGATACAAGTGTAGGTATTGAATGTATTGATGGAGGAGGAAGGAGATGTCTTTATAGAGGGGGATAAGCTTTTCTGGTAAGGCTGTTTAATTCTGGTGCTCGGTGGGCATTCAGCTACCACTCTAAAGCTTGTCCACTCCAGCAGCACTCTTAGCCCCATCCTATGTTTCATAAATACTATTCTATTGTAAAGTATTATTACTGCTACTGTATTTGAGATGGACGCCTTCTCGACGAAACAAAGTCCCATGAATGGCCCCCGCGTGGCCCTCCTCTTCTCTTCTTCTCTGCGCTGCCCAGTTCCTTTCTGTGAAGAAAAAAGAATGCATAAACTAGTACGGACCTTACAGCCTTTTTGCGTGGATTTGGAAGCAAAAAATTTAACTTCAGTGGGAGTTATTCACTCCATTATGTTCCTTGTTTCTTTAAGTTTCCCAGGGGCCCTACGGGTAGGGGATCCCTGGCCTGCAGGATGCAGAAAGAAAGGAAGGAAGGTAGCAGCTACGCAGTCTCAGTCATCTCCTTTCATTTTCAGCAGCAAAAATCTCACACAACCCTATGTGTGTCTATGTGTATGGACAGATATCAGGCATATAATTGGTGAATCGAGTCCACTCAGCCCAGGGGAGGACTACTCTGTGTAGGTGTATAGGGGGAGGATGGAAGGCCACATTTTGATAACGAGAGAGGGAGGGGCTTTAGAGTATTGAATCAAACTAACTACTGATGACTTGGACGCATAGTTTGGAGGGAGGGAGTTCATTAAACTAGGCCACATTGTGGAGTATTGAATCAAACTAACAACACAACTGGGTTTGACGAGGGTGGATGGTATGGATCCGGTTGGATTTGTTGTGTGAAACACAAAATCAAGAAACCATAGATTTGATAATCTGATGTTCTAAAGATATTTATGATCATTAGATTGATCAATTATCCCTAAGATTCAAGTGATTCGGTATAAAAGGAGAAACCCCCTTTTATAAAATAGGAATAATCGAATAAAACACAACTGTTTTCGTAAAATTAGAAGATCTAATTAGGTCAATCCCACTATTTCCTAATCTTACACAACACTAGTAATTTGTTGCAACAATCAAAGACCAAGTAATTATTAAATTAAACCTACTTTATCAATATATTAATTTTTGAAATAATCTAACAGGAGTAACATCTGTTACATTTATGAAGTAGGAATTTGATGTGCTACAGTAGATGCTTGTATTTTTTTCATGGAGTATAAGGTATATCTTGTGATTGATTCATACATCACTTTCTTCCATTTTTCTATCCATCCATTCCTTTGGAATTGATAGGCTAACTGTCCTGTCCATTTTCATCCCTCTCCTCTCCAATCTTAGAGGTACAACAGGGTTTTTTTTTTTTTTTTAATACCTCTTTCTTTGGCCTACTCTTCTTCAAATTGCCCTCTTTTAAATTCTGTCCTTTCTTTTCTTACCCCCTTCTGCTGCTGCACAAGCTGTTGAATTCAATGGCTTCAGTCAGAAGAAGCAGATTCACCTCCACAGCAACTATCAACCACCTCATTCTTGCTTATCTCCTCCTGCTTTCCCACCCAACTATTCTTTTCTTGGCTGAAGGTAGCCAATCTCCACCCCTCAGCTCTTCCATGAGAATTTATGAAAGAAAACTTAGCCTCCATTTCTTTGCTTTGCATTGCAGGTAGACATCTTCATGTACTCACAAGAACCGCCATTGGAACCAAGGCAAGGGTTTCTGTACACACGAAAACCGCCACGGTAAGCAAAGCAAGGGCTCATTCAGGCTTTCAGCTGCTCATCCGTTTGCTTGTTTTATGATTAAGAGACAAAGCTTGCAGATGCGGAAGGGAATGAAGATGAGGATGCTGATAGGATCAAGGCCTCCACGATGTGAAAAGTACAAATGTGTTGATTGTGGAGGTCACTGCGAGGCCGTTCAAGTTCCAATCACGCCATCCACAAGGAAGGAGCAGCAGCAGCGGCAGCAGCTGGGATACTACAGCAGACAAGAGGTCCTCGACTACAAGCCCATGTCCTGGAAGTGCAGATGTGGAAACTTCTACCTCAACCCATGGTAGAAAAACTAGTACACGAGTTGCCTTCTGCTTGAACCTAAACCTTTCTGCAATACTCATTCGCCTGCAAGTTAACATTGCTGTTATAGAGATACACGCAGAGTTCCACGTTTGAAGCATGAGCCGAAATTGGTATGTATATGAGAAGTGAAAGGAACCGGGATTGACACTTTCACAAATGAATCGAATCTTCTTTTTCGTCTCCTACAGCATAGATCCTGTGCATTATAAATCCAACACACATGTTCAGGCACAGTACTTGGAAGTCCAAACTCTGTATACTGTTTGTTTTTAGTGGATTACCGAACTGGGCATGCTCGTTTGTTGTTGTTCTACAAGACAAAAATTATGCACAGTTTTTTTTTTTTACTGCGGTAGATAGAAAAGGAGCATGTCAATGAATTGTCGGAAGCAAGTATGCCCGTACATTTGTTCACTGTAAAAGGAGGCCCGCCCTGTGGTAAAAAAATTAACGTGAGAATCAGTGCCAAATGCAAATTTTGGGGGTTTATTACAAATGTGGACATATTTAATGAAATCAAAAAATTGATCATCTTCAGTTAAAAATTTTTGAATGAGTGTGAATGAAAGGGTGTACATTTTTGTAAATGATCCGAAAAAAATTGTGAGTACACTCCTTAAAAATAAATTAATTTTAACCTCATTTTATGTTTAACAAAATTTTGATAGTTTTTAATGAAACTAGTTTTAGTTCATTCAACATATTTAAAAATATCTATTAAATACAAGTATTTTAAATATATTTTTAAAGTATATTTATTAAAGATAACCATTATTAATTTCACTATATTATGGAATAATTTATTCTACTATAACGAATTATTTTTGTTTCTATTTTATTAATCATATGTTTCTTGCATCGTTTTACTCCCAAAAAGTAGGCCGTTTCTTGAACTGGTGCATGGGCTTGGCCCAGACGGTGGAGCCCATTGGGTGTAGCTCGCTGGATTGCCATTCCGCTGTGTCCATATGACCACAACAAAGTACGCCTTATCGGATAATCTTATCTTTCAAGGGAGAGGATGTCGCCGGTTTCCGCCGCACTCGGTTCCAGATTCTCGGTGGCTCCTCCGTTGTCCACCGTGTCCGAGCGGTTCCCGCCGGCGCATGCGCAGGTTCATTGCATTGGCAGCGGCGGTTGTGGGCTGGTGATAGAGTGCTCGTCGAGGCCAGAGAAGAAGGCCACCAAGCATCACATGAAAACCCGACCCGGAAGACTAATCCTTCGGACATCCGAAGGCGGGGTCCCACGGTGTATCCCCCGCTTCCACCTCTGCCGGCGGAGTGGAGTTTTGCCGTGGAGGAGGAGGAGTCCGCCGTTGCTGCGGCGGAGAGTGCCGCTGTTGCTGTCCTAGATCCCATTCAATCCCCGTAAATTCTCCACCCCTTTGATTTGGATCCTGTATGGTTTATATGCACTCTGAATTTGAACATTATCACTATTCTCTCAAGGGGCGTTTTGACAGAAACCTGGGATTTTTCTCTTCTTTTGTTTGGGAATTTTCTTGAATAAAAGGAATGTCTACGGGATTCACATATTTTTATTTTCACTGACAGATGAAAATTTTGTTGAGAAACGCTATAAAAAACACTCTGTGATAAAACATTCTAGAATGCGAAAAAATTACATATGGGATAGTTATTCTTGTTATACACTTTGTGCCCGTATCTTCATTTTTTTCAAATACATCCTGCGAGATTACGTCATGGTTGAGCAACGACAAATTTTAGCCAAGTAAAATCCTAAACCAGAAGCTTTGTGATCCAAACTACATATAAATGCATTAGAACAATTTTGCACCACTCTCAAAATGAGAGAGATGTCACTACAGTACAAGGTGGATACGAGCCCAACTCAGATGAGTCACGTGTTAAATCTATCAAGTTAACCTAAAAAATTACGATTTTCGAATATGGATTGACATGCTAAACCACCAGTTGAATTAGATTCTTACATAATTTATATATATTAGTGTAAATTAGATTTAATTTACAAGTTATGGGCCTAACTAATTTGATAACAAAATACATTTTTTTTTTTGTTATTGAGTTACGTTCAGACCCAACTTATTTAAGTCATTGAATACAATCATACTAGAGAACTACAGATTTATTCCGTATCCGTTTTTTAGGATTACAGAAAATGAGTCTGACTTGTAATGGGTGGATGCTTCATATATTCAAGTTGATCCTTATCTGTGTCCACCTCTAACAGTGTGAGTACAATTTAGATAAGCACATTAATTACTTGAAACAAAATGATAACAAAAATTACTTGAAAAAAATATTTTTGCGTAAAGGAAGGGTCGTTGGGCCAAGATTTGCAAGGCCCACCAATTGTGGGCCGAAATAATGGTTACCCACAATACATACATCGGTGGAGGACGTGGTGTCGGCTTGGGTTTGGAGACGGTGCCGGGGATACGGGAAACGGCTTGGGTTTGAAGACGAAGGCCATGGAGTTGAAGAAACTTTCAGGAATGCTCAGTTCTTGAGATTGTTGCGTGCCACTTCAAGGGGGGAATTGTCGATTCCCTTCCGAAGATGGATAAATTCCCCGGAACTATGGAGGATCGGATGGTGGAAGAGAAGCCGGTAAGGTTCAGAGACTGCTGCCGTTGTTTACTTATGTTGTGATTGCATTTTTTTTATTGTATTCCTCTGTTAAATATGTAAAAAGTCATTCTTCTTTTTTTAAATAAAGTTCTCGTGAAATGATCACAGAACCGAGAAGTAAAGGCTCAGTTCTTGTGTGTGGTCATGGCAGTTGGTTGTAAGGGTAAATTTTGATAACGATAAGTTCTGCATTTGACACAGCTGAATTTATTTGGTATCTGTCTGATTCTTGTTCAAATTTTTGTCTACATTGTTTAAGGTTGCCGTGTTATTTGACTGAGGAATTTGTGTAAACAGGATATTTTGCAAATAAATCTGTTTGAACAACAGTGGAAAGGTGGGTAGTTCCAGAGTTCTCATCATGCCTATTCATGTTGGCTGTTAATTACAGGTATATCAGGGAATTCTTACTTCAACTTCTTTTTATTCTTGAATAATCATTGACATGGACTTTCAGGTATGGGGCATTCCTGGTAGATTTGTAGTGGCGGGTTGACTGGTTTTCAAAACAATGGTGCGAGCTGTTAACAACAACTTATATTTTTCCTTGTCCTCTGCATTTTGTTGATAACATTTGTGTACTGGCCAGTATTGCCGTCTAACGTGGGATGTCGGCGCATTGGCAAACCTTTATGCAGGCAAGCTACTCCTGTGTTTTGAGAAGGGACCGAATGGGATGGCTCTCGCCAGTGGAGTCCATGGACACATGATCACTTCTGGGTTCAGCCCACGAGGCCACATTCTTAATCGTCTGATTGATATCTATTGTAAATCCTCCAATTTTGACTATGCCAAAAGGATGTTTGATGAAATCCCACAACCAGATATCATTGCGAGAACAACTTTGATTACTGCTTATTCTTCGTCGAGGAATCCGAAGGCTGCAAGAGAGGTATTTGACAATACGCCTTTGCGGATCCGTGATACTGTTTTTTATAACTCTATGATCACATGCTATTCGCATAATGATGATGGTCATGCTGCATTGAAGCTCTTTAATGAAATGAAGCGAGATGGGTTTGTACCAGATAATTTTACATATACGAGTGTGCTTGGGGCGTTGTCTCTTATTGTTGAGCGTGAGAACCACTGCCAGCAGCTGCATTGTGCTGTGGTGAAATCCGGTTGTGGGTTAGTTACTTCAGTGTTGAATGCTCTCATATCAGTTTATGTGAAGTGTGCATCCTGGGGATTGCAATCTTCGTCTACATTGATGGTCGCAGCCAAGGAGTTATTTGATGGGATGCATCATAAGGATGAGTTATCATGGACAACGATCATAACTGGGTATGTGAAGAATGATAATCTTGATGCTGCTAGGGAAGTGTTTGATGGGATGAATGAAAAGTTGGTGGTGGCATGGAATGCTTTAATTTCTGGCTATGCGCAAAAGGGAATGGTGCTTGAGGTGTTTGATCTGTTTAGAAAGATGCATTCCGCAGGGATAATGTATGATGATTTTACCTATACGAGCGTTCTTAGTACCTGTGCAGATTCAGGGTTATTTCTTCACGGGAAAGAGCTGCATTGTTATATCCTTAAGACAGAATCAAAAGCTGCTTCAGACTTTGTTGTATCCGTCAACAATGCTTTGATTACGCTCTATTGGAAATGTGACAAAATCTCCCAAGCAAGGCAGATATTTGATAGTGCTTCGAGCAAGGATCTTGTTTCATGTAATGCAATATTATCGGCCTATGTGGGTGCAGGGAAACTTCATGAAGCAAGATGTATTTTCAATAATATGCCACAAAAAAATGACTTATCCTGGACAGTGATGATTTCAGGGTTAGCGCAACTTGGTTCTGGTGAAGAAGCTCTGAAACTTTTCAACATGATGCGGTCGCATGAGCATAAGCCCTGCGACTATGCTTTTGCAGGAGCAATAATCTCCTGCTCTTTGCTGGCAGCTTTAGAACAAGGTCGGCAACTCCATGCACAGCTCATTGAACAAGGCTTTGATTCCAGCCTTTCTGCTGGGAATGCTCTAATAACAATGTATTCTAGGTGCGGTGTGCTCCATGATGCAAGAAATGTGTTTGACACCATGCCCTATTTAGATGCTGTGTCTTGGAATGCGATGCTTTCAGCTCTTGCACAGCATGGGCATGGCAACCTAGCCACTGATTTTTTTGAGGAGATGCTGGAAGAGCATATATTTCCAGACCGAATCACTTTCCTTACTGTACTGTCTGCTTGCAGTCATGCAGGTTTGGTTGAGCAAGGGCAGAGATATTTTGATTCCATGATGTCGACTTTTGGAATAACTCCAGGCGAAGATCATTATGCCCGTCTGATTGATCTCCTTTGTAGAGCTGGAAAACTTTTGGAAGCAATGAATGTAATCAAAACCTTGCCTTTTCAGCCTGGTGCGCCAATATGGGAACCTCTACTTTCTGGTTGCAGGCTTCATGGCAACATGGATCTTGGTGTCTATGCCGCTGAACAACTGTTCGAGTTGACTCCAGAAAACGATGGCACCTACATTCTCCTTGCCAACATTTTCGCCACAGCAGGCAGGTGGGAGCAAGTAGCTATGGTGCGGAAACGGATGCGAGAACAAGGTGTGAAGAAAGAGCCCGCTTGCAGTTGGCTGGAGGTCGAAAGCAAGATACATGTATTCTTAGTAGACGACACAATGCACCCTGAGGTGCACACAATCTACAGCTACTTGAAGGAGCTGGTGCAGAGGCTAAGGAAACTTGGGTATGTCCCAGATACGAAGTACGTGTTACATGACATGGAATCAGAACAGAAGGAAGAAGCTCTGTCAACGCACAGCGAGAAGCTTGCTGTTGTCTACGGGATCTTGAAACTTCCTGCTAGAGCCACCATCAGAGTGTTTAAGAACCTTCGGATCTGTGGGGATTGCCACACTGCTATCAAGTTGATAGCCAAAGCAGAGCAGAGAGAGATCGTCGTGAGAGATGGAAAGAGATTCCATCACTTCAAGGATGGTCAATGCTCTTGCGGCAACTACTGGTAGTGTAGATCATCATGCTTCTTTTATCTTAATTTTTTTCTCTTTTTTCGGAAATCCCAACACAACCTTCGTCCCAATATAGCTGGGGTGTTGAGATAGTCCTTTTTGATTCATTACGAAAAAAGGAAGCGCATGGATATACAATTTTATATTTAGTGTGTTAGTAGATTATCTTAACTAATCATGGTAACATTGTTTTTTTGAAACTTTGTTGAAGATTGAGAGAAAACTAGAAAATTGTGATTGGTATATTACTGTTGTAATCGCATACTAGGGAACTAGAGGCAGGAAACTGTTCAACACGTTGCATCAACAGAGATCATAGTCTGGATATGTGCTGGTAGTTCTTTTTTGTAGTGATCCTGGAAATCCAAAGCTATTTTGAAGACATGGAATCCATCATGGCTTTAAGCCTTTGGATTGCGAGATCAAGCGTTTCCTCTTCCATGTTTGCAAAGCAAAACCGAAACCACCCAGGTTCTGAACAATGGAAGGAGAAACCAGGTGAAACATTCAACCTGAATCTGTAAAGCATTTGCTTCCATAGCTCAATTTCACCTTGAAAAGATTTTGAACTTAGCAGATGTCGCATGTCAACCCAGCAGAATAATCCAGAATTACTTTCCAGACGCTGGATGTCTAGTTTTTGTAAACCAGACACCAGCATCTTCTTCCTTGTATTCAACCTTTTTCGGTTTTCACTGATGTATCTTGCTACAAATCTCTTGTCAGCTAAAATTCTTGACAGGAGGAATTGGGATTGTGAGGAAACAAGCCCAAAACTAGACATCTTGGTAGCAGCCTGTATCAGGGCTTCGTTGTTGGAATAGATCATACCAATCCTGAATCCTGGTAAGCCTAAATCCTTTGAAAGGCTTGAAACAATGTGAACTTGGCCCCAAATGGACTCCTTCCTATAAACTGAACTCTTGTTTAAACCTTCGTAGATGCTTAAGAACTTTGGACAGTCATACACAGTGCCTGTGTATATTTCGTCACTAACTATGTGAATGTTCTTGCTGATGGAAAATGTGATCAGGAGGTTTAACTCTTCTTGACTCATAGTTGTGCCTAATGGATTTGAAGGATTTGTAATAAAGATTCCCTTAACTTTCAGATTAAGTTCCTGGGATCTCTGGTAGGCTTCTTCCAGAGCAGAACCCGTGATTCTAAAATGGTTTGAGCTGGTGCAGATGATCGGGATTATTTCCACACCAGTTCTCCATTTTAGATCCCTATCAAACCTGAAAAATTAGACAGCAACTAGCGGCGCACTCAGGTTGATGATTTATATTCTGAAAGTTCATATTTTGTATACAGGGGACATGATTATTCATACCCTGGATAATACGGAGTAGGGATCAAGAAGGCTTCCCCTGGTTCAGCAAGGCAAAATGCAATGGCTTCATTTGCTGATGTTGCGCCAGCGGTAAGAACAAGCTTATTTGGGTCAAATTTTATCTTGTTTCCTCTTATTTCAGACATGTATTCCGCCAATTCCTGGGAAACAAAGATATCACAATGAAATGATCCATATTTCTTGGAACCTCCTTGGACAAGAGGGAAGGGTAAAATATTTTTCTTACCATCTTAAACGTAGGCAAACCATGGTAATCCTGGAAAAGAGCCAAGTCCATGAACATGGATTCACCCCTGTTCATAAACGAGCACGTTTCCTGGTTTGTTCCTATCCAGGATTCCAGGAGGTCGAACGAAAGCTGCACCCAGAACAGGAATGATGTATCACAGACCCATTTAACTTATTGTTGATCAAGCCGATGCAGACTACCTGATTTTCAGCCAGGCCCATTTGAATAATCCCAGATGGATTTTTCACAGGATCATAGGAATTCTTCTTGTATTCTTGCCACCCCAGAAAGTAAGGAGAATCTTCCCCATGAGACTTGCTGGTAACCTTGTTGGACAACATTTGAGAATTATTACTATTTTTTATTCTAACGAGATACGAGGAAACTGTTTGATGTGTGCATTTCTACAACTTCATTTGTGATATTTATAGTGTATCCGAGTTTGCACGACAGCAACAACAAATATATGCCCTATGTGGGGTTTAGACACACCAGCACAGGGTAACAGCCCTCATGGTGGGGCATTTAATCTGTTTAAGACAACTAGGGGGTTTTCCATCTTCTATTGTCCTGATAGATTTCAAAGACTTGCAATAACTGCTATGTTTCAAATTATTTGAGGAAGTTTCTGATTCACTCCTAATAGAAATTTGTGTCAGCAGCACATCACTATTTGCTTCATAAAGTGCCATTTATTCATACTCCATCTACTCTTGCAGCTAACTCATTCTGTGGATTGAAATGAAAAGCTTGCAGACCAGAGAAACACAGAGGATAAGGTCAAACTGGAGCCAGACATTTTGTCAACAAACACATGGATGTTCACAAAGTCTTTCCCGGCAGCAGAACCCTGCGTACCATTTATGGGACAGGATTTGAATTGTGCATCTACGAGTCCGGATCTCCATCCACATCCCAAGTGGATAAAGAGAGGTTGGTTTGCCTGCGCTACCCTCCACGACTCTTTGCTTCACCCTCATTCTTATGCCCCAGCGCCCATCTTGTCAATTCCATCTTGTGCCATATCAGTTGAGAATGTCACATGATGCTTTCAAGACTGATCCCCAGGCCTTGCATTCCGCTTCTCCATGAAACTTAATCCTTTTAGCATGTGTGCAGCAGATGAAGGACGAATTGTAGATAAGAGAAGGGTGATTTGAGGGCGCAACCAGAAGCAGCAGTATCTGTTTATTCATACTACCTTGGCCCATTTAGAAAGGCTCCTACTTCCTAGAAGACAAGAACTCATACACATGCATTGCGATGCGGCTAATTATTGGGACACCAGCTTCATCTCTATCTTCTCTTCCCATGGAAGACATTGGCCCCAGGGAGCACACCATTTTCCAGTAATAATGAGAAGCACCCATTTGCCATTAAACTCCTACGTGAGAGTCTTGCACCTTTCTTCTTCCATGAATCAAAGCCCATTGCTAACGGGTATGTATGGAAGGTTTATTACAAATTTGATCATCATTGATTAATTTTATGAAAAAAAATGATCGCTTTCACTTAAAAAATTTTAACTTAACGTGTAAGAGAGAATAAAAAGGATGGTAAATTTTATAAATGGACGTCCCTTATATTTAATTATAACATCATTAATTATCGATTTGGTATCAATATTTAGCATTTTTGCTTTACTTGGGTTTCATAATTTTGTACTTTTATTTGACGTTAATGTATATTAGTGTTTCCAAAATTGAGTTAACGGTTGGTAGGGTGGCTGATGCTGACGAACACATTAATGGTGTTATACGTCCTCATGTTGTTCCCATTATCATCATAGCCGCTACCTAATGTTATTTTTATTACACAGTTGTTGAGAGGTTGAGTGCGGGTTCAGAGTTTGTGACCACAATTTCTATTTATATAGGAATAAAGAGAGGAGGGCAGCTTTCACAAAATGCACCACGTAGCCCACGACAGGATTTAACACTCACCAAATCACGAGCCAAATTTGAAGTTAATATAAAAAATATAATCGTCGAATTACATATCAACTCATATGATGAGTTGACTTTAAGTTGAATATTTAAAATATAAACATTACGTTTACTTTTGTTGGAATAAATGTATTGAAAAAAAGGATGGTTATCTCACATTGCTAGTTGAAATGGTTTTCAATTAATTTACAAAGGAAGTCAACCCATTAACTTTGATGGACTTGAGAGTGAGTTTGGTCTCGCACGCACATAAGGTTCTAATTTATTAGATTAGGTTGAGTGTTTAGAGGACCCCAAAACCTAAAAATGTTATGCGCAAGAGGAGGTGCAAACCTCAAAAAATCATTTCGGACAGTATTTTACATGCTTGATGTTTTGATCAATAATCTAAAGGAGTATCTCCATGGATCCAACTAATGCCCCTTCGAAAAACCCTACTCTAACATTGTTCGCACCTCCGGTTACCCATGCAATGTTCATTGATGCCATACCAACCCCGATGGTCCTTCCTACTGTAGATTTGGTCCTAGTGCCACCACAGCATAAAAACATTGTACATAATCTACTTACCTCGACCTATCTGCCTCGGGTTACCTTTGGTGTTTGCGATCTATCTCTGAATCCCAGTTGTTGATCGCCAGTTCTCTGAATTGTAAAGATCGACCTCTTTTAATGGAAAGAACTTCCAATGCTGAAAAGATCGGATCTTTGAGTTGTTGGACATGCATAGCATCGTTTGGGCTCTCGATGTCACCAAACAAGAAGCCGTAGGTTCTGAGATCCTTGATGTGGACTAGGATTGGGCAAATTGGGTATGTTGTCATATCATAATTACTGCCCTTGTTGATAGTCTCTTCGATATGTATATAGTCTACAAAGATGCTACCTTCATATGGAAGTCGATGACTGCCAAGTACACTATAGAGGAGGCCGTTAAATCTCGATTTGCAGTCATCGATTTCTTGCAATGAAAGATGTATGATGACAAGGAGGTGGTTGTCCAGATCAATGAATTCCATTGCCTCTTGGACAACATGGTCGTTTTTATGAGGATGGGATGATTACAAGGTAAGGATTCATCAATTTGATTGCAAGATGACTCCGAATCACTTGATCAACCACATTGTCATTGAAGAGAGGTAGAGGAAAATAGGGAAGAAACCTATCAATTATGAGTACTAGGCGAATGTACTCAATAATAAACAAGAGAGGTACAAATCTCGCTCGAAAAATTCTGATATTAGTTCTCATATTGTTTTAGCTCCTACTAACGATAGTATTAAAAAAGTGGCATTGTTTTGTTTGTAATAAGATAGGGCATTATGCAGCACAATGCAGGTACAGGAAGATTGGCAAACCTAGTAATGAGCCTCCCGAAGCTAATGTTAACATGGCTCATGAGGATGATAATGATGAAGTGATTGTCATCATACTTGGTTATTTGAATCTAATTGAGGCCAATGGTGACTGGATCATGGACTCAGGAGAAAACCATCATGTTAGCTCAAAGAAAAAGTATTTCTTCTCCTATAGTCCACTTGGGGGTGACAATCACATGATCAAGTTTGCTCTCAAGTCTACTACTCTAATGTCTTGAAAGGGGAGTGACAATCACATGATCAAGTTTGATCTCAAGTCTACTACTCTAATGTCTTGAAAGGAATAAGTCACTCTAAAGTTTACCTCATAGAAGATTGTCCTTTTGAGGAATGTGCTACATACTCATATCATAAAAACCAATGTCATCTCAGTTATCAAGATAGATAAGTATGATTTAAATATCAACTTAGGCAATGGGGCAGTTGCGGTGATGAAGAACAATAGATACATTGGTAGTCAGGAGTTGTATGTGATGAATGCTTTTGTTATTTTTTAGAATAAAGATGATTCTGCCTACCTGATATGTTCTTTTGATATTTTGCATATTAGACTAGATCATGTTAACTATGCCTATATGAAAAAGATGCAACAATTAGATTTAATTCCTAAATTACATGAGCTACCTGCTAAGTGTGAGACTTGAGTCAAGGTGAAAATGATTAAGAAATCATACTTTTTCATGAGTAGAGAATCTGAATTGCTTGCATTGATTTATTCGGATGTATATGATTATAAGATGTGTGTATCTAGAGTTGATAATAAGTTTATGGTTACTTTTATTGATGATTGCTCTATATATGCTCGTGTGTACTTGTTGAAACATTTGATAAGTTTATGCTATTTAAAGTTAAGGTAGAAAACCAACTTGACAAGAAAATAAAGAAAATCAAATATGATAAAGGGGTTGAGTATGTATTATTCAAAGACTTATGTGATAAGCATGGAATAATATATGAGAAGAAGCTTCCCTACTCCCTTGAGTCAATGGAGTTGTTGAGAGGAAGAATAAAACATTGAAGTAAATGATGAATTCAATGCTGATTACTTCTAGCACTCCAAATGAAATGTGAGAGGAAGCGATTCTCATAGCTTGTCATGTTCAAAACCGAATCCTGCATAAGAAAACGAGTAAAACTCCATATGAAATATAGAAATGCTACACACCAAACCTTAAGTATTTAAAGGTGTGGGGGTGTTTAGCAAAAGTGATGTTACCTAATCCTAAGAAAAAGAAAATTAAGTGAAAAACATTTGATTGTATGTTCATAGGATATGCACAAGAGAGTGTTGTATATCGATTTCTTGTGATCAAGAGTGATGTCCTTGATCAGCATACCATACTAGAAACAAAGAATGTAGAATTTTTTTGAGCACATTTTTCCTCTAGCAGGAAAACAACGAGATGGGGGTGATGACACTCCTACCACTGAAACTGTTGAAACCAATGAATCATTGGAAGAAGTGACTCTAAGACGAAGTAAAATGCAGAGAATAGAGTCTAGCTTCAGTGATAACTTTGTCTATGTATATCTCATCAGTGAAGATCCTCTGACCTATCGTGATGTGATTACTTCTCCAAATGCTTCATTGTAGATGGAGTCCATTCAGATTTAAATGGATTCGATCAATTAGAACATGGTATGGGAAGTAGTAGACCTACACTCTAGGGAAAGTCAATTAGGAGCAAGTAGATCTTTAAGAAAAAGTTTATGGAAAATGATAAAGTAGACAAATACAAGGCTCGTTTTGTAGCAAATGGTTCATTTAGAAACCTGGTGTTGACTACTTTGAGACATTTTGCCCTAGTGGTTCACTCATCTACCATACGAGTACTCTTTGCAATGGCATATGTTCACAATTGGACAATTCATCAAATGGATGTCGAAATGACATTCTTGAATGGTGAATTGGAGGAAGAAATTTACATGTTTTAGCTTGAGGGTTGTATAAACATAGGAGATGAACACAAAGTGTGTCGACTAAAGAAATCATTGTATGGCTTGAAACAAGCACCTAAACAGTGGCATGAAAAATTTGATGAAGTCATAATATCATTAGGCTTCATATCAAATCCAATCGAGAGATGTATTTACTTTAAGACTTTTAATGATCAATGTGTGATCATAATCCTATATGTAGATGATATAATGATCTTTAGACTAAACCTAGATACAGTGCTAGATGCCAAGAAATTCGTAGCCTTTAAATTTGAGATGAAGTACATGAGTGAAGTTAAATATATACTGAGTATCAAAATTGTGAGAAATGAAGAAGAGTTTCTACTGAGTCAAAGTCATTATATTGAGAAACTTTTAAAGAAGTTTAATTTACATGAGATGAAATCAACTAGGACTCCATAAGATTTCAATATTAGCTTAAAGAAAAATAGAAATGACTCTATGTCACAAATAAATATGTTTAGATAATGGGAAATGTGATATATCTAATAAATCATATCTAACCCGATATATATATATATATATATATGTGTGTGTGTGTGTGTGTGTGTTTATAATTTGAATGTACTCGTTTAGCATGAATACGAGTCAATCATACTCATTTTGTATGAGTTAACTTGTGAGTTACTCGAGTAAACTCATAATCCTGTCCTAGTTCCCGAGTGTTGGGCCCTGCGAAAATACTAATTCTTTATTGGGCCCTGCGGAAATAGTAATTCTTTATTGGGCCCTGCGGAAATAGTAATTCTTTATTGGGCCCTGCGGAAATAATAATAAGAGCCCAAGTTCTCTTCACAGCACGTAGTCGGAATCCACCTTTCCTTTTGCAAAACCTTGAATTGTATTTGGTTACGTACGAGGCACAGGAATTCTTGGGGACATAGCCCTCGTCCTGGAGAAGTAATGCTTTGATCTTGAATCCGAGTAAACTGTCGAGGTCTGGATGATTCAGGGCACAGGAAAATAATGGGAAGGGATGAGGGTGATGCGCCGGCGAAGGATGAATCATGGGCGTATTTTAATAGGGCAGAGAAGAAATTACTAGGGAGCGCTATAATTTTTGGGGTGATGGGTGCTGCAATCACCACTTTTGCTGTAAGTTGGTCGCAACCTTAATGATTAATGAATGATTTCTCCTCTTGTTTTTTTGGGTTTCCGATGACGTCGAATTCCCGTGACGGGTATGGGTAAATTCCGGAGCTTGCGCCTTCTTGAGAGCAATACTATTTTACGTTATAGTTTGGCTTTTCGTTTCCAGCTTATTTGCAATAAGATTTAGGTTTTGTGGGTTTTTACATGTAGCCATATCGTTATGAAGCAGGAAAAGGGTTGTGTTTTTATTTGTTCGTTTCCGATCAGAATGCACAAGTTCATTCGTGAGTATGTATTAAATGTGCTTTGTAACTGATCAGTGCGTTTTGGACTGTAGGTTACTCATATGAAGAAAACATTGGATAGTATCTACTCTCAGGTAATTGGCCTCCTGTAAGTCTTCTCAGCTTGTGTTTTGATATCTTTATTCTTGCAAAACGTTTTCTCAAGGTCTGCACTGGCCTTTTTTTGTATTATTTGAAATTGGACTGACCTGTAGCTTCTATTTTGATGTAAAAAGTGGAGCAGGTATCAAGCATCATTTAAGAGTAATTCTTCATCTTGGAGTACATTCCAGGAAGAGGCTAGAAAAAGGTATCAACGCAGGTTGCAGGAAGAATTAGAGGAAGAAATGGAGAGAGTGGTATGATTTGTTCCCAACCTAGTCCTAGCTTTTGGAAGCTTTGATGTCCTGCGTGGTTCATCTACTTTGTTTGCACTTCCTTCTCTCATTTATCATCAAAATGATGAGCCTTCACTCCATGATTTCATCTTTTAGGAAACTTTTCTTAATAACCTGTTCTTGAATTTTCTACGAACCATTTCGATTTCTGGAGCACGTTGGCTTCTGCATATGCTTGTGTAGCATAACTTTCCACTAGTCTCTTAATAACCGATGGATAGGCTTATCTTTAGGAGCGAATCCGGAGAATGCAGAGTGTATTCAACAGAGAGAGAAATAAGTTCAAGAGGAATTATGACAGTTGGCAGCAATATGGTCCTAGTGAGTTCCATGAGCATTTCCAGAGACACGATTGGTACTGGAATAGTGATACTTCATCCAAGGATCACGGTTCTACTCCTGGAACTGCCCCAAGGGCGACTCTGCTGTCACAGCATTACTCTGTCCTTGGACTCGACAGGTATGATCTTATGGGGGATTCTGTTCTATTCAACAGCAAATACGCATCAATGAGAAACTGGATGTATGACTACTTCATTTTCCAGTTCAATGTTGTTAATACTGAATTTGATTGCAGGCGGAGGACAAAACCGTACACCGATGCAGAGATAAAGGTAGATGTTACGTTTCCAAAAGTTACTAGTGTTGATGTGGATGCCATTAACCAATGAAAAGCTGTTCCTGAAATAAATCCAACTTCGTTTTCTTCCTCATTCCGGTTTTCATAGACTGCAAGAGAGGCTGAATTGTTCACCAACCTGTTGAGAATCAACTTGTCATTTCTTTTACAAATGATGTTCAGAGTAATGCAGAGAAGTTCGTGTTTCATGCAATCGACTTGTCCACTAACACGCTGCTCTTTCATCTGCAGTCAGCTTTCAGAGAGAAGGCTAAAGAATTTCACCCAGATCAGAACCAGCACAACAAGGGTGAGTCAAGTGCACATAAACGCATTAAACAAATTACTTTTCTCTGACCATTAGGCAGCTGAGTGCAGAATTGGCTGAGGCAAAGTTCAAGGAGGTTATGACATCCTACGAGGCCATCAAGTCTGAGAGGAAGAAGGATGGTCTTCGCTAGAAGAAGGGCATATTTGTTTTGTACGGGTATTCTCTATCATGTATTTATTTATTTTTACCACAACGATTCTGCGACAACAATGTAATAGAATTAGCAGGAAGCCATGTGCCCCCCTTCACATTACACTGTGATAGAAGGTTGTGGTATCCCTAAACAAATGACATGCCACTTTGAAAAAGTCCAATTGATGTTAAGGTATTAATATATTTATAGTATAATTAGATACATATATATAATTATATATAATATTTGACATTTTATTCAAAAATAAAAATTTAAGAATATGAATAATATAGATATAATTAGTTCTCTTTTCATGTGTTTATATAATCTACGTTCTCAAAAAATAAGTATGTTAAACATTATGTATTTTCTTTGTTGGTTACGACTTACGTGCGACCACCACGTATGTGACAACCACCGTGTTGTTTGTTGTGTTGCAACGACCCTACTGCATGATGAAGGAAGAATCTTTTTCCCCAGATTTGGGAATCACAAATTGGATCCCCCGCTGGAGAGCGATCGTGAAGCTCCACCGTGACGTGTCATCTCGCCTCCCCCTGACGGTGGCCGCTTCTCGGTAATCAGCCACCGCACAAAAACCGAATTTGATATGATAATGAAACAAAAAAGAAAACCTCCCAAATTGATGATTTGACGAGGTAACGAACTACTCTACAGGAACAAGCTACTTGAGCACTGACTGATCCCGATCGTGCCCATGAATTTACTCAAAGAAGATGACCTCCCAACCGACATTGAAAGGCATAACTCAACTTACACTGATTTTTTTTAAAAAAAATAATTTGATTTTAAATAATATAAATATAGAAATATATGGATAATTCAATTATACCTTATTATAAATACTTATCCAAAAATATTATAGAAGAAAAATAATCTAATATGTACTAAATTTCAATACTCTCCTCCCTGGCATCCGTACACTCACCAACCATACACCTAACCTGCCGTTTATTGACATGGATTATGATATCAATTTATTCCCAAATCAGGCATTAAACCGATTACCATGAGAAAATAATAAAACAAAATTAAAAATCGTCTGCGGGGATTGTTTCTTATACATTCACTTACCATAACGATAAACAGACACTTTCAGACAGCTATTTTAATTGTTAACGTGTCCCCATGTCGAGGCCTGCGACTTTTGGACGGTCCGGACACACTGTGATCATTTAGAAAAATGTTTTTTATGTTTTTTTTAAATTAATATTTCAAATAATCATTTTAATCACATATCTAATAAAAGAATTTCTTGCCCTATCAGTCAATCAAGTCATTTAAAAACAATTTAACCATGGGATATCTATTTTTTTCACAGAATATCTTACATGTGTTACTTTTCTAATTCATCCCAAAAAGCCACATTAAAGATGGAAGTTTGCTTTGTTATTATTTGATAACATTTTTTAATTATAGGATACTAAATCTAAATGAGATTATTTTTGTATCAAAACCAAGATATTTAAAAAAGTTTTGTATAAAATCTTATTTATATATAATATATATATATATATAATTAATTAAATATATCTAATACAGTTTATTATAAATAAAAAATATTATAATGTCTCATTCATAATATTATATATTATTATTTAACATAAATAATTTTTATATACTATTAAATAAGTCACATCATTCACATCCCAATATCCTTGTCCTTGTAGCCTGCCCATCACCATCGCATAATTTTTATTTTAAAATATTATTTTTTGTTGATAAATCTGAGGTTACAGGGGCGATTGAATTCTAAATTGACTGACACCTGGCACCCAGGAGCACTCCACGGGCCCCGGGTTTTGACAAGCGGGATTCAACGGAATATTAATATTATTTATTATAACGTTATATTTGTCGTATAAAACTCCGGGTCATTCGATTGTTCGTATTTCACATTCCGGAAAAGTGGTCGCCCCATTTCTCCATCGCAACCGGGAGATTGTGCCGATCCGCTTGCGAGAGAAGAAGGAAGCCATTGAAGGCTCTCGTGAGTTTAGTCATGCATTTACTGTTGGCGTTGATTTCAGCGGGAATGAATTGAGTGCAATGCACAGGCTGGAAAACAATGGGGATTGGGATTGGGATTGGAATTGACGTTTTCATCGCCGCCGCATTTAATTCATCGTTTTTCTCTTTCGCATATCCCTCTCTCAATTATTGAATGAATCTGCGATTTTTGTTAGGTGGAGTATTTCATGTTTCTTGTGGCGCATTTAAAGGCATGCGAAGGAGCTACTCTGTACGATACGCAAGAAATGCTGCGGCTGGTGTGTGGGTAATGTGACCTTGTATTGGAATGTGGTATCGCAAACGAATGCATTGTGGCGAGGAGTTCATTTAGGTGGAGTGATTTTGAATCGAGATTGTGTTCTTGTGTGGGAAATAACTGGAAGGAGATTTCCAAACAGGGCTCCGGTTTGAAGGGGATGCGCTTATGGTTCGTTACCATTTTTCTCTTACTTTTGGTGAGGGCAGTGATTTTGACTACTAATTGTTTTTTTCTTCATTACCGGACAAATTTTAATGGTTTTTCCAGCTCTGGAACAGTAGTGATTCTCGTGGGGCCCACCGCCGCTTACTCCACCGCACCGCGTCATCAGCGCCTACCTGCAAGCTGTAACGCGTCCGGGGCCTGCTTGTGATTTTCAAACAAACCTGCCCAGTTTACCTGATTGCATGGTATGTACGAGTTTGAATAATGCTTTTGTTCAAGCAAAGAATTATTCCGTTCATTTTTTTTCTACTTTTGAAACGTCTACTCGTTATTCCGTGGGAACGCATCGCTTTCATTCCTAGCGTGTCTTCCCCATTCTCATTGTTCCGAAAAATGGATTCGTTGCAGGTATTATAAGGATTTTATTTTCAATGCTTACTTGATTCACGGCCATACCGTCGATACAGTTCAGGGATCCTCCCCAAGTTGAGTTTTAGTCCACATTCAGTGCGTCTTTCTTATTTGGGCCTTAAAGATGGCTCCATCTTTGTACTGGTGGGCAAGGGATGCTCGCAAGGGAACTCCGGTGGTGGTGAAAATGGAAAACCCAAACAACTGGTCAATGGTGGAGCTTGAGTCGCCGTCGGAGGAAGAGTTCTTCGACCCAAACGATGCCGTTTCTAAAGGTGGGCGTAACAAGAATGCTAAACAGCTGACTTGGGTCATTCTATTGAAAGCCCACAAAGCCGCCGGCTGCCTCACCTCCATTGCAGCGGCATTTTTGTCCCTAGCCACCATAGTCCGCCGGCGCGTGATTGCTGGGCGTACGGACGCTATGGACACCTCGTTGAGAGAAAATCTGGCCGTGAAATCTAGGTTCTATGGCTGCATCAGGGCTTTTCTATGGTTGTCCCTTGTATTACTTGGATTTGAGATTGTTGCGTACTTTAAAGGGTGGCACTTTGGAGCTTCCGATCTTCAATTGCAACATCTTTATTCGCTGACCAGCGCTTTTACAGTGAGAGATGTCTTCGATCAGCTTTATTCCAAATGGGTTTTGATTAGGGTGGAATATCTTGCTCCACCGCTTCAAGTTTTGGCCAATGTATGCATAGTGCTGTTCTTCATTCAAAGCTTGGATAGACTAATCCTTTGCCTCGGTTGCTTCTGGATAAAACTCAGGAAGATTAAACCAGTCCCTAAAGTAGGCCTCGTTGATCTTGAAACGGGAGATGGGGATGCCTATTTTCCAATGGTGTTGGTCCAGATTCCAATGTGCAATGAGAAAGAGGTAAAATTTCTCCCTTCTGCCTGCATATCTTCTGTAAAATATGAAATTCTGGAGGACTGTTGGAGTTCCTTAGTGGTTATACTATATGACTGTCCTTTTTGCTTGAACCTGTAATCATTAGGTGTATCAACAATCAATTGCTGCTGTTTGTAATCTGGATTGGCCCAAAGAGAGATTGCTTATTCAGGTTTTGGACGACTCGGATGATCCAACTACACAGTTGCTAATTCGTGATGAGGTGAACCAGTGGCATCAAAATGGCGCAAACATCATTTACAGACATCGTGTGATTAGAGAGGGTTACAAAGCTGGGAATCTCAAGTCTGCCATGAGTTGTAGCTATGTTAAGGATTATGAGTTTGTGGCAATTTTTGATGCTGACTTCCAACCGAACCTAGATTTCCTGAAGAGAACTGTCCCTCACTTCAAGGTATGCTTTAATCAGCTCATGGTTGGAGCATTGTTATTTCTAGATTTTGATATCATGATTCCTCGTTAGGTGCATTATATCAATGATGATATACCCTGCGTGCTTATATCATTGTGCTTAACAAGATACTGATATGTGCAGATGGCTTTGTGTTACAGGATAATGAAGAACTTGGGTTGGTTCAGGCTAGGTGGTCGTTTGTAAATAAGGATGAAAATCTTCTCACAAGGCTGCAGCTCATCAATTTAGCCTTTCATTTCGAAGTAGAACAGCAAGTTAATGGAGTTTTCCTCAACTTCTTTGGGTTTAATGGGACTGCTGGAGTCTGGAGGATCAAAGCCTTGGAAGAATCGGGTGGATGGCTGGAGAGAACCACCGTTGAAGACATGGACATTGCCGTTCGGGCCCATCTTCATGGATGGAAGTTCGTCTACCTTAACGATGTTGAGGTATATCATAATAATATGTCAATTCCATCTGCTATCAGATCATTGAAATATTATATTTTTTAAATCTGTAGTGCCAATGCGAGTTGCCCGAGTCATATGAAGCTTACAGAAAGCAACAACATAGATGGCATTCTGGACCAATGCAACTGTTCCGTCTCTGCTTGCCAGCCATTATCCAAGCAAAGGTAGCATTCATCATTTCTAAAGAATTCTTTGCGCTACTGTACATTACACCTTCAGAGAAGTGATTTCATCTACGTTTATTACATTTGTTCAATGCAGATTAGCATCTGGAAGAAGACCAACTTGATTTTCCTCTTCTTCCTCCTCAGAAAACTAATCCTCCCTTTTTACTCGTTCACCCTTTTCTGCATCATCCTCCCAATGACAATGTTTGTGCCTGAGGCAACGCTTCCATCGTGGGTCGTTTGCTACGTTCCTGCCACCATGTCCTTCCTTAATATACTCCCAGCTCCAAAGTCATTCCCTTTCATAGTCCCATACCTCCTCTTCGAAAACACCATGTCAGTCACCAAGTTCAATGCCATGATCTCAGGGCTTTTCCAGCTAGGGAGCGCCTATGAGTGGGTGGTCACCAAGAAAACAGGGCGCTTGTCTGAGGGTGATCTTGTTTCGTTGGTTGAGAAGCTCCCAACGCACCAGAGAGGCTCCTCAGAGCCAAATTTAGAGGAAATCGTGCAAAAGGCACACAAGGCTTCCAAGAAGAAGAAGCACAACAGGATTTACACAAAGGAGTTGGCACTAGCTTTCCTCCTCCTCACAGCTGCAGCGAGAAGTCTCCTTTCTGCTCAAGGTGTTCATTTCTACTTCTTGCTCTTTCAAGGGGTATCCTTTCTGCTCGTCGGCCTTGACCTGATTGGGGAGCAAGTTGTCTAAGGTTTCGGTAACAATGGACCAAAGTTTTCTGCATTTAGCACCCCAGATTATGAGCTTGAAACGCAGAGGCGAGATGGAGACGAAGAGCAGCCGAATAGGCTTCTGGGGACCATGCTGAAAGATGATATGTTGTACAGATCATTGGCATCTGCTTGTCCCTTTCAGATTCGTTTGTTTGTTGGTTTATTCTTTGGCAAGTAAAATATATATATATTGGGGGTGGAGTTTATTGGTATCACTTTAATTTAGAATATAAAGAGTTTAAATTTTAAAATTTAAAATTACATTATACATTTTTAACTTATTTTTTTATAAATAATTTAACTGAATTTATTAAATTATATATTTAATAATTTATCTTTTAAATCTTCATTGCATAATTTTAACAATTGTTCAGATTTGTATTGTATATTTAATCATTTATATTTAACTTCTAATGTTTAGATATCCTTTGAATATTTAATTTCTCACATTCGTTAAAAATTTTAAAAATTATTTAGATTTTTGGTAGATGTTAGCAATAACTTGAAATATATTTTTTATATAATTTTAAAACTTACGAGTTAAAATCTGTATACTGATTAAAATCTGAGTTATTATTGCAACTTTCTCATATATATTGGTTATAGTTATTAATCCGTTTAATCAAACAAAAATCGAGAAAACATAAATTAAAATAATCGATTACACAATTCGATTTAAAAAAAAAAAGTGATGGGCTTACTCTATTCAAAGGCCAGGTCCAAACAATCAGGGGTCTTCCAGTTAATGAACGTTTTGCCTTCGCCGGAGAGGTCCCAGAACGCTCAGGCGCCGCCGCCGTGGACGAACTGATCAAAGAAGGAAGCGGCGATGGCCGACAAGTTGTTTCCGGCTGGGAAGCCTTTTCGTTCTCACGTAGAAGCAGAAGGTCAATTTGGGCCCTTAATATTCGCGCCAAAACCTAACTGCTCGATCAATCTACTGCAATGTCCCGAGATCGCGCCACACCTTCCGCCGCCGTATCCGAGTCTCTCTCTCCCAGGGTTCTTGGAGAAAAGTGGGTTTCTTCCCTCTTCCGCCGCTGCTACTTCTTCTGTTATTGAGAACCAGCTTCCGGATTATTCTCACTACCATAGCTTCAATTCTGTTCAGGTACTTCCAATTCCTGATAGGGATCTAGTCATCGCCATTTTCCCTGCCGGAGAGAACTCTGATCGGGTGGGCTTTTCTTTGCTATCCACCAAAGATGGGGTTTTGCGGGTTTTGCCTCAGAGGGCTCGACCTTTCAGTGTGGTTGAAGAGGGCAATGCGAATCGCCAACGTATCACGCGGTTGTTGGTTACTCCTGTTTCCAACTGCGATAGCTTTCCCAGTACTGTTGGCATCTTGATGGTTTGTACTATGTATTTTGTTTGCTGGTATAGAGTTAGAATTGACACCCATAATGATCAAAGTACGCCATCCGCTTGTATGGATTATCTAGGATGTGCTGGCCTTAAGGTGTTGAGGAAACAGGCAGTGATCAGCTCCTGCTGGAGTCCACATTTCAGGGAGGAGTGTTTGGTTCTGCTGGAGAACGGTGACTTGCTCCTGTTTTCCATCGATATTTCATCTACAGGCGATATTGTTAGGAAAAAGATGCATCTTTCATTGGCTGAAAAGCTTGAAACGGATACAGATGCCCCCTCAAACCAGAGACAGTGGATTGCATGTGAGTATAGTTGGCATCCGAGGCGTTTTGTAGTCTGCCATTATAATGAGGTTTTTTTGGTTGACTGTATGTGGGAAAGTGGATGCGAAATTTGTTCTCTGCAGAAACTTAATGGCGTATCCAGTGGGAAGAATGATGGATTTCATGCCATGGCCAGGGCAGGTGCTGATGGATACTGCTTTGCTGTGACAACAAGGAACTTGCTGCTTGTACTTCATGTCGAAAAACCACAGATGCCGGTGGTTGAATGGGAGCATAAACATGAGAACCCACTCTACATTGCTGTCTTCAGATTATCAGAGCTGCGGCTACCTGAGAGCAACTCACCTTCACAAGAAACAGGCCATGGCATAATATTGGGATCATTTTGGGACAACAAATTTAGCTTTTTCTGCTATGGGAAGGATGTGCATGATAAGGGAACACTTTTGGCCGAGTTGTCTAGTTTCTATAACTCGTATACTGCTTGGGGACTTCCCTATGATCTATCTATTTCACCGTCAGACTGCGAGTGCCCAGATTGTATATTTAAAGGGGACTTTTCCAGAGAATCAGATCCTATATGGATCGACTTCCGGCAGAGGAAGACACTGGTTTTGGGTTTTGGTGTTCTTGATTTTTCTGTCTCAGAGAAGGTATCCTCTCCTGATGGATCAGGTGGATTCATCTTAATCAGGCTAACTTCATCAGGGATTCTTGATGCACAACCTTACCACGCAATTTTGGAATCCATGAAGATTTCTGTAGTGCACAAGAGGAAAAGCATTTCTCTAGATGAAAGCCATCTCTTTGATATAAGCCCGCAAGAATACAAGGGTCAAAGGAAGTTTCAACACCTGAGACTTGATTATCTAAATGCTTATCTAAAAGGTATGTTAGCAGAAACCATATATGAGAGAAGACCACAATGGATGGAACTCAGTAGACCTCAGGTGGAATCATCTGCTGCATTTTCTGAAGTGGTCAATGACATAAGCTTGCCAATTAGCATAAATGAGGTTGCCATGAAGGGTGTTTATGCTGATCTGCCCACAGATTTGTTAGAGTCAGCTTTCTCAACATATTCAAATCTCAAGAAGCATCATGATGATCCGGACATACCTCTGGAGTTTATGGATATTCCAGAGCCACCCCAGTGTCCACCATTCACATTCAGAAGGCCTTCTTCCCGCAGCAGCAGATGGTCGAGTAAATTTAAACCAACTGGCGCAGTCGTCGGCCCAATTCTCCCACCTCAGTTTCTTCTTACCCTGAATGAGTTATGCAAGGAAGAAAGCAAACTAGAGAGAAGCCTCGTATTCCAAGAACCGGAATCTCTATTCAAACACCTATGCGACAAGGTTACAGAGCATGTCATTCTCAAAGAAAAGGGTGAAGATGATGACACAGTTTCTCTAGCAGACGATGATCACAGGGTAGAAGATACAAACAAGAACCAGAAAGCTGCAAAGTTTTGTACTCACAAGCCCTCTGCTTTGCTGAGTGAACCATCTACATCCTGGTATGGACACGATACACACTCGACATTTGTTTTCAGGAGAAAACCAGAGATTGCATTGGATATGCTGAGTACAGATATGGCCGGAAGCGAGCTATTTGACAGGGGATGCCCAGTTGACCTGGATTTTGATAGTACTCGTCTTAGGGTCGACATTGGGCCGAAGGAGATGGAGACACTAAGAGAACTCAAGAGACTGGACATAGATTTCCAGACGAGTTTTAAGCCTTATCAAGACTACATCAACAGTATCTAAGTGCTACAAGTCATTATTTTTTTATGGTTTTCTTAAAAAATAATTATATTTTATTAATCAATATGAATGATATGATATTTTATGTGTATATTTATTATTGGATAATATTTATAAAATATGATCAAAAGTATATCTTCCTTTTACATTTAAAAATATGTCATTATTTTTAAAGAATAATAATTTATTGTTATTTTCTAAAGATTTTTTTCAAAATAATTTGATTTATTTTTCTAAATATTTGATTTATTCTTGTTGATTAAACTTTTGAATACCACTTATATCATATAAAAAAAACGTTTGAAAAATTAATTATTTGAAAATAAATGTTTAAAAAACTCATTTCAAAAAAATAAATTATTTAAAAGCATATTTTTTAATGAAAAAAAAGAATGGCGAAACACGTTGGGCTCACCAAAGTGCTTTTATTTTTTTTTTTCCTTCTTGGGCTGGGCCCGTTGCGTGCATTCGGGGGTACTTGGTACACAATTGCGATGGCACGTGGCAACAGGTCACGTGAGGGTGGCATGGTCATTTAATAATGCATATGATTTAAAAATGTGGGGGTTCATGTTGTTGCCGCCACGTGGTGCGTGACACGAGAAATCGAAATCGTCACGAGATTTCTTAGTGGCAACTTGATAAAGATGACAGCAAGATCCGTGTTGACCGGTCAAACATATCATTTAAAAAATGAATATTAATTGTTTTTATTGGCTTTTAAAATGGAATCCGTACGGATGGAAGACATTGCAATAAAGAGAGGAAACCAGAGGAGGTGAACCAATGGCGTAGAAGAGAAATGCACAGAACCAGGACACGGGTTCCCAACCCCAAGTGTCCCCAGCTCCATCCGGACGGACACCTCACCTAAATATTTTTATTTAATACAAAAATAATTCAATTAAAATAGGGGGTGTGCGTACTTCATCTGCTCAAAGCCTGTTTCGAAACGATTTGAAAGATACAACTTATTAATACTAATTTGTCGAGAAATATTTTTTGAAAATTAGAAGAAGAGATTTTTTCTTGTTAAAAGGGAGAAATATTTTAAAGTTTTTTTATAATATAAATTACTCGTATTTGAATAATAAAATTATTTTAAAACATAAATTGTTTCAAATAAAATCTAAGGCTGAGGTATGAACTTGGGAGGATATACATTTTATTTTATGTGTTTTTTAATATTAAGTCATGTTTTTATAATAATCATACTTTTATTAAAAGTAATTAGTAAGCCGAAAAATGAGTTGATGAAAACATTGGACATAGACACGACCTGACGTGGCATACAAAGTACAGCTGTCTGTTGTATCTTTTTCATGAGGTGTCATGTCAACCCGACCCGATCCATACGTAGAATTCTCAAAATGCCACTTCATTCTTGATAATTTGCTGATGTCGTGTGTTTAAACCTATGTTTTTAAATGTAAAAAGAAAAAAAAAACGTGAACGGATGGGGTTGGTCAATAGTTCGAATGGATTAATTGTCGTTCAAATCGTGATTGAATTACTCGTTTTTTTTAATTTTTTATATTTTCAAATGATTCGATTGTAATTAAACTATGATTTTTAAAATATTAGTTTAAATACACATCTATTTAAATTTAGTTTCATGATTTGAAAATATAACCTACCCAAAAATTGTAATGGTGTGTTTGTTAGGATAATATAATTACTAATATATTCGAGTTATTTATATTTAAATAAACATGTATTATATCGTTAAGATTAGAATTTGTTTCATATTTGTATGCTTTTGAATATTAATATTATATTTGATTAATCTGTTTAAATTATATTGTTTAATAAAACACTCAATGTATCATGAAACTAATTTATCAAACATACAATATTATCAATATAAGATTTTTTTAAATGTAGACAATTGTTGTCTTCACCCTCGTTTTACATGATATTGTTTGCTTTGCACACTCAATCTTTATAGTTTTATGTTCTTTTCTTTTGAGAAAAAAATTTCATAAAAATTAAGAGTACACCTGTATTTAAGCATGTTCCTTTCTCCATCCTCACCAATGTGGAATACGTAACCGTCAATAGTTATGGCATTACACTCGTCCTCCTCGTGGATTTAAAATTGATTATTTTTTAATTTATTTTATAGTTTTGTTGTGTTTGAAAGGAAGTGGATGGGTTTAAGCAACAGGAGATGGATTGCGGTGTGTCGTGTCGGTAGAGGGGAAGCCGAGGCGAGGGTCATTATTCACTCACACAAATAAATGAATGTTAACTGATTCTTGTATCTGTACGGAACACTAAAAACATTATTATTTATTGGTTGGGGTATGCGATTTATATAATCATTACCGATGCTTGTCTGAGTAGGTCCATTTTGTGGAGAGACAGGAGTCACGAGCGCCCTTCTTCTATGAATTAATAAGACTTTAATTGTTTATTATTGCAAAAGGATAGGCTCCAAAAGACACTGCCCTGGGCACGTCACTGTACTATGCCACATGCCTCGTTTCATATTTCCTTATTGGAACTTTTTTTTATTGTCTGTGATTAAATACATCTTTTCTTTTTGAAACTAAGCAAGCTTCAAGATCAACAAGGGCGCAGCCCCATGGGAAATAACAACTGGGGAGATTCATCTTCAGCCCGAAATGGAGATGTTTGTTAAAGCAAGCAAGCTGAAGAACTATTTGGCAGCAAAACTACTAGGCCCTGTTTGGTTGAAGGGTTGGTGATATAAATTATTTGGATATCTTTAAACTCATATTCATGGGTTTCATGTAGAAATCTATTTGATTCGTGTGTTAAAATTATTTGAATTTATCATTACATGCATTTGGGGTATTAGTTTAGAAAAGAAGTGTTTAATATAATTAACATGGGTATACTTAAACCCACCTCGTAGGTGGGTTTATATAAATCCATATATTATGGGTTATTGATGGGTTTATTTAAACTTGTCGGGTAAATTTAAACTCAATAATAACCTATATACCAAATATTGGTAAAATATTAAAACTATTTATAAACTTGGTTAAACCCACAAACCAAACGGGTCTAGTGTTTCCACCTGTGGCTTCTGTCAGGAGAAGAAAAAAATCACGTTAATCGCATCCAAACATCGAACGGGCTTTCCAGGAATTCTTACAAGACTTTGTGAAGCCTTCTATAAATTTGTCTCAAGAAACGATTATTAAAAATGATGTTATTGATTTACAATATGATCTTGTCAAAATACTCTTTTGGTAACAAAAATTGGATACATATTTCAAATGGTATAATACATTAAGTTAATTTGATTGAATGAAAAATAAGGATATCAAATTTATAATTAAAAAATATTAAAAAGGCATGAGATTGTAACAGTATTAAACATTGTGAAAGGCATGTGCCATAACCTTAGCCATTTTCGAAATAAAAAATAAGATATTGGCATTCTCCCAATTAATCATTGTCTTGATTTTAAATGTTACATAACATATGATACTTCATTTTAATTTGGTTCATCCATTGAACGAAATAATTCATACTATCATATGGTGAAATGAGGTGCTTTGATAGGAGCGTAAAAGAGTGATAATTATTAAATCAAATAATCTCACATCCAAAAATTATAATGGAATTCTCAAGTGAATAAATTACTAATAATTGATTAAACAAAATATTTTCTAATACGATATATGTTTATTGTATATTTGGATTCATATATGTTCAATGCTATATCACATCCTTAATTTCAATAATAATAATTATGTATATATTCTCATTTTCAATGGATCCGTTCAGGCATCGGCCACAAATGAAATAGCGCAAGATATGCTCACTTACCCATTTTGGAATTCAATTTCCAATTGGGAGGTGAATCATACCTCAAAATAGGGTTTACAAACTATTTTGGGCTCATCTCTTGTGAAGTGTCAAAAAACTATTTGATGCCCTATTCTGCACCAATGAGCAATTACGGAAATTAAGTACATGGAAGGGATGGAATTATATATTCTATTTTTTTTAAAAAAAATGATTAATTTAAATGATATAAAATGTTTTTCTTTTATTGGGGAAGATAAAAAAATGGGAGTAGTGGAATGCAACTGGAGATGCTGCGGGGAGGGAGATGGGATGGGTTAGTTATGTCACAAGGGTTTCAGACAGCATCCGCTCCTCCACACACTGTCTCTCTCACTCACCCACACACACCGCTGGTTTTTCTCCTTTCTTGAGTTCTCTTCTTCGCCTTCTCTCTGTCTCTCTCCAATTATTTTTCCTTTTTGACAAGCAGAACCCAACTGATCACTCACACACGGCTCTGGATTCTCTCTTTTACTCACCTGAACTACGCGCGCACACGCCCCCGCATCACATTTATCCTGAAGAGATGGTTCCTCTGCCTGCAACAACAACCTGTAATGACCCTGCTTCGCGAGCCCTCCATTTCGATTCTCTCTTATCCTCTCGGTTATCTTAGTTTCTGCTTTTCCTTTTCGTTATTTTTATGGATTTGGGGGATGTGGGCTTCGGTAGTTTGGTGGTTTGCTCAACCTCTGTAACTGCAGCAGCTTCAAGCAATGCTGCTCATGGAGAAGGGGGAGGATTTGGATCTGGGTTTATGAATCCACAAGGGGAGCTAATAAATGAGGTAGATACTCAGGGTTAAGTGCTGATAGAAAATTCGATTTTTTTTTTCCATAAAGTTCCCTTTTTGTTTTGTGTTGCAGAGAAACAATTCCGAGGATCATATCCAAATGCTTAGCTTCTCCTCCCCCAACTCGCATACCGCGCCACCATTTCCATATTATCTCCATACATCAAATAGAGCCACAGGTTCGCTCCAGTGTAAGCTAATACTTAACAAGTATATTGTGTGTGCGTGCTTTTTTTAAATTTAGTAGCTTTCTCCTTTTGGGGGTGCAATTGTAGGGCCTGAGCATTCGCATGATAAAAGTTATCTTCTTGTTGCAAGACAACTTCAACTGTGTTGCCTTTTTATGTTTAGATTTGCTTCCATTGCTAGGATTTGTCTTGTCATGTGGCTAAGTTTGTTCTTTTGAGGTCTTTGTGGATCCTCCTTTTTGGCTCTTCACTTTCTTTCACATTTTTGAGAACACGCTTTAGAACTTTGGATATGGCTACTGTGTCACTCACTGTTTCAGGATTTGATTTGGTTCCTCCACAGGGATGAACTACTCTGCTGGAACACTTTCTGGTTTCAAACTGCCTTTTACTCCTTCTCAGTGGATGGAGTTGGAGCATCAGGCTTTGATCTATAAATACATCACTTCAAATGTGCCTATTCCTTCCTACCTTCTCAATCCCATCAGGAAAGCCTTTGAATCCGCTGGCTTCTCCACCTTCTCTTCCCAGAGATCAAATCCCTGTAAGTTTTATGGCATTTGCATCAGTTAATTACTCTTGCGGTCACTTCACTGTTAAGCTTTGGATTACTTGGTTCAGTGGGATGGGGAGCATTCCAAATAGGATTCTCTAGTTCCGATCCGGAGCCAGGACGGTGCCGGAGAACAGATGGAAAAAAGTGGCGGTGCTCAAGAGAAGCCGTAGTTGATCAGAAGTACTGCGAGCGGCATATGAACCGAGGTCGTCATCGTTCAAGAAAGCCTGTGGAAGGCCAATCTGGCCGTGCTGCTTCTGGAGCCACCACCATTACTAAGAAACCGGCGACACCGGTTGCTTCCACCTCTCCAGCTACTGCAATGGCCCCCGGCACGGCGTCCACCTTGAGCCTCTCTCATCCCCATCAACACAGCAACTTGCAGCAGCAGCAGCCTGATTCTGATACACATGCCTTGTCCAATTTCAATAGGTTAATCATGCTTCTCCATTCATTTGAAACTTTAACAGTACGGTGGTTGCTGATGACTATTTCATCTATCTTCACAGGAGTGTGCCCGATAACGACAAAAGTTATTCCAACTGCAGGCAGCAGAATCCATTTCAGGAATTCGGTTTAGTCTCCTCCGATTCTTTGGTCAACCCATTGGACCAGAGCTCATCCCTCATCCATTGCAAAAAGTTTGGAGATTCAGACATCGTCGATGATCAAGGAAACAAGTTGGAGAATCACTCCTTGAGGCATTTCATGGATGTCTGGCCAAAAGATTACTCTGACAGAACTCAGCTTTCCATTTCCATCCCTGTGACAGTAGGGTCTGACTTCCTGCATTCTGCTTTATCTCCAACAAGCTCAAAGCTTCAAAGATCACCGCAAGAACTGGAAATGGGGTTGTGTATTGGAACCACTGCTGCTGACCACCATCAGAGACAGGCAGCCAGCTGGGTTCCCATATCATGGGAGCCCTCCATTGCAGGACCTCTAGGAGAAGTTCTGCACAGCACGCCCTCCTATTCGCTGGACATGAAGCACAACAGGGACAACAGCCCACACTTGGCTGCATCCCCAACAGGTGTCCTTCAGAGGGGTGCCTTAGTTTCACTATCAAACAGCAGCGCCGGAAGCAGCCCCAGAGCCAAAAGTACCAAGACACCTGATGGAGCTGGCCTTAGCAATGGCATCGTTCCTGGGATGATGAATCCATCTTTGCCCACCCCTTGAACCCACAACTTTTATTTGTTGATTTGTTCAGCCCTTTCTACTCTTGAGGTAATCTATCCAAACCTCTGCGGTTGCTCTTTGTAGTCTTGTGATTTTCATTTCTGTGGTTTGACTAAGCTTCATGTCAACAATTCTCTATCTTGCTGTTTATTAACTATGATGAAGTATTACAGAGAAACAAAATTCTATTCAGCATACGCTTCTCAGTGAGGATATAATTGTTACGCCATCTGAAACTGGATTCATCCATGCAACAATCAACATAACCAAATTCCCAAACAGTCTTCTTATTCAACATCTGCACCATACAACACAGCAGATGACCACATTCTAACAAAGCTAATGGCAACAACCAACCAAATTTCAAAAGAATCAGAAATGGGGAGGTGTGCGTAACCTTCATTTATGGGAAAGAGTCGAATGAAGGCTTTATTCACCACAACATCAATGTAAGGAGAGGCAAAAAGTATGCAGACAAGCACCATAATAGTCCGCTGCATTTATCTAAGGCCACCTCCTTGGAACAACCGGAATAAAAGGGAGAAAATTTCAACTAATGTGACTCTCTTATTCAAGGAAAGCGATGCGAAATCCGTAAAAAAAAAAAAAGAAAAAAAAACAACAACAAAAGCAACAAGAGTAACAAAGAAATGTGGAAGCTCATATTCTATGGGTGTAAGAGTAGTCTGTCAAGCTGAAGCCGCAGCGTTCAGAACGAGGAATTATTTATAATCATCGCTTCCAATCTCTCAATATAATTACAGCAAACGCAAAACCTGAAGATTCAGCCAAGGAGAAATCGAGCAAAAACCGATTTTTACAGAACCAAAAACGAAACAAAAAAGAACAGGAACACAATTTTTACAGAAGCACGGAAGAATGAAACACTGGACAAGAACACATCTTTCGCGGAGACGAGGTCTAGAAACACTTCTGGGTGGAGCCACGTAATCGCCGGCGCCGGGGATACCCAAGCTCTATTTATACTCCAGGAAACTGGTTCACTTTAGGCTTCAAAAAACCGTATCACGTTGAGTTGGGCTTGGGTTCAAACCTCTTAATACCTTATTTACATAAAAATTAAAAATTTGAAAAAAATTGAGTTTATTTTATGGAAGTTTTATTTTCAAATAAAGTAAAAATACAATTGACAATCTTTGTAAACTACTAGCCACTGTGGGGGCGGTCCTCTTGATGGTCAAATCAGTCAAGCCCACGTTTAGATGGCCTCATGCCAAAGATCCCACTAAAATAACCGTTAGTTATGAAGTCCCCATCGCTGAATCCTAGATTAAGAAGAGTTTATAACAGTGTTCTGGAAAATTTTTGAAAGCTGGTTTTACTTATTCAAATTTATTTTTGAAAAGTAAAAATAAAAAGTAAAAGTAATCAACTCTTTAAGGTGTGTGTTTTGGAAAATTTTTGGATGTTGTTTTCACTTTTGGAAAAATAAAAAATAGAAATAAATTTTTTTTGAAGAATTAAAAACAGAAATGATGTGTTCTGAAAAAATTACAATACTTGATAGAGAAATATTTTTCAAATGTGATAGTTTTCTGGAAAAATTATTTTTGAAGAGTACAAATAGTAATTAATAATAAAGTTCATAATGAGATAAACATATATAATTAGATAACAAAACTCAATATAGTAAAACACAAACCAAACTCAACTAAATACTCCTAGTATGATTTCTCCACAGTTGATCACGTATCCTGTCTCTAATTGTCATCATTGAACTAGATTCTTCTAATTCAGTAGCATTGTCTTCAATGGGATCATCATCATCACCTGCAAGCAATGGATTAAGATCTTCATAGACACTCAACTCAGATCCATCATCTTCGGCACTAACTTGGCGGAGAAAATAGTCATAGTTGCTACAACTAATCGAACTTGATGATGTAATTTCAAATTGCATGGCATGTCATTCAGTATATGAAAACGCTTCTTCCAAACTCCGAATGCTCTTTCAATAATAGAACGTAATGCTGAATGCCTATGGTTGAATAACTCTTCTGGTCTATTGTAGATACGCCTTGCACGTTGCCATTTAGGGAGGTGATATCGTGTACGGGGATATGGAGCCATATAACCATTAGTATTGACAAAGCCAGCGTCAACCAAATAATAATTCTTTGTAGATATTCAATTTTTTTAAAAAATAATTGATAAATGTATCTATAGACAAAATAAATCAGACAATAAAAGAAACCTGGAAGCGGTTTGGGAAAATTGTCTTCAATATTTCGTAGACACTCTATCAACATTCTACTATCATGCCAAGTACCTTCGTAATCAGCAGCAACAAAAGTGAAGGATAAATTGAAATCACATGCTGCTAGAATATTTTGTTTAGGAACACCTTTTCGTCCAATATAACGAACTCTTTCATCCGCAGGCACACAAGCTTTTATATGGGCAGCATCGATTGCACCAACACATCCCTTGAAATAAGGATAATATCGAGTTTGTTTCTAATGTAAGTTGATACCTGTGTATAATCCTTCGTAGGCTTAATCCATGTATCTGTCATTCGACAACAAGCTTTTAAAACATTATGCAGTGAAGTGCTAATAGTGTCTCGCCACGTTGAAAAAACTCTTGTAAACTTCGATTCCCCATTCGAGTTCCAATAATCTTCAAAAATATAGCAACTTCTTCTTCTACAGTAACATGACGTCGCTTTTTCAAGCCATACTCATCAACTAACACGTTGCAAAATCTAAGAAAGACTGAAGGCTTCATGCATAAGTCTTGGTATGCCCTGATGTCTACCCCATTTAACATTGTCAATAATAATGCCCAGCCTGATATTGAACGATCATGGACAGGTTGTCGTACCAGATATTGTTGATGGTAGTTACCCACAATATCGAAGAATTCCCTTCCACTAGCAAGCATTGACATCTGCAACTGAGATAATTCCTCATCACTATCTTCTTTTATGGAGGATGACGAGTGGCTTGTTGAGGATGATGATTGATTCATCATGCTCACTTCCTTCACTTGAGGCCAAGAATTCCATTTAAATAGAGGGAAATACAACTCTCTAGAGAGTCACGTGAAGCAAGTGATGTGTAACACAAGTAAAGGGTACATCACTCTAACATGAAAATGACACAAAAGTGATAAAGGAAAAGCTACATTAATGTTACACTGCTACAAAGTCTCATACTCATTAATGAAAAAGTGAATCATTATAAAAGCTATCAGTGTCATATCCCATCCTACCATTAGATGCAGGTGAAGCTCCAGATGAAGCTCCAGATGAAGCACCATCAAGCCTTGATGAGCTATGCATTATCCATTGCAAACGTGCCTCATCACTTTTGATCATCATAAAAATCTCTTGGTTTGAATTACTCTTAATCAAGTCCAAAGCTTTGAGCCACACATCATTACCTTCAATAACACTATCAGTGGAATTCAAAACCTTCATGCAATTTTCGATAGAGAATTTTTCCTTTCTCATTACCACTGATGATATTGCCTCAGAAGCTTTTGCCCATCTTTCTGAAGAAGCAGCTATACGATCACTATTTCTGCGGTTTACCTTAGCTCGCTTTTGAGTCCATGCAGATTATTGATCTTGTCTGTCTTCATTTTGAGGCAGCTCCATATGATCCATATCATTCAAACTCATAGTTGGTGCATTCTCACCATCAAATTCTTCAGATTCTGAATTATTTTGTTGCAAACCACCATTAGGAACATAACAGGTGCATGCCCAACAATAGGGTCAAATAACTTTTGCAATAATTCTGCAAACATTAGAGGCATATCCTTGAATTTTGCATTAAGAGCATTTTCCTATATGAACAAAATAATATCATGAATAATAGAAAATAAATGAACAAATAAAGCAAAACAAAATATAACTACAATAATAAGCATCCGTTATATAATATCCACCATTAATTCTATCATTAATGCAAGAAATGGAAAACAAACAAACATTCATATCGTTGCAAAAAATGGGAAATAAAGGAAGCCTCAATGGAAATACAAGTTTATTGCTTCAGCATTCTTTGAAAGCCCAACCACTCGCAATGTTAGAGCAAAAAAAAAGAGAACAATAAATATTGAATGCAAAATCATCAGCAAACAAAACAAATCAATAAAAAAAAAAATAAATAAAACCAGCAATACTCAAAGAAACCGTATGCTATTAAAAACAAAACTCATAAAAATAATGATAGTAATGATCAACAAAAAATCATAATAACCTGAATACGAAGATACCACCACTCAGCATCCATCTTGATAGTACAACCGTCATCACCCCAACCTATCCCAGTCATTTTGGTCAATCCTCTATACCAACCTTAGTATTTTCGAAGAGTATTCCACTTGTTCTTGATCTGAATCATGTCAAATTGATAATTTTGTGCTGTATTCATTCCTTTTTAAAGGTTCTCCCATCCTTCTATATTAAATGATGTATTTCGTATATTTTCCTTTTTCACTTCCCCTAGGGCAAGTTTCAAATACATTTCTATGCTCTAGCATCATGCCAATCAAAATTTTCTTTTATGCCTGTGGAAACGGTGGAAGTTCTGCCACCAAGAACACTTTTCTTTCTTTTTTGATTGCTTGCATTCATGATATTTGCACTATCATAATGAGAATTGAAACAAAAAAATTCATAATGAGAATAAAAAAAATAACACAGTAGCTCCACAAATTCATTCGTAGGCATCACTTTCATCAACATGTTTGCACTTCTTTAATAAAGAAACATCCAAAAAAAATGAGAAACCAATGAAAATTGACTACAATTTTCTCAACAATCATTCCAAAAGAAAACCCAATTGATAAATCTTCAAAGCAAACCCAAAAATCTGTTCTAACTATAAAAAATACTTGAAATTTATTGCCAAAATGGACCTCTGTTTATTCTAAACCCTTATTGCCCAGAAGCCCATGTGAAACAGCTCCTTCCTTGTTTTATATTTGCATCCAATGGAGAAAGAGAGAAGAAACTGAGGAAACAAAAGCCAGCAATTATTTCGTCGTCGAGAGGAATGGTCATCTCCGATAAAAATTAAAGAAGATTGTTTAGGGAATTGTTGGGTTTATGATGATCTTTTCAAACAAACCCAAGCGTAAGGTGAAAAATATTTTCGAGAATTTTATTGTAGAAATAGAAATGAGAAGTAGAAGTAGTTGTTTTCTTATTTCTACTTCTGCTTGATTTTTAACTATACTCAAAAACTATTTTTATGAAAAACAAAAATAGAAATAGGAAGTGTTATGTGTAAAATTATTTTTAGTAAAAATAGAAGTAAAAACAACATCTAAAAATTTTCCAAAACACACATTTACTTTTTCAAAAATCACTTTTGTAGTTATAATTTTTAAAGTATTTTTGATAAAATTACTTTTACAATTAAAAATGTTCTAAAACAAAACTATTTTTACTTCTGAAAAGTCGAAATAGGTTTTAAAAATTTTTCAACACTCCTTATGTTTTTACGACCTGTCTCAATATGTTAGTGCCCCCCAAGAAAAGGAGAAAAGGGGAAGAAAGCTTTGAAGAAAAACTGTTCGTTGATAATTGGGAGTTATAAGGCTTCAAGCTCTAATATTGATTCGATTTGTTGTAGACACAATGACAGATTCTTGTTATTCTTAGGTTCTTAAACCTATTCTTGGACTATGATTGTTCATGTAGTTCGAAAACCGTTAACAATAAAGCATTTTGAACTAGTATGGAGCACCCGAGGTCTTTCTCTCCTCGTTAAAAGTTATGGTATTTTATTTGATTTTGTATCACAAGTTGGTCGATTGGTTTAAAAACATACTTATAGATTCGTGTTATATTGTTAGTATTCTATCAACCACATGCATCTAAATGAAGGATTAAAATGATTAATGAAATGCAAATAAATATGTATGGTAGATTGGTAAAAAGGTATATGTAAAAGTAGAATGTGTTTCATAAAAAAGTTTGATAAAAGAGAATATAAATGAAACTACATTTTTCACATCTAAATGTATTAGGAACTTCTTTTATATTAAATATATTAAAACTCTTTACTTTGTCACTTTAGCATTTGAATAGGATAGAAAATAGATTTCGTAAAATTGTCTAACATGTCTTTAGGATAGATACCAAATGCCTTGTCAATTACATTTCTAGGTAAAAAATGTTTCATATTAAAATACTCACGATGATTTTGAGGAGCTTGTGAGCCATGAATCCATTCTTTTAAATGATAGCATACACCACGATAGGAATATAAAAAATCTTCATAATTTGTGTAGTCATTATCACACAAATAATAATTGTCTATCAAAAAGCATGATATGAACCATAATCCATCATATTTAAAAATAAGTAACAAATGAAAATCACATTTACTAACATGCATCCCATCTTGTAATGCGATAGCATGTTGTAGTACCCTACTATCATCAACCGATCCTTCCCAATTGGCATATACATATATAAAATTCATATTCTAGTCACAAATGCCTAAACACATTAGTTTTGATATTTCCTTTTAGATTTCTAAACCTTAGCTTCAAATCTTCATTTACTCTGCATTAACATGTGTTCCATTCAAGTCCCTTAGACAATATTGAAAACCTCAATAACAATGGGACATCATCCATTTCTTCTTTAGGAGCCTTTTCTTTGCAATGTTTATTTGTGCATTCACGTATAGTCTCTGCCCATTCTTTTGATGCTCTATGCTTGCCAAATATCATAATACAATCTATGTAGTATGGCCATGATTTATATCTCAACAATTTGTATGAATTTTCATTATGTTGTAAGCCACAAGCAATGCACAACTAATATAAACAACAACATATATGTAAATCAATGTTAATGATACATAACTTACATGCTTTAATTCTATCAAAAGTTCATCGGTAGCATCAACCATATTCATAGTTTTGTTAAATCCAATCCCAGATTTTGTTAGGAAGTCATGAAGACTGTTATATTCCTTCTTCCATGTGTGCATCTTGGAGTCTAGATGTGGGGTTGTCCGAATATGCGAACCTGGGTTTATGCTAAAAAATGCATCCTTGAGAGCTTGTAGATAATTTTCTCTGAACCCATTCTCAACCATTATCCGTTTCATTGCTTGTATTAAATGCTTTTCTTCATTTGGTTTTCATGCACATTTAGTCTTAACATTCATATCTTTGTTGTCACCTTGCTGCCTGACTTGTTGTTTTTGACTTCCAACCATATTTAAATGCACAAATGCATCATCAAGTTTGAAAAGGAAAAAAAATGAATGCAACATTTATGGATACATTGGTTTAATTTATAAACCTTTTAATAAAGGTTTATATAAATAATAATAATCATTCAAATTTTTGGATAGTAATCCATTCGACCAAACATCTTTTAGGCTCAACAATCAAATGGAAGAGTACTCCAATAAATCAGAAAAAAAAGAGTACTACATAATATTTTTCAAGCAAATCTTCTACGTTTCAAACAATCCTAAACCATTTTTTTCAAAATCCAAACACTACACACATCTACAATCCTTTTTAAGTTTCTAACAATTTCAACAATGGTAACATTTTTATACGGTATATGAGTGCTCGTCTATTTTGAAACTATGAACTCAGCCCCTTGAGAAATTTGATCAATCTTCTTGGTTCCACATAAGGATGGATTGCTTAAAACTATATCATGATGGCAAGTCATTTAGTGGATCATAATGATCCACACTCGTCCATGCCACCCCCCACCACCCATTTCCTCTCATATTCTCTCTAACTAGATTTGAACTTTTCTCTCATTGATGCCTTTTCAGATTTAATATGATATTCTATAATAAAAATTATATTCAATTTGAAAAATATGATTAGAAACTTATCTAAGTTAAATGATTCAATTTTTTATTCATTAGTTACATAATATTAATTTCTATCATACTTTTTAATGTTTATTTATAAGAGTAATATAATTAAAATATATATGGATCAAACAGGTCTAATTGGGTTTATAGTTATTAATCTTGAATCAATCCAAACCCAACTTTCATCATTGAATTCAAATTCAAATTTAATTTAAATAATAACAAATTAAATTATATATGTTCCAATTAAGTAGATTGGATCGAATTACCCTTTTTTTATTTCTAATTTTTTAAAAGATAAATAACTAGATATCTTCAATTATAATTACAAAATTTTTAAAAATTAGCTTATATAATTTTTAAAACATTAATGAATTAGTTATATATTCATATAAACTGGTCATCCAAAAATAATGATTACTCCAATTTATCTATCTAATTTCTATTCCTAATCTCTGTAACTTATAAATTTTTTATGAACAAAAGAGAATAAATATAGTTGCATACTGAAAATGTAATGATATTTAATCATAAATTTTTAATTATAAATATTTTGGATTTTGTCAACATATTTGTAATGCTTTAAAAATACATTTTCTATGCATTTAATCTGTAACATACTATAAAAATAGAGATTAAATATTAATGAATACAAAAAAATAAATATGATTTTTCAACATACAAACTCGTCTTCTTACACATGGCTCGCGTCACACTGCTCAAAACAACTTAAGGTTTATCATTTTTGCACTCTAATTTGATTTTCTGCATGTGCGTAATCATGTCTCATGTAAATGTGCAGTTTTTCTAGTCCCCCACGCGCCGGCGCTGTGATTTCACTCGCTTGAGTTGTGCTTCTAAATTCTCGACCCATTCACCGGCTGGATGAGCAGCCGATTGCCGTAACAGGGCGAGAGCTGATGACAACAACTCCTCGGCTTTGTCCATCGCGCCGCGCTCAATTAGCCGGAATGACTCCGCCACGGCTCGGTGGCTAATGAAGGTGTTCCGCAGCCGCTCGATTTTCAGGCCGCCAGATCGAACGGTCTCGGCCCGCGGAAACACCAAATGTCGATCTCCACCCTTGATTGGCTTTCTGGTGATCGGATCCTTGTAGTAATGATTTACTGCAATCACATGGTGTAACCCGACCCGAGGAAGTGATGCGGGTACTCTGATCTCTACCATTAGCGCTTTCTCCTCCTCGGAGTACATATCTCCGAGTCGGATGCAATTCGGCCCGAAGACGGTCCTTGGCTGGGTCAGTGGGTAAATCGCGGTGATTTCTCCTGGGTCGGATCCGGGTCCGAAACTGAGTTGGACTCTCAAATCCTTGACCACGACGCACAGTAGGCCGCCGAGGCATCTGGACACAGTGTTCTCAGCCGGCTCCGGATAATTCACCGGAATTTCGACGTGTGCGAATCGAGTGAACGACGCATCTTCTTGCGATCTCTGGTACTTTTTTGTGGCGGCGAATCCGCCTCCGTGACCGCCTGAAAGGAGGATCACGCTGGCGACGGGATTTGTCTCATGCCTTTCGTGGAGCACCTGCGTTGCGTGCTTCAGCGCTTCTTCAACGCTCGCTCCCTGGCTACAGGAAAGATTGTGGATGATGTGCTCAGCCAATCGCTGCCCGCGGGCTGTCATCCTCGTTAAGGGCATGAGTCTCCTCGGCGCAGATGAGAAAGCTACGATACAGAGGCGGTCGGCGGAGCTTAGGGAGGATAAGACCAGGAGCATGGACCTTTTTAACATTGCAAGCTTGGCTCCGGCCATTCCCTCGCTAACATCGAGAACCGCCACCAAATCGATCGGCGCCCGACTTTTCTTTTCCGCCGCCCGTTTCGGTTGCAGCGCGGGGGATTTTACCTTCAGCACGACGGCGTAGGTGTTGTGTATTGGACCGCGAGAAATCACAGCTGCCTCACTGGATAAGCTGAACTCCAGTTTCAGTGGATCTCCAGGGAGACGATAGTCGGTGCTAGAAACGGGGTTATTTAAGAAACCAGGAAACTCTTCATCTTGAATAGGAGCAAGTAGAGCCCTACTCGTCTTGGGAGTCAACAGTGGTTCATCGTCTGCGTAACGTGAGTTCTCAACGAAATGCAGCTGCGAATTCTTCCTGTTCTTTTTGGGAATCTCCATCAAAGCAGCTTCGTTGTGTGGACGAACTGCTAGAAAAGGCGCATCCTTCCAAGTAACTCCACAGACAGGACAAACAAGGGATCCTCGTTCCCTGACATGTGAGACTACACAAGAGAAGTGGAAGCCATGGGAGCACTCCGCAGTGTAAATGGCCATTCCATGGCCGGATTTCAAGGTCTGCATACACACACCACAGCTACTCTGCAAACAAACACCCAGCATTAGAAACAAAATCTGATGCAAACCTTCGTCTACTCGTGCGATTCACTTTACAAGAATCATACTCTTGACAGACGAAGGGTGTTCTTGAGGATGGAAAAAGGCGATCTCGGAGACCGAGCTAACGGAAGCATTGGCCCCCTGGGGGACGCCAAGGCGGCGCCGGCGTCCGTGTGATCGGTGTCTCCGGCGTCTCGAAATGCACTTACCATCCAGCTTTTTCCCATATCCCAAGACGAGGAACTGGATTCAGATCTCACGGATTTCCTTGTCACTGCACGGACGTAGAGTTCCAAAATCTCCCGCTACAGGTTGAGGGTAGACGAACCTGAGCAGGGTATATATATACAGATATACACGTAATTAGCGCTGACGTGTGATGCATAATTAAACGTAATTATTGGACTTTAAATAATTTCTAATTGAATGGTGCACAGCTTCCACGTCATAAAACATATGGTTATTATCAAATAACCATAGTAATACAAAATTCGAAAATTAACTATTTTTAAGATTCCATTGAATATGGTTATATTACTTTGTTCATTATTTCAATAAATATAAATATGAATAAAAAAATATTTATATTTACATCCATTAGTGTATGATATTTACAAAAAAACAATGATAAAAAATATTCTTCTATATTCTCACTTGTATATTTTAATAAAAAAATACCATAAATATATGTATTTTTAAAAACATATATACAAGAAATTAATTAGTATGAAAAAAGTATTTACAAAAATAAATTATCTTTAATTTGTTATCCAGTTAAATAATTTAATTTAAAATTATTTTTTTATTGTTATGATTTGTAATAACACTTGATACATAATTCAAGAAAGAAATCCATTATTTCTTCTTTTTTTATACTAGTATAAAACTTAGTAATAAATTTAAATTAATTTATTGTAACATTGTAAGAGATAATAATAAAGAAAATTAATAATAATTTTAAATTAATTTATTTTAAAAGAATAAAAAATTAAAAATAACTAATTTTCCCACATATTTTTAATAAAAACATATTTTTTTCTCTAGATGATTTATTTTTCTAGATAATTTTGAAAAAAATACATAATTGTGATATTTTTTATTAAAATATAAAAATAAGAGTGTAAGACAATATTTTCAATCATTTTTTGTATTATATGAATATTATATTATTCATACTTATATTTTTTTGGAAAAATAAAAAATAATTTTCATAATTATATATATGAATGAATTTAGTTTCTATTTATTAATAAACTATAATAATTATTTAAATATATATTTAATTTACTCTTCATATAATTATTGATCATCTTTGGAGTTTAGTTCATCATGGAAATTGCAATTGTTGATAATATTAATTTAAATATTTGGCGTCGTTTATTTTTATGAAGAAATACTCTCGTCGAGTGGACAAGATTTGCTGCTTTGTTTAAATCTGCGAAGAAATGAATGCTAGATTCGAAATCAACGGCTGAGTTGGTGATATACATCTTTTTACAATTTTAGTTTGCAAAATACATCCTTTTGGTTAATGTTGGGAAAATACATTTTTATGTATTTTTGTTTTTTTTAACTCAGCAGCTTTTTTTACCTCAATGAAATGTGGAATTTTGGATTTGTCTGTCCAATTTTTCAACTGGGTTTCTTGAGATTTGCATTCTCATTTACCGGGTTTGTGTTAATGCGATGAACTAAGTGAGTTAGAGATTGGGGTCCTATGGATCTTGGGTTTTGATTTTTTTGTCATTCTGATCAATATTGATCTTTGGTATCTCATCACTTTTCCGTATTCTTGATAGAATACGAAAAATACATATTTTTTTAATTTTTGTTTTATTTACAAGTGATATAAATGAGTGTTTTTATCGATCGAAGGTAAATTATCCATTTGACTCAAAGCCAATATTTGAAAAAATAGATCAAGTATTCAACTGCATTTTAGACAATTTTAAAACATCTACTTCTTCTTAAATACACCACTTATTTTATTTCCAATAAGTTTCACAAGGACCTTCTTACTCTGGGTGCCAATGTTTGTGCCACTCCGACTCTCGAGTTGCGGATGCCTTGGAAGATATGATATCGAATTCCTAGCAGCTATGCCTTGCGGAGCCCAAGGGGGATGTGATATTGAATCACATGCCGTTGTTGAGGTGGGTTGTATAGCAAGACCCAATTCGAGACCATCATACGACGAATGTCTGAACGAGGAGCCTCCCGGTTTGTTGTATCCTGTGGACAGTAATGCGCTATCTCGCCTAGAATGTGGTACCTCACTGTAAGAAGGGATCGGATACGCCGAAGACTCTTTGAACGAGGGCGCATATCCATAATCCTGGCTTGGAGGAGGAGTATTCAAATCAATCGAGCTTGGTCCCTTACTTGCATCCTGTTGTCTCCTAGAACGCCTCGATGTACTATTATGTGAATCTTCCAGTCCATGTTGTTGCATTGATTGGTTCCGGGTGATGCCAGATGAGGCTTCATTCGGTTTCCGTCGCCTCTCACGTCTAGTTGCTCTCTGCTCAAAATCTGGTGGCCCCTTGTACCTTGTTGACTGTGTTCGACCGACGGTGACTCGTTTACGTGCTGGGTCAACCAAGAGCTCAAAGGGTGCGGGTTCCCATTCACTCTCATCTCTTACCGGATTAATGCTACCTCGGTACATATTAACCATTGTGGTTACAAGGTAGTATACCGAGGCTCGAGTCCTTGGATTGATACGAAATTTATGAAGGGCCTGCATGTAATCAATGCATTTAAATCATAGGAAAAATGATATAACAGATATCGTATTATTACCTTTTGTGCATGACGACAAGGGTAACGGTCTATGTTCCAAATCCCGCAGGCACACTCTCCTTGGATAACACGCACCCTTCGGGATTGAGAAGAGTGTGGAGTCTCCTCTATGATGTCTGCCACCTGATTCTCAGTATCATACACAATGCATTGTAGGAATGGCAATGCTCTCGCTTCCTCTCGATATGCTTCCTCCACTACTCTCCCAAAAAGTATGCCCTCTTTATGTCTCTTCATCGCTGCTGCTCGGTATTTTTCAAAATACTCTCTTCCTTTCTCGAAAGTAACCTGAAATTTTCTTGAATATTATAAAAGATTGATAGTATAAAGGCTCAAACATTATTGCATATCATAATACCTTGGCAATTTGGGTTGGAGGTAAGCGTCGAGCTTCCCTTAGGGCACCGTTCAAAGCTTCCGCAGGATTGGTGGTCATTATGGTATACCTGTACATGATGTTTGTAGATAATATAATTTGTGATGTCATATCAAATTCATAATTTTAAAAAATAACCTAAAAACTACTAACCGATGTCCTCCATCATATAGCAATGTCCACTCCTCAAATGGAATATCTTCCAAATAAGCATGTGCCTTTGGACAGTGCTCTTTCAAGTGATTCCATGCATTTTGAAAATCTACCTCATTCCTAGCATAAGAAACCCTATGCACCATGTTGGACACACCCTTCGATCGTCTTCCAATATGCGTCTGAACATTCTTGCGGAGGTGCCAATTACAAAAACGATGCACGCCATAATGGGGAAACCATTCCTTGTAGTTCCTATATGCTGCTAATATGCCTGCGGCACGGTCACTTATGATACATACTCCTTCTCTATCTCGGACAATATGCATTCCAAGCAATCCTAAAAACCACGTCCAATCCTCCTCACTCTCACTTCTTACGAAGGCGTAAGCGACAGGGCAAATCTTGTTGCTCCCATCAACGGCAACCGCAACAAGCAGCTTGTAGTCATAGCGACCGTATAAGTGTGTGGCGTCGACACATAGCACCGGACGAGCATAGGCGAAGGCTCGAATCGCAAAACCGAATGCCCAAAAAACCCTTCTTAGATAATGTGGGCCCTGGGTATCCTGTGCATCATCACCCCAATTGACCACAGTGCCTGAGTTTCTATGACGAACCTCTTCTAGATACCGTGGTAGCTCTATCACAGACTTCTCCCAGGTACCGTAGCAAAGTTCGTATGCACGGATCATGCAAGCCCAGGCCTGCCACTTGCTAACCTCATACCCCCACTTGTCTCTGATAATCGACTGCACCCCTTTGATTGTGAGCGTGGCTTTCAAGTATGGTTTCAATCGAGGCGCAATGAATTTGATTGATAGGTTGACATGATGACCAGCTCCCAATGAATCAGTCACATCGCAAGTATGTGGCTCCACCAGCATAGTAATCCTCCATGTGTTCGTCTTCTTGCTAGGTCCCCCACGCAGCGCAAATGGGCAATTACTACTTCCATTTGCTGCTTGTCGACAAATGACGGAATAATTCTTTTTGTCACTCTTATACACCTTGAACTCTCGTTGTGCCACCGATACATGATATCTCATCACTGCATCCATCATACTTTGACTATCATTAAAATGCATACCCTCACGCAGATGCATCTCCTCTGCCTGTTGTGTATCCATAGATGGGATTCGATCATAATAATCTGCAGGGGGACCTTCTTCCAAGTCATCAAGAGTTGCATCATTGTCATCTACCCCAATAGATGGTGTAGCACCTATGTTTCCGTCATCCAACGCGGCTACTGCCATAGCCACCTCCTCTGGGGTTGGGATAAATTCATCATCAGAGTCACTCTCGACAGTATCTGCAATGTAATCAGAATCATCATCACTGTTGTACTCTGCAAATTCCTCATGCTCCTCCATGGGGTCATTGTCAGAGGCAGCATTTTCATGATGAGGCTCAGATGGTTGGGGATGTGGAAAATCGAACGGGTCGAAATCTTGTTCAATGTAGGACGACGGGAGTGAGTTGTACAAATTTTGATAGTATTCTGAATCGAAATATTGTTGATCTTGAATCGGTTGCGGAGCCATTGGCACTGTTATTCATGAAAATAATTAGTAAAATGTATAGTTATCAAAATTACTTCTCTTCCTATAATGAATTAATAATTTTTTTACTTTAACCTCAATTCTCTTTATTCAAATTAATTTTTATATTTATTTTCTTTTTATTACATATTGTTATTAACTTTCTTTTTAATTATTTAAAATATTTATACTTTACATCAATATTTTATTATTGAAATTCTTAAATTATTTTGTAAATTTTATTTTAATAATAGTTATTTTTCATCAAAATTATTATTTATTTACGAAAATTAATTTCATAAGTGATATTAATAATAAAAATGCTAAAAAATTACTTACGGTTCTATGCTGAATTAATATTTTTTTTATTTTAATCTCAACTTTTTTTATTCAAATTAATTCTCCACTTATTCTTTTTTTATTATAAATAGTTCTTAACTTTTCTTTTTGATTATTTAAAATATTTTATGTTTTTATATCAATACCTATTACTAAAATTCTTAAATCATTTTTTTAAGTTTATTTTAAATAGTTCTCAGAATTCATCGGCCAATTAATATTGCCACAACCAAAGATCTTTCTTTATGTGCAAATTAATTTTATAATTGATATTAATTATAAATTAGTTTTTAAACTTAATTATCTAAAAATTTAGTTTATTCATTATTAAATAAAAATAAATAATATCATCAATATTAATATGATGTATGCTAATATAGTGATCACTTAATTATAAATCTGATGAATTGTGTATATTAATAAAATATTATGTAATCACACTCATAATAAGTATCCAAACATTATGCATTACAAAATCAATATTTATATTTAGATTATGCAAAATTTATAGTTTTAATGCATGAAAAATAAATATAAATTATATTCTGAAAATATTGTACTTACCGGAATAACTAGAAGAAGCACATTGACTCATGCTATCATCAATAATATATAAGTCCACATCATATTGTGAGTTGAATGGATTCAAGGCATACCGTAGACCGGATTCATCAGAAATTGGGAAGAAGTTGAAGTCGTGAGTGTTGACATCGTAAAATTTGACTTTGATACGAACAATACGAAAATCTACAACTATATTTACCTCACGTTGTAAAATCTCGATAAATCGTTCTAGTGAAATTGTAGGTTTCACTAGAATCACCTTTACGGGGTCACGATCATGTACAACAGAATTGGAGTATTGATCTCTTAAGATATTTCCACCGGAGAATATACGGATTGAAACCTTTGACATGATGATTGTGAGCAGCAATTTTTTGCAGGAAACTAAACGTAGGATATAGATGGAAGATGAGAGGTGTGGAAATGAAAAAGAAGTCAATTTAAATAAGAAGGAATTGAGACATCATTTAATATTCAACTAACTAAATGCTTTTGAATTAGTCATGGGCATGCTACGGCCATTCATTTTCAGCAGTTTAATTAAATTAAAATGAAACAATAATTTTATATTTAACCACCCATGTGATCTCTTCAAATAATTCATATGGTATAACATTTATAAAAAATAGTTTTGTATAATTGTTAATTACATTTATTAAATAAAAATAATATATTAAAGATGTATATCACCAACTCAGCCCGACCACTCAACCATCAATTTACTCCCAGGGAGAAAAGTGGGTCCCATGTAATCAATGGCAAAGGGCCCACTTTGGAGTGAAGTATACAAGTAGGAATATGGTTAATTTAATATCACTTTTCTTTTCTATATTATATTGAAATTGTTATAAAATTAATTTTCTAAAAATAGAAGTTTATTTCAAAAATAATTTTAGTGTTACAATTTGGATTTAATAAATGTGAGATAAAGTAGATGTGACTATTTTCCAGAACAACTCCACGAGCTTGTTGCATTATTTTCTATTAATTTAATGCAAAAAATATATATATTCATTTGTTTATATTTGATCCATGAGATTTTGTGGAATAAAATACGCCCAATGAATGAATGAATAATAGAAGAGGGGCCAGGGGGGGGGAATATGCAATTAATTGTGTTAGTTGAGGAGCATTTATTTCAAAATCACCCGTCAATTGTCACTATCCTCAACATACCTGCAACTTGTTCAACGTTGTGACATGATACCCATCTAGAAAGTTACCAGTTATATTGCTGTCTCATCATGTGATCTAACTCTAACTCACAAGTTGCGAGTTACTCAACATCAAGGAATCAACATGCAACAAGTCATCCATCCTGCTAATGTTGTGACTGATTTGGAATTAATTAGTTTCATAAAACATATGATTCATAAATCACAGTTCCATGTCAAATTCCATTTGAGTTCGAAATCAAAATCATAAATCTGAAATCCAACCATACGATTTCACTTAGAGCCGTGATTTTGAGTACTCAAAATTAATTTAAAAATAAAAATAAATATTTTCAAACACATTTAACGATTCATATGAATGTCTATAAATACTTTCAAAAATGTCATTTTTTTTCACAACCCCACATGAGTTATTATGGGTACTTAAGAACTATAATTTTTTTTTTAAAAAAAATTCAATTATTCATAATGATTCATATAAATGTTTGAAAACTATTATAAAAATGTTTCAATCATTTAAAATATATAAGTATCTTAGAAAAAAATGTTTTTTTTACAATTTTTTTCAAGCACCTATAGTAATTCATGTGAATGATTGAAACCAAAACTTCGTGGATTTCGAAAAATTAGTTCCAATAGTTGGAACCACAATTTTTCGATTCCAAAAATAATGAATCAATATGAAATCATAAGGCTCATGAAATTGTACAAAAAATCAAAATCTTGAATCGAAATCATAACTGATTACAACTCTACATCCATCCATAAATTCATCATCACTCAAAGGATGTGTTTATTATTCTAGATTCTATTATTAGAAAAATCATATTTTCTTGTAATGTTTTGATGATTTAGAAAAAGAGATTATGAATTTAGGATTTTTAAACACTTAATATTTTTAAAACGAGATAGAAAGTAGAGTGATGTTATTTAGACGTATTAATTGGAGCTACTTTCTAATATCATATTAAGATAGATTTGTCCCCTCAATTTTTCTTGATAATTTTTTTTAATCATTCATGTTCTTTCATTCAATTCTTACTCATGGGACCTCCCTTGGATTTGTTCAAGTAGATTGACAGTGGATTTTTTTTTTTTTTTTGCTTCCAATTTTGATTATTTTCTCACTGCTTTCAAATCTTGTTAGGTTTGATTTTCTAAAATTTTGTCCGAGATGGTGATAAATTTATGTCCTATGTGGTATGACAGTTTTTGATCTATCAATTTCCACAAAACACCAAAGACTCTATTATCGGTTTGTGTTTTCCATCAACTGGTGACAAAAGTTGGGGGGTCCTTTTGGAGGACCAAACACGACATCCACAGGAAAAAGCGACCGTCATGACAACAACAATCCCTAGTCTTGAGCTTGGTGTGATGCTTTGTCCAGCCACCAACCATTCCCCCGCATCGACCTTGGATTTCTTGTAATTTTAGTAGGGTGTAGACTCCTTGTAATGACTCCTCCAAACTATATTCATTGTATTGATAATTATTAGAATAAATAATTTCACATCGAAATTTAAAAATAAAATAATTAAATATATAAAAAAATTATAAATTATTAATAATTCATTAAATTTAATTTTTTTAATATAATTTATATTTATTATATATTTGAATTTCATGTTTATCGATTCCATCTTCATTTTAATAATGATGTGATTCCCGAATCCTCAATATTGGAAACCCATGACTGCGCCATACTGCACTGCATCTAGGACCCAATAGGGAATGAATATATTGCTAGCTTTGGCCCTATCATTGTTCCAAAATACATTACAAAACAATGTAATGTATATACCCTCCTGTATGCGATGATGCACATGGCTAACAGCCATGGGGCCATGGCATGTGCCTGCCTTTGTTTTCGTCACAAGGGCTTATCCCCTGCCACCTCATGGTCCTCACGTTGAATCCGGGCCATTGTACCACAACTGACTATTAAAACAAGAAATTACATAAATGAAATAATGAAAAATATAAAAAATTAAAATCATTAATAATCCATTAGATCTAATCTTTTTTTTAACATAATTTACGTTTATTGTATACTTATATTCTTGATCTATCGAAATCTTAATTGCAAAATTGAGTTTCATGGTTAAAAAAATGCTTCAAATATTCTTGAAATTTCTTTTCGAAAATCGAAAAATCACTTCTAAAAAGGAATGCTCATTTTTTAACGTGTTTGCCAAATTTTTTCCCCATCAACGGACACGAGAATATAATTATTCTATTTTGTATTATTTGGTGGTTGAGATGTCACACCAACTGCTAACTGCGCACTCCATCATTCTATTAACTAATGAAATATTAACGACATTTGGCCATCCACGTTTCCACTGTGTTGGAATTCGGTTACAACTTCCAAGTATGGATTTGATATGAAGTCCGATTTGAACCGGTCAAATCCAAGTCTCATTGGTCAATATATATATTTTTAATTTTTTTTCATATATAATAGAAAAAACAAAACACTATCACCGAAATCGATGGAATGGACTGAGTTTACGATACTGATTAGTAACCAGTCCGATTTTCAAACATGATATGTTTTATTTCTGTTGGAGTGTCTCACTCGTTTATTTGGTACAAATCTCTCTACTTTTATTCGGGGGAGGTATAAGAAATATGGATCTACAAAAAAAGGACAAATTAAGACTAACACAAACAATTAGAATTTAATGATAATTCTGCAATTGAGAAAAAAAAAATCTACTTAGTAGTAAATAAAGATTGTGTTCACATATAATTGATTATTTCATATTTTCAGAAAATAAAAAACAAGAAAAAACGCAACCGACAAAAAGAAACAAATTAATGTAAAATAATGGAAGATAATGACTTTAAGTCTATGTTTTATTAATACATATATTTATCTCTCTGCATGTAATTTTCAAGTATCCAATTGTTGATAACATATAATTATTTGTAGTTTTTAGATAGAAAAATCAATATGTTTTTATATTGAAAATTAGGATTTAGAATGAATTATAGTATTTTTAATAATATTTATTTAGTTTTCATCTTTTGTTTAAATTGGGGACTAAATTGGTAATTTAATCTCTATCTAGAACTAATCATATATGTTTAAATATAATTGATAAATAATTTTGTGTCACTTATATTTATGCTTTTTAAGATTCATTTAGATGAGTTTTGCATTCTTTTTTTCTCACTTTCTTTATGTTTCTAGAAGAATTTTATATCTTTTATAGCACTTTGATCTTTTTGGAAGGAAAGTATGTTTTGTGATTTTTAAGTACGAATTTAGAATAATTTGGAGGATTTTCGAGCTACTTTGATGGAAGCTAAGATTTTGTCTATCCGGATGAAGAATCGATCAAAGATTCTCGAATAAGATAAGATTCGCATCTTATCTTAAAGAAATTGGATCTCATCCTAGAAGATTTGTATCAAATCTTAGAAGATTTGGATAGAAGATTTGATGTGAGCCCATCAAGAAAGCCCGACAAATCCCCACCATTATATAAAAATCCAAACGCGAATACCTAAAAGAGAGTCAAGTGGTGGACGACCATAGAGTCAAATTAGGGTTTAGAGTCGAGTCTAACATATTTTGGATTACTTCACTTTTGTTTTTCATCAACTTTTGTTGTTTAGAGTCAAGCATGCGCGTGTGAGTGCTTACGGCTGAGGATCTGCTGTGAAACCTTGTTTGCGCAAGTTCTGCACGTGTGACTTTGTTACTATGTTTTTCAGCATTTAATTTAAGGTTTGATTCTGTTTTTCGCAACGTTTTCTTTACCAACATGATTTGGTAAGGAAGTATGAGAGAATCAAAGGTTGGTCTCAAGCACCTAAGGAGAAGGGCTCAATCAGACATCGTTGGTAAGACACATTCTGTCTAATCTGTCTGCGAGGTGTGAGGTGTGAGGTGTAAGGGTTAGATTTGGGTGTGGGGAAAACATGAGTTATCACAAGAGGTGAAATGGCTTTGATGGCATGGTTGATTCCATAATCCCACAAAAATAAGGGACGGTACTATAACGGTCACCGAGTAGCACTACTTTAGGTTAACACCCCAAAGCTTGTGCAAGCAGGTTAGTCTTCAAGGTTTGCACACACGCAAGGGCGATTTTCAAGTAAGGTGGATCTTAGATCCAATACCACTTTTCTTATTGTCTTCAAAAACCAAATCTTTCTTTTATTTACAATCTTTTTAACTCTTTGTTTTGAAAAGAAAATTCCAATAACAATTCTCTGTGGATACGATCTTATTTTATTACTTCGACGGTTTCTGTGCACTTGCACAATCACCATCAATAATGGTATATTTTTAAGTTACATCTTAAATGTCCACGTCTAATAGACTCTATCTTGATATAAGTATACTAGAATGAAAACCTAAAATTACAAAGTTGAAAAAGAGAAAAAAAATTACAACCATATCTAAAGGAGATGAAAAAGAAAAAAGAAGAAGAAAAGAATAAAGGGAAGAACAATCCAAAGGAGAACACGATCGCGAAGAAACATATCAACAAAATTGGGTCAAAATTGTTTAATCGAGGAAGTCTTACAAGTAACATAAAATAATGTAAAAAAATTATGAAAATTATAAATTTCACGTGACAAAAAGTGACTTGTAACCATATCAACAAAATAATGTTAAAGCAAGGTAATAAAAACGTAAATGCAAATGGAGGAACCTAATCATGCTTCTCAATCCACTTCTAATTCCTTATAAAAATTTTAGAATTATAATTAATGCAAATATATGGATTTAAAAATAATAATAAAAAAGACAAGGCGACCAGGAAAATGTTTGCAGGCTGTCTTGGGCCGGGAGCAGAGTCTACAGATCGTTGAAGCCCAGTCAGCGTATATGAAAATGTTTGCTGAGCTGGCCCATACCGGGGGAATAGAAGCGCAAGTCAAATTCGAAATTCGAAATTCGATTTCCCACTCGGCCTTTCTCTGCCTCTACCATTTCAATTTTCCGCGGTATTCCAAGAGGATTTCTCAGCTATCCAACGGGCATCTTCACCATTTGATCAGATTCCGTCGGCATTGGGTTTTGAGGGTGAGAAATCTTGTTCCTTGTTCTTAAAACATTTCTTTTCTTCTACATGCTGTGGTTGTTTTTTTTGGGTAGTTTCATCTTTCCTTTGTAGATTTGAGGGAGTCTGTACATCCGATTCGGAGTGTAGGTTACAGGCGTAGAGGCGGTGGTAAAATTCTCGTTATTCTGCATAGGTTAAGAGGACTGGATTTCCCGTTGTTGGTAGCGGGAATTCTCATGATATGCGCCCCATGGACGAGTCTTCGCAAAATGTAAAGGTTGCAGTTAATGTCAGGCCACTTGTTACATCCGAGCTTCTCTTGGGTTGCACAGATTGCATTTCTGTTTATCCAGCTGAGAAACAGGTTTGAACTTCGCTAAATGTGTTTATGCTTAGCTTAACTGATGTAGTTGTCCTTTTTCGATTACTTTATTGTTTCAATTTCTGGAATTGGATGCTTACAGGTTCAAATAGGGTCTCATGCTTTCACCTTCGATTACATATATGGTAGTAAGGGAGACCCTTCATCACGAATTTTCGATGATTGTGTTTCACCCCTTGTTGATGGCTTTTTTCACGGATACAATGGAACCGTGCTTGCATATGGACAGGTCTATGACTTTCACATCATTTGAATATGGTTTGATCCTACTGTGTCATTGTTCATCGAACCTTTGTTGTTAAAATTTATGTGTAGACTGGTTCTGGGAAGACTTATACCATGGGCACCAATTATAATGGTGAAGAGCGTGTAAATGGTGTGCTACCTAAGGTCATGGATAGCATTTTCTCTAGGGTGGAGAGTATGAAGGAGTCTACTGAATTTCTTATTAGAGTTTCCTTCATCGAGGTAGTTAAACATTTTCCTTCATCTAATTCTCAGATATGGTGCTATATTCTTTTTGTGCTTCCTAGTGTACTTTTCTGCTCGAGTTAATGCATTTCAAGTCTCCTTTAAACCTGTAGATTTTCAAGGAAGAGGTATTTGACTTGCTAGATTCAAAAACTTCTGGGCTTTCAAGAGTTCCTATTCAGATCAGAGAAAAGTTGAATGGAGAAATCACACTCTCTGGGGTGACCGAGGCAGAGGTTAGGACAAAAGAAGAGATGGCGTCGTATCTGTTGCAGGGATCACTAACTCGCGCAACAGCTAGCACAAACATGAACAGCCAATCAAGGTTTGTTTATCTGACTTCTCTTTAATGCGTCATCTATGTAATGCTGCTCCTAGGGGGACTTTTTTTAGTTCTCAGGATGTGTATTTATATAGACTCTTTGTTTAGAGATGGTGTCCTAGTACTTTTTTTTTTTCATTTTGAGTCTCACTCACTTGGCGATTTCTTGTTAAACAGTCGCTCTCATGCCATTTTTACCATCCTAATGGAGCAAAGGAGAATATCTCCAACGTCTGGAGATGGCTCTGTCGATGATGTTCTTCTTGCAAAGCTTCACCTAGTGGATCTTGCAGGATCTGAGCGGGCAAAACGAACGGGTGCAGATGGTAATCGTTTACAAGAAGGTAATGTTTTGTGCAAATTGTTATGATGTTGCTGATCCTATTTGATTTTACAAAATTTTTAATTGAGGTATCTTTTATTTGATTCCCGTTTAATGATCACTGGCATTCATGCTTTATGTGAAGTCAATGTTCATATTACTTCAAAATCTGGCGTTCATTTTTCTCTAGTTAACTATTTGATCGCTGTGCTGATTCAATTCCTTGGTTTTTTCATTTAGGCATTCACATCAACAAGGGTTTGTTGGCACTTGGAAATGTCATAAGTGCTTTAGGTGATGAAAAGAAACGAAAAGATGGTGGCCATGTTCCATACCGGGATAGCAAATTAACCCGCATTTTGCAAGTACAAAATATGATCCTAATTTTTTTTTTTCCAATAGCAATGGTTTACGAAAGTTATTGCAAGTATTTAATAGATTGTATATTTCTGGATTAGAAGTGTATTGACGAGTGTTTTGCAGGATTCTCTTGGTGGGAACAGCAAAACAATTATGATTGGTATGCTCTTTTATCCCAGTCTGTCCCATTTCATTTGAAATTGTAGAAAATAGCTTGGCTGCTTTGGGGATGGCTGTGTAACTACTCAGTTCTTCTACGTTTCCTCTTCTTTAAACAGCTTGCATCAGCCCAGCTGACACAAATACTGAAGAGACACTTAACACATTGAAGTATGCAAATCGTGCCCGAAACATTCAGAATAAAGCGATAGTAAGATATTATTTTTTGTGTAATTTGTATGCATTCAGTATTTGGCTGGTTTGTTTTTAATCATAAGAATTATTGGTTTGACGTCTTTTCATCTTTGCTGCAGGTCAATCATGACCCTGTTGCAGCTCAAATACAAAGAATGCGAAGCCAAATTGAACAATTACAAACAGAGTTGCTTTTTTTTCGTGGGGAGTCCTGTGCACCAGCTGAGGAAATTGAAGTATGATGACACTGGTTTATCTACTTTGTTTATTTGTGCGTTCAGAGAACGTGCTTCAGACGTAATCTGGCGCGTTCTGTGAAAATTCAGAAAAAAAAAACATATTTGCATTGCATACATTCATTATTGACTTCATGTGCAAATTTGTATAATGCTTGGCAATATTTAAGACCCATTCTATCTGTTAATCTTCAGATTCTTAAGCAGAAAGTATCAGTCTTGGAAGCGAGTAATGAACACATGAGGAAGCTTGCTTTAGATGCTCAGGTTGGTAACAAATCTTGTGATTTGAAAGAATCTATTGAATTTTGGGACACAGCTTCTCTATTTTGGAATATCTATGCCCATTTCAGGTAGAACGAGATAGGTTTCTTTTGAAGATGAAAGGTTCTGAACTTGGGAAGACATTGAGTGAAACTGAGCTTGAGTTAAATAAGGTTTATTTTGGCTTTTTCCAGACTCAAATTCTAAATCCCCGGTAGCCTAGTTTATCATTCACAATCTAAAAAGCACTAAATCTTTTTTCATAAAAATTGGTTCGCTCACATTTCAGGAACTTGATCTGATGAAAACTGATGCTTCTAGAAATCTTGAATGTGACCTTTTAAAAATCCAAAGTGCTTGCAATCTAGGGACTGAGTACTCTGCTGATTGTTATGATGGTGAGGATGATGATTCTCATACAGAGAACTCTTCCCTCATGGAATCCCATCAACATTTTGAAACAGGTAATGTGCTTCACTAGCAACTCTTCTCCCCCCCTTTTTTTTTCCAAATGGATTCAGTAAGTATTGCTTCTTTAATCCTGCCTGCATGAAATATTTACTTTTTAAAACCTTCCACAGATGTTGCGGAAGTTGATGAAAAGGAACTTGAACATTCTTCTCTTCAGGAGAAATTGGACAGAGAACTCAAAGAACTGGACAAAAGGCTTGAACAAAAAGAGGTACATATTGTGGAAGTTTTGGTGTATTGAAGTGCTGTTTCCTCCTTGTCGTCCAATACCCTTAATCCTTATTGTCTCTTTCCCTATAAAGCCTTTATTCTGTTGAAAAGTAGTTTAATTTTAAGCATAAAATTGCACATGCTTTGTCTTCTGTACCTGGTCATAAGCATAATCAATGTTGCATGATGCTCTCACGCCATTTTTCTTAGCATTTGCAGTTTTGTTCATAGGTATTAGGTTTATTATTTCTCTAGTGTGCTAAGAAATGAAAGTATTTCAGGCCACTAATATGACTTGTAGGATGCATGGAACAGTTGTAAGATATGATGCAATCTGTTTCTTCGTTTTGTATTTTCCAACTATAGGCTGAAATGAAGCGAGTTATGGGTTCTGATACATCGACGCTGAAACAACACTACGAAAAAAAGGTTCAAGATTTGGAATTACAAAAGAAAGCCTTGCAGGTAGACAGTTTTTTTGTACCTTCAAATTCTTCTTTGTGTGACCCAATCTTCAATGTTGTCTTTCTCTTTACAGAAAGAAATTGATGAGCTTAAAAATAGTCTCGCCAATATCTCTTCAAATTCTGGTGACATTGCTCAGAAAATAAAACAAGAGTATCTTCAAAAACTCAATGTTCTTGAGAACCATGTAAGTTGAAATATTTTTTCTTTTGAGTCAAGTTTTCTGCATTCTTATTTAAACCTTCAAGCCCTCCTCAGGTGGCTGAACTGAAGAAGAAGCAGGATGCTCAAGCTCAACTGCTACGACAAAAACAAAAAAGTGATGAAGCAGCGAAAAGACTGCAGGATGAGATTCATAGAATAAAAACTCAAAAAGTATTTCTTCAGTGTTTCACACAAGTCTCTAGGTTCAGTTTCATAATGTGCTATTGTTGCCTCCTCGTGTGTTAAGGTTCAATTGCAACAAAAGATTAAACAAGAATCTGAGCAATTCAGGCTGTGGAAAGCAACTAGGGAAAAAGAAGTGCTTCAGGTTCTTTGCAAGACACATTTATGAAAGAGGATCACTGCAATGTTGGAAATTCTCAGTGTTGAGTATATTTTTATTTTTATTTTACATTATCGTTTACAGCTAAGGAAAGAGGGAAGAAGGAATGAGTACGAGATGCATAAGCTGCTTGCACTCAACCAACGGCAGAAACAGGTAAAGATGTTTGTTTTCTCCAATCCATCGTGTAGTTTTTAAGTTTTAAATATAACACATGTGGACTTGCAGGTCTTGCTGCGGAAGACTGAGGAGGCTGCCATGGCTACAAAACGGCTTAAAGAATTATTAGAATCTAAGAAAGCCTCACGTGAAACACCAGGTTAGGTTAGAGGATATTGTCATGAAGTGCCGCTTTTGAAATTTACTCATGCATTTGTCACTTTGAAGCAGGTAATAAAGGTCCGAGTGTTCAGGTAAGCGTTCAACTTTCTGGATTGGGTCAAATGAACTTGGAGTTTCTTTCTTTTAAATCGTTTTTTTTTTTCAACTAAAGGCATTAACTCGAAATATTGAGCATGAGCTAGAGGTTATTGTTGGAGTACACGAGGTGCGTTCAAAGCACGAACGCCAACTGAATGAGTAAGTCCTTTGCATCAAAATGGCATGCTAGCATTATTATCCTACTTTCTAATCATTTATGTTACTATTCATAGGAGGTCTAAAATGGCTGAAGAGATTGCAAGGCTGAAAGAAGAGGTATCAATGGCGAAGCAACAAAACCTGAGGTCTTGATTATGTCTTCTTACTTTCTGTGATTAATTTTCTCATCATATTTTGAAAAGAAAGTGATAATTTATATGGGGAAAATAATTTTCTAATGTGGCAATATCCTCTATTGCAGAGATTTTCCACAGACAATGTCTCCTGGTGCAAGGAACTCAAGGATTTTTGCTCTTGAAAATATGCTTGCCACATCTTCAAGCGCCCTTGTTTCAATGGCATCTCAATTGTCTGAAGCAGAAGAGTGTGAACGTGGATTTAATGGCAAGGGAAGGTGGAACCAAGTTCGTTCCATGGCTGAGGCAAAACATATAATGGATTTCTTGTTTAACCTTGCTGCATCTTCCAGGTATCCTGCCATGTCTTTTCACGCGGGTTTTTTTTTTTCTAAACAATGGCATCATATGATTTTCACGTGGCATTTAGCATTGGATTTACTATGTTTCCTTCCTTAGATGTCGACTAAGTGACAGAGAATGTGATTGCCGGGATAAGGATTCTGAAGTTAGAGATTTGAAAGAAAAAGTAGTCAATTTAACAAGGCAATTGGAACAGCAAAAGGTTGAGCTCGACCACCAAGAGAAACTAATAGTGAGTCATGTCATATTCTCTTTATATTTCAGACGCACCATGGTTTTACTGGGATTTTAAAACATTATTTATGTAATGCTCCTGACAGAAACTGGCGATGGAGAGTACTCTTAATGGATCTCATGACGTAAATCCAGAATTCTGTTCCCGAAACGGGCATAAATATGACTTGAGAATTAAGGTTCCCTGGTGGTGATTTCATTATTTTGAACTCCTGTCTGAACCCTACACTAGACGTTTTAACTTCTATTTGGTGTTGTAGGGACACCGTAAGTCCATCATTTCAAGCAATGGTGCAAGTGAACGCGAGTTTCTGGTAGATATGGATACATCTGAAGATGATCAAACTGAACACTCCAATCTTTCTGATGATGAGTGGGAATTAACAGTAGAAAGGACCAGAAGGGAAGCCAAGAAAATTAAAGATTCTGAAAAGCCGACTCAAGTGTCTTTGACCGAAGGATGCTGTTGCTCATGTAGCAAAACTTCGTCATGTAAAACATCAAGATGTGAATGTCGAGCTGCAGGAGGTATATGTGTCTTTTCATGTTCATGCGAGCCTTCTAAATGCAGCAACAGAGAAAAGCCGATCCCTGGGGATGCAGTGGAGCAAGCTGCGGGAGAAATTCATGTCAATTTAGATGGTGAAAGTCATGAACTTGCTTGCCAAGGCGCAGTACTGCTTCAAAATGCTTTATCTCAGAAGGTGCGCAACACTAATGATGACGGCGCTGCCAGGAAGCCATTATCGGACATCGGGAATAACCTTGTAAGTGCTAATTGTTACTCCTTCATATGTAAGTTGATGCACTCTTGCAGCATTTCATCAAACTTTTGTCCTCGTATCAGGCACGGTCGAACGTACCAAAACCAATCACCCGGAAAAAATGGCGCAAGTCAGTAATTAAACTAGTCCCCGCTCCTCCTGTGCCTCAAGATCAGAATGTTGATCTGCCTGCGCAACAACAGAAACCCGAAGTAGAAGCTGATGTTCCCTTGAAACTGCCTCCAGCACTGCGCTCCACCATGGCGGGTAATAATCAGCTCAAGGATAGGAACACTGATGATCAATGGAATGAGTCAGGGAATGTTGACACCATCCATTCAGCATCAGGAAGAAGGAAAGAAGGGAAGGAGAACTAGGGAATGGAGCATTTGTAATATTCCAAAGCTCTATGCATTTAGAGTGATAACTGGAGACAGACTGATTCTGGCTCGAGGTTGGTGTCGCGTTTGCTCTCTGTAACTTTATGTGAAAGAAAACGTTTGCTTCTGGACGCATTGTGGCTTCTCCGTTCACTAATGCAGTGGATTTTTTTTATTTAATCAATTTAATTGGATCCAATATGAATTATATTATTTATTCTTCAAATTCAATTTAATTATATTATAACATTTGTAGAGATTTTTTTTCAAATATATCTAAATTTTAGGTTATTTACATTAAATATATTTAAACTTTCATATTTACTTCAAATATTTTTAAACATTCATTTTTCTAATATAAAATATAATTCTCACAATTTTGTTTGATCATAAATCTTCCCATCATTATACTACAAATTGCATTAAATAAAAATATGTGCACCATTTATATACATATAAATTAATTAAACAAATTTCTTACAATAATGCTTCTTGTAATGTTGTAGAATTGAGTTCACCAAAAAGTGATAGCTCTAGAAAACTATCTATGGCAGAAAATATTACACTTTTCCTATATATGAATAAAATATAAATCATTTCATTAAAATAAATAATTAGTGCATGTCATAATGATATCCACATAAAAGATACAAATTCATTTTAAATAAGAATAATATCATAATTCCACATAATAAGATGTAAATCAAACAAAAGAAATATTCATAATACTATGAAAACATAACATCGACATAAATAATATTCATTTTTTTTCATGAAAACATTATATTCATTTAAATGTTTTTTTTGTTTTCTAGGATCTTCTACTTCTCAAAGTTGCAAATGGATTTTGTGAGCATGGTCGTCCCTATATAATGTAGAATTGAATTTATTAGCTTTAGGATGAAGAATTAAATAAAGTACACTTCATATTTTAAAGAATAGAAAAATAAGAAAACATACCATTTTTTTGGGAATTTTTTTTTCAGTATGTAACATTAAATAATTCTCGCATTTATGAATATTAGTCTAAACTCATCATAACATAAACACTTATTATTTGGATGGTAGCTCACAGAGTGCTCTTATTATTTTCTTTTTTAGCCTACCAACTCTCTTAAGAAAAATAGGAGGAAGTAGTGGAATTCTATCGCTTGGCATCCACAGTTTCATAGAATCAATACCACGGAATGATAGAGCATAGATAACATGGTACATTTCTTTGAAAAGCATTAGATCGATATAATTAAATGGATCATATCCCACATACTTGATCACACATGTAGCATGTGTGCATAGAATACTAATTAATTGTCATTGTTTACAATTGCATTTCTTTCCCACCAAATCTACATTATACTGATCCTTTTGAGTTCCAACTTGACAATAAAACTCATTTGATAGTAAAGGAAGATCGTTGCATGCTTCACATATTTTTTTCAAGCAACTTTTGAATATTATGATATAATAGTCCAATCCAATTTCTAACCTTTATTCTATTGGAGTGAATTCTTACTATTGTTTCAAGATTCTTTATTGTTTCAAGCATGCTAATGATATGTTGATCTCTTGCAACTTGGATGAATAAATTGAAACATTCACAATCATTAATCAATAGCATGTCACACTTTGATGAAGTTGAGAAAAATGCTTTACACCATTGCTTTGATGGAATTTTTATCAATCAATTATAGCAATTCAAATTAAGCTTCTTGAGTTTCTTCATTGTAAGTTCAAAAGTTTGCACTCTTGTATATTTTGCAGCTTTCCACATACTATTTTTAATAGATTGTCCTCAAACTATGCAATCATTCTTCATATTTTCATATATGTGTTATACACAATATTTTATTTCTACATGAGGCAAAATTTCTTCAATTATTGGAATAATACCTTTTTGTCTATTTGAAATAAATGTGTAAGATCTCTTATTATGTTGCCTAATATCAGTATCATTTACGAGTAATTCAAGAAGCCATCTCCAAGCTTCTCTATTCTCATTCTCTTCAACAGGCAATGCCATAGGAAAAATATTAATATTGCGATCAGTAGATACAACAGTTAGGAGTTGAAACATATATAGCAACCCTCAAAGTGTTGATAGGATAACTTCCCTTCAGAAAATTTGACTTTTAATGTTGAACCTTTATTTGCCCCTAAAAGCTCTTTGAAATAGATAAAAATATTCAAAAATTGTTCTTTATACTATCCTCTAATCAATTTAAGAGCATATTTTTTGGTTAGATATGCTTTCATCCATGATACTTTGCACTTCAACTTTCAGAATATATAGCCCACGAATTTTCTATAAACTTTTTTTGAAACGTTCGTCCCAACCATAAATAGCTACTCTTTCCATGTGATAAATTTCTTCCAAACATGATTATGATACTCATCAAATGATTTGATTTGCCATGCAATATCAACACTTTCCTTAGATGTAGTATTAAGTGTTATTTTCTAGTTATTTATTAGGTATTATTATGTGTTAAGTCTTCTAATTAGGAATATTGATAAGAAATTGATTTCCCAAGAAAAATCTTATTTTTCTATTTTGTATATATTTTATGTCTTTTTTTTCATACACTTTAACCGAGACATGTTAGAAGACTGCAGGAGTGTAGCAGGAGGCCAGACTCTGAATTTTCGTGCCTTAGACGTGACTTGGAACGATTGTGAGCAGAAGACTGACACTGGTCAAGGTCCCTGATTTACGGAATGTCAGAGTTTGCAACAATGATTGGGCGCTAACTTGCACACAAAGTAAAGCTAGTGGTGTATGCAAGACATAAGGAATGATGAGAAGGGGACCCAAAGGAGTTAATGAACGTGGGGAGTGATATAAAAGCAACTTGGAACACTTAGTTATGGACTTTTGCCATTTCCTTTCCAGACTTAAAACTTTTGAGTTCTTCCTCCCCTCCAAGGAGGAAGAACACTTAACTTCCATTTTCATTTATGTTTTCATAGCCCTTTCGGGTTAAAACCTTTTAGTTTTTGGGAGAAAATGAAGTTTCCTTCCAAGTCTTGAGCACTACACTCGGTTCTTCGCTGAATTCAATACAGATTTTGCATACTTCCACGTATCTTGTTGCAGTCTTTCTATAACGACTCCTAGTCAAGGTCCATGAGTAGCACGTCACTCCTCGTAGATTTTGATGAAGATCAAGGTGAAAAGTGCCAACTCCAATTCTACCGATTCGAGGGAAGTAGTGGATTGTTTGTGGCTTAGGTACCGCGATAACGGACAGGTTGTGACTTCGGACCTGCCACTGGCCATTGGCAACAACTGGGCACACGGACGCAATTTGGTTTTGAAGGCAATCGAAGGCGTCCTCTTGTCTTCTCAATCGTCCAATGGGGAATCACATGAGTCTATTCCCGTGCCTCCTTGTTAATCAGAGTGTAAGGGAGAGTAGGCTATTCCTTGCTCCTATAACCAGCTATTCGGAAGAAATCGGTGAAAACCGAGGCAAGGATAGACAAAGGAAGAAGACGGAATCTTATTCACAGGAACTGCGTCCCGTAATCAAGGCCCATCACTTAGGTTGTAACTTTTATTTCTGCTTTTCACATACCCTTTTTTACAAAACCGTGACATTTTGTAGAAGTTTCTTACAAAACACTTTTCACGAAAAACAACTCCCTGAGATCGATACTCGTACTACGCTCTTTTGTGTTTTATGTTTTAAATATTTAAAATTTATTGAGGAAATGACACGCAACATGTAGATATATACCAAGAACAATCATCTCCTATACACTTTGTTCTTACTCTTTTTAAATCAATCCATACAAATTTGATTGTATGTATTTTCCATATACAGTGACTTCTGATTACATATTTAACTTCATCTCTAGTATTAAAGAGTGTTACCTTCAAAAGTTCTGGATTTTTTCTAAATTCTTTTACATCATAGACAAAATATTTGGATCCCTCCTCATCATCAAAATTATTAGCTATTTAGATCTTCCTCTAAATCACCAATATCAAGCTCATTGAGACCATTGAAAATGTGTCTAATGTATTATGCTTTTATGTTATCATCATTTTCTTCTTCTAATCTATTACTTCCCAAAACATTTGTACCTCAATTTATTTTTTCATCCATAATCCCTATTGTAAGGTTGTCTTCTTGATTCTCATCATCACTCGATTTATCATGAGTGATTTTAATTCCCAAAATTTCATCAACTTCCGAATTATATTCTATGTCAATGAATGTCTCATGTGTAACATTTTCCTTTTCAATATTTGTCCAAAAAATTCAATGTTGTGATTGCATATACTAGAATCCAAAAAAGGTACTTCATCATTTACTATTTCTAAATTATATCCTTTTCTCTATCCAATCATATGAATTAAATCAAATTACATCTCTTTAGTGTCCTCATCAACTAATATATACATGAATTTGTCTTTTTTATCAAAATAATTCTCTCACTCCATAATTTGTTGATCAATCTCTAACAACGTCAATCCATTACTCATTGTCTCTTTTTTCTTATACCAAAATCTAATATATGTTGTATTTGAATATTCTGACTCTTGCGCACATTGAAACAATCTTTTCAAGTTAGTCCATTCGAATTCACTGAAATCAAAGTACTCAATTTTCATGATATCCATTTGAAACTTGACTTCACCGTCAACTTACCTATATAATACGTAACTATTATAAACTTCTGTGGATAATAAGTACGAGCTATGCATAATTGATAATTGAGTATCCATAACAAATCACACAAAAAATAACAATAGTCAGTTATCAATACAATACTTTCTCATCTATGCATGCATAATCCAACTATAACATACTCAAAATGAAATAAAGAAAAACATTGAATAATTATATTTATTTTTATTCATAAATCTCCAAATATATTAAAAAACATACCATAAAGAGATGTTCTTTTCAGTTAACTGTTACTTTGACTCACCATTTGTGCTTTGGAATCTAAAAATATAAAAGTTTGTCTCATGAGAAAAAGAATCTACATTCATAATAGTACAACAACACAAAATTGATTGGTACTCTGAAATTTCAAGCATTGCCTAAAAATAAATTTTTAAAATTATGAAGAAGAAATTGTGAAAGAACAAAAACAAAAGAATTATACGTATAGCCTCAAATAGTAAGGTATACAAAAAAAGATGCTCAATAATGCAAAATAACAATAATCAATGTTGAGTTATTATCAATTTTTGAACCATCAAATAGTATCTTCGTCACAATCTATCTTCTAAATTGTTGTTTATCTAATTCCTGATAGTCTCTTTGGTCCTAACTTCTAGTGTGATGTCTGGAAATTTGTCGAAGAATTTTTTTGGTTGGTAAAATTTTAGCAGGCTAAAATTTATGGTAGCATGTAAAACACGCTCATAAATCATATTTTATGTAAAGAAAATAAATATTTAAAAAAAATTGTTGTAAATATTAAAATTTAGATATATTTTATGTAAGTAACCTAAAGTTTAGATACATTTGAAGTAAAAAACTCACATTTATAATTAAACGTTTACTGGAGAAATTTGTTTGCTTCTGTTGTTTCTTAGAGCTTGCAGCCTTTTACGATGGTGATTCCATCAACTTGGTCATGTATTGATAACTTCATCATATTGTCAAAGTATTTGACCTTTTCATTATCGATCCTTGTTGGAAGAAGATTGTTCTCTTTAAAAGGCCAAGAACAGGGGGAAACCAAATTGGATAAAAATGTTTCTCCAAATGAAACAAATAACCAATTCTTTGGAGATTTTTGCAATGGCTTCAGCCTCGACCCATTGGGAAAATTATTCAATTAACGACAATCACAAATTTTTCTGTCTTGGGACTTGGGAAAACAGTCCCATAATATTAACTCCCTACTAATCGAATGAGCAAGATAACGATTTGACTATTAAGTTGTTTACTAATTTTCTGGGTATATTTGCAGGCACTTGCACACCTTGCACCTCTTTACTTGATCGGTGACATCTCACTTCATGGTTGATCAATCATATCCACTCAATATTTTAGGGCATATGAAGCATGTACTGATATAATTTTCACATTTGTCTTCGTGTATATGAATAATGAGATATTAGGATTGCTTCTTATAAAAACGTTTCAACAAAGGTCCATCAAAAGAATTCTTGTATAAGGTTACATCAACCATTTTGATCCAATCTCAAGTTTTTGAGCTCCAACTTACCAATTGATTTTTCCACAATTTGAAAAAACTTAATATATGAATCTATCCATATCAAAGGAGAATTCAATTGATGAGAAATGTCATTCATCGATCGGTGAGATATATGATCGATAGTCTGTAATATCATAGAGGGTTGATCTTGTAGCTGAATTATCACACTTCCCTCTTTTACATCTTAGAATCTTGTAATTAATTGCATCAAGTTGTCGATCGATATACTCTTTTCTCAAACCACATGAGATAGTGTAAATTATTTAAAGGATCTCATCAATTCTTTCACCTTACCACACTACAAGGCCACCAATGAATCATGAGTCTCAAATTTGTCGCAAAATTATCCATGTAATAATCGTGAATCAATATAGATGTCAAGCTTTGCGACTCCGATTTTTTTGACTATCTTCATTCCCTCAATTAGGGCTTTGTATTCGGCTACATTGTTCGAAGCTGGAAATTAGGACTTCACGGTCATTTAAATATGATCTAACTACAAAATTTTGATATATATTCCATCTTCCAACTTCATTATGAGTCGATCCATCAATATGCATAGTCCATCTATCATTAACTTGTACAAATCGTTCGTTTGGTCACATCATCTCAATAATAAAATAAGCTAAAGGTTGAACATTAGTCGTCATCCTCGTTATGAATTCAATATCCATGATGCTTAATTTAACAACCTATTTGGGGATCTTTCTTGCTATCTCCACACGAGAGAGTATGTTCTTCAGATATTGATTAGTAAATACAACAATATGCCGATCCAGAAAATAACATCTTAACTTGGTTGCTGTCATCTTCAAGGCCAGTATAAATTTCTTAGTGACTGAATACTAAGTTTCAGTGATAGCTACAACTCCTTGTGTCCCACCAATTTCATAACTTGCTTTGGTATTTTCTTAGATTCTTTTTCCATCATCGTTACTTTCAATTTCTTGGAACATGGATTCTGGCATGATGACAAGTAGTAGGATTGCACCATTTTTTTATTAACATCCAAGTTACAAACTTTCCTTGAGATTGTGAATTTGATCTTGAGATGTACAATTGAGGGAACCATGTCAAACTGGTTGATCCCTGGCCGATTAAGAATAATATAAGATATTTTTGACTCCAAAATTAAGATTTCTAGTCTTTTGGTTCTGCTTCGTCCAACAGTGTCGAATGTCACAAGCATGGTTATCATATCAACCATCTGAACCGCTCTTTGATTGAATGCATATAATTCCATAGTAATTCAATGAATTTCCCCCTCCTTGAAAGATTCCGTAAACTTGATGACTTCTCTCTTCATTATGTTACAAAAAAGCCCTTGGTAGATGAGAAATCTTTCGACTTTTGTATAACCACAAATTCCAGTTATGGCGACAAGTTGTTCATTTCGAGCAACAAGCCCAATTGAAGAGTATTGTGTCCTAACGATTTGTGAATCTCGCAATAGGTGTTTATCTAAATGAGTTCCACCTGATAAACTTATTGGTATTTGAAATGTAGTACTGTATGATTTATGTAGCTATTAGATGATGCAAGGATCATGGATTTTCAAGAAAGAAAAGTTTTATTTAGAAATAATATTCTGATTATGACTTCTAATACTGGATCCTATCACACCCTTGAAACTTTAAAAGACACAGTGTTTAGAAACGACGTTGTTCATGATTTGATGAAAAGGAAGGTGATAGACTTTGCAAGGAAACCTTTTTTATTGGAGTTTATGAATCGAGTAGATGAATTCATTGTCTTCCAACCGTTGCACATGAGTGAGATAAGGAAAATAGTGGAGATTCAGGTATGTCACTTCTTATATTTATTATGATTCAATGATTTCCCTACAATATCTAGTTCGAAAATAAAGTGCTCTTTTGTTTTGATGGCTACTTGAGTTTGAAGTGTCCATGGCCCACTTCATGATCGCAACTCATATGTACTTCATAATCTTCCGTAGTAGTTCATATAAATTTTTCAATAGAAATTTCGATAAACTCTATTCCAACTTTGAAGTGCTCAAAACCCACTTCATGATCTCAACTCATTCCTTCAAATCAAGTTAAGCATCCTATACTAGGCAACTGAACTAGTCAATAATTTTTTGTAAGTTTTTTTTTCAGTGATCATGCCAAATTGAGTACAATACCATCTTGGTAGAGGGGCTTCATTATAAACCGCATATTGAGTCGTGAACAGCAAGACTAACTCCTTGAAAGATCTTACATTGCAAAGTTCCAATATCTTAAATTAGGTCTTTGCTCCCATTTTGAGTGAACAAGAGAACGATTTACACTTCATGGTTTAGGAGTGCCGCAACGTCATCATTCTCATGTTTGGGATTCTGAATCTCCTCTTTGGTTTCTCTTCCATTAAGTCATCCGAGAATGTGTCGAAATGCAGGGTCATTGCTCCTAACAACCCTTCGACATTGCTCTTGAGGCCAAATCAATATTGACCAATACATCTATGCATTCCATGGACACATTCTAATGGAAAACATCACTAAATCCCCAACCTCCTCTTGATCATCAGTCCATTTGTAGGCCGATTTCCCTCTTCTTTGACATAATTTCTTCCAACTCCTTCCTCAATTCATTATTCTTTATCTCGTCAATTGCTTTCCAACCCTCCAAGCAATTTCCGGTGTTTCTTTTTGCACATTGGAGTTAAGGCCCAACAATCTCTTAGTATCTGAGAATATCTCTATCATTAGAGTCTTTAGTTGTTCCCATTTATAACCATCGAACCAAGGTCTTCCACACGTGCACTTTCTTCATTGTCAATGTTTACGGTGGTACTCAGATTCTCCATATCACGAGGTTAGCAAACAATTTTTGTGGATTGTCAAGTGGGACAATAAATTTGCCCCACGGTAGATGTCAAAATACTGTGGTTAAAATCGGATGGGGGAGGTGTGGCGATCTCAGAAAGAGGTACTGACGTTTTTTTTCAAACCTAGCCTAATCTACATGATCTTGACGTGAAACATGATTGTTGGATCGAGGGATGTCCAAGGAAAGTACGAGAGGTTGTAGCATGAGGCGAGAGAGGCTATCGTACATCTTGTCAAGCAGAGCAGACACCGTATGGGGGCATTCATGGATAGGGATAACGTGCGAGCAAGGGTAGCAAGTGTGCAAGTGTGCATGCAATGCACATGATGAGAGTGAAATGAATATAGCATGCATGGATAGAAGCGCGGGCGGTGACTCACACAAGATGCGTCGCTTGAGCATTGAGTGCAAACGGGATGCGGTATGCAACATGCACCGGATGTGGTATGGCATGTGTAGCAAGATGCAGGCGCATGGACAATGATGAGATATTGCAAGGATTCGGTCAATAGGAAGTTTCCTAAATTTAAGGGAGATCAAACTTTGAAGATATGGAAATATCCATAACACGAGCATAAGGAGAGGGACCTCTATAAAAGGAGAGGAATGAAGCCACTTCTTTTTCTCCCGCATTCTTACTTTGCGGGCAGCTAGAGCAAGAAGAGGAAGAACGATTCTTCATTCCAATAAAGGGTTTTTATACGATTTTGGGGACTAACATGAGTGTTGAAGTGTGTCAATGGAATAGGTCGATTGAGGAACTAGGGGAGTCAAAATATATTTGATCGATACAATCAAGGGAAGGGTTGGAGAGATGGCCACCCCAACTCAAAGGCAAGGTGCTTGCATGGGACTCATGCTGTCAAGAGCCTTCCGAGCATACGAGATTGATAGATCAATCTTGGGAGAATCCTCGGATCCATTCAAGAGGCATTAGTGGAGCAAGGTGACCTAGGGGTCACCACTAGATGTTATGCGGATCAATTGCATGATTGTCTCTTTGTGCTTAGGTGTAGGATTGAGTATCACACGAGAATAACCCTTATGCGTCTTGTAGGAATGTTTGGGGACAAAGGAACGGATGGCGTAGGCACAGCAAATGATGAGGGTGAGGTAGCCAAGTGATGGTGTTCAAGGTAGTACTTTGGTTGATTCATATGAATAATGTATGTTGCAGTTTTCCTTATTTTCTTTTTGCTTGAACCTTGACTATTTACTTAAGTATGAATAAAGGTTGATTTGTTTTACGAAACCACTCAAATTACTTAGGACCTTGTGCACGGACAAACATGGTGAGAACTGAACACCGTGCGTGGGTGACACCAAGCATGTGCACAAGACACAGCACAAGAATCCCGTGCGGGCGGAGTGTGTCGCTGCAATCAATCTACCCACGCACGCGTAATAACGGTCCATCTAACTAGGGTGTTGCCACAGATTGTTACAGGGGTGATGTGTAGGTTCTTGGGGGTTGAATTGATGATTAACTATTTTACCTAGATTAAATGTTGATTTATGTTGTTTGGAGATCAAAGGGAAATTAAACGAAGATTTTTTACATGAAAATCGCCATAATAAAAAACCATGGAATTGGGGTTCTCACTAAAAAATGAGTTTTATTAAGAGGAAAGAAGGATATTACAAAGTGTGTAATGAGCGCAAAATGAATTTCTTCTAAATTGGGATCCTATTTATAAGGCAATCTCGATCAATCGATTTTTAAGAAAATTAGTTACTTTTTTCTGCACTTGACAAGATTGGTTTGATCTTGTTTATGGTCTATCAACAAATAACCGCTTTCTACTCTAAACTCCGATTAGTATGTGGCCCTTAAGACTTTTCAACACTATCTCCTTTATCACCGTAGCCGATTATTGAGAACCCCTAAGCCAATTTGCTATCTGTAAATAGTCTCTGCTCTATTTAGTTGATTTGGGATTTAGCATCGATTTATGACCCATAGCTAGTTTTCTTGCAAATCCCAATCAATCCATTTGGATTGTTGATTTATACTTCATGCCGATTCTCGTGATCTCCAACCAATTTGTATGATTTGAGATCATGTTTTTTCTTTTTGTTTACTCTATCGCACAAGTAGATTTTCGACCATCAAAATACATGTGTAAAATTTATATATCAAATAAATTTTAATGTTAATCACATGACCTATATTTATTTAAACATAAATATTTCAAATGCAGTCTTAATTAAAATATAATACTAAACATATCCTAAATAATTTAATTTTTATATGTTTTGTGAGATAAATAAATCAATTAGTGAAATATACCTTTTTTATTTTCATTAATTTTATCCTCTCTCTTTTGATTTTTCCAACGATTTTTTCAATCACAAATATTCCTCAATTGTAATATTTCATCAAACCTTTGGGTTTTCTTCTATAACTTTTTACTCCATTTTAATGAGTGTTTTCTCTATGGACATAGTAAATACATATTTTTTTTTAAAAAAATAGCTCTGAAATATATAAATGATTAAAATTATTTTATTTCGAATAGTATGCTTATATTCTAATTTTTTTAATATCGTATTTGATGTTACAAAAATGATGTTACAAAACAAATAAAAAAGGCACCAAAAGTTAGTCGAGAAATTTATTTAAATTTTAAAGTTAAACCACAGTATAAAACACTTGGGCGTACTCCCTCTGTTGCACGATTCTGTTGACAAACCGGTGTACCATGAGCTCCGATTCGAAACCGGCTGCCTTTTCAAACTCAAACGAACCGCCGCCGGTGGCCCACGCTGCGTCTGAATCGGAATCTGGAAACGGCGCCGGTTATGCCTCGTATCCGAAACTCGATCCGAAAGATGTTGCGCCTGTGGCTAATACGTGGAGTTCCACCCAATCTGGTTCGCCGCCTGCTCCTACTTCTGTCGAGTACATCGGAGCCACCGCCGTCCCATCGGCCTCGAATCCCTACGTTTCCGCTGCAAGTGCTCCTTCATCTTCTCTGAAGAGTACGTTTTCCCCCTTTTTCTTTTTCAGTTCCGTGTTGTTGATTGGAAATAGAGATGCTTACGGCTTGTGTGGGCTTTGGAATGTCTGTCGTTTTGGATGGTAGATAACATGGACAAGGTAAGGGATGCTCTTGGTAAATGGGGAAAGAAAGCTGCAGATGCCACTAAGAGGGCTGAAGACTTGGCTGGAAACATGTGGCAGCACTGTGAGTCGCTACTTTTTACTAAGAAGTACTCATGAACAGTTTTGTAGCTGAATTTTTTAGGCAGGCCTAATACTCGGATCTTTTTAGTGACATGTTTTGTTTCATCTCTCCTGGATAAATGTACTTCTTGCCCTGTGCAATTGGCTTCATGGATGTGATTAGCAAACCATCGAATGTTTTGCATTCTGTAGTAAACCACCTGTGAAGGTGCTATGGAAACTGAAATTGTTAGGGAGCTTCATCCAAAAAAGAATTGGATCTTTTTACTAGTATGTTTAGTTTGAAGCTTCCCAATCAAATCTACCCCTTCCTTGTACTATATGATAGATGAGCCTTAGTTGGATTTTTGAACTTTAGTCAAGTTGCTGATATGGGGGTTTATCCCTGTTGCTGATATGAAGTGTTGAAAAGTGTCAATGCCGTAGATAAAAAAATTCCATTTTTTCAGTGAAAACTGGCCCGAGTGTTGCTGATGCTGCTGTCGGAAAAATCGCACAAAGTACCAAGGTTTTGGCAGAGGGTGGATACGAAAAGGTTTTCCAGAACACATTCGAGATCGGTGCAGATGAAAAGCTCCTCAAGTCATACGGCTGCTACTTGTCTACCTCTGCAGGTCCTATCGTTGGAGTCCTCTACTTGTCAAATGAAAAAGTAGCATTTTGTAGCGATAGTCCCATTTCATACAAAGCCTCAGAGGAAGTCCAGTACAGGTATTATAAGGTAATGGGTGGCTGTGGTTGTACCTTTCAAAGTATCACCATATCTAATGATGTTTCTTCCAGGTGATTATCCCATTGAATCAACTCACTGCTGTGAATCCTTCAGTAAGCAGAGCAAATCCATCAGAGAAGTACATTCAGATCATTTCTGTTGACAACCATGAGTTCTGGTTCATGGGGTTTGTGAACTATGATAGTGCTGTGAAAAATCTACAAGATGCGGTTCGGACACGGCCGATATGATGCGGCCGATCATCAGTGCATGTGTAGCAGCTACCATATACCTTGGTGTGCTTGTAAGTGTTTGTTTGAATGAGTGGCCTTTACTCCTTGAACATATCCATATCCTTCTGTGTTTGTGATTCATTCACCAGTTTGCTAGTCAAGATTTTACAGTTATAATCAGATTATATGCGGGATTGAGTTTCTGAGTAGTGGGAGTATCCCCTGAATGGGAAAGCAATTGAGACCGAAACTGTAAATCTTGTTGGTGAATTAAAATGTCAGATGTGCTTAATTGATGAATTAGGATAATAAGAGTTTCATTTATTCAGATTCAAATAAAAATAGTATATAGAGATTAGTTTGTTATTTGATGTTTCATTAATAAAATTAGTATTATCTTTGATACCATTTTTTTACTATACTATTAAAGATATATGGTATTTAATTGTAATATTTAACCGTAATTTTGGAATAAAAAAAGGTGGAGTTAGGCGGTTGTATTTTAATTTACAGTAACAATAAGTATAAATACTTTTTTTGCGATCAATTTATCTCCAAGTTTATAAAATCATTCTATTGCATGTCAAATCTATTAACTCACTTTGCATATTTTCATGAATATTTTGAATTTTTGAATATTTTAATACCAAACGATGGTTCACGGTTTTGAATTATCAGTTTGATCGGTTCTACATGAATTGAAATCGACGGTTCTACAATTCCAAATGTGTCGAATCGAACTGAAGTCGTATGGTTTCGGTTCCAAAATAAGAACCATACAAACGCTTATATCATGAAACTCAAACAGAATCGAAACCATCGATATTGATTCAGATTATACCTTTAACCCTAACAATAAATTTTTATTCGTCGAACTTCATATGCAAATACACAAAGATCTATCAAAAAATTTTGTTAGTTATGAAATCAAAACTGATTCATGACATTGTGAATCTGTTTATTTTTAAAAATTTAGATAATCATTTGATTTTTCATTGCATAGCTTTGACAACTTTAGGTATTTTTTTACAATTTTAAAACTTTATGGTTAAAGTCTTCATATTGATCGAAGAATGAAGTATTTTTATTGTAATTTTCTCATAAAAAAAGTGATGATTATAATTTTAAATAAGTAATTTTTTAAGAATAAAAAATATTTAATATTAGGTTTTTTTAAAATATTTTAGGTAAATGAAATGTAATTTATAACTTATGTCAAGTATTTGAAGAGGTTTGGGGAAATATTTTACCCATCTAACCCGTTGGGCTGATCCATTTGGCATTTGGAACTAACTGCTAGATTGATAACGGCTAGTTTGTAATGAAAACAATCTTAACAGTGTCTATTACCTTCATGTGTTTCTTTTTTGCTTTATCTCCCCTGTCACACACCCTCATCCTTTCGCAGCATTTCCTATCTCGGCATTATGACATTTCTATGATATTTTTCATATTTTCTAAACAATGAATCATTGCTTTGATTTTAATGACGGCAACATCATCAAGATGATTTGATTTATAGTCGAACTCTCCATTGGCTTATATATTTCTTTTGTCCTTCATTTTGAGTATTTTTTTTCTCTAGAGGGTGGTTTTCATTCTGAAAGTTGATTTAAATTTTCTTTACTTTTGTTTCTCTAGAAACTAAAAATTTAACAGATTATATATTTGTCATATCATCTATTATGGTTTTCTTTATTTCCGTAAAGAATTTATGATTGATACATAGCTTTGGACATCCACAGTTATGTGGATTAGATGATATTGCATATGATTTTATAGGATGGTTTATCTAAACATGGTTTTCACATTATACATGTTTATACCTCAATGGGTTACTAAAAAAGGAGTTTTTTTTCTCATGAATAGAAATTCAAGGTTAATTCGTTGATTATTGACAGTTTGTTTAATTTCCTTACTTCATCCAATGTGACAACATTCAAGATTTACTACAATGTTTCATGGATCTCATATGGTAGCCTGGTTAGAAAGTTTTTGTTATGGTTAAATACAGGTTAATGTGGTCATATACTCAAATCAAAGACTTATGCGCTTCATTAAGACTCTCCATTCTATTGATTTTTTTCTGTACATAATTTTTACCTAAGACTCCTCATGGTAAAGTGGCTTTTGGTGGTAGGGTTGTGAATATAATAATCTATGCACAGATTTATTTATTTATTAACTTGTATCTGATTATAAATAAATTTTATTGAATATATTCTATTTAGTGAGTGAAGAATTTTTTACTATAGTTCATGTTTATGTCTTCAACTTGCCATTTAAGGAGGAATGGTCTGAAAGAAGTGCTATTTTATAGACAACACAATTATTGGTTTCTAATTTTTATGCAAGATAGAAGTGGACTCCAAGTGCTCTCAGACCTCCTATTAGATCATCTCATCAGGCATTTCATAATATCAATTCTATGTTCTTATGTTTGCATGCTTTCTTGTTATTATTGTTTGCTTCTATTAATTCTTGTCATGGCCTTCTTAGCCGTTGAAGGGTATAAGAAATTTTATCTTGTGTAACTCATTTTTCTTCCTTCTGAACATCCAATGATGTAAGAAATGTGGATTTCCTCCAATTCTTAAAATCATAATCATAGATTTTATCCTCATTTCCCCACATGCTCCATGTCTAGATGAGGAGGAGAGCTAGAGGGAACCTTCAAATTTGTAAATTTAGAGTTCCTTTATTTTTCTTTACTATATAAATAAGCTGGTGGTTGATGAAATAATAATAATAAATTATTTGCTTCAACAATCGACTGAAGTTTATACATGTTATTTAGTTTATGAGTTGAGTTGACACATGCAACGAAAATATCTCTAGAAGATTCTCATATCTTTATGCTAATGTCTTGTAATATTATATATCCTCAATGGAAGTAATATCATACACTTGCATGTGTGTATCATTACTATGACTATTGATAAGATTTTTTCAGGACATATTGAATAGATTGTTCTTTGACTCCATCTATTGTCTCATTCTTCATTGTTAGTTGTAAGCACCAAAGGTACTACTTTTAAATACCATTTTCATTTCTGCTGTTTCTTTCAATCCATGGGGCTGTAGATGGAAATTTTCAATCTTTGGTTTGCGCATTAATTCTTAATGTTGAAAGCACATGAGTGGAAAAATTGGGTGCATGTCTTTGAAGAAAGTAGTTATTACTTCTTTATTGCCGCATTAATTATTTCAAGCTTCATCTATTGAGCTATTGATTCTTCATGAAGGTGTCGGTTTGTCCTAATTCCTTAACGAAGAGTCGGATGTTTATTGCTGCAACAAGGAGTATTTTGCTGAATAGTAATTAATCCTTGTCAATTAAGTCAAAATTTAGAAAATCATTCCTTCAAAATCAAAAAAAAATGAGGAAAATAAAATAAATAGTGATGCCCAATTTTGAAATAAAAAAAATTAGTTAATTATGATATTTATAAATAAATACAAAATTGGTTTTATAATAAGCACACACTTGGAAATTGGTGTTTTCCGAAAGTAAACCCAAATGAGGCCTGAAACGGGAAATGAAGAAGGCCCAGCTCAATAACTACCAGGCGTGAGGCCCATTACTTTGTTCTCCGCCCAACTAACTAACGTACAGGATCTCTATTTTTGCCTGCTGTGCAAATTGTTGGTTTTTCTTTCTCCTCGCTCCAGCCAGGAGACCGGGAGGATCCGATTACTTGATCGGCAGTCTCAACGGAGTTGCGGTGGCAGTTTCCTTTTCATCGCCGTCATGATTTCTCAATTCTTCGTGCTGTCGCTAAGAGGCGACAACATCGTCTTTCGAGACTGTAAGCCCCCTTCTTTTACTTGATTGCCCGCGTGACTACAAGCTGATCATATGTGTTGTGCATTTTATTCATAGATCTCTCTGAGAATTTTCTTTCTGTGTTACAACTGTTCGATTTCATGACTCTAAAGAGGATTGCCTTCTCGAGCCGTTTCTCGAGAAATGAGAAAAAAGAATACAAAGAGTTCGGCTTGAACTGGCCCGGGCATTAGCCTCTTATTTACCTGAGTCGAGGGCGATGCATAAATTGTTAGCGACATTTAATTTGACTTATCGGTGAATTCAACATTTTTCAGATCGACGGGATGTGCAGAAAGGAAGCGCAGAGATATTCTTCCGTAAAGTTAAATTCTGGAAGGAAGATGGAAAAGAAGAAGCTCCTCCTGTTTTTGTGGGTATTTATAGTTTTTTTTTTCCAAATTTTGATCATTGAAGGGTACAAGTAGCACGGTAGTCTCGGTTTATCATCTTCTTTTTGTTCATTAAATGCACTGTTGTTGGCTCCTGCTAAATTTAGCCTTTTGGTTCTTTTTCATCATTTCTTGCCTTATAGTGGGTATGATTGCAGATCTGAGGCATATGTGTTTGGCATTTTGAAGTTATTCTAATAGGCAAGTGTTTGATTTGGTGCTAAACATACGCATTTTGGCATATTAATCTACAGAACGTGGATGGCGTGAATTACTTTCATGTGAAGGTTGTTGGCCTTCTTTTTGTGGCAACTACAAGAGTCAACTTGTCTCCTTCCTTGGCACTGGAGCTACTGCAGAGAATTGCACGTGTGATTAAAGATTACCTTGGTGTTCTTAATGAAGAATCATTGAGAAAAAATTTTGTTCTTGTGTATGAGCTGCTTGATGAAGTTATTGTAAGACCACAGAAATAGTACTACTGGATGTTGAATTTTCCTGGTAATAATAAGCCATCCCCTCACCTTTATGGCTGTTGATGTGCTTTCAGGATTTTGGGTATGTTCAAACAACATCGACAGAAGTCTTGAAGTCTTATATATTCAACGAACCAATCGTGATTGAAGATGCACGTCTGCCTACCCTTGGTCCAGCTTCACTATTTATGGTATCAAGTTGCATAATGTTTCAAGAATTGGTTATTGATTTTTTGTTACTACACCGTAGCACACTCTAGCATACACCATTTGACGGATTTGAGCACTCATTATCATCACTGGTTTATGCAGCAAGGGAACAAAAGAATGCCTGGTACTGCTGTTACGAAATCTGTAGTTGCAAATGAACCTGGGGTCGGAAGAGGGAGGAAATCTTTGTTGATGTTATTGAAAAAATAAGTGTCACCTTTAGCTCTAGTGTAAGTGATAGTATATTTTGTTATCATGTTCGTTAATTGAATGCTGATGGAAAATGTTATAAAACGAAGTCTTATATTGTCCCTGATGAAGTATGTTGGCCTAGATTTTTTTTTTTTGTACACTTTTTGAGATAGGTTGGTGAATAATCAAAATAATGATGCCAGGGATATATATTAACTTCGGAAATTGATGGCACAATTCAAATGAAGAGTTATTTAACTGGGAACCCTGAAATCAGATTAGCACTCAATGATGATCTGTACATTAGAAGAAGCGGGGCATCAAACTATGGTATTCTGATAATTTTTTTCTCATTTAGGCCATGAGACTTGTATTTGTAACTGCTTCCTACTCATTTTGTTTTTGAATGTCGACTATTCCCAGGATATGGTGGTTCTTCTGTAACAGGGCCAGTTGTTTTGGATGATTGCAATTTTCATGAATCTGTTCATATGGATAGTTTTGATGTAGACAGAACACTTAGCCTTGTGAGTGTTGTAAATTTTTTACCACATTTATTCCATTGTTTTTCCTCAATGTGGATATTTGTGTTTGCTTGTGCATGGTTCACTATAATCATGACTATCTGTTAGGTGCCCCCAGATGGGGAATTTCCAGTCATGAACTATCGTATTACACAGGAGTTCAAACCTCCCTTCTCAATCAATGCCTTGATTGAAGAAGCAGGGTCTCTCAAGGTATGTGTCCTTTTTCAGGCTGTATTTGTGGTGTAACCTTTTGTTTGACTTTCAAGAACACTACTGGGCCTTTCTTTTTCAGGCTGAAGTTATTCTGAAGATCCGTGCTGAATTTCCTTCTAACATAACGGCCAACACTATTTCTGTGGAAATGCCATTGCCAACATGTACAACCAGGTGAAGTTTAGATGTGTGGCTAGTTGCTGTGGTGCTGTGGTTTATCCGTAAGACAAGTGAGTGAAACATTCTCCCCTCAGGGTGAATTTTGATTTGGAGCAAGGACTTGCTGGACAAACATCTGATTTCAAAGAACAGATTAGAAAACTTGAATGGAGCATAAAGAAGGCATATCCTGAAGCAAATGCTTACTGCTAAATGGCATTTACTATTTTTTGTCCTGACGTTCAGAAACCTTCTCAAATACACTTCAATGTGGCGCAGGTAGCTGGTGGGAGTGAACATACTCTGCGTGCAAAATTGAATTTTTCACAGGAGTTGCATGGTATGATATCAAAAAGAAGAATCTGGTTTTGAGTATCGTTAAAAAATTTCCATTTTCTGAAGTTTGTTTACACAATCTTCTTGTTTTGGTTATTGCTCCTCGGAAACGTAGGAAACATTACGAAAGAAGCTGGTCCTGTGAGCATGACCTTCACCATCCCCATGTACAATCCATCGAGGCTACAGGTACAGGCAGTGGATTTGTTCTTGTATCAATTTTCCACAGATAGATTTTCTCATGTGAAATCCTAAAAATCGTACGGAGTCTGTCTAATCATACACTTTTCTTTCATATGTCAAATGCTGGAAGCAACCACAGTTTAAAGCTGTGAACCCTTTTAATCAATATGAGATGTGGGTTGCAGGTGAAGTATCTCCAGATAGCCAAGACACCCAAAAACTCGAATCCATACCGATGGGTAAGATATGTCACTCAGGCAAACTCATACGTCGCGCGGATCTGAACAAACAGGCATCCCCTTGCTTTTTGAATGCCATCCGTCCATTCTGAGAGAAATGTGTGATTCCTTTTTTCCTTTTCAAGCTGTGGACTACATGCCACTCTCTCCACTTGTTGACTACGGAAACTTTTCCATATGCCTTTCCATTGTAGTATTTTACTTTTCATCAAACGTTGTAGCCCGGTGATGGAGAATAAACCTTTATTTTTCAAGGAGGAAAACAGTTGCCTACTTCAATTTGACTGTTTCTTTGCCGAGGAGGGAGAGTAGGGCTGGCGGATGGATAGTTTAAAAACAAAAACAAAAAAGAGGCTGCAGTCACCGACAGCGGCGGCCGGAAAACTTCGAGGACTTGGTTGAATTAGTCAAGCATCGGCATCTCTGCTGGGATAATTTATCCTAACACCCTTCCCCTGCCCCAACATCATTTCTGGGTTCCGGAAACTGCCTCCCTGAAATTACAGAAAAGCAAAGTAGCTTCTTCTTCCTTTTGATTTAATATTTTTGAAAATTCAAAATCACTGTTGACTACGGTTTGGGGGATGTATAAATGTTGAAAATAGATAATATTTTCAAATACCCATATGATATCTTGGGAATGCGTGAGAAACCAATTTTTTAAAATTTTCATAATAGCTATTAAGGGTATCTATATTTCTCACATGTAGATTTTGAAAATATATGTTTTTTAATAAAAAATGATAAGATATTTGAGCAAAAGAAATTGAATATTTAAATGAATCTATGGCAAGAACAAAAACAAAAGCGAAAAAAAAAAAGGAAAACAAAGGCAACTGGCGGTAGGAATCGTCCCCGATTTGTCAATCTCTTCGGCCCCAAACAGCGACACCACCACCTCTCCCATCACCGCATGTGACCTTGACTTTATGTTTATCATAATCATTAAATGAATTTAAATATAAATATTCATTATTTTATTGTGATTAAAACCTTAGAAAAACCATTTTAATGATTGAAAATATACGTTTATTTAAAAAAATACTCTCGACCTGTGCAGCATATTTCCAGTACAAAGAATTTGCACCCGACGCATGATGTATCAACAATATATTCCAATGGAAGGATGCTAATTTATTTACGTATTTATTTGATGAGTTTAATTACCATCTTGATAATTTTTATGGGCAGCTGTCGGGCCATATTTGTACTGTAGCCCCCCTTTGACATCAACGAGATTTCCAAAAATAAGCCGAAAATCTTGAAACTGCATCGGAATCCTCCCTTTTTTTTCTGTGCGGCGCTTCGCTTCTTTCTCAGATCACATCAAACCAAATCTTCGTTTCCGTTCATCTTCAGGGTTCCTCCTCTTTCTCTCTACGGAAGCAAACATCTCTTTATTACACACCTGGGCTCAGGAATACTCAGCTGTCCCGCCCTTTCGTCCCCCACTCATCCCTTTCCTTGGGATGAAACGAGAGCTGTTCGAGGAGCAACACAGGAATATGTTTCCCAATTTCAACTCTCCGCCGCCGCCGACGGAGCCTGCTGATACGCGCAGTCCCAAGAGCGCGAAGGTCGACTCTGCCACCACAGATGGCGCCACAATCGAGGTCGTCCGGCGACCCAGAGGGCGTCCTCCGGGTTCCAAAAACAAGCCCAAACAGCCGCCGGTGATCATCACCAGCGATCCGACGGAGGAGCCGTCCATGAGTCCTTATGTTTTGGAACTTCCCAGTGGAATAGATGTCGTCGAGTCCATCGGGAGGTTCTGCCGGAAACGGGGACTCGGCCTGGCGGTGCTCAACGGGCACGGGATTGTGTCAAACGTCACCTTGAGACAGCCCGCTGCCGCCCACGGCGCCACCGTCACATTCCACGGCCGGTTCGACATTCTCTCCATCTCTGCAACTATTCTCCCGACGGGCTCGCCTTCAGAAGCAAACGAGAATGCCAAGGGCAATGGTCAGTTCACCATATTCCTCGCAGGCCCACAGGGGCAGGTGGTTGGAGGCCTCGTTGTCGGCCCACTGACCGCCGCCGGGACCGTGTATCTCATCGCCGCCACCTTCAACGGCCCCAAATTCGACAGACTCCCCCCAGAAGACAGCCCAGCCGCGCCGGAGTCACCCCTAGCGGCGGTGTCCGGCGGTTCGAAGTTCCCCAACTACCAAGCCTCGGATGCGATCTGGCCGCCGACTCGCTTCTAATCAAAATCAAGGGTACGGCTTATGATGATGTTGTTTAATTCCTCTAATTGAGGACTAGGCCTCCTGCCATGAGCTTCTTGTTACATGTAATTCGAGCTAATTATTAGCAGCCTCCTATTATTATTGAATGTGCGTCAGCTTATCCATCTACTTCCCAAGAGTAGCAGTAGGTGATTGGTGAAGCTGCTTCCACGTACGCTGCATGCACCAAACCCAAGCAAATCCACACCATTCATTCAAAAACACTGACACACAATCACCCTCCGGTGGCTTGCATTTCACTGATCACTCACCTAATAAATGAATAGTTCAACGCTCGGCCCCCATTATGTTCTTGTCCTCGCCACCAACCCCTCTCATTCTTCTCATTTGGGGCAGTTCTTCGACAGCTTCGATTGTATCCCTCAGTGCTGCTGCCATTTGGGCAGAAATTGTGCTCCTTTCTTCTCTTAGTGGGTGTTGTTGGCACACTCTTTTGGAGAAAATTGTTTAGTTTTCAAATGCAAGTTGACAGCCTAAAGCCTTTCATCAGTTGGTTTATCAGTTCGACTGTCGGATTTTCCAGACCAAAATCAGGTTTTCCGACCGCCCAATAACCATGTGAATTTGAAAAACAAGCGTGGCACCTGCACTGATTTGGTATTAAAAGGAGGTGAAAATTTGAATGGATGCAAACCAAATAAAGTTACGGGTTGCTGTTGATAATGATAGGGAATTTGGGATAGGCTTCGGCTCCGCAGACGTCCTGGTCAAAAAACGAATCAAAGCCTGTGCTTCTTTCTTTTTTTTTTCCTTCTTCTGAGACACATGACATGACTGGTGGATGATTATCTGACAAGAACTTTTCAAGAGCGAGCGAGGGGTGAGATGAAAAGCTGAAAGAAGAGAGAAATTTTGAAATGCAAGGGAGCAGCTACTCGCACAGGATTGGTTCAATGCCTGTGTCGAATTGTAAGAGCAGGATGCTGATCGCTTATTCCACCGCCACATGACAACTTTTTATTTTTTGAATTGCAAGAGTGAGGCTTCGTTCGTGTATCAGATGGATCCATATTTTCTTTTCGAGGTTGAAGTGACAATCTTTTTAAACACAAGGAATGTGGGTGTCAGGGAAATACTTTTAAAACACAGCAATCTCTTCACTCTCTTCACTGTTTTTAGTCCCACAATATGCATCAGAAGTCTCAAACTTCAAGATTTGATAATTTAATCTGTTGTGTGGTGGGGGAGTCAGGTGATAAACAATGTCTAGCAAGTAAAATGAGGAGTCCACAGACATCCCCTCTCGAATAGAAGCTCCATGCACTGCACTGCATCAATCACAGCAGCTCCATTCAGAAAGGGGGTGGGCTCCGATGCTTCCCATCCGTCTCAACTGTTTCTTCATAAAAAGGCCTCTCACACATCTCCCGTTTCAAGACACATATCGTCTGGTTCTGGGTCTGGGCTAACTACAGCTGCGTTGTTGTAAGTGTGCTGCTGCTCTGCTCTGCTATGGGGATAGAACCGAATTGGGAGCCAGAAACACAGTTCAAGAGCCCAACCCCCAACTCAAACCAGGCGTGCATCAAACAATTACGTGGATTTCATGCATTATCAGTTTAATTCCTACCAAAAAGAATCCGTTGTCAAATTCTAACACTGTGCAAAAACAGCGACCGAAACACAAATATGGCAAAATGCGTCTTGTAGGAACGAGACCAAAACATGGGTGATGTTATTACAAACAAGCATTTATTTTTCATAAAAGTTTCTAATGAAAACAAAATAATTTAAATACACATTACAGTTAACATTTAAATTAGAAACATACATCGATGCATTTCTTAAACATACATTAAAGATAGTACTAAAGATGAGTTTTATGATTCTTCAGCATTTTAAGTCATTGATTGATGATGATTTTCTAATTTATAGAACCACATAAATAATAAATAAAAATATATCTGCTGAAAATAAATATTTTTTATTTAAAAATATATAAAACAAAAAAATCAATGTTAAACAATGGAAAATAATAACACTATATATGGATTCAACCGATGAATAACTTGATCTGTATATGTATAAATCTCAAATATTGATCTACATGTGAAAATTTTAAGAATATTATTGTAAAAACATTACTCAATAATCACTATAATACTATCAATCATTCAGTAGAAGACTATAAAACTAACTACATCACTAGAGTTGTTTTTGTCTCTAGTAATAATACATGTTTATAACATACATAATACTAATTCCTACAACTTATACTATCACATACGAAGTAGATCAAATATGTTTTGAAATTTTTTTTTATTGAATCATTTTTCTAATTATTTCAAACCAATCTTCAATAATCATACATATTTTGAGAATTACTCATAACTATTACAGTATCATATCTTATTTAATAGGATTCTAGAGTAACCCAAGGCATCATATCCATTTTGCATGTTTTCATAATCCATATTCTTTCCGTATTTAATCCCATCTCCTATAACTCGCACTTTTGTAAAGGAGTAAATCAAATTTATCATGACAATTGAACCTTAATGGCAGTCAAAAGCACACTTGTACAGGAAAAAAATTGCATAAAAATGAAATTAAACCTTAAATTAAACATAGAAAATATAATAAAATAATTACATATGCATGAACTTGCACGTTGTCATTACTTTAGCTTATATTCCCAAATAAGGACTGCTCAAACTCAAATAGTCAACTCCAAAACAAGTAAAATATGAAAAATACTAAAACATATGAAAAAACATAAATGCATGAGTGTATAAATGGTTTCAAAAAACTTATGTATTCTCAAATTTATAAATTTTTAAGCGTTTATTTTTCCTAAAGTTAATAAAAATATATCATAAAAAAATTATAAAAATAAATTTAGTTTTTGAAAAGATTAAATTAATGTAAAAATATAAAATTAATAAAAAATAATGAGAGTATGAAATACAAAAAGTCCCTTGTCAATACAAAAATTCGACTCTATGAATTTTAAGAATAATAAAGATTACGATACATAAGAATAATCTCAAATATCATGCATTCAAATAAACATTATTAATATAATAAATTAAAAATAAAAAAATTGCAATTATAAAGATTACAATTAACAATCATAGTTATTCAAAAATAAATTAATATAAAAAATAAAAAGATGTGAATATTTGTGGATAAGATGTATAAATTAATATAAAATTTATAGATAATTTATGTTAATATAATAACATTTTTTTATCATATAAATGATTATGAGGAAAGATAATTTATTATACTACTAACGGACAAGAGACAAATTTAATATTACTTTTCAAATATACGTGTAAATTTATGATTTTGAAATAGTAATATTATAAAAAAAATAAATGATATCGTGCGGAGAGGCGAATCGGTGCACGAAATCATCATTTGCTACATGTACTTCCCCGGGTCCGAACGACACTCCATCTAACACCTGAAATTTTCCGTCATTTATTAATTTTTTTTAACATGAAATTGATATATTTTGTTATTTCCCTCATTCAAAGCTGTGTGTGTTTTTTTTTTTTTTTTTTTTTTTTTTTACTGCAAGAAACGTGGGCGACCACATGTTTATTAAATTCAATGGAGATGATTAACGTGCATTAATAATTGGTGCATTAATCCCTATCCTCAACGTTGACCGGATACCGGTCCAAGATACCACACCAACAACGTCCCGTACAACTGCCGATGCACGCCCCTTGAAAAGGGAGGTACCACTCCACTGCACAGGGAGTCCCCCATCGTTCTTGCACTCTCTTTGTGCGTAGTGCACACCCCCAAGGAGCAGAGCTAGGGCTTTTGAAATTAGGAGTCGCGGGACAAGAATCGGTGATTTGGGTTTTATGGATAGAGGATTGGGAAGCGAGAGCGATGGAGGAAGCAGTAGCAGCAGCCGGGGCGACGTGTTTTTGAAGCATCTCAATAAGAATTCCCACCGGATAGCGAAGCCGGTGAGGAAGCCTCTGCCTCCGCCGCCGCCTGCGGTTGTGGATCCGAATTCGCAGAACCCGGGTCCTCAATCGCAGCAGCCGCCTGTGTACAACATCAATAAGAATGACTTCCGCGATGTTGTTCAGAAACTCACGGGCTCGCCTGCGAACGAGCGCCAGCCCGTGCCGACGCCGCTGTCTCAATCGACGGGCACGCAGACCAGGGGTCCTAGTTCCCGGCTCCAGAGGATTCGCCCGCCCCCGCTGTCCCAGATTAGTAGCCGCCCTCCACTCACACAGCTCATCCCGACGGAGGCGTCGGCGCAGAGCCAGGGGCAGCAGATGCTTCCGCCATTGCCGTCTGTTCACATTGCGGCGGAATCGCCAATCTCTGCTTACATGCGGTTTTTGAAGAGCTCCAATTCCTTGCCGGCTCCTTCAGCCGTCTGGAGCGGCATCCCGCCTCTAGGCCCCCGTCCTGATTCTTTGCTCAATCAAAACGATTTCGGTCAGCGACTTCCCCGTGCTTTGCCGCTACCGCCCTTGGAGTCTTCTATCTCGAGTTACCTGCGCTTTCTGAGCCCATATACTTCATCTCTACCTTCACCGCAAGGGAGCACCGTCGGACAACCATCGACGCATTCACAGCCCCAGGATGTTGCCTCCCAGCAACAGCAGCCGCCGCCGTCTGCCTCTTTTCCGCCGTTGCCGCTTTCCCCTGTGCCATTCGGCTGTGCTCAGTCGCCATATGGAATAGGATCGAGTTTTCTGCTATCACCAACTGGTCTGCCGCCGCTACCCTTGTCACCGACTGTACCTCTTTCCAGCCCACGGCTGAAGGGGAATTGAGGAGCTTCGCTCACAAAGGTAAGTTCGCTAGGATTCGTCCTTTTTTTTTTTTTTGCCATCTTTCAGTTCACTGTAGTGGTAAAACTATGTCAAATCATTTTGTAAATTCTTTTGGGACTGCGTGATTGCTCTGCTCCATGGCCTACGAGATCCGTCAAAAGCTTGCTGTATGTATTTGTGGTTCACACAGTAGCACAATATACAGAAAATCCAGCAAAATTTGAGTCTTTTGTTGAAACATTGATCTTCATTTGTTATGATATCTTTACTTCATCATAGCTGAAACAATGAAAATTCATTCCATGTGACAGTATTTAGCTAGAACCTGTCAGCTAGTCTGCGAAAAGCCCAGGATTCTCCTTCCTCTTCATCACCGCAGTGGTGATGTTTCCACCTTTTTTACCGTTACCCAACTATGGGGGACCGACGGTCTTCTTGACTCCATTAATGTTTCTTGTTGAGGAGGTTGAAGGTCTTGATTCCTTGTGTTGTTTGTCTTGTTCAGAGACGATGCGTGTTGCAATGACCTCTTTTCTAGCTGCAGCATTTTGCTGATTGGAAGGCTTCTTACTGCCCTAAACCTTCTCCCCATATGGTATGCTACATTTCCTAGCCCCTTTGACTGAGTAAAGCGCACTGCTTCTCTCTTGCAGCTTGGACTGCTTTTTTGTTTTGGTTGTTTTTTCTCCTGAACCAGGTGGGTGTTGTCAATTCGTTTGGAAATGTGTAGTAACCACTTTGAAAATCAAAACAGAACAGACAAGTTTTGTGGTGGAAAGTGTCGTCGGTATTGAATTGGCTAATCCATTTTGTTAAGTCGATCTGTGTTGTACAGGGTGGAAAGCATCACATCCATCGCCAATATTACTTTATTTTAGGGTGTGCATACCCCATTTATAACACGGCCCTTGGTCAAGTTATTCACCTCGCAAGCACATCAAACTTGGCCTCGTATTCGCTACATTGAGCGCCCACTGCCTTTCAGAGACACTGAACTGGTTTGGTTTCCAAAACCGTGAGCTCCATGCACCATGTCTGGGACTGGGTATACCCCATCTGAGTTGGTTCAGTTCAGTGTTGCTGACTGAAAACGTTTTCAATTGCCCCCTTTGGTGGATCCTACTCCTCTTCAAACTGATGCAGAGGCAATGAAAAAGGGATTATGGGAAATAGAAGCATATCACCACCCTCAACGTGTTGTGTGACTTCGCTTACTGAATACAACACTTCGTTCCTCTGCTTCATCAGTTTAATCTGGGAGAGACAATTTGATAAGGTTACTAAAACAATCACCATTTTCATTGTCCACTCCTGGGAACATATCTCCGAAATCCTCACTATTTCTCTTCCTCTAGATCCTCAAAAAAATAAAAAATAAAAAATAAAAAATAAAACAAGCCAGTAAGAAAATGAAAAATTCAAAGCCAAAACTAACAAAGGATAATAAAAGGAAAGCCTTGATGCGCTACCTCTTACTCTACATCTGGTTTTCCAGTCTCTTTATCAAGGAGTTCATTGTTCTTCTGGTAATGATAGTCTGGCTGAACTCTCCTTGCTTAAGGCGTTCAAACAATCTTTTACCAAGAAATTTGGGAGTTGCATTCAAAATAACAATACACTTGAAATAAAATTCTAACCGCATAGCAATGCACTACTTTCTCAGCATTTTCCTCTCCTCGGGCATCTCTTTTCTTCGGTTTTGTTGGCAAGACCATGACTTTCCCTCTGCATGAACCGACCAGCCAAAAACCTCATATATGTTGTATTACTTTGTTACCGACAAAAAACTAGCAGCAATAATAAAACTTGATTGAGATTGCAGCAACAACAATCTGAAGAAGCAAACCTATTCAACACAGACAATAAATGCCAAGATCCAAACCACAACAACAACCTTCAAACCCACAGGGAAGGTGAAGTAGAACAAGTAAGGAAAAGAAAGAAGAATGAGGAGTATAAAGAGAATACTTTTTTCTTGTCCATTTTCCTTTGTCGTTGGCTATTCATTTCCATCAATCAGCATTCGTTGTTCTTGGGCCCAATTGTAGTAGCATACTCCTATAGAATTCACTTGAACTTTGATGATAACTTCTTCTTAATTCTTTTCTTCCAGGGGCTCGTAACATACATACTTGAAACAGAAAAATGCTTTTGCCAAGTGAATCTTCATCTGTATCATCTTCTTCAACCTTTGCTTTGGGCAATACACCATTGATATTTAATGGTTCTTTATCAGAAAAATCTCTTACAAACGATCCAATTTCCAGTATCGGGAGCATGGAGAAGACAGATTGATTACCAGGTCCTTGTCAACAATCTCAAGGGCCTTCTCAGAGTTTCACAGCATGTTGTTGAAACAACACCATGGTTATCAGTAGCCTTCACTAATTGTGTGCAAGGATTGTTCTAATGATTGGAGGCTGTTCATGACCAAATGGAACAAGATGCATGCAATAGAGTTTTGTGCTTTAGAAGGGATGAAAAAAATGCAGGTGTGTGAAAATTTGAGACAAAGAGGAATTTGGACAAATAAATGCAAGAAGGAACTAAAGAAGAATGCTTACAAACACCATACACATAAATAACCAAGACTAAACAATTTTAACAAACTAGATAGAAGAAAGGAAGACTAAAAAAATTATGGATCATAAGTAATTTTTGATCATCTCAACTCTGACAAATCTGCGCTGATCTGGATAGTGTTCCGGCAGATGATGCTGGCTTCAGTGTTCCAACACACATAACCTTTACCCATGATTTGTTGGGCATATGCTATTTTCTTCGAATGATGATCCAGAGAAACAAATCAAATCATCCTACAATAAAAGATAATCAAATCAGCCACAATCAAACACACTGACAAACAAGAGTAACACCAGACCAAGGACTAGTAAGAGAGGTAGATAATCATTTTCCTATCCTCATTTTTTCTATGTCATCTACTATTTATATCATTCTCAGGCTTTTGCTGACCCAATTGTAGTTGTGTGCTCCTCTAGAACTCCCTTGATCCTTGATGATAACTTCTTCCACTTAATTCTCTACTTTCTTGGACTCATAACATCTTCACAAGATGATCCTTGTCCCCAAGGATTAAAATGAGGAAAGCCAACATTCAAAGTATGCAAATTTTTTCAAGTAGTTTGCCCTACTTAGAGTTTGAGCTTTCTATTAAGACACAATTTTGGGTCCGTTCTTCCCATGAACAACCCGATGAGACAAAATCTGAGTTGATTCAACCTTAAACGAACCATCTTCTAAAAATGCAGGTTCACTACCCGGAATTGCATTAGCATATTTTGACTTGATCTTTCCCTTCAGCATAGATACATGGAATAAAAGGCTCTTTGATTCTGGGGGAGCAATTACATTGGAACACTAATGAAGTATTTTGAATTTAAATGTTTGAGCATTATGAATGAGATTGTTGTGAAACTCCAACATTCATTGAAAGGTTTAAAAATTATAATTTTTAGAATGCAAAGAGTCATGATTGTTTGTATGCAATAGGTGGTTTCATCTTCATAAATATCTCATTTCTCATGATTCCAATATGGGTTGATGAGCTTCTTGAACTCTGTGAAATCATTAGATCTTTCTCAAAATAATCTCTTACGTTCATTGTAATTCATACACGCCTCAAGTTTTTCTTTTTCCTCCATCTGTTGGTTGGAGTAACTCTAATCCAACACAAGTCGGGAAAGGGACAGATGTAGGGATCATTTACAAATGTGGTCACTCTTCCATTCTTTCTTATACACTGAGTCAAAATTTTTTAATTGAGGGTGACCATTTTTGTAACACAATTAAAGAGGAATAGCCGCATTTCTAATAGATCCCAAAAGTAGCAAGGTGAGAATTTCATATTTCTTCTTAAACCCACAGAAGTTTGACAGCAATATTATAGTTTGAGATACACCATACTCTCAATATTGAACTTTCACTCGGTTCACGTCACTAAATAAGTTGCTGAATGATTTTAAATGGATTAAATTAAATTAATTAATTAAACACCAACATATTTTCAATTAAAATGATATTATGATTAATGAATTGATTTATTATGGTATATGTATAAGCATAATAATAGGGGCAAATATAACATTTAACCGCATAAATGTTTTTTATTCACTAAACATTCCTCATTTATCAATTTTACTTACAATCACTTGTACTAATAAAGTCAGTTATACATAAGTTACACAAAACACTCTCAATCAACATATCCTTGGCCCATAATTGATAATTGACAAACTTTTGGTTATTTTTATTATTTATTTTTATGCAATAAAAGGTGGCATTTGCTCAATTTAGTATACTTATAAAAAATGGAAGAAATAAATTGGTAAGGCACTAATCCATTTTTTTTGAATTTTTTGAATTCACCTTTGAAATAAACTAGGGGGACATAAATTACCTTAGCCTCGACACTTCCGCCGATCAGATTCTAACAGCTGGACACTAGTCAATTGAGTCCATCTCATCCTAGCATGTCTCTACATATGATTACTACTTTTGTTAAAGTACCTTCTCTGACTATTTTTATTAATATTACATATATAAATATGATAATTTACCTCTATTTATTTTTTTATTAGAAATTTATCTTATTGATAATTTACCTTAATTATTTTTTTTATCGAATTCACTATTATTTTACATGATTATGAGTAATTTATCTTAAGTATTTATTTTTTTATAATTTAAGTTTATTCCTATTTTATTGATAATTTATTATAAGTATTCATTTTAATACATTAAATATGTAGTTTTATTTTAGTTTAATATATAATATTGATAATATTATGAATAGGAAGAAGAAAAATGATAAAAAAAATATTTAAAAACAAACACAATGGGAAAAAATGGATTTATAAGTGTATTTTATTTGTTTATCAAGTCAATGATTATAAATATTCCCCTTCTACCTCTCTTATATCCATTTTTTGAATTTTTATCTTTTAAAATTTATCCAATTTACTTCAACTTCCTGTAATGTTCCATGACAGCTAAAAAATGTAACCTTTTTTAATATTCGGCTATATCTGTATGCTGATCCTAAACTCGGTATCAAACCTTAAATTCGGTATCAATCATATATACGAAAACATTTGATCACATTTTTTAGGGTAAAAATGAATGAAAAATAAAGTATTTTATAAATTAAATTAAAAGCTGAGGTATTTTGCAAATTAATCTTAAACATTAAGATAATTTGTAAGATAAATAAAATTTAATGTATTTTAAAATTATTTTTAAAAGTTTTTTAGTATTATGCTAATTTTCCTAAGCCCCACCCAAGAAAGAAATTAATACCTTAAACCTCTTTTTAACGTCATTATTCCCACAATGAGTCATAATGATAATTGTATTATTTTTTTACTGAACTCATCAATCTAATTTAAATTAGGCATGAATCATTATAAAGTGCTCGATTTATTTAATAATTTCAAAGAAATATTTTATATACAAATTCAATAGTTTTTTTTCCATTTTTTAATAGTTTTAATACAACATAAGTCACATATTTTGTATAAGATTTTAGAAACAATATCAAATTTTTTATATTATCTGTCATATAAAAAAAGATATTTTGGAACATCATATTAATAACAACATTTTCTTGGTTGTGGGGGAAAGAACAATACCAGTTGAAAACAGTTGATCATATTGTTGACAAACAATACTATACTATTTTATGTGGTGCATAACCTAATAATATGTGATCAATTTAATATGTTATTTAATATAAAAGATAAACTCAAGAAAAAGATAAATGGCATAAATCCAGTGTTACATTATTTAAAGACGAATATTTCATAAAAATACTTCAATAAGATACATACATGAAATGAGAGTCAACAAGAAATGAGGAATGTTGATGTAATTAAATGAATTATTTTTGAAAAAAAATTAAATGAATTATTTTTTGTTGGAGGAGCTGCTTAAGCAGGAGAAGATGACGATGTCGTGGAGGCAACCGACACGGCCCTGGCTTCCGTTTGGCTTTGAGAAACAGGCGCGGGATCTGATAATTAATTAGAACATTAAAATAATAATATTTAATAACCAACAAGACAAAAAAAATTAGTTAAAATGATTAATTAATTAGTGGTGTATATTAAAAGAAGAAAAAAAACAAGATCCGGAATGCACGTGACAAGCTGTCACAGGCACGTGCCGGCGACAACTTAGGAGGGGAGGGGAAGGGGAGCCGGTCATCTGCTTAGACTTGAATGATTGGCTCAGACCTCACATGGCTACACATGTATGTATGCTACGCCCTTCAGTTATCCGAAATATTATTCCGGTCGGTCGGTCTTCATGTTGACCGCCCCTCCCCTCCCCTCCCCAGCCCCACTTAGTGGTTTCAGGGAAAAAAGAAAGAAACCAAGAAATGGTTGCATTTACTAACCAGTTACTGGTAGGGGTCCTGTTCGGATCCATTTATCATCGCATGCATATGTGTGTTTCTTATTTAGATTGTGAATTCGACATCAAGTGTATTGACTGGGAAGGAGAGTTTACCCGATGGGAGGACGTACTGGTGGGGAGGAGAGAAAGGGAGGGGTGGCGGGGGGAGCACGTACGGCGGCGCGTGGAGACGGGGAGGGAAGCTCCCCCTGGGTGACTGTATGGAGTAGCCGTAGAAGTAAGGGCTCCCCAAGGCTGGAGAGGAGGGAGACGGGGGCCCGTAGATGTGACTGCACTGCTGCGCGCAATATTCCAAGAATAAATAACACATGAATGAGTAGAGTAGCAAAGGGCCATGGCTGTTCATTTGCAGTGAGTGGGTAAATGAAAACAACGCTGTACCTGGGGGTAGTGCGTGTATGCTGAATACCTGCCACCGGTGAATAATTTGACACACAAACCAGCATCATGTATGATCATTATCAGTGCAGGCAAAAGAAAATACACATTGACGGTAAAAAAGTACACGCTGAGAAAGAAATGGAGACCTCCGCCGGAGTTTTTTTTTTTTTCTTTTTTTTATAGTGTTTTCAGGTAACAAGGACGGGGCCAATGGGGATGCTAGAAATCGTTACTCATTTACTGCTCCCCATGTGCTTATTGACCGATTGCATTCAATTCTATTCAACACCCCCCTTTTTCCCAATTCAGTTCTCTCCACATCACTGTTCTGTTTTAGAATCAGCGGTAACAACCTGGACCTGGTGGGTTCATCCAATATTTAACAAGCTCTTGGTCAGAGGTCGGGTTTTTGCCTAACCAGTTTTCTAAGGACAGGTTCCGGCAGCCGGGTTGGGTTGTTTCTCCGGGTTTAACAGGGAGAACCCAGTCCAGGTGAAGCCTGGACATGAAAACAAACACTCTCCTCCACATTCCCAGAGATTACAACCGAAAAGGAAACATACCCGTATGGCCGGTAAATCAGCGGCGGCGGTGGAGGAAGCGGCCGTAATGACGTGTACGGCGGTGTTACTGCTTGCACACTCCTAACTTGAGTGGCTCCTGCTCCTATTTTTTTTTATTCATCACAAAAACGAAAGCAGGTTATTTTATTCCCACGCCCATTGTTTACTTTCCAGCTCCGAAAACCACCCATATGATAATACATTTCTCAAAATCAATAAAAACATGCTCAATATTTAAAATATGAATCATCCGAAATAATGCAAAAAGAAGCGGAAAAAAACAGTCACCTCGCGGTCGTGGCCGGCCCAAGGAGGCAATGTTGCAATTGGCCCGCCGGCCGTCGATCACCGGATTGGGATCGGCGCAAGCTCTAGTGGCAGATTCAGGATCTTTAAAGGTGACCTGTGAAAGAATGTAATCTCACTAATTACAGAGACATTCGAAATTGCAGGCGGAGAGTGGGGTGGGGTGGGGTGGGGTATTAAGCTTACAAATCCGTATCCTTTGGATTTCCCGGTGGACTTGTCGTTGATAATCACGGCTTCGAGAATGTCTCCGAATTGCTGGAAGTAATCTCGCATTACCTCCGTGGGAGTCTCCCAGGCGAGACCTCCGACGAAGACCTTGGTGTGGGTGGTGTCGCCGAAGGGAGATCGGTAATGGCGGTGAGCAGCCATTGCAGCATTCCGGTAGGTTTCAGAGAAGGGAAATGAGCGCCCCCCCGGATCCCATTCCTCCCTGAGAAGAAAAGAAGAGTTGTAGCGAGAGAGAGAGAGGGAGAGAGAGAGAGGGAGAGGGGGGGAGACAGGGAGATAGTGGAATCCGACAATCGCAAACTCTTGTTTGCTGTATGTAAGAAAGCGTCAGGCCTTGTGTTTCTTCGATGACAGCTGCCTTATTTACAAAAACCGCTCTCTTGGCTCCTCTTCGCCTCCCATTTCTTCTTCACACAAGCAAGCCATCATGGCTGCCCTGTTCCACACTAATAATAAATTCGTGAAGGGAAGGGATATTATATTCGCAGATATGTACAAATAGACCACACTAACGCCCAACCATGCTGAGCTTACAAAACAAAAAATCATAATTATTTTCACGAACTTTCTGATTTTTCGAAAACCCTAAACCTGTCTTAAACGCTGAAATAATTCAAGGGTCCTATCCTATATGTCGTGGAACTGGTTATAAGATGGTCACCAACTGAGCCTGTGAACGGTACTGCGTATGGGCCTGAGGCCCAGGTTGTGATGGAGTGTTTCAGCAGAGAAAGAAGGGCGGTGCATGGAAGATTGTCTTGTCTCAACTCTCAAGACACCTCGGCTACTGATTTGGCCTGCGACTGAGTCCAGAAATGGAGGAAGATGACAGGACGTACTTATCGCTTGTCTAAACTCGTTACTGGATCGACAATTCTGTCCCTGCATGAAACACCACTTTGACAAAAGTAATCAATCATATCAACATTGAGGCAAAATAAAGAAAGCTCTGTTGTAATAGTGAATTAAAAAAAGTTTTTGGAAAAGGAAATTAATAAAGGAACATGTTCACTTTGAGTTCATCACATTATAAATTTTTTCGATACTAGTTTATCACGTTAATAAAATTAGAGAATTGATTCGTTAAATTTTTAAAGTTACTTAAACAAAACATCACGTTTTGAAAATTACTCAACACAAATATCACATTTCAGATATTGCATTTCTAAAACATCACGTTTTGAAATTAATTAAAATAGTGCATCACCTTTTAAAAGTTTCAGTTTTGGTCTTTGATTTTTAAAAAATTCATACGATATCTAAAAAATACGAAACTATTCTTATTTGATAGCTATATTATAGATTGGCACACAAAAATTTCAAAACACAATTAAGATAATCATAGAATATGTTTTTGATTTTATTAAGATTTAGGTTCCCTAATTGAATCTGAAAGCCCAAATTTGGCCGATTAAATTTGATGCATTTACTTCACATATACAATTGCCGTTGTCTCCCTCCCATTCCCATTCAATCCATCCATGAAAGCTTGGTAAAAGATAGATGTACAAAGAAGACAACAACTTCAAAATCGCGTCGCCCTGCCCTGGAGTATTAAAAGGCTTCGATTTTTAGGGTTTTAACTCAGTGGTGCATCTTTTGTGAGCATTGTGCATTCATGAATGTTAAGAAAAATGTCTTCTCGTGTTTGTTCATTTTTATAGAAATGCAAATTCCATTGGAATGCTTTTCATGTGTAGGTTGTTACTCATCTATAAAGATTTGTTCTTTTCTTTAGTATGAGTTAGTTTGAAGAAGTTACCCATATACTGTTAAATCCATCAGTTTATCATACCAAGTGATTATTTGATTTCTTAAAGAAATATTTGATGATATTATGATATTGTTTTTATTTTGTTCCTGAAATTGATGGTCAAAGTATGACTAAAGATCAATTTTTTTTCATTAACCTTATGTAGATATGAATTGCATTTTTTTTCTTTTTGCAATAGGGATTCCACTACTCAATCATGTACCACACTTGAGGTATGAAACTCATTTTGTAGCAATAAAGTCTCATTTTCCACTGTTGTTATATACAACCAACCGTTCTATGTTATGCTTCTTTCATATTTCTTTCTACTTATTTGCTTATGCCTATTTTTCGTGCTAGATTATCATAACACTATCATCTAAGTAGTGAGATGGTTATAATGTTTATGATATTTCATTTTCATTTATAGTGTTTATGAAATTACTATAATGTTTAGGTGAGGGGGTTCTTTATCGACAATGTATCAAATAAATGAGGATATCAATGATATTCCTATTGTTGAAAATGATGACTTTGGAAATACCGATGACGGCATCAACTAGAGCGAGGATGATACAAATTCGAAACTTCCTTTTGAAGAGTGGCAACTTGTCAAGGAGGAAGATTGGAATGTACGTGAACTACAAATTATTCCTTATATGGGAGGTGCTGATGAAATAAATTCATTCTCAGATCCGAATTACCCCACATTTCGGCCTGATGGACATTTGATAGAATAAGATTTAATGTACAACTTTTCTATTCGTATGAATCTGAAACCGTAGTATATATGATGCTCTTATCTTTATTGTATTAATGCTTGCAGGATGAGTATTCAATTTACATAAAAGGCAGAGGCTAAGATTGCGTTAACCAACTTTTGCATTGAAGAGGGGTTTGAGTTTTATGTGTCAAAAAATAATGCACAATATCTCAAGTTTGTATGTAGTACTCGTAAGAAGCATATGGCATGCAAAAATGTAGCAAATGATGGGGAGGTAACATGTGTTTGTGTTTGCTATGTACAACAATGACATTAGTCATATATTAGACCTTAAATTTGTTTTCTTCACAGGAGAACTCTCAAAACCCAGTAGAATGATGTCCATGGTTTGTGTTGTTGTCATGCTACAAATACAATAATGTTTGGTTGACGTCTGATATGGAGCTACGACACAAGGATGATTATCACCATGTTAGGAAAAATCGTGAAGTAAGATCTGGTTGGATTGCTAGGAAATTCCTTCGGAGTTTCATTCAAAAGCCAGCAATGATGGTTTCAGAGTTACATCGGGAGGTTTTTGATGCCATCAGCGTGGATGTTCATAAGGTAACTTTGTACCGAGCACACAAGAAGGCAAAAGAGATCATTTTTTGTTGATGTGTGGAGCAGTTTAGTCGTTTGAGAGATTATAGGGAGAAATTTCTTCAGTCAAATCCAAGGTGTACTTTTGTGATCGACACAAAAGCTGTTAGTGAGGGAGAAGAGATATTTAAAGCATGTTACATATACCCCATAGGATTGATCCAAGGCTGGAGGAATTGTTGCAGGTCCTTTATTGGTATCGACACTTGTCATGTGAAGACCGAAGCTGTTGGTTTCATCTTCGTTGATGTTGGCTTGGATCCTAATAATGGTACGTATCCATTTGCTTGGGCAGTTGTTGACAAGGAGGACAAAGTGACTTGGATGTGGTTTTTGAATCTGTTACATGATGATTTGAATATTGAGAGGTTGGATGAAATATGCATTATGTCAGACCGCAATGTATCTATTCGGGAAGTTGTCACCAACCTATTTCCAGGCTGTGAGGTAGTTCTAACTACAATCAACACAATCACATTTGCTTTTACAGATAACTTTATGTTAATTTGATGCTGTTTTACAGATAACTTTATGTAGCATGTTACATATACCCCATAGGATTGATCCAAGGCTGGAGGAATTGTTGCAGGTCCTTTATTGGTATCGGCACTTGTCATGTGAACCGAAGCTGTTGGTTTCATCTTCGTTGATGTTGGCTTGGATCCTAATAATGGTACGTATCCATTTGCTTGGGCAGTTGTTGACAAGGAGGACAAAGTGACTTGGATGTGGTTTTTGAATCTGTTACATGATGATTTGAATATTGAGAGGTTGGATGAAATATGCATTATGTCAGACCGCAATGTATCTATTCGGGAAGTTGTCACCAACCTATTTCCAGGCTGTGAGGTAGTTCTAACTACAATCAACACAATCACATCAGATAACTTTATGTTAATTTGATGTTGTTTTATGTAGCATTGTCACTACGCTAGGCATATACAATAGAATCTTAAAGGAAAGCCTGGTAGGAAAGTGAATGCATGTAGTCACGTGAGGAAGATTGTGGAACAAGGCACCAGAGCCGAATGGAAGGCTGAGATGCGTGCACTGATGAAGATGAATGAGAAACCATATCTCTATATGTTACGTATCCCATCCAAGCATTAGCGCATTGCCTTTTTTAGCCCATCTAGCAAGTCTGATGCCCTATTGAATAACATGACTGAGTCATTCAATGTTGCGCTTTTGGGGGCGAGGTCGAAGCTGATAATCCCCTTGTTAGAGGCAATTCGAGTTTTACTGTGCGAGCGTATTTTCACAAGACGTACCGAGGCCACGCGTATGGCAAACGTCGTCTGCCCTAACATTTTGGGAGTGATGACAGAAGGGGCCAAGAAATGACGAGATTGCCAAATACGTAACTCCACCCATGATTGTTGGGAGTGGTTTGTAGGCGAAGACATTGAAACAGTTGACTTGGCAAATAGAATATGTAGTTGCGGCATTTGGCAAATTTAAGGTATGTATTCTATGTTATTAAGATTTTAATATTTTTGATTGATGCTCAGATACTGGTTTTTGATATTATTGTGCCTGAATTTTTAAGTGTGTTAATACTTTATTGAAGTGTTTTACTACAACAATATAATTGATTCATTGAGATAATATTTTTGGAGGTTTGTTACAATAACTAAACAAAGTAGTTTTTGAGAATATTGAAGTGTTTTAAAGTAACATTGTTGCTGATTTATGGAGGTGATTTTTGTGGGTCTGTTACACAAATATTATGCTAGGATGTGTTTTTAATAATATTGTGCATGATTTACACAAGTATATATGATTTGTTAATGTCAGCTATAATAGTATTGTTGATTCATTGTGATAGGCATACCATGTTGTCATGCTGTCACAATCATTAACTACTTAGAAAGGCCGATGCACAATTATGTGGACAACTGCTATTATGTAAACTCATACAGGGCGCTATATGATTACTCGCTACATGATGTGCATGGACAGTCAAGATGACCTTCCACCACCATGACAATGATGTTGCCACCTACATACAGTAAAGAGTGTCGAGGTAGACCACTGAAGCATCGTTTGAGATGGTGTTATGAGAAACGTGTAGTAACTAAAAACAGCAAGCATTTCAGGCATGGGAATTTTGTTCCACAAGGATGCTCTTTGTGTGGCCAAGTTGGTCACAACACTAGAAGGTGCAAGGAGAAGAAGAAATTCGAATTCAACTGTAATGAAGATGATCCAGATAACGCTTCTATTAAGGTATGTCAATAAATCAATGATAACAATAATTGACATTTGTGGAAGAGGCGTGAACGCTCTTATGGTAAAAAAAAGTCTAAATCGCAAAAACCCCCTTAATCACCACCTCTTGAGATGGAAATACACCTGAGTAAGAGGTAAATCATTAAAGACAACACTTTTTTTTTTCTATGCTACCTTTATAATTTGATATCGTTGTAGAGAAATACGAGATTGTTCGATTTGAAACAGGTCATCGATGGTATAAGAGATGCAAGCATTCCGACTACCACACCAAGAACACCGGCATCGCCAATCAAAACCAAAGGCATGTATGATTTTCAAGAAGAACATGATTCCAATGCAATCAATGACCGAAAGGTTGTTATCACTGTCATAAACTCAAATTGTATTCTACTATGTTGCTGCTGCACTTTATTTGTTATTTGTACAGTCGAACAAGAGGCATCGAACTAATGTTGAGGGCGAAGGAGGTCCCAAGGTGTCTGTTAAGGCTCACACAAAGGTTGTTGTTCAAATTGTAATAGGAGATGGAAGCAAACTAAAAAGTACAATATCAACCACTCCCACACACCCAAAGCAGAAAATACGGCCTCAAGGCTCAAGTAAGAAGGAAAAAATTAAGCGCCCTCCACATTTACGTGTATATGGAATGCTCGACGATCTAATGTTAAATTACACATTGGCGTAATTATTAATTTATTTTCAAAGTTATGGTTGAACATTTGGATTATTGCTCATGAGTGATTTGATGTAGGAAGATAGTCAAATCATTCCCCCTCGCAATTCAAGAAATGTATGAGTTTACAAGCTCTCAATACTACGACACAATTAAACAGCATCAAACCAGGAATCTTGGACCACTATTCCTGAGAAGGAAAACCTTTGCCACCCCATACTTTGTCGTGCCAATAGTTTCAAGGTTGGCTTCTTCTTATTCAAATCCTTTTTTTTGCATTAATCAGCTTGTCTTTTTCATTTTAGGGATCATTTTTGGATGTTAATTCCATGCAACTTTGCTGCCATTGAACCACCAAAACAATGCATCTTGTACTTGGACTCCATGGGCTCCACTATGTAATGCCCCATACCCTCAAACCGCACAACGAGCATGGTAACGCTACAGCACGGCCGACACCGCACAAGAGAGCTCATGTAAGGAATATAGCACAGCTTGGCCGAAAATCATCAACAGTAATAACATGACTCAAAAGCATAATCACGCCAAAAGCATATTACAATCCCAAGAACTAGGGAAGGCACTTCCCACACCATTAGTGCCACAAGCGTTGACTCAAAACATGACTCTCGGCGACCCCTGCCCAGACTATCCCATCGGCGCACCCTCCTCAGCCACTCTAGTGGTAGATCCGATGTTCGGATCTACACATGAGAACAAGTAAGACATTAGTTTTCATGGTAGGAGGAACATCGTTCCTCATCTCAACCCCTATCTTGGTCGTCACTCAGTTTCCCTAGCTCGAAGGCTCATGGCTTCTGTCCCGTGGCTCGCCCGCGTTGCCGGTAAACCGAGTCCTCAACCGTGGAGAGTCCCATGTCGCCCCTGCTCGCAATGAGCTCAGACTTCCACAACCTCAGGTAGACCCGAGTTGTCGCTAGTGTTCGGTCCTCACGGGCCCCGCTTGAAGGCTCCGCCTGCTCACCCGAACTGACACTCAAGGCTTAGCCTCTTACCTTTGCCGCCTCTGGTGACTCTCGTGCGCTGCGCGTCCGTTTCCAACCAGTTCGCGCCATTGTTCCTCTTGGGTTGCGACTCCTCTCTCAGATGTGTAGCCCAGCCATAATTTCATCCCCAATTCTATTTAGTGGGTCAATTTCGGAGGTGGGTCACGAGCGGGTCGCGGGTGGAGGCTATCCTATGCCCAGCTGCCCAACTCTCCCTTCTCTCTCCCTTGCGATGCGCCCCACATGCCTCCCGTGTGATGGTGGTGAGGGCTGCCAAGTCCACCGATTTCTTCCCATGTTGTGGTCACTCTATTGCATGGCAACCCCTCTCACACCTCTCCTAATGCGGTTGACACATGCCGGCTCCGGCGCCACTTTTAGCCTCTCGCAGATGACCTTCACCTTGTTCTCCATCTCTTCGATTAGTTCATGACTGGCCAATACTTGCTCGCTTACCTCATCACAGTGCAACGAGGTTTTGCACTTGCGTTCGTACAATGCCTTGTACGGCGACATTCGTAAGCTCGCTTGGTGATTGTTGTTGTATGCAAACTCTGTAAGGAAAACATTCTCGTCCCAATCTCCTAGAAATTGTAGGGCGCTTACCCACAACAGATCCTCTAAGGTCTGGATTGTGCATTTTGATTGACCATATGTCTGTGGATACATTGCGGTGCTCATAGTCAGTTTGCTCCCCATCGCCCTTTGTAGTGCTTGTCATAAGCAAGATGTAAATCTAACGTCTCTATACGAAACAATGCTCACAGGTACTCCGTGAAGTCTCACTACTTCTGCGATGTACACTCGGACCAATCTCACGATGCTCTATTTCGAGAGGATCGGGATGAAATGGGCACTCTTCGTCAGTCTGTCCACTACTACCCTAACAGCGTCGTGTCCAGATCTCGTCTTTGGCAAGCTTGTCATGAAGTCCATTGCTATCTGTTCCCATTTCCACTCTAGTATCTACAATGATTGCAAGAGTCACCTGGTCGTTGGTGTTCTACTTTGATCCGTTGGCACTTGATAGCAGCTCACAAATTCTGCAATTTCTCTTTTCATTCCTGGCCACCAATACGTGTTTTGAATGTCTCTATACATCTTTGTTCCCCCAGGCTGCATTCCATACCATGCTTCATCAGCTTCTCGCAATATCAGCCTTTGTAATTCTTCTTCTGGCACTCATATCCTTCTGTGTGCAACGATCAGACCATCTGCTCGTTTTGAAAAGGGGTCCTATCCGGCACATGCCTTATCATAGACGTGGTGCTCCTTCACGGCCTCTTGCGATCGTAAAATCCTCTCAAGTAGGGCGGGTTCCATTTGGACTATCGTCTGAATCTCTCCTCTCCCCACTACCTCCAGTCCTATTCTCTCTATATCTATATGTATCAGATCCTCTCTTAAGCTCCTTCTGAGGCCATCTGCCACTACGTTCGCCTTTCCAGGGTGATAATTTACCCCCAAGTCGTAGTCCTTCATTAAATCAAGCCACCTATGTTGTCTCATATTCAGCTCGTTCTATGTGAACTCATACTTCAAACTCTAATGGTCCATGTATAGTTCGCACCGTACACCATACAAGTAGTGTCGTCATATCTTCAGCTCAAAGATCACTACCGCCATCTCAAGGTCGTGGACCGGGTAGTTCCTCTTGTGGTCCTTCAGTTGCCTGGATGCATAGGCGATTACCCATCCTTCTTGCATTAGTATGGCCCCTAGCCCTTTTCTGCTAGCATCGGTGTACAATTCATAGTCCAATCCAGTTTGTGGTAGTGCCAAGACAGGTACTTGCGTTAAGGCTCCCTTTAGTTGCTCAAAGCTGCCCTGGCACTCCTCTGTCCATTCGAATGCCCGATTCTTCTTCAATAGCTCTATTAGCGGTCGTGCCTTCTTTGAGAAAGACTTAATGAATCTACAATAGTATCTCGCCATTCCCAGGAAACTTTTCACCTCACCCACATTCCTAGGTGTTGTCCATGCAGTGACGGCCTCTACCTTCTTCGGGTCTACTACTACTCCCTCTCCATTGATGATGTGACCGAAAAAGCTGATGTTCTTCAAGAAAAATTTGTACTTGGTTGCCTTTGTATACAATTGCTTCTCTCGCAGCCTTGTTAGAACCTTGCAAAGATGCTCCCAATGGCTGTCCCAGTTCGGAGAGTAGACTAAAATAAGTCATCAATGAAGGGTTGGAACACCCGGTTCATTAAGTCCATGAACGCCGCCAGCGCATTCGTGAGATCAAAAGATAGGACAATGAACTTGTAGTGACCATATCTCGTCCTAAATGCGATCTTTGGGATATACTCTTCTTTAATCTTTAGTTGGTGATATCCTGAGCGAAGATCAATTTTAGAGAAGACTGTTGCTCCTCTCATTTGGTCAAACAAGTCGTCGATCCGTGGTAGGGAATATCGATTCTTAACTGTCACCTTGTTTAATTCTTGGTAGTCTACACATAGCCTCAAGGACCCTCTTTTTTCTTCACAAAGAGCACTAGGGCTCCCCAGGACAATGTACTTGGGTGAATAAACCCTTTCTGTGTCAAATCCTCTAGTTGCAATTTTAACTCTTTCATCTCAGTTGGCGTCATGCGGTATGGTGTTCAGGAGATTGGTTTTGGATCTCCAATAAGTTTCACATGGAAGGTTACTTCTCTGTCAGGCATTTGTCCCGGTAGCTCGTCGGGAAATACATCTTGGAATTCCTTGATTAGTTCTTTAACCTCATATGTCAGTTCCTCCTCACTTTTTTCAGTTAGAAACCTCGCACTTTTCCCCGGTCGATCTTCCCCTTGGGTTGGTTTCGACTATACTCCCACCTCTGTCGCCATCAGTCCTCCAGTTCGACTACACGTTCTGCACATCCAATACTTGCCCAGTGTCGTCGAAGCCAATCCAAGCCTAATATGACATCAACCTCCATGATATCGAGCTTAATTAGATTAACCTCCATTTTTATCACCCCTAGTTTCATCGGCACGCCGGTGTGTTTTCGTCTCCCATAGAGCATCCTACCCCCTGGCGTTCTAGCCTCGAATATTCGGACTTGGTCTTCACCTCTCGCTCCCACTCATTGCGCATGCTCTTTCGTAATGAAAGAGTGTGTAGCCCCACAATCAAACAACACTATGCAATTAGTGTCCAAGAGCAGAAGCGTACCTATAATCACCTTGTCGTCCTTCTCGTAGATGCATCCCCCAAAGTGTCCCATAGTGGTCTGTGACGTCCTCACCTCCTTCCCCGGAAAATTCCGAGCGATATGCCCCTTCTGCCCGCAGCTGAAACAAGTCCCTGCATAGTGGCACTCTCTGCCATGTTGGCGCTCGCACTTAGCGCATCCTCCAGTGCGCACTTCTCCTCCCACCTTCAGCTCTATAACATTAATCTCAACCTTCCACTTGCCTGCAGCGTACCTCTTCCCCCTCACATCGTCAATCGCTCCCAATTCAGATTCTACAAGTAGCGCTGCCCGTGGTAACTCCTCTAAGTTTTTCGCCGCCACGGAAATGAGTCGTTCCCTCAAAGCAGGGTAGGAGGGCCTGCCGAAACTTAAGCGTCACCAAACATTTGCTGTCCATCAGTCCCGGGGCAAATCTAAGCAATCCCTGGAAATGTGCATAGAAGTCATAAACAGTCTCTCCGTTCTTCTGTCGGACAGCCTCCAAATCCGCTACATTCTGCGTCAATACTACCGCCGGGTACACCCTATCGAGAAAACGTTCCTTGAAGGCCGGCTAGTCAGCATTCACTCCCATACTCGCAATACTCCTCTACCAGCATGTTGCATTACCTACCAGGAAATCAACCGCAATCCTCCTGCGCTACTCCTTTGGGGTATTGTGGATTCACATATTCTGCTCCAGTTCCATGAGCCATGTGTCGGCCTCGTCCAAGGTCCCTCCACCGAAGGTTGGCGTCCTCCCCTTCTTGAGGCGCAAGAAATGTGTGCGCTCCTCCTCCTCAGATGACTTCACAATCTCCATTCTGCTCGAGGAGGATCTCACCGCTGCAAGGATAGCTGCTGCTAATTTCTCTAGTTCACCCTTCATAGCAAAATGTTCTATGCATTTAGCTGATCCTTCGGTACTCTCGTATGTTTGTGGCATATGACTCTCGATAGGGAACTGCTCCCCCTCGTGCTGAGTTGCCTCTACCTCCTAAAAGTCAAACTGCACCCGTTAGTTCGAACTCCACTTACCGGGTGTTCCACGGCACCTGGGAGGTTGCGATGATGAGAATTCTGGCTCTGATACCATAATGTAATGCCCCATACCCCCAACCACACAACGAGCATGGTAACGCTACAGCGTGGCCGACACTGCACATGTAAGGAATATAGCACAGTTTGGCCAAAAATCATCAACAGTAATTACAACCTAAGCATTTTACAACACATATCACAAGAGAAGTCCCTTCCCTTTACAAGCACCAATATGTCCAGCCACTTAGCAACCTTCGGGGAGGCACTCCCCGTGCATAATCACGCCAAAAGAATATTACAATTCTAAGAACTAGGGAAGGCACTTCCCGCACCATCAGTGCCACAAGCACTGACTCAAAACATGACTCTCGGCGGCCCCTGCCCCGAATCTACACACGAGAACAAGTAAGGCATTAGTTTTCGCAGTAAGAGGAACATCGTTCCTTATCTCAACCCCTATCTCGGTCATCACTCGGTTTCCCCAGCCTGAAGGTTCACGGCTTCCGTCCCGCGGCTTGCCTGCGTTGCCGGCAAACTGGTTCCCCGACCGTGGGAGAGTCCCACGTCACCTCCGCTCGCAATAAGCTCAGGCTTCCACAACCTCGGGCAGACCCTAGTTGCCGCCAGTGTTCGGTCCTCACCGGCCCCGCCCGAAGGCTCCGCCTGCTCGCCCGAACCGACACTCAAAGCTAAGCCACTTACCTTCCGCCTCTGGTGACTCCCACGCACTGCACGTCTATTTCCGACCAGTTCGCGCCATTGTTCCTCTTGGGTCATGACTCCTCTCTCGAACTTGTAGCCCAGCCCTAATTTCATTCCCAATTCTATTTAGCGGGTCAATTTTGAAGGTGGGTCGCACGTGCGGTCACGAGCGGGTCGCAAGTGGAGGCTGTCCCCAGCTCGTGTCCCTGCCCAACTGCCCAACTCCCCCTTCCCTCTCCCTTGCGATGCGCCCCACATGCCTCCCGCGTGATGGTGGTGAGGGCCGCCAAGTCCATTGATTTCTTCCTACGTTGTGGTCACCCTATTGCATGACAGCCCCTCTCACACCTCTCCTGTTGTGATTGACACATGCCGGCTCGTGGCAAGGCCACTAAGACTCCCTCCCATGCTATTCTAGCTCTCGGTCATTACACCACTAATATGATGGAGATAAAAGCTGAAGAATTACGAACGTAAGAATCTCTTTGAGTCTTTATAAGAATATGAATATTTAGTTTTAAGTCGCCTATGCACGTATCCAGGTTCATATGGCATGTGCACGAGTCTAGGGTCGAGAATTCTTCCTTAGAAGAGGAAACTGTTAGGAACATTCCCCTTATTCCTGTGGAGGTACGTAATGCAATACAATCAGTATAAATAATATGCTTCTAAATTATTGATCTATTTACAGGTACCACGTCAGCCAGGGTTGGGTGAATGTGGCATATATGTTCTTTACTACATACGTCTATTTATGATCGAAGCGCCACTTGCCATTACACCTAAGTCAGACATCGGATGGGTAAGTACATGTTTGAATATCAATGATACTAATAAAACTATTACAGTCTTAATAACATTGTTGTTGATTTCCTAGATGAGTCCGGCATGGTTCGACTATGAAGACATGAAACGTTTTGTTATGGATGAAGATTTGCAAACTTTAATTCGAAAGGTAAAGAAACGAGAAAATATCGGCATCAAAGGGAGCCCTGCAATGCCTTTTATGGCTGGCCTAGTTTAGAGTAAAGCAATGACACTTTCTTGTTATTCATTGTTTGCTCAATAAATGACATGAATCCTTGTTTGTCTCATATGTTGAATTTCCTGTTTTTCATATGTTGAATTTATGCCTCATATCATTGTTTTTTTTTTCTATCCCTTTGGCAAAAATAATATTATGGTTTTTTCATAAAACTAATATGAAATTAAAACCCAAAAATAATATACTCAAAATCCGAAATGTGTAACCTAAAATATTATTTGGCAAGTGTACAACAACTATTATACACTAAACATGATCTCATTAAGCATTCATGTACTAATTAAAAGGTTGAGTGTATTGATTAATCTTGATTTTTTTAAAGAAAGACTCCAGATTTGATCCATGATGATTATGTGTAATCAACTTGATCATGTTAATCATACTTCCCTATTCTATTCCAGTGTAACAATGAAAACATGTATGAAAAACACTATGAAAGGATGCTTACTTTACATTTTTCGTTACAATAAATAAATTCTAAAGAATATTTTTATAAAATTCGAATTATTTAATAATAGAAATGAATATGTATAAATAATAATTATTTTTCAATTTTGTTATATCTAATGAATTATAAAGAATATTTTATGAAAACTACAATTTTTAATATATATTCAATATGAATTTTCATTATAAAAGAGTTTATTTGATTGAACAAACTCAATACATTTCAAACACAAATGATTATCATACGTTATTTCAACAAATTTATATATTTTATATAAATTTTTAATGAACATCCAATGAAATTCTCTAAAGATTTTTTAATTAAATAAATAAGAAATTTATTTTATAATTTTGTATTATAGAATTTAATTATCAAACACAAAGGATTTTCTATTTTTTACTCAAAAGATTTAATTTTTAGTAAATTATTAGGTGTCTATCAATTGAAAATCAATAGAAAATATATACGCTCATTAAGTTAATGTATATTTTTTCTTTTGTGTGTTTCTATTAAATAATTTTCAAAAGAAACTAGTTTGATATTTTTTGGACATCGTATGAATTTTTTATAATTTTTAGACCAAAACTGAAATTTTTTAAACGTGATATATCTTCAGCGCCACTTTTGAAACGTGATGCATTGCCTTGCATATATTTGAAACGTGATGTTTTATATTTTTTATTTTTGAAACGTGATTCTTTTTTGTATATTTTTCAAACGCAATGTATCAACTACGTGCAATTTTGTATGAATGTGATGTATCCAAATAGTGATTTTATCATTAATTAAATCAAAGACTTGGCTTAATCTTTGATGATTGTAATCTAATTCTTAGTCTTGCGTAAGACTAGGTAATAATGGAATTGACCAAGTTTCTTAAAATTATAAAATCAATTATATCTTATCCAGTTATTCCTCCTTTATAAAAAATAGATCTCTCATTTGATGATGAACAATTTGAATCCTGAAGATAACTTATCAACTGTGTGGTGAAAAATACTTTTAATACATTGGATTACTAAACACCATATATCAAACAAGATCACCAATATATAGTAGAGTGAAGCTGTTACTATGAACTAAATTAGTTTTTAAGGCACATATTAAAGTACATAGGATGCATATGGTCATATGGGTGCACTTGGGTGTATAAAATCTATGTCTGCAAATCATGTATTTCATTATAATTTAGTTTTACATGAATTATTATATTAGGAAGTTGAATCATAATGGAAAAATATTTGTATATAAGCATTAAATCTATATTAGATGTAATCTTGTGAATTTATTCTTCAATATATAAGAAATTATTAAAGTATTTATTATTGGGGATGAAGTTATTCCACATTAGGTTTGCAAATGGAAATTATATATTTTATATATAAATGGGTTATCAATACTTAGTTATGATGTAAATAGAGACATTCATGGATTAGGTTCGGTCCAATACCAACAAGAACTGGAACCAAACTCAATTATATATTTGATTAATCAGTTCATCCGGACTGTCAATTTTAGTTCTTAATCGATTTTGGTCCGACTTCAAATAAAAATCGATTATAAATTTTTTTATTTAATTTTTAAAGTTTAAATATTAATCATCTCAAATATCAATTGTATTTTATTATATTGGTATATAAATAATAAATTTATATTGTTAATTTTAAATAATGTATATTTTTTTTTCACAAAACTGTAATATATTATATATTTAGTATTATAAAAAAGTAATTGAATCAATTTCAAATAAACGGTTCATAATAATTCAAATTCAATTTTAGATCATTTATAATCGATTCTTATGCATTTTTATTCATACTTGTACAATTTATTATCGATTCTTAAACAGATTCGAGTTTAATCAATTTCTGAAAGTATCTGATCCATGAATATCCCTAGATGTAAATCAAGTCTTGAAAATCTTATGCGGGTGATAGGTATGATGGTCTTTTTGTGTCAATTCTATGGTGGCTTTGGTGTTCTTATTCCTCCACCAACAGTTGTGTCCGTGTTTCCGCTGTTTGCCATGGGCTTAAAGCTCATGTGTTGTTGAGCTTTGGTGTGTGTGGCGGTGGATTAAATCATCTAGAAAGCATGGCATGTGCGAGTTTGCTGAAACAATGAACCATCACGCATCACTCCACTCGTGGCTTGACTTTTGATCCCCCGCCAGTGCACAAAGTCGGTGCGGTTTCGGTGTCGAAAACTGTCAGTCTTCAAACTCCATTCCCATCGTCTGGATTCATGATCCTGTGACCTTCCCTGCTTGTGTTCTTCCATTGGAGCTCGGTACCTACTGAACCTAGGACTCACCTACACAAAAGAAGAATTCACCATGTTTTAATAGTTCAAACACAACAATAATACTCTATTAACACATCTAGTAGATCAACACCCACATGGGATAAAATACAAACGTTTTATCACACACTATTTTTAATGTATTGACAAAATACATTAATTTTTTTAAATTCAAAATATATATATATATATATATATATATATATAATATAGAAAAAAATATTGGTTGACATTTTTAATAGTTTTTTTGTTTTTTATCATTAATTTTATGTTATGTATATCTAATAAAATAATTTTCATTTATAATTTTTTAAACTATTAAACTAGTGCCTCCTAAAATCTTATCAAAAAGTTGTTTTAATCTAACCAACAATTCAAACTCACATGAAAAGGAAGAGTGTAACGTGTGACCATCTACCTCTTGCTCCCCCTATCAAAAGAGATTAGGATGTAAAACTTTCTTCATCTTTTCTTTTTTTAAAAAAATAAAGTATGAGGTGATTCAAATATAATGAAAACAAACCTAACTATAAAGATTTTTTTTTTTAATGTGTAATACATTTGTTAATAGCTTTACACGCCATTTCATTGAAAACTGAATATTAGGGGTTGGAGTTCCCATCTGAATGATTACCACAAATAAGGAATAGCACAATAAAATGGGTTGTGTAAAGCGGAAACAAAAATTACTTGTTATTTTTTTTTTTAAAAGTAAAGAAGCACATGGAGTGAAATAAGATGGAAAAAAGTGATCTCTTAGGGATACACCATCAATTATATGACCACTCATCTTTCCATCCTTTTCATGAAAATCGTCTACATCCACCCATTGTAATATTGGGCAATCCTCATGTTGGTGCAAATTGCAAGACATTGTAACTTGTTTACCAGCTCCGTGTAAGCTACAAAATGATGAAAATTATTGTTTTTCCAACTATGTTATCCCACAAGTATAAAATATTTTTATCTTACAAAAGATGGATACTCGGAAGGCTGAAAAATAGGTGCATTACGCATCATATGCGCCAAAGAATACAAAGCAAATAATCCACATTCTGTTGTCCCACTCTATAATGGAGTCTATAGAAACATGGAGTTACCCTATTTGTTAGTGTTATAAGGTGTTATTAGAGAGAATTGTATATGCCTCCTGATAGTGAATAGAGACTGCATCCAACTCATGAACAGGGAAAGTAGGTGCTGCGTAGTCTAGTATGTATTTTAGACACCTATATACAAATAATAATAAAGCATTCTCAGATAATTAAAGATTGTAATCTATAAGAAAACACAAGTACTTATATAACTCATCTTTTGATGGACAAAAAACACTAAGAGTACCTAATGAATCTAGTAGGATAATCATCCTACTATATGCATCTCCGAAATTGCAACAGACCATGACCACCCACTGCATCCTGATTATAGAATAGATTGTATATGTAAGTTACAATTCCTACTAGCTATTCAATAGTAAAAGTTAATCCTTACTAGTACACAATTGGTGATACAACATATGAACAAGTTAAGAAGGTTGGCCTATTGCTGAAAATCTGACAAACTCTCTCCACATTACCAACCAATTTGTTGAAATACAATAGGTCAATAAAATCACACATGTTGAGATGCTCATTTGGGATCTCAGATCTCACTTGTCGTAATACCTCAGTAAAATCAAAATCACTTAGCATATCATACTTACAAAAACTAGAAACTCATTTCTAGTTGGCATTCTGTCTTTGGTTTTTTCCTTGGGCATCATTCATAATTGTCGAGTTATAGGATGATAGTATGATGTTTTGACAATTGACAAACCATTGACCTTCTTTTGCAGTCAGGTTAAAGCTCTTGCTGTTGGATGCTTTTTCTTGCTTCATTGGTGAGGCCTATGAATGAGCTACACAACAATGTAAATCAAAAAGCAAGCACACTAAAAAAAATGAAGATTTTCCTATCTTTAAGGAGTGCATCATTTTCATCATCACACCTATTATCTTTTTTCTCTTGATCTGTCATCCTCTTAGAAGCGGTTCCTTTGGAAGGTTCATGTGTCTCCAATGTATACAAATGTGCTAAATATTAAAACATTTTTTTAAAAATTCTATTTTAAGGTACCCCTGCAAGTAGTGCCATCCGAGAAGATGGATATATCTCAAAATTTCCTTCTTGGCTTCTCTTACTGGAAGCATTTTGTTCATCCTCCTAAAGATTGTTGGAAGTATGCTCAAAAGCCATGTAATCTAGCATCCCATAATTGTTGTTCTCTCTTTTATGGCAATGTCCAGAATTGTGTTTTTGGAGAATGTATTTTTAAGTTGTTAAAAATATTCGACAGATTCTCCTGTAACATGTATATTCGAAAGATTCACAGTTTGAATACTTTGATTGGGCATCATAGTTGGCTTAACTGTCACCTCAGTTTATTTACTGTGTTGATAAAGTATTTATCAAAATATAGTAGGCAGTGGGTCGAATGCTGCTTGACATGAGATGTCAGAATAAACATGTGGGGGCTCATGAGATGAGCTGACCGAACATGTGACGCTTAATAACATATGCATGGTATTTTACATATGTCAACACAATGTTATTTAGATTGCTTTATGGAAATCCTTCGACTTGAGGTTTCATTGTGTCTTATATATTATTGCCTTAGATTTATTACTATTTAGGCTTGTTGAAATATACAAGTCAGCGATAGTGATGGTCTAAGTTGATAGTATATGAAGATCTTTGAATAACCAAGATGAGATTCATTACTTCGGGTAAACGGAGATGAGACTTCAGATTTCCTGATTGTTTCGTCGGGTAAATTCCTGGCCAGGTTGTCGAGATGTTGGAATGAGATTCCAAGTTCTCGTTTTGCCTTCGAAACATGTGTTCAGGATAATATTGATGATCTAGATTAAATGGAATTTGACTATCCATGATTCCATTCTAGATCGAAGTCTCCAATGAAGGGATATTCATAAGGATAGCAATCGAGATTCTTCATTGAATATCATATTCAGTTTTAATCGGGTAAATACAATATGCTATGCTAGGCATCCCTTGTATTATATGAGAGACACGATATCTTGGGATAATATCGTTGTTAGATAAATGAGATTTCTCGCCTCTCATTGCTGATTAAGAATGAACCTAGTAAGTCACACACACAAAGAATTAGAAGTTGTCCGAGACGCTTGTGATTCGGGTTTTGGTAGCATGTCTTTAAATTTGGATCACATGTTGGTTAAACATTGGTTATATGGGCTCAGGCCCATATAGGTAACCAAGGCCCAAATAATATGGGTTGACAATTTGGGGCCGCTAGGCCTAAGCCCATATTCTTAAAGCCCAAACCCATATTTATTAGCCCACATTGAAATGTGTGCCGCATTAAAATGCGTGCCAATGCTTGGCTATAAATAGGAGGCAGTTGGCTCATTTCTAAAAGGTTTTGGAGTTCTTCTTCTGGGAAGACGTGTTCAAGCTCCGAAAGAGGTAAAGCACTTTAGGAAGAAACGAGACCGGTGAATAGCGATACGAAGAAAACTCGACTCTGGTTTTGAGTTTGGTAATTTTTCTCTGCTTATTCCACGTGTTTCTTCTGTATTGATAGTCAGTGCAAATATGAGATATTAGCATTGACTTTACTGTGTTTTCCCAATATGCCGATTCAAGAGTTGAATCAAATCTTGGTGCAAATATGAGATATTGGCATCAGATGTATGTTTATTCCATGAGATGGTTTAAACATATTTTGGGCAAAATGTATGTGATACATTTGTTGGTTTAACCTAGTCGGATTTATTTCTAGTTTGTGTGGACGAGCTAGAGGTATCATTGTTTCGGTGCTACAAGCGATATGAGATATCGCTGGTTACGAAAAGGGAAAAATTTTTGTTTTTCCCACCTTCCGCTGCGCGTAACCCGACAGTGGTATCAGAGCTAGGTTTAGCAACTATCTGAATGGCGTTAGATTTAAATCATGGGTTGTGCAATATTTTGCACATTTTGGTTTATTTTTTATCGTCGATTCTTGGTTGTTAAAGCCATTTGACTTTCAGAACTACCATCTCTGGTTTGAGTGGGAGTTTGGAATTCTGTATTGGCTAGCTCGATACACGACTTGGTTTAAACAAGGGAAAAATGGTTTTCTGAAAATTTGTTTGCTTATAGTTTTTCAGAATTTATTTTTCAACTTAAATATCAAGTTTTGAAACATTTATGTTAATGTTTCTTGGCCCTCCATTCAGGCAATATTATGAAATGATATGTGATATTGTTCAATTATTGTTAAAGCATGCGATGTTGTGACTATGTGAGTGTTTATATCAAGAATGACATGTGTACCTGAGATATTAAATTACTTATATGGTTGCTGGGTGAATGGGTTTACTTGACTAGCATTTTATTCAAGAATGGCATGGGTACCTGAGAATAGAAATGTTAGGAGCAGAGATAGAATTGCATATGAGATATGTGAATCAAGTTGTTGATTGTTGTTTTACATGCTCCAAGAATAGCATATGTACTTGAGGAGATGTAGGGCAAGGATAATTCTATCTGTTACATTATGCATACCTTGTTTATGTGATAAACATGAATGTAGTAATCAATTAGTTGAAGTCCGTGACTTCTTGATTGATGTTGATGCTTGAATATATGCAGATCTTGCTAGTTCTCCATTTACAGGAAAAATGAAGTTGAAATCAAACAATCCAATCGCCAGTATTCTCGATGACAACAAGTTGGTTGGCCCCAACTTTGTGGATTGGCTGAGAAACCTAAAACTTGTTCTGCAGTATGATCGAGTCGCTAGTGTATTGGATGGAAAGCCTCCTGTGCCAGTTGACCCATCTAATCCCACAGATGTTGAGCACCAGTTGCTAGTTCAGTGGGAGATAGATGACAACACGGCAAGGTGTTACATGTTGGCCTCTATGAATTCTGATTTGCAGAGGCAACATGAGAATTACACCACAGCAGCTTCCATCTTGGAACATCTACGAGAACTGTACGGTGCGTCGAGCAGATCTTCTCGATATGAGATGTCGAGTAGGCTGTTTGGTGCACGTATGGAGGAAGGTTCAGATGTCAGCGCCCATGTGAATTCTATGATTATGCTCATAGAAGGGCTAGAAAATCTTGATTTCAAAATGGACGCTGATCTGAAAACTGATCTGGTTCTGCAGTCACTTCGAAAGTCGTTTGGAAGCTTTATTACGAATTTTCACATGAATCAAATCAGTTGCTCGCTAGCAGAACTCAACAATAAGTTAACGGTTGCCCAGCGAAATGCTTCTTCCTCTAGCAAGACAAGAGAAGCTGCTCTTGTCATTGCAAGAAAGAAGAAGAAATCCACGAAGAAGGGAAAAGAGAAGGTCGATGAGGACTTAAAGGTTAAGAGTAGTCCCATGAAGAGGAAACAGACCGTCCTTGAGAAGGGCGAGTCTAGCTGTAAGGGAAAGTGTTTCCACTGTGGTAAAAAGGGACAAACAAACGTTGTGGTCATAATCATATGAGATATTTAACTGAAAACAAACTACCAAGTTTACCTTTATTTTTCTCTTTTTCACATGTTCACGCATTGTGCCCCATGAACCCACATGTATGCCAAAACTGTAGTTGTCTTGTGCTAACTTTTTTGTGTTTTTTCTCTGGTGATTGCTTCTCATACAGTGCCCGTTTTCTATGCTTTCATGGCCTACCATGAGGTGTGTTGTGGAACTATGGTGGTAATATGATCTTATCATTTAATATAAGCCATTCTCTATTATTTGACATTCCTGTGCCAAACAAACATTTATCTACAAACACTTTCGCATAGATAATCATGTAGTTCACTTACCATGTATCTACAATGTGTATGTCTCTCTAAAATGGGTGTCATCATACCACTCATATATGTAGTTTCTTGGGTTGTCACGCTAAGTGCATATTGCTAGCATGACATGTTTACATTGTAAGATTTGGGATGTAAAAGTGATAATTTAATGCTAGGATAGACTAGAAGGAAATAAAACTATACATGTGATTTGCCACATCCAACATGAAGAGGTCCAATCTCTTAGGTGAATACAATACTAATGCAACCCTTTAACCCGTTTCTAATGCATGGGATCCGTTGAGCACATCTCCACACCAGACTCTGAAATAGAGTTGCTCTCAATTGTTTCCATTGCTACTGGTGAGTACCGTGCCTTCCCCTTAGTAACCTCATCATGTCGCTTATTGAATTGATCTGCCATTGTCCGTCTAGCCTCTTCTAACATCCTTAAGATTGGCAAACAACTTGCAGCTAAAAACAGTGCATTTCAGGATTCTAAAATACTGTTTATTAAGGCATCACACTTGGCATCCTCTATGAAGGATGTATGAGTTCACCTAGCAAGGTTTATTGTGATAAGCTTCCATCTCCATTTTTCATGTAGTAGGTGTGGAAGATCCTACAGATGATGAATGTAGTGGTGCATCCACACAAAACAAAGTACAACTCAAATTATTTAAATACTATCAGAATTTGTTCTCTCTTTTTCACCAGAAATGTGCGTTCAATCTCAATATCTAATGAACACAAGGCTTCTCAGTATGATCTCAAGCTTCATTGGAACTAAATGTATAAAAAGAGAAAAACACAATACCACAACATAAAGAAAATATAAAGAAGAAGACAGAAAGAAAAAGAAAAAAAAAAGAAAAACTAAACACAATACTAAATACAAAAATACACATCTCCTTGGCAATGGTGTCAAATATTTGTGGCATATCGTTTTCTCAACAAATTTTAATTAAAAAAACATGAAACACAAATAAGCATAGTATGAGTGTTGATCTTAGGGAGTTGAAATTTGCAAAAAATGTTTTGTGCTAAACTTTTACAAATTATCATAAGTTTGTAAAAGGGATTTTAAAACACTAAAATACAGAGTACAACATAAATAATGGATTTTGAGTAAGAAAAGCAATTCCTGGAAAAGAGATTTCATTTCCTCCTTCATCTGTCCTTGCCACGGCCTTCATTGATTTCTTCCAAATAACTAATTATAGGAGGAAGGAATAACTTACTTTTCCTTATACATTGATTGAAAAGGAGGCATGAGAATAGCTTCATATGATTCCCTCATGTACGATTTAGAAGACAAGTAGATTGTCGTCGATTTACCTCAAAAGTAAATTCTGCACAGTACCTAGCTATTGCCAATGATTAATGGTGGTTACGAGGTCATTACTCATCCATTATCGAAGTATCTTGACTACGAAAAATTCGCTATCTCCCTTGAACCAATATGATTGAAGATGGTGCTTTTCATTTTACTTTTTATCAAAATCTACGAGGAGTGATCGACTACTCATGGACCATGATCAAGAGACTTTATAGAAAGATTGCAACATGATGCATAAAAATATGCGAAATTTGGAAGAAATTCCGAAAAAAATCTAGATTGGTGCTCAAGACATTGAAGTAAACTTTAGCTATTTCTAAAAACTAAGAAAGTTCAACCATGAATGATCATGAAAATAGAAAAAGAAAACATAAAACTAAAAGTTTTCTTCCTCTCTATGGTGGAGAGAAAGAACAAGTTCAAATATGAAAAGTAAAGTGAGAAAAAAGTCCATTCCAAAATGTTTTAAGTTTTGCTTTAATTCACTCCTATGTGCATTAATTTCCTTTGTTCTCTTTCTGTCATTACTTTTGTCTTGCTTGTATATGAAGGTTGGTGATGATGGAGCTAAGATTTAAACGCAACAATCTGATAGAAATTAGAAGGTGACAGAGATCGACAAGCAATTTGGTGCAGATCATCGCGACAGAAGGAAAGCTATTGAAGAATTGGGATTGATTATTCAGGACCCATCTTCACCAAAATGGGTCAATACGTGAAGCCTTACAAGAAGCCAAACACATGAGTCACGGCTCAACGAACATCACTCACTAACGGCTAATTCCATATTTCGTAGGCAAAGGCCATTTGATTATCTCTTATAAATACCTGTAATGTTCTCCCTTGTATTGATCACTTTTGTTAAGTGTGAACCTTCCGTAAGGAAATCTTCCTGCTAAGAAACACAAAAGTCTTCATACTATATACATATCCTACATCATATATCATATTGATACAACTTTCATGGTTAACCCGATGTGAACGGCAATCAACACTGATCAACCTTCTACACCCTGGTTTGCTTTCAAGTATCTGTTATTTCAACAAATTATTCTCTATGTTGTTTTCTTCATTTGCAGCACAAGCCACGAATATGTAAGTCACAAACATAGCTCCACCACTATTCGACGGAAAAGAGTATGATATATGGGCATAAAAAATGGAGATATACTTACGCCTCCATGGACTATGGAAGATTATTGCCACAGATCCCATATTTGAAGGCATTCCAAATGAAAATTTGATAGCAAAAAAGGCTTACTGTGAAAAAGAAATCCAAGCAACTGCTATTATTGCTTCTGCAATGGTTGGAGATGCATACCGTTGCATCACAAGGAAACCTCTAAGAGAAGCCTAGCTTACCTTGCAAGCCAACTATGAAGAGACCGAGGAATACAAACGAAGGGAAATTCAAATGTTATGGAACCAAGTCTATAATTTCAAAATAAAAGACGGCAAAGTGGCAACAAGTGCAAAACAATTGCTCAAAAACTCGGAGAAACTGAAATGCCTAAGAGAGGAGGTGGATGAGCACGAGGAAAGCAAACTCAAGGCTCGTGTCATTCATGGCGCCCCCTCAGAATTTGATGCGGTCATTGAATCACTTGAAGCCATCGGATTTTTGGAAACTCATAATCTACAACAATTATTGAATCACTTCAAGAATGTTGATAGCAGGAGGAAAGCTCGTAATGAAGAAAACTTACAAGATGCAGTCCTCAAAGCCTCATTCTCAGCAACCAATACCAAAGGCGAAAATCATCAACCTTATGTTGCACCTATTTTTCGCACAGAAAAAAGGGAGAAGAAGGGACCTTATCGTCCCCGTCCTTACTGCGTTCAAAAGAATCACCTGCCAATGAGTTTTTTCTAGCATCCGGACGCAAATTGCACACTCTACTCTAGTAAAGGACACATCGAAAGGGTGTGCCCTTCCAAAAGGGTCTCGATGGCTCACAACAGTCTTCCTGTATTAGCAAGAACTGAAAACACTCAAAGAAAAACAAACGATGTACTTGATGATCTAAATAAACTTTCTAGGATTTCTATCTACTCACGGTGTAACAAGAGCATACTCACATCTTTTACTAATCACCGACACAAGACTACATGGTTTATTGATAGCGCCTGCATTAACCATCTAACCTACGATAAATCCATGTTTACTACATATGCAATCATATCATGAAAAACACTTACTCTTGCTGATGGGAAACCTATCTCTATCAAAGGTATTGGGTCTATCTGCTTGGAGACAGACCAAAAACTCATTAAAATTGCATATGTATAACACATCCTCCAAGCTTCCCACAATCTGTTGAGTGATGGTCAGCTCATTGAAAATGGATACAACCTATGTCTGAAAGACTACACCTGCACTGTCAAGATTGCAATACTTTATTAAAAGTATCAATGGTAAACTGTCTATTCCCTATACACTTTGATTCAACTAACAATAATATCAATCTTGCAGCTATGGATTCCTCTCACCTATGGCACAGAAGACTCGGACACCACACCACTCTCTTCTAAAAAACACTCAAGCAAAGGGAACTATTCTAGGCGTACTTGAATTACATGAGTATGATCTCCCCTACAGCATATGCCTTCTAGGAAAAATGAGTAGAAGCTCATTTCAACGAAGAACAATAATCTCAAATGCCAAACTCAAACTTGTTTCTATTGATATTTGTGAACCTATGAAGGAAACAACACTCGGTGGCAACAAATATTACATCATCTTTATTGATGATTATTCAAAATACATGTGGGTGTACTTTCTTAAACAAAAGTCAGAAGCCTCAAAATATTTCAAAATATTTAAGGCAATTGTAGAAACTCAAAGCAACTCAAGGATACTCACTCTTCATTCCGATAATGGGGGAGAATATAAATCCACTGATCTTCGAAATATCTGCAATGAGAATGGTATCACACATCAATTTGCGGTACCCTATACGCCCCAACAAAATGGAGTTTGTGAAAGGAAGAACTAAACACTCATGAATATGGGAAGGTGTCTTCTATTGGAACACAACGTACCTCTACGTTTTTTGGGGGGAGGAAGTCAACACGACTGTATTTCTATTGAACCACCTTCCCACCAAAGGAGCACCAGAAGGAAAAACTCCCTTTGAATTATGGCACGGAAAGGCTCCAGAGCTCCAAAACTTGAAGGTCTTCGGATCCTTGTGTTATGTGTTTGTTCCTAAAGAAAAACGTAGCAAACATAAAAATCATTGTCAGATTGGTGCATTTATGAGATACTCAAAAACTTAAAAAATCTACAGGGTATTTATCTCTCAAGATAACAAGATTACAACTCAAAGATGCACTGATGTGGTTGTGGATGAAGGACATACTGTTAAGTGGGATGGCACACCCAACATTTCATCTACCGAGGCTCCATATACTCATACTCTCAGTTTTTTATTCCCTGCTGATGCTCAAGAAAATCAGACTATATTAGGCAATCATATTACAACCGAAGGATTATATGAACCTGATTCAAAAACATCTCAACGTGCAGCACTATCAAATAATTCACATGATGACTACATCAATGAAGTGCAAATCAATGATATATCTACCAGAAATAATGCTAAAAATTCCCCACGAAATTCAGCAGATTACCATGCACCAGAATCTCCCTCTATACTAAATTCTGAAGGTACCCAAAATGAAATTAACCCTCCTACTGAAGAAGCAGCACCGAACTCTAATGACTCCTCCTTGAGACCCAGATATAAAATTACAGAATCGTCACAATAGGGGGAAAATGAGATGTTACCACAAACTGAACCACAGCCTTTTCAGAAAAATATGTCTGATGCTCCATAGAACAATGAAGAAAACAATATGAGGTCTAATCTAGATATTTCAGTCTCATCTGACATGCAGGAAACTGTTATTGATGAAGCCAATGATACAAATGGGGAACTCTAAGTCCCTCACTTTCTGTGTAATGAACCTGACCATGACATTGATGAAGATCCCGTTAGAGGTTATACTACACTTACAGACGTCTGTGATAAATCTCTGATTATTCATGAACCGATATCAGATATCATATTGATACAACTTATAGTATAGACAGGTTTCCCATTTGTGCAAGTAAGTGTCTAATCATTACTATAGATTCTAACATGTCGTATGTCATGGTTCTTGAATAGTGTCAGTGTTCCACCCACAATTGATCCAAGTCATGTAAAGGTATGAAATGCCAGTGTCTTGTTTCTTAGAAGTCTCATGCAACACTTCAAGATTGTTTCTTACCACATTTGGATGAAAGTGCATCAACACAAAAATATAGGCAAATAATAATAATTGGATTTTTTCAATAAAATAAAATACTTATTAATAAAACTTCTAATTTGGATGACTTAGGTTTAAATTAACACATAATAATATACATAAACATGGGAAAAAGGATACTTAATAGTAGTTGTGCATAATAGTGGTTCATCATTGACTAGTCCAACACAAGCTTTCCATCAGTGCCTCCGAGTACCATCTTCCTAACAATATAGGCTTGGGTAGGATTCACCCACATTGCATTTGATGAGTTAATATATTGTCTAAATTCATGTAAGGTAATGCCCAATTTACCTAATAGCTTGTCTTCAAACATTCTAGCAAGATGCTTCAGTTTAAGGGACTTGTTCTCAATTAAATCCTTGCCACATAAGCTACAATGTTGACCATGATACTTGCCGACTTATCAATTTCTATCCGAAGAAGGGCCAGATATGGTAGCAGTTCAAGTACAACTTTCATCTCTACCTCTTTCACAAACAACAATCAAATACTTGCCATCATTCCGCTTGAACTTCCATTGAATGTGATTTTGTATACAATACATGATGATGGCATCTCTTGCTGCATTTTGTAACCGAACAAACACCTTCCCTTCATTGAAATGCACATACAACTACCAATGACCATTATATCAAAACATCAATACACAAAGCATGCATTCATTGAAAATTAAGATGAGCAAACGATGTGTTTGATTACCTAAGTTTCAATCTGTCTCATCCAATTTTCGGGTAATAATACATGTCTTCTTCCCCATCACGATTCAACTTAATATCATAAATCACAGCTTCATGTCCTTGAGGTATACACTCCTCCTAACACTTGATCTTAGACGCTAGCTTGATATAGAATGAGCACGAAGATTGTAATGAATAAGACTCAAAATCAAATTCATCTTCCGCATACATGAATGACACCAAGGTACTTGAAAAATTCGTTGTTGAAACCTATGAAAAAGTACTCAAGTAAGTCACCATTATAAGTTGGAAATAGAGTAACAAAAAAACACTCAAATAAGATGATAAAATAAAAAACATTGTCCATCCATCCCTTTGCAATGGGAAGAACAAAGTGGTGAATGACCATGCGTTGCCGGCATAGGTAGGGGGCAAAGAAATCAGAAGAAGCAGGCATTGAATGTCATCGGAATCGGAACACGATGGAGGTTTATGAAAGAACGAAACTTAATTTGGGTTTGAAATCAAAACCCTAATTTTGAATTGATTTATGTATTTTTTAGGCAAATGTTAGATCTAATCGTTAAGATATTAATGAATTTATATTTATTTTAATACACATTAAAATGTATGTACTATAAATATTTAATTGGTAAACATTTGTGTTGAAAACATTGTCTTTTCACAAACGTTTGTTTTAAAACAAAACTTATGAAAATGTTTGCATCTAATTACTTAAATATTAGAAAACATTTGTTTTCAATCTGATTTTTATAAATGTGTGTATTCAAATGCGTAAAATAGCCCTAAGTTTGCCGAAACTAAACTTAGCCCCTTATAGAACTAGAAACAAACATAATTATTCTCTCCAACAATTCCTGATAATCTTATGCATATCCCTTATATGGTGATTGACCGTAACCATCCTCATCACAATCATTTCCATTAAGCCCACAGCAATGCTCAGGCTGCTTTAGCACACTAGTGGTTACGTAGCTCCCCCTTCCAACACATATGTTTGTTTGGATCGGACTGATAACATTTGGAGAAAAATATTTGGGTCCGTTTAGTTCAGAATTTGGGTTTGATGGATCAAAAAAGAGTTTATTGATAATAAATTGTATATTTTTATACCTTTTTAAATAAATTACCATCAAATACTAAATTTTTTTAAAAGCTATTCAACATAAATTTGTGATTCTCCTATTACCTCTTTTTTTAAAAAAAAAAAAATGGGGCTCTCTCGTAAATACCAATATGAACATAATTGAGGTTATTAGTTCACGCCCTTTTAGATTCAACTTGCATTTCCCAAGGAAGACACATGCCATGTGCCCGTTTTGGGAACAGACGAGTATCCTTTTTTCAATCAGATTTGTGCGATAAACTAAAAAAAGCATCAGCACGCCCCCAGCAGTAATTGCTCGCGCGGGTGGCAGCAGATGACTAATCCCCTATCTCTAAATATAATATATAGATGGTGTAATCAGGACTCTCATGGGTACCATTTTTCCCTTTCACATCTACATGCCTCCAAACACATTAATAACGGGAACTCCCTCTATTGTACACACAAGTAATATAATTCATCCATTATTTTCTGAAAATTTTCTTTCTACAATAATTAAATTTTGTTCATAATTGATGTCAAAAGTATCCATATGGTGGGTAATGAGTGGTTTTTGATGGGGCGTTCTGTCACATGATGTGTAGGGTTTCCGGCAATTATCTCAAGAGTGTTTTTCCATTTGTATGAAGAGTATCAGTTATCTTTACCCTTTTGGGCGGCATCACTGAATAATTATTTGTATATAATTTTTTAAAATATAATCCATATTTGTTATGTACTTGAATTTCAGGTGGATCCATTGTATCATTAATTTAAAAAGTTATGATTTTTGTGCAAATGAACTAAAACTTTGTTGCGCTTTATGAGTGCTGGTTTGAATGCAGGCATTGGGATGGAGTGAGCTTGTCCCCATACAACGTGAGGCTGCGGCTTCGCAGGGCCCTCCTGCCCCGGGCACCGTGCAGGTGACAGACCAAGTTGAAGTTGCCATTTATCTCTAATCCCACCCCACCCCACCCCACACCGGCGGGCAGGTGGGCAGCGCATGTGGATCGGATCATCACTCCGGCCCCATGCCATTGAATCGTAGACAGTCTCAAGCGGTGCCAGATGAGAGGTTTGAACCGGTCCAACCAGGAGCGACATAAGCTTTTAGGACATGGCGAGCCAGTCTTCAGGCAGGGGGCGGAGCTTGGATCCTTAAACAAACACTGCGTGCTCAATTTTGTAATTGAATTTCACAATTTTTAAGAAACGATGATCAAATTCACAAAGGTGGTAATAATGCCCATGAGTATGGTTGTATATTTATAGTGGCCTTTTTGTATACTGCATTCTAGAAAAAGATTAGTTTGCAAAATGCCCTACTCTTCTTTGCAGTTTGGAAAGTGCCCTACAATATGAATGCATAAGTGAATAAAGAGAATGAATCTTTTTGCAGATTCATTTTCATGAGTAGTTGACTTGAGCATTGTGCCTTTGAAGTATTTGGATCACGATTTGAAATTTAGAATTTCAGATTTTGGTTAATGTTTTGTATATAAGGTTTCGGGTTTAGGATATGAGATGTAAGTTTTTCATTTATAGATGCAATGTTCGTGATTGGAAAGACATTAAAATTATCGTTAAATGTGAATAAATTTGAAATTGTCATATTATCAAATATTATAAATTTATAATTTATGAAATTAATTTATTATTTTTATAGCCATATTAAAAAAGACTCCAATTTGAATTTATTGTGTGAGATCTTACAAGGCATTTTATTTAAATTGAGTGTTGGATAATAATTTTTATTTTGAATAGAATGGGATTAGAAGAATTGAGAATGAAGGGTATAAGAGATATTTACATATTATAATATGAAATCATTCATTTAAACAAATAATTCTATACAAATAAATTAAATTTGTATATCAAATGTATTTTTATTTTAAATTAAAAAACCATATAATTTAAATTTAAAATAAATTGTCTAATGTACCTTGACTTATCCTTCATATTTTTATTGTTTTGTCAACGACATGTATCCCCAAAATGCGAACACAAGAGATTTTTTTTATTTCAAAATTTATAAATAAATGTGGGGTTAAATAAGTCAGTATTTAATGTACTGGTTGACCCTTTCCAGTTCTGCAGACTGCCCGCAGAGTAGCGTCCACAGAGAAGGTAGATAGGGTCTGTATCGGAATTTAAACCCACATTACAATACAGAATTTGAAAAATCACCTCTTCCTAAAATTTATTTGAATAATAGCCATCCTACATTAAAAAATATATATTCCATTGTTCAAAATTATATACAATAATAATAATATAAAATATATTTTCTTCTTTTTAAATTAATAAAAATATAATTAATGTAATATATTATACGTATATTCATTACTACATAATATTCTCAAGAAATAATCAAAAGTTAATATATTAGTTATATATTTTTTAAATAATAAATATTATATATATATTTTTAAAAATGATCAAAAAAGAAATAATTCAAAAAAAAACTTCTTAAATAATTTACATATCTAATTTTAAAAAATACATTATTACATGACACTATGGATTAAAATATTTATGAGTTTATCAAATGCTATACTACATGATATCAAATAGCGTTATCAAGTATAGTATTTTTATAAGATATTGTGGGGTGTTAGGTTGCATTTTCAAATGTGATAGAATGTGATCAAATATGTTTAAGCTAAAATCTTTTTGTAATTATGAAAAAATGAATAAATATAGTTAATTGAGATATTTATAGAAATTTATTTGAGAACTATTCTTTATCAAAACCTTAATAATAAATTCATTTTTAAATATGTTTTTTAAATTTAAATGTGTAGATTTTCTAATTTTTTTTGAAATTATTATATAATAATGAATATGAGTATAATATATTACATTAGCTATATTTGTATTAATTTAAAAAAGAAGAAAATATAATTTTGATATTTATTATTATTATTTATTATATATAATTTGTATCAATAATATAAAACAAATTTTGGAAAGAAATGATTTTTTAAATTTTGTGTCGTGAGGATGATTATTCATAATAACCCTGCTTTTATAATTTACACCATCTTCATTAATTTTGATAAAAAATGAAAAATTATCCTGAATTAGAAACCATGCTAGAGAATTAGAAATCAACCAATTAAACAAAATAAATAATAATAAATATGCAAATTTAAATTTAATATGTGAAAAGTAAAATGAAATAAAAATTAAAAAAACGAGTTATTTAATAAGTCAGGAGTTATATTGTGTATTGTAATTTTTTCATTAAGATTTTTAATTTTTTTAAATTATTCAAATTATCATTATTTTTATATTCAATTTATTCTTTAGTATGTATACCAAAAAATATATTTTTTAAAATTTATATTAATGTAACTCTAAACTAATATTAATCTATAAATTAAACTTAACGTATTCTTTGACCCGCAAAAATTGTGTTAAACATATTTAAAAATTATTTTAGTTTTGTGGAAATAGATTAGTTGCTCAAAATAATCGTTGTTTTTGGTAAAATTACAAGTTGGGCATCATCCCATGATGACATCATTGTCGCAAAATTCTCCCATGTTGATGTGTCGAGGGGATGGGCACTTTTGTACTGTTTAGATTGGGCTGTAGATCTGCGACAAAGAAATTGATAGATTTTGCAAGTAACCTTGTTTCCAGTTTCCACCACAGGCTGCGCATCAAATGACCTGAGCAAGCGCCAGTTCTCTCTTGGCCAAAAGCCTGCTCTTTATTTACTGCTCTCCGCTGCTGCTCGCCACATTCATGTCATGGGGAGTTTTGCGGCGGCGATTTCCTCCGCTCCTCCGGCTGAGAAAACGCATGTGCCTTCTCCGGCCGCTGTGCCCGACGACAAGTTGAAAACCGGGGCTTGTGTTCTAGCTTGCCCTTTTTGCTCTCAGCCTTTTACATCCAAGGGAGATCTCAGTCTTAACTTCTCTCTGTACGTACACGTCTTTAGCGAGCAATGGAGAACTTGTTCAATCTTGAAATATGTGGTTTTGTTTTTCTCAGGGAATCTGCATGTCGATCAACTTTGGAATGCAAATCTTGCGATAAATCTTTCTCCGGCCGGGGTTCGCATCTCGATATGATATCCAGCGGCGGTGGCGGTGGAGGTCGCGGAGGTCGTGCGGTTGAAATGTCAGCTCAGTTTTTCAGATTCCCAATTATCTCGTTTATCTATGAGCGCGGCTGGAGGCAGAGCTTTTCGCCGATATGGGGTTTTCCTGGCGCCGAAAAGGAGGTGCCTTTTACCCTTTACGTTTCTTGACAAAAGCAGAATAACACACGATAACAGACTAACCATTTTACTGTAAAACGAAACTGAATGGAATCTCTATGTTTGTGAGAGCAGTTGGAGTTGATGAAGGAGTACTTGAAGCCGGTATCAGGGACAGGCGTTATCCTTGATGCGAGCTGCGGGAGTGGCTTGTTATCCAGGCGCTTCGCTCGGAGTGGGCTCTTCAGTAAGGTTATTGCCTTGGATTTCTCCGAGGCGATGCTGCAGCAATGTTATGATTTCATCAAGCGGGAGAAGAACTTCCCTGAAGAGTATGCACATGAAAATCAAACACCTTCTTTGTTAAAACCAAACAGTTCTTTGTCTGAAACAAGTTCTGTGTATCATGGATGTAACAGGAAGATTATTCTTGTTAGAGCCGACATCTCCAGGCTTCCCTTTGCTTCAAGTAGTATTGACGCTGTTCACGCGGGTGCAGCTCTGCATTGCTGGCCTTCTCCATCATCCGCCGTAAGTAATCCAGATTGGGACTTTTAGCAACATTCATATTGGGCAACAATATGAACTGATGCCTGTGCACGAACATGGGTGAAGATTTATCTATTTTTTTATTCTGTGAACCATGCATGTTGCGAATGGGAATCGTCCCACCTTCTGCAACCCCTGTGGGACATTCGTTCCATATAACTGATGGTGACCCACGATGATCCCTAAGTTACGCTTATTAACTCACAGGTTCAGGAAATCAGGCGTGTGCTCAAACCAGGAGGGGTCTTTGTCGCAACAACAGTTATTCTCGATGGAGCCTTGTGCTGTTTCTTCCCTCCGAAACGGGTAGATAGTTAATCAGTGTTTGCAACAGTTTTACTTCATTTTTTTCCAGTGTTTACAAGTATGATGCAAATTTGTTGCAGGAGAAGGATGTTCGATTATCCAAGTATCAGGTGTTCCGATTCTTCAGATCGGAGCAGGAGCTGCAGGATCTCTGTGCGTCTGCTGGCTTCGTCAACTACAAGTGCTTCAGGAATCGAGGGTTCGTCCTGATCTCTGCTATGAAATGAAACATGTGTGCGAGTTGAGCCTCGGTGCGTTCCTATTTCCGTTTCTGGAGCTTGTGTGCTGTGATATTGGAACTTGTCGTTTCTTTTCCTCCAGCTTATATTGTTTCTACACTATGAAGTAGCTAGGGTTTTAGGTTTAACCCAAAAAGCATCGCAAATGAAAGAGCAAAAAAAGCATGCACGTGATAAAGTGGAGTTGTGAGTCGACTTCACTACGAAAACAAGATACTTGACTTCCGTCAGGTCAACAAACAGATGAAAGTTCATAACAAGATTTCCTTACAGACACCAAACGGATCCGGGGGATGAGAGAGGCCCAAGATGGAAATGGATTCGGGTCTCCATCACAGCCCACCACAGGGGAAAGAATCCCACGACGAAGTAGGGGTGAATCATTTGAGTATTAGTAGATGAGTATTAGAGTAAATAATTTTTTTAGAACATTAAAATGATATAATTAAGTATATATAATATATTATTAATTATTAACAATCAATTAAATCTAATCTTTTTTAATGTAATTAATAATTAGTGGACTACTACTTTGTTTTGTTGTGGATGTTCATGGACTCATATAAAAGCCCAAGTAAAGGGTATTTAGAGGTGTGCATTGTGGAAGTGTTAATTTGAAAAAAAAATAAAGTTTTCAGAATCAAAAGTGTTTACATTCCATCGATTTGATAAGTGTTATAGATACAAAGAAATCTAACTAGGTCAATTGGTAAATATGATGCAATCTTGGCAACGAGATCATATATTCGTATATTTTTAGCCTCCTCAAACAGGTGCTTGCATGTTTTGAACATTGAGGTTGCCAAGAAAATTGTAAAGCAAAGAATATCCCAAAGCTTATGTAAACATGTATACAACTTGATTTTTAGAACGCATATGAGTAGAAGCCACTAGTCAACTTCGATGTGTTTGATGCATTTATAAAATATCAGATTAGTAGAGATATAAATAGCTATCTAATTATCACAATGAAGAGGAATAAGCTTTGCATTTTTTACACTAAGATCATCAAGCAACATTACAAGCCATTTCAATTCATATACTACCATGGGCATCACATGATACTCAACTTAGGCATAAGAACAAGAAATGATAAACTATTTTGTTGTTTTCCAAGCAATAATAAAGCATTCAAACTTTTCAACATTGCTTCTCACCGAATGCCTGGTGAGAGAATAACTCTCATAATTTAAGTCACAATAAGCTTTCAATCAAATATTGTTGCATCCTTCAAGAAGGACCCTTTGATTAATCCAAAGCATTGTACAACACTCAACGCCCCTAGCTAATGATCCAAAATGAGCTTGTGAAGGATTTGAGACAAAATAGTTAAGATCATGTTAGTGCAAGTGAGATATATTAACCTACAAACCAAGCAATGATACTTCTTACATTCATTCATCTTTGGAGCATCCAATGTGGCTAGTTGATGATTTTCTTCCATTGGAGTGAGAGCCAATTTGACTCTTTTCCTTCCACTTCAATAAGGCTGTCAAGAGCATGTATTGACTTTGTTATATTCCACTTGTACTATGTGCAACTTTAATTCCTATAAAGAAAATTTCCCAAACCCTTCATATGAAAATAGTGCATGAGATATTTTTTTGAATTGGTTTGATTGAATTGATACCAAGTAATTGTGACCACCATCATGACTCTCTCCCTAGCAAGAGGTTTGCTATTTTACCATGGTGTTTCCCCCCCCCTCCCCCCCATTTGTATCAATATGTCGTGCTCATTAAATGCATACCGAGACAATGGCCCCATCAATCCGAATAGTCATGAAACATGAAGTACTCGTCTTGTATGTGTGTAGTAAAATCACATATTTCACATGACACATCACTTGTTGATTGTCGAGGAGGAAAATTTTTAGATAAGTGGTGTGCAACTAACACAATTGGCTCTTCCCAAGTCAAATTTCTTTAAATTTCAATGTTGCTCCTGAATAACTCAATTGTAAACTTGATTGAAAGTGCTAATGGGTTCAATCACTCAGAATTTGAGAGCAAACAATCCCACAATTTGAATTATTGAGCCCCATAAGAAATTCATCCATTTTGTAAGCCTCACACTTTCTAGTTAGTTTTAGATTCAAATTATATTTGCAGTTATTGCACTCTCATGGCGGCAAGTTGTCCAAGTGAATATATTCATCCCATCACTTTGTTGAATGCCCAAAGTATTGAAGAACGCTTTCACTAGGTTGGTGAAAATTCACCAAATCTTTTTTAATCCAATGAAGAAGAGGATCATTACTAGTCTAAAATCATTCTTTCAAGTCATCCTAGAGAGGTTTCATAAGAGCCGTAAAGCTAATAGTTGATCAGAGGCCATGTTCAATTGTGTTTAGCAATCATGATACCATGATTGAGTTGATTTGCTCCTAATCTTTGAGAGATACAAAAAATGGACTCTCCGAAACACTCCCATCTAGATGGCTGAATTTTCGCTTGGCCCTCAACACTTTTCAAATTGCTTTTGTCCATTCATCATAGTTATCACTCATAATTGTGTTGATGTGAGAAAAAGTTCAAGATGATCTCTTGATAGGAGTTGAAAGGGCATTGAAAACTAATTTTTAGAAGCTTCAAATTTTACATGGTGGGACTACATAGCCATGAAAGCAGTTTCTTAAACCATTGGTGAAGGCCTTCTTAGCATCCTCTGCCATAACCTTGTAGATCTCATGATCGTCACTCATTGAAGATTGATGACTCTAATACCATGTTAATTGGAAAGAAGAACAAAATTTTCTGATGGTGCCAAAAAACGGCACTGTATAACCAGGAGGGCAAAAAGACCAAGTAGGGTTTAGAGGTATTAAACTCGAGGGGAGAATCGAAAGATCGGTTTAAATCGGCAATCTTGATTGAACTAAAAGGGACATCAGTACAAATTGACCTACGACAATCTGAAGCAGTCACATACTTGAAGGGGACAGAAAAAGGGTTGCATCAGACCCCATTCGCTCTAAGACAATTTGAAAAACAACTGAATTGAAGGAATTCAGAGCAAGCGACGATTATCTGTCAAAAAGACCACACACAAGATCAAGCATATCCTAGAAAATGCAGAAAATAGCTGACCCTTTCAAAATCAATCGACGAGAGCTTTTCTATAAATAGGAGCCCAAATTTGAAGAATAACATTCTGTATCTATTGCACTCATTGTAAATCTCTTTTTTTTTCTTTATGAAACATATTTCTCTGGTGAGCTCCCTCAACTTCGTGGTTTTCCATCATGATGGTTTCTATTAGAATGTGATAATCCAAGCAAGTACTCATATGAGTCATCCAAGGTATTTCAAAAAGGAAGAAAAGCTCACTATGATCGTGGTCGCGATGCGAAGAAGAAGAAATATGACACTCTCAAGCCCTTGGGTCTAATTGTTCTTGGCCCAAATTAAGTCATGAACACCCAAACTCAAAAGTGATGCCAAACTTAGTAATACTAGCCAATAGCTAAAGACAGTCAAGCTAATGAGGACAAAGTAACAACCTTTTTTAGTATGATAATGCTTATATCCTTAAGGTATAAATTGATATTGTAACCATTGTACATTTACAATTCTCAAGATTACTAAAAGAGTTCTTTACTACTAGTCTTACACTCAAACTCAATTATGGTGAACCTGACGTGAAGCTCAACCCACATACAAAAACCTTCTATTTTTATTCTCATAACATCCATGGAAAACATATTCTCACAACCTCTCCCTACATTTGATGGATACTCTACAAAATACATCAAATGGTCAAAGAAAATGGCCATCTATTTTCGAGCATGCAAACTCCAGGATGTCTTTGATCACGATCAACAAGACTCTCCCACTACGGATGAAGCAAGGGAAGCTTGAAATCAACCAAGCTCAATCCCTGCTAGATCATGCAGTGGTAAATGACACCTATGATCCCATTAGCAACAGTTCCAAGCCTCTGGAAGCTTGGAAAACCAGCAAATGCTAGTCCTGGAAAAAGCCATGACGTGACAACTATTTGAGAATATGGAAATGGTACGTGGACAAAGTATTGCTAGTTTCTCAGACTATCTTGCCAACGACTTGAAGCAACTACTTTCTCACACTTGTGCTGCTATCACAACTCTCTTGTTCTCGTTGAAATCCGATCTGCTTCACAAAAATATGATTTTTACTAAACTAAATATTTAAATATATTGAATTAAATATGAAAAGTAATATTACTTACATATGTAGATTTCTTTATTTCATGAATTTCTTTTACTCAATCACTAGCATAAAGTAACATCTCATCAGTTTCAATTGATAAATTTAATCGAAAATCATCAATAACTCGACCACAAGCATTGAAAGTAGCTTCTAATGCAACTGATATCATAGAAGTAACCAAAATATGTCTTACAATGTTGGCTAAGATAGGATATTTCACAAAATTTATTTTCCACCAATTCAAAATATCAAACTTTGATGCAACATTCGCATCACTAAGATCACAAGGAATAGTATCATTTGACAAGTAGACTTCTAAGTCTAACTTCTCCAAAAACTGAGATACTAGTTTTTTTCTAAAGCAAGCAAGCCTCGTCATGCTAGTTACAATTTTTGGCTTATAATCTGATCTTCTACTAGACATATTATCTGATATTGACAGATGAGTTTCTACCTAAGTAGATTCAGATGTTGTATAAGACAGTGCATACTCATTGTATAAATCAATCAATACTTTCTTGACTTCCTCAATCTTCTCATGTGTCTTATCCTCCTCATACAATATTGGAAAAATAAATTCCAACAGCTCCAATTCAAATCTAGGATCTAAAACTACTTCTAATGCAATTACCATATTGCATTCACCCCAATATTTATCAATTTCAAACTCATATTGAAAGCCATAGCCCTCACATGAGCATTAGGATCTAAACTTTTCTCAACCAAAAGTTCTTTCAATTTACAAAGCTTTGTGAAAAAAATATTAGATGACAACGTCATATATGTAGAATTCCATCTAGTACAGCAATCCAAAATCAATTTTCTGATAGGCAATTGTACCTTTTTTTTATCTTTCCAAATTCTATCAAACAACCCTCTGAACTATTCAAATATTTGAGTCTATCTCTAATACAAACAACAACATCACCAATTTCATTCAAAACCATCTTGTACCAAAAGATTTAATATATGAGTACAACAACGAACATGAAATAACTTACTTTTAATAGAAAAATTCTTTTCCATCAAAAAGCTCTCTTTGAGCAGTCGTATGCATACATTGTTATAAGCAGCATTATCAATTGTGATACTTCATACTTTATTTTCAATCCTCCAATTAGTAAAATAATTGATCACATATAACCATTCTTTAATAATAACTCCTTTATGGGGAGGTGGTAGATTGCAAAAATTCAACACACGTTTTTGTAAGCTCCAATAACGATTCAAAAAATATCATGTTACAACCATATATTGTAGTTTCTAACCAGATTTCCACAAATCAGTTGTATGGAAATTCTCTCTATATCCTTCAACAATATCTTTAACTTGTTTTTTTCTAATTTATAAATAGCATGACAATCATTTTTCACTTCTTGTCTAGTAATTTTAACATAAAGTGAGGAAATTGTATTCAAGAACTTGTTAAAAACCACATGCTCCATCATTTTAAAAGGATACTCATGAGCAAGAATCATATGAGCATCAAGTTTCCTCACTTTAGCATGATCATAATTAAAAGATAAGGGATTAGAAATACCATTACTAGAAAAAGACAGTAGCCATTGATGTAAATTTTTCCTTTGAATCATGCGTTCATATCTTGGAACACAATCTTTCAAGTGTCTAAGCAACTAAGTTGTTGTTCAACATGCTGACAGATTAAATTGTTGTTTGCATAATGTGCATTTTGTAATTTTTGAGCCATTTTTGTTAATAACTTCCTTCATTGTCTCCTATATTTTGGATGACTTCTTTCTTTGTCTTTTTTCAAAAGGCTTTTCTACTTCTTTTCCTTTCAGATTCTCTTCCTCTTCCTCTTCCTCAGCTGAAGAAATTCGTGTATTCATATCACTGTAAAAATAATCAAATAATGAGAAACAAAAAAGTTAAAGTATATATGCATCAGAGCATGTTTTTTTCGAATTGAAAGAATAGAATAAAACATTGATGGATAATGAAGTCGGGGTTATACTAATTGGTTTAATATACTACAAAATCTAAGAAAAAATGAATAATCATCACATCACCTCATCAATCTTCACTTATAAACAATATTAGTTGGGGTATTTGGTTGAATGGAATGGATGGGAATGGAGGGTGCTGTGCACTAGGGTTGCAAGGTAAGGGGAAAGTTTTTTTAATTTAATATTTGATATGTTATTTGTTATACAATTAATACCTTATATATATAATTAAATATGCTCAATTATGTTTGATTATGTTCAATTATTCATTTATGTTCTTTCATTTAAGTAATGAAACATAAATTTTGTTTATATTCGTTCAATTATACTATTCAAAAGAAAATAAACGATTTTAATCGAATCGAAAGTGATTTGAACGTGAATTGTTCGTTCACCATAACATCCTTAATTGTGGAGCTTTACTCAGTTTGTCAAAACACATTACCCACATTTTGCACAGAATTCCAAAGGTAGGATGTCTGGTTGATGGACAACGGATATAGCCATCACCTAACAAATGATCTCACTCTATTTAATACATTCTCATTTCTACCGAACAAATTCATTCAAATAGTTAATGGTAAAAGCATATCTGTCAAAGGACATGGATCAGTATGTTTTGAGATAACATAGAAATTCTTAAAATTTAATGATATATATTATGTTCCGGATGCCTAACATAACTATGACTCCATTAATACCCTTCAAAACAAAAGACGAGTTGAAGACATTCCTCACCTAACACATTAGGAGAGGATCTATAGTGTTTGTCTCCAATACAAACAAACCTAAAAGCCATTCTCGAAAACTAGTTGAACTATGATTCACAAGCTTGATACAATGGTTATCGATGTGTGCGACTCGATGAATATCCCTAAAAATGGAGGATACTATGTCTTGTTTATTAATGAATTCTCCAAATATACATGATTTTATCTCCTCAAAAAAAAATCATAAGTGCTGCACTACTTCATGATATTTAAAACCATGGCCGAAGCACAGATTGGCACGAAAATATTTATATTGAGATCTAACAACAGAAAAAAAGACACTTTTATTGAATTCAAAAGTATCTGTGAAGTCAACGGGGTAGTGCATCAATTTATGTGCCATACACACCACAACAAAATGGGATTTGTGAAAGAAAAAGCCACACCATTATGAATATGGCAAGATGCCTCATATATGATAAAAAAGTACCTCTACAATTCTGGGGAGAATTAGTACACACTGTTATGTACATCCTCAACCACCTACCTACAAAAGATGCGAAGAGGAGAAAATCACCATATGAGCTTTGGTTCAACAAAAAACCGGATTCGAATTCTCAAGCCGAAGGAACTAAGGGCCAAACTGGACACCAAATATGACATGGGAATATTTCTAGGTTATTCCACTACTAGCAAGGCATATCGAGTGCTAAATCTTAACTCTCACAAAATGAAGCTTAGTCAAGACGTTGTAGTAGATGAGTCAAAATGATTTGACTGAAGGAATCTATCATCTCCCTCATAAATGAAAATCTTATATTCAACATGTTCAATCTATTCCCTTAAAATGAAGAAGTGAATAATAATCCTCATGATATGCATAGTCACTCAAACTCTTCGGAAGTTTTTACAACCACAAGGGTCGACTTAGACATGTCTACTATTAATATCCTAAACACTTACAATGACCTCGACTCACAAGCCGATGACAATAAGGAAAACTCTATCAACGAAAAAAATAGAGTTAATGGAGAACACAACAATTCAAGAAGTATTGAGGACATTTCAGAAGACAATGCTGATTTGCTCAACAACTCTCACCAATATTTCATTCCTGAAATAAATGAGTCAGCTACCAAACTACCTGGAATCTTCCTTCCTACGAATTAAGTGCACTAGGGAGCTTCTCAACTCCTCCCAATTGACCGTATGAATGTATCACCAATTAACATTGGATCAGACGAATTTGTGGAAGACTAACCATATGCCAGAGATGATGAAAATTTGAGCATAATTTCACCAATTGGGTTCATTCCAAGACAGCTATAGAAGTGATCGAAGAATATATGGAAAATGCATTTCATGACTATACATCCGATGACAATTTAATTTATCCTTTTCAGAGCAATCATTAGAGTGATAATGAAGATTATCTTAGGGATTCTGACAAATCACTAGTTAAAAAATGGAGGTTTCTAACATATATCATTGGCTATTCAACCGATTCTTGAAGGACAAAGTATCGTAGAAATTATGAGACCTTCACTCCAGTGGCTTGTCTCGACACAATTAAATTGATTATAGCCCTAGCTACCTGTAGTAACTGGAAGCTTCATTACCTAGACATCAAATGCACCTTTTAAATGAAGAGTTACGTGCGAATATATATTTTTATCCTCCCCCCAAATATGAAATTAAGGATGGAAAGAATAGGATATGAAAGCTTAAGAAAGCACTCTATGAATTAAAGCAATCCCCTAAAGAGTGGTATTCCACCATGGATTATTGTTTGATTGAACATGAATATAACATAAGTAAAAACGACACTGCTCTTTATGTTTTCGACCTCGAAGTAGGCAAGGTCATCATATCCTTATATGTAGACGACATCCTTATCATGGGAATCAATTCTAACCTTATCAAAGAACAAAAAACTAGACTGAAAAATCGCTTCGACCTAGTGAATCTAGGCCTAACCAGATACTTTCCTAGCCTAGAAATCCTGTAGGACCAAGACTACATATTTAAGAATTAGAAAAAAATATATTGAGGATTTATTGATCAGATATGGGTTTCAAGAAGTCAAGGAGAGCACCATTCCATTTCCTCGGGAAGTGAAACTAAAATGTAGAAACGATGAAATTGAAAATATCAATTCTCAAGAATACTAGCACCTCATTAGAGCCCTGCTATACCTAATAGCGACAAGACTCGACATTACATTCACAATATCCTATCTATCTAGATTCATGCACAAACCTTATATTATACTTATGGAAATAGCTAGCAAAATCCTCAAGTATTTGAAATCTTCCTCTAATCTAGCCTTATACTTCAAAACATGAACTAACCCTTCATTGCAAGGCTTTGTGGACTCTGATTTTGTAAGTGACGAAGATAACTACAACTCAACCATCGACTATTTGTTCAATCTAGGATCAACTACTTTCACATGGAACATCAATGCAAAACACCATTGCTCAATCTTCTGCAAAGGCTAAATACATGGCTGGTGCTGGTGGTGGTGCTACGAATCATGCCCAATGGCTGATTAAAATATGTAAAGACCTATGCATCAGCATCAACAAACAAGTCATACTCATAATTGACAAGAAATCCATCATCAGCATAGCTCAAAATGCTATGATGTTCAAGCATACCAAGCACATCAAGATTAAGTACCATCTTCTATGAGAATATGTAAAAGAAAAGTCGGTCAATCAAGCTAGAATACATACCTTTCAAGATGCAAGCAACTTATATCTTGACAAAATGCCTCTTTCTTTCCAATTTTCTTAGGCTGTGGGAAATCTTAGGGTTAAAGAGGAACCCAACATATAACTCAAATGTTCTTCAATTGAATCATCAAAGAGGAATGTTAGAATGTGATGATCAAGCAAGTACTCATTTGAATCATCTAAGGTATTTCGGAAATATTTACAGAAAAATGAAAAACTAAATTTTTCATTCAAAATAAACAAAAATCCTCTATTAAAATTATTTTCTATTAAATTCTCCAATAATCAAGATTGGCATCAACATCGAACAATTCTAGAGTTAACAATAGCTTGACAGATTTGATCTCTAAGAGCATCCATGTATCTATCATGGATCAATTCATCACACTAACTACTGCTCTTGATCCAACATCTGTTTGACTATATTCTTCTACTTTCAAAAACGTAGGATCTATCTTATCTACCAAACGTATGAAATTACGTATCACAATTGTAGCTAATCAAGTGCTACTTGCGTCAAAATAGCAGTATTTCTTCTAATAGAAGTTATTCCCTGAACTTGTTTTTCCAGATTTCTATGGTTCTTTCAATTATCAATTGTAGTTTCGAATGATGATGGTTGATTAGCTCATCAAGGCTATGATAACCACTAGTAAACTGTGCAACATGATAACTCATGCCTTTGTAAGGAGCTAGAAATCCTATCATGTTTGAATATCTGAAATCTACTAGATAATATTTCCTTATAAAATAATACTAATTATTCATGTTATTCATATTATCATAAAATATTTTATAAAATGGATGTACCATTTGATGGCATCGGAAACTTCTTTCTTCTATATTGTATAGTCTCTTGAAGTATATGCGAATAATGTTGAGAACCTTTTGCGCCACCTAGGTAATAAATGATATTATAATCAAAATCACAAATTACCATAATATTTTATGAAGGTTTTCCATCTTTTCCTATCTATGGCCTTCTCTTATCAGATGGTATATGTGTAAGGATGTAAGTGCCATTGATACATCCAATGCAATTCTATAGAAGTAATGATTAAAAATAGTTATTGAAAAAAATTATTACAAAGAGTGTTATGGGTCATTAAAAATGACCAATATCGTGTATCTCCTTGTATAGATAGATGAGAGTGTTGTGGGTCATTAAAATCTCTTATCCAATCATGAGATATTGCAAGAGAAGTTTTTAATACATCCTTAAAAGATCTTTGTGCTGTGTATGTAGATCTTTTAAGATCTCTAGTCACAGGACCACGATGAGGTACCCCTAAACCCACAATAAGCATAAAAGTGACTAGTTGCTTTTGAATAGAACCCTCTATGTGTTTCAACCCATATCAATCATTTTGTAACAGGCATAATTTATTGAATGCATGCGGACATATTTTGAAATTGTTGTAGCATTCTCTCTAGTGTCCTTCCAAAATATGTTTTAACTATTGTGATCCACTGTAATCATGATTATTTTGAGAAATACTGCTACTTACTCTAGCAAATCTTAAATATAAGGTGACTTCATACGCAGCGTGTTCAATCAATAATCTAATATATTTTATTAAATCACATCGTTGTGAATCTATCAATTGTTCCCAAGCCATCATTAAAGTACCTATTAAAAAAATGATATTTCTATTAACAATTATATTGCAAATGAACTATGCAAAATAAACATTTCAAGTTGAAAAACACATACATAAGACTTAAATCTCTCAAAAGACAACAAATAAAATTCTAAGACAATTACATCATTGCATGTCATATTCATGTAAAAGTATTAAGGCTTAGACACATAATTAAATTTCAACAATTACATTCCACCTATCTTGTTATATAACCATTCCAACCTTCAGACATGTGATCTCAACTTTAAAAATACAAGTATGTTTAACTTCTTATCAAATAATTTCAATGATTAAAATTAGAATGAATTGTCGACTTCCACACCAATCATCCCATTTAATAAATCTATGCATTGATCCATTTGTTTGCTCCAGCATCAACCGTAGCACGTTTATCTAATTTTTGTGCTAAAATTTACCAGCATTCAGATCCAACCTCATTTCCTTTTCTCTTACCTTTACCTCTTTGTTTTCTTCTCATGCCTATTTCACTTGAAGCCCTTCCAAGAGAGGCAATTCATCCATTTTGTTAGCTATTAGTTTCAGCTTCATCCAAATGTTCATAATTTTCAAAATCATTTGCAGGATTTTTTATTTCCATCTCAATATCAGGCAACGTATCAATGCCAGCAATTGTGAATATATACTCCCCAATAGCAACAAAATCTTCAAATATCACTGATTGTTCTTCTTCAACAAAAGGTCCTAAATCCTTGAACCAACTAAACCTCTTGTCTTCTTAAAAATGGAGTTAAAATACTTATTAAAATTAATTGATACCATTAAAATGAATATTTGTAAAAGTATAGAGATAAATATTATTAAGGTAAATTGGATAACTAGGCATCTTCCAAAAAATTCTTTGTTATATTTTTATAAAACTAAAATTAATTTTAAAAAATATGCAAAAATTAAAAATGATTGGTTAAGAATATTGAAAATTTTATTAGTTTTCATTAATTGCAATATTTCATAAAAGTAATAGTATAAAATGGGAATATTATATATATTATAACAGTTTATATTATAAAATCAAAATATTTTATATACTATAAAATATAAATTATATATATATATATAAGTTTGTTTTATAGTTTTTTATTGAAAATTTTAATTTTCATTAATTATAATTTTTCATAAAACTAATAATATAAAATTGAAATATTATATATATTTTAACAGTTTATAATATAAAACATTTTTATATTATAAAATCTAAATGTTATATATATATATATTTATTTATTTATATAGGGCTGTTTAGCAAAATAAATAAATAAAGTAAGACAATTATGCAAAAGTTTGTAAAATAAAGCTATATAGCAAAAAACTTTTTGTAAGAGGGCTAGTTGCCCAATTTACCCATTATTATTAATGTTGTGGCTTGTTTCCACCAGTTGATATCTGGATTGATTGTGGCTCTATCATCAATTATTTCCAAGTCGGATGCTTTATTTTCAGTTTTATCCAGACTAACTAACATTGTTTAAAGTAGCCCATCAACTTTTTAGTTGATCTCTTGTATATGTTATACCGGATAATATACTAAATTCTACAACTACATTTCTCCAATCAATTTTATTTGAATGAGTTCCTGGGCTGTTTCCTTTCTTAACCTCCGCAGCACAAATCCTTACAAATGTTTCTGTCAATTGTCCATCCTAAGATGCCTTAGTACATCATAAATGATTAAAGGAAATCAACCACATATTACAGGAAAATTCAAAAGGAATCCGAAGATAAAACTCACAAAACAGGAAAACAAGTAAAATAGGAAAGATATACATCAAAAAATGAAAAAGAAATTAAAAAGGAGTCAAAGGCATAAGATTGCCTCGTAGAGCATTGATATGAGGAGCCGATGAGTGCTTGCTAAGTATCGGTAGAGCTGCTAGGATTTTTGATGTGTTTTGGGAATGATCTATTTTTTTAAACCTTTTATAGCTAAGGGTAGTGAAAGTAATTTACACATACGATGGGTTTAGTGTAATGTGACTCCCACCATAGATCCAAACAAGCCCAATGAGGACAAAGTAATGACTATTTCTACTATATTAACGATTATATACTCCATGTATAAATTTATATTGTAACCATTATATACTTATAACTCTCAATATTATTAAAAGAGTTCTTCATTATTACTTTTATCCTGAAAACTCTTTAAGTTTTCATGTAAAAAATCTTTAACTCCATTACAACATTCTCACTAATTAGATAACACAACCCATTAAAATAAAATAGGTCACTCATCATACAACTGATTTCAATCCTCTAACATTTTCAAAATTAAATTTTTCATTGCATCGATTTGACAAGTTTTATAGTTACAAAGAAATCTAACTAAGTAAGCAATTAAATATGATGCAATGTTGACACGAGATCATATATTCGCATATCTTAATGTGGCATTTTGCCTTCCTTAAAGTATTAACAACTTTTTCAGACTTTCGTTCGAGCTTTATGAATAAACATTTCTTATAAAATGATACTTATCTTAAATATCTTAAATACTTCTACCTATCAATTGTCTAAGCTTTTAAGGCTCCCTTTGGTAGGTGGATTTGTACATAATTGCATTTAATTTATTTTGTTATATTTAAATGAATTTTCTAGGTACACGTTGACAAACATGATTAATATAATAATTTGTATTATTTAAATTCTTTTTATTATCGATTTGATCGAATGATATAAAATATAAGATTTAGATCATTTTGTATATTAATTTACTGTATACCCTTAAATACTTCTAATCCAAACTTTATAAGCAGGAATTTTTGTAAATTTTTAAAATAATAAGGATCAATATTGCCAGGAGACTCATTTAGTAAATACATATTTAAAATATTATTATATTTAATAAATATATGTTTAAAATAGATGAAAAAAATTATAAATTGGCTTAATTAAGGAAATTCATATGAGAGAATATTTTTGATAAAATATTCTTTCAAAGTGTAATTATTAAGAGTAATAATGTAATTTATTTTTAATAATTATAAATTCAACTTTTAATACTTATGAATTAAACAAACTCATGCATCAAACACAATTTTTATCTTAAATCATCTGGAACCAGAATCTAATTTGACTTCTGGGGCACTTCCATGTAAGTTCTAAGTCACAGTGGTATGCTGCTGGAGTTGAGATTCTGAGGTTACTTGTAGAAGGTCGCATGCATGGAGACTGATTGAGTTAGCAGTATAGGAATAGGACACGGATAATACATGTTTCCTTCTCATTTTATGGCAAAAGGAAATGTATGTTGTTTCCGTGTGCTGAACGTGACATCGAGAAAGGTAAAGAAAGCTTCGAGAAGGTTTGCCTTCCTGTCCTTGAGCTGTTGGTCACTTGCGCTCGTTTCCTTGCTTTAAAGCAACTTTCTACTTGCGATTCACTGGATCTACACCAACACCAGAGTTTATTGCAACCACCCTGCGCACAAATGCTTTGTGGTGTGATATCAGTCTGCACGTTTTCTTGCAAGCGCAGCAACACACGGAGGCTGATGAGATTCGTGTTGAAAGTAGTATTCTATGTTTCATTTGAGTTTAAGTTAAAAAAAAAATAAATGTATTGGATTTAAACGATAAAAATTAGATCAACTAATGATTTAAGTATTAACTACAATCATATAAACAATCTCACATCCAAAAATAAAAATAAAATAATCAAATATATAATATTAGTAATTAATTACATCTAATCTTTTATAATGTTATTTATGTTTATTATATATTTGAATTTTACATATATTCATGTCATGTATGGTATTTAATCCTTAATTTCATCAACCCTATCTCCGAACAAAACAAGCGTACCGTACAGAAGGATAGTTGATTGTGTTCTTAGCAAAACACGTCCCTTGGGTGAAACACACAAAAAGGAAAACAACCGATTTGTCTGGTTTCAGACAAACCCAGAAACCCTGGATCGGGTAATCATAGTCCATGTAGTAAAGATGACATCTTTAGCTTGCTTTGATGGCTACCATCTTCTGCAACTTCTGCTCCTTGGAAGGATGATATCTCTGATTCCTCCAGACAACCATGCCTGTTCCACCGCATCTGTTGACATTCTAACGGCTTCTCCCTTTTTACCTACCTTTTCTTCTTTGAATAGTTCCGCTTTCTGTTTTGTGGTTTCGTCATCTTCTTTCCAGGTTTTCGCCGGAGCGGACCGGCAACGCATGAGTAAGAGGGCGTTTGGAGGCGGTGGCGTTGCCGGAACGACTTCATCATGAGTTTCAGAGGATTGATCGTTTTCGTGGAAATCGTAATCATCAGTTTCGTCTTCATCCTTTTCTTCTTTGACAAACATGTACCAATTTAACGAGTAAACCTTTCGCGATTCCGCGGTAACCTGATCGCTTCCGTCGCCGTCTTCGTCTTCTTCATCTTCGTCGGAAGTAACCCCCGCCTCGTGAACGCCGCCGAAGCATCGGAAATCGAGGCGGAGGCTCCGTAGGGACGTGATTAACCTGAGTGCCTTCTGTTTTCTGTTGCTTTGAATTCTCTCGAACTCCTCCATCACCGATTGCCGCCAACTGTTGCACGAGCTCCGCCGTGGCCTGACTTTGATTTGGCCGGCGCAGGTCACCTTAGGCGACGACGGCTCAGATATTTCCAAATTCTCGTCTGCGGCACCGATGCTGAAGCTCCTCATGTGGTGGGAGTTGCGGCGGCGGTGGCGTCCGATCTCCGATGGTCTCGCCGGACTGCAAATTGGTTTAGGCATCAATCTCAGATGCGGCCTCGTCGGAAAACACACCATCATATCCTCCACCACCAGCGCTTTTCCCTGATCTTTCCCTTTCATGGCAGCACCCAAAATGTTCCAGAAGGTGCCACAAAAGCATGAAATCCTTTCTGAAATTCGATGCAACGGAAGTGTTTGCGGGACGCAAAATTCAAGCTTTATAATCTCTCAACTTTTAATATTAAATGGTTAAATCGTCACTAATTTGTTTAAAGATATCCACATTTTCTATTTAAAACTAAATATTTAAATTATCTAGATCATTTTCCTTTCTTCCGTCGTCAAAATTTTTTAATTAAAAATATCTGATTTTTATTTTTATCACATATTTCATGTTAAATGTCCAATTTTCTAATACATCCATTCGTGAATACCAAATAACAAGTCCATCTATTGCACCCAAATAGTGATTAAGGTTACCATACTGCAAGTTCATGTTTATACCTGTGTGTGAATTTGGGACATTTTGCAATTAATGCTATTTTATTTTGAAAATTGATAATTTTTGTCATATGTTGTTTGTAATTTGATTGAGTAATTATTAAATTTTCTGAATTGAATAATATATTTAAAAAATGAATATCATATAAGTTAATAATTCATAATATAATAAACAATTTCAGACTATTTTTATTTTCTAGAATTATTTAAAAATATCCTATTGAATTTTCAATAAATGATTTTATTTATGATTGACGCAATAAATCATATCTGAATATTTTTTTATTTGATCAGAAAGATATAAATGAATATGTAATGTATTTTTATAAACTAAATAATATATATTAAAATATGGCACAATACGAAATCAAACATAAGATTTAAACTACGTGGTAAAAATCTTCAATTTTTGAAACAAAAGTAAGGCATTTTGATATTCACCCATATATTGCAACATAACTAATATTTGATATCTTAAAATGGAAATTAATTACAAGGTGAGCAACCACTACCCATAAATCTGCCTATTCTGTTTTATTAATTTTTGAAGTGATTTTTTTTAATTTTTTAAAATTCTAATATTTAATCGTTCTATATAAACAAAAATTTAGATTTTATGATTAATTTTATAAGTTATTGAATTTCTTGAATTTATGTTTCAAAGATTAATAAGAAAAATTATGGTATTAACTCGTAGTCTATTCTAACAATACATTTATATCATAATATTAAAAAATATAATATATTTTATTTTAATAAATTTTATAATATAATTTTATGTTATCCTACAAAACTATTTTACAATATCAAATTGATTTTATTTTACATAATTTGAAACACAATTTTAAATTAAAAAGAAACCCATCATGTCTCAACTTGCCAATTTCTAGTGCTACATTTCTTCATTGGGTTCAATGCTTGGGTACATCAAGAGAAAAAAATCTCGACTACCAAATATATTTATTAATTAAATATATATATACAAATGATAATCCATGAAATCAAGAAATTAAATGAAATAAAAGCAAAACTTGAAACTTTCCTATGGTTTCAATATGTTTAAAATGTTGAAATTAATTATCTGATGGGTCGGATTAGCATGCGTGAATCTAACAAATTATTAGTTATTTATAATTTTTTAGATATTTAATTATTTTATTTTAAAATCCTTAGTTTTAATATAAACCATCAACAATCATTCTCCTCATATAAAGATTAATGTGAAAAGCAGAATAAGATGGTGGTGACATGTGACAGCTATTTGAGTTGAAGGTTATGAGATGGTGCATGTTGGGGATGATGGCAATAGTTTAGGGTGTGCACACAGCACACATGTTATTAGGGCATCTTTATTAATGTTGGGAAACATACAATTCCACATAAAATGAAATAAATAGGTTTTCACTTTTTTTACATTCATTTCCGGAAACAAAATAAATGGAAGAGCAGCTGAGTTTTCCAGCGGAAATTGGGTTTACGCAAATATGGTTTTCGGAAATCAAAAAGTTGACTATATTAATGTTAAAAAATTTAAATATTAAAAATATATATCCACGTCATTATTTCCGAACATGAATAAAGATGACCTTAGTGTGGAGTTTGAATGTGTAAGTGTGGTTGGCATCAATCTATCCGCTTTTGGGGGGAAATGATAATAAGCCATGTGGGGGGGGCCACGAGGGGTGTTTTTGGAGGATGGAATGGGATGGGATGTCTATCTAACTTTTTTTGTGTGCCCGTTTCTCATTTTTTGCATCTGGATCTGGCGCATGTGTCCGCCCTCCCCGTGTTTCTGCACTAACATCCTATTCCTCTTCCCCTTTTTCTTACCTAACCAACCCACTCAACCTCTTCCCCCCCCCCCCCCTTTTATTTTTTTATTTTTTACGTTTTCGGTGTCTATTAAAATAATGATGGATGGATGGATGGATCATGGTGAATTAAAGCCGTGTTATCCATATTTTTGTTTTATCATAAAAACGAAAATGTTTTTGATAATTGATTTTGTGTCATTTTATTTGTGGTTTTTAGAATTCTCTTAAATGAGTTTTACATTTTTTTATTTCACTTTCTTTATGTTTTTAGAAGAATTTTATATTTTTCATATCACTTTTATATTTTTGGAGATAAAGTATGTTTTGTGATTTTTCAGGACAAATTTGGAATAATTTGGAGGATTTTCGAGCTACTTTGATGGAGTCTAAGATTTGATCTATCCAGAGATGAAGACTCGGTCAAAGATTCTCGTATAAGATAAGATTCGCATCTTATCTTGGAAAATTTGGATCTCATCCTAGAAGATTTGTATCAAATCTTAGAAGATTCGGATAGAAGATTTGATGTGAGCCCATCAAGGAAGCCCGACAAATCCCCACCATTATATAAAGATCCAAACGCGAAGACCTAAAGGAGGGAATCGAAGTGGTGGACGACCAGAGAGTCAATCTAGAGTTTAGAGTCGAGTCTAGCATGTTTTGCATTCCTTTCCTTTCGTTTTTCATCAACTTTTGTTATTTAGAGTCAAGCATGCGCGTGTGAGCGCTTGCGGTTGAGGATCTACTGTGAAGCCTTGCTTGCGCAAGTCATGCGTGCGTGACTGTCTTACTATGTTTTTCAGCATTTAATTTGAGGTCTGATTCTGTTTTTCACAACGTCTTCTTTACTAATGTAATCTTTAGTACCATATAACCCTAAGGGAGTGTGGGAGAATCAAAGATTGGCCTCAAGCACCTAAGGAGAAGGGCTCAATCGGACATCGTTGGTAAGACACATTCTGTCTAATCTGTCTGCGAGGTGTGAGGTGTAAGAGTTAAATTTGGGTGTGGGGAAAACATGGGTTATCACAAGAGGTGAAATGGCTCTGGTGGCGTGATTGATTTCATGATCCCACAAAACAAGGGACGGTGCTATAACGGTCACCGAGTAGCACTACTTTAACATAATACCCCCAAAGCTTGCGCAAGCAGGTCAGTCTTCAAGGTTTATACACACGCAAGGGCGAGTTTCAAGTAAGATGGTTCTTAGATCCAATGCCACTTTTCTTATTGTCTTCAAAACCCAATCTTTCTTTTATTTTCAATATTTTTAAATCTTTGTTTTGAAAAGAATATTCCAATAACAATTCCCTGTAGATACGATCTTATTTTATTACTTCAACGGTTTCTGTACACTTGCAGAATTACCATCAGTTTTTATCATCCACAAGTCCGGCTGTTCAAATTCAAAGATACACAAAGGACCAGTTTGGTAGATAAAATAGAAATAAATTGGATTAGAGTTATTTGGGATATTTGATGAGTTTATATTTAATTAGGTTTAAAAAAATTTATGTTTGGTACATGGGAAATAAAAATGATATTTGTCCAAAACAATCATTTAAAAACTGGATATTATCAAACCCATCAATATAGTGGTTATAATTAAAATTCACAATCTTGGGAAATGACAGGTTTATACCACACGCATATGGTATATTTACTATCCAAAGAAAACCAATGTATTCTATCCTACCAAAGTGTCTATTCTATAGAATGAAATCGATTTTGATATTATGTAAATATAATTAATTTTAAAATTGTAAAACTGTTTTATAATATAAAATTATATTATAAATTTAATAAAATAAAATATATTTTTAAAATAGATAAAAAGTGAATAATGTAATTTTTCTAATTAATATTTTATATAATTGCTAAAACATAAATTAAGAAATTCCATAAAAGGAAAATATCTAATTTGCATATCAATTAATGGAGGAAAATGAAAAGTGAAGAAGTTTAATGAGTGGAGAATATATTTTTAATTCATTATTATTATATTTATCAATTTTAATTTTATTGTTTATAAAAATTTATTAAATATATATATTTATATCCAAAAATCTATCATATCTTACTGAGAGTTTAAATAAATTAATTCAAGTGTAATCTATATGTCAAATGCAAGTAAATCATAAATTCAAACTCTAAACTCAACTATCAAACATCTCCTTAAGGATTTAGTAGTAACATAGTTAAATGTACTGTTGTTAAAATAGGATTTAATTAAATTGAAATCTCATCTTTACTATTTTACCCTAAATTATATCATAATAATTTTATTTTTCTAATAAATAAAATCTCCAACTTTAGTAATGTTGTTATGAAATGCAAAAGTTTGTATATAATATTACACAAAAGCTTGTTTATTATGAAAAATATTACCGTGCTGATTCAAAAGCTGTTGAAAAAATATTTCCATATTTTTTTAATAATTAGTGTTCATTAAAAAAGCATGTCAAATATATATTACAATTAAATTGATTTGAAAAAACTCGAAGTTAAATTAGACAATTAATATATGATTATTTATAAAATTGGTATTAAACAAGATTTATTAAATCCAAAATCCTATTAAAAGTCACTTAAAATAGATTATCAAACACCCGTGAGGTCATCTTTTCAAAAGCGACTACATTTTAATGATATATGATTTCAAAACATACACTTCACATCCAAATTAAAATGTCTATTAATTAATTGAAAAATTATTTTAATTAATTGTAGGAAAGCTGTGTGCTTGCGTCTGGGCATGGGCCCAAAACTATCCACACACGCCGCAGAAATCCACTTCCTAGGCCCATGAATTAATGAAGTAACTTTTCCGAATAAAATGGAAAATTGAAGGCTTCCAAACATATAGTACCTATTTTGTTTTGTTTTTTCAGAATAGAATTAGTTTTGAAATTGTAAAACTCTTTTTTGTGATATATAAAATTTAATAAAATAAAATATATATTTTAAAATTTATTATATTTAATTATTGTATAATTTAATGTTATAATATAAATATATTATTAGAATATATAAAAGTTGAATAATTTTTTATTTAATCAATGAAATAGATATTTAATAAATTTAAATTTTAAAGTTAATTATAGTGTTTTGATTTCTGATTGTACTACATATAGCTAACAATTAGAATTTAAAAAAATTAAAAGTTAAAGAAATTTAATTATTCCTAATTCTTTTGCAACGGGGGAATCGACTTTTCAATCATATGTTGTACCTTGTAATTTGCATGGGGTATTGATCTTTGGTCCTCCAAACCAAGAAAAAGGGCCCGCTCGTTGGCATATGCTTATCTATATTTTTTGAAAATTATTTTTATTTTTTAAAATTAAATATCTAGAATATATATCATTTTTCTCTGGAATTCGAAATTTATAAAGATAAAATGCAGGTCTCAATTATTTTCAAAATAATCAGCAAATTCCAAATAATAAATAAATAAAGATTATGACCACAAGGGAATAGAATCAATGATTTCATTGAATTCAATAAAAGTCAATCTTTCTTAAAAATGGTCTTTCTGGGCATCTTATCCATTAAGATCATCTTTACTCGTTTTTAGAAATGGTAATATGATATTTTCGAAAATTAAGTTATTAATTTTACTCATTTTTTGAAATCATAATATTAAAATAAATATTATAAATTATATTTTAAATTATTTTGGGAAGTAAACCAAGTTTCTTCATTTTCGTTTTCGAAAAAAATGAAAAAAAAATTTATTAATTTCAGAAACATTTATTTCATTTTCTAAAATACCACATCAAAACATCTCCAATGGTTTTCAGAAATCTGAAGTATCACGTTAATTTTACTATATTTTCGAAAATCTAGTTACTAAATTTTCATCTTACCTACAATCATTTCCGTAACATAAATCATTTATATAAATCCGAGGTGTCATATTTTTTGTGTTCATTTTAATGGATTTTCATAATGTAAATGAAAAAAATTCGAAAAATGTAATAAACGAAAATAAAGTAACACCGTAGACTCAGTGGAAACAGTTGGAGATAGTATCAACATTTTAGGAAACTAATAAACATGGAAGAGGACGCGCGATGTTTCAGATGGCATCCGCCGGAGTTCAGCCCGGAAAGGAGTAGGAGCGCCAATTCCTTCTCAAACACCGTCTCCGCCGCCATTCTCTGCACCAACTCGTACTCCTCCACCTCCTCCAGCGGCAGCACATCCCGGCGGCAGAGCGGACATCCCGAAGCGCCGCTGCTCCTCAGCCACTGATCTACGCAATTCCGATGGAACGTATGCTCGCACCGCAACCTCCTCACCTTCTCTCTCTCCACAATCTCCCTCAAGCACAATGGGCAATCGTCCAACCCGCCGTGGGTTTCGTACACGTAGGTGAATCTGGAGGAGCGTCCGTCAATAGCGGCGCCGTAACGCCGACTGGATGTCATTCGTCTGTACGACGTCGTGGTGACGCCAATTAGGAGGATGAGGATGCGGATTAACTGGGGGACGACGGTGAAGATGAAGTCGGAAATCACCGCTGCCAGACGAACGAACGAAATGCTCCGCATCCCCACTGCGGCTTTTGTGACGTCACTTATTCTTAGAGAGATGGGTAGGCAAAGAGAGCTAGCTATACTGAATTTCTCACATACCCCCTTTTTTTTAAAAAAAAATTATTATTAAAATCATTTCCTCAAGCATTTTTTTTTAAATATTCATTAGATATCCTATTTTATTCTAATATAATGTTGTTTTACAACATGTGTTTCTTCTCAAATATTATTATGAAAATATGGAGCCATTGGAAAACAATGTTAAATTAGAACAAAAACAATGAATACTCACAGTATATGATATTTATATACTTAGAAACTAGCACTCATTTTATAAAATATTTTAATAACTTGACATTAAATGAGTGAGATTCAGATGTTATTGCAAATGGGGTTTGATTCATTTGTTGTGATGGTGATTCTACAAGTGCACATAAACCGTTGAAATAATAAAATAAAATCGTATCCACAATGAATTGCTATTAGAATTTTCTTTTCAAACAAAAATTGAAAAAAGTACGAAAATAAAAGAAAGATTTTGTTTTAAAAACAATAAGAAAACTGGCTTTGAATTCAAGACTCAACTTACTTGAAACTCACCCTTGCGTGTGTGCAAACCTTGAAGACTGACCTACTTGCGCAAGCTTTGGAGGTGTTATTCTAAAGTAGTGCTATTCGGTGACCGTTATAGCAACGTCCCTTGTTTTGTGTGATTATGGAATCAACCATACCACCAGAGCCATTTCACCTCTTTTGATAACTCATGTTTTCCCCACACCCAAATCTAACCCATACACCTCACACCTCGTAGACAGATTAGACCGAATGTGCCTTACCAACGATGTCCGATTGAGCCCTTCTTCTTAGATGCTTGAGGCCAACCTTTGATTCTATCACACTCCCTTCGGGATATGTGATACTAAAGAATCAAACCTCAATTTAAATGTCGAAAAACATAGTAAAACAGTCACACGTGCAGGACTTGCGCAAGCAAGGCTTCACCGCAGATACTCAGCCGCAAGCGCCTACACGCGCAGACTCGACTCTAACATGAAAATAGACACGAAAATAGGAAAGAAACAAAGGAAAAGTGGTCAAAAACGTTTCTAATAGTTGAGAGGGTGGGGTATTTATAGGAAAGTCAATCCAAGTCTTCGTATTGAGCTTATTTGATGGACTTGGATAAGATCTTCTATCCAAATCTTTTATTCAAATCTTCAAAAATCATCTTCATATCTTTATCTTATCCACGAATCTTGACCAAATCTTCATCGATTGACCGAGTCTTGGGTTGAGATTCGTGGTCCATCAAGTCCATAATTTAATGTGTCTTGATTTCTCCTCAAATTAATCCAAAAGTACCCTAAAAATCCACAAAATACACTTTCTCTCCAAAAAGATCAAAGTAGTGTGAAAGATGCAAAATCAATTGAGAATAATGAAAAAGTGGGGTCTAAGATAAGTAAAAACAACACTCAAGAGTAGTGGAAGAACATGTTTTGGAACGACACAAAATCACTTATCATGTTGTGAAAGTGATCTAAAAATATTTGAGTGTAGGTAAAAACACTTATAGATAATTTTTGTATTTGATAAATTTTGTAATTGAATTAAAAGTATCGTTAGAGAAACTACTATTTTAATAACTTGAGTTTCATAATTGTGAGATAACATATTTAGAAGGCATAAATAGAATATAATTATAGATAAAATGTAGAGTAGAATAGATATATAGTTAGGACATCTATTTCTAATATAGATAGAATGTAGAGTATAATAGATTTATAGTTAGGACATCTATTTCTAATATAGATAGAATGTAGAGTAGAATAGATATATAGTTAGGACATCTATTTCTAATATAGATAGATTTGTATTAATTAAATCAGTTTTGTCAAGTCTTTTTTAAACTTATTCTTATATAATGTCCCAATAGATATATTAGAGAAGATTAAAATGTAGTGACGTAACTACTTATGAAATAAGTTAAATGAAAAACAAAGTATTCAATAGACATAATAGGAGAAACACAAGTAATAATTATTTACCAAATAATGTTGAAGATTTTTTATTCAAAAAGATATATTATAGAAGAGAATAGTAGACTCAAATTAAGAGATGGATTGGAGAATGAATTTAGATGGAAGTCATATGATAAAAAATTATTAAAGATTGTAATTGTGAACAAAAAGTGAAGATATTTCATATTATTTTGTATATCAAGCATGCAATAGAAAGATAAAAAATGGAGAGAAAAATCAGATTTTGCTATGACAAATAGATCATGTAGATACAAAGTGAATTTTTTGTGATAAAGATGAATGTTATATATGACTTACGACAGTATGAGAAGAAAATAATGTGTCAAATACTGATTATTAAATGAAGGATATTAGATAATGAGAAAGATTAATTTCAATATATGATGAGGAGTTAAAAATGTATTAATCATTATAGAGAATCTAAATTAATTATAGGTGATAATTTAAATTATGAGTGAAGAATGTACGAGTTGTTTTTTATGTAGAATCATTCCACCATTATTGATCAATGTGAGGAGGTGAAGTATTTTTGAAATTGTTTGAAAGTATAATGTAGTTTAGTTTATAGTCTTAATAGAACTAACATAAGATTTGAAAATATGTACATACTTTTAAAAGTTATCTGTATGTTGCATTATAAACTATTTGAAATCATATGAATAATATACTTTTTAAATAAACTGAATGATTATTATCAAAACTATTAGAAAAAAATACAATTTATAAATTGCCAATAAATATGAATATAAATAACTAATATATTTGATGGTCTAATTTGACATTAAAATGTACTTAGTGCATTCAATAACTTGAGATTGCATGAGATAAATATTATATGAGTTTTATAATACTATTTAAGTATATTTAATTAGTTAAAAAATAAAAAAATAGTGTTAAAAAAATTAATGGTATTCATTTTTTATTCTATGCTCATCCAATATTAATCTCAATAAATAAAATAATTAAAAATATTTATATCTATCATTGATGAAATAAAATGCAAATTTACCTATAAAAGAACTAAATAAATATTTATATCAACTTGAATAAGTAATATAAAACTCTATTTGGGATATGTTTTATTTTTGAAAAAATTATAAATGATTTTTTAATTTAAAAAATTTAAAAATTTAGTAGTAGCAATTTTAAGAAGTTGAAAAATCATATATTCTAATTTTTCAAAATATCAACTTTTAATTTTTCGGAAATAAAGAGCATTTGGATTAATAAATATTTATTCTCTTTGAAAAATCGGAAATTGAAGAGTGGACAGGAAGAAGCCGTCCCAGCTAACCGTTGCATTTGCTACAGACGATCTCTTTCTCTTCCCGACGGATCGGATGCTACTCGTGCCGCTGCTATCTCCGCCGCACTTTCCGGCGGCGGACTTCTCACTGAGGCGCATGCTACAGCGCAATGCCCTTCCTCGCCCCTCACTCCTCGTGCACTGTGCTTCTAAAGAAGTGGACGCGTTCACGCAGTCATCGGGATACCTTTTTGAGGGCTCCTCGGAAGCTGAGTCGTTGACGGAGTATAGCATATCTAAAATTTCTGCCATATACAAGAAGAAGCCGCTGATTGTGATTCGAAGGCTTTTGCAAACAGGCACTATGTTGGGCAAGTGGTTCGCTCTCAGATTCTACGACCGCGTCGCTGAGCGCGATGACTTTTTGTTCAAGGTTTGAGTATTATTTGATCATATGTCTGGAGAAACGTCTTTTACTTTATATACAATATAGCAGGAAATAACAAACTATTACCTGGTGGGTTTTATATAGTGCTGTAATGGTCAGCACCATCTTGTTGCCAGTGCTCTATTATTTGATATCTGATGTCTTTTTGTGTTGTAGGATAGAGCTGCGGAACTGAGGAAGATACTGGTTCAACTTGGCCCGGTGTGTTTAATAATCAATTTCGTATTTACATACTGTTTTGGTAGAACACTAAAGGGGCACTTTTCTAACTTTACCTTAATTCTCCTTTTCTCATACACTGCAGGCTTACGTAAAGATAGCTCAGGCAGTATCATCTAGAGCCGTGAGTGTAATTAACATCATATATGCCATTGCCACTTAAAACGCGGTGTCTAAAGTTTGAAGTGAACTTCATTGTTTGGTTGTATATTTTCCTCACTTGGCCTCTCACAGGATCTGATACCACCCTCATATTTGGACGAGCTTTCTCTTCTTCAAGATCGAATCGCTCCGTTTTCCTCTAAAGTTGCATTTCAGACAATAGAGCAAGAGCTTGGAATGCCATTAGATGGCATATTCTCTGAAATCACACCTGAACCTGTGGCTGCTGCGTCTCTTGGACAGGCACTCAATTCTTGATGACCTTATGAGATTCAACTGGTTTTCACATTCTTTTCTAAATGTAGAATTAGACACGACAAAATGTGGTTGCATTGACTTCTATCCCACAAAAAAATAGGTCTATCAAGCCAGGCTTCGCTCCAATGGGAAAGTTGTTGCCGTAAAAGTTCAAAGACCCGGAGTCCGAGCTGCAATATCATTGGACATACTGATTTTGCGGTATTTGGCAGGATTGATAAAGAGAGCAGGGAAGCTCAACACTGATCTTCAGGTGCTAGCAATTCTTTTCTTGTATGACTTTGCTTTTGTGCAATTGATTTGTATGTTATTATTCTTGGAAAATGGTTGTATTAGAACACATTTTCCTTTTTTGAGATTGTTCTTTTTTGTACCTTCTTTACTTTACTAAATGTAGCTAACACATGCTAATGTCCTACAGTCAGTCATTGATGAATGGGCATCGAGCCTTTTCCGGGTAACCTCTTTCACAGAAAATGGCCTCCAAAATTCTTGTGTAGTTGATTCATGATCTGGAGAGAAAATTTGGGTTCATGTAAAATTTTCTGGGCCCGTTTGGTCAATGGACTACATATATTTCTTACAGGTAATAGCGTTCAATGCAGGAGATGGATTACAACAGTGAAGCGAAAAATGGAGTTAAGTTTAGGTAAGCCATTTTCTTCTCATGTATTATCCATGATTACTCACAAGCCTAAATCTTCAGGTATTGGGATCTTGAGCAAATTTAACATTTCCCTATCAAACAGAAAGCTATATGGCAGCATACAAGATGTCATAGTTCCTGAAGTTTATCTTGAGCAAACAACCAGCAAAGTTATCACAATGCAGTGGATTGAGGTGACTTTTATTCCGGCTTGGTAATTTATTTCATGAACTTTGAATGAATTTTCACTAGCTTCAAACACAGAACTGTCACTTTTTCACTGGGATTAGAGATTGTACCAACAAGCCCCGTGATAACTTAGGAAACATGATGACCCAGCATCATTTGATACTATAATCTTGTTTTATTGAAACTTTAGGAGAATTCTGTGATTACAATGTAATATTAGCATGTGATATAAAAAGAAAGAAATTTTGCAATTTCAAAAACTTATCTAACGCACCAGTCTCTTCCAGGGTCAAAAGCTTGCAGAAGTAAAAGATATGTACATGATTGAGGTCTGTACAAGAAACTACAAGCCACCATTGGCATCTGATTTCCCAAAAGATATGCTATTCCGTAACAAGCTTGTTGATGTATGGCCAAGTAGGTTGGAGTTTATTGTTCGTTGAATCAACTTCTCGAGTGTGGGTTCTACCATGCTGATCCACATCCCGGAAATCTGCTTCGGACATTTGATGGAAAACTTGCCTACTTGGGTACTTGTTTAGATTGGTTTTGATATGCTTATGAATGTTATGCATGAAGGGTTTTGCCAAATCAAAGTCTTATGACTGTTATTGAGAATATTGATGAATGCTTAATTCTCCATTGAAATTAACCTAATTGTCCTACTATTTACTGTTATTGGGATTTTGAGTCACACCTTGGTCTAAAATCATTTGTTTCACTCAGACTTTGGTATGATGGGCGAGTTCAAACAAGAACTTCAAGATGCATTCATTGAAGCTTGTTTGCATCTAGTCAATCGTGATTATGATGCACTTGCTAAAGATTTCGTCAACCTTGGGTAAGTTGAGTATGCCCATGTCTTTAGTTGAGTCTTCACATTTTGTAGGATATTTTGGTTTCTCTGAAACTTGCAATTCACAGGTTTATTCCACCCACAGCGGATAAGGATGCTGTTGCACAGGCGTTGACAGGTCTTTCTTAAACTGCTTGTTGATCTAGAGAAAGGCATTGTTATTTTATCCATATTATCTCTCATTGTAGGCGTTTTTCGCAATGCTGTTTCCAAGGGAGTTCGTAATATAAGTTTTGGAGACTTGGTGGGGAATTTGGGAACTACCATGTAATATTTTCTTTTCCTTTCTTCATTTTTGTAAATGACTTTAGCTTTGTTGAATTATCTGCGATTGCCATTATTAGAAACACTCTTAATGAAGAAATGTATAGTTAGCCAGAAAATATCCATTCCAATATGTGAGCTTTGAGTGTTTTTATTCTTTATCTTCTTAGTTCCTGTAATTTGTCAATTTCTTAGATCACTGGGTTGCTCTTTTTCATCTCTGCAGGTACAGATTCAAGTTTAGAATTCCATCTTATTTTTCTCTTGTTATTAGAAGGTGAAAAAAACTTTTGTGCTATTTTGTTTTCAGTTTCTGCCATAAAATTATTTATGATATGGTGCATGTGCTCTTCTTTAGTTGATTATTTTTTCTTCTTCTGCATAATGTAGTCTCGCCGTGTTGGAGGGAATTGCCGTTAGCTTTGATCCTGATTACAAAGTTTTGAGCAGTGCATATCCCTGGATTGCCCGGAAGGTACTTACAGACACTTCCCCAACATTGAATTCGTCTCTAAAAGCGCTTCTCTATAAGGTGAGCCAAATTAATATACTTGACTTTCTCAATTTTTCACCCGCCACTATGAAGCACTGATTTCTTCTTTTCAATAGGACGGGGTTTTCAGGATTGATAGATTGGAGTCATTGGTATACGAGGTGAGATACTTGTGTTTCTTTCTTTATTTTTTTTTCTATTACTGAAATGAAAAATGGAAAGAATAGGCTTAAGTTTGAAATCAGAAAATTCAGTTTTGTCTCGATAACATATTTGTTATCTGCTCCTGGAGCTGCATTTCAGTTCTTCTCTTCCGTGTGTTAAATATGCAGAGTCAGCATCTGTTATCAAACGTTTTTTCACCATTCATTTTTTTTACATTTCTGACGTGTTTTCCCTTCTGGACAGTCACTACGTGTAAGGACAGAACGATTGACTTCCAAAGAACCGGTAGAAGGATCCTTGGAGTTTGACATCGAACAAATTTTGGCTTTTGCATTGAATGAGAAGGTTATATGCCATTATTTGGCAAAACGTCGTCAACAAATTAAATGTCTTATATGTTCTCCTGTTTCACAGGTTGCATTTGTGCGGGAATTAATACTTGATGAAATAGTGAAGGTAAGAGTACAATTTCTTTCTTTCTTTGACTCTGCCGTACGTGGAATTTTCCGTAACTTGTCCTTTGATGCAGTTCGGAATCATTCATCATATTGTGTGACTTCTCTGGGTTATTTCATCCTCTGATTCTGTGTGTTGACAGGGGATGGATGCGCTTGGCCTAGCAACCTTAGATTCAATAGCTTTGCCATTGGTTGGCAGCCTGCCCTTCGAACCTAATTCCTCTTCAATTACTGACGAAGATCTCACACACCTAAGAAACCTGCAACGTCTTATAGTGTTATTTTCCAAACTTCAACAGAAGGAATCTTCTACATCGGTAAGCTTTTTGTCAACTATACCTGTTTCTTGATCCATCAAGATATGCCTGCCATCTTTTTAACCTTGTAATGCAAATACTTGAGTTCCATATTAGTTTCTTGAAATGGTAATAACTCTCACCGGCCCTTCGTTCAGGATGTAATATTTTCTTTGCCTACAGATATATCATGTTTTATAGCTACTAGTAGTTCCACACCAGCCGACAAAAATAAAAAAGCTGTGCAACGAAAGAGAAAAAGCTCTTATATTATGTTTAGAGATCTTATTTTGGGTGCTAATATCTTGTTGGCTACATTCAGCAGCCATCTGCAAACGAAGCTGGACTGGTTCCCTCTACTTTGGCGTCTGGTCAAGAAATACTGTCCCTTCTTTCCTCAGTTGCCAAGGTAGAGCATGAAACTTACCATTTAATTACTGTACTTGTTCCTAGTGGTCGTGGTATTGTTGCTCTCGTAACCGAAGCCCATCATGCAAATTTTTTCAGCTCCCACAAGATTCACGGCAGCAGTTACTGAGATTGCCTGCAGATTTGGCTGGAAAACTGGTGTCTCGTGCTATCGCCAGGACCATCATGCGGGTCTTCTTATGACCACAACCATACCTCCTGTGTGCTCCATCATCAGTAACGCAGGAGCGAGTGAAGCGTTGAAGCGGTGATGCAGCGTGTCACAATCCTGTGTGGAAGATTCACCACGCAATGTTGTCATTCGCGATGTTGGAAACCACATTACAGGTATATATTTATACGGTAGAAATGGTTTATGCTGGAACCAAGTGCAATCCACAAGCTTGGCAGAAACACTGGACGAATTGAGAGTGCAATCCGGTGAGCTGAAGATTCGTAGAGAGAAACGAAAACTAGAGTTCACCTGCATCGATAGAATCCAAATGCATTAACTGAAAATGCACAATAATTAAGTATCAATCATCGACAATAGTGTCAATTTGGTAAATAAAAATTTTGAAATATCAATTTCGATAATAATTCTTAATTAAAACTAATAACAACTCAACATCAATATACTAAATTAAATATGCCAATACAATAAGGTTTTAATTCTAGATTTACCAACTTCAGGAGAGTGTAATCATTTAAACTTTGATTTTAAAATAATAAAGTGTTACTAACTCAAAATGGTTTGAGTCTATTTGAACCATTTCTGTGTTTTTTCGGTTTAAATCCTTTTAGGTTTTCTAGATTATCTAACACTTAGATTTATCATTTCATAAGGCAAATAATATTAGCCCTATCTAATTTTCTTAGTTTTTATCTAAAAAAAATCTATCTTGTACTTGTATTTCAACCATTTGATCTATTTCTAAGTTGAGTTCTTTAAATTAGTTATTCTCCCCCTTCCCCATCTTGGATCGATCATCTAATATTGAGACAAATGTTACATGAACACTCATAAGTTTCAGGCTATAGGCCAAAGTTTACACATATCCCTTCTTTTCGTGGGGCATCACTTTAAAATGTACCCACTAATGTCAAAATAAAACAAATCAACTTCATAAAATGAACATCAAAAACAAATTCATAGTTACAGTAAAAAATTAAAGCGACAAGAAAAAATAAAATGTTCAAATTCCGAAATGTAAATGAGTGAAGTCTTCTATACAATACTACTCCTAATTTGGAGCAATATTGGCTAGAAGCAATTTTTTGGTCATTCCCTTGGAATGAAGTTGCTTTTTCTCGGTTTGTGTCCTCTTCCTCTATATTTCTGGTTTGTTCAAAACATCTATGGTCTCCTTTTTTTTTTCCCCATCTTTTTAATTCATTATTTTTTTCTATTTTCTTCTATATCTTTCTTTGTCAAAGCTGCGGGTACCTTTTTACAAGAAAAATCATATTTCTTTTATATGTATATTTCTTATTAGTAAATGATTCATTTTACTTTTTCCTTGTATTACATATCATCAATTTTGGGTGTAGAATTTGATAATTCTTTGATAAGAAACTATGTTGCAAAATTTATTAAATAAGACGTTAAAACTAATGTAGGCTAAATCATATACTTTTGTAATAAAAAAGAAGATAATATTAAAATTATCAAAAAATTCAAAACCATATTAAAAATATCTAATTTCATTACTAAATATATTAATTTAAAAATTTAAAAGTATTAAAAAATACATACGTTATCAGTTAGCCATTATCCCATAGGTGTGGTCACCACTAACTCGCAGGCGTGGAAGATTTTCGATTGCGCAGAGTTGATGCGCTGTAGGAAGACTATGCAGGAATGGGGTGGGATGGGGGTTCTTCTTAGGGTAATTTATATTGGATAGTTGATTTTTTTAATATATTAAATTATTGTATAATTTAATGTTATGATATAAATATATATTTTAAAATAAATAAAAATTAAATTGTATAATTTTTTTAAGTAATCTTTTATTTAATCTCTGAAATATAGATTTCAGATATTTAGTAATTATTGAAGTTAATTACAAAATCTGAATTCTTTATTTTACTAATTAGAATTTTTAAAAATTATATAAAATCATTTCGATAAATTAATAAAACACAACCCCATAGATGCGCTATAAATTATAAATATAATATTTTGCCAATAAATTTGCAATTAACTGACCGTGACCGGTGGGCGCAGAAAGTAGAAGGCCACCAAGATCGAAATTCGCGCACTCCGCGTACTCTGCTTCGTTCGTTTGCCTCATCTTCGGGCCCCGCCCCGCCCAATCTGCAGGAGGAGCCGCAGTGAATTTTACGCATTTTCCCCTAACCAATTCTTGACGGATGTCAGTGCGCAGGCGAGCCTTGCTGAAGGTCATCGTCCTCGGCGACAGCGGGTTCTGATTTTTCCTTTATTTGTATGTGTCTATTGTTGGGTTTTCTTGTTTTGACATTCGTACGTTTCACAGGGTGGGGAAGACGTCGCTGATGAATCGGTATCCTTTTTTTTATGTATGTTATCGGGTGTGGTTTGAATGAGATTGATGATTTTCTTGCATTTGTGGTATTCGTGATGCTCCTGATCTAGATATGTGCATAAGAGATTCAGCCAGCAGTACAAGGCTACAATTGGTGCTGATTTTGTGACCAAGGAACTCCAAATTGATGATCGTCTCGTTACTCTTCAAGTATGTGTTTTCTTTGGTTTGTTTTCTGTATTTTCCATATCAGCCTAGAGCGGTTACTTGATCTATTGAATTTGCATTTGTGCTTGCTAGATTTGGGATACTGCTGGCCAGGAGCGGTTTCAGAGCCTTGGAGTTGCATTCTATAGAGGGGCTGATTGCTGTATACTGGTCTACGATGTGAATGTGAAGAGGTCATTTGATACACTTGATAACTGGCATGAAGAGTTTCTCAAGCAGGTAAGGCTTTGTGGTCTGAAAACCGGATTTCTGTTAAGCATTCTCTTATCTGATGTTTTATGTTACATGTGGGGTTGTGTTTTATTGTCATAGGCTAAAGAGTTGTCATTTGATGACTTCGATAATCTAGGCGACTTTCATATTTCAGATGGTCTTTCGTATTCAGAGTAATGTAGTGCAGTTTCTGTGCAGGCTAACCCAGAGGACCCAGAGAAATTTCCCTTCATGTTACTAGGTAACAAGATTGATGTAGATGGTGGAAACAGTAGGGTGGTAAGTTGATTAGTGGATGTGAACAAGTTGACAACCTTTAATATTGACCTCTGACTGAAACAAGATCCATTCAGATCTCTGACAAGAAGGCACAGGAATGGTGCGTCTCGAAGGGGAATATTCCTTACTTTGAAACATCGGCTAAAGAAGACTACAACGTAGATCCCGCTTTTTTGTGCATAGCAAAGGCTGCTTTAGCCAATGACCACGACCAGGATATGTGAGTAACGCTTGCATTTGAAGTGAAATGGCCATTTCAGCAGAAAAGCGTTCACATTCTAGATCCTGGATGAATCATTTTGCACTGCATAAGTTTGTGTGTTTCTTATAAATCCTATGCAGATACTTCCAGAGCATTCCAGAGGCTGTCTCAGGAACAGAGCAAGCAGGTGGATGTGCATGCTGATCAACCTCTCCCTGGACTGTGCTTTTTTATGCTATCCTGTGCGCTTGAGCGAGGGCCCTGCCTTACCGACAATCTGACTGCCGTGACATGAGTGTTTTCTAGTTCTGCTGGTGAATGAGTTGTGCTATCAAAAGCCTTGCCTACATCTGTCTTCTTAACACAGATTTCCCTCATAAATGTGTGCATTGTCCGTTTCAGTACTCAAGATAAAGAGGAAGATCACCAAAATATGCATCCTACAATGTGAAAAAAACAAAAAAAAACGAACACGGTGCGGTGTCTGCACCACATATATTCGAGGATAAAATCGAAAATGTTTTCTTAAGTTAACAAAAACGAATCTGACCCCTTCTCCCTCTTCCTCTTCCCCTTCTCTGCCTGGTTTTATCCATATTTGTAAGTTTCTATTTAATTTATTTAAACAGATGGATAAAATTAATATAAATGCAACCTAAGTAACACAAATAATTATTAAATTCACATATTGTGATAAAAAAATCACAAAAAACTCTCTTCACAAACAGTCAAATTTTTAATTAGATTTTTTTAGATGGATTTCATGTTTTCATTAGAAAGGAAAAACATAGAATTTTGGTTATTGAAAAATTCAAAAACAAAAGTTCACCTAAAGATTATAAAAAAGTGATATTGGACTCCTATCCATAACCCGTCATGAGTATGAGTCAACCCATGACTCATGACTCATACTTGTCACTACATGAGTATGATATGAGTAGAGATGGATGGGTATGGGTTCGACTTGTATCCATCTATTTAAGTTTTTTTTTTAAAAAATATATAAAGTATATAAATAAATAAATAATATATCATCTTTCATTTTTTTTATTTTACGCTATTTCTTCTTATGGTGTTTTCGAAGTCTCATTTTTCAAATGCTCGATTTCATTCTTGCCATCATATGAGACTAGTTGGGCTACAATGATGTTGAGTGCTACAATGCTTTGCTTGCCGATTCGATTTCTATCATATTATTGGACCATTATCTCCTTTTGATTGCTTTAAATTATAAAGTAGTGTTGTTGTTATATTTTTTTTAGTTTTCTAGAATTTTTTGTTGTTCTTCTATGTAGTGCTTTTATTTTGTTGAGTGTTCAAATTTTCTTTTAAAATGATAAAGTCCTCAAACTCTTTTTTTTCATGTGAAGCAACTCAACCTTTTTAAGACAATCTAAAAAGTAGTGAACCTATAGGAATTTAGAGCAAGTGAAGGTTTTTTGTCAATAAGACCATAGACAAGATCAAACATATCATGCCAAATATAGAAAGTAGTTGATCCATCCAAAATTTATTGTTTAAGACTTCTTTGTAAATATGAATATAGATTTGAAGAATAGAAATTCTACATTTTTTACATCCATTACATTCTTTATAATCATTTCCTTTTCTTTTAGTGAAACTCATTTACTCTCGTGAGCTTCCTCGTCTTCGTGATTTTCCTCATGAGACTTTCCATGTAAAAATCTTGACATTTTGTGTTTTTTTTTTATACTAATCAACTGATCAAACAACATACTCGATTTTGGCGTCATAAATTGGTCCCTACCCCTTAACCGATTTTAAATCATAATAATGAACTTTAGCAAGATGATGAATAGTATTTGAAAAATGATAAAAATGTTGCACAAATGAACACTTTGGATAGTATTATTCCACCAAGATCAATGACAATGAGCAAGAATAAGATGATTGAAGCTACACTCAATGCTTTACTCAACACTGTTGAAATTAAATTTAAACTTGAAGACTTTTCATCATAGGAGTTCAATTATTTTAAGTTGGATCTATCTTAGAACTCAATTGTTATTGGATTTGTTAAAGTTTTCTTTTTATTTAATTTGGTCCTAGTAATGTTAGAAACTCATTCTAGAGTATAAATACTTTAAACATGTATTCTTCAAGGATCTTTAGTTCATTTCATAAATTTTATGACGAATTTTCTCTTCTTTGAATGCTTGAGCACTATTGACTTATCATACTTTAGAGCTTGTAGTATCTAAGGATTATCATATACAATCTCTCATCTTTCTAAAGTATGACTCCTAATTTCTATTTCTTTCATAGTCTAATTACAAGAAATTCATTTTCTTGAAAATAGATTTGGGTGGATTTTTTTCTAAACATAAAAATCACCTCATATTCATGGGTTGCTAATCTTTTTAGATTATAGGGTTACATCATTTGGTATCAGAACCAGATTTTTTTCTCTTTATGAATATCTTGTTCTACTTATTTTGTTTTTTTTCTCTTCTTTAATATTTTAAAAAAAACAAAAACAGTCATGTACTTCTCTATATTTTAGGTTTTGACAAGGCAAAAAAAAAAAGAATGCAAAAGAAGTCTATTAAGGAAAAACTTGAAATTTAATTTCAATTGAGTAGCAAAAAAACCTTAAATATTAACTTCAAGGGTGTGAAAAGAGAAGAAGTGTGAAGTTGAACAATTATCAATTATCAATATCATCAATTATTGAACTTTATTTGTCTATTATCTATTACTTTATTTCACTCATTCTATCAAGCAACCTATTTTTTATTGTTTTCTTTAATTTCAACTCTCATCTCTTGTCATTTACTTGTCACTATCATCATATTTGACTATTTTCTTTGTTTTATTGTCCATTTGTCTATTTTTATAATCCTACAAAGTAGTATGATTTTATAGACAAAATCGATTATGTAAGTTATTTTATGCCGTGGATGTGGAAATTGGATTTTTTTTTTTTTTGCGTTTATGTGTAGAGAAAGTAAACGAAACAAGACTATTACCAACTAAGCGAGAAATTATCCTTGTAATCAATACTCTCACCATGTAGGTGAGAGTTCATCCCTTTACTCCAACAAGATCCAACAATCATGCATGAAATTTGATACTTGTGATCCTATAATTGAGAGTTTTGTATATGTCTCTATGAATTGAAGAGAGTTGAGATCTAATAATTTAAAATTTTTTATTCTCATACTTGTAAAAATGAAATTGAGGGAAGCAAGCATAAAAACATTTTTATAAATTTCATTGGACGAGATTTGATTAATTGCATTTGGAATATGCAATGTAATATAACTATTGATTATTTATTTTTTGTTCAATTAGTATTATTTTTTAAATTTTATTTATTTATTTTAGAGTTAACGATTTGTAAATCAATTGTTGAGATACAAATTAAGTATAATTATATCATTGATTATGAACAAGCTTGGTTTGGTGTTCAACATGCATTTAAACTTGTTCATAGATTTTGGGAATCATCAATGAATAAATTGCCGCACCATATGTTTGTACTTTAAGTAATAAATTTAGGAACAATTGTAGAATAGTCAGTTTATGATATGCAATTAGATCAAAATCATAAAATATTTAGATATATTTTTTGGGTTTTTAAGTCTTGTATAGAAGTATATCAATGTTGTGATCTTTTCAATTAATACAATATATTTTTATGCATGATAATATTTTTATTTTAAAATAATGTAATGTTTTTTTTATTGTCTAAATTTAATTTATATATCGGTATAATTATAAATTATTAATTACTATTTTTCATGATGGTGGTGGTCATATTATATTGGTTACATTTGTTTTTGTGGATGATGAACATCCTAAATTTTTTTCTTGATTTATTGAACAATTGGATTCTTTCATTATTTAACGACAAGTCAATACAATTATCTTTGATATACATGTAGTTATGCTAGGCATTTTGAGTTCTAAAGAGATATTCATTATTGGTAGATTTCATGATTGATAATGTTTCATACATTTTGTGATTAATTTTAACAAGTCAGTAAAAAAAATTGATTTAAAATATGTCAATATTGCATTTTGAATAAATTACAATCCAATGGAACATTTAAAATATCTATTGATTTACAAAACTAAAATAAATGAATTATTGAATATCTATTAACAAATCATTTAAAACAAATCTAATAATAAAATATTCTCAAATCACATTAAAATTAAATATATTAGAATATTTGAATTTTTTAAAACTTTTCTTTAAAAATTACATAATTAAAATTCAAAAAAAGTATATGAAAAATTTACAAAAAAATCAAATTAAATAAATCAAGTTATATTAAATTTTCACATAAATCGAACATAAAAGAAGAAGAAAAATCTAAGGCATGTAAACACTGTATTAAAAGATTTCATGATCTCTCAGGATTCAAGAGACTATTCAATAACTACTCTCCTCAATCTCAGAAATCAGTTGAATATATACGTGAATCATAAACTCTAATGGGCCCGAGACAAAAACGTAGCAAAACGTGGGCTCAAGATGCACACATGCGAGAGGCTTTTGGGGTGGGTTTGCACCCCTCCCCCACTGTGTGTAGCCATTTCTGGGTTTCGGGGCTCTCCGAGGGCTCAACCTAATCTAACAAATTAAGACACTGAGTGCACACGAGTCCCAACTCACTTTCACGTCCATCATAGATATTAGGTTGACTTTTCATATAAACTAATAATGTGGGATAGAGGTTGACTTCTTCAATACACATTATTCCAATATACTTTACAAGATTTTATAAGTTTATGTGCTAAAATCATAACAAAGTTTTAGAGAAATAAAATATTACAATTTGAAATTATTATAAGAATTACAATTATTAATTAAATTAAAAACATAACTAAATTATATAAACATATTACAAATAAAAAATAAGCATAAATAAATAACAACATGTTTAATAATTCATAAATAAATAAAATTATATATTAAGCAAATAAAAAAAATACAAAATATAAAATTAATGAATATTTTAAATAAAAAGAAATATTAAAACATAATTTCAATTATTTATATATAAATTTTACAGAAAAATTAATAAGTAAACAATTAATTCTAAAAAAAAAACAAAAAACAAAAAAACTAAACATGAATTTGTCACAAGTTATAATCATTGAACTCACAATAATATGAAAGATATTTATAGAAGATTCACCTAAATATCGTTAAAATCTTTCACTCTACATCTGAAAAAATATATATATTTTGTTTAGTGAATAAATATATCGCTTATTAAATAAGACTCTTACTTACATAGAGCATATCTTATTATTGGTGTTAACTTAACGCGAAGTAATCCAATTTCCTTGCTCTTTACATAAGTTAGTCTACATAACAATTTGTGTAGGATTGTATGCATGTGTTCAAAATAACAGCAATTTCACCATATATACCATGTATTTTTTTTCCAGCTTGGTATTCACCACATAATCATTATCTAGCTTGAAGGAGATAATAATCATGTATTGGCAGGCACGTTTGGTAAATCCTCATAAAAAATGCATAGTTGCACCGGAGGTTGTAATTAATACACAGGAAAACATATGTATTTCCTTTTTATATGACATGAATTATTTGAACCGTAGCTCCCCGACCCGCAACGACGTCGTTTGTGCGCCTTTTTTATTTTAATTTTTATCAAGGGACAGAAATTAGAACAGAAGAACAAATTACACGTAGAAAGAGAGGCAATTGGAGACGGAGAAATCCGAAGAAATCAAAGTGCATCGTTTCTCGTATTCGGAAAATGGCTTTCGCCGCTCGTTTGCTCTCCCGATCTAAGGGACAGGTTGATTCTTCAGTCGCCGTCTCTCTCTCTCTCTCTTTTTTTGTTGCTGCATTCGGTTTGCTAACTGCAGCAGTCGAGTGACTACGGACGTTTTTCGGGCATTGGTAGTCATTTTATGGGTTATCTTAGTATTCAAATGGATGGAGTTGAGTTTTTTTTTCTTTTTTTTTTTTTTTATCGTTGAGTATTTATTCTTCGAAATCTCGTTTCAGTTATGTTCTGGACAACGTACTCTGGGGTCGACATGTTATGCATCTACTCGTTCCTTCTCGAAAGGAGCCGCCAGTGCATCCTCTGCGTTGAAGAGCGATGGTAAGCCTTGATTTCTGTCAAAAGTTGTTAGTTTGTTGATTTGATTTATATGGTCTGGTCGGTAAATGAATGCTGTTGGTGGAAGAGTTTTGATGGATTTGAATACCAGGTGTTTTCTGATTTTCTGGTTCTCATGTTTGGTTGTTGATACGCGGTGATGGCAAGAAGAATGCATATTGTGATGTTAGTTTGAATATCCTAATTTGAGCTCTAGGAATTGATTTTAAGCCTGGGGTTCTAGCTTCTTACCATTAGTGTGTACTTCTAAAGAAATTTTGAAGGGTATTTTTGTCGAAGTGAAGAATAAATTTGAGGCAGCCATGGGGGTCTTACGCAAAGAGAAGATCACTATAGATCCTGAGGATCCTAGTGCCGTGGCTCAGTATGCCAAGGTCATGAAGACTGTAAGAGAAAAGTAACGTGTTCTACTCTTCTTCTTATGCTTCTTTTTTTTTTTTTTTTTCTGAAGTTTTACTTTATCTTTTTATGGAATAAACATAAGTCTATAAAACTTTTGGTTGCAATTACTTATTATGTTTTCATGTCATCCTATCATTTATTAAGTAATTTCATGTTCATTACCTAGTGTTTGTTGCCACTCGACTTCTTAGTAACTAAATATGATGATGTTCAACTTGGGTCCACGTATTTCCAGGGCTGGCTTTCTCTCCGAGTCACAGAGGATCAAAAAAACCATTGAAACCCAAACGCGTGATATTCCTGATGCCCGATCCTATCTGCTAGCTTTAAAAGACATAAGAGTCAAGTATGCTGTATCTCAATCTTGTAAATTGATTTTAGAATAGGATTTGATCTGTATATGATGATTGATATACATAATGTGATATCCATAATGTGATGGGAGGGGCATTATTGATGAATTGGGTGCAGAAAATATGATTATTGAGGCGCTGGATAAAATCGAGAAAGAGTTGAAAAAGCCACTTCTGAGAAATGATAAGAAGGGAATGACCCTCCTCAAGGGAGAATTTGATAAGATCAACCAAAAGTATGTTTAAGGAAATTGTGATTTGCTTTCATAGGAGAACATCTCTTTTTACTTCATGAATGTCTGCGAAAATCCACTAAATTTGGTTCATTATGATGTTATGGTCATGGATATCTAAATTTATTGATTTATTTTTTCCTGTTTAACTGCCTGCTAAACCTCATCCAGGCTTGGCATTCGCCCTGCGGATCTTCCTAAATATGAGGAACAACTGGAACTCAAAATCGCACAAGCTCAACTCGAGGAACTGAAGGAGGACGCTGTTCAGGCAATGGAAACCCAAAAGAAGAGGTAGGCCTTTAGCCCCCACACCAACGCTGTGCTCATCCTAGCACACTGCACGCGCTGACTTCCATTTTTTATAACAGCTTACTCGATGCAGACCTTTTTTTTTTTACTTCCATATTCTGTGCAGGGAAGATTTCAAGAATGAAGAAATGCCTGATGTAAAGTCACTGGACATCCGGAACTTCCTTTAGCTTCCACCTTCTCTACGTATGGATATGCCCCATAACAATTGTTGCATGGGATTAGAGGAGACGCCTCTATCCCTAAAACCTAGAAAGCCTGCCTTTTCATTAATAATATGTCATGAATTTGGTTGGACATACCATTAAGATTTGGTCGTCTGTTTTTTCACGCTTATTGTTTTTTGTCCCTGTATTTTAACCAAGTTGTATGGTGGGCTGGGATCTGTAGCAGTGCCTTTGAAGCTGAGTAATAAATACCTGTAGTTGTAAGAGTACCTGATGATGCTATCTCCATACCTACCAAGGATTGTGATTGTCATCATTTTCAAGTAAATTATAATGAAATCTCCTACACCGATAGATGAGTATTTCCCCAGCCAATGCAGTTCTATCTTCTTTGGGTCGAAAACTATGAAGTTTAAGAACAAGAATTTTATCGGAATTTGATTCAAGAACTTACAATTCTACTGGTTCGGACAAATTTACAAGATATTTCATGTACTATGGGTTGTAAGATTCTCAATAACCAATTAACCTATTTACTTGTGGTTACTTCTAAGAATGAGTCAGCAAAGTCGGAAATCAGATTTGTTAACAGATGTGTGTTGTCTGTATTTAGCAGTCAGGATGACAAAGAAGGGGGCGTGGAGGGGTGCCGGGGAATAATGGAAGATGCCATTCTTGTTATCACATACAATACGTTTTTGTGGAGCCGTACAAAGACGGTGGTGGGATATTAATGGTATTTCAGTCGCCATCTTTTCATATAACCTGTCAGATTGTGAAGAAGTTGAAGCAGCAGCGTCATTCTCGGGATCCAAGAGTGGTGGTTAGTGATTTCTTATGGGGAGGGTGAACAAGTGATTAAGAGACAGCCGAGGCTGGGTTTAGGCCACTCTCAGTTTACGAAAAGCAGCGATAAGGGGCCTAATTTCACGGCCATTTCGATCATTCACAAAGACCCAGGGGAGCGGTCGGCTCGGAGGATTGGATCTGGGCCTTCGCCTTTATTTTTCCCTTTTACACGCTATAACAACTGCCTTTCTCTTGCTCCCAAAAACTTTGCTGGATGGATGATATCACTCCGCTTCTGCAGATCTCATTGCTGGTTTCATGAAGCGTGGGATCACTTTAAGTGTGGGTACTTGTGCATTTTCCTTATCTGTCTGCCTGCTTTAGTCACCTTGATTTTCTTGTTTGTTTTTCTTGTGCGTTTCCTGGGCTGCCGAGTTTTTACTTGTTTACACTCAAGCTTTTTTCTTGCCAACGTTGGTTGACTTGGGGACAAGTGTGTTTGAAGCTTGTATAGATTTTATTTTTGTTGCAAAAATCATGTGCTTACAGTGTGTTTTTTCCCCCCACTTTCTCTAGGGCCCCGTTTTTGTTTTACAGTGTTACAAGAAATGGAATGCTATGATGTTTTAGTAGCTTGGTAAGATCGTATTATCTATTTCAAGCGTCGAAATGAAATGCAAAAGTGTACTCAAGATCGTGTTGATCTAGGAATGGGTATGTTGAGTGATTGGAACTAGCGCTCCAACTTTTACTTTTCCATGTCCATAAAGCAGATTATGATTGAAAAATTCATGATTCTAGAGAAGAAGCACGAAAGAAACCCCTTTTACTTGATATCTTTAGTGGGTACAGAGGACTTGTTCGGTTGCTGTTTCACGTTTGAGTCCTTGCGTTGGTTCTTATTGCTTGATTTATTCCTATAAATGTTTCTCTTTAATATTTTCAGTTCTAAAGGCACATAGGTTGAGAGTTGGAGTAGTCTCTCTGATTCAACTGTGATTCTGGCTCTCTGAAACAACTTGAAAGTGCAAAGAGCATATTGGGGCATCAGAAAGTCAACTTTGTATGGCATTGGAGCGGAATCGATTTCTGCAGCCACCAGATCCACCAGCACCTCGGGTATGCAGATTTTGATAACTCTTACGCTCTTATCTGGTGATGCATACATTTTCCCTTTTTACATGTCTTTACTCACCAAGGCAGCATAATGATACTGCATTAAGCTCCACAGAATAGGCATATCATGAATATCTGCGTGTGTTTTCAAGTTTTTTGGTGTTTTTCAGTTCATGCTCCAAGGGTTTCACTCTCCCTTTTGGGTTCTTTGTCAATCTTTCTGTTACATTGTATTTTCTTGCTCAGTATCCTTATGTGATTCTGATACATTGGCAGCGCAAGAGGTGGGGAGGCTGTTGGGGTGGTCTATCCTTCTTCCATAAACAAAAGGGTGGCAAGCGAATTGTTCCAGCATCTCGCGTTCCTGAAGCCAATGCTCTGTCTAATCAACCAAATGGTCCTCGTATTGGTGGATTACCAAATCAGCCTACTGGAATTGCTTTGTCTATTTTTGCCCCTCCATCATCTCCAGCATCATTTTCAAATTCTGCTATTCCATCAACTGTTCAGTCCCCCAGCTGCTTTCTTTCTGCCAGTTCTCCTGGAGGACCTTCCTCTACCATGTTTGTCACTGGTCCATATGCCCATGAGACTCAGCTTGTATCTCCACCTGTGTTCTCAACATTCACAACTGAGCCATCCACAGCTCCTCTGACCCCTCCGCCGGAGCTGGCCCACCTGACAACCCCATCTTCACCTGACGTTCCATATGCACGCTTCCTCTCATCATCTGCCAAAATCAAAGGCACTGATAAAAGTGGTTATGCTTCTGGGAGTGATTTTCCGGCCACTTACTCACCCTATCCAGAAAGCCCGGCTAGCACTCTTAGATCACCTGTTTCAAAAACACCAGGTCATTGTCTATCACCGTCATCCTGTGGGGAAAGGGAGTTTCCATCTCAGTGGGATATTTCTCAAGGTTCAGGATACATGAAATCCAACTCGGGCAGGTTTCTTGGGGTCAAGACTAATAGTGCTTCCAAGTCACGTCAAGATTCCAACTTCTTCTGCCCAGAGACATTTGCACAGTTCTACGACCTGTCGTCGTTCTCTAATTCTGGTGGAAGGCTAAGCATCTCCAAGGAATCGGATGCCTATCCAAATGGCGGTAATGCTTACCAGAGCAAGCAGAATAAAAGTTGCAAACCAGATGCTGAGGAACTTGAAGCATACAGGGCTTCCTTTGGGTTCAGTGCAGATGAACTCATAACTACTAATTATGTCGAGATGTCTGAAAAATCTGATGATTCCTTCAGCATGGCACTGTTGAACTCTGTGAATCCTGCTGAACCAGACCTCAACTCAGCTCCAACCTCTATATCAGCAGTTGTGAAGGAGAGAAGGCATGATCTTTTCGATTCACACCTCATCGAAGCCAGACTTGGTCACACTATTGCCCCTGAAGGTAAAGAAGGAAACAGTTTTAGTGCTATGGCTGTTTGGTATTTTGGTTTCTATCCAGTTGAAAACTGAAGCTTTATATGCCTCAGATAATGGCGGGGAGAAGCAGCATGGACATGCTCCAAGAATAATAGTTCATGACGGCCGTATTCTGAGTGATGATGAGGGCATCTTTTCCAGGATGCAAGCTTCAAGATCTGCCCGGAAGTACCCTTTTGGCTCATCAAACTCCGATGCAGAAATCGAATACAGGAGAGCACGAAGCTTGCGCGAACGTCTCAACCAACCCATGAGGATCCCTAGCTAATCCCCATGGACGACTACTGCTAAATGTGGTGTGTCAGCGTCATGATATCCCCTGCCCTATAATGCAATCCAGAGTCCCAACTGGGACCTCTTTTGCATGTAAAGTCATCTCAGAGAGGGGTTGCATTGCCTCTGCTGCTGCTCTTACCCTCTCACTGCAAGTCCTTGTGTTTCAGTTCCTTAATGTAAATGATCCTGTGTCCGTTCTCTTACTGGATATTGATGATGCCTCTTAGCGCCTTACTGTGCACCCAAATCACTCTACCTGTAAAACCATGCCAAATGTTGCATGAGACAACATCTCGGCACACCAAGAAGAAGGCGAAGCCCAGGTGCGGGAGAAGGGCTGCAAGGCAGAAAACAGTTAATTAAGCAGCATCTGTCTTCAAAAAAAAGTGGAATGAACTATTTATTGTTGAGGTCTCAGGAACCGGGGTTCCTTATTTATAGATAATTGGACGACTGATTGTGTTGGTGGCCGCGTTCTCAAGCACCACCGTGTGTTTTTGAGCAGACGCATTCCATCCATCAATTCATTCTTTTCTTGATCCACATCCAATTCCGGGGGGTGGGGGCTGTCGATCCCATGGCTACGGATCAAGAGACGAGGGTCTCGGAAGACGTCGAGAATGAGAAGAGGAAGGAATCCGCGATCCCGGCGCGTAGGGAGGATGGGGATGACACTCTCGCGGAAGAAGCCATCGCCATCGTCGAATCGTTGAGATCGATAGGAGACTTCAGGAGAACGCAGAGGAAAGAATGCCAGAGCTTGGTGAGGAGAATGAAGCTTTTTTCACCATTGTTGGAAGAGATCAGAGACGTCGAAAAGTCGACGAGTTTGCCGGATTCGGCGATTGCATGTTTGAAGAAGCTGATAAAAGCGTTCCAATCCGCAAAGAAGCTCCTGAAGCTTTGCCATGGCGGCAGCAAGATTTTTCTGGTTAGAATGTTCTTTTTTTTCCCCCATCCTTCTGGCTTCTTGCGACCAGGCTTCTCAGATCTGGCGTTTGGAATTCAAGGCGATAGAAAGCGAGTCCATGATGCTGAGATTCAAAGCAGTTTACGACAAGATAAGTCAAGCTGTTGAAGGAATGCCTTACGAGGAAATGGAGATCTCCCAAGAAGAGAAAGAGCAGGTAACATGTTTGAAGAAATGTTTTTCCCAACATGTAATGACTTCACCTCACGCACACCAAATGGCTGGTTGAAAAGGTAGAGCTGCTGCAAGTGCAGCTGAGAAGAGCAAGGAAGAGAATAGAATCGCAAGACATTGAACTGACAATGGACCTGATGGTAGCCTCGTCAGCAGCAACCACGAACGAAGACAACAGAAACGCAGACATTGCAAGTTTTGAGAGGCTCGCAAGTAAGCTCTCACTGCAAACACCTGAAGAACTGACCCAAGAAACTCTGGCAATAAACAAGCTCATCAAGGAACGTCAAGGCACCAAGTCGGAAACTACGCAGCAGATCGTCAATCTGCTTAATAAGCTGAAGACGCTCGCCGGGGTTGCCGCCGAAAACCCAGGCGAAGCTAATGACTCCAATGTGCCTAAATCCCCCAGCAAGTGCGCCTACTTGGGAGTGCCCAATGAGTTCCTATGCCCCATCACATTGGAGATCATGACGGACCCTGTCATCGTTGCCACCGGACAGGTTCGTTTCTCCGATCATGGTTTCTGTTCTTCAGGTAAGAGACTCATGCTAGATGTCACACTCATCAGACGTACGAGAGGGAGAGCATACAGAACTGGTTGGATACCAATAGGACATGCCCCAAAACAGGGCAATTTCTATCACATTTGTCATTGGCGCCTAATTTCGCTCTCAAGAATCTGATTCTTCAATGGTGTGAAAAAAACAACTATCCGATTGTCAAGAAGGACAATTCAGAGGCCGCGGCGGCGGTTGCGGGGGCGGAGGAGGCAACGGCGGCAGACAGGGAGGAGATATCGACACTGGTTCAGAGCCTGAGTTCAAGCAAGCTGGATGAGCAGCGAGAAGCGGTGGAGAAGATTCGGAAGCTGTCAAAAGAAAGCGCCGTGAACAGAACTCTAATCGCGGAGGCCGGCGGGATTCCGTTAGTCGTGCAGCTCCTCTCGTATCCGGATCCTAGAATCCAAGAACAAGCAGTGACAGCTGTTCTGAATCTGTCGATTGAACAATCGAACAAGAAGCTTATCTCCCAAGAAAAAGCATTCCCCGCGATAATCGAGATCCTGGAGAACGGAACAATCGACGCGAAGGGGAACTCAGCGGCGGCGCTGTTCAGCCTCTCGATGCTCGAAGAAAACAAGGTCAAAATCGCAGCCCTCAACGGAATCGCACCGCTGGTGAATCTCCTCCGCACGGGAACAATACGGGGCAAGAAAGACGCGATGACCGCTTTAATCAACATCTGCCATGACGACGGCACCAACACATCCCACGCAATCGACGCCGGAATAGCGGCGGTGCTCCAATCTGTGATCACCGACAGAAACCAAGACGAGATGGTGGACGAAGCGCTGTCGATGATGCTTGTGTTAGCGAAGTCGACGGAAGGGAGAAGAGAGGTGGGGCAGCTTCACATGATTGAGACGCTGGTGAATCTGATCCGCGAGGGGAACCAAAAGAACCAAGAATGCGCGGCAGCAGTGTTGGTGGCGCTGGGCACCGGCAACCGGAACCTGATACTGGCGGCGCTGCAATACGGAGTGTATGATAGTGTGGTGGAGGTGTCGAGGAATGGGACGGAGAGAGGCCAGAGAAAAGCCCACTCCCTTCTCAAGCTCATGGCCAAATCCGGCTATCTTCCTTCATAACCATATCGTTTACCTGAGCAGGAAGGAAACATTTTTGCATTTCCGACTCAGGACTCTCAAAGTTTATAATCTTAACTTGGCAACTGATCTACAAAACTGCGGCCTGCGGTTGGCTTTCTAAGTGAGTCTACTCTCCACATACTCCATTGCCTTCTTCTTCACCAGCTCCTCGCGCTCTTCATCGCCCACTGATTGTTCATACTTCAGATACTTGTTGAATAGAAACTGAATCACAGAGAAGATGTGAGTTGTGCGAGTGACAGAGAGCAACACAAGAGCATAAGTGGGAACACGGGACCTTCATTTTCTTTGGGGAAGGCTCAAGCTTGTTGCCCTTTCGAACAAAGATCGAATGAGATCCTGGTCGCCGAGGTGGATTTCCTGTTGACATCAGGGCAACTTACTAAGCGCAGTACAAACTCAAATGCATCTCTCCTTTTTGGCAATCGAGACAAAAAAAAACATGGGTTATTTTCTGGGCTTACCCGATCCAGATATATGCTCCATACGTCAGTCCTCTTGGGATGGTTCTTGAGAATGTTCTCAAACATTGACCTACCCCTGTCTGGAACTCCAAGTTTGAATTCACGGATGGCAGTTTGCAATCTGAACTTCAATTGCTTATGATGGGGCAAGCACTCAGCTGCACGTTTTACAACCAACTCAATCTCGTTTGAGTTCGTTTTCAGAAGATATTCCACCTTTCTCAGCCATACCTAAGCGGCATTATGGAGAATAGTTGTTGGTAAGCACAGGAAAAAAAATTTCCACCTGAAAAAATGTTGGTACCTTGCAAGAATGCTTGAAAGCTTTTTTCATTTTATCAAGAAGACAATTAGCCAGGTCATGCTGCTTTGTGGCCTCATATATGCCCAGAAGAGCAAGGTGCAACTTCTTGGGATCACAAGTTTGCAATGCTCGTTGAAACACTTGGTTAACTGCTTCCTGGAGATTTAAAACATGGCACTCAGGTAAAGAAACCCCAAAATGACAAATCTGCACTGACAAGTTACATCGAGAAATGGATCATATAATTGTAATAGTACCTCAGGAGGACTGCCATACTCACTTTCGATGTTGAAATAAGCAACCCAGACGTTAAGCTTCTCTGACTCCTCTCTAATATTTATTGTTTGCAATGCCCTAAAACATTGGAATCAATTGAGACACCGTAGAGCTAATAGATGAAACGAGGAAGAAGAAAAATGAAACATCGACAAATGACTTGGTAGAATGAAAAATGAAAATATTATCATTGCAAATCAAGGTGACTACAGACCACTGAGCAAATGCAACAGGATGCTACTATCAAAAATGAAAATACGCATGGAAATGGGCCTACTGGGGCCGGATCGAGGTACCAATTCATGCAACTTGCAAGGGATCCAAGCCAAGTACGACTATTATAAAGAGGAATTCAAAAGGAGATGTTCTGTTAGATTCATCTGCCCTTACATCTTACAGTTAAATAACTCCATAAAAATAATCTCTACATTCAACACACCAGACATGCAGAGTTTTCATGCACCCCCTCATTGAAAATGGATATCTAACATATATTCAGATTACAGAACGATTTATACATAAAATCAACAAGCTTTACGCAGACTAACTCATACAAGCCAATAATATGAGGATAAAAAAATAGGCAACGTAAAATAAAAGGAAGCCATGAGTAAATAATAAACACTTAACCTACCTTTCTGCGATGGATCTAGCTTTACCAACATCCGCCAAAGATAGCATAAATTCCATGTATTTTATCCAAATAAAGCTGCTGTTTGGTGAACTTCGTACAAGTTTCTCGAATTCATCAGTATTTCTTGGGATACCATCTTTTCGTAGCCTCTCCTCTGCAGCCCTAATTTCTACCTCTCTATTCATACGGAGAAAACCTCAGTTAATAATCCACAAGGCAGCAACCATGACATAAACTAGCAGTACCATGTTATATATAAAACTAAAGCAATATTAGATTATGTTTTCACCTCTGTGATCTAGCTCCTTTTTTTCCTCTTTTGGGCGTCTTCTCTTCACTACTGCCAGCAGAAATTACCAAAATTTCTTCATCAGCGGCACCTTCAGCAGTACGGTCTTCGACATCATCAAGAGGAACCTCAAGAGGTGGCACAAGAGCCCTAGATTCAGAAACTGCTGGTATATCATGAGAACTATCGCCAATGCAAGCAACACTGTAGTCGTTTTCCAAAGCTATGTCAGCTGAAGAAATAGAATCCTTCTTAGTAAAGGATGGATCACGAATTTGTTCTTCAGAAACCGAAAATTCTTCCTCGTTCATCAGATATGAACTCTTCATCCCAAGAGAAACTCGATTTCTGTCCTTGTCCACCTGAAATAGGAATTAGAACAACTTATTTCATGCTAATACACAAGGAATAAGAAAGAAAAACTGTGCCAATCTTAGATTAAAAAAATGAATTAATGCAGGACCAAATATTAGAACAAAGAATATTCAACTCAAGCGCTCCTTTAGTTATTCAAGGCCTAGGATGAAACACACTAGTGTTAAATAGGCGAGACGAAAATTACCTTCAAAATTTTAACAGTCACATTTTGTCCCACAGAATATTTTGCATCTAAATCTTCCCTTTGGCAATCAGAAATCTCTGAAACATGACATAATCCAACCTGCACAGTACAAAATTCAGCTCACATGGTTCAGTCAAAGTGGATTCTTTAATTACGAAAATTCATACTATAGGAAATGACAAATCTTCAGCATTTTCAAGATTGACATCATAGATTAAAAAAATCATTACCACTTTTGATAATTAAAATTTCATCATGAGCCCATGAAGTTAACTTACTGCATTTTTTCCATCAATGAATATAAACAACCCATATGCCTCTACACGCTTGATTCTTCCAGACACAACAGAGCCAACGAGGATATCATCTAAGGAATCAGCATTTGAACTTTTTCCAGACATTCCAATTGAAGTTCTAAGAGTTACTTCAACACGTTTTGACAATGTCTCCACTGAAAGAACCCTACATGGAGAATGTGTCACATCAGCACCCTAGAATCCACACATTAAAAGGACACATTGACTTGCCTCCCCATCACAAGTGTTCCGACCGGAAACTCCTTTTCTGGATGTTCAACGTAATTGTCCGACAAATTTGATATGAGAATCTTGGCATCTATGTTTCGTGAAAGCATTATGAAACATCCTTTATTTGAGATACTTTTTACATAACCCTGTAGGTGGAAAAAGTGTTACATTGATGGGAATGGAAACTTTAAACTATAATTGCACGTGGGCAACATTGGAAAAAATCAAATTAAGCTTAGAAACAAAAAACATGGATACCACTAGCATATCTAGTATAAATCATATTTCTAGGTACCTTAACAACCATATTGGGGAGAATATCTTTAACATCAGTGACACGTCTGGCCAGCCTGCAAAGGATTAAGTTTCAGTAAATCTTCTTTGGTAGCATCTTTTCAATAAGCAAAGTATTTCATATAACAGAAAAAATAATGGAAATGCCCAAAATTGTAGTGTTTTTCGTGCCAACTGATAAAAAGGCGGGCTTTAATATTGAGAGGTGGGATGCTTTACGATAAGATATGCATGTATGAGGTACAGAGAAGTTACGTTTACCCTATTATAGTAGACCTATCAATATTAAATTGCAATGAGAGAATTTGGAAATATCCTTACATATTGCTGCTTTGGTCAGTAGATTCCATGTCAGGTGAAGAGGCTGATGCTGAGCACAGTGATAAATCAACATGGACGGTGCCCTTATCAGAACAATAAACTTCCAAAACCTTACATTTCACAAACTGGCCTTCTTGATAACCACAGAGAGGGTTTGGCACCCATGAATCAGCCAACTCCATAAAATGTACCTTGCCGTAATGGTGTGGACCAACTTGGACCAGCACTCCTCCAACACCAGAAAGAATCTTAAATATCCTCCCACCAATGACATTGCCTTCATCTATGTGGTAAAATGAATCATCTTGACCAAATTTCGGTGGATTAATAGCTGGTCTAATCAAGGTTACACGCATCAACTTTTTCTCCTTACTTAGACTTGCTATGTAGGCATCAACTCTTTGACCCACATAAAACCGATTCTGAAAGTCCGCAAGCTCAGCAGGCTCACATGAAGAATCCAAGATATGTAACTTAGCACTGATATCACGGGATATTGCCAGCCAAACCCACTCAGTGTCAACCTTATACACGAAACCAACAATATGCTGCCCATAAACATAGCTAGCGTCTTCAGGAACTTCAGGGAGCTTTCCATTCAAGGGAGATCCTGTGAATGAAATACAGTAGGGAAAAATTAAAGAAATCGGTATCCTGAAACTCTTGCACCCAACAATCATTTGGACACCACGAACAACCCATGCATTGGAGAATTGAAGTCCAACTAAGAAAATGCTTACCTTCAAGCAAAGAAGGCTTGATAGATAGTTCCCATTGACAACCTCCTCTACCCTCATGTGATTTATTCCCCCCTGAAACAATTACTGCTCTAACTGTTTGCCCAACTTTGTAGGCACCAAAGGGGCTGTCGCAAGAATTTTCAGCCGCAGTCTGCCAGTACAGCAGATACACACACTTACTGATCGCCACACCACATATGTGCATGAAGAGTAAGCAAAGATACAAAATTAAAATAAACGGCACAAAGCAAACAGATCCATACCTCAGTTATATGAATTCTTCCACGCTGTTTTGATCCAAATTTTACTCTGGCTTCAAGTGGCTTTATTTCAGTAATCTAAGAAGCAAAAAAATAAACAGCCACGGATTAAAAAAAGTGATAACTGTTTAGTACAATGATAACAGAAAAACCATCACTCCACATAGAATATAGCCTTACCTCCACTTGTAAAACAGATCCAACATCATGGCAACTTTTTTTCCGAGCCCGCTTCAATCTAGAATTTTCCATATCATCACCCATATAGCTGAGCAACAGTAGCAACCTCTCACCAGTTGACGGTGCCGGAAGAGACATTACTGTGGCACTGACCCTTCATATTAAAAAACCTCAGCGACAGCTTAAACACACGGGGAAAAGAAAACCTGGATATATAATGCATAAATAGACGGAAGTTAGATTGGAACCAACATTACAGTTACCTTTGTCCACAAGAAAATTGTTTTGGAGGCAATTTTTGAGTATTATAATCATCTCTGGATGCATAGCCTATTGAAGGTTTATGATTCGGTAGAGAAAGGACCTATTAAGAAAATATTTGTGCATGTGTAAGAAAAGGGAAGAACGAAATGCTGGTGATATATGATTTCATTATCATGATAAAACGAGAAATACCAAATAGTTTTCTTTGACAATCTCAACAACTGCGTCCACAATTTGATTTACTTCCAAATCCCTAGAGGCTTCCTTCTTTCTTTTCTAGAACGAAAAATAGAATCACAGACAAGTAGGTTTAGCAAACAAAAATGAAAATGTTCAATAAAAAAGGGATATCAACAAAATAAAGGTTTAACACCTAACATAAAAACCATATCCAAATCATGCAAAAATTAATGCAGAAATTTGCAGGAAGTATTGTGAAAAATGATGATGCATTTCCACTAGAGACAGATGGATAAGGAAGGTTGCAGGGACCAGGAAACCACAAGATGACCATTCATAAGACAGCGGAAAACCTTGGGAGTTCGTAGAGAACTTTCTTCTTTACATCCACTAAGCAAATCTGGCTTTAACGACAGGTCCACTATGCGGTCAATCTTTGACACGTCAAGCACAACAGCTTCAATAACAGAGTTAACCTCCAGGTTGGCTTCAGTCACTGGAAAATAATAGAATACATAGAAAAATAAAATCAAAATAATGAACTATTGATGCTTTAAGCAAAAGTGACTGACTTTGGTTATGTGAGATGAAGCCATAGACATCATTGTATTTCTCAAAGTTAACAACAACCCAACATTTTTGACTTCATGAACCGTTCCTTTAATAACATGGCCAACACCAAAATCCTGACTCCAGCTCAATCCAGAGCTTTTAGTGTCAATTGCTTGCATCTGTGCAATCTGGGGAAAGAATACAAAATAAAATAACAAAAGAATCACAAACTGCAGCATGTGTGAAATAAAATAGTAGGAGCACAGACTAAAAACCGTGAATCATAACATGCCAAGTGTGAGAGCCCCACCAAAACCACGTATCTTCTTACCACTATCCCCTTCCCCAAGAAAAGGACATTTACTGTAATCTAGCAATGATCCCATAATCAACAATCACGAAAGACCCAACCAATTTCTAAACAGCAAACATACCAATGACCGATTTAACTGTAAACAACACAAAATTATTAATTTATAATTACAAGAAAAATGTGCCCATGAGGTCGAAGGGGAAAAGGAAGGTAAACGAGAGGGTTTTCCAAAGCAGGAAAACTTATCAATTAGGCACCAAGATTGGATTGTTGAGGTTTGTGAAAAATGTTACATAGCGAAAGAAGACCAATCAGATTTGATGCCCTTTACTGAATTTCAAAGGGAGCTTTATGTCCTACCTTCTCTTCTAATAAAAAGTACTCCTGAATAAAAGAAGTGTCGATTGAACAGCATAATGATTGTTTCAGCGACAGCATTACTCTTCCCACTTCAGTATTGACCTATAATGCAAAGGAAAATGATTACCACAGAGATCGGACAAATCCCAACCCAAGGAATAAAAATACTATTTTTTTTTTTCAATGTCGAATGAATTCACAACAATTCTTGTATTTTTCATATAAAAGAAACATCTATGGATTCGGGCATGATTAAAGTAGAGTAATGCCAGTATTCTAAACTGTGCCACTAACTTCAATGCTTACATTAACAACACTGCAGCGAACAGACTGTCCAACATAGAAAACCTCAAGAAGGCTTGAACTCCTATCATCGGTAGCCTACAAAGAGTATCAAAACTTCAATCATTGCTATGTAAAATAATAAAATAAAATAAAGAGGAGCCGATTTATGTCCTCACCTTGTTTTTAGGAGCAAACCCGGTTAAATTTCCAAGAAAGCGAACAAAGCAACCAGCTTCAATTATGTTGCAAATGTAACCCTAGTTGATAAAGCATCATGACCCAAAAAATGAGAGGCTAGAATAAAAGCTAACGTTACATGTTCCCGTTTCAAGAATGGACAGAAAAGATTGCAAGATTTTACTGATGGAATACAGAAAACGATGTAATGGAACTCTAACCGGCATCACTGACTGGAGGTTGATATCACTAATTTCAGAAGGGAGTTGTTTTGATGACCTGATAAGTGAATACTTCGCTGAGAGAACAACTGTGCTCCCTTTGACATCTGCAACATCAAATTGATAGGACGAATAATCAGAATATCAAATTGAGACTGAATGACATTTCCTGAGGATATTCCTTGGGTACAGCAAGATGATTTTGTAAAAAAACAGGAGTATTATTCTAAAATTCCCGCCCCAATAGTTGCTCACTAAATTATGGTTATGAAATACAACAGTACAATAGAAAAGAAAAGATAATCTGCATTTGAAAAAATGGTGAACTTGGCACAGGAAATCTGTTCTTCTCAAACAGATTATGCATTGTACTGCACATGAAACCTACTATTTTTAACAAATCTAGACAGGTACGAACATGATCAAATAAAAAATAAAATCTCCTTAAGCACAGGTAGCCCATTACCAAGAACTAGCAGTTCATCAAAATGATGTCCAGGCTTCATAACTGACACCAACGTTGTGGCAAGGCCTGTTGCACGAACAAGAAACAAGTCAACATAAAACCATGAACAGGAAAAGTTCAAATATCTTAACAATTACCAAATTTAACAGTGTATAATAACACAGAAAATGATAAATGTAACATATAAAATTAAGCAGATTATACCAACAATAAAAAAAAGTACCATGATGATCAGACAAATGTTCAATAGTGATGGTGCCCCTTGGTTGGTTTGGGACTTCAATACTTACTGAAACTGCTTGAGATGTTACGTACTCACATACTCCAGAAACTACAGAACCTGGCTTCAGACTCTCAATCAATGGCATCCTATCAAATTACAAGAAAAAATTAGAAGCTGCAAGCCATTTCAACTTTCAACAATAGATCCACACGCTAAAAACAAAGAAACCAGTATCATACCAAAGCTTTTACATAAGAACAAAATTAATTGTGCAAATTCTTCAATGAAAATCAACCTTGATTGTGCTACGTTAAATGTGAGGCCTATCCGGCAAGAAGTAGCAAGACCTTTAATGACTCGACACTTGACAACTTGCTCGACATGGTACTTGCAACCTATGTCATTACCTGGTTCCAAACCAAGTTCAGACCTGGAAAGAGTAAATTATGTGAACTGAATAAACCATCATATCAAAAGACGCCATCATTGACAATCTTCTAAACATGCAATCAGCAAAGACACATTAGAAGGCGAAAATAGGCGGTTCCACATATACCATGGACAAAAAACACCAGTTAACAAAATTTAATTGGAACCTTGGTGCATATCCTTCAACCCCATTGTAAAAGCGAACAAAACACCCATGGCTCTCAATCTTTGTAATCCATCCATGAGTGACTAGTCCATCAGTTGCATCAGCATACGAACTTAGAATGGGAAGCTTAGATTTCACCTGTAACCAACCCAAAAAACAAAAAAAATCATGTTTTAGGACTTCATTAAAAACAAGGTAGAACCTTTATGATATAACAACAGTAACCACAAGACTTCCTCCATAATCATAATATTATATATCATTTGATCAGTATTCAAGGGAACTAGAAAACATTTTTAAGCTGTCTGCTGATATAAGCAAGCTCATACCTATCTGAGCATGTACAAGCTAAAAGATAAGTTGATATGAGACTGCTCGAAAGCCCTTTCTCTCAGGGATTGAAAAATCAACACTTTTTAATATTTTCAAATGGCAGAGCGAAATACACATAGGATTTACAGGTACAAGAGAATAGCATGGAAAAACATGTAATCCTCCCGGGCTTCATAAGTTATTAAGTGATAGATTCATGACTTTCTACTCAGTGCACCATCCTAACATATTTTGGGTAAAAAAAAATACAGAACAGCAATCTAAAATCTAGGTCAATTTAGAACAGGCATACATTGTTAGTCTCACAAATCTTACGTTTATAATCAGAGTGGAAATGCACAGAATACAAAACCAAATGAACTTGAAAAAGCAAAAGAGTGACATCCAAAGTAGATGCAGCAAAAGGATGCCTTGAACTTACAAGAGTTCTCTTATGTGTAACAGAGATTCTCTTTGATCTGCAACCCAAGACACGGAAAACTAATTCAACCCCAACCTGTAGACACTCAGTAGGTGAGATTTGAAATGTGATATGAAGATACTATATGCGGCTTAAATGTAACTGGTGACCACTTCAACTTTTCAACTAAATAACCTGGAATTTTTTAGGGGGCTTCATTCTTTCAAGCTCTGACATATGACGTAGGGGCAAAGGGCCTTTACTCCACTATCAAATTGCACGATTGTGCCATAAGATTGAACAGCAGCAATTTTACCCTTCACAATCATTCCTGGCTTCATATCAGCGTGGGTAAAAACCAATCCTTCAAGAGCACTAGCCTGGACAATATGGAACGTATGATTGAAATGAAACACATCGTAATTAACAGCGAATAGTCACTCACCTATCATTATCCTTCTCTATTTTTTTTTCTCTTTTACGCATATAAAAATACGTTCATCATACAGAAGAATGCAGTAAAATCACGCATCAAGATGCTCCTAAACCTATCATGCGCGTGTGGTCAAAAAAAATAACTATAAATAAGTATCAGTAAACCTTCGCAGCACCAATAGCAAGCCCTTCCAAGTGCCTGTAACCCAACAGCCTAAGGCGAGCCATGCTTCCTTCCTTATAATTCTTATCCCAATTTACAGCACTCTTGTCAGAAAGATCAGCAACCTGAATTTTTGACACCATAAAATAATTCGAGGTGTTATCTTAGGACTAAATATTTTTTCTTTTTTTTTCTAGGAAAAGCATAAGCCTTACGCTAACAAAAGCAGGGGTTTTACACGGCACAGTAGGAAGTTCCACAAGAAGGCCAAAGGCCTTGTCAACCCTCACTACCTTGGCTTCATCAAATATATCACCAATTTTAACAAGCTGCGTGGGAAAAAAGGCATACTAATAAGAAGAATGACAGTTTTATATCTTTTACGGATGGCAGAAAACCACATGCATGAGCTAAATTTCTACCAAAGTATCATGAACATATACTTAAATAGCAGACCAGCATTTGCAATAATATGATAGACACAGTTTGTGAAGGTATACTTACACATTGTGGCGCCTTGTTAGCAATTAGGTAAGGGTTCATTGTTAAACCAACAGCCCTAGTTGAAGGATCAATAAACAAAATGCGCGCATTGACCTGCAGATAAACAAGTGAGGTAGAAATATCAGGAATAACTCTTTAAACATCAAATTACCAAATCGTCAAGATGAAAAGAAGTTAACCAGTTCACAGAACAACAAAACGAGCACTGTTGAACAGCAGATGCTTAGAGTTCAAAAAAGCCCCATCTTTCAAAACCCTAAACAAATTACTACAGTTGGCTAATCAGAAAAATGTGTAATAGCTTCTTTAACATCAGCAAGGAATCACCTTCACATTTTTCGGGTAATCATTCTTCCAACTTGAAGGGGGGAACGTATTATTCAGATTAAATATGTCAACCTGCATGTAAAGAGCACAAGTCCCCTTGTCTTTAAAATTCAAGAGACTATTTTTTGCATGCAAAGGTGGAAAGACATACCGTCCCTGTAAAGTATGAAAGGAAAGAAAGCATGATCCCGTTCTCAAGCACAGAAATGACACGAGCACTGACCATCATCCCTGGACTGAGTGTATCTATCGAGATGCCACTGAGTTCTTTAGTCTGAATAGATAATGAAATCAATGTTAAAATGTGCCATATCAGGAAAACACATCTCATTATTTTTGAAAAAATCTTACCACAAACTTCATAATGACACCAGGGTCTGAACTCAAGTGGATTACCATCTGAGCCTTATCAACAGTTGTAACAACTCCTTGTACAACTTCGCCCACGCATGATTCAACGTTTCTCCTATCTTGAATGAGTATAAAATTAGAAATCATTAACATAGCGAAGAAAATTAAACCCTCTTACGAGGGATGCACCTACTAGAATGAGTATCCAAATAAACTTATCCTTGCTTAAGAAAGTAGAGCCAAAAAAATGAATTGAATGAGGCTTCAATTCAGCAGAAGAAATATCAAAGAAATATAATTATTAAGTACCTGAAAGACTGTGGATAGGCATGAATCCAGTAAAAGAAGGCAACCCAAAATGAAGAATAAAACCGTGGTCCTCTATGCTTTTGATGTATGCTTTAAGCACCTGATATCACATGCCACAACATGAGACTAAGAACTTTACCAACACCCATGATAAAATCAAGGACAACTCATAGTGCAAAGAAAATATGATAAATCCAAACAAAAAAAAGCAAGCACTTGACAGCACATAATTTCACAAGTAAAGAAAAAAAAACAGCATATCAATTCCACCAGCTCAAAAATGCCAACATCCAATGGCATACCATTAGTCCATGGATTTAAGAATAAGAGAACATTGGAACTTCAATTTTTGAACTTTCACATGATCATAGGGTATCCAGAGCAATAACATAATGCCCCATAAATTATTTCATTTAATAACATCAAAGAAATATAGTGAAATATAAGTTACCATTCCTTCCTGAATGGCATCCAACCGTAAGCTTTTATACAACAATGATAGACGCAGTGACAGCCAGATTTTCAGTTTTGATGAATCCTTTCTATCATCAACTTTCAGCACAGTACAAGACACGAGTTGCCCCTCTTTATATATTCTAGACAGAAAGTCATTACCAGCATCCTGCCATAAAGCAAAAAAATCGACAGTGATATGCATTCTTATGACAACAGAGAAGCAACTAGATCCCATATGCATCAGGGAGGAGAATAAGTACTGCTTTAAGTGCATCATCTACGAACTTATCAACAGCATCAGAAGCACGAACTATTCCTCGTAAGCCTCCTGGCAAACTAACTACCATATCCTTCTCATTAACCTCTGCAACGACACCCCAAAGTTTCATTCCTGGGGACACATTCTGAAAATGAAACGAAAATTGCTTACAAAAATCCATACAATAAATAGTGGAAAGATAATAATTGCAAGGACCAAAAATGCCACATTTCCGGGACAATGGGCGAGAGATGTCAATAATGAAGGATACACATTAGCGATTAATCATTGGGAAGTAGTTAGCATGAGAGGTAAAGAATAGAAACGGAATCCTATTGCCAATGATATGGGGCAAAGCTCATCAGAATGAAAAAGCGGAATCCTGTTGCAATGAGGATTGAAAAACACGAAGCAGAACATGCCTTTAAGGTGATTTTATTGGCAAATCTTGGAAATTTCCCAAAAACTCCATCACTAAAGAGCGAGCCATTATCATTGTCCGCAGACATATTCCTATTTCTTGGCTTCTTCTCTTTCTTCACTCTCTTAAATGCCCCTTGGTTTATTTCTGATCCCCCTGCTTCCATTGCCTTAGCTCTCTTTTCTTTATTCATTACATTGCCTCCACCTACATCAAGGTGATACAAAGAAAATGCTCAGGTAGAACTTAGCATGTCAGCGGGCCATGAAGGAAACCCAAACTGAACTATTGTTAAAACAGAAACAGAATGAGATGGTGTGAGAAGAATCAAAACCTCGGGGAAAATCTTCATCTTCATCATGAAGTGACAATTCACTAGCATGGGTTTCGCCATTGTCATCTGATTTCTTCGGCAGTTTCCCATTCTGCTTCAACTCAGACTCGAACTTCCGCTTCCTTGATGAATGCGGTGCCATTGCGTTGTTCAAGTTGAGGTCGCTCAATGCCTCCCTTCTATTTAGCATTGCTTGAAATTAGGGAAGAGAATATAAGGCTAAATCCGTGGGCCGGCCCAATCCAACCCTAAAAACACCGGGCTTCAGCTTATATGAGGATGACCCAAAATTTTATTGAGCTTTCTGAACCTGAAGTCCGAACTCTTTGCGGCCCAAAATCCCCATTAGCTTAAGGTCCAACTCAAGAATAGGGCTTTATGCATCATAACTTTATTTATTATTGGAAAATCCTCAACGGCAAGTTGACAACCTCCATAAATAAACTATATTTGGTACAATTTTTTTTTATATGTATTGAATGTACTTATGATTTAGTAATCACATCATCTTTATTTTTTGACATCATTCCTATATCATCTAAAGTCATTAGTTTTCGATAGGAATTTTTCTCAAATAATCTATTATGAAGATATCAAACAACTTTTAATATTCTAAAAATTCAGAAATTTTTTTTTTTTATATTTATTATAGTTTATTGATGTATTACTATATAATCTTCAACTTTTAAGTTAGTTAATTATTTTTTTATATATAATTATTATTATTAGTACACATATGAATAACCTTGAAGTAGATAATTGCAATTTGCAAATATTGCGATTATCTTTGACATTTCCTATATTTTCTATTGGAAAGGATTTAGAATATATTGGTGATATTATTTGTTAAGTGCAATATTGTTACTATCTTTTAGATCATTTTATATATTTAAATCTAATAAAAATTATCAAATTGTGGATTTACAATATAAGTTTTAGTTTTTTCTATATTAGCATAATTATCTTAATGCATATATTTTATCTAATATTTTAATCTAGTTTTACTTAAATTTTGTTTGAGGTGATGTGGCAGGAAGTTTGAACTAGTAAACTACTAAGAATTTATGATACTCCACATCTTCCATAAACTTCATTGGTGTGTTTTATAAGAGAATCTTGAAAATATGTTTTCAACTTAAATAATTCTTAGTATCTTCTAGTTTCACTCCTTGGGATGGTAACTCAATATGCATTAGTATAGTTCGACTGCTAGAACACATATTCTCAAATCACACTTAAAAAAATTAAAATATAAGAATATACATATTATTATCCAATAGCGAACTAGGGACGAAAGAAAAATTAAGAATAAATTCTTCTTTCTTTTTTTACACATTATCGCATCGCAGTTAAGTACTCCAATTGCCACTATTATTATATTCTAACATGATGTTTCCTCATGAAAGTTGGTTCCTGGTGAGTTTCGCGTTCAGTTTTTCAAGTAGGAAAAATAGCTAGCACAGGTGCCTTTTACAGGTAGCATAGAAATGTGCTTTGTATGCATCAGTGTAGTGTACATTCATCTACTTCCGCAGGGTGCACAGACAGGCTCATCAACATCCAGACAAGCAATCTTTACACACCTACCTTCCTATGGCCGCGCAGCGGGGATCGCAGTACTCTTTATCAGCTGTCCGAATCCTCCACCACAGAAGCGCCTACACTCTCTCACGCCACTAACATTGTTGTAAAGGCAAAGCCCGGGTTGTGTTAGAAATCCACCGGGAAATCATCCTAATGCAGGTGGTGGCTGGCCATTGCTGCACCAACAGCAATGGTGACTCCTCATGTCAAAATTTCTCCGACTCAAGAATCAACTTCTCGTTCCTCTCATGATGATCATCCCCTCCCGGTTTGATCATCACATGGCCTTCATCTAACAAATGATCCTGCCGCACTGGATCCTTCTGCAATGCCATCTCATGCCCCTGAGATTGCATGAAACTTCTAGTGAAGCCATTTCTGTAGGGCGTGTGAAGGTATGGTGAGATGCTCGATTTTTCAGCTGCTTTGCCTGTGACTTCGGCCGGCACAGTCAATAAAGAGGAGGATATTGATGGCCTCGTTAAGTTGCAGTCTCCGGCGACAGAATCAGACGATTTCTGAATGTCTGATGAGAGAGACAGCCCCTGCAAGGATGGCGGCCGGCTTTCCCCCACCCAGCCAGGTCCATATTGCACCCCAGTAGGTAAGATGGCTTCAATTTTCTTTGATGCCACTCTCCATGCGACTGGGCCGAGTATTTCTGCATACCTAGCCAGGCTTCTGGCATAGCCCAGCACCTCATGAACACCCACCTGCAAGTTTCATGCACCCAGAGTAAGAAAATGTGACTCAAAATATGAAAACAGTCCTTAAAAACCACTTACAGGAACTAGTTGCTTTGCATCAATCACAGAGTCCAACACAACGCGGAACCCATCAGCAGGACGCTTTGTGTATGTATCACGCCTGTTCTCATCCATTGCATACTGTTTACTCCCATACTTCATATCAGCCCGTAGAATTGATGCTGCATATACAGAATGCATGAGAAATTGCTAGAACAAAGGAAGCATCAAACGATAGACAAGTACCTGGGAATTCAGTATTCCAAGTGGCAGACCATTCAGAATCTCCGTATCTCTGCTGACTTGATGATCCAAGCATGTCTGTGGGCCGAAATCTAGATGACGTGGGTCCTCTTCTAAGATTATGGTAATTCGATCCAACTGTCATATTCTCATTTTTTGAAATGCCAACCAAAGGTGTATGGGGCGCAGTTGTTTTTCCATCGTTATCAAGTGTTGCACTCAAAGAGAGCTCGGGAGCAAGACGATCCACGAAAGCTGTCTCAACAGCCTTCTTTTGGTTCTTGCTGTTTGGAGGACGGCCTCTGCGCACAACCTTGGGTTGTGGAGCACCATCTTCACCTTCGTGCCTAAGATTTGCAAAGTCTCTCTTAGCAAGGTCGTGAATAGATCTTGCCTATTAAATCCATTATTTCATTCAGAATGGCACCTGATAAGGAATTCAAATCCATAAGAGAGACAAAAGACAAAGCTAACCTGTCGATAATAGACAGTGTCCGCAGCATTGTACTGCATGGCGTTTGAGCATATCAAAAACACATCTGCCTGAAATCAGAACAATGGATAGTTAGCATCGATCAACAGAAAACTTTTTTAAATGGGAATGACAACAGTGTACCGATGCTAGTGAAGATAACAAAGACAAACACAAAAGTTGAACTCAGCAAAAATTTAAAAGTACAACCACTAGGGTACGCAGTTTTAGGTTCTGACTTCCCAAACACAGTTGGGGATACAAAGGCAATAATGTTCACATCAGCCACATCTTCAACCCATCGGGTTCACGTTTTCCCACAAACCACCATGGTCATCTTTATTTATAAGGCTAAAATACAAGTGAAATTATAATGCTGGTTCGATGAGTCAGACAACTGGCTGAACCAGCTAATGGTAGTACATCCTCCAGTTCAGTGAAAAAAAAAATCAGGTTGGATCGATGCGTAATGAAGTTTCGAAATCATGCAATGAAATAACAACTACAAATATGAAATAATCAAAGTGAACCTCCAATCCTTCCAAGTTTTTATAGATGCCATCGTCAAGCTTCTGCCGCAGAGTACGAAAATCCATGGGCTGTTTTATTACATCAAAGTAATCCGGCAGCTGTGAAAACAAAAAACAAACGCCATCTCAACGTAAGTTTGAGTTTAGGTATTTATGTCTAAACACAAAATTTGAGTGCCTAAACGTGCCTCTTCAGGATCCACAGGTTCCGAGAAAACCCCATATGTATCCTTCCTGAACCATCACAAACTACATTAACTAACCAAAGGAACCGACAATGATGAATAAACACCAGTGAACACTGTACGCGATAATGAGCATACTTTTGAAGTCTATCAATAATGAAAAACAACATCTTCTTGTCTGGCAAAGGAGTACCGGGACCAGGACCCAAAGAAGAACCTGTTCACAAAAATAAAATTAAAAAAACCTTACAAGTTACTGTACAAATTGAAAATTATTATCCTATCACAAAAATCAAGAGTGGATTTGGCTGTAACCATGCATCAGAGTGTCTGTCGCTGTCTCAACCTCTTTATCCTGAAAAAGGAAAGGTTCCAACATTTAGAATTCACTCAAATGATCAGCAGTTAAAAGGACCTCGAGGTAACGGTAAAAAAGGTCTGAACTTCAGCTACGAATAAACTCCATTGAATGCATCATTCCTAAGACAACAGTGAGGAATCTAAAGAAAAAGAGAGTTCGTATGTTACGTGTATTTATGAGAAACAGAAAAGTAGGAAAATAAAAAAAACTGAAAAAAACTGAAGCCCATGTAGCAGAAGGTCACCAGATACAACTCAAAACCTCGTAGCAATTACTTGACCGAGTCAAAGATGTACGTAGCACCCACCGCAGATCTCAAGAGCCCCAAAACAAAGAGAAGAGAAAAGAAGAGAACTTAATAACAACAAAAAAGTAAAAGCAGACGAGTGAATCAGTTTAGAGGTCCCGCAAAATTCAAACCCCCATGAATTTGTGGTCGTTAAAAACCTGAAATTGGCGCGACCTAACATCCCAAAATAGAAAAATTGGGTCCAAAAATCCTACCCAGTTAAACAAACACATGCCAAGAAACCAAACTAAAGCAAGCTTCCTCGTGCTACAGAAGTGAATCCCGCAAATCGCCCATAAAAAATCACCCACCCGATCTATAGCGTCGTCCACAGATCCGCTGACAACGGCATTCCTTTTGCGATTCTTGGGGAACCCATTCCGATTTTCAGAGTCCCGGTCAGACCCAGACCCCGAACCCGAACACAACTCTTGAAAATGCCGCTTGCTTGACTGGTGACGGTTCTTGTCGTCAAGTTTCACATCATCATCCGACTGAGGCAGGCGCACAACGAGCTTCACCTTCTTCTCCTTTCGCTCATCGTCGTCGTCGTCGAATTCCGAGGGTGAATCGGAATGATTAGGGTTCCGCCTCGTGGATCGGCGGCTCAAGGATTTCGGATTAGGGCTCTTGTGAGAATGGGACATGGGAAGAGAATTGTGGAAAGGACGACCCTCCTTCGGCGTCCTGTTCACCTCCGCCGGCGTCGTCGGGGAAGTAATTACCTTACCCATCCTGTGCTTTGGTCTCAGGGAAGTAGTGTTCCCCTTATTGGTTTCCCTTTTTTTTTTTTTTGTCTTTTGGTTTCGAATAAAATTATATCATGTATACGGACGCGTGATTTCACGCGCGTAGACGCCATACGAAATACTATTATTTTTCATTTGGCGAAAATTGTATAAAACATGCTTGATCTGTGTCCAAATATAATTAAAGGTATTTAAAATTACAGAAAATGAAATATCTTGTTTATTATGCAGTTGTAGTTTGAAATATATCGTGTTGGAATTTGAATTATCATAAAATGAATTTTGGTGATTTCATCAGGTTTTCAATATTATGAAAAATCCTCTATCTTTTAAATTTTTTAGTAAAATAACTCAAATACCATCATATTTATATAAATTTATTATTTAAAATTAAATCCTCTAAATAAAATCTCATCTTATTTATAAATAACCGTTAAATCAAATTTAATTTCATTTTTCATTTGGTATCTATTTTTAAATAATTACTCATTCCACACTACTTTTTAACAGGTGTGGGTTATATCTGAATATAAAAATATTAAATAAAAAATTTCGCATAAATTCAACACAATTTTTATTTGACGCTAATCCTAAAATATAGAAATAATATTGGAATTTCGGTTGTAATGCTAAATACATAAATAAAAAAACATTAATGTATAATTAAGAACAACAATTTCAAAAGCATTACTCCAATATAAATATTGTATGATAAAATAAGAAACAACATCATGCATAAAAATAAGAAATCTAACTTTTCCTTCTTTCTCCATGAGCTAATTTGTCCAAAAAATGCAAAGCAATCGTCATGATTATGTTGATGAAATGCATATATGCTTTAAGCTGTTCAAATAGTGGAAATGTGTGATATACATGAATTGTTGGTGTTTAGTTATGACATAGATTAAAATTTATGGAGTATCAATGTATAACATATGGAACAACGTTATTGTGATTCATATGATTGACATTTTCATATTGTCTCTTCTAAGTAAAAAAATAGAAAAAAAAAAAGCAAAATGAACTATCCAAATGAAGAAACAAGAAAAAATAAGAAAGGATCGAAAAAGATGTTGATGATTAGAAAACTAAAATGAGATTCTAATTTGATAAGCAATTTTGTGTTATTTTATACATTTTTTATGGTCTTGAGGGTTATTTCTTTCATATTTTATATTTCTCTTTGATATTTAGTAGAATTTATATTTTTACACTAATTAATTTTTTTTTCAAAAATAATTGTGTTATATGAAATTTCAGAATATTTTACCTAATTTAGAAATGAATTGAGGTCCAACAAAATATTAGATTGGAAGTGCATGAATTTGAACTTGAAGAAAAACCAAAATGCATATTAAGTTAATCAGGACGACACTATATAGATAACAAAAAATAGCATTTTTTAATATAACAATTTCAAAACTTGTACAAACAATAATCAGTCGAGATTTAATTGTATATACGAGGACTTCGAAATATAAAGAATATTAATAGAGTTTAGATCTACGTCCAATATTCTCAGTGATTTTAAACCAAACTATTTATCTTTTGTTGAATCTTATTTCTAGCCTTGTTTTAATTTGTTTGGAAATTCTTTTGAAATTAGCTTTTTTTATTTTGTTTATATAGCTTGTGTAATTTTATTTTGTTTATTAATATTAAAAATAAAAAATTCCTTTTGAAAATAGTTGCTTTATTACTTCGACTCTTTCATAGATTTACATAGGATTAGAGCTTACAAAAATCAACCTGAATATCGAAACATAAAGAAATAAATCTCAAGCTTAAAAGATCAAATTCTAATATTTTACATATACCAAATTTTTAATCCCCAACAGAAATCAAATCGAAAATTTATAAGATTAAATATCATTTTAAATCATGAATATCGAATATCAAATACAAAATAATAAAAGAATCGCTACAATATTCCGTATTCCAAACAAAAATTCACCGCTAGGGCTAATATCCATTTATTCTCTTTATTTTCATGAATGCATGCCATCATCATTAGTATTACTATTTATAATGAAATTAATTGTCCAGGTCAACAACAATGGTCCATTTATTTTTACAATCCTTACAAAAACAATCATTTGTATCCTGAAGTGGGTGGGTTTTAGGTTACATCAATCATTTTTCAATTTTTTTAAAAATTAATATTTAAGGTGGCGATGAATGACGATGAATGAAAATTTCTATAGTTTTCAATTTCTTTCTTTCTTTTTTATTTTTTTAAATACTTTACAACAACTCAATTTATATTTTATTCTTTCGACCCTTCAAAAAGACAAACACATATCCACCCGCCATGGTAATAGTCTAATCTCCATGTCCACACGTTCATTTGCCATTAACATATCACCTCGAAAAAAGGGAACTTCGTTTTCCCAAGAACACGAATTCAAAAAAGAGCCCAGTTTCAGAAATACCAAAAGTCCATGAGAGTTTCTGTTGTTTTGAATCCACGGCTGTAGTTCCGTCCTTTGCATTTCCCTTGTTTTCCATTCCTCTCATTTCTACCTCTCTCTCCCTGATAGATATATCATCCAGGAGGAGGAGGAGAGGGAGGGGGAGGCGATGGGTGGTGATGAAGGAAACGGCATAAGGGAGCTCGACCAGACGCCCACATGGGCGGTGTCGTTGGTTTGCGGCATCATAATCATCATCTCGATACTGCTGGAGGAAACCCTTCATAAAGTTGGCGAGGTACGGTTATCAGCATTTCATTCGTTCTCCTTTTGCAGCAATCCTTTCAGCACCATGGTTTTCGCAGACATTCAAAAGGAGGAAGAAGAATGCTTTGCTCGATGCTCTTGAGAAGGTCAAAGCTGGTAGGTTTTTCTGTTTCCTTCGCGGCTTTGTACTCATCTTACAGCTGCTGTGTTTCTTGGCAAACTTGTATGCAGAGCTTATGATTCTCGGGTTCATTTCTTTGATTCTGACGTTCGGCCAGAACTACATCACTCGAATATGCATCCCTGAAAGAGTTGGCAACACAATGCTTCCCTGCGAGTACAGAGATTCCGGCTCCTTGGAGGCCGGTGATCATCCTCACCGGAGGCTCCTGGCCATGGATAGCCCATCAAAAGGATGCCTAAATGTACCAATGATACCAGCCACCACTTCCTTTTGTTGTCAATCAACTATGGGAAATGCTAACCTTTCTGCTAACGATATAGGGCTATGTGTCTCTTATATCGGCTCACGGGCTCCATCAGATTCATATATTCATATTCTTCTTGGCACTTTTCCATGTCATCTACAGTGTCACGGTGATGATTCTTGCACGACAGAAGGTATTGATTTTGTCGAAATTGTCTGAATCCCATGTGAGGATGCTTGGCATGTCCTTATAAGGCTTCATCCTCCCTTAATCTCCTCAGATACGAAAATGGAAAGTCTGGGAAAAGGAGATTGTGAATGAAGCAGATGCAATCAGTGGTAAGTTGTTGTTTCCCTGAACCAAAACATCCACCATGTCTCTCCTCATTGCTCATTTCTGATCTTTGTGAACCTCAGATTCATCAACGTACCGCCTTACACATGAGACAAGTTTTGTGAAAGGCCAGATGAACACCTGCTCCTTCACTTACCGAATTGCAGTTCTTTTCTATGCTGTAAGATTAGGAAATCGAGATTCACACTTGCACTTTGCATTTCAACAAGTAAATTACATCTCAGATATGAAGTGAGATGCCTTACATGTTGCTGTTGTATTATCAGAACTGCTTCTTCCGCCATATTTTCCGATCAGTTCAACCTGCAGACTACGCAACTCTCCGACATGCATTCGTCTCTGTGAGTCAGTTGACCATACCATACAGACAAGCACTCTACATACTGAAAAAACAAGATAATATATCAATGAGTTTCTTCTCTATAGGTTCACCTTGCCCCAGGAACCAAATTCAACTTTCAAAAGTACATCAAGAGGTCACTACAAGATGATTTCAAACTCATAGTTGGAATCTCGTGTGAGCTTGTTCCTTGACCGAAACATATGAACTCAGGTGTTTGTTGTCTCAAATACATAAGTAATCACTATAAGAGTTTACCAGGCCATTGCTATGGACAAATGCAGTGGTGTATCTTCTCCTGAATGTAAAAGGTACGTGTGATCGTCTTCCTACTGAACCCAACTTCACTTGTTCATACCACTGAATCCCTCACACAATTTCAGGATGGCAAGCTCTGAATTGGCTTTCAATAATGCCATTGGTGGTAAGATGAGAAATTTCCAATACTTTAATGTCCACAAACGAAACAGGTAAAAGTTTTTTGGTTTTGAAGGTGACCTTAGCAGTTGGAACAAAGCTGCAATCCATCATAACTCAAATGGCCCTCGAAATCCAGGAAAAGCACTCTGTGATTCAAGGGATCCCCTTAGTCCAGCTCTCCGACCAACATTTCTGGTTCAACCAACCGGAACTCGTCCTTCGCCTCATTCATTTGACGCTATTTCAGGTTCCAATTCTGCCTTCATCTTCCCAATTCCTGTTTGCTAGAAACCCGGGTCAAAGTGGATCTTTTATTTTTTCAGAATGCCTTCGAGATAACGTATTCAATCTGGATCACGGTACGTTTACCTTCTGCCTCCGTCTCCTCTTCTGATTTCCCGTTTCATCATCGCCTGAAGAAGTGTGGTTTGGCAGTATGAGTTCGGCGTGAACTCGTGCTTCCACAGCTACTTCGTCCTCACAGTAATCCGAGTCGGCATCGGGTGAGATTTCCCGTACAATAACCAGAGGCGATTTCGCAGATCTAAAATCGAAATGTCTTCCTTTCAGGATCGGAATTCAGTTCCTGTGCAGTTACATAACGCTTCCTCTCTACGCCCTCGTCACACAGGTACGACACAGTTCACTCACAAGCCAAATGCCGCGACCTCGGCTGAAAAAACTGAAGAGAATCTTGCAGATGGGATCGCACATGAAGCGCGCGATCTTTGATGAAGAAACATCGAAAGCACTGGTGATCTGGCACAAGAATGTGCGGAAGAAGAAGGAAGGAGCGGCACCGCCACAGAAATCAGTAGCAGAGTTCCCGGAAGGTCTTCCGCAACCGGAAAACCCCGTCGAAAGAATATAAAGAAAAAGAAAAATCTAAATCAGGTATACCACCATTTCACCCTCAATCATAGCGCGTAGTTTTTGTGTATATTTAATTAGGTGTAATTGTATTCCCCTTAATTTTGAGCGGGCAATGTAGAACTTGGGAGTAGTATCAGAGTATTTTAATTTTAAAAAATTCTAATTTTTAATTACTCTATAATAAAATCAGCAAATTTAAACTTTATAAATTTATATTTTAAATTATTAAATAGTATATTAATTAAAAAATTATATTATTCAATTTCTATATATTTCAAAAATCTATTAATTTTTATAGTATTAAATTATATATGAAATTTTATATTAAGTTATAAAATAATTTTATAATATTAGATTAATTCTATTAATATTATCTCAAAATTGATTTTATTCAATATAATTTGGAGATCGATTCAAAAATACAGAACACTTCCATATTATTCAAATAAATTTTGAATCAACAATTTCATATTAAAATTTTCATTTTTTTTAGTCATACCTAGTAAATAATAATATAACCATTAAATTTGAACTTCCCATGTAAGTGCGATATTCATCTCCCACTATCCACCTCCACTTCTCTTAAAGAAGTCAACAAAGAAAAATCAAAAAGTTATATTCTGAGGAATAATCCAATCACAAATATTATTCTTTTGCAAGTAGTAGACATGGGAAACTGGAGTGTTGGCATATCGCGTTAGGTCAAACCATCCCCCGCGGCGCCCAATGATTCATAACACTAAAAGCGTGTACAACGAGTCAACGCGTGCTTACACTGTGTCGCATCAACAGTACGCCAACGGTTCATGAAAATTGATATTATATTGTGTGAATTTGTTTGATAAAGCGTTCCATACTAAATATAGATTATATTAATGTACATAAAAATAATTGATTGAAAAAATATTAGTATATCGTGTATCATTATTATTTAGAGAAAGATTTGCTATATATAAAAAAACATTTCCTATAAGCAATTGAAAAAAGATAATGTTATATATAACGTAATCAGAATGGGTATAGTGTAATTTTTTATAAAAAACCATTATACCTTCGAATAAAATTATTTAAATATCTAATTCATTTTATTAAATATCACTTTCTCACCAAACATTGATTAATATGTCTTTTAATACAAAGTAGCGTTTAATGTACTACCAAACAAGGTAAAGTTTTAATTTATTTAATATAAATGTGGATAAGGTTATTTTAAACAAAAATAAAAAAAAGTTTAAAAAAATTGAATGTACTTTATAGTGCATATTATTTAAAAAATATTAATTATTGTGTGTTTGATAAAATGAAATTTATAAATGAATTTTTTAGAATAGAAAAGGTACGATTTTACTTTAAATTATGCTTTAAACCCAAGTAATAAACAAATGTGTAATTCATTGTAAATTCATTATAAATTAAGAAATAAATAAGAAAAATATCTTAATAAATCATTCATATGATAAATATCAATTTACTTAAATCAAATATTAACTTAATAAAAAATATCAATATATGTTATTTAACGTGCAGACATCGTGGCCATCGTTGGAATTTGGCTGTGGGAGATCTTTTCTTATAATTCGTTTCTGTGGGGCCCAATGGTGTGCAGTAGTGAGTATTTTAATTAAATGTGGGTATTTTTTTATTTTTTGAAAATAATATATATTTTGTGGGTTGGTAAATTATGTAATAAAAACAATTAATTGGCCAACATTTATTAATATTCTTATTCTTATAGCAATGAATTACTGGGTATTTATTGGCGTACATGGAACACGCAGACACGCTACCAGAAAATGATTAAAATAAATCCACTACACGTCGGCTGCAATGTGAACACGTGGCAGTTGAACGTGTCAAAGATTTACACACCGCGCCTATAAATTCACAGAATTCAACGCCCCTTTTGACAGAGCTCACTCGCGCCGCTTCTCTTTCTTCCACCATTTCACACCTCCTCTGCTGATCCAATGGACCGCCGCCTTCTCTCAGGGGCCGCTGCGCCGCCTCAGCAATCGGACTCTCCGGCGACACACAACATGAACTCCGACTTCCTCGTCCTGGTCACCGCCTTCTGCTGTGCAATTATCTGCGTGCTAGGGCTGTTAGTCGTCTCCCGCTGCGCTTGGATCCGCCGCCTCACCGGCAGACGATCGGAGTCGCAGCCGCCTCCGCTTCCCGCCGCCGCGAACAAAGGACTGAAGAAGAACGTTCTGAACTCTCTCCCGAAATCGACCTTCGCGGAAGGTACCGCGGAGGCGGAGAAGCTCTCCAATTGCCCGATTTGCTTGACCGATTTCGCCGCCGGGGACGAGGTGCGGGTGCTTCCGCAGTGTGGACACGGGTTTCACGTGATTTGCATCGATACTTGGCTGGGATCACACTCGTCATGCCCTTCTTGCCGACAGATCCTGGAGACGCCGAGGCGATGCCTCCATTGCGGTAAATCGCCGCCCGTCCCCTGCTCCGCCGCTGATCTGGCGCCGGCGAGGCGAGAAAATCATGTAATTCACTTCCTGCCATAGACAACGGCGGCCGCCTCTGCGAAATCAACGGAACAGAGATCGTATGCTGTGGATATAGCTAAGGCGGTGTACCCTTATCCACAACACAATCGTTATCTGCTGCTGTTGGGCTTTACCTGCTCCTATGATCCTATCTACAGTGGCGTAGCCGTCTCCACTTTTCAATTACCCAAAACGCCCCCAATTTTGTACTTGTAAGTTAAGCAACACGGATATGTATGGGACTATAAATTATTTGTGATCAAAATGTATGGAAACAGTTAGTGAATTGAAAATGTCGTGTGTGAGTTGTGAGTGAGTGTGCGCTTCTAATTGTTGCCTTAGCGGTGAGTGCTAAGGCAAAGGGATATGGACCACTCCGCAAGCTCCACCGGCGAGCGCGACGGCGGGGAGGGTTGGCGTCACATGGAAAAGGAGGGAGGGATATCGGATCACAGGGACTAAAGTAACCATAAAGCGAAAAGACGCCTATTTTATTCCATTCAATTTTATCTGACTTTTTTGGCCTACGGAAATTCACACCTATTCATTTACTCGATAGCAACGTACCTAATGTCATATAGAATATTACTACTCAAATAAAATTAATAACTGAGTCAAAATCCTTTTAGAATAAGAAAAGCAGTATTGTATTTTGAATTATGAAATTAAGTAGCTATTTGATAGTAGGATATTATTATGTTTAAATATAGTATAATTAAATAAATAAATAAATATATATATATATAATTATTTATAATGTTTAATATTCAAAAATATAAGTATAAATATAATTGATTACCTATTTATTGATATATATTATCTATATTTTCAAAAAATAAATATATGAATGATATATTTATGTACTACTAATATATATATGTTAGTTAATTAAATGATGATTTATATATAAATTTAAATATTAGTCTTGTATAGTGTATTGTCAAACATCTTATTATTATCATATTAAATAAACTCTTGTTTACATACACGAATGGATAAGACCATCCGTGTGCTTGCTTGCAAGAGGAGGCTAGATATGCCACAAAAAGAGATTGCAAAGTATTGATCTTATTGAATAAAGCGAAAGTGTATACATACAAGGAAATGAACTGTCACATACAAAATGCAATCTAAAAAGGTGTCAAATATGCCCTTTAGCTTTACTTTATCTGAGGAATATATTTATTTTGATAAATTAATTATTTGCTAATAGAACATTACAAATACATCCCTAATCCTCGAACTCGGGGGTGGGCGTCAAGACTCGTTTTTGAGATGCTCTTTAGGAAGAACCGATTGTGGGTCCCCACCTTTAGCAACCGACTTTTATCCGGAAAATAAAATAAAAGGTAATTCCTTTCTCTGCCCTTTCACTAAGTTGCTTTTGCTCTTTTATCCTTTTCTTTCGGGAGGTCGCACATCAAAGCATCGAACTAATGTTGATGTGTTAGCAGCTATTTATTTTAATTGTGTGTTGCATATCGGCTGTCCCGCTCCCAAGCCTTACTACATATTTGAAATGCTATTCTTCTTTTACTTTTGTATACATATATGTGTGTATATATATAATTATCAACATTATTATTTTTATTAAAAACATGGGGATGAAGCACTAGTATGTGAATGGGCAAGGCATCTCCCTGCTCTGGAAAAAAATGGTCCGTCCTTTGCGGCATGTCACATCGTCAAGCACAAAGTGCGCATTCCTCGGGTTCTCCTGGAACTGAATCACCGCGACGCGGGGTTCAATTTTTTGTACTAGCGCATGTTGAGTAGCTGGGTTTTATCTATAAACATGAGTGTGTTAAAAACGAGGGATGTCACATGGTATTGTGTGGTTTGTAGAAAATTGAAAATAGAAAAGGATAATAACATTAAAGAACATGATATTTTAATTCAATCTTCATAATATTATCGTATTGTTTTATCATTGGTATGCATTTTTTTATTTATATAAGTATTAAGGTATTCATATTACATTATCGAGTTATCCATCTATCTAAAGCCTACAAGATAATAATTACTAAGATGAGACAACATAAACTTATATATTAGTCTTCTCATCTCCTTCATAGATTAGAGTACCATCTCCTTCATTCCCCTTATCGTCATTCTGTGCTTTGATTGAATTCTTTCAAATCTATCAACCTAGTCTCATTTTTGAATATCTAAAGCTCTGATTTTCTCGAAAGCATCTGATCTTTGTTTTACAATCTCTGCAAAGATGAGTCAAATACTCCCACATCATGTGATATTTAATCCAAATGTGTTTTTCTTTTTCAAAATGTCTTTTGCAATAGCAATTGTGGCCCGGTTATCTACATATAGAGGTATTGGTTTCTTTTGATTCTATTGTGAATTGTATTATTATAAATGGTTTTTTAATGTATCATGCAATGAGATAATTATTGAGTAACACATATAACCAATCGCACTTTTTGAATCTTCATTTTGGATGTAGCCACTATTTGAATATATTTACAAGATTACATTTTTAGTCTTTATTTTCTGAATATTCATAAAAAAATCCCCAAATTTACAGTTTTACTTTATTGGATGCTATTCCTTCTCTCATAGACATTTTTTTTTCAAAAAAATTAGTACAATACAGATTTTTTAAAAAATAATTGGCAAAATACCCATGTTTGTGAAATACTTTGTAAAATACATGTGTTGTATGGTTTGTGCATACTTATCAGCAAATTAAGAGTGGATCTCCCAAAGCCCAATGCAATCACAGTCTATACGCCCTGTATTCTCATACGTCGATCATCTTTCACAACTTGTTTTGAAATCGGTATTTCAAACTAGATTGGAATGGAGCTGATCTAGCTCAAAACCCAAGTTTGATTGGTCCAAATCCAAATTAATAACAAAATATTATAACTTTAAAAAGTATATTAAATATTATTAATATCAATTAAAATATTAAATTTTAATAATATAATGAATATATTAATTTTTAATAATAAATGTAAGGTGTATTTTCATTAATATGAATATAAATACTGAAATATTTTATATATTTAATAAAAAAATTACATTAAAAATACTTTGCACATTAAATTTTATATATAAAAGAGAATATGAAAACCATTACCAAAAATAAATCATCATTTTTTTCAATCACACCAAATAACACAATGATCAAATTGAAATATATTTTAAAATAAACTTTTTGATAAAAATAAATGAATCTCTTATATTATATACATATTTCCAAATCCTAAATTTTTTTTATTTTTTAACTTAAAAAATTGTTGTTTAAAAATGCATATTGTTATAAAAATTATTGTTATAAAAATGTGTATTGTTGTTTATAAATGAATCACACTAATATTTTTCAATGCATAATGTTATTTAAAAATTATTTATTTATTTACTTAAAAAGCTTTGTGTTATAAATTCAATCGAATGATCAGTATTAGATTTTTAGTAATGTTTTATTTATGAGTTGTTCATTTTATATATCATTATTTATTAGCTTATAAATTTTTTGGTCTTATGCTTTTACGGGATGGAATGCAATGTTCATTATTAGGTTTTAATTATATTTGTAAATTTTTTCGGTTATATGATCCTACGAAATAGGGTGCATCATTCATTATTAGGTATTAATTATGTTTGCAACTTTTCAAATCATCATGTTTTATACATATACCGGCTATATTTATAAAATAGACTTGTCAGCATAATTAAAATATATTTACACGTGTGAGACATATTCATTTGCAAAAATACATGTTTTGCAAATAATGTTTTTCTTATCAAATATTTTTATATTATCAAATATCATATAAAAAACATATCATTGTACTATATTAAAATTTAAATATAATTATCATTTTTTATTATAAACTATATGTAGTCGGATAGCATTCATAATTGGGTTTTAATTATTTTTGAAAATATTTTTGATTTTATTATTCTATTATTGAGTTTAAATTTCTATATATTAATAATTTTTGTTTATAAATATATATTTTTCAATTTATAAATTTTATTAAAAGGGATGTATTATTCAATATTGGATTTTAATTATACTATTTTTATAACTTTGAAATATGGAAAAAATGAAAACTTTAAAAAAATTGGTTCTTTGCAAACAATATTTATAAAATTGGTATATTAATAATAATATTGCTTCATTTTTTCTTGGAGGGTACACTTTTATTTACCATTGCTTTTTCCCAATTAGCTAATTTCCCCTTTTGCTTGTTTGATTGTACCTTGCAGCTTGATGTAAAATCATATGGATGGAGGTGTGATATTGAATTTCGATTAGGGGCATATGAAGGCTAGATGGATGTTGCTGGTGATGAAGAATGTCGAAAACTGGAAAAAGACCAGGGATGGAAATCCATAGATAATAGATTACTATCTCGTCTAGAAGATCGCACTAAGATGAAGTCATTCACCAAAAGCTGGGAGGTATGGACTAGTAGTTGATCATTATGATCGAGATTTGAAGGCGGTGATGCATTCAAATCAATATGCCTAGATCTTCTTAGGTCAACATTTATTTTTGTTTTGTTGTTCGTAATCTACAGGTTCCTTATGCTTGTTGTTTTATGCCAACCCAATTTGATTTGCCATCTAGAGGGATGAACGAGAAGATGAAAAGCTGATGGTGTCCAATCTCATTCGAAATTGGTGACATGCCTAATAAAAAAAGGTTAACAGGTTTGAGTTGAAGGTTATATTGTAGATAGAGCTCGTTCGTGTATTTTTTGGCATGATTACAAGGATATCAGTCTAATTGCCACACACTGCAATCGCAGTGTTGGCTTCAGCTCTTAGCCTTCAAGTTTCAATGATACAATTGGTCTCTAATTTGACATCTATCTTATGCATTCATTCATCATATATAGTGTAGTTTAGTTGAGGTACTAGTCTTGATGCTGTCTTGTAGGCCTCATCACTTTGTCATCAAAAGTTCAGTCAGCTGATCTCTTTGCCAGTGCTTCTGCCCTGTATTGTTCAAAATATATCTATCCTTTTTCAAGGTGACTTGCCATGCTAATTAGTTGATATAAATCTATAAGTGTTAAAAGTTTTCACCTTTGCAATAGCCATTGGAGGCAAACAACGGGCGTCTCATAATGCTCCATTCAAGGCCTCTACATGATTCATAGTCATGATCCCACATCTAATAAATTGGGAAATCAGTAGGGCAAGTAATCCAGATCCACGATCACTAATAATGCATTCTCTTGTTCTTCCATTGATTACATATCAAACCCATTGCTCCATAAACCAGATCCAATCCTCAGTATTTTCAACATGCACGAATGCATATCCCAATGGGACTACATGGTTACTTGCATCAATAGCAACTGCAACAAGTAACTTGTAGTCATAACTACCATATAAGTGCATAGTATTAATGTACATGATTAGTTGACAATGCATGAAAGCTTTTATTGAAAAGTCAAAAGCCCAGAAAATCTACTTCAAGAGATGATTATCATGAAAATGAGCCTCATATCCCCATATCACCAGTGTTCTTGGATTCTGCTTCTAAACTTCTTCAAGATAGACAAGTAGTTGGGCATAAAAAGCCTGCCATATGTCATAATGGAGTTCATAGGCCTGATACATGCAAGCCCAACTATGTCACTTAGGTATATCATAGGTGAATAGTTCCTTAATGATACATTGAACACCTACAATCGTTAACTTTGGACTTAGATACGGAATAAGCCGAGGACAACATATTGGATGTTTAGGTTGGCGTGGGTAGATGCTATCAGGTTTGTTATCTTCCATATCCCTAATCTCTTTTGATAAGTTGCTTTGAGCTCAAACATGCAATACTCCTTCTCATTATAAGTCTGCAGACAAATCACCTCATACTGATACTTATCGCTTTTGTATGTTCTGTATTTTCACTGAGCAGTGTTAAGATCCTTTAGTGTCATACCCTACCGAAAAATTCAGGTTCTCTCATCGTAATAATCTCCGGTATGAATGCATCCATTGAATCAACATAAACATTTAGTTCGTCCTCTTTTTGAATTAATAAGGGGGCTCCTACATATGTCCCATGGATTTCAATGTTCGGAGGCAAGTCAAGTAAATCTTCAACCGCTAATTCAGCAACAGCCTCTTCAAAATCTAGGCTAACAGGTATATCTTGATAGTCATCTCCAACTGGGAAGACGTGGGAGTTATCTTGATAGTCATAATCCCTACCTTAGTCATAATAATTAAAGAAATGATCATGACTAGAATGACAAGTTTCATATTGATAGTCCATGTCAAGTTTCATATTGGAAGACGTGTAATAGTTGGGATCAATCAAAAATTGAGGGCTCAAGCCTAAAACCGATGAAAGATTTGAAATCGATAATATAGATTATACTTTCAAATTCATAATTCTTATGTATAAAATCATTTTATACCTTACGAAAAATGATAGGGCTGATAAGGAATTTCAAATGGGTTGAATTCTTCTTACGGATTTTAAAAATTGCAATTGTCGAAGTTTTGAAGATATTGTATTTAATCATATTAATGTGGATATTGTGTATTGTCGAGGAATGGATACTGCAATCTTTTCAAAGAATAATCGTTAAATATTAAATGTTTAGACCTCTAAATCAATTTGTAAAGTATTGAAAGTAATCAAATCATTACCAATAAATTTATAATTAATATTTTATTATAACAAGTTATATGCTAATTTTCAATCGTAGAAAAAATCATAATAATCAAGCTTCTAAGTTTATAATAAGATTAATGCATTTAAACTACTTCTACTTATTTATAATTTTAAAAAAAATATTATTATGATTAACAACCAATCAAATGAGTAAAAATATTTTTAAATAATTATGAATTAAAGAAATAATTAAATTTTCGTATTACAACTAAAACCAATAAAAAAGAAATACATGTGAAATAGTCATTATTTAAAAAGTTAAATACTACAAAAAATTCTATAAATACAAATTAGTTGTTTTTTTTCAAATTTATAAAAAAGTATATAAAATTCATAGGAATCAAAATCAAATACTAACCTACGTAAGATAATGATAAACAACCTATTGAGCTATGTTGCAAGATTAATATTTCAATACCGAATCAGATCTATTGGAGTCCATAATGAATGAGAGGCTTGGCACATCATTGAACATTATCACCATCCACTTTGATTCCTAACTCACTTTCAATAGTCTTCCTAGCTTACTCCAAAAATTGTTTCATTTCACCACTAAAATTTTTACCGGTTATGAAGGATACGCATGGTGCATTGTTGAATCACCCAATATGAGCCCTTCAACGTAGAATTTGATTGTAGCTTTGGGCATTGGTTTGAGATTCTGGTAACTGAATGTGATGTTTGGATTGGAGGTGGAGAAAACAAGAAAAATGAAAGAGGAGGAATCACAAGAGCATTGATAGGAATACCGGAGGAGGGGGGGAGGGAGAAAACAGTAAGAAGGAAATCTGAAATCTAAAAGCTACTGAAGAGGAAAGTAGGAAGAAGGAATTGATATTGGAGGAGGGAGGTATAACTCCATTCAACTTTAATAAAAGTTGATAAAGTGATTTTATAATTCAATTCACTATTACTCATATTCACTCTTATGATAAGATTCTACTGCAATATTGACATACCCATAGAACACATGTATTTTATTAACCTTTATATTACCTTAGACATTTTACAAATATATATATTTCAAATATGTATTTTGATAATGAAGCCATTTTTTTTCCGATGCTTGTCGTTCAATACTCAATTTCAAGAATGACATTCTCTTAACTTTCTCATCATAATTAGATAACATCTTTATTATAATTTCTACTGCCTTCATTCCACATAGTTTGGCTTCAAATTCCCAGACATATATTCACTCCTCCCGAATCAATGACCCAAGTGGAAGAAGAGCTACTAGATAAATTCATAATGAAAACTTTAGGTAACGCTGATAGGTATGTACCAGAAAAATCCACAGTAGTTTGATCCAAACCCAGTGAAGTTGTAGAGGTGGTTGTGGATGATGTCTGCTAGAAGTGGTTTAGAAGAGCAGTTAATTGTTCATTAAGGATCATTGCTAGAGAGGAGTCATCTATAGACTGCTCCTACAAAGAACTTTAAATAGCAATGTTGTTGGAAGGGGCTCTTGCACCTTTCTTGAGTTGCGGATTCTTAGGATAACCAATAATCTTGTAGCATTGGTCGATGGTGTGGTTCTCTAAGTCACCATGAATGCACTTGAACTTCTTGCGTTGCTGGTGTGACTGCTTAACAGGTGGCGATTGAATGTGGGATTGGCCGAGTAGTGATGAGCAGTTAGACAGTTGTAAAACCGGTTTGGATAGGCACTTTTATTCTTGATAAACAACATTGAAGACTTCTTCCAATGAATGCAATAGTGAGTTCATAAGAATCTGTGAATAGATTGCCCCGTATTATAGATTGAGCATAGCAAGAAATTTATAGACCTGATCATCCCTACATTGGTGATGAAATTTCTTAAAACATTCAGAAGTGCATTGACCACATGAACAAGAAGGTAGGGGATGATAGTGCTCAAGCTCAGCCAAGAGAGTTGTGTATTTTGTATTAAGGATGTCCACATACTTAAAGTCTTGGGAGAGAACATCTAGATCCTATTGAAGTTGAAAGATGCCATTAGATGAGGGATGCGACCATCGCTTCTCAAGACTAACCAAGATGTCATGGGCATTAGTCTTGAAAAATATAGAGGAGAAGATCATAAGCTCTATACAATGAATAAACCAAGCCACCAGCAAATCGTTACAACGAGCCCAATGGCGATGAAGTGGATATGAGGGAGGAGGCTCAAGAATGGTGTCATCGATGAACCCCAATTTATTGTGAGTCAATAACCCTAGGCGAACACTTTTTGCCTAAGTAGCATAGTTGTCTCCATTAAGGTGGGTGGTGGTGAGTAAGACTTCTCATGTATCTCCTGGTGATAAGTAGTAGGGAGAAGTGACGTGAGAGGGATTCATAAGGCGATAGTGCCAATGATGGGCTGCTAGCATTACACAAAGCGGCAATTAGCTGCTTTGCAAAATCAGCAGCATCAATCACAGTCACAAAAAGAAGAAATGAATAGACGAGAAGAAAGCAGCAAAGGGAGTAAGAGGATTTCAAATGAGAAGCTTTGATACCATGTTAGAACGCGAGATCTGTTCGGAGAAGAGACTTGTAATTCTTTAATTAAAATCCTTACAGAGAATAATACAGAGAGACTCTTACTCTAACCTCAATTGCAACAGTCACATACATTGACCATGAATCAATCTATACATATTTATAAATGAATTAGCCGATAGTGTAGGCTTCTATCTTTTCCTCAACAGTGTGTTAAAAACGAGGGATGGAATCACATGGTATTGTGCGGTTTGTAGAAAATTGAAAATAGAAAAAGACAACAATATTAGTGAAGATGATATTTTTCTTCTATCTTCATAATATTGTCATATTGTTTTACCATGGGTATGCATTTTTTATTTATACAAGCATTAAGGCATTCATATTACATTATTGAGTTGTCCATCTATCTAAAGTGTATCAAATAATAATTACTAAGATGAGACAACACAAACTTATATATTAGTCTTCTCATCTCCCTCATAATTTAGAGGATCCTCTCCTTCAGTCCCCTTATCGTTATTTGTTGTTTCAATTGAATTCTTGCAAATCTATCAACCTAATCTCAATTTTGAACATCTAAAGCTCTGATTTTCCCAAAGACTTAGTGAAAGCATCTGCTCATTGTTTTCCACTCTCTACAAAAATGAATCACATCTCTCTTTTTCACATACTCCCACATCATGTGATATTTAATCCAAATGTATTTTGCTCTTCCAAAATGTCTTTTACAATGGCAATTGCTGCTTGATTATCCACATATAGAGACATTGGTTTTTTTTTGTTCTGTTGTGGATTGTATTATTATAAATTTTTTTAATGTACTATGCAATGGGATAATTATTGAGTAACATGTATAATTAATTGTACTTTTTGAATCTTAATTTTGGTTGTAGTCACTATTTGAATATATTCCCAGGATTACATTTTTTTCTTTATTTTTTGAATATTCATAAAAAATACCTCAATCTATAGTTTTACTTTAATGGATGCTATTTCTTCTCATAGATATTTTTTTTCTGGTGCTTGCAGTTCAATAATGAAGTTAAAAAATGACATTCTCTTAACTTTTTCATCATAATTAGATAGCATCTTCATTACAGTTCCAACTGTCTTCATTCCATATAATTTGGCTTCAAACTTCCTTAGCAGACTCACAATAGCTTTCTCTATAATCTTGTTGTTAGATAGATCACCCACTAAGGCTAAAATTTCATTCACAAGTCTTAGCGTTCTCTCATAGTATTCTTGTATTGTTTCTATTTCCAACATAAAGTTCATTTCATAGTCTTCAAGCTTACTACTGCACATGATCTTCCTCAACTTGTCTCCTCCCTCATACATTTCTTTGAGCTTGATCCAAATCCGAACATTTTTCAGAAAAAGTGTACTTTGATCATGTCATGAGAAGGTTTTCTCCAAGGATAGTTTGCGGTACCTCTCTTTTGATAAAGTTTACTAGTTCCTTGACTTTAGATGTATTCTCATATTGATTTTCCACCGAAATGATCCACAAAGATCAGATGACATGAGATAGACCCATACTACATTTACATCGCCATTTTCTATTATATTTCTTTTACATAACACTTCAAATCATCTGTTCTGAAATCATGTAGAAGATTAAAAATAGCAAAGATACTAGTATTAAAGAATACGATATTTTTGTTGTACCTTCATAATACTACCGCATTATTTTGCCTTTATGCAAGGGTCAAGACATTTATATTACATTATGGGATTATACATTAATCTAGAGCCCACTAAATAATAATTACAAAGACGATTCAACATAAGCCCACATGTTAGTCTTCTCATCTACTTGATTAAATGGCATGCATTTAATGCCATTTAAAAGAATTTTCATATAAAAACATTAATGCTACAATTTGTTTAAAATATTAATTATGTTGTTATTTGAAACAACGTATACTTTATAAAGGCATATTTTTCAACATACGTGTTCACATAACAAGAATAAGGCATTCAACAATATATTGTTTGAAACTAATTTTTCACATGAAGTTGTCTAATCAAGTGATATTTTTGTTTTTGATCATGAAATTTTTGTGGTTGACTTTTTTTTGTCACATATTCAAGTGAGCACTAAAGTTTCTCATTGACAATCAGTAATAAGATTTGTTTATTATTGAAAATTGTGTAGATTAATTTCTGAATTGAATATCACAATAAGATAAAATACCATGGGTATATTATTGAAGTAATTTGGTTTAATTTTTGTAAATTCTAATCTTTTCGTGTTTTATAGTAAAATAAAAAAATACAAATTCTGATATTAACTTAATAAATTTTAAATTTATTGAATCTTTATTATAGTAATTCATTAAAAAGTTATTATTCACTTTTTACATGCTTAAAATATATATACATATATATCATCACATTAACTTCTATAATAATTTTATATATTAAACTTTACAATATGTAATTAAAATATGAAATTCTGTAATATAATTTTATATTCTTAGAAAACCTTTTCATAATCTCAAAATTATTTCTATTCTAGATAACATGAAGCACAAAATCAAATGAAAGAATAGTTCCAATAGATATACTTGCAATTATATTGAAATAAGCATCTCCTAACCTCTAGATGGGTGCATTTGTTAGAGAAAACATGGACATGAGCCTTATCCCGTTATTTCGTCGACTCATGGTACATCAAAATAGAAGCTATATTGCATTAAAAAAAATAGCATATGTCAAAAATACAAATATAAAGACTAAAGCCATGATATTCTATAATAAAATCTTGGCATAAAATATGAACTTGTCAAGAAAACATGATTAAAACATGGTAAAAATAGTAAAGATCGTAATGTTCCAACCTAAATAAAAAAAGCTGGAATCTTTGCATGTTTTTTGAAGGAGAAGGTCGTTTCAATTGATTTGGAAAATTTTCAACATTGAAAAATTAAATGTAAATGAGAATAAAATATATAATTAACTTTTATTATTAATTATCATAAAGTCCACGCATTTATAATACATAATATTATTTTAGACATAAATTTGTAAAATGTTACATCCATGTTGCGTGTCGTTTTCTCAATAAATTTTAAATATATATAAAACGTAAAACACAAAAAGCGTAGTACGATTATCGATCTCAAGGAGTTGTTTTTCGTGAAAAGTGTTTGAAAAAAACTTTCACAAAATGTCACGGTTTTGTAAAAGAGAGTTTTTAAGATGCAAAAATAAAAGTTACAACATAAGTGATGGCCTTAACTACGGTACGCAGTTCATGGGAATAAGATTCTATCTCCTTCCTTTGTCCGTCCTTTCCTCGGTTTTCACTGATTTCTTCCGAATAACTGATTATAGGAGCAAAGAATAGTCGTGTACCCAGCTGTTGCCAATGGCCAGTGGCAGGTACCTAGGCCACAAACAATTCACTACTTCCCTCGAACCAGCAGGGTTGGAGTTGGTGCTATTCACCTTGATCTTTATCAAAATCCGCGAGAAGTGGCGTGCTACTCATGGACCTTGACTAGGAGTCGTTACAGAAAGACTGCAACAAAGCGCATGGAAGTATGCAGAATCCTAAATCAATTCAGCGAAGAACCGAGTGTATTGCTCAGGACTTGGAAGGAAACCTCATCTACTTCCCAAAAACTAAAGGTTTTTAGCCACAAAGGGCCATTAAAACAGAAACGAAATTGGAAACTAAGTGTTCTTCCTCCTTGAAGGGAAGGAAGAACTCAAAAGTTTTAAGTCTAGAAAGGAAATGGCAAAAATCCGAAACTAAGTGTTCCAAGTGACTTTTATATCACTTCTCACGTGCATTAATTCCTTTGAGTCCCTTTCCCATCATTCTTTCTGTCTTACGTGCGCCAGCAGCTTTTCTTTGCGTGCAAGTTTGCGCCCAATCATTTCTGCAGACTCTGACATGCCGTAAGTCAAGGGCCTTGACCAGTGTCAGTCTTCCGCCCACAATCGTTCCAACTCGCGTACAAGGCACGAAAACTCAGAGTCTGACCACCTACAACACTCCATGACAGTCTCCTTACATGTCTCAATCAAACTGTGAGAAAAAAAATAGAAAATATATACAAAATAGGAAAATAGAGATTTTCTAAGGAAAATCAATTTGTCATCAATAATTCCTAATTGGGTGACTTAATACATAATTAACACATAATAACTAGAAAATGACATTTAACAATCAATATATTTTAATTTTTAATCATATAATATATTTTTTTTATCAGAACGTAAATAATTTAATTATATGATTAATTAGATAACCCAAATCATTTGGAATTAATTCATTAGAAAAAAAATATATTTTAATAAACGTGGATCATGTTCAAACAGTCTGTCTGAACCTTAGATCTTCTACAGTTGTGTGTGAGAAAATTTTTCATGTGTGAATTTGGTTAAAAATTGGCCATACTCTAATTTAGAAAAAAAAAACAATAAATTTTTTTATACAATTTTTCTATTGTATTTTATATATAAACATAAATAAATAGTTTTTAATAAACATTCTATTATATATTCTATATTATATCAATATATATAAGTATCACAAGATATGCATTTTATATTTTGTTATTGTATTATTTCTAATAAATATATGTTTTTTAACAAAAAGAATCAGATTAAAAATATAATGTAATCATCGTTCATTATTCAAAAAAACATAAGTTTGATAATTATTTATATGCATAATAACAAATTTATTCGAATTAATATTTTAGAAAGACTTTATCATATTTTATAAACAAATATTAAGATGAAAAGTTATAGAAAACTTTTAGATATTTAAATATTTTTGTAGTAATTGATGTTTTCGAAAAATTATATCTTATCAAATTTGATTGTTATATATATAAAACTTAATAGTATTATTATCAGTTTATTTTAATAAAAAAATATAATTTAATTTTTAATATATATATAATTTAAAGATAGTCATTTTTATAAGAAATTATACACTCTCACAAATATTATGAAGGTAGTGACTTTTATTGGTCAAATTCATTTCTTTTTTCATCTTTTTCATCAATCCTTTTCAAATGTTTTATACTTGGTAATATAACATGGTATGGGAGCATATCAAAGTTCTCTATACCTAGAAGTAGCTAAGTTTCCTATAACTTTTTTTTTTTTTTGTGTTTCTTTGTTGCCTCAAGCTGGCACACTATGGTCTAGCAAGGACTCAAGTTCCTATCTTCACTGGGGAAAAGTACTCTCAATGGGTGAAAAAAAGTATTCATGTGTTAAAGTGCAAGAGACATTGGTCAGTGATTGAAAAAGAAATAATTTAACCCTTTATTTCAAATAAACTTTCTATTAGTGAACTCAAGAAGTTAGAAACCTTTGAAAAAAGCAAGCATAATGCCATTGCGGTCAACACTCAGCCCTCTCTAATGATGTGTTTGAAAAGATTGTGGATTGCAAGACACCTAAAGAAATATGGAACAATCTCAAAGACTTGGTGGTGACATGATGCAAAAGTATACAAGGAGTTTAATGAAAGAATTTGAAAGGAATGAGATGTTAGACTCTGAAAATCTCAAGCAATATTTTGACTGAACTTCAAAACTAGTAAGTGATATTCATGCTTTGGGAGAGGACTTGTCTGACTCAAAGGTAATAGAAAAGGCCATGATGAGCTTACCCGAGAGGTTTGAGGCCAAGCTTTGTGCTACTGAGCTGGAAGAGTAGATGAGGAGACTTACTTATTTTAAAGAGGAAATGAAGTTCTTAGAATTTATTGGTGAGCTGCAATCATCAAAGCGAAGGATGCAAATCACGAAAAAGCGTGGAACAACAGATTTCAAAAGTGAATCCATTTTTTTTTTCAAAAGGATCAACTGACCATACTTCAAAGGAAAAACAAAAACCTTGTTTAAGTGTTCTTCCAAAATATGATCCATGCAAATGTGGGAAGTCAAATCATGTATCTAAAAATTGTTGGATAAAAAATGCTGCATTATATAAATATTGCTCAAAACCATATCACAAATTAGATGCTTGTTGGTATCACCGTGATGTAGTAAGCATACTTTGCAAACTCAAGGAACATGTTGAAAGAGTATGTCCAAACAAAGATAAGAAAAAGTCTGAGTTTGAAAACATTGATAAGAAAGCCATGGAAAATCAAAGTATACCATTTACCTCATTTGAAGAAAAGAAAATCTTTTGTTGGATACGTGTGATGTCGAATACACCTTGATGGCCCATCAAACTACAACACCAAAAGGTTGGTATCTAGGGAGTGGAGCTACAAGTCATGTATATACTGAACTCAAATACTTTTGTGAACTTAGCAAGATTTTTGATAGAAATATGTGACGATACACAGGTCATGCTATAAGAATCATTGAAAAAGGAACAATTCACCTACTTGTAAAAAAAAGGATACTTAGGTCCTTAAAGATGTTTTCTATGCACCAAAAACTGTTCAAAACTTATTGAGTTTGAGACAACGATAGTTGCAAAATCTCAAGGTGCAACTATTGAGCAAAGGGATCAACATCACTGATTTGAGGTAAAAAAAAAAAAAAAAAACCTCACTACTAGCTGAAAGGATGTCCAAAAATTTATATCAAATAAAGCCTGCTGGAATTCATGAGATAACTTACTCAGTTTCAGAAAACTCAAAACTATGGCATAAATGTTTTGGGCATTGTAGCATAATAAATCTCAAACTCTTGCATAAGGAGGGAGAAGTTGAGGAATTGAAAGACATCAAATTTTCAGAACATTGTGTGATATATGTTCAATGAGAAATTCACTTAAGATACCAATCATACTTGGTGTGAGAAGAAGTGAAGAAAAGTTGCTTTGGTTCATACGGACTTGTGTGGTCCATTCAAAGAACCATCATTAAATGAGCATGAGTATTTTTTAATCTACATTGATGAAAGCACAAGGTTTTTCTGGATATACTTTATGAAAATGAAATCTGAAATAGTTGAGATTTTCAAAAATTTCAAGGCTATGGTGGAGAAACAAAATGGAGCAAAACTGAAAATTTTGAATTCAAACAATGAAGTTGAGTATATCTTTAACTATTGAAAATAGTTGAGTATATCATTAAAGCTCTAGACTTATACTGCAAAAATGAGAGAATTATTCACTATTTAACTATCTCTGATGCACTAGAATAGAACGAAGTAAGTGAAAGGAAAAATTGTACGATAATTAAAATGATAAGATATCTTTTGTTTGAAAAAATCCACTTTTGTCATTTTGAATTGAAGCAGCTTCAACTCTTATTATTTACTAATTGAATCTCTTACCTTCTTATGTACGAAATGGCACGTCAACATCTAAGCTATGGACTAGTAGAAAGATAACCATTAGGCACCTAAAAATATTTGGATCAATATGTTATGCTCATATACTTGTAGAATTGAGATGCAAACTTGACTCATGTGCCCAAATGGAAATTTTTGTTGGATATACTCCAACAACAAAAGAATATAGGGTGTTTTTTCCTCAAACAAATAATCTAATTATTAATAGAAATTTTATTTTTCATGAAAAATTAAAATATATCTAGAATAATCAAAATTCTGTTTCTGCAGATCACAAAATTATCGGAAATCAAATACATGATTAGTCATATAGTGTTTCAAATGGTCACCATACAACAAAAACTTCAAGTGGACAAAATGGAAACTCGGGAGCACTCGAAACCAATACTTATGAATTTAATGTAGTAGAAAAATAGAAAAAAATATACAAAACTATGTATTCACAGTTGAAGATCAATTTGGAAATTAAGTTGAAAGATCAGAAACTGCATTTTAGGTTGGTAATAATAGTGTACCTCTTTCACCCACAAATCATAGTCTTGAGACTAACACAGAAGCACAAGGAAATTTTAAAAATGAAAAAGATAAGGAAACCATAATGAATTCAACTGAATGGGATAGCAATGATTTTGATGATTATGACAGGCATCCTAACATCAAAAGAAAAAAAAACTCCTATATGATATAAGAGATAACAATCATAAAAGACTTCAACACACATCATATACTACAAATGATACCATCTCCCTATTTGTTGATGTTCCCTCATGTATAATTCTCACTAATCCAACAAACTTTGTGGAAGCAAATCAAGATGCAAGATGGAAACATTCAATGGATAGTAATATGAACTCGATTATGGAAAATGATACCTCGAAACTTGTAAATATACCCATTGACTTGTGTTCTTCATTGATTGGTCTAAAATGGATATATATATATATATAATAAAGTTAAATACTGATGGATCAATGAACAAGCTAAAAGTTACTTGTAGCAAAGAGCTACACCCAAATCTATGGTGTGAATTATAGTAAAGTATTTGCACTAATTGCTAGGTTTGATATTGTAAAACTACTACTAGCATTGGCTACAAATCAAGGTTGGAAGATTCATCATATGAATATTAAAAAAAAAATTAAATAGAGTGCTTAATGAAACAGTCTATTGTGAGTAGCTAGAAGGCTATGTTAAAATGGAATAGGAGTACAAAGTGTTGAAATTAAAGAAAGCTTTTTATAGTTCGAAACAAGCATCAAGAGCTTGGAATGAGAGAATCAATCAATTTTTTTTAAAAAAAGGTTTTACACAAACTTACATTGGGCGAACATTGTTTTTTAAAGTAGTAGAAGGAGCTAAGATATTAGTCAGTATCTATGTAGAAGATCTGTTGATTACCTCAAATAATAAGCCACTTGTCTTTGATCTCAAGGTGCACCTTAATTCAGAATTCCAGATGAACGATCTTGAACTAATGAATTTCTATCTTGGCTTGGAAGTTCATTAATCTGAAAAAAAGGAATTTTCATCTACCAAAAGAAATATTGCAGAACAACAAGTCACATGAGGAAGTAGAATGTGATGTGACAATTTATAGATGTTTAGTTGGAAATTTTATCTATCTCGGTCATACAATGCTTGATCTCACGTACATTATCAATATTCTATCTAGATTTATGAAAGCCCCAAAAATCAGTCATTTTCTAGTAGTAAAAAGAATATACAGTATGTAAAAGAGATACTAGATTATGATATTCACTTTGTTTATTTTGGAAATTAGCTATCTTATGATTTCTACTTACTTGGATAGTGATTATGGAAATAGCAAGGGAAGCAAAAGTACTTCAAGTTATATCCGCTTCTTAAATGAAAATCCATTTTCTAGATTCACTAAGAGGTAATATATAGTAGCTCATTTTTAAATAAAAAATCCATTTTCTCAACATGTTATTTTTTATTAAAATACATTCCCATTTAAATTTTCTAGTCCCTCCTTTCCACCACCTACTTGCTCAGAAATATGACTTATTGTCAAATTATACAATGATAAACCCTATCACCCAACCCTCAACAATCTCTCCTCCACTACTCAACTATGGACTCCCTTCTTTATTAATCCATCTCTCATGATCTCATTGCTATCTAGGTCACCTCTACATCATCTCTCTCCTTCACCTAGCTCTATTCTCCCCTTGCCTCCTCAAGTACCTATCACCTATACTATCCCCTCTTCACTCCCTGATGGTTCCCCTCTTCCTCCTCTCGAATTACCACTCTAAACCCAATTATCTCTTCTTGTCCTGATCTCATGGCCTCTTTTTTCATGTTGACTCCATGTGCTTTTGATCCTCTCCCTATCAAGTTATGCCTAGCTCATTGTCTCCCGCTACAAGTATTGCCACACCTCTCGCTCCCTTGTAGGACATTGTCTTGGCAATGCTACTTTATTTCTCTCTGGACATATACTCTATCCCCCTACCCCCTGCCATTCCAACTTTCACCGTCCCCACAATGTCTCGATGCCTCTAACATAGACATACCTCAAACGTAGTCTTTTAACTCCAATGTTTCATTTCTTCCTGACTCACCTTCTTTGTCTCCTTGTTTGTCTTCTATTCCTTGTCTTGTGTTGCACCTCATCTTATGGTTACTCGGTCTCAACATGGCATTATCAATCCGAATCCAAAATATGCCTTGCACATGGAGCACTATCCCTCCATGACTGCTGAACTTGGAGTATCGAAAAGACACTTTCCCACTTTGGCTGCAAATAGGCTATGTCTGAAGAGCTTCATGCTCTTGATCAAAATAATACATGGACCCTTATACCACATGAGGCAACACAACACATCATTGAATGCAAGGAGGTGTTCAAAGTCAAACTTAAACCCAATGGCTCCCTTGATCAACTCAAAGCTAGACTTGTAGCCAAATGGTATAATCAAGTGGATGGTCTTGATTACATTGAAATGTTCTCTCTAATGATTCGCCTATATACCATTTATCTTATTCTTTTTTGCTATTATTAATGGTTGGGAAATCTGTCAGCTTGATATGAAAAATGCATTCATTCATGATAACATTATTGAGGTCATCTATATGAAATAACCATCAATTATGCAAAATATAACACTACCCTCGTATGTATAAAAACTAAATAGAGCTTTATATGACTTGAAATAGGCCTCTAAGGCATGATTTGATCACTTTAGTTGCTTTCTATTATCCTTTTTTTTTTGTAGTTTGGTTGATACCTCTCTCTTTGTTGCCCACAAAGCCAACAAAACTTTATTTTTGTTACTCTAATAGATGATAACATTGTCACAAGGACAACCACCCTTTTGATACAACAACTAGTTGATCAACTATCCTCTGAGTTTGCCATCAAGGATTTAGACACTTTGCATCACTTCCTTGGAGACTAGATGGTGGAAAACTCAGAAGAGATCCATTTGTAACAAGCATACTATGCTTTGTCTATGTTAGGCAGGTTTGGGCTTCGAGATTTTAAACCGACATCAACACCAGCACAAGCACCATAGGTCTCAAAACCCTAACTCACATAAGAATCCACAGCTCTCGTTGATCTCACACCTTTTCAAGCATTAGTTGGAGGACTTTAGTATTTCAGCTTTACAAGACCTAGATCACTCATAGCATGAATTATGTGTCCTAGTTCATGAATTCTCCAACTATCTACCATCATGCCTTAGCTACTCGGATTCTAAAGAACATCAAAGGGACACTACACTTTAGGCTTGTATATCAACACAATACCTCAATCATCTAAAGGCTTATTCAGATGTAGATTGAGGAAGTTGCCTTTTTACACAAAGACCTTTCACAAGTAATTATGTTCTACTAGGGCTCAAGCTTGTATGCTAGAGCTTAAAGAAGCAGCACATTGTATCGAGATCCAGTAAAGAGGTAGAGTATCGAGCCATGGCACATGTAGTTGCTAAAGTGATTTGGTTACAGTTTCTATTGAGAGATAGAAGAATCAATCTGTGATTTAGTCTCAACCTTCTAATAGTTTTATTTGAACAATGCAGTGTAGGTTGCAACACAAATCCCAAGGAGCCAAACATGCACAATGTAGTGGCAGAAGATGAGTCCAAGAGTCTGAAAAGTGATGCACACAAAATCTAAGGAGGAAAAAGGGAGATTTTGGACAAAAAGAGGGAAAGGTGGAGAGAGAAGGCAGATCTCCCATAGGAGACTCAAGACAAGTTTCTGGAGATTTTTCTGGAGGAAGAAGAAGGAGGGACGACGAACCAGAAGAACACAGCTTCTCTTGAGAAATTATTTTCGTTCTTCATGTTTACTGTTCCTAGCTAAGACTAGATTTGGATTTCCTGTGTGAACGAAGTGTCTTTCCTACTTCTGCTTCATATTGCTCGCTGTTATTTAACATTTGTAGTCAGGATGTTGTTTAGGATATGCTATGAAAATGTTTTACTTTTCATTGTCATGAGTAGCTAAACACTTAGAGGGGGTGTCTTGGGGTGAGAAGAGGAGAAATATGCTAATTCATCCTTAGACCTAATAAACCATAAGTCACGCCATTTCCTTAACAAATCAGGATAGATCCAGGAGGGGGAATTAGTGAAACCCAACTGAACAACCCTAATTAGAGGTAGACCAAATATTAGGGGGAAAAACAAGAATCCGGGTAGACCTAGATCTTGTGAGTTAGTTGTATGATTTGTGATTTGTGTGAGCTTGTTTAGTGATAAGTATACATTCCCTAGGAGTCCCAAGGCATCATCCATTCCATTCTAGAAACAATCGAGCTCCAGAACTTATTACTTTTATTTACTGTATTTCATTTTAGTTTTGCCTTAGTCCTAACTAAGACCAATTTTACCAACATGACACTGATTTCATGCATTAACTTTCATATAGCAAGCACTTGCTCTTCGTGTTCGACCCTAATCACTATGCTCATAATTGTTTTATGCTTGAATGTGGGTTAAGTTATAAATTTATTTGATAGGAAAATTTGCATTTAACGACATTGCATAATTTTTCGTTTATCAAGTGTACTCTATAACTCATCATGAATATCTGCACCACCAAGCTCCAATGCATACCCTTTAGCCTTGCCTTCTGGTTGCCACTCCTCATCCCACTCATCATTCTTAATATTTGAATCATCAACATTGAACATACGGCCAAAATTGGGAAACAGCATGCTTAGCATGCTCCCGATATCAGTAAAGTTTTTGTGCACACTATCAAAGAGAGTCACTATGGGATCCATTAGAGGCATGCCTTGATTTCCAGAGCTTCCATGCCATGAGACAAGATGAAGTCAACTCTATACACCTACTGGCCTAGAAACCAACAAGAGACCTTTCTCTGGTCCATATAGCTTCATTTGGTCTTCCATAGTTGCCACGGTCTTGATCTTCATCAAGCTTATCCACCGGGCCTATGCTATACTCTTCTATTAATGTTTCATCTCCAACGGCTAGACCCTCAACCAGCAAAGACATCTAAGCTGGAAGTTAAAAAAAAAGGTCTTTGGAAAAATAGCATGAAAAAGAAATTAATAACCAAAACAACAATCAAAGTTGGTAGCTATACAAATTAATAACCAAAAAAAGGGTCTTTATATCTCATGTTTTCAAATAATGTATGTCATATGTCATAAACAACTATATAATAAATGATATGCATTGATATAAACAACCAATAACTTATATGAAATGACATGTTTGAGTGTCACTGATGAATTATTTTTTGCAATATTTTCAAAAAAAAAATTGAGCATTGCTTATTATGAGTGAGTGGTATCTAAACCCAGCTAAGCACTTTAGAAGTGTTGAAGTGCTTAGTCTTATCTATAAATGATGCAGAGATATCTATGTACATTATTTATTATAGGTAGGCGACACAAAGACATCTTTGGACATTGATAATTATCCAAACATCCATGAATGGTATTATCCGTAAGTAATGTTCAAAATTATTTGGATGGTACTTATTATTTTTAAGTAGAATTCAAACATCGCTAGATATTAATTATTATCTTTTTAGATAATTAATCAATTATGGTTATTATACAAATATTTTTAAAAAATGTGATTTTTTAAATATTATATTATTTAGATTATTAGCATTCAAAATATATCTTCAGTAATGCATTTTATAAATAATATATCATTGACACGTATTTTGCAAACGCAGGCTTTCAGGCAGCAATGATCGCCGCGCTGATTTGCTGGCGACCCGGTTATGCATTGCCCGAGAGGCGGGCTCTTTCTGGACCTTCCATTTCTTCCAAATAGTTGGTACTTTGAAGCTGTTATTTATTTAAATTTTGGCTTTCGTTCACAATTTAGCCTGATTTCAAGTCACAAAAATCATGCTAACGGACTCATTTCCCGTCCATCTGATACATTTAGACGGCTCCATAGTTGATTTCTTTCAAGTACATGTGAATCAGTGGACTGAATGTAGTTTTATTTTACGATTTTACTTCATGATTGATGAGTTTTAAGACGTGAATTGGTTGTAATCTGTTTCCTATTTCAGTGATCTGTTCAACTATGTTTGGGTGATGATGTGGGGCAAAACTTGTTGTTATTGGGCCAACAATCTGTTCACCTGATTCTGTTGATGGTGTGAGTGATTTTGTTTGAAGATTTTTGAATGCCTTGAATGTAGTTATCTTTTTCTTAGAATTCCGCATTGAGACTTATGGGTTGAAACCTCTCAATTTGTTGTTTTCTTGCCTCATTCCCTGGCCTGGTTCACTGTTCTGGTCGATAGTCCTCAACAAACTTTTTTTTTGGACTGACATTCTGTTCTTCTGCTTCTTGATGGTGTTCTGCTATTGATCGTGCTCTGAAGGTTTGTGAAATCAGGTTCATGAAAGTGGTTGTCTATTGCTACCATTCTTGCTGATGATTCATGTGCGTCAAACCCTATATTACTTATTTGTTTCATTTTTTTTCCTTTTTCGGGCTTCTTAATTCATGCCATGACCCTTTGATTATTAATCTTTTTCATTTGATTCTTTGATGGTGTTTTTCTAATCAGTGGGCAGCAATTTGTTTCTGTTGCTATGGAGAGCCGGTTGAATGGATTTGTTACTCTGGGGTTCTAGCGTTTTCAGTGCTCCATTGCAGGAATTCTTATGTACTAGTGAAGCTTTATATGCAAATGGAGCATAAGCATTAACTCTTGCAACATGTTTCTCTGGCTTTGATAGGTCTGATACAAGTTAATCTGGACGGAAGCATCCCCCAAAATGGTTGTCTGGACAAGGGTACGTACAAAACGCCACACTCATTTCTTATGATAAGATACAGTAAAAATGTTAGGAAATTGCGTTGTGTTTGTACAAACGGCGCATAGTGCTCAATAAATGGAACTCACAGGTGTGTGAATAGCACACATTACATATGAGTTTGAATTCCGAATGCAACTGCAATAGGAAGTGGTGCATCCAGGACCCTGTAAATGGACTCAGTGGTACGCACCTCCATTCTTCGAACCCAAACTTCAGTGGGGTGAAACTGTAACCTCCATCTCCTTTCGGGGCATCCACCACCATCCCTTTGTCCAGTGCAAGAAGGCAACTTGGGGTTGCTACTTTGGCATAATTGTTCCACGCTTTTCTGTGATTCTCAGCATTCGGCCTCGTCTTTAACGCTTGCTTTTTTTTTTTCCAGAAAATAGAAATATAAAATATAATTACAAATGATAAAACATATTTTATATAAGAATTTAAAGATGGTCATTTTATTGACTGATGTCGAATGGTCTCCCGGTTCTTGTAACCTCTAAATTGGGGTGTGAGGGCTTCTGTTCTTTTAGCCCAAGGTTTCGTTGGGCAGGGCAATTGGGTTTTTATTAGTATTTGGAAACTGCACGTTGACAACATGGTCACCAGTACCCGCCCACAAAAAATAAAAACCAGATCTTTACACCAATCCGAGCAAAGAAAAAAAACTAATTTCCACATGGGAAAAGCGATACAGCGGTGGTGGGGTTGGATGAAGGTGCTGCTGTGCTTGTGCACAAGAGAACAAGGAGCGCGTAAATATTTGACCGTGGGATGGATAGGGTAGGGTATGGGTAGAGGCCGAAAAGCCGGTCGAATCACTCGCTCCAATTCAATTCATTTGGTCCCAAGTGCAAACCTTCCACCATTCCCCTCCATCCAACAATTTCTGATTCAGTAAAAGTTATTTTTAAGCAGTAAGTAAGCCGAAAGGGAGGGAGCATGGGCCGGCGGAATAGGGAGCCCTTGTGCAGAAGTAAAGGCGCAATAGGGTAGAGAATTGATGGGCATCATACTCAGCAAACCTCCTCTAGGAATACATGTGCGCTCTCCCCAATCTCCATCCTATGAATTTTCAAACCCTAGGCTACATGGACAGAAGGTTCCTTTGCTGGAACCGTTTTCTCACCCTCTATCAAGTCGTGCATGTTATTTGACCTTTAGAACTCATGTTAGGCATGAGTTTGGTGTAGAAAAGCTGCTGCCCCCCTCACAACATTTCAAGCAAGTAGAGAAATCATGAAAGAAACACACCAACGACATGTATATCCCAAGCCTAAACGAACACTCATGAATTGTAGCAAGTTTTTATGCCACATTCAAGTGATTCGCTCATTTTTGACACGAGTCTGATGCATATGGTACCCTTTTTATACGCATGAATAGACGAGATATTTGATGGCATGCTTCCTTTGAGTATGCGCCTTTCATGATTCATGATCCTGACGTGTGATTAATCCATGGAAATTCAACTGTGACCCAAAGATTTCAGAATCAAGTTCCTGGGCAAGGAAGGCCCCAAGGGACTCTGACGCTGCTCCTGCGTGCGGCTCCGATGTGTTAGGATACCGACCCTTCCAGAATCGAGACGACTTTCCTGAGCAATGTTGAGGATTTGTTGATCCGGAACTACACCCGATTGAGCGTTTCTTTTTTTGTCTTTTTTTTTAAAAAAATATTTCTGTGGGTGGACAATATGTGCGTATTGTCCATTCTTGCCATTGAAAAAAAATGTGCATATTGCCCATTGAAAACTTGCGAGATTTAAAAAGTCAAAAACAGCTCCATTAAAAGTAGATTTTTTTTTTCAATTTTGTGGGCCAAAAGTCCCAAAAAACACACATTTTTTTTGCGCCCAAATTTTTTAAATTATGTGTCAAATCACTTGGACATAGACCGAGTGAGTCCCTGAAAACCGTTTGATCCGGTCCGGTCCAAGCCAATGACAAAAACCCTAGTTTGGAACACACCCGAAGCCATTGTTTTCAAATCCATCAAGCACTGACAGGCCGGATAAGTATCCGTTGGAAGATAATAGTCTATATCACAGCAAACAATCCTACATAGAGATTTGAACATTAAATAATTAAATATATAAAAATTATAAATAAGTAGTAATTGATTGTAGTTGATCTTTTTTGTAATTGATCAAAAACTATGGATTGCCAATCTTATTCTTATTCTTCTTCTTTTAATCTGTTAGTAAAAGCCCCCCACTCCTCCTAGCAAAGGTATTTGTGCGAGGATGCAATGCACCTGGGGGGAGGGGCTTCTTCTACCCGCAACGCATGGGACCCATGTCTCCAATAGCGGGCCCCCCGCCCATAAAGTTCGCTTACCTGTGGGGCCCTCGACTGTGCGGGCGTCCTTACCCGGTGCGGACTGTATATTTCACGGTAATAATAAGCCCCTTTATTTCTAGACAAGTGATGTGAATGACATGCTGTCGCCCACGTGGTATCCTATTCGGCATTATTTGCGTGGTTGTGTTGGGGCACCGCCACTGCCGTCCAATCAGAGGGCAGTTTTCTCGCCACGTGCCACAATTCTCTGCTTTTTTATTTATTTATATGAATAAAATAATCCCGCGTATTCAAAGCGGCGCTCTGCTCGGCTCTGCCCTTCCCCTATCCCCAAGATCGATTGAAAATATCGTTCAAAATAAAATAAAATAAAATAAAAATAGGTATCCATTGGATTGGATCCGATCCCATTCCCATTCCCATCCATCGCCCCCTTCCCTTTCCCTTTTCTTTTCTTTTCTTTTCTTTCCCGTCTTCTGACTTCTACTCGATATTGTCGACCCTATCCCTAGCTGAGCTGCTGCTACGGCTACCAGAACAAGAACAAGTTCTGGGTTTTCCTTGGCAATGAGTTTCTCTTGTTTGGTTTGATAGAGTTTGTATTTTGCTGGTTCGATTTCAAACGAGAGCTGGCAAACAACGACTGGATTAGGGGCGGCGGCAGCAGCGGGTTTGATGCTGATAAAATGGCGGGTTTCGATCAGCATCCTGGTTTTCTCTCGCCGGAGTTCCATCTGCACCACCACCTACAAAATCAAAAACCCCGATTTCTAATGCTGACGTGGATGTCACCCGTCCCCAGCCGCTGGAAAGGGATTGCGACACGCCGGCATCGTCCGGCAGCAGGAGGAGGCCGCGAGGCCGGCCACCTGGATCCAAGAACAAACCCAAGCCGCCGGTGTTCCTCACGCGCGACAGCCCTAACGCGCTCCAGTCGCACGTGCTTGAAGTCGCTGATGGGAAAGACGTCGTCGATAGCGTGTCAGTGTACGCGCGTCGCAGGGGGAGGGGTGTTTCCATTCTGAGCGGCGCCGGGTCGGTGTCGAATGTTACCCTCCGCCAGACGGGTGCGCTCCAGGGGAGCGTCGTGACGTTGCAGGGGCGCTTCGAGATACTGTCGCTGTGGGGCACAGTTCTGCCGCCCCCGGCGCCGCCTGGAGCCGCCGGCCTTTCGATCTTTCTGTCCGGCGGGCAGGGACACGTCGTCGGAGGGAGCGTCGCCGGGCCGCTCATGGCCTCTGGGCCGGTGGTTTTGACGGCTGCCTCGTTTGCGAATGCAGTGTTCCAAAGGCTGCCTCTAGAGGAAGAAGACGAGAGAACCAACCCCCAATCACAAGTATCGCCGTCTCATTCCCCCGGTATCGGCGGTTTGCTTACCGGCGCATCAGCCGAATTCCCTTTCTCCGGTGATATGTTCCGCCGTGGAGGCGGCGGCGGAGGCGGCGGCGGTTCTTCCATCTGAAAAGGCCACCATTTTGGCAACCAAACCAGTAACCATTCCATTCTACTCCGTTTTCCATTGTTATGTGGCACGTTGTTGCCTTATTTCATGTGATCCCAGACTCTTTTCTTCAGCAGTTTCTACCATTTAGCTTTCGTTGGTAACACGCTAGTAGCTGAGGTTGTGTTATGTTGGCCTTATTTTATGTGATTACAGAGGTAGTCTGATTCCATCTTTAATCTCCCGATGCACGAAACTCAAGGCGGTAAACAGTACTATGATGAAGCATAGACCATGTAGCCGGAAGGCCAAGTTACCGCATTCGGTTTTCCTAAATGCTTTTGAATGCATGAGATGAGGGTTTAGTGGCGAACGTCTTCTGTACTGTTGGGATAGGCGGGTTTTAGGGATTTGAAATCAAATTGAACTCGAGCCGGGGAAAGTGTCGGTGGCATTTTGCTGGGCACTTGCCTATTTAGCACCAACATTCTTTTCTGGTCATGGGTGCCTTTGCTGCAGCCCCCAGCAAGCAAAAATGCCGGTTTGTAGGAGAACTAAGTAATGCTTTGCCTCTCAGATGGGTCGAGCACAGGGAAGAATGCATCCTTTCAAATCTATTATTCAACCTATAAGTTTGTGCTTGATTCTGCCTGCGATTCAGTCAATGGACATCCCATGCAACCGTTGTGCTGTGCTGTGTGTGTGTGTGTTACTGCTCCTACTGCCACTGCAGCTGCTTGGCTTTCGTGGGCGTCCATATTCCTTCCCAAACACCAAGCCATGGGGGGTCTTATGGTCTTTCCAAAACAAAAAACTAGGCCACCTTTCGAGGTGGTTCTTTTACAAGAGAAAAAAAAGCAGTAAATTTCCGTGTCGCCCAGTCAGTCAGTCAGTCAGTCTGTGGTGAAATTGAAGGGACGTGACAGGTGATGATTGATGGGTGGTGAGCTGTAACTTCAGGGCCTCTCCCTCTCCCTCTCCCTCTACCACATTGACCAACTGCCCCTTCCTCAGACTCGCTACTAATGGCCGGGCATCCACGCCAGGCTTCTACATGTTTGTTTGATTTTTGTCTCGCTATTCATGGTATCAGTTTCGAACTCACCATCATCATCTGTTCCGGATCCGGAGCTCCAATACAGCCTGCAAATAAGTTTCTGCTACTCTTTGTTCGACTCCCTTCTGCGATTTGCATGTAAGAGTTGGAGTTCCCAGGGATAAAACACAAGACCTGATGCGCACATACGGTATTATTCATAATGAAGCATGGGTAGAGCTCTAATACGTACCCTCAAAACGTATCAGCTACATCTTATAACACGTTAAATGATTCGTCAGGACTGGAGCAACAAAGTGACGCTAACAGAAATATGGCCAAAAGATTGAAAGTGCACAGGCTGGTCTCTAGCAATACCCCACTCTAAGCTAAAGGGGGCGGCCAAAACCGAAGAAGAAGCCTCCAGCAATTTCTGCTTGCTGCTAATGACTGAATCTAACAAGAGGAGAGCTCTAAAGCCTACTACTCAAGCCGAATGCCAGTGGTTACAGCTAACCTACAAGGACCCAGCATCCCCCTTTTTCTCGTGCATGCTTCGGTCTACAGCTCCACACAAATTGGTAATTATAATTCAAGTCTGGGCATTGGGCTGCACAGGAGACTGTTCGAAAGGAACACGAACATAGAGACGTCCATGCATACTAACTACCGCCGAGGTTTGAAGAGGGTCAATCCTTTCAGGTAGGCTGACGACCTGTAAGACAATCATAAAAAAAGGTCAAATTGTACGGGTTCAATAGCCAGTGCACATGCTTTTCCGTTCAATCCCATTCAGTTTTTTGGCAGGACCATAAGGGAAGAATATCGAATAGAAGTATCCGGAGGGGGGAACAAGCATGGACTGCATACAATGGAAACAAGGAAAATGGAGACATCCATGAACAGACAAAATTCCAGGTTTCTGGGAAGGATACCTTCTTGAATGGTGTAATCCCCCAGGGGTTATCTACTTGCTCAGGCTGACCGGTTATGACAACCCGCCCAGCAGGATCAGACTGAACTCGCACCTGAACCGTCGATGATGAAAATTTCAAACATGTAGATTAGCAGTCAGAAAAACATGAAAAAGAACCCTGGAAAGATAACGTCCACTGTGTAAGTGGAAAGACAATGCAGAAAAGAGGTATCACATCACCTCTTCACGTAGCAGCCCAGGCACTAAGGCATAAACCTCAAAACAGTCTTGCTGCATGTACAAAAACGTGAGGTTGACTAAGTAGCATATTTCTAAACCTTCCCTGGTCTCATACACTATATTAAAGGTCCAGAGATAAAACATACCGTTTGCCGTACGTTGATCTTCACCCAGTCAGCTGGAGGTCCAACATCAGCAATGGATGTTACCAGTCTACCAACCAAACATAATCTTTTAGTTGGGATGAGAGAAGAGCTGGTAATAAAAGAGTATCGACGGAATTTCTTTTAAAACAAACTAATCCCATTTCCTTGGATGATGGTTCTAAAATGTGTTTGATAACTATGCATAATTTCAACCTATGATACCCAAAAGTTTCAAGACGTGGCAAAAAAGAATTAGATAAACACTGTTAAATACTTTCAAGCATTCTCCCCAGTATGGTTCTCAAATTGATTTCAATGTAATTCCGTGATAACGTAAAATAAATCGTCGAAAAAAGATGAAAAGAAACCCAGAAATAGGCAAAACTCAACTGCTTGGGTGTTTCAGCACGGGCGATTTTATTTGAATGCTCAGTTTCAGGAGGCCTCTTTTGTTTCAAAGGACCTAATAGACATAAGAGACACTTGTGTTGAAATGCAAACAAAATATATAAGAGAACCTAAAAAATGTACCTAAATATAAGAGACAGATCCCTTAGACTAATAAATTGATGTTGAAATGCTGACAAAACATGCCAAAGCCCAACCGGGAGACATCAAATACAATTGCAAAATGCCATCGCGTTAAAGTGAAAGATAGCTCACCACCGCTTTTAACAGTTTTTTCACGCTTCCCAACACTGTTGATGTTCTTGTCCTATGAAAATAAAATTTTAGAAAAACGCAATAAGAGGTTAGCAGCTGTGTACAAATAAATTAGGCGAAGTGGCTAGAAAGTCGAACCTTTACAATGGGATCGCCAACCTCATCATTGTTCAAAAGTCGTTGAGCGTGCCAGCCTTGCATTGCACGAGCAGCAGAGTCCCTTCGAGCTCTTCCTGGCGCTGATCCTGAACCTGCACCTGATGCTTGATAACCATTTCCCTAAGGACAAATAAAATAATCATGTTAACGTCATTATAAGAATTATTATGAATGCTCTACAGGTACACCAGTTAAGAACCATGTGGATGTAAGTTTATGTCATTCTGTAGTACAATACGTGAAACAGACTACTACTCAATAAGAATCCTGAAAAACTGGGTATCTATCATATTCTATGGGGTAATACACATACGAAAACGCAATAACTAAACATTAATGGGGTGACCAATGTTACGTGAACTATCCAAGAGAGGTACTAAAATTCATAGAATGGAAAAGGCCCACATACCTCACCGTCAACACCTAAAGCTTCAGGAAATCCTGCTATTGGGAGTTGGAGTTCACCATTTTGTGTCTTCTGCCTTTCAAATTCCAGAAGGGACTAACGAATGGAAAAATAAAAGCAGGAAATTATTAGGACATAATATAAGTGGAATAAACAAATGCGACCACAATATAACAAGTATCCTTATTGCCTCAAATTTACACTCTCATAAGAGAACCAAACGAGCTTCATGGGATTGTTACCTTCTCATAGAAAATGCGGAATGTCCAGGACACAGTTGTGCAAGTTCTGCATTGATGAGCGGGTTATCTTAATTCCATAAGCTTTTGAATACAACCAATAGCTCAGTTGAAGAAGATACAAAGATTGAATGGTTGGAAGGGGCTTCACAACATATTTTCTTTTCAATGTGCAACGTAAAGCCCATATCATACTTTTGGGCTTGTAACATATCATATAAGCACAACTATGATAAGATCAAGAGGCGGGTGCCAAGCAAGTTATACCACATGTTTCAGAAGGAAAATGATAATAAATACACAAATTGAGGCTCTTACTTTGGTGGATGGAAGGACTCTCCCACTTGCCTCCACAACTTCAGTGCAGTTACCTATCGAAAGAATCCATTATTAGGGGCAAAAACAATATGAGACATACGATTTTCCGCAAGTGAATAAATGTGCATTTTTTATACAAAATAAGTTCGAGAATATAACCATGTTGGACCTAAGATAGCTCATGTGATAAACAATGGAAGCGACTTATGAATATACAAGAAACCAATAATTTTAATAAAAATCACTAGTCAAATTAAAATGGGACAAGAAAAAAAAGAGTTGAAAATATATCATCCCATATCAATTAGCGCGTACTCCATTATGAAACAGGAAAATGAAGGACTACCCAATAGATTTCCTATTTTATTGACTACATAAATATCACATAAGCCCATGAAAACGCAAAAGCAAGCATACCTTATCGTAGCCTCCCAATTTGACTACAGCCTTCCATAACCTACAGCACGGGGAAAATAAATGTTATCCTCAGCAAATGTCATAATAAAAATTAGAGATTCACAATTACTTCAGACAATTCAGAGGCTGCCCATAAAACTTCGGTTGCTTAAAGTCAATTGATCTCTCCCGATAAAAACTTTCAACTTCTTTAACAAAAGCAGCTTGGTCTTCTAGTGTTCCATCATCATCTCCCCCCATCTAAAACATCAGTAAACAATTTATATTCAAAATGTAAGCTTAGGTTGCTTCAGAAATTTACTTATTTAATCTTGCAGATAGCATCCTTGGTTAGTTACCAGAGCTAGTGTTGCTGGAGATAAGACATTCTTTGATATTTCCGTGCTATGATCCCCAGCCTTACCCGGAGAATACCTGGCATGTGCATCTGGTGTCGAAAATTCATGGTGGTTTGTGGGGGAAGAATCTTTGATGATGTTTGTGGAAGTTTCAACAGGACTAATATTCTCTTCATTCTCACGGCTAGAAACAACTGGCAGTGCATCCTGTCCTTTTCTATCATCCTCATCTTCTTTATTACCATATGAATCAATAGCCATCTCCATCTGTTCATATTTAATTGGCATGATGTCATGCTGGGAACCATTTTCTATGCAGGGGGTTTTGTCAATAGATGCCTCAACTGGAAGTTTGGTAATTTCCTTAGTATCATTGTCAGTTCTCTCTTGGGTCTTTACGTCTTCAATGGTTTCAACAAAATTATGGACCTCGTTTGAAATGTGTTCAACCTTTCCCTCACGAGCGTCATCATTTACTATTTCTTCTGCTTCCTTCAGGTCGCTTACAACATCTGCAGGATCCAGACACGCCTTCCCTTCCTTCTCCACAGTCTCAGTAGCCATTAATTTGGAAGCCTCTTCCTTTGTATCAACTTCAATATCTAGTGTGCTTCTCTTGGCACCTTCTTTATCTTCTTCAGCATTCATATCAGCCAGCATCTCATTATTGGTGTCAGTAACTATCTGCTCATGAGCTGGGCCTTCTGTTTGCTCAACAGCTGGAGTCTCAAAGTTAATAGTATCCTTTGGTGGCGTATCAAATGCAACTTTTCGTTCCTCCTCATCACTAGGTTCACCTGGCTTATCACTGCCATTTGATTTTGCATCTGTGACACAAGAAAGCGTCTCTGCTTCTCCAGTAGCCACGGAGTCAACCACTTCACTTTTAGAGTCTTGAGGATTCTGCTCAGAAGCGCAATGAATATTTTCTGCATCCTTCATCTCTAAATCGCTTTGGCTCATCTTGACACCTAGCCTCAACGAACGGCAAGAAAAAAGTGGAAAGGTGGAATCTTTGAACGAATTTCAAGAAAAAAACTGCGTGAAGCTCAAAGAATCATTCGTATAGAAAAACCCTAATAAAACAAGAAAGCAATAAACGAAAAAAAAAAAATTGATGCACTCTCGTAAATTTACGAAATCCAACAACCATTTCAGGAAGCCGACTCAGAGACCATAAAAACAAAAAAAAGTGCGCAGAGGTTGATTCACTCGTATAGAAATTCAAATAAAAAATCAATTGGTTCACCATACAGACGTAACAACAAGAACCATCCCACGCTCCCCAAAAGCCATAACAGCCCATGAGAAGACAAGCCCCACCGCATGCGGTATAGACAGCACAATTTTTGATTCATTCAACACCAACAATTGTAGAAACGCGAAAGCCACACGCGCAAGAAATGAAGGCAGAACTCCGCAAATCTGGAACAAGGAATAGAAGAGACATGCTCGATTTACCATGTATCAGCGCGCAGAGTCAGACGCGAAACTGCCAGGAACGGCAGAACCTCACCGGTGAGGTCGGGGATTCCGGTCCCAGGGAAAAGCGGCTGGGGAGAGGGAGAGAGAGAGAGAGAGAGAGTAAACTGCGTTTCTGTTTCGTCGGTTTCGTAATTCAAAGGAACGAATTCGTCTAACTCTATGTAGCAACACCTGGATAATTTTGACAATGTGCAATGACGCTTCTATCCCTACCCCTAGTTTCCAGTTTGCTCGTGTCACAGTAATTATAAAACTAGTACTTATTACACCTTTCGTTATTCCTATTTAATGCATAAATTGCCAATCAATAATAATAATAATAATGATAGTAATACAAAAACAAGCATTCCCAAAAAAAATCATAATTTAACCACATTAAAATATTGCATATCCTCCTTATTTCCCTTATGGGTACATTTAATAATTTATTTAAAATTGAAGTTATGTGACATTATTTTACATTAATTATCTAAAATGGGTTTAAAATAAAACTTATTACCAAATATTTATTTTAAATAAAACATTTTCAAAAACCACCCGTAGGCCCTAACTACCAAACTACTCAATTTCACTGCCCTTAAAACACGTGTTACGTGTTTACTGAATAAAGGAGCTTTTTCTAACTATAAATAAATACACATTAAATCATTTCCACTTGGAAACTTTGGAGCCACAATCTTAATGGCTAATCGACCTATCAAACCAAACCACACTTTTACACTCCATTGGGATATCTATCCCTTCAAAAGCGTGAGTGCTTTACGGGGGCAGTTTTCGAGGAAGGATTCCAACCAGAGCTCAGGGCTGAGGTTGGTTTTGGCAAGACAGCATTTTTGGTTCAGAAGTTCCAAAAAATACCCATAACAATCAGTCAATCGTCTCAAAGAGTAAGCCCAGATGAAGGGTGGGGTGGGTTCTCTCTTGTTCAAAAACCGCAGCCGATGTTCACTCTCGGGAGAGAACTGAAGCCAGAGTTGATTCAGAGGAAGTTCGTGGGATTCCCACTCGATGAAGATGACATAACTGAAAGAATTTCAGTCACCGACGCCATTGCGCTCACAGCAGCTTTCACTACATCTTGGGAGCATCCAGGCTTCACAATGCCACGCACCTGAAGGGAGAAGAGAAGAAGGAAGCTAAATGGTGTCAAGGTGCTTTGTTGATTCTATCAGCATGGGGGAGAAGAGGTAAAAGCATGACCTGATCAAGGTATTCTCTCAGTTTTTTGATTCTGCCCATGTAATCCTGATCTTCAACGCAAAGTGTGACAGCTTTGGCATCAGCACCGGGGCCATCGAACTGAAGGGGTCCGGGGTTTCTGTAGACATCCTCCAGCAAAAATTTGGAAGCATTCTGCCTCAGTAGCCTGGAAATGGATCAAATTCATTGGTGACGTGGACAAAACCTTGGATTTAATATCAAGAAGGCTATTGCGGAACTAATTTCTTATGGGAAATGAGAACAGGACATACTCATAGGCTTTGCTCTTGAGGTCAACGGTGGCTGGATGTAAAGCAGGCTTTCCTATACTGCGACCATGGTGCTTGACAGTCATCATAGCCTGAGTTTTACAAAACAAAACCAGCACCTTCATCACTATGTTCTTAATTATGAGCTAAAAATTTGTTCATGAGGATTTTGTGGTATATTCTTCACTGTTTTGTCAATAAGTAATCGACATACGGAATTAAGGGGGTGGTGGGAGGTATAAGCAGGAGGGTTTACCGTGATGGGAGCCGCACCGCACCGCCATCTGTTCACAGGGTTTTTCAAATTTGTCACAGTTGCCATATAACCATTTAAGCGAGCAGCAATGATGTGATACCCTATGTGACCAAGTACCTGCAGCAACAGGGTCCCTTAATGGATTCACACCAGAAAAACCGCATATCAATTTAGAGCGTTACTTACATAAGCATAGTCACAATCAAATTTTGATGGCAAGGATCCTCGAGCTTGATAACCAAAGAAATGACAGATTGCATTGAATTTCTTTCCTTTGTAGGTACCTTCTTTCTGTGGAAAGAAGCAATGTAATAACGAGTCAGACGTAAGCAGCTAAAAATGCTTGTTCAAGCATTTGCAGTTTTTCCTTCGTAATTTTTGCCCCTAATAAGAACATTCAGATTGCCATTAACAAGGGGAAAAAGCAGGAAACCAGTAAAGTAATAAACTACTAAGAATGCTATCAACAGGAAGTTTTACAAGGAAGCACAAAGTATGAAGAATATCATCATGGGGAAGATCTCAATATAGTACGAAACTTGAGTCACTAAGGTCCTGGGTTTGCTACTGAGGGAAAATGAATCCGTCCAAAAATCATTACCAGTCTTTTATTCATTTCTGTTTCAACAAGATGAGCCAGAAGTTTTTCCGTCTCAATCTGAAATTTCAGAAGAAAAACATGTTGGAAAAAAGTTCTTTTCAGTTCCTTCAAGCTGGATTTGAAAAGAATTCGTACCTGAGAAAGTTGTGCTGAATTGTCAGACTCCGGAAAAAGGAGGAGCTGCAAAACAGTATCAACTTCAGTGTAAGAAAGAACTGAAATGGCTAAGAAGGTATACAGATTTGCCGAATTATATCTATCATGAATGACCTGTCTTCGCATAAATGGGGGCAAAAATCCAAACAAAGCAGATGCCCATGGTGACAATTGAGAACATATATTATCAGCAGACACACCTTGCCTGAGCAATCCATGGATTTCCTGGGATTTAGTAAACTTGTGAGATCTATTTACTTTTTATGCTTTTCATTGCAGATAGTCACATCTTTTCTTTCAAAAATATGATCTCTCATCAGAACATTTCGTGACTAAGAGATACGGAAAGGCTAAAAAGTGATCCAAGTAACCTGAAGTAATGCATAGATTTCTGGAATGCTTTCTATAAGTCCTTCTGGCAACAGAATGACACCATGGTATTTATCTGAGAGAGAAATCTAGTCAGAGTCAAAATGGTGAGTACGAGAGCTAAAGTGCCCATAACTTGACGTGTACCTAGTTCACTTCGTGCTTGAACCGCATCACATATTTGTTTTGTGATGTCAAAAAGTGTAAGTTTTGATGCAGCAACGTCTTCAGCGAGGATTACCTGGAAGAAAGATTAAAGTTTCCAAAAATATAAATAACAGGACAATATGTTCAAACTTCTTTCATTAGTTAAAAAAGGTACTAGATATGTAAAGGAGCCACAACCATGTTAGGATGAGATTGAAGGGTGCATTCCAGTGCGACATGAGAAGCCTTTCTCCCCATCAGACGAATAAAATAATAATACTGCAGAAAGAGTCTAGATCAGGAAAGTAATTAAAAAAACACTATATTAAGAAGAAAAAACTATATATCAATTATTACTTAATTTCTTCCAGAGGGCTCCAGCTATAGCTACAAATATTCTCTTAAATAAAAAATGAAAATTCAGATTTTTTTTTTTTTGAATACGAAGGCTCTGCACATATTTATTTCGAAGGTAAGTAACAGAAATGGAAACTTCTCAAAAGAAGATGACAAGAACATGAATTAGCAAATAGATGAGTGTCCTTGCCTTCTCGGCTGAGAGAGCATCTGTGCACACATTGCTTATCAGCTGTGAATTAACCTGAATTTTAAGAAACAAATACAGTGCAAATATCAAGTAATGAAAACAAGTTCACCTAAATATAAGAGGGAACATGAAATATACATACGAAAAACTAGAAATTAAATTATGCAATACCTTACATATTGTGTCAAAACCCACATTAGTCTCAACAAATTGGTTTTTCAGATCTCCATTTAATGTAACAGGTATTCCAAAAACCTGCACAATTTTCCTAAATTATTTAGGGTGGAATTGTACAGAAATGTGAGAGGAGTCAGGTAGGCTATTCAAATCGGATGAACTAAGATGACCACTCAAACTGTAGTTATCACAACCAACTTGAGAAGATGAATTTAGCGTACCCTTGTTGGACACTTCCTTTCTGCAAAGGTTTCAGCAAGCTGTGCGGCATCAGTGTTTGATGTCACCCCTTCATCAACAAAAACGGAAAGGTAATTAATTAAATGACCACAGATCTTACAATAAAGCTTAAAAGCAACTACTGGATACCTCCTATGATCACAAGAGCATCTAATTTCAATGCAATGCAAGCATTAAGTGCTGCATTAACTTGCTCGATTGATCGAATCTGATCTTGCGTCCGACCCAGCATGTCATATCCACCTTCATGCCAAAACGAAAGAGCGCAAAGCAACACTTAAATTTGGAGTTAAATAATGATAATACGAGGCTATATTTTACCCTGGTTCTTGTACGTTGCAAGAACCTCATCGGTGATCTCCAAAATTTTCTGAGCAAACAATCCTTCAGAACCCCCTAAAAAATTTGCAAACGTTACTACAAATTTACATACATGGAATGATTCAACTATCCACCCCGACAGGGATTGCATACTTCTATATCATTCAAAAATATCAGTGCACTACCTAAAAATCCAAGCAACACGTTTTTGGAATTGTGCACTTTAAGAGCATCATAGAGACCCCAAATTACGTTGTGTCCTCCAGGGGATTGTCTTCCACAGAAAACCACTCCTACGCTGTAAAGAAAACGAAAAAGGAAGATGGGAGGAACAGTGAGCCATACCCATTTAAAAAATAGAACTAAGAATACTCACAGAACTGCTGGATGCTCAGCAATTACTTGAGCATCCGGAACTTTAGCTGTAGCTCTTAGAAAATGCGCCAAAGGCTGCCCATAAGTATGGGGAAAAGCTCTGCTTATTATATGGGCTGTCGCTGGATCTGCAGTTGCAGTTCCATCACCGAACTCTACGCGCACTGTGGTTCCCTGTCCAAATGAAAACAGCGCTACTGCATTTTTTACGAATAAAAAAGATATAAATCAACACGCAAAACGTGAAGACCCATCATTTTCTTTATATCTTTTCCTCAACAGCAGGATTGAAGAACTAAAAGTTCACTCTTTTCATATTTTCCTTGACACCAACGTCATTCTCCACCAAACCAGTACAATGCGGGGCACCAAAAAGAAAGTGCAGATCTACCAGACCAAACCAATTCCGTTCTCCACCACATTACCACGTACAAGTTCGTTCAGTTTTCCTAGACTTCCAGCATTTCACTTCTCCAAACACCGGTCCTTAGTAAGGCATTAGCATCCATACCTGAAGACAAGGAGGCAGCTCCGGCTTGTACTGAGATCTAGCCTTCTGCAGATCATTAAGCTCTCGGGGCACTCCGTAGTCAGAATCCATGACTCCACCGGAGAGAGATATTCGCTCCGGAATACACCGAATCTTTCACGAATTACTTGCTTACTCTTCGCCGCGTTTCGTGTCTTCAACGTTATTTAAAGATTTTGTGAATACGTGAGATACAATAGAATGAAAATGTGTTTAATTGTTACAATTGGTTGTATATTAAAAGACAATACTACCCTTTTTTTAAATCCATGCAAAGAAACCTCTCTCTCAAAATTGTTCATGAGTCATAACTAATAAAAGTATTCATTATTTCATTTTTTTAAAAAACCATATTCTGAGAAATTTTCATTTTTATTTTTTACTTAAATGGACGGTTATATATTTTTTTTGCTCAAATTATAACAACTTACAACAAAAATAATGTAATTTAAACAAAAATATAATGCTAATTGAGATAATAATCAGTTTAAAAAATATAAAATAGTTAAAAAAATGAAAAAAAATTGTTGTTTGGTATAAGTAGAATTTGATCTTATGTTTTTTTTTTTTTTTTGCATTCAGATTTTTCATTTATGTCACTTTATTTTTCTTTTTTAATTTTTCTATAAGAGTTCTGCATAATGAAAGATAGAAGAATCTTAGACGTATTAAATATTGATTATGAATGGGATAGATGGAAAATTTTTATAAAGAGATCTTTTCTAATTTTATATGAAGTTTTTTTTATAAAAAAATATAAAAGTATGAGAATTAAATATTCAGAATGAATAATGTAGTTTCAATCAACAAAGTACAATATACCATAAAACATGATTGGGTGGGCTTGGTCTTGGATGCATTTGGTGCCTTGAATCACACTCCTATTTTGGTCATCATGCTCTACAACACATTGGAGCAAGGGAAAACGTCAATTTAGAATTGAAGTATGATGGCTATAAATTCCAAACATGTGGTGGATTTGCCTTGGAGATCTATGCTCAAGTTCAGGGGGTGATCCGATCCACATTTCATCAATAAATAGCATACAACAAAATTGGCGATCTTGAAGTGGAATTAGCAAATAGCAATGGGTTGATCCAATTAAGGCGGAATTAAAGTAGGTGGAAAAGTAATTGATCTCTTCCATGAGTAAAGACTCAACGATGGAAGCGACGTTGTTTAATCTGTTTCAAGTCCAACTTTGGTGATTATTAGGATGCAATTTTATATGTACACCCATGATAACACATATTTTATTTATTAATGTATTTAGTTGTGAAATTAGATACTTTAAACATAATTTTGAATATTTTGATAATTTTACTATTATTAATATTTTTTTATGATTTATATCATAGAACACGAGATAGGGGCAAAGATGGAAATTAAGAAAAAAGATTAGAATTTATCTTTTCATAAGTGATTGAATTAGAAAAGTAAGGAAAAGAAATGATGATTGGTTGCAAAAGTGGGGAAAAGATATTTTTTTGGAAAAGTGAGAAAAATGAAAAGATAAAAAAATATCTAATTATCCAACCATGCAATTAATGTTGTTCTTACACTATAAATCAATTATCATTCCTTTTATCATGTGTATCTCATCCTTATTTTAGTTGCAATTATGTTTCACAGGTCAAAGCTCATCATTAATACTTTGTGTTCTTTTAAAAATCATGAAAGATGTATTTTCCAATAAAATCCTGTTTGTCATCTTATGTTGTTTTGTTTTTCTAATTTTTATCATGTACCTATAACGAATAACGATACACTTAAACACAATTAAATTCAAAAAAAGATTAGATAAAGTATAATAATAAAAATAATTATCCTAATATAAAGAAAACCTACAATTAAAATAAAAATGTATAATTAAACAATTTAACTACATTTAAACACATAAAAAAGATGCAAAATATGATAATAAATTCACATTTAATACTATAACTTCTTGGCCACCTGTTTTAAAAATAATTTTATATAAAAATAATAATTATAAAATATGAAAAATATTTAATCCTTTATATTTAAAAAATATTTGAATTTTTAAATTTTTAATACATATTATTTTAATTATGATTCGAGGCCCATTCGTTTCTTTGGCTCTAAACCCAATAAACCCCAAGGAGCTTAAATCTAGAGTCCAAAAAATGGATAATGATTTGGACATTTAACTTGTAGAACTTGGCTCTAAAGTTTTAGGGTCGAGTAAGGGGATGTTTGGATAAAAATTAGAGTTAAGTTGTAGTTGTTGTTAGTGAGCTGAGTTGAGTTGTAATTGTAGTTTAGTTGAAAAGGGTATATATTTGGATTTGTTGTGTTGGGTTGTGTTGAAGTAATTTTTATGAATGTAAAAAGATTATTATATCCTAAATGAAAGTATAATAAAACATATTATTTTATTCTAATTTTAGGATATCTATGATGGGTGCAATCTTGTTTTGATGGGTTATAATTTATTTTGCAATAGTCTGACATTGAATAACCTAAATGTGATGAAGTGCGGATGATTATGAAATTTTCCTGGAGTTTCACTAGTGTTGTTCTACAATTGATGATCCTAAGTTGCCGATTTATGATTTATGTGGTTATCTATAATTGTAAAATGTCGTAAGCTAATTGAGTAGGATATTTGTTCTTCCCAATATTTTACTTTAACCCACATTAAAATGGTGTGAAGAGGGTAAGTTGAATTGTTTTCCATGTCATTTTTTGTTTCTTCATTGCTCCGAGATTTGAGAAAATTACATTGTAAAAATGAATTCAATGAATTATCCATGGAATCAAAAGCTTGTTCTGCTTCCTGTCATTTTTTTTTATTTAATTAGAATATTATGAGCTTGAGATGTAGTGGGAGAATGGAAACCTTTGGTGTACATTCAACATATTGTCCGACACGTGAAGAGGTAGAAAGAGAGATTGCAAGGGAATTAGTTTAAGTTGTTGCTGCCGACAACAACTTCTATGGCACAATATATATGAAAACTTCGTATTGTACAAGGTTGTATTCATGTGCTTAATGGTTGATAGATATTCTACGATACCATAATGCTCATTGCTATGAAATTTTTAGAATGACAAAATTTGTTTTCTATCGGTTGGCAAATGTTCTGCAACACAAATATGGAGTGCGACCAACTTGTAGAACAATTGTCAAAGAACAACTATGTTTCTTCCTGCTAGTCATCGGTAAGAGGCATGGGAATAGAGTTCTTGATAACACACAAATTTTCATTTTTTAGGATATGCAAAAATATAAATTTTTAATTATGTTTAAGTGTTTATTTTATAGTTTTAAGTGTTTTTATATAATTTAGGAAAACGTGATTTTTAGTGTAATTAGTGAGCTAAATCCTTTGATTTAGCCCACCCCATGTCTAACCTGATTTTGGAGTCTAGCAGCAACCCAAGAATCATGGAAAAATCTGGATTTCGTGCAAGTCACCAGGGTGTAGGGGGGCAATGAGTACACTATCACGGCGTCAATCTGCAAGTCAGGGCCTGGAGCAGTAGATCTATCAGAGAATGTACTTGACTTGGGCAATGGGAGGCGAGAGAAGAGAGGAGGAGAGAGAGTCGCAAAAAGGGAGTTGACCCTAGAATTTTCAGAGAGGGCACACACGAGGGGGTTTCTCCCCCAACCCCAACTCAAACAAGAAGAATACGAAAGGAGAAGGAAGAAGAAAAATGATTTTTTTGGAGAAGAACCTCCAACGTGAAGGAAGAAGATCAAGAACCAGTTCAACGCTACTGCCCAGAACAATAGCAAACGGAAACCAGACTTCTTACTGCTTTCTTTTAGTTTGTTGATATCTTTAGTTTTTGCACTAAACTTCTGCACGATGTTCTCAATATTTTCGTTATTTTATGTTAATGCCATTACATTTTACCTTCAAAGCATGAGTAGCTAAACCATAGGAGTGACTTAAGATGAAGCATGGTGGTGTGGGTCTAGGAATCTTAATAAAATTGACCATTGTTTCTTAGCTCTTGTTTCTATCAAACCATGGGTAGACCTAAGGAGGGGAACAAGTAGCTTCACAACTTAGATGCTTGATTTAGAGGTAGACCAATAAATCAAGACGGGAGCAGTAGGTGTTAGTCCGGGGTAGAACCAGTAGAACCAGATAGACCTAGTTCTATATGATTTGCATGCGGGTAGACCTAATTACAATGTTGGTGATGATATGGGGGACTAGCTTAGTCGAAAATATGGTGAATGACCTGGGTAGACTTAGGTTATTTGAAGTTGTGAGTATAGGAACATGGTAGATTAAATTAGGAATTTTGGCACTACACCACTTGTAGATCCTTAAGTCATATTAGTTTTATCTTGAGTTAGAACCAGTACCTGTTACCTTAGCATTAAGACCTGATATTGTTTACTGATCCTATTTACCGAACTTGTTTACCACTGTTGGTCCGAGCTTAGACTAAGGCCTACTGTTATCCGAAATTATGCATGTACTAAAACACTTAGCAAGCACAAACTCTTCGTGATCGACCCCGATATCCACTATACAAGTTTTCCAAATTTGTAATTTGTGTAGATTAGGGATTATAAATTTATTTGATACGGATTTTCTATTTTTATTTGCAACGATATTAGGAAAAACATCGTTTATCAGTTCTCTAGAAGCAGTGGCAGCATTCAAATTCCTGCGAAGATGCCTAAAATAGAGCAAGTTCACTTTTATGGGAAATCTGGAAAGCCTATCCAAAACATATTAGCAACTTGTGATTTTGATATGTGCTTTACATTTGTTACTACTGAATTCGAATAAGCATTTCATGATAGCCAAATCTTGAACGATGTAATCAGAGTATTGAGGAGGGTTTTCCAATACTAGTGGAAGGAAAATTTTATCTTGCCAACTCTAGATATCCACTTAGGAAGGGATTTATGAAAGCTTATCCCCATTGCAAATATCATTTGAGTCAATTTGCTGATACCATCGAGTATGTTACCCTGCAAGAGCTCTTCAATCATTGACACTCGTCGTTGTGGCTGACAATCAAGCGAACTTTTGGAGTGTGGAAAGAGAAATTTCCTAATATAACTGAATTTCCATGGGGTTACAATTTTGATAATCAAATAAAGATAATTTTAGCTACTACTAAAATTTACAACTTTATTAAAAAAAAATAACATGGAATACTACCATTTCAAAATGTAAGAGAACTATATTCCATCAATGAATGGGCACAGAGCAAATGATGGAGAGAATTGCTTTAAGGAGGATTTAGTGACCAAAGTACAGTGAGCAAATATACAGTGAAATGCCATTGAAATAATAAATAATTATATTCAATCAATCTCTATTTTTGATGATGCAACGGTGAGCTGTATGAACTTCAATAAATTTGTATTTCATCTTGTAGAAATTACTGTTGCATTATGCAATATTAGGGTGGATTCACTATTGGGATATAAGATCAAGTAAAGTTGTTTTGAGATGGAAAAAATAATTCAAATTCGAAATACTAATTATTTATCAAATAAATGCTTAATAACTAGGAACAAAACAATAAAATAGAAACATAATGGAAGACTAATTGCTATTCTCCTCCCTTAACCATCGCAACTTTAATAGCACCTCCGTCTTCATACTTTCAACTAGATTTAACATCCAATAACAACTTCTTGAATGTCATTCAATCTTTTCTCATTATTACATTTATATCCTAATTGTTGAATAGTGTAGCTATTTGATATCACTTTGTTATTTGTGGTTCTGCTTCTTGCTCTTATTTGCATCACTCTAAAAAGCTTTGTTTTCTCCTTTTTCAACTTCTAGTGTACTCATTTTGAAAGAGCAGAACATTCTCTATGCTTCCACAATAGCAAAAAAAAAAAAAGAAAAAAATTCATGGAGTTTGAATCACAATTCATTAACAAAAACATCATGTGTAAACCTAAAATAATTTGAAAACCCAATTTAGATCTGGAAAATAACTCTGTTCAAATGAATATGAGCTTGAGAGGACACTAAATCAAACATAAACGTTTTGAATCACCTTGAAATTTTTTAGTCGAATCAACAACGACGGAACTTGGATGTAAATGCTGCCAATGGAACTCCAAAATGAGCATAAGTGTTGAAGTGTAAAAATGTTTTTTTTTGTCGGTTTTTATAGAAAAATCAGGGATATTTATGTAATTACTTATTCTAACATAAGTTGGGTTAAATCCAACACAACTTAAGTGTTGGATTCAACAAGTGTTGAATTCAACTCAACACATTATTTGGAGTATCCAAACACCTAAAGCCATCCATTTATTGCATTAACTTCATTGAGTATACAGCTCAACTCAAAACCAAACACTTAGTAAAACTCTCAAATGGACATTAACCTAAACTTCCATCTCTATCAAACACTATTTATAAAAAAATTTCTCCAAAAAACTAGAGGTGCATTTGGTTGGTCATAAATATATTGATTGAATTTAAATAATTTTGATATAAATTATTTGGATATAGATGAGTTAAGCCCAAATATTGTTTGGTTAATGTATTAAGATTAATTCATTCAATTTTTTTGATACTAGTTATTTTATATTTAAATTATCAAAATAATATTATGAACTAAATGAATTATTAATCCTTATTTTTACCTTGATTACATGAAATTGAGTCATTTAGGGTTTATCCCTAATTAAGAATAACTTATAGTAATCACGTACAATTCATTAAATATAACTTCTTGTAAACCAATTTTCAATCTTGCGTGAGGATGATTTCAATTTTTTTTATTTGATGTGTGTATTTGAGCATAATGATGATTCATCATTGAGACATATGGATAACTTCCATCTTACATGATTTGAGGTGTGCAATTGAGCATCACGATGATTCATCATTGGAGCCTGTATTAGTTCATTGGTACAACTCTCATAAAGGAGAACAAACACCCCAAGACATAGAGTCATCATTGTGGGAGAATGCATAAGTGCACTTCATTCTAAATATTTATGGGCTTAAATAATCATTATGTAGAAATCAATAACAAATCTTTTATGTTAATATCTTTTTTTGAATACAATTCTTATTATGTTTGTTTGTAAAATAGCTTTTATGTTATTTATGATTACTATAAGTATGATGTTTTTTTTTATTTCATTAATAATACAATTTCACTTGTGTTGAATATTTTTTCAGAAAATTCTATCAAAATTTTTTAATCAAAATTTTGAACATGCAACACATGAAGGATGATGGAGGGTATATATAAGATGAAGGTAATGAGAGGATGCAATAAGCCAACAAGGTGCCATCAAGAATGGGAGGGGAGAACGTAGCGAGGTGCCACTACGGATGGCACCTTGCTGCAAGGCGCCATCATTGATGGTGCCATGTAGAAAGGCACCATCAATGATAGTGCCATGCTGCACCGATTCCGAAGCGTCATGAGTGATGGCGCTCTGCGGCATGTATTTCTAAAGCACCATTAGTGATGGCGTGTATTTCCAAAGCATCATCATTGATGGCACGATACATTACTAAGCCACAAATCTCTATTAATAACAACATATAATATTATTACTATAGTGTATTTATTGATCAATATTATTTATATTAATTTTTCCAAATTGTGAGTTATGAATTCTTATATAATCAATAAAAAAAATGTCAAAAGAGTTCACAAGATGAAAAATAATTAGTGGTAACATTGAAAACAACTATTGAAGAAGGATGGAAAGCTGAAAATGATTTTTGAACAAGATATCATGGATCAATTGAAGTTCCAATCAGGAATTGATTTACGTGTCAATCATGCATTAGTTCCAAAGTTGATAATTGAAAGACACAATATTATTTACTTTTAGAAATTCTATTCCAACGTGGGATAAGATGGAATCCAACAACTAATATGATTGATGATGCTCCTGAGTTGTGGGATAAAATAGAAACCGTATGATATTAACATATTAGCATACTGATTATTTATACATATCATTATATCATTTGTATATATTTGTGATAGTCATATATGAAGACTTGGTCTTTGTTTGATATTGGGTCTGAAATTTTTGGCAAGGATCGTGCAATTAGGGAAGTGGTTGTTGGATTACATGATGCAGCACAACAAGCTTTTGCACCCTTAGAAATATTTGTATCATCATCATCACATTATTATGGGAGAAATGATGCTTTTACTATAGTCACAACAGACTCTAATACTTTTTTTTGATGACATTGGATCACTAGACGCCAATTCTCAGAGCAAGAGCAACAAGAAATGGAAAAAGTCGATAAGAAACTCATATTTTATGATGGAGTTTAAAGGTTTTGACAAGCGAACAACTGTTGCCATAGAAGCAATTGTCTTTAAATTGGGAGGTGCTAAGTGTAAGAGCAACAACGTGAAGTTACTCGATGCATTCGAAGTATACCTATTTAAATCTCAATTTCTTAGTTAACCAAAATTTGTGAGAACATTTTTACATCTCTAGGCAAGTATTCCAGCTCGTGTAGAAATTATTCAAAACCTCTACTATGAATTATTTGGTAGATGTTAAAATATTGCATGTGAGGTGAAATCACCCTTGAGTACTTTTATTTTATTTAAACATGCAAACTTGAACTAATTAGTGTTTGTTCATAGAAACAACTTTTGGTTATAAGTATTTATGTCATTTTTCAATAATCAATGTCATAATGAAATATGTGATCCTTATTTTTTCAATAATCAATGTCATAATGAAAATAATATCAATAACATTATTTTCACATTTAAATTCTCATATATGAATTCTATATATTGTTTTAGATATCATCCCTTCAACTTATCCATACTTGTGATGACTCAATCTCGAAAATAAATATTTCCTGATGTTTATTTTATTCATTATCTTCATTGTTGTTTTTCTCATGGGATTTCTGTTTCTATTGAATCATACGTCATTTTCATATGTATGAAGTTATACAGTAAAATACATGACAAAATAATATGATTTTGAGTCTTAATGGGGTAGAATACCTCAATGCATTTTCAATATAGCTCATGCTCACTCAATAACATTTTATATCTTTGCATATCTCATATTAAATAATTCTTTGGCATTCTAAGGGACTTGATTTTTTGCACCAAATTCTTTCAATTGATAATGAGTATTGTGATAAAGTGTCAAACAACTTTCACTGTTGATATAATTGTTATCACATAATAAGTAATTTCTTACAAAATAAATTGATGTACAATACATTTAAGAATTGAGCATTACTAATATATGATAATGTTAAACTTTAACTTTGCGCACGTGTAATTCATTTTCTCTTGTAAGAGCATCACGTAGCACTCAACTATCTCAATAAATATTTTAGGAGTTTGTGATATCAAGTTAAATTTTATATATACTCTTAGTGATTGGGAAGGATATGCTACAAATAGTAGATCATATACATCACCTCATACTTGTGTAAACTCTGACATTGATATATGTATTACCTAAAGGTTCTACAAAATTCTATATATTTAATATTTTCATATTAATATTATAAAATATAACAATATAACAATACAATTAATATACATATCAAAAAATACTTGAAGTCATATGATATATCTTCATTATATGATTGTGGCTTTATAAGAAATTTATCATGAAGACTTAGAACTATTGAAAATATTTTATGAAAATTTTTGCTAATTATCTAAATTGATCTCCTATAATTTCCTTTTTTTACATGTTGCTTGTGATGATGTACCAAGACACCAAGAAATTAAGTTACAATTTCACTTATAGAGACATATTTTGAACTACATAATTGAACATAATTCTTCAATATGTAATATAATCTCCCAAAAACATGATTGTCCATTCTCACTTCTTCTAATGCAATGTTGTTGTAATCATTGATTAAATTACTCAAGTTTGATATTTGCTTTAGTATTCGATTCAACATAAAGTATCTGTAACATATATATGGAGCATTATCTCGTATTGATATCAAATCAGTGTTTTAAAAACGGGTTAAACCCATTGAACCGTTTTGTTATGGTTTGGGTTGAACCCATTTTTAATATGGGTTGAACCGGATTCGATAAATTTTAATTATATTTATTAAAATATTAAATTATAAATATAAAAGCATACTTTAATTATCAAAATACTAAAAATATAGAAAAATTAAATATATATACATAAAAAATTGATAATATTACATTAAATCATTTTAATGGTTTATTATCTTATTCAAATAATATATAAAAAATTTAAAAAAAAAAAAAATGAAAGTAAAAGAATTGAATTAGATCCAACCCATAAAAGTATGGATTTGGACTTAATCGGGTCGAACCATGGGTCGAACCCATGATTTTAAAACACTATATCAAATACATAATGAAGATGTATTTCAATATAATCAAACTTGACATTTGTAAAAAAATCAACTCTCGTTCGTATGACATATCAATATTGTAAATAAAAGACATAAGTTAGAAAAATAATAATTTTCTAATCAAATAATTTGATTAATGTTAATAACTAAATACAATAAGTATTTTATCCATTATAAAATTATTAGGTTATACACAAAATAAAAATTGAAATTATTGTATGTAAATTTTATCTTGATTGAGGATGGTCCTAGGGATTGCTGAGGTCCTCAACAATTTACCATCATTTGATTCTATTGATTGGCATCAATCTTCCAACCATTCACATCCAAGTTGGCCATTCAACCCTCTTTACAAAGATAATTGTCGCCAGTCTTCCTTGCTTGTTGCAATAATTCATTTTATTTTTTCAATTTTTGGGTAATTAAAAAGTAAAAATTGTCAAAAGTTAAATTTGGTATTCTCAAAATCCATATAACTAATGGATTTAATATATACCCTCAAATTGAATTTATGAAGAATTTTATGAGTTTTGATTTAAATACTAGTTAAACATTTAGTAATATACCAAATAAAGATATATTTTATTAACTCACTTATATCCATTTCATATATACAAACCAAACACACTCTAAAGATTATAAATCAAAGATCAGAAAACAAATACAAACTTTACCCATGATGCAATAAATTTTCAATAATGAAAATAAGAAATTAATAATATCTTATTCGTGAAAAAGGAATAAGACGAACAGAAAAGATTAAAAATTATTAAAAACTCCCTAATAAACCCATTTTTGTATGCGGTCGTTGATCTTCGACTGGGTTTTAAAACATAGCTTAAAATTTTGGGAGCTACACAGGATTAACATCATCTGATTTAATCCATATCAGATTCCAAACGACTGTCCCCCATCACTTCCCATTTTTCATCTATTACTGCACTACGCATGCTTTCAATGTCAGAGAGTAAAAAAATGGAAAACCGCACAACCCTTCTTCGCACGGATGCTCAAGAAACATTGTTGCATCTACAGTCTCCACATGGATGTTACACCCTTTCTTAAACAAGGGCAGTCAGCGAAACATCATTAACACATAGCTAGTGAAGAAAAACCTTCTTCATTTTGCAACTGAAAACCAAGGATCGGAGCAACGGCAGCAGCTAACGCCCTCGACCACGCCCACGGCCACGTCCTCTGCCCGACCTCGTCCCACTGGTCTCCCTGTATTTTTGCGATAGCATCATCAGATAAAACAATAATACTTCACATCAGGGTACGAGGGAACCCATATCTAGTTGGAATATGTGAATGATGTGTACCTGTAGTTGGCTTCTTTGGCTTGACCCTTGGAGTCTCCTCAACAAGTAAAGTTTCAAGGTTTAAGCTGTCCGGGAGAATATAATAGCGGATGTTATTTCCCCTAACGCTTAGATGATCAAGGGTGATGGGGTTCTTTCCCTTCAGTGTCAGTTTCACAGTCTTCAAGTGGGTGTTCATGCTGACATCAACACCTGTTAGCACCACGGGTGCTTATTCTTAGACATTTCAGGATATGGCAGCATTTTTAATGACTGTAAACTCTTTTTCCCAAATTAATGCCATCAATTCAACACCAGTACTTTTTTTCTAAACAGAAAAGTTAAAAATCGTCCTATTTTTCCAATTCACTACCATTAGATGTCCCTTTGTAGACATACGGGAATCAATCTACAATGCGTACGTGCAGCGTGTTATCAAAACTAATGAACCATTTCGATGCCAACATCTTAATTGACAAAAATGGGGCATACTTCCAAACTGCCTTTTTACGGTTTATAACACTCTATGTTGCTTCAAGCACTAGTAGTTCCTCTTCTAAATTACAAAGTAAAAATGCTCAAAAGGACATAAGAACAACTCAGGTGGAAGAAAAGAACTCGAAAGCCATAAAGAGGTGGAAGAATTTACCTATAATGGTACCATGGACAACAGTGCCATTCTTGAGCTCAAGAGAAACAGTCTCATTCGTCAGTTTCATCAAAAACCTGCAAAATTAGTTACCACTGTACAATAAATTTCAATACCTAAATAACAAAACGAAAAAGTGAACCCGCACCTTACGAGCTTCATGTTAACTCGATGACGAATTGGACTTGCGTCCAAAAATTTTCTGTGAGCAAAGAAATTTGCAACAAAACTCATTAAGTTCGCAAATACAAGAATGGCGAAAAATGACGTCCATACTGAAAAAATTTAACCACGGTCGAACTACACCAATTCAATGTAGAAAATCGCCATTAGCCCAACGACAAAAGTTAAAATGTAAATGCAAAATAAAATGATGAAATGAATCAACACCCGGAGACAAGCCCCTGCAACACGCACCTGCCTGAGTTAGGGCTTTTTTGAGATGGCCACCGAGAACGAAGAAGAATGCTGGTGCCGATTATCTTAATTACTGCAACCCTACACCCAACGAATTCGGGCCTGGGGAATTCTAAAATTTCAAAATCCATGGGCTTCCAGTTAGCCCAACTATGAATAATGAAAATTATTATGGATGGGCCTTTCGTCTTGATTGCATCTATAGTAGTGATAATATTTGATTTCCGGCTAAACAAGCTCTTAATTGAGTGCGGTGTTTTTTCTCCATTCGTGGTGACATTTATTCATTTTTCACTCAAATTCAATTTCAATAAATTCATTTAGGGCTTATTTGATACTAGTGTTAAATTTATTTAGATATTTTCAAATGAGCCTTATGGGTTTAAAAACACAAATGTGTTTAGTATGTGAGTTTTAAGGTTTTTGTATATGTAAACTACATAACTACATACTAATTGTCAAATCTAACTTTTCTACACTTTGGCATGAACAACAATCCTTTTTCTAAGATTTTTGTATGCTGTTGTTTACTTATTCTGGAGTTGTTGCCTTGGTATGACAATTGGGCTAGCATTTATATGTGGAATATCAAGGGAAGTAAAAGGAAAAAAGTTCACGGCAGAACCGATTGAAAAAAAGTAGCAACAATCTTATATTAAATATTGAAAAAATTCCCATCCAAATATATAAATAGACATCAATGAGATAGACCAATGAATTTTGGTTCTTTATCATGAAGAAATGATTTGAGAGAAATCGTATTTTATTAATATTTTTTTGTTCTTTCTCTCATGATAAAAATAAAATCCACCAAATCCTAATGTTTTTTTATCGATTTTGATGATTTTTCTTTATTCACAGATAAATTAACTAGCCAACGAAATGGAAAAACATTTTCTTTCCCATAAAACCCTCCATGTCAACCCAACAAAGCACACCAGTAGTGTGGATGGCTTCCAATTGATACCTCTAAAACTTTCTTTGAAGAAATTCTAATAATCTAAATCATGTCCGAATCCAAACCCAAGTACCAAATACTGCCTAAATCTAGTGCCAAGTAGTTTGTTTAAAATTTTAGTTATATGGCTTAAGATAAGATACAGTTTACGAAATTTCAATTTGAAGGTTGTTTGATACATAGATTTAAATACGTTGGATAACTGCATACAGAAAATTTAACATAAATCATACTCTTTCTTTTATCTTCAATAAACACCTATAAAAGATTTAAATTTATCTAAAATCATTTTTAAATTAAATAATCGGTTTAATTTAAAATTTGTTATCAACCACTTTATTAAATAAAAGACCCCAAAAACCAAAATTTAAAGATGCTAAATATTTGAAATATTTGACTCTGATTACGACCGATATGATGGGAAAATATTTTCCCAATAAATTTAGAATCGATTACTCTAAATTCAATCAGGAAAAACAATTATTTTTCCTATAAAAATGAATCTTTGCCTATCAAAGTTGACGTTTTCGGTGTGACTGAATAAGAGCCGTTCGTTCCACTGAGAATTAAAATTTAAATTTCTATATGTTATTAGTGGCTGATTAAATGACTACATGTTGGAAATTGTGAAAAAAACGAAGGATAAACTCCTTTTTCTAGTTGACAAAAGAAAGATCTAATCCCGATTCCCGAGTTGAGCTATTGTTTGATCCTATTCTTTTTTTTAATATCAAAATTTATCATTAATTTCTAATAATATATATAACGAAACATGAAAAATACAAAATTATAGATTATTAAGATGGACGGCAATAAGAGTTTCGTAGGACAGTAAAAGATCGTTCGAACAACCCCTAATTTAGATGTATGTATAGGTTACTTCATTTATTGTGTTAATAATAAAACAATTATTGTTGGATTCTCTCGATTAATGTTATAAAAACTTTATTAAAATGTTTATTTTCGAAGACATTATAATTGATTTAGTTTTAATTTTTTGCTCGTATTCTAATTTGTTTAGTTCTAAAATTTAGAACATGGTCTAGAATGCAAGATAAATAAATTTAGAAACCTTTGAAATTTTGAGCAAACACGCCTAAAAATCCAAAATTTGGGAGCAAAAAAGTGGTCTACTCACCTAGATGTCAAATTTCAGTTTCTTACGTTATAACCTGCTCCCTCCAAACCCCACCAGAAGAAAGAAATATGAAAACAACTGATCAATAGCTATCACATGGTCTTGAAATGTCGTGATACGAACTCTGGTGGCAAGCTGAAAGAGATAAATTCCAAATGGTGGGCTACAACTGCTGTCTCTTGCAAATGCTGTCCCCATATCATGAAGACTTCCTGTTTGGGTTGACGAATTGATATACTAAACAGTCGAATATCTACTGCTCCTTTCAATTTCAAATTTTGGTTGTGAGGTGGAATCATCAAAAAAGGATGCAACCCACCAACGAAATTAGACTGTAAATCGTACTTGAATGGAAAGCTATAAATGTTTTAAAAATTTAATGAAGTATTTGTCATAGACAAAAGATAGAATGAACTCTCAAGTGATTGTATTTAAAAAAAAATGAGAGTTTTGCATCGAAGAATAACCAAAAGGAAATTGATTTATTGTAAGCGAAGAATGATCTTAGAAGCTGTGAACATCAGCCTTTTATAAACATAAAAACAACAGAATTGACACAAAAAAAAGAGAACTAATTTACCATGTGCCCTCTTCCAATGGTGTGAAGATGTTATTCCATGATAATATTTTGATTTGTCCAATGTCATCTTCCAGCCTGGCAGCCACTCGTCCAACTCATGTGGCTTCCCACTTGATTTGTACAGTTGGTATCCTTGAGATTCGCCGCAAACACCTCAACTCGGTCAGCTTCAACAGGGAGAGCACTCAGGCTTGACAATTTGGTCTAATCCTGTAAACGAATACTCTCAAAAGTATGTCTAAATTGCGTTGGAACGATGCAGTCCATTATTTTATCATATGAATATTTTTCTTTCTCTAGATGCTCATTGCAATCCTCCCAAACCTATCAACAAGCAAAACCCTAAAAAACCTGGTTGATTGGGTCGGTTCAGTTTTCATAACAACCGACACACTAACAACTCTTTATAATATGCCTCAATTTGCGCCATGACCCTTCTTATTCACCATGGAAGATTGTATTCGAGCAATTATTATTTTATGAAGGAAGAGTATAGCAGAAAAATCAAACTATATCTATAAACAGGCTGCCACTTTGATTCACCCACTCCCCCTACCAATTCCCCACCTGCTACCACAAATACTGATATATCACTAGATCTATTTAATTACTTAACTTATATAATGTAACCTACCGTGGAGAAAATAGGGGGTAGGGCTTGATTATGAGTTGGTGAAATCATGACCGTTTTGACCTAATGTAATTTCATGAGAAATTAAGGGCTTGTTATCATAATATTTTGCGACACTCTTCATATTTTGCGTTAAGAAGACATCATTCTTTTTTAGGGAACTTGTCATTCTACCATTTTCATGCATCAGAAAAAATGGAGGATTTATTGAGCTATCATTTTTCTTCAGGTTTCCAAAAGCCTCATTTATTTTCATAATATCAATCGGAAGATCAATGCTGTTGCCATTCGTCTTGGCCGCATCACGCAATTCGGAATGTAAGTGTTAGCCTTCAGATTTACGTGATTTCCCCGTTAATATGGTTACTGTTAAAGTTGGTAAATAAAGAAGCAATTGAATCGCCATTCACCACATATAACATTGAAGTAGATTGAATAACAGCGATTTAGCCACATGGAAATCACGGGAGTTAATAACATCGGAGCAGAGAAAGCGGTTGGTGCTAGGAAGACCTTATGAAATTGAATTTTGAATATAATCCGGGGCTTCAGAAGGACTCTTTTTATTTGGAAAATGGAAAGAAATGCTGCAAAAGAAAAACACAAAATCACATAGTTAGCTAAAATAATTTTGAATGTGAAAGCGTTTTGTAAATAGAAACGAGAGTTACCTGATGGATGCGGCGAGTAGACTTGAAGCCTCTTAGTAGTAGGGTGGAGGTGGGGATGAGTAAATGTAAGGGAGATAAGGTGTCGGTGATGGTGGCGGTGGAGATTTGTACTCATAGGGTGGTGGAGGTGAGGGTGACGGCGGTGGAGGTGATTTGTAAACGTAAGGTGGTGGCGGAGACTTGTATTCGTAAGGTGGCGGTGGTGGAGATTTATACACATAAGGGGGTGGAGGAGGAGACTTGTAGACGTAGGGAGGCGGAGGAGGAGATTCATATTTGTAAGGTGGTGGAGGAGGGGACTTGTACTCATACGGGGGTGGTGGTGGTGACTTGTACACATAAGGAGGTGGAGGAGGAGATTTGTAGACGTAGGGAGGCGGAGGAGGAGAGGAGTAAATGTAAGGAGGTGGCGAATGCTTCTCGCAGATTTCATATGGTGTCTTGGAAGCATAGGCAAAAGGTCTAGAATAGAGAACAACTTCATATGTGGTTTTGGATTTGAGTTTGAGATAAGCTCCCTTTTCTCCCCCATTCAAATTCGTTGCCAAATTGCATGCTGACTTGGGAGGCGGTGCATGGAGCTTTGCAACGCATGCTTTTGCATCATACTTGTCGTAGTCGAATCCCTCGAGGGTGATGCTGTACTTGCCGTTGTCTTTTGTTTTACCATACCCAATTATTTCTTTGTCACCCAACTTGCATGTCACCTCTACAGTGGCACCTATTTCAAAGAAACCAAGACATTTTCTGCTCAGAATCTATATGTAATATGTAACTAGGCGAAACTAATATTTCATTTGACAATTTCACTAGTCATTGGTAATATAATAACATGGGAAATAAGTGAATGTGTACCTTCAAGATGTTTTCTGCTGTGGGATTTCTCTGGATATGTCCAATTATAACACCTGTAGCAATATACTTTTCCGACGACCTTAACAATTATTGAAGGAGGTGGCAGGGGCGGATATTTCTCCGGAGGTGGTGGAGAAGTGTAGTAGTATGGTGGAGGAGGTGACTTCTCGGGTGGCGGGGGAGATTTGTACACATAAGGTGGTGGAGGAGATTTATACACATATGATGGTGGAGGGGGAGATTTGTATACATATGGTGGTGGTGGTGGAGATTCATATTTGTAAGGTGGTGGCGGTGGAGACTTGTACTCATATGGTGGTGGTGGGGGAGATTCGTATTTGTAAGGTGGTGGAGGTGGAGATTTATACACATAAGGCGGGGGTGGTGGAGACTTGTAAACATACGGTGGTGGTGGTGGAGACTTGTACTCATATGGTGGAGGAGGTGGAGATTTATAAACATATGGTGGTGGAGGAGGAGATTCGTATTTGTAAGGTGGTGGTGGCGGAGACTTGTACACATAAGGCGGCGGTGGTGGAGACTTGTACTCATATGGTGGAGGAGGGGAGATTTATAAACATACGGCGGTGGTGGCGGAGATTCATATTTGTAAGGTGGCGGTGGTGGAGACTTGTACTCATATGGTGGAGGAGGGGGGGATTTGTAAACATACGGCGGTGGCGGCGGAGATTCATATTTGTAAGGTGGTGGAGGCGGAGATTCGTATTTGTAGGGTGGCGGTGGTGGAGACTTGTACTCATATGGAGGAGGAGGAGGAGATTTATAAACGTACGGTGGTGGTGGCGGAGATTCATATTTGTAAGGTGGTGGTGGTGGAGACTTGTACTCATACGGCGGTGGGGGTGGAGATTTATAAACATACGGTGGTGGAGGAGGAGATTCATATTTATAAGGTGGCGGTGGTGGAGACTTGTACTCATATGGTGGAGGAGGAGGAGACTTGTACTCATACGGTGGTGGAGGCGGAGATTCATATTTGTAAGGTGGCGGCTGTGGAGACTTGTACTCATACGGCGGTGGAGGCGGAGATTCATATTTGTAAGGTGGCGGCGGTGGAGACTTGTACTCATATGGTGACGGTGGGGGGACTTGTACTCGTATGGGGGTGGAGGCGGAGATTCGTATTTGTAAGGTGGTGGAGGCGGAGATTCATATTTGTATGGTGGCGGTGGGGGGGACTTGTACTCATACGGCGGCGGTGGGGAGGAATAAAGATAAAGATCACCAGCAGAAGCAATGCCGGAAAGACTGAAAACCGCCAAAGCCACCAGAAGCGGCGGCAGCGAATGGCGGAAGTAGGCCGAGGCCCCGCCCTGGACCCTCATTCTCATCCCACTCTTGTTTTTCCCTACGGTGGAGTCGATGAATGATGGGCGATTATATAGACAGGGGATTTAAATATAAAATGAGTTTTAATTTCAGAAGTCCAAATGGTGCAGTTGGCATGTGCACATTTCAAAGTATTAGCTGTAACTGTACCTAATCCCTGACCATTTCTCAATCCAAACCCCCCATTTAAATATTAACTTCAACTCTAATTCAACAGGAAGAGGCCAAACCTTCCCCATCTTGACTACCAGGTTCCAGTACCCCAAATCCCATTTATTTTTCTTATATATATATATATTTAATGATTTCATGCCAAAAAGGAGTGCTCTTGTCGATGTTTATAGGAGCGTTAATGCATGAATGTGACACCGTGAAAGTTGGAGTTTTTAACATCGACTCCTCGACGCAATAACCACTCGATAATCTTCTGGATCCTGCAGAGGGTAACACCCAAAGAAGAAAAAAGAACCCCAAAAGAATAATACGAAGCAAAGAAAAAGAAAAGAGCACTGCAGAGGCACCAAGCTGCAGGGGCGGTAATGGAACAAGGTAGGCGTTTATCTGCTATAACCTGCTGCAGCAAAAAAGACGACCCGAATTCTAAATGATTTTATCGGAAGACATTCATGTGTATGACTTTGAGCTACCGTTACATATCTATTAAAACATCGTCCAGTCAACACTCCCGGGGGGGTCACGTTAAGTAACTTGAACAATTGATCCAAACCCTAAACCAAGGTGACTTGGGGTAACACTTGCTAAAGGGGACAAAATTCTTCCCTTATAGTTAACTTATTTTTCACTGTAGGTAAATGATTGTGAAACTATGGTTAACTACCACAGTTGAAACAAAAAAAAAAAAAGACTATTAGCTACCTCTTTGCTGAGTTTTTCCTTCGTATGCCACGATGTCAACGCGTTTCTAGGTATAGAGCAGGTGCCCCTTTCGTACAGCGTGATCAGCTGTAATGATATATGGTTGGGATGATTAAACACAAAGAGTAACCAGTAATAGACACCAAAAAAATATGTATAAGTCCCATTGCCTAAAATTCAGATTGATTGTAAGGGTGTACATGGTTAAATATGGATGAAAACGAACGCATTAATTGAGATCTGAACTATCTGATTATGTTTAATCCGATTATTTGTTTTCATTTGGCTATTTGAGAACGTGCCATGCCACTACTCAACTCAAGAGTAATCAAAAAATGGGAAAAAAATTTGAAAAGTTCAACATATGATGGTCCCAGGCTATCCACAGGTTGTGCGACGAACAGTTCAGAGTAGGGGACGAGAGAAAGACATATATAGGACACAGTAGATGCACAGTGGCAGGTAATGAGAGCCATGGAAAAAAACCAACTGTTGAAGTGGTTGCTAACTGCTGCTTTAATCTAAAAATAGGGCAGAAACAGAATAATGCACTACTTAAAACTAGTAATCTGACATTATTGTTGACTTTGTATCCCCCTTACGCAATAATTAATGTAAGGGCAGGGCCCTTGTGCAGGAGGGTATCTATTCCTCTTCTCAACCAACTGATGCATGCAATCTTGGTGTAAATGCACCTTCTTGAAGAAATACTGCCTGTTTTGTTAATTAATTGTAGACACTAGAAAGTTTGATTTGGGAATCAAGATTAATTTCCTTTTTTTTTTTTTATTGATATGGCTGCTAGGCGTGCCTTTTACTGAATTACTTCAACTACTGCCACAATTATTGCTGGGGCTGGTGCGCGATGGCTCTCAGTTACTATGGATGCTACCAACGAAGTGTATGGGGAACACTCCAAATGGAGCATTTGGAAGGACATGACTTAGAAGATAACCAGAAACGTCATTCAGATGAATCTCTCAACTATGCCAAGATGAGGAGACTCCTCCTATCTCTTCCCAGGAATGAGTCCCCATTTTTATGTATTTATGAAGCTTATGGCGATATGCCACCAGCTTCACTGTTAAATGCGTTGAACTTATGATAATACTTTTATTTTTTAAAAAAGTAGTAGTAGTAGTAATGTTCGTTTGGTGTTCACATTCATGAATGCAACTGCCTACTCTAATACCTGGCTGCGGTGGGATGTTTGTATCCAGCTGATAAATTACTCATGAAGATTATTATATTTATATAAATTTTTAGTCTTTTAATCTATGGTAACTGATGTTTAATGTTACATTTATCATGCGTACACAAAATTTAACATTCCGCTCTCACGATAGAATATTGTGAACGGACAAGATAGGGTTGACAAGATGGAAATAACCAAAGAATGCATGAAATTGAAGTGCTGGAAATGTCTTGTTCAAAATATCGGAAAGCTGCAACTTTGAAGGTACATAATGCGGCACAAGAAATCCCGAGGTGTAATATTCTCAAATAACATGATAGCTAATATTGAGATGCATGGTTCTTTCTTAAAGATTAGATTTTGAATGATATGAATAATTACTTCATTATCAACAATAGTGGAATAGATTTATGAATAGGTTAAGAGAAAGTTATATAGTTGTTAATTGTCATTTTCTATATGTTGTAGCATATATTTTTCTTGTCTTAATTTAAGTGTAAGTCATCCAATTAGGAGATAATTCAAATATTATTGATTTTTTATTAAAAATATTATTACTTTTATTTGTGTATTTTTTATAACAATTTTCTCTTTTTGTAACTTTTGTAAGAAAAATTTTAAAGGACCCTTCTAAACAATTTCAGCATATCTACTGAAAATAAGAGGCGAGAGAATTATAATTTACTCAATATTAATACTATAGAGAAGAATAAGCTTGTGAGAATTGCTAATCAAAAGTAAGACCCTTGACTTAAGACAAGAATGAGAGGCATCATAAGTTGGTCAACCCTCAATAAGTTCATATCTTCTACAACTATTGAGTGCAATATCAATAAAATCTGAAAGTTGTGGGAAAAAATGATTGTTTCTTTTCAATTGTTATTCTTTTTTAATGTTGCTAAAAATCTAAACTTTCAAAGGATGATGGAATGGGCTTATAAATCTATAATCAAAGGTTAGTATCTAATTCCTAAATAATTGATTTTAATTTTTAATATATTGCTTGTTATGTTTAATATTTCCACATACTTTATAGGTTATAAATCTCTAGTTTATATAGTCTACAAACAATGCTTTTGACATATAAGAGATTAAAAGTCGATGCTACACTTGAAGCTATTGCATAAACTTGGGAAACATAAGGTTTATTGTTACAGATGGATGGGAAGATCCAAAAAAAAATGGTATTTGATAAATTTTATGTTTGAGAATAAATTTGAATGAATCTTTTTAGAAAGTGTAAATCATGAAGGACATAGTGAAGATAGTGACTACATTTTTACTTGAAAGAAAATACAATAAATAGTGTTGTGGTAGATAATGTGATCTTTATCATTAATAATGCCTAGAATTATAAAGGGAAAGGTTTGCTAGTACAAATTAGTCATTTTATTAATATATTATTTTGAAGAATATTGTATTTTATTAATAATTTGATTTGTCTGCTATTGAAAAATATTGTGTTTTATTATCATTTGATTTTTTTTTCATTTTTATTGAACTCCTTGTACATTTATAGTCCCAATTTAGTTTTTAAGTAAACTGTTTAATGCAAAAACCACTCGAGAAAATGAAGATGCTGTTTGAACTTCACACTTTGCAAGCCATTAAGCGGCATCGAGTGAAAAAAGCTAGAATTCAGCTCAAATGACTACCACTACTATCACACAGAAGAAATACAATGAATGGGTATCACACAGGCGGCCATATTTAAGAGCTATTAAACTCAAGGCCTCCGGTGCTTTGAAGATGCAGAAGAGAATGAGGCGGGCTTTACACCTCCGAATAACAATTTTGATGCTGTGGAAGCGCTTATTTTTCTCCGTTTAGCTTGCAGCTCCACGTGTCTTGTATCATCAGCAGAAGCAGCAGATGATTTGGAAAAGATTGAAGTTGCATGGATAAGAGCTCTCTTGTCCTTGCGGTTCTGCTCAAACCTGGTAGCGAATTTCACACGAGATGCAGCCAGGGAATCCTCCTGAGAGGGTGGGAGGAGCCTGATGCCAAGGCCTGCTCTCCTAGAACTAGCCTCCTCCTCTGCTACTCTTTTCTTCTGTTCCCTGAGCCTCGCTCTTAGGGATTTATTCAGTGCATAGTCATCCAAATGCCTTGAATTGGAAATCCGTTGCAGGCGTACTAATCTTGGCTCTGCTTCCTTTTTCTTCTTGAGATCACCCTCCTCATGCTCAAGCCGCTTAAAAGGATCAGCCATTTTGCTTTTATCTGAAAACCGGGAAAACAAGTTAAAAAAATCCAGACAACAGAAATGACAGCATGTCAACATTAACACTTGTAATAGGAAGACAAAGCTGACCATTGTCGGGTAGCACCAATGTTTCAGCATCCTCAGGATCAAACTCTTCAATCTTTTTGCGGGCTCCACTTATAATCAAATACTCACAATTCTGTGGATCTGTTTGAATCACAATTTCATGCCTGCAGCAAGCAGACTTCATCGTAAAACTCCATATCTGCCAGAAAAAAAAAACATTGGTTTCTGCAGCTATTCCAAACTCCAAGAGATGTGTCAAGCTTAATTTTCATGTAGATACCTTTGTGGAATAGTAATTTCCAACTTGCTTTTTCTCTGCATTAAATCTTACTCCCTTCGCAATCATTGACTCACAACCACCACACCAGATGTTGAAGGGCATCTCGAACCTGAAAAATTAAACAGCATTATGCACAAATGATCAGATAAAGTTATTGAACAAAACAGATATTCCATTTAAAAATGATGCAATAATTTCCCCAGAGATCAGTGATTACCTTATAATCAAGATGCCCTGATCTATTTTTCTGGCTCTCTCTCTCAAAGCATGTTGACCATGAAACTTGTTCAGTCCCCCCTAGTAAATATATGGAAAAAAAATCAGCATACACGCGCCGTAGAATCAAGCATACAATTTTCGTCTCTAAAAGGAGTGAGCAGTGCATACCTTCTTTGGCTCCCATTCTGGAGGATAGTAAAAGTTATCAGCCCTAGCAGCTGCAAGAGAGGACTGCAAAGCAAAGCAAAAAAAAAAAAAAAAAAAAAATCAGAACCGGAGTTCTGCATAATGTTATAAAAAAGTGAACCGAATGAAAAACATTTTAAATGGCGAGGGATTTCTCATATAACTGGATCAGATATAAACTTTTCATTTTGAACCTATATCCTTAGGGGATCTTCAGAAACCGAAAAAAAAAAGTATTCAAGCCTATCCCCGGTCACATTTGACGATCGAAGGGCAAATAAGTATGATCCCCAAACCTAAACAGACCTTGACAATGTCACACGTTTTCGGGATATCTGGTACTCAAATTCTTCGATGAACAGCCAGCATAAATAACAAATCTCCTAACGCTATCCGCAGGTAAAATCTATCGATCACACGGAGGAAAGCGGAATAAGAACCTACCATCCTTCAATTCGTCAATCCGCAGAAGACCGGTGTCTTAACCTTTAGAAATGGATGGGATCTTCGAAGACGGAGGAAGGGCACGGCAGCAGACCTGGGGGAGAAAAAAAGAGGGAGGCTCGTTACCTGGTGTTTCAAGTTTCGTTGTTGAATTCCCTCCTCATCCCTTCAAGACCTTGATTTGGTACACCACAGCCAAAAATTGGAGTCGGCCCAATAGATTTAGAGGCCCATTTTCTGGATAAGCAATTTTCATATAAAATTTAATTTCATAATTTAATATCTTATTCTTATTAGATAATTTCCATAGTAGCAACAATTGAGTTGATAACTCTAACGTTTCTTTTTAGTTTGCGTCTAAGTCTTAATAGTGTAGAAACCAGTACTAACAGCATCCTTTCTATATTGACAAGTCAAAAGAAACAAAAAAATTGTGTAAAAGTGACTTTTAGCCGAAAGTAACCGTCCTCTGATAGGATAAGGTTTGGAGTAGAAATCTTTCTTCTAGAAATCCAAGAAAAAGATGGAGATGTCCTTTTGAGCAGAAAAAGAAAAGAGAAGCGACGAAAGAGGAGAGAGCGAATAGTAAGGAGTAAGAAGCGAGGAGAATGGTGGTTCTTTGACGAATAGCTCCGGCCATCTTCTAGATCTACATTTTCCTACCAGATTTCTGCCCAAAACTTTGAGTTCCAGTAGATCTATATCTCACAGAAGCAACCTGATACTTTTATTTTCGTTTCCTAGCTTTCTATTTCTAACTTTGAATGTGTTCTTGTATTTCTTGCATTTTCCATGTTTTCCTTTATGTTTTCTAGTGCTTGGTTGTGAACAAGAAACCTCCTGTAGATGTTATTCGAGTTTATGAACTAGTTTATGTTCGAGTTTTTCGTCTTTAGTTTTAACTTTAATATATCTACTGTTGACGCTATCCTTTACTCTGTTTTTTGGACATGATAAAATTGGGTTTAAGTCTATGCATTCTCTCAAGTGACACAAGAGCTAGATTCTAGTACAAAATCCAACCAAATCACCTCTACTTTATATTTTCTATGCATTCCCGTTACTTTCTATTCTCATTCATCCATGCAACTTGTTTATTTCAATTGGTGTTATTATACGTATTACACGCATAAGAACTTAACTACTAGAAACCCCCCTATTTTCAGTAAATGTAAATAACTTCAAGAAATTACAACTATTTCCTGTAGATTCAATCATTGCTTGCCACGTTATATTAATTTTTGTGATTTATGTAGTAAAATAACTAGGTTTATAAATTTCTTTTGATACGTTGAACATGCTAGATCACGACATTTAGTAATGAGTTACAACATTTATCAATCACATAGAAAAAGTCTTACGTAAGCTAAACATAACTAAAATGTTCTATTTTATGTCCGTTACTATTCAATGACTAGAATAGTAGTGTTGAACTGATTTCAATGGTTGTTCTTAATTGTAGATTTTTCTCCTGGAAAAATTGTCTTCCTACTTTCTTCGTTCCTTGTATTATTCCTCATTGTCAAAGCTTTCCCTTTGTAATTCTTTCTCCTCCAAAATATCTCTTTTTTCAATGCACTTACAGTTTCTAATATCCTTACTGTTCCTACCTCTAACTTATAGTGTGCTATAGCAAAAGTTGCACTTATTGTCTCCCCCTTTTATGCTGCATGCCCTTGACTTGATCCATGTATTCTCAGTCCAATTTATTGCTAATTCTACTGCTCAGATTTAATTAAGCATTAGTAACATTAGATAGAAAAAATCAAAGGATTTAGTCTACTTTCACACGTAAACATAAAAATATGTTTACAACACTTAGAATGCAAAAAACTATTCAAACAAAATATAAATCATAATAAAACATGATGTGTGTTGTCAATAATTAATTAAATTATCTTTTAAAATGGAAACATGTGATTTTTTTTGTATTATAGAATTATAAATTTATAAAATATTTTATATTTATAGCTATTATTTAGGTATTACCTTTTAATATTTCTTTTAATCATATTATCATTGTAGTGTACTGCATATTCACATACCATCATATTGATTTATGTAGGAGTTATGAAAATAAGGATATTGTTGTGTGATGTTTTCTCAATAAATTTTAATTTAAAAAATACAAAAGACAATAGAGTATAATACGAGTATTGATCACAAAAAGTATTATCATTCAGTTTATATTATGATTTCTAATGTTTTTCTAAGTATTAGTAATTTATTCTAGATCAAATTTAGCTAGTTTATAAGCAAAGGTCAATATACACAAAACACAAAGAGGGAGCATGATTGATATTCTATTGCTTACAATTTGTAGGTTTAGACCATGAACAGTACGATGCCAGGAACAATGTATTGATTTGGGAAAATGGAAAAAAATGAAGATATTTTTTGAGAGAGAGAAAGGGGAAGAATGGGACCAGACCCTAGGAAGGGGAAGAAGTACACCAAGGAAGAAAGAAGAACATGATTTTCTAAGAAAAAAATCCCCAATATAAAGAACAAGCATCGAAACTCAATTCAACATTACTATTTCGAGCTATGAATAGTAACAGATAGAGAATAGAACTATTTCGCTTTAATTTTAGTTTGTTGGATATCTAGTTGTTAAGTGTCATTTTCTTATTATTTCTTAAGTTGTTTTTATGCTTAAATGTGATTAGAAGTGTCTAATTAGGAGTCTATAATATGAGATTTAGGTTTTTATCTAGTTTAGGGTAATTATCCTAAATTTTGTATTTTATCTATTAATTTTATTAGTTTGAATTGAGTTTTTTTAGAGGTGCACATGTGACAGTAAGTGAGATAAGGAGGGCATCAGATGGTAACAAATTGGATCTTTTCGAGCTGACATTCCCTTGATTTCTGGAAGACTACAGACGCTTAATCATAAGCCTTGACGTGCGGAACACGGGAGTCTCTGACAGGTGGCATCATTAGTGTACCAGTGTCAGACGTTGCTTACAAGTCATCCCAAGTTTAGTTGAATCACAGGGACATGAAAGATCAGACTCTCATTGAAGTTCAGTTCTGTTCATACAAGTTTAAGTTTTTTTACTTCAGTGAAGTTTTCCTTTTTTTTTCTCTCTCTAGAGGAATTTTCCTCTAGATTCTCTCTAGAATCTTGTTTCGTTTTCTTTAGTTGGTATGGTCGTTTGTGGCTAGAAACTTGGGTTTCTGGTTTGGAACACCGCCAGATCTATGTTTCGTTAGCTTATCTTAACATTTTTTGGAATTCGAACGAGTTTCGTATGTCTTCGCGCGACTATGTTGCAGTCTTTGTATAACAGTCTCCTTATACAAGGTTCATGGTTAGCTGATTATTACCTGCGGATTTTGGAGAGGAGCAAGGTGGAAAGCACCAACTCGAGCCCTTTTGGCAGGAGGAAGAAAACGTTTTGTCTGTGGCCGTACCTCAAGATCAATGGACAGGTAGTGACCTCGTATCTGGACTCATTGGGTCATTGGCAACACTCAGGCACACGCACGCAATTCAGCCGTGAGGGTACGCTGGCAGAACCTCTTATTCTCACGTTCGTCCAAGGAGGAGCAACATCGGGCTATTCCTGTGCCTTCTTGCAAGAGAGTGTAAGGGAGGGTAGGCAATTACTTACTTCTATAACCGAGTACTCGAGAGGATCAGAGAAGAGTGTAGACGCAACGAACATAGCTGGATAGGATTCCAAATCCAGGAACATTTACTTTTTTTAAGGTTCATCGCTTACGTTTATTTTAGTTGTTTGCTCAAAACCCCTCTTATTTCCTTACTCAAGCTTCATCATCAACCTTTCTCGCACCATTTACCTTGAAAACCGTTTACAAATCGTGACAGTTGTATTCGGGGTACCTCACCTTTTCACTCAAAAACAACTCCCTGTGTTCGACACCCGTACTATGCTTTTGTGTTTTACGAGTTTTAAAAGTATTAAAATTTGTTGTGGAAACGACACACATCAGTAGTTTTTGGGATAGTTTATCTTACAATGTTTATGATATTTTCATTAGTTTATGATTATGAAACCTTGCTTTACTTACCAAATATAATTGGTTAGATTTTAGAGATATCTTAAGGTGTAGAATGGTGATGTAGGACTAGGGTTCATGAGATAACAGATCATTGTATTTTAGTGATGTGGGACTAGGGTTAATGAGATAACTGATCATTATATCTTAGTTATCATTTCTATCAATCCTCTGATAGACCTTAGAAGGGGAACAAATAGCTTCAAAACTAAGATGCTTAATCTAGAAATAGACTAACAAGTGAAGGCAGAGATAGTAGGTGATTGTCTTGAGTAGAATCAGTAGAGTCGAATAGATCTAGTTCTGTATATTTTGCACATTGGTAGACCTAAGTATGTGATGGATGATGACATTAGGGACTATCTTAACAAAAAAACATAAGAAATGACCTGGATAAACTTAGGTTATTTGGAGTTATGTATATTGAAACATTATAGATCAAATTATATACTTTAGCATCACATCACCTAGACTATCTTGAAGTATCACTATATTACATTGTGCACAAAGCCTATACTTGTTACCTTCTGCATTGTGATTCGATTTTATTTACTGAATTTTTGTACTGTTGTTCGCTTGAGCTTAGATTAAGAGTAACCTTTATTTTGTGATTTTGCATTTGAGAAAACACACAAGTACTTGCTCTTTGATCTACTCCAAAATTCCATTGTACATCTTGTGTTTAATTTTTATTTTGTGAAGATTAGGACTTATAAATTTATTTGATACGAAAATTCTATTTTTACAATGATATTAAGAAATTTCCGTTTATCAAAATAGCATCTTTGTCAGAAAGGGGTGTTCTTTTGTTTTCTATTTTTAGTTCGTGTATTTGCATTCTTCTAGTGTAAGTGATTTCAATTTCAATCTTAAAATTAAAAGGACTGCTAAGAAGAACCGAAAAAAAGTGAAAGAAGCGGCTAAGTTGATATAGTGTGAATCAAGTGGTATCAAAGATGGGTAAACTTGGAAAAACCTTGAATGAGTTGGATGCTAGTGACGATACCTACAGGGATCTATGCATCAGATTCTAAGAGGATGTAACAAATGAGCTTAAGCAGATGATTATTAATTTTCTTATGAGATGTATAATGAGGGCTCTTCCGTATGTTTTTGAGAGAGTTTATAGTATATTTTTGAGGGCTTCATACATGCATACAAAGTTTTTCGGAAGACTCTTTTGGGGAGGAAACTTTATCTCTCTATTTTTACATGGCTCGAGTTTCTAACTCCATGTTTGATTCAATGATCTTGTGTTGATCATCGTGTTACATTGGCTTTTCCTTCGGGTTTCTAGGTCACCAAATTTGATGTCATTGTCTTCTGATTACAGTCATTGACTACACACATATATCGATCCTCAGAGATGGTATCATAGCAACTATCGAATCTAACAACACAATCCTTCCATCAAAGTATTGAGAGGGAAGGGTAGACCTTGGAAGGAGACTTATTTGGTGGAACACAATCTTTCCATCTAAGGATCAGAGTACTCCCTTTGTACCTAATGGCAATGATTATAATCCCGTTATTTGGGAGCAATGGTGGCACCCTCTATCAGGTGGGATCAAGGAGAAGAGCGGCTCTTCTATATATATTATCGAATGCCTCTGTACCCGACCACGAGACTCTTTACTAGGCACTACAACGATGATGCCTTGCGTCAAACATTGAGAGGCTTGCTCTTCAAAGTTTTCTTATCAGAGTCGATCTTGAGATATTCATTTTTAGACCGATTTTCATGTTTGCCTTACGAGTCATCTCAGCACTCTTTTTGCATCTCCTAGGAGATGCTTGTGGCACTCTTTGGTCCTTGAGACATGCATAGCTTTTCTTGAGCTTTGAGGCTCCTTCCAGAATGTTTAATTCTTGGGTTTTCCCTAAGGTGATATCTTTCCCAGCATTGTGTGCTCCTTTGTTCTATGAAGTGATATATTTTTGGATACTTTCTGTGAAGTAATATCTTTGTGTGCACTATCTCTTTGGGTCTTGTTTTCGAACGGTGTCTTATTGACCTTTATCTCATTGGTCATTCCGCATTCCATATTTGAAGGGTTTCTTGGCACCTCTTTCTCGGCTCTTATTGGTTGGCCTTTCTTCTTCTAGTTTTATCCTTTCGGACATTTCTTTTTTCCGGGAACTCTTTTTCTGAAACATTATTTACTTGCAATTTCAGATCATCATAGGCCAATTTTGGACCACTATAAAACTCTTGTGTTATTTTTAATATTTTATAATTATCATATTATCATAATAATTTATTGCTTATTTGCATAGTGTTGTATGAGCCCTGTTACAACAAACCATGTTGCCAATGAGGGGTCATTATCATGGATATGCCCACACCTTTGTGTAACATGTATAGTTTCCTACAGCCACCGGTGCCCCAATTCAAAGCTTAATAGTCAAACCCAAGATATTGGCCAAAAATCATTGCCTAAATCAAGATAAATACATGTTTTTTAAAATAAATAAATAATAGGACAGAGATACTCAAATAATAAGTTGCTCAAAATCCAGGAGATCCTGCTTCCCAGTAATCTTTTTCATAAATAATTTGTATAATTAGATTTTATTTTTTTAATTCTAATGTTGGATACCCATACATTTGAAGGAAGTGTTGAGGAAAGAGATGAGAAATTTCTACTGTTTCCTTCCAGGAAAAACGGGTCCATTTACGATGCACCTTCGTGGATTTGAAAGTTTGCCACCAGCGTGCGGTCGGTGGCCCACACGATCTTGACTCCAGGAGCGAAAACATCCCCCCCAAATTTCATCCTTCTAATTGATCGTGAATACACGTAAAATGATTCGAAATCTGATTCCCATCCCGGTATCCGCCCGGATGCCGGAGTTTTAGGGTTTAGAACTACGGCGAATGTCACTGCTTGTAGGTTATTGTCCACAGTTGTGTAATATCATGGCATGGTTTTGTTCATGAGCTCAAGCTCCTTCTGCATACACCCAAACATCCCGACCATACTTTGGAAAATACCCCTTGCCCCTTGCGGTAAGTGATTGCCATGAATTCTTCACTGTTGATTAGTTTTACTCTTGGGAAGTTAAACATAGCAAGAAGAAATCTGGAAACAGGTGTTTTGGAGGAAGAGCAGCGTGATGTTGATAACCTTTTAAACCAAGCTTTTTCTCCTTCAGTATCGAATGCACCATTCCTTTTTTTTTTACCATGGTGGCATTCGAGTCCTTTTCATCATCGAAATTTATAGATTTGATTGGAAGCAATATTCATTTCAAAGCATGATTCATTTCATGGGAATAAGAATGATATATTCTTTTTTACAAAAGATATGTATGAAGAAGCTATTACAAACCCATCGTATAAAATTGAAGCATACCCCCTACCCTTGAGACGAAGACAGGACTCGCTCCATGACTAATGACCTGGTCCTTCAGGGCTGGGGGAAAACAAGATCTCTTTGAGACGATGACGGATCACGGCCTTGACGCTCTTGTAGACCAGGGACGAGACCTCCGGCGGAGCCCTAGCCGCGTTAGCAACCACGGTGCATGCCACGAAGACGATGAAGAAGATGATCAGCTTGCTCATGCTTGCGACTTTTTGGTGTAGGATTTTGCATGTTGAGCTTTTGTATTTATAGGAGAGGTCTAGCGACACGTGACTGGAAAAATTTTCAACATTTGACTGTGGAGTGTGGACATGACTCCTATTTTCCTTACTGTTAGAACTGAAGAATATCCACAGTTCACATGGTTTCTTACCCGAAAGCACGCAGATTGCACTCGTGAGCACCGATGGCTAATACAGATACCCCAACACCGCGTCACTCATAAAAATTAACGTTTGCCTGGACAAGTGCTGTGCAAGTGAAAAAAAAAAAAAATGGTTTAACACCATCCCCGGTCACGACTCAATAAATAAATATTAAAAACAGTCTGAGTCACGTTGACATAGAGGAATTCCAAAGAGAAGAGAAAATGGCCAAGGATCATCGCTTTGAGTCGCTTCAACTCTGTGGACTTTGTCATCCTCTTCAATCATCTGTGAACATTAAGAAAAAAAAACTGGAATTTTAACAAACGAAAGATAAAAATAAAAATCGAGGTTCTCAAACATTATAATATTGAGAAAGACTAAAAACGAAGCGAATATTCAATCCAATTTGAATGCACAACTTCCAAATACATTATAATCTCGCAGTTCCAATTTAAATATTCAATCCAATTTGGCTTGGTTCGAACTATTCCAACAGGTTTGACCAATGTAACGGTTTAAAAGTAGCTCGTGTGAAAGAAAGAAATGGTATCACTTAAGAAGAACGGGAGTGACTTTCCAGCGGGTTTTCAATGGGTTTGAATATATTTAATTTTTCCATTTGTGAAATCAAATAATTAATTTCTCATGAGACCGAGATTAGTCAGGTTGTAAGGATTACAACAGCGCTCGGAACTTTGTCTGTCCAAAGACCCATGCGTGATGGAATGAGGAAGAGTAGAGGAAGAAGTAAGGCAATTTCATATGGTGCTGCCATCCGTCTCTCGTCGAATTTTCATCCACCCATGTTCATATAACAATCGACTTTTCTTGTCATGCATCATTTTTCTCAAGCAGGGGAAATTTAAAACTGCTTTTATTACAATTTAGCATTTCAAGCCTCCACCAAGTTTCCTTTTTCCAGGATTCTTCTTCCCCATTTCCCATTTTCACTCATTTTCATGTGATTGTGGATTGTGGGCACATTTTTTTTTTCTAATAGAGTCAAAGTTGAGATCTTGGCCCAAACTTGAAAAATCAATCATCCTAAGTCTCGTTTTCATTATTTGATGTGACACTACACGAGATGCGATACCACTCATCGGGCCGTACGTGGCTCAAACACACAAAAAAACTCATTAGTTGTCTAGCAACATCATGTTTTATACTCAGTAGCATGGTTTTAAACAATCAGTAGAAACGGGAGTTCCGACCAATTAGACCCTGAAGTGACAATACATTCGAGCTAAAAAATCGGTTAAGAATCAGGTTGGATCAGGTGGGATGGGATTTTGATAGCAAAAACTGATTAAAACATTAAGCTCATTATATTACTGTCAAGACTGAGTGTTCGACCAGTCAAAGCTGACCGAGTTGGGGTGTTTGAGATACGTTTCAAGACTATCCACGGCACTTGTCAATCGGGAGTTTCATGCCTTGAATAAGCTTCTGCTAAGCTAGAAGATAATTTTAGAATATTGAAATAAGACTCAGTAATCAAGGCTACACAGCCATTGGAAGTGAGCAAGTTAGTCAGCCCTGGTTTAGCGGGTTTGTTAGGCTGTTGAGATCTGAAACTTGATCTCGTTAGATCCTGTTTTTATGTGAAGTTTGTTACTTTTGAGTCTATAAAAGTTGATGTCCACAGCTTGTGTTTGTATATGTATCATTGCAATAAACTTTGTTCTTCATTCTCTTACTCTTTCAACTCGAAACCCTTTTTTTTTATTGCTGTTTTTTCCTTACACGATTTCCTATTAGAGTTCATCCTATTTTTCATCTAACAAGTGGTATCAGAGCTGGTTCAATATGGATGCAACTCAATCCGGTGCTGTATGGAAATTCAATGGTGAAGATTATGCTATTTGGGCTACCCAAATGAAGGCGTACCTCCAAGCAATGAAGCTGTGGGAAACGGTTAATGCACCAGCGCAATTAGAGCAGCTCCCTACCAATGCCTCGCTGGAAAGAGTGAAAAGAGCTGAAGAATTACAAGCCAGAGAAGGCCAAGCGAAGGTGGTACTTTATTCTGGTATGCATAAATCTATTATTTCATGAACTTTAGCTTGCAATTCTGCTAAAGATATATGAGAAACTCTTAGAACTAAGTTTGAAGAGGATGAGCATTCCAAGGAAATGCACATTGCAAATCTGGAGATGGAGTATGAGAGCTTGCGCATACTTCCATCTGAAACCATCAAAACATATGTTGACCGTCAATTGCAGATGCTTGGTGTGCGAAAAAGTGATTTCACAATGGCAAAAAGGATCATGCATACTATTTTGCCTCGTTTTGAGCCAAAAATCTCATCTCTGGAGTGTATCGCAGATTATGAGAAATTGACTATTGCTAAGTTGTCTAGTGCCCTACAAGCACTTCAATGCAGGGTTGTTGCATGAGAATAAGTTATGGAGAGAGCACTAGCTACACTCTTGGAAAGAAGGATAGAAAATATCCAGAAGGACAAAAAGGAGGAAAAGGAAAACAAAAAGGGAAGGACAAAGGGAAGTTTCCCCCTTGCAAACATTGCAAGAGAACATCACATACTGAAGACGTATGCTATTGGAGACTAGATGCCCAATGCTCCAAATGCAACCAATTGGGCCATGTTGATAAGGTATGCAAACAAAAGAAGGAAGCTCAAGCAAATGTCTCAATTGTTGAGACAGCTCAGAAAAATCAAGTGGAAACACTATTTACTGCTTGTTTGCTTAACCCTATAAAGCTTTATAGTATTGCAAAACATGAGTCTCTATGTGCAGCAACAATGCCAGACACAAGTTCTACCTCAAATACATGATGGTTAGTGGACTCTGGTTGTTCCGCTCACATGATTGGTGATGAAAGGTACTTTGAGACTTTGGATTATTCAAATATGGCAAGTGTGAGACTTGGAAATGATGAGCTCCTAGATGCCATTGGTAAAGGCATGGCCATGGTGCATACTCCTCTAGGGTTAAAGCGTCTAGAGAATGTTTACCTAGTCCCAAAATTGAGCATCAACCTTCTAAGTGTGAAGAAGCTAGATGATAGAGGATACTCTATCACATTTGAAAGAGAAACTTGTGTAATCTCGGATCCAAATGGTGATGTCATCTCTAGAACACCGGCAACCAAAGGTACTTATTTCTTACCTTGGACCTTAGTTCCACAAGAATCTGCTAACCCTGCTAGGATAAACGAACATGTGAGATGGCATGCTAGCTTCCAAGTTCTTTAATCCATGGGTAAAGACGGAGTCTGCAGAGAATTCCCAACACTAAGGTACCCTGCTGAAATGAAATGTTCAATATGTCTCCAAGGCAAAATGAAACAACTACCATTCCCTCAACAAGCATGCTTTCGAGCAAAGAGACTGATGGAGCTGGTACATTCTGATGTTTGTGGGCCAATGAGTGTTGAATCACTTGGAGGGAGTAGGTACTTCATTGGCTTCATTGATGATAAGTCACGTTATTGCTGGGTGTTCTTTATGAAGTGCAAGTCATAGGCCTTTGAGCACTTCATCACCTTCAAGGCTGAAATGCCTTTGTACGGATAATGGAGGTGAATTCAATTCCCTGACATTCAAGGAAGAATTAAGAAGAAAAGACATCAAACATCACAAAACTATGGTTTACTCACCAGCACAAGATGGCGTAGTAGAACGAAGAAACGCTACAATTATGGCCATGGCTAGATGCCTACTTTTGGAGAAGAAGTTGCCTAAGCACTTTTGAAGTGAAGCAGTTGCAACCACGGTGTACATCCAAAATAGGTTACTCACTCATAGCTTGAAAGAAGTGACGTCGTATGAAGCATGGAATGGAAGATCACCAAACCTCGGGCATCTTAAGGTATTCGGATCTGTGGCTTATGTGCTTATTCCTGTTGAATGTAGAACCAAGCTGGATAGTAGATCTGTGGCAGGGATATTCATTGGATACTCTGAAAAAACAAAAGGCTGCAGAGTCTATAATCCACAAATCAAGAAATTCAGTGTGGCAAGAAGTCTATGGATTGATTGATGAAGATGATCATTGGGATTGCGATCATAACATGCCTGCATCACACGTATCTAGTGCAACTCCAAAAGTAAGATCTTATACTACATTAGATTTTCTTCTTGATGACTTAGATGAGGATAGTTATCCTAGTGAAACCCCTGAGATTCTTGAAGTCAGTGGCGATCTTGACCCTTGGAGTGATGATGGTACTGATAGTAATAGTCAAAGCAACACTCCATCCAGATCCACTACTGAAAGCAATCATGACAATGGATCATCATCTGAGATACCTCCCCTCAGAACTAGATCTCTAGCAGATCTGTATGAGTCAACACAACCAATACAGATGTCGGAATCAAATCTTCATGAGTTTGCCAATGCAGTTGTGTCTCCAATAGAGCCCTTAACAATTGCTGAAGCGCTTCAACAACCTCAATGGAGAAAGGCCATGGAAGAAGAAATTATGATGATCCAGAAGCACAAAATGTGGATACTGGTCGATCCACCAACTGGAGCCAATATCATAGGACTGAAATGGGTGTTCAAGGTCAAGACCAACCCAAATGGAACACTTCAAAAGTACAAAGCCAGGTTAGTAGTCAAAGGATATTCTCAAGAATATGGAATTGATTATTATGATACATTTGCTCCAGTTGCGTGATTTTACACTATAAGGCTATTGATAGCTATAGCTGTTCAAGAAAACTGCAACATACATCAGATGGATGTCAAGTCAGCCTTCTTGAATGGTGAGTTGCAAGAAAAAATATATTGTGTGCAGCCTCCAGGTTTTGAAGTAGTAGCAAACAAAGTATGTTTGCTACTTAAGGCTTTGTATGGCCTTAAACAAGCACCTCGTGCTTGGTATGAGAAGTTGGAAAAGGTATTACTTGACATTGGTTTTGAGAAAAGCAAAAATGAGGCTGCCTTATTCACACTTTCACAAAGAGAAATCTGGAATTTTGATAGTTGTGATATATGTAGATGATATCATGATTATAGGTAATGATTCGAATCAGATTACCAAGTTCAAGGAGTTCTTAAAGGAAAAATTCGACATGACACACTTGGGAATATTACATCATTTCTTGGGAATGGAAGTGAAGCATCAACAAGAAGGGATCTTTCTATGCCAAGAGAAGTTCACCGAGAATTTGCTAATTAAGTTTGGTTTCTCTGAATGATCATCGGTAAATATTCCTATGCTTCAAAACTACAAGTCATTGTGCACAGAAGCTGGAGAGCCAATAGACCAGACACTTTATAGATCCATTGTTGGATCATTGATGTTTCTAACTGATACTCGTCCAGATATTATGTTTACAACCAGCTTATTATCCAGATTCATGCATTGTTCATTGATGGCTCATCTATAGTATGCAAAAAGGGTACTTAGGTACCTCGCTGGAACCTTGACTTATGGTCTATATTATAACAGAAGCAACAAGGTTATGTATGGCTTCGTTGACTCAGACTTTGCTGGAACTAATGATTTCAGAAGCACCTCAGGTTATTTCTTCAAAGACGCCTCATCTAGAGTATGTTGGACTTCCAAGAAACAACAAACAATTGCCTAATCAACTGTAGAGGCAGAATATGTTGCTGCTTCCTTAACTGGAAATCAGGCTAGCTGGCTAAGGAAAATGCTCACTGATCTTGGAAGAAAGGAACTAGATCCAACCACGATTTATTGTGACTCCAAGAGTGCCATAGCCATGATCAAAGATCTTGTGTTTCATGGAAGAACGAAGCATATACTAGTGAAGTACCACTGTATCCGTGAGAAACAAAAGGATGGTGAATTAAGGTTCATATACTGCAAACCTAGTGATCAAGTTGCTGATATTTTTTCCAAGGCACTACCTCTAAATCAATTTGACAAATTGAGAAGTGAGCTGGGCTTAATGGATGGTAAAACACTCATGGGGGAGCTTGTCAAGACTTGAGTTTTCGACCAGTCAAAGCTGACCGAGTTGGGGTGTTTGAGACACGTTTCAAGACTATCCACTGCACGTGTCAATCGGGCGTTTCATGTGTGGAATAAGCTTCTTCTAAGTGAGAAGATGATTTTGGAATATTGAAATAAGACTAAGTAATCATGGCTACACAGCCGTTGGAAGTGGGCAAGTCAGTCAGCCCTGGTTTAGCGGGTTTGTTAGGCTGTTGAGATCTGAAACTTGGTCTCATTACATGGTGTTAAGTGTCATTTTCTTACTATTTTCTAGGTTGTTTTTATGTCTAATTGTGATTAGAAGTGTCTAATTAGGGTATATAATATGAGAATTAAGTTTTTATCTAGTTTAGGACAATTATCCTAAATCTTGTATTTTATGTAATAATTTTGCTAATTTTCATTGAGTTTTTTTAGAGGTGCACATGTGGCAGTAAGTGAGAGAAAGAGGGCATCAGATGGCGAAAAATTGGATCTTCCCGAGCTGACATTCCCTTGATTTCCAGAAGACTGCAGACGCCTAATCATGAGCCTTGACGTGTGGAACACGCGAGTCTCTGACAGGTGGCATCATTAGCGTAACTGTGTCAGACGTTGCTTGCAAGTCATCCCAAATTCAGCAGAATCATAGGGACACGAAAGCTCAGACTCTCAATGAAGTTCAGTTTTGTTCAGACAAGTTTAGTTTTACTTTCAGTTTAGTTTTACCTTCAGTTTAGTTTTCCCTTTTGTTTCTCTCTCGAGAGGAATTTTCCTTTAGCTTCTCTCTAGAACCTTGTTTCGTTTTCTTTAGTTTGTATGGCCGTTCGCAGCTTGAAACTTCCGTTTCTGGGTTGGAACATTACCAAATCAATGTTTCGTTAGCTTATCTTCACATTTTCTCTAAATTCGAACGGGTTTCGTATGTCTTCGCACGACTATGTTGCAGTCTTTCTGTAACAGTCCCCTTATTTAAGGTTCATGGTTAGCTAATCATTACCTGCGTATTTTGGAGAGGAGCAAGGTGGAAAGCACCAACTCGAGCCCTTTTGGTAGGAGGAAGACAACGTTTTGTTTGTGGCCGTACCTCAAGATTAATGGACAGGTAGTGACCTCGTATCTGGACTCATTGGGTCATTGGCAACACTCGGGCACACGCGCGCAATTCGGCCGTGAGGGTATGATGGCAGGACCTCTTATTCTCACGTTCGTCCAAGGAGGAGCAACATCAGGCTATTCCCGTGCCTTCTTGCAAGAGAGTGTAAGGGAGGGTAGGCAATTCCTTACTTCTATAACCGAGTACTCGAGAGGACCAGAGAAGAGTGTAGACGCAACGAACATAGCTGGACAGGATTCCAAATCCAGGAACATTTACTTTTTTTAAGGTTCATCGCTTACGTTTATTTTAGTTGTTTGCTCAAAACCCTCTTATTCCCTTACTCAAGCTTCATCACCAACATTTCTCACACTTTTTACCTTCAAAACCGTTTACAAATTGTGACAGTTTTATTCGGGGTGCCTCACCTTTCACTCAAAAACAACTCCCTGTGTTCGACACCCGTACTACGCTTTTGTGTTTTACGAGTTTTAAAAGTATTAAAATTTGTTATGGAAACAACACGCATCACATGGTCTCGTTAGATCCTTTTTTTATGTGAAGTTTGTTACTTTTGAGTCTATAAAAGATGATGTCCACAGCTTGTGTTTATATCTCCTTCATTGCAATAAACTTTATTCTTCATTCTCTTACTCTTTCAACCCAAAACCCTTTTTTTTATTGCTGTTGTTTCCTTGCATGATTTTTTGTTAGAGTTCATCCTATTTTTCATCTAATAATTACAACCATAGCAAACTCGTCAGCAAGCAATTGTGGGGTAGAGGGGTACTGGAGAGGGAAGTACCGGGTGGTTCTACTTGGTGAACAAGGCCCCACAAGATGTGATCTTGAGGAAGTCCTAGGAGGGAAGCAAAGAGTGTCCGACTCGATAAAGCTTGGAATGATATGAAAAGACTTGGGCATTCCCTATGAATGAAAGACCTGAGTACGTAGTGTTTTTGAAGATATTGACTATGAAGGGGACACTTAAACATAAAATTCCTAGAGCGATCTCAGAATAAATCCGGAGAGAAAGGTTTATCAAAAACTATGACAATGCCCAAGAAGGGGCTTGACATCAATATTTGGTGACTGAAAAGCACCTAAAATCTATAATAAACCCAAGAGGCCTTGAAGACTTTGATAGGGGCCTTGAAGAGCCATGGCCCATGAGATAAAGCATAAATGATTTCTATGAAAGAATATCATTTTTAATATATGGATAGTATTTTCTCTAAAATAAAATATGGATAATATCCTCTTCATATCAAATTTTATATTTTCATATCAAATGTATCTAACATATGGAAAGATGTTTAGAACCCTCTATAAAAGGATACCAACACCACCCAAACAAAAGAATTCTATAAAAGGGGCCATCCGTAAACTGTCTTAAAAATAAGGTAATATTGCAATGCATTCATTTGAAAAAGCTGCCACGAGATGGATAAGTAGTAAAGCACCTGCCAATTTAGGACAGAAATGCTCCTAAGAGTTTGGGTGAGAAGACGCAAAAGAGGACAGGTAAAAAGTCGAAGAGCATTGAAACACGTGATTCAAAGCAAACAGCATAGGGCAAACACATGTGACATCGCAATGCTAAGTGCGTGGATCTTGATGTAGGCAGGGATCACCTAATACCCCAAGCCTTCCATCACCTTGCAATCTTTGGATAGCCGTCACTTTCCCTGCATCCTTCCATCTTAATGTATAAAAGGTTGAGCAAGAATTGTTGAAAGAATTGTTAAGACTATTTATTATCAAGATCCCTACTTTCAACAAGTTGAGCACAATTGTGAATTAGGGTATAAAAGGTTGGTCACTAATTATTTTTGCAATAATCCCACTTACACAGATGAACAATTACGTAGGAGATTTCGAATGAAATATTCTTTATTTGAAAGAATTGTTGAGACTATTTATTATCAAGATCCCTACTTTCAGGATAAGATAGATTGCACAAGTCGCCTAAACCTAAGCCCTTTACAAAAGTGCACGGCTACTGTACGTTTGATATCTTATGTTTCTAGTGTTGATAGTATTGATGAATATATTCGAATTGGAGAGGTAACATCCATCAAGTGTATTTGTCATTTTGTTACTTTCATTCGCTCTTTTTTTTCAGAATAGTATTTATGATCACCCATAGTAGGAAACTTGGGAGCGTTTGTTTGCTTGGGGCAAGGCTAGGGATTTCCTGAAACGCTTGAAAGTCTGGATTACATGCATTGGGAGTGGAAAAATTGTCCAATGACATGACAAGTTCAATTTAAGCGTGGAGACCATTGTAAACCATCACTCATGTTAGAAGTGATGGCATATGCTAATACATGAATATGGCACACATTTTTTTCGGAATGCTAGGCGCAAATAATGATATCAATGTTTTATGACATTCTCATTTACTAAATGAGTTATATAATGGGGTTGCACCATGAGCTTGATTCAGTGTCAATGGTAATAATTACGGCATGTGATATTATTTGACTGATGACATTTATCTAGAATGGGTGTGTTTGTGAAATCTATTATACTCCCACAAGGTAGAAAAGTGCATCATTGTGCTCAATTCAAGGAGAGTGCTAGAAAAGACATAAAGTGCACTTTTGGGAGATTACAAAGCCGGCTTGGAATACTAACGTCTCATGGAAGAGCTTGGGATCGAAAAAATTTAGGACATATTATATATGCATGTATCATATTACGAATGTCATTCATGGAGACAATACTATGGATGAATATAAAAGATCTATGACTGTCGAACCACCGAAAATTTATAGGGATGCTAGGATCAATATGCAAAGTTATTTAAGTCAAATAGAACATTCACATGATACCAGCATCCACTAATGTGTAAAAAATGATTTGGTCGAGCATATCTGAGCAAATTTTAATTGATTTCTAGATTGTTGAGTAATTTCATTTTATGATTTTGTAATTTCATTTATCAATTTCGATGTTTAGAATTAAATGTATTTTGGAATCATTATTTTAATATTATTTTAACATTATGATTTACGTAAATGAATTCAAACGTAAAGGAAACTTAATAAGGAAACTCGTTATCTCAAAGACTAGGAATGTCATGTCACCATTTTCGAAAATTCCTAGAGATGCTCTAAAAGAGTGTTAGAGAGAGTAGACGATTTCTTGATCCTATAACAAGTTATTTAAAAAAAAACAAGTGAAAACGAAAGTGAGTTGACACAAAGAAGGAAACATAATCGCTTTCCCAGAAATTGCTTCCCTTAATCAAGATTCATTACTTACATTTTATTTTGTGTTTCAGTATTTCATAACTCTTTTTACAAACATAAGACAATTTGTAAAAAATTAGCATAAAACACCGTTCATAAAACTTAACTATTTGAAATCAACACTCGTATTATGGTTTAATTGTGTTTTATATTTAAAATTTTTTGAAAAAACAATATGCAATAGAATAGCATCATGGATAGTAATCTAAGGACGAATGCTCAATAGATAACATCACTGCAATACTTGAAAATGAAGAACTTGATGGCAAGTAACAAGTAGTGCACATATGTACACTAGGGACCGTCATGAGCAACAATCACCACAGCCACCCTCAAAGGCCTAAAAGCAACAAATAAACACCTTTCAAAATCACTTTAGTATGATAACTTAAAATGCAATATGTAGGACAAATTCGCTTTTATTGTTTTTCTTGGAAGAGGCTATCAAATGCCTAGGAAGAGCGAACGCATAATTCTTTGTAAAAATCAATTCCAACGTGAAGTGGCTATCAAAGCAAGGAATAAACACCTTTCAAAGTATATGGATTCACTAGAAAAATCTAATGAGGTTTGATCTCTATTGCGATTCATATAAAAAATAATTACTATTCATTGAGACCACCTAGAATGCACTGATAATTTATCATTATCATGCCAAAACCATCTACGCTTTCATTAGTTAGTGCTCTCATGCTAACAACATAGATTAAGAAACATGTTCCATACCTTATGCTCAACAATAGTCACAATCCTTACTGACGACTACTATATGGCCTAAACTGAGGTATAACACTATCACCTAATACCTAATGTATAGCTAAAGAAGTGATATAAGGTCCCCATCCAATATTCGAAGAATGGGCATGATCAACTTCACCAAGGGCTTGGCATTTCCACATTGACACTTGTTTAGCCCAACAATGAGCATTCCCATTTAAAATTATCCGGACACATTGAATCTTACTTATCCTCATGCACTGTTATGCTCATTGATTGGCATGGCCATGTACTATTAGCTAGATCCGTGCTCCTCAAAGTGTCTGATGACACATTTTCTTAGCATTTTATAATACCAAATTATCATGTTTTGTTGTTGTTTATGGGAAGCCTTTTAGGATACAAACAACTCTTGAGCACAAGGCCTACTGGACTATGAAGAGATTGAACTTAGATAGGAACCTTAGTGTGAACCACATAAAGCTTCAAGTTTCAGAATTGAAGAAGTTGAGGAATGATGCATATGAGAGCTCAAAACTATTCAAATCTCTCAAAAGAGTTATCATGATGCACATATCCCCATAAGAGTTTTCGAGACTGGATAGAAAGTCTTATTGTTCCAATGAAGATTGAAATTGTATCCTAGAAAGCTAAAATCAAGATCGATAGACCCTTTTGTTGTGAAGGACATTTTTTCTAATAGTGTTGTAGAAATATATGATGGAGATGGCAACAAAGAATTTTTGGTAAATGGGCATCGGTTAAAAATTTTTTATGAAAATTTTGACAACATATTCACTAGAAATATGGATATGATAAAACTAATGAATGCACTAGAAACATAGCCACACGAGAAGTCGGGTCCAAAACTATAAACAAGGGCGCTTATGGGAGGCAATATAGGATTTTTGCCATATTTTGTATTACTAGGCACTGATGAGTACAAAACTCAAGAGGAATTAACATTGAGGAGTTACAAAAATCAGGCCATTGAGGGGAGTGGGAAGTTGAACCAAAGGAAATGATGTAAAAACCCTTGGTGTTCGAAATGACCTAGATGAAGAGTTTCATTGTTCCCCATTTTACCCATTTACTCTGTGATCTTTCTGCAAAAAATTATAGTGGTAGAAACAGAACGCCTACAATGAGAAGTGCAAGAAAGGCCACAAAGGAGAAATCAAGCCGGAAGAAAACGCAAACAAAGCAACCAAAGAAAGGTGTTGGAGATGCCGAAGCTGCACTTACCATTGCTCCCAACCCTAGAAGAAGGGGATCAGCCTATTGTTGCAACCCTTGAAGATTTTCAAGGAGAATCCTCAAAAAAACACCAATTTAGAGCATATTAGCCTCCAAAAAAGGTAGAGGGACATGTAGAAGAGAGAAACACTAGTGGAAGAAAAAGTAGAGAACACCACTAGCTGAACCTGCCCCTGAAGAAGAGGATGTTACACCTAAAGAAATTGAACCTGCAAAGTAGGAAGGAGGGGAGCAATCGTTAGGGAGCACCACATAAAAGGAAAATGAAGGTACAATTAAAAGAAAGAAATTTTTATGTAAATTGGTGCCTTTGTACGTGAAAGTGGGAAAGTTTGCACAAGAAAATGAGAGATTTCAAAGGCAAATGACTCGCAAGGGGATACCATATTGCAAGCACTACACAAACACGTTGAATACTAGATACTTGACCTTCACAAAATAATTAAATGCTGATTGCTATGGTGAGCTCAAAGGTGCAAAGGTAACAACCTATCGTCATATTGATCATGAGATTTTGCTGTAGCTAGGAATAGTTGATAGAGTTTCTTCTATGTTTGAGAGCACATCATTCATGACTCTATTTGATATGAAATTTCCTGCGTACGTCAAATTGTCTTACAAATTTGCTTCCACTTTTTTGTATGAAATACTTGAAGTTATCCTAGACCATATGGCTATTTCTTTTAGATCGTTGAGTATTGAGTATTCTTTTTCATTGACTGAATGGAATGTAGTGCTAAGATTTTGTTCAAAACAGGATGTAGATTCCCATGAATTTACCGTATATTTTTTTTTATTACTGTGATGAATTTGATACTGAGAACCTTATACATTTTTGACTAATCAACATGTTATAGAAGTTAAGGCAAAGGGGATGAAAGTGGATTTATTTGTTGATCCTATCATACGCTATGTTCATGTCTTGATCATCACAACTCTTTTTAGATGAACTATAGGATTTAATTCTCTTTTTAAGCATGAATTATTTGTCATGCGGTGCATCATAAACAAACACTCTTTGAACTTAGGTGTTATGCTAGCTGAACAAATGAATAGGGACTATAAACACATGAAAATTGTTTTGATCATATTATCATCCATCTTGCTCACACCTTATGTCCTGAAAAATTGTTTGAATTAGAATCTTTCCATATTAAAACTAAGACAATACCTTTAGATGCATGCTTCTTGAAGGTCGCTGGACTAATCAAAGCCCAAATGAGTGGGTTTGCTTTCATGTAGCTTAGTTTCTATTCTTATTTTTTGTTTTATTTTTTTTATACGATCTTATTCGTGTATGAAATGCAGTGTATGCTAGTCTATACTAAGAGTAATTAAGTGCTTCTTGTATGTCTTGTTTAGCATGAGTAAGCTGCGTAGAATGACCATATGATTAAATATTACAACAATGAGATATTTTACCTTTTATTCCTGAGAGCATATTTTTACCTTTTATCTTATGAGAGCATGCGCATAATTAGAGGAACCTAGGGAGTGTAATCTAGATTAGTTTCCCTTGAGTTGCTAGATTTCATAATCGTTTTGAGGATTGGTTGCCAACTTTAAAAAAAAAAAAGAGAGAGAGAGAGAGAGAGAGAGAGAGAGAGAGAGAGAGAGAGAGAAAGCACAATTAAAAAATATGACATCAAAGTCCTCAAAAGCAGCACATAATAAAAGAGCATGTGCAGACTCAATAAGTAGTGAAAAAGTGAGTAGGGATGGATTAATCCAGAGGAGTAGTAGGAGGCGTGGAGTTATAAGATATGAGTGCTTGGCCAATATTTTTTTGAAGAAAAAGCCATGACATTATACCCGGATTAGTCAAGAACAAGTTGTCCATTCACTTCCCAAAAAACAAATGAAGAGAAGAGAAAAGAAAAAATGACCATACTCTTGAGTGATTTTGGATGAATCAACTTGAGTAAGGAATCTTCAAAAACACTCCTCAAGAGGAATCTATTCATGCACATTTGAATGATAACATGACCTGCATACCAGCACTTCTACTGCTCATTCATCTGAAATTTATCAAAATTGTTTATATTTACCATTAGCACTGACGAAGTTAGTTTCCTTTTAGTCTTAGCAAGGACTTGGGAACAAGTCTCATATTGTTGTAGATAGTGCGACGACACACATGTTCTTAGAATTTTATAATATCAAATTATGATGTTTTTGTTGTGGTTTAGGTTAGGTTTGTGTGATTTTTCATATTTTACATGTTGTTTAGCTTAATTTCTTGTTTATATTCAAAAGTGGACTAAATCCTTCGATTTAGTCCATCCTTTTGTTACTGAATTTTAATTAAGCTTAACAAGAGGATTAGCAGCAAATTGGACTCAAAGATGTTTGGAATAAGTAGAAGAGGGCAAAATATTCGAAGGATGATAAAGAGCACTCTTCTGCCATCGACAGTCTACAAGTAGAGCTAGGGCACATAAAAAAGTCAATCAATGTGTCTTACGTTTTAATCATTTCTCAAGTAGACCTAAGGGGAGAACGAACAGCTTCACAACTCAGATGCTTTATTTAGAGATAGATTAACAAATCAAGGTGATGATAGTAGGTGTTAGTCCTTGATAACATTAGAAGCTCACTTTACCAAAAACATGAGAAATGATCTGAGTAGACTTAACTTGTTTAGAGTTGTGAATATAGAAACATTGAGCTTGGATTTACATTACCTTGAGGCATCATAGTATTACATTGTGCACAAAACCTGTATTTGTTACTATTTACGTTTGGATTTGATCTTAGTTACTGAATTTGCGCATCGCTATTAGTTGAGCTTAGACTAAGAGTATCGTTTATTCTATGAACCTACATCTCAAAAACCATTTTGCGAACATCTGCTCCTTGATCGACCCCGAAATCCACTATACAAAAATTTGACTTTATTGCAACGATACAAATTTTTTGTTTATCAATATCCAAAGTGGCTTACATAGGCAAACATTCGAACAACGAACCTTTTGCACACCAGGGTCCATGAGTGAACAATTGGATTATAAACCTTTCGAACAACAAGGGTCATGAGAGAATACCTAGATATGAAACTTCTTGAATAGTTAGGGTCATACAAGAACACCTAGATAAAAAATATGTTGCACACCAAGGGTCACATGAAAATAATCATAAAACAAAACTCTCCCACATAGAAGGTCACAATTGAGTTCTCTTTTGACGAAGATAAAATTACATTGGATATGAAAGAGGAGAACAACTATCCCAGTGACTTTGAAAGTGTTTGTTTTGTAGATCTTATAGATAAGTTAGTTAAAGACCATATTGAGAAGAATATTCAATAAAAGAAAGAATAACATAAAGAATCATTCCTTGCAAGAATGTAAGATGGAACAAGATCGAAGCAGCTGAAAGTTGTGCAAGCTAAAGCCCTAGAAGAGAGAACAATCGAATTGATGCCACAACCTGCACACCTAAAGTGCACATTCTTGGATGATGAAATGAGTAATCCTCTTATCATCTCTGGTAATCTTAGCTTTGGTCACGCATCACGACTACTTGAAGTATTGACCGGGAGTGAGAAAGGAATTTGATGGACCCTAGGGATATTTAAGGAATATTTCCTCCCATATACATGCACAAGATTCTCTTAGAGGATAGAGCCAAACCTTCTCATTAACCCTAAACACCTCTCAACCCAAACATGATGCAAGTGGTAAAAAAAGAAATTATGAAACTTCATGATACACGTATTATCTACTCCATCACAGATAGTAAGTATGTCAATTCAATCCATGTGGTACCGAAAAAGATTGGAATGATGTTGGTCAAAAATGAGAAAGCTGAACTTGTCCCACAAAGGATCCAAAGTGGATGGCGCATCTGCATAGACTATAGGAAGATGAATGAAGTAATGAAAAAAATCATTTTATTATTTTTGGATGGATATTCTAAATACAACCAAATTGCTATTTTAGGAAAAATTAAAACAAAACTAACTTCACTTAGTCATTCTCAACCCACACCTACGAAAGGATGCCTTTCAAGTTGTGCAACATCATGGCTACCTTACAAAGGTGTATAACTAGCATTTTCTTTAATTTTGGTGTCAACTTTATTCAAATTTTTATGTATGATTTGACAATTTATAGGGAAGATTATGAATCATGCTTAGATCATTTGGGCAAATTATTATATAATTGTGTTGAGAAGTACCTTGTTCTTAATTTCAAATAATGTCATTTTATGGTAGATCATGATATTGTTTTTAATTGTGTTATTTCTAGGAGAGGTATCGAATTAGATAAGACAAAAATTGAGATTATGATTAAATTACTACATTCAATTGATTGAATTTTGAAAAATGATGTAGAATTTAAGTTTCATGATTTATGTAAAAAAACTTTTGCATGACTAAAGATAGCTATAATAAATACTCCTATGATGCAACCATTGAATTGGAAGAATGATTTTTAAATTATGTATGATGTTAGCAACCACACAATAGAAGCAGTTTTGTGACAAAAAATTGAAGGGAAGCATCATGTCATTTCATATGCTTCTAAGACACTAAAGGAGGCATAAAGAAATTATATATTGATTGAAAGAGAATTTTTATATGTTATATTTTTTTTAGAAAAATTCAAGTCATCCCTTTCAAGAAGAGAGATGATCATTTACACATAACATTCTATGATGAAGCATTTGATGGAGGAGTCCAAACTCAGGCTAATCAGAAGGGTCCTTATCCAAGAGTTTGATATCGAGATCAAGAATAGATATGGAAGAGAAAACATGGTAGCCGACCATCTCAGCAAGATAAAAAAACAAAGAATTACAAACCTATCACATGAACATTTGCAGACAAACGATTATTCTCAATTAAAACTAGAATTCATGAATCATGGTTTACTGTTACGACTAATTTTGTTCAACAAGGGCAATACCACTTGGAATGAACTATCATACTAGGAACAAACTGAAGAGCAATGTCAAATACTATATCTTAGACGATCCTTACTTGTGGAAGAGATGCAATGATGACATATATGATCGTTTGATGGACATCATGAACCCAATCTTACTCTTAGAAAGATTCTATATCGTGGACTTTATTGGTCAAATATTTTTAAGGACTGCGATGTTCATTGGAATGTTTACAGACTATGCCAAGGAGTTGTTTAATAGGAGTGAAATGCCTTATTAGGGAATTCTATTTTGTGAACTATTTGACCATTTACCACATCTAAAGGATTCAATTATATTCTTGAGGTTATTGATTATGAGTTAAAGTAAATTGAAGTAATTTCTACAAAGACAGATAACACAAAAATAGTGATTAATTTCTTGTGTAACAAGATTTTGGTATGCTATAGGAATCCTATGGTGTAGATCAGCGATATAGATACTCATTTTTATAATCAAGTCGTGGGAAGTATGCTAAAGCAATTTAATATTTGATATAAATCTTCAACAACATACCATTCGCAAAAAAATGGACAATCTTAAGTATTAAACAGAGAAAGCAAATTATGGAAAAGGTATTTTTCCCAAATAGAAAAGAATGGACTATGAGACTAAGATATGCTCTATGAGCCATAGGAATGGCATACAAGACACCAATTGAATTGTCATCATTCCAAATAGTCTATGGGAAACATTGTAAATTACACCAACTTTGAAACAAAAAGCTTGGTGAATCATGAAGAGGTTGAATTTTAATGTGTGTTCTTCCACAACATATTTTAAAAGATTATCATAAAACACAAAAATATAGTACTCTGTTGATCAAAAAGACTCAATTTTTCTGAAAAAGTTACAGTTTGAATCGAGTACAAACTGTCACAATATTGTAAACAAGGTTATTAAAGTGAATAGCAAAAAAAGTTAAATGATGAAACTTGAGTATAAGAATTGTAATTAAACAATAGAAGTAAACTTAAACCATAAACCTTAAATAAAAGAGTTGTTCGTGGAATTCGAATTCTTTCCAACTATATTCATTGTATCTCCACTCTTTTCTGATTCTCTCAAATACTTAGTTATAAAACTAAGGAATTATTTACCTTCCTTTATACTCTCTTGCAATGAGGTATGGGAATTGCCTAATTTAACTCTCTCTGAGAAGAATGGAAAAATAAGAGGTCTAGCCATCGATTATCATCACAATCAAATTGTGCATACATGCTCAAGTGTTGGTGATAACCTAATGATCTAGATACGAGATCACTATCTATCAGTTGTTATAGGGTATGGTGTCAAATAAAATCTTGTGTTCTTTAAACCAAAAGGGTGTTAACTGGTGCTCTTCATCTTACTCCTCTTTAAAACTCATAGACAGCAGCTAACTACTCATAAGTTACGAATGTAACATATTTATGTGGAGACATACAAAATGTAATTGAATTTAGAAGAAGTAGAGGATTTTTTATGAAACATAGAAGAAGAAGTCTCCCAACCCATACCATACAACACATGAAACTAAAATGCAATGTTAGAGATAAGTCACAGAATTCCTCTAGTGAGATGCAAAATCAAAAGTAAACTAAAACTAGAAAGAGAAAAGTCTTCTTTTGTCTGAACTTGCTTGGTCATAAATTTTGCTATGGTCTTTGAGTGTCTTTCAAGAAACTTTCCTGTGACATTGTAATACAATCATGATTTCTTCTGTCACCCACAATTGTATCCCACATGTCAAGGTTCATTATTAGTATTTTGTGTTTTTATGGAAATCCAAGGAGATTTCTTTTTAGTAAAGATATATTTTGTCATTTTGTACCCCTCTAACCAAACATAATCACAACTAAACTAATACAGAGATTAGATAAAATATAACAACGAAAATTTCCTTAGTATAAATAAAATCTAAAACTTATATCATAGATTTCTAATATAATAACTTTAATCACATTTAAAGACACACGAAGACGTAAAAGACTATACTAAAATCAAACTTAACAAATTGGATCATAGTCTAAGTATAAGTGAGAGGAAGCTACAGCTTTCCGAGTTGCAAGTGAGAGGTTAAATCGGAATCATAATTATTTACTGCTTTTAGATGTTTTGATTAAATGTTTTATATCGAAAAGTAAGATCTGGAGTTATTTAAAATAATTTTAGCCATATTAGATTAGTTTCCATCTTTTATTCGAATTGGGGGCTAGATTCGTAACTTAGTTCCATCCAAGAATTAATCATGTATGTCTGAACATAGCATCATAATTTGAAGTCACATCCTAAAAATATATGTCTAGAAGATACTATTCTGATATAAGGATAGAAGATTAAAAAACATAGAGAGGCAAAGCTGAAAAGGTGAAGAAAAAGATACAAACATTTTCCAAGCAAATGAGAAAGGGAAAAAAAAAAGGATATTTTGCTAGGAGGAGCTGGGAATTTTTTGACAAGGAGAAACACAGAAAAAAGAGGAAGCAAGTAGAAGAGAAAAAGAAAATTGAAGAGCATGAAGAAAGAGGAAATCTTTCAGTAGTTGTATCAAGAAATAACTATAGTAACATTACTCCTAAGACAAAGTAGTTAGAAACAAATTATTTTCACTTTCATTGGAAACGGACTTTGTTTTTCTGCTCCTCTTTTTTGTTGTTGACTGATATTATGAAAATGTTTGCTATGTTTTTGTTTTACATTTTTTCCTTATTGAGTGGCTAAACGGACAAGTGATGTCTTAAGGTAGAAGGGATGAGTTGCTCTTTACCTTTTAATTCATAATTAAGAATTCATATTTTTTTCTCTAGCATTAGGATAGATCTAGGAAGAGAGAAGAGTAGTGCATTTATTTCCAAAAACGTAACTCACGATAGACCACGGTTAGGTTAGAAAGAAGATTGATGTAGACTTACTTAAATCTCATGTGGGAAAAAGAAATTTAGTGAGGAGGGCACTTTTCTTCACATGTGATCAAAGCCAATCTCATATCAAATAAATGAATATGAGATAAGATGCCCTTCTAGTGTCTGCCCAACATTCCAGGAAAGGAATTTAACATTCTAGTGAAAGGCAACTTATCACATAAGTGTCTGTCCAACAACTCTCTGAAGCATATTATTGACCACGATCATTGCCATTTATCAAATGAGCATAACGTTTGAGTACTCTTAACTCTTAATCTCTATTCCCTGTTTGATCTTAAATTTCATGGTCCTAGCTTTCCCTCTATTAACCGCAAGTGATCGCACTAGCTTGTTTTACGTGGATGGTGATGGGATGTAAGATGTGAGGCAACCAAGGATTACAAGTTCGGATCATGATGCAGTGCTTTTTTTTTTTTTTACACAAGCCTTTTGATTAGCCATAACCTTTAGTAAAATGAAAATTTTCCGTCATTTAAGAGGATGTTGTAATTTACTTTTTATTTTTTATTTTCCTTTTCATAAGCTCTAGTAAAATGAAAATTTTCTGTCATTTAAAAGGATGTTGTAATTTACTTCTTATTTTTCATTTTCCTTTTCATTAGAATGCGAAGTAATAGAAATTTTATTATCTTTCTCATTTTAAGAAGTAAAATGCACGTATAACATGTTATGTTCAAGAAGAAGAATAAACATATAATATAATGTAAATGTAAATGATATTTTTGTCTTAATAACAAAATGTATTTTTAAAGCACCAACAACGATTCTTGTGGGTGACTAAAAACTATACAACATTTTTGGAAATGAGTTTCTAAGCATTTATACGAGTCATTATGTATGTTTGAAAAATATATCATTTTTTAAATATTTTTTCTAGACACTTACAAGAAATAAGGATGTTTGGAGAATATATAGTATTTTTAAAAATATGTTTCCAGTCACCTACATTATTCGTTATAGATGCCTAAAAAAATTTATAGAATGATGTATTTATTGCAATAAGATTTTGATGTGAATTGATAAAATTGTGAACACCAAGTTAAATTCATCTATTATTTCTAGAAAGAATTCAAAATGAGAATGAAAATCGGTGTCGATCCTCGAAGGGAGAGGGATTGGATGAAGGAGAAATTTTTTTTAAAAGAAATAAAAAAAGAAAAATATTTATTATTCTAATAATAGTCGTATCATTATGATTGTAAAAAATAGAAGTAATTCAAAAAAGGAGTATAGAATATCATCTGAGAGTGTACATTCTCCAAACACCTTTCTTATTCTTTGGCATGTGCAAAACTCTTAGACAATAATGGCAGCCACTGTATTTCAGAAAAAAAAAATGAAGTTGGCCGAAATTGTAAAACTAAAATATGATATGATGGCCGGGTTCGTCCTTTCCAGATTTTATTACAAACGATGATACGGTAACGTTTCGATTTGTATAATTTTGTGAAATTTTTGTTCATAATAAAGAAATGAGTTGAGAGGGAATATGAAGGATAAGTGATGTGTCAATCGAACTGTGGAAACCGACGGATCGGTAAAATTAATGATCATTCATATCCATGCCCTGCCCTGCCCTGCTCCAGCCGGCCTGCGCTGTCTGATCCCTCCCTTCCTTCTTCCCAATGCAAAACTGAAAACTGTAAACAGTAGTAGCCCGCTTTGGCCCAGGATTCACCGTCAATAATTACTCATCATTCTTATTTCACTGTTTCCCTGACCACAGTAAATTTCTAACTTATTACACTGCCATAACTGGGATTTCCCCCCTAATTTAATTTTTACTCCCTATTTCCTTGGTCCATTTTCAGACCCTTTCTTCATTCACCCCTCAATTATTCCCCCTCCACACCCTGCAATAAATGTCTATGCGGCCACACACAGAAAATTCATCTTCATCTACCTGTATATCAAGGTGACAACTGCCATAAACGGTACATCTGAATTTATGTCATTTAGAAAAGAAAAAAAATCATACCCTAGCAATATGGGCGAATAAAATCCTCAATATCACAGGCTGGACAACATGAGGCCATGACATCGGCGGCTGTGGGACAATATGGGAAAACACCTGTGGATCATTTCTATGGTATGACGAGGGATGAAGCTGAGTGAGAATTGCTGAAGGTGTGTCGTCACGGAATTGCAATCGAAAAAGCTTATACTTTTTTATGAGGCGACTTAGAAACACGAGGAAGAGACAAAGAAAATGAGAAAACGTAGGTTTGGTAGTTGCATAGGGTTGAAAAGTTTGCGATGTTGATAGGACTTGCTGCTCTCGTTTGCGGATGTTCAAGTAGGCGTGGAAGAAATGATAAAGTGAAAAGGGTTGTTGGATGATGAACTTCTAGAAAGTAAAAAAACATAAAAAAAAAAAAAGGAAGTGGCTGCTGCATCATTTAGGGTTTCTATACCAAGGTGCCTTTACATTTTGACATGGTATTATAGCTCATGTTCTTTTACATATAAGTTCCATCACAATTGCAAGTAATTTCAAAGAAAATTTGGTGTGTAAGTGCTGTTGGAATACAAAACCCGCATCTCGGTCTAGCCTTATTCCTAAGATTCACATTGATTTTAACATGCCTCATCATCTTATGGCTTGTTTCTATTATCATATGGTACCCCTATTTCAGAGCAGGTCCATGGTATCAGACATCAATAAAAGAGTAAGTATTATATTATAAAACAAAGTCAAATTGCACCTTCCATTGACTTATGTTTCTCATAGAAAAAAGGGTTACAATGATGACTTTTGTCACTTGTTAAATCACATTTTTCAGATAAAGCCGCCCTCAAATTACACGACAGAAAACCAGGCCGAATTATTGGAGAGAGGAACTCTACAGTGCATAGATAGATAGCACAGACAGCACCACCACAGGGAGCAGAAGCTGTGGAAAATGGGAAGAGCTCCTTGCTGTGATAAAGCTAACGTGAAGAAGGGCCGTGGTCTCCTGAAGAAGACGCCAAGCTGAGGGATTTCATTGAGAGATATGGAACCGGTGGAAATTGGATCGCTTTACCTCAAAAAGCTGGTAAACAGAAACAAAAACTTTCATCAGGCTTTGTTTGTTCATTGTTGACGACGGGGTGGGGTTTTTTTGAAATTGTCTTCAGGATTGAAGAGATGTGGAAAGAGTTGCAGACTGAGATGGCTGAATTATCTGAGACCCAACATCAAGCATGGAGATTTCAGTGATGAAGAAGACAGAATTATTTGTTCTCTCTATGCGAACATTGGCAGCAGGTCTCCATCTAAATAAAACCTTCAACTTTCTTGGTGGACTACTCCTTTTGTTCTCGGGATCCAGAACCAAATATGGCAGTTTTTTTTTATTTCCAGATTTGTGTTGATTTGGTAATGAAATGCAGATGGTCAATAATAGCAGCTCAGTTACCCGGACGGACGGACAACGATATCAAGAATCACTGGAACACAAAGCTCAAAAAGAAGCTCATGGGAATGGCGATGGCCAAGTTACCGGTCACCACACTCCATGGCGGATCTCCGATCAACATTCCGCCACAATTTTTCAATTTCCGGGGTCCCTCTTCTTTCACAGCATTCCCTCCTAGAGACGTTGAAATTCCGGGATTCTATTTCCAGCACCAAAACCAGACGACGCTGCAGAGCTATTACACCTGGCTGATGAAAAAAAGCTGCTCTTCTTCCGAAGGGAGCTTCGGCTTCGAAGAAATGGGCAATGGAAGGATAGGGCATTTCCAGGGTTTTGCGCCATCTCCCGCCATTGACGAAAAGGCGGCCTTGTTGGATCCTCTCAGCGCAATTTTCGAACAGAAGCCAGACTACGAGGCGAATCTATTGGAATGCGATTCGCAAGAGGTGATCGCCAATGGAAGTGTATTCGATTTCGAAGGGAAGGCTTATGGATGAATTACTAGGGATAAAGTGGAGACATGTGTTAGTTTGTTGTCGTTGCATGACTGGTACACACCAGAAGCTTCCCTCCCGTTGTTTTAGGGCAAAAAATCTGGTTGATGCTTCTTGTCTGTACACCATTGGGCTCCCGGTTTCTGACTTCTTCCTATCTATCTATTAACATGTCTCCCCCTTTTGCTGGTAATATTCTCTTTTTATTTAATTATACATTTTAATCATTAATATGGTGAAACTTATTTTGTGTGATTTAATAAAAAAATAACATTTAATACTACATATTAATTATCAAGATAATATTCTTATTTACTCTTTCATCCATCTTTAAAATAGATTTAACTAATTGTGTGAAAAGATACTACTATAATTATTACTATGAAAAGGTTTTCCTTTCAACTATCAATCTTCATTTTCATTTTAATCAATATTCATAAAAAAATATCTCTAATTACAAACATATAATAATTTTGTTTGTATTCATCAGAAAATAACATTTTTCAAATAAAATTATATATACAACATACACACTTTTTTTAAATCACTTATTTTTATGCAAATTAGTGCGATCTAAATTTAGTATGGAACAAATTAAAATGTTATAGTAAACTAGTCTTAAGTATTTTGGTTTAGTATAAATGCCATAAATGTATGACCTTGGTACAGATTTTTTATATTGATATAAAATTAATATCAATCTAAATTCACACAATATGTTCACAAGTCATTATTTTTTATGTTTTTTTAGGTTTTTTCAATCATTATTAACGATTAAAATTTTAATTGTATAAGATTTGAAAACCGCATACTTTTCCTAACAATGTATTATACTATACATTTCCTCGATAATAATCATATTTGAATTTCCTGTTCTGCCCTCACAATAACCTCCCTATCACCTCCTCCTTGCAGGTACCTTCACTGGGAAACAATCTCTCCAGAGTCGAAATACTTTCCGGTTGGTCGAATGTCACACATTGCGTGGTTTTCACAATCGGCCATGAAAACCTCGGAAGTCGGAACCTCCTCCGTCGTTTCTTGAGAGTACGCGTGCGCGAGAACCACAGCCACAAAATGATTACATCTTTTATGCATTTAGGGTAGAATTAATAGGTAGCATAGTTTTGGGTAGAATTATTAACAGAGAATTCAATTTAAGTTAAATATTGTTTTTAGTTTTTAAGATGTGTTTGTTATAATATTTTAATTTTATATCAGTAAAATTGTATTGATTAATAAAGGATAATTTTACCTAAATTAACAAAAAAACCCCTTCTTCAAACCTAACATGCATTGCTGATGATTCGCAAGAGTCATCGTAAAGAAGTACATTGAGATACGAAGAATCACCATTGAATGAGTTTCATCTTCCAGTTCACAGTAATGACACATGAGTTTTATATGAGAAAAGTGATGAAACATGTTAAACATGCAAATTAAGATAATTTAAAAGAAATTGGGATTCAGAAAAATATTAAAACAATCACATTGATGAAGCACGTTAAGATGTAGATCATCCGGGCTTCAAGTGAAACTTGTTTGGTTGGTAGGTTTATGATTGTCTTATTTGTGTTTGGTTGGAAAATGTAGAAAACCAATATTTGTGTTTTATGATATGATTTAATGAAATTACCCTTATTCCTAAAAATATCAATATTATTTGATTTGAAAATGTATCTCCCATGTTGCGAGATTTTGAAATTTTTAGGGTTGGAAGATGCAATTTCCAACTCTTCCCTTCACAGTTAATTGATTAGGCGATGAATAAATCTGGACAATCGGAAAGAAATAACTTCAAATAAATCAGTAAGTGGCCCAACTATGTTAAGTTACAATCTTGCGACATTTGTTTGGCTTAGGACTATTGTATTTGACTCACATACTTTGTAACAATGATCACTATCTTTTTGTGTTGTTAATAGATTTCATAGTCCTTAGCAATATTTCATTTCGTTTTGTGGAGATGAGGTTCAAACAATTGTTAGAAGTTGATGAGTTAGTTCTTGTAAATCTGGTGTAACCAGACGAAAATGATGAATAGGAGTGGAAGTCTACAGTGACACTAATGAATCTATTGGATCAATTACTAATAGATTGCAAAGAAAAAGAGGATCAAAATAAATAAAGTACAAAACAAGGAAATAAAAGCTTAAGAATAAAAACCATTCAAGCCCATCACTTGATGTTTGTCACCTAGGGATGAAAGTTAAAGCTCAAGCCCGTGGGCTTGCCTAGCCCGACCCAAAAAAAACGGGCTTGGGCCTATACATTGATGATCTGAAAGATTGTCGGGTTTTCTGGCTCGAAGCCCTAAGCCCTTAGGGCTAATTGAGCTTCGGGCCTTAAAGCCCGACGGGCCTAAGGCCAATTAAAAATAGAATTTTTATATATAATCATTATAATTATTTTTCATTTTGAATAATTTAAATACATTATATATATTATTTTATTTTTAAGATAGATAATATGAATTAATAATTTAAATAATAAATTTACATTTTTTTCTATAAATTATGTTTAATAATTTTTTAAAATTATTTATTTATTATATGATAAGCCCGTGAGCCGAGTAGGGCTAGCTTGGCCATACGAATAATCGGGCTAGGTCCACGTTAATCATATTTTTAGGTAATCGGGCTTTAGCTCAACCCTAGCCTGAAACTTGACAAGGACCTCTAAAATAGGGTCGGGCCAGCCCAGCCTGGCCCGGCCCAACTTTCATCCCTATTGTCACCTAAACCAAGGACAATGCATTGAGTGGGAAATCCTCAATGGCTACACAACAGCTAGTTTAATATATTAGTCTATAAATATTTGTAACATAAAGCAAAATAAAATAGTTAAAACCTTTCTGCCTAGAGTAGCTTAAAATCTCATTACTTAGCTTACAAAAACCAAAACCTCTAGTTCGGAGGTGTTGAAATTAGGCTCTAAGTTTGGGAGCTATAGGCTTGTTTCCTTTCATGGTGTGAGAAGTGGGATAACTTGAAAAAAAAAAGATCTATTAGTTCCCAAATTTCAATTTCCACTAACCTGGTAGCTTGTTTTAGGACCAAACAAGAATGACATCTGGAAGTTCAAACTCTCTCCCTCCTTGGATGTTTGATGGAAAGAATTACACCAGATGGGCTGCAAAGATGAAAACCATCTTAAGGTGCTGAAAATGTGGGAAGTCTTCCAACATACCCCAGTCATTTGATGCTCACAAAAAGGAAAAATGGGAAGAAAAGGAATTGATGGAGGAGCTGGACAATAGCCAAAGAGGCCTCGAAAATGATGGCTGCACAATTCCCAATAACATATGAAAAAAAGGAAAAGGAAATCACCCAACTCTAGCGAATGATTGATGATCTTAAACTCTCTAAAGGAAGTTTAGTGTCTACATTCTTGGATACACTACTACTTGCGGTCAAGAAACTCAAAGCCTTAGGTGAGTATGTAGATGATCAAAGAAAAGGATAAAGATAATGGGTGTGCTACCAAGATCTTATAGCTCTGCTATAACTGCTACAGAATCCACTGGCAACCTGAAGAAGATGCACCTACCCAACTCATTGAAGTTCTCCAGGTCCCTGAAAACAGAGAAAAGAAATACCGAAAAATTGAAGTGATTGAAGGTGCCTTCAAGGCAATCTTTAAACAAGGGAGTGGGACAAAAAGAAAAGGGAAGCATGCACCTTGCCCTTGTTATAAGCAAAAGAACCATCTCCCTCTGAATTGTTTCTATCACCTGGACAAAATATGTGACTATTTTCAAAAGAAAGGTCGTATACAAAGGCTATGCAAAGCAAGAAAGGAAGATGGAAAAAGAGGAACCTTGAACACAACAAATTCTGAAAATCTAAAGGAAGGTCACAAGGCTCTATCTATACTATCTTTCTCTACCCCATTGAATGGAAAAGAAATATTTGATTTCTACTTTCTGCAATGATCACATTTTAGAAACAACAAGTGACAAAATAGACAATGAAATATGACTACTGGATAGTGGCCGTAGCAATCGCATCTGCCACATGTCAGCCTTCACTCAATATAAGTCAACCTGTGGGAAATATATACAGATTGCAGATGGAAGAAAAGTAAAAGTGCATGAAATAGCCACTATAAAGCAATGTTCTATAAAACTTTTATAATTTAATTTTACTTCTATAGATATACTGTTGAGAAAGAGAAGTAAACCTAACAAAAGTAAAAGTAGATTCTAATGTTCTGAGCAAATTTTTACTTTTGAACTAAATTTATTCTTATTTATAATATTTTTTATTTTTAATTGCTTACATTCAAAAGATTGATTCATTAGATTAGAAATTTTAAAATACACAAAAAGTTGAAAATAACATAATTGTTACACTTTTACATGCCGAACTCTTCAAAGTTGATCATAAATTGCATCATGAATGGTTTGCATTGAATTTCTTTGTGCAGTGTTTTCATTTTCTTCGATTGGATCTTCATCAATTTCAGATAATGGATTTGGATCATTGTATTCACTCAGCTCATGCTCATCATCTTCTGCATTAACTTGCAAAAGAAAATTATGAAGAGCCACATTTGCAGCAACCAAATGCACTTGATGACATAGCTTCAAGTTGCAAGGTATGCCATTCATAATTTAAAAACGTTTTTTCCACACATCAAATGATCTTTCAATGACTAAACGTAGTGATGAATGGCTATGGTTGAAACACTCTTCAGGCTGAGTATATCCACGTCTTGAGCGTTGAAATTCTGGTAAGTGGTAGCACATGCTAAGATATGGTGCCGTATAACCTGTTGTGTTGGAAAAACTAGCATCAACTAAGTAATATTTTCCTTTGATAACAAAGTTAGACAAGTAAGAATGTATCAAATATTATGGTATGAAATTCTTGATTCATAATGAAGTACCTGATAGTGGATGTGGGAATTCATATTCATCATTATGTAAACATTCTTATCCTACTATCACGTGTGTTTCCTTCGTATCCTGCAGCAGCAAAAATGAAATGCATATTGAAATCACAAACTGTCAAAATGTTTTGAGTAGGAACCACTTTCTGTCCAATGTAGCGCACTCTTTCTTCAATCGGAACATATGCTTTTATATGAGTTTCATCTATAACTCCAACACAATCTTGAAAAAATGGAAAATAGCAGGGTTTGGTCCTAATATAGGCGGGAACTTGTGTGTGATCTCTTCCTAGTTTCACCCAAATAGATGTCATACGACAACATGCGTTGAGGACATTATGAAATGATGTGCTAATTATGTCAGCTGAAAAAATTCTTATAGAGCACGATTTCCCATTCATGTATCAACAACCTTCAAAAAAATTGCCACCTGCTCCTCTAGTGTGATATGATGCCTCTTCTTGAATCCAAATTCATCAATCCATAATGCACAAAATCGATAGAACACCATTGTTTTTATACGAAGATCTTGATATGCTCCTTTATCAATTCCGTTCAATATATTCAGCAACAAAGCCCATCTTGAAATTGGATGATGAAGCTATAAAATAAAAGAGAGCATAGAAAGATGGAATTCGTAGGTGAAGACTTATGAGATTGAATACCTTAACATCTCTTTATAGACATAAAAAAAAATCTAGATATTGTATAGTTAAAAATGAATGAATAAATTAAAAAAATCAAGATATTATGTGGTTAAGAATGAATGAATAAATTTAAAAAAATCTAGATATTATGTGGTTAAAAATTAATGAATAAATTAAAAAAATCTACATACTATGTGATTAGACATGAATTAATATATATTAATATATATATATATATATATATATATATATATATAATATGTGGTTAGAAATAAATGTAGAAATGAAAAAAAGGTATTATATGGTTATAAATAAATTAAGATATTAAAAAAATATACATTTTATGTGGTTAACAACTCAACCGTAAATCGATACATTTCCATAAGTATTGTCTCTCAAATACAAAAGAACAAGATAATGTGAAAGATTGCAATGTTCTAATGGAAAATTAGAATACATTCTTATACATAAATAGCATCTAATAGAAAAATTGATCAAATCTATTTCCTGAATCATTTTGATCTGAGTGAGCAAGACCAGGAGAAAATGTAGAAGTGCTACCCGCGTTCTTTGAAGATGCATGCACAATTCCAATGTAGTGGTCCTCATGATCATCAATTGAAAGGAAAATTTCCCTATTGCTTGGTCGATGAAACAAATCCAGAGCACGAAGCCATAACTCACTTCCTTAAACAATATTTGGAATAGTCTTCGAATCTTTAATACACTATGCAATGGAATATGTTTTCTTTCTGCTTGCAACCATAGATACTATCTCAGATGCCTTCGCCCATCGCTTTGAAGCTTCAGCTATACGATCACTATTTTTACGATGAGCTTTATGCTTCTTTTGAGTTAATGGTTGAGCTTGAGGCGTAGGGGTATAACTTAAAAAATCTGATCCCATTATTTCATTTGTTTGTAAAGCATTCAAGGATGAACCGTTAGCCAACCCATTATTTATTGAATCACCACTTCCATCTTCTTCAACCTGTCTTAAACCTGCATTTGGTACATAGCGCTTCAGAGCATATTCAACCACAGAATCAAAAACCTTTTTAATCATTGAAGTAAACACTGGCGGTGTATCCTTAAAATCCTTAGGTTTTGAGTTTTCCTACCATGATACATCTTCATATTCAGAAAACTATCAATAATTTCATATTAAGAAGAAAAGATAATCCAATAGTTAATAAAACTATCCATAATACATCATCATATTTAGAAAACTATCAATAATGAATTTTAAAGCACCAAATAAATGTAATAAGCCATTACATTTTTAACAAATGTACAAAAATAAACTCAAATGCTAACCTCATTTTGAAGTTCCCACCACTCCTCATCCATCTTAATAATCCGAACATCCTCGTACTATCCTACACCTATCATATTACTCAACCTCTTATACAATGACCAATGCTCTCGGAAAATATTTCATCTATTGCTCAATTGCTTCATATCAAATTGGTAGTATAATTCATTATTTAATCCTTTTAGTAGATTATCCTATTCTTGTTGAATGATGTGTTTCGAAAATTTCTTTTTTCAATCTCTCCATGGCAAGTTGAAGGTAGATTTCCATACTACATAAATCCCAAGTGTCTTTTTTAATTGTCTATTTCTTCTGAGTATTGACAATTGTTGCAGGCCTATTTTCCCCTTTATCACTTGTTCCCTCCAAGAAAAATTGCAATAATAATACATAATAATTAATAACTAATAACATGCTATAAATTTTCAGTGATAGAATAAAAATAAGAACAACTAGTTGAGGGACTGAAGAAGTTGCAAAGAGAAAAGAGATGGAAAAACAATAGATAAGAACCACAATTAATGGAGTCTACATTCAATAAAGTGGTTGGCTTGAAAGCTCATGCCCACGTGAGTCATATCTCCACGCCATAAATTAATATACATGAGAGTGAATTGTATACAATTGCTAAGGATTAGTGGAAGGTGACCTATGGTTCAGGGACTTAAGACAATGCCTAACCTAATCATAGAGCATGTAAATGTAGACCAACCAAGCTCAAAGGCAAAACATCAAACATAAAAATGGATTAATTTCATTGAAAAAGCAGGCGTCAATTAAGTTCATCTTCTGTAATGTACAAGGGTAAATTTCCTTCAATGAATTCAGCTGAAAATTACTCAGTTACAAAATCGCCCCACCCTTTTGAATGAGATACAGAAAAATAAAAACAAAATCAAGAATTTAAAAACCAAGATATAAAAGGAAGTATAGCATTCAATATCATGATATGAAAGGATTGTTGATAGAACTGAAGAACTCCAAATAGTGACATATATGGATGCAGCCACCTAAATAGAGGAAAAATAGAGAAAGAAAGGGAAAATAGAAAAAAATCACAGCATATCGTAAGTGGCAACCCTAAGAGAAAGTCTATTGAATTATGTAACACAAATGTTTGTGCACGGATTTTGGGAGAAGTTTTTACAGACCCTTGAAAAGTATATCATGTGTGACTTCTGTAAAAATTTTGTTATCATATGATTTTAAAAGTACTTTTGAAAATAATGGTGTTCTAAAAAAGTTGAACCAAAAATATCAGACATAAACAATGCTATTGTAGAAATTGATGTAGAAAAAAGCAACACTTAAAAGGAAGCAATAAGATCAAATAACATCAAATCACACTATAATCAGGATACTATAACTAGGGAAGACTCAGCAAGTGGAAGTTATATCAATGCAAGTGAAAGTCATATTGGAGACTCAAAAGAAATACCCTAAGATGGATCCTTATGTGATCATACAGACAAACCTTATGTACAAAAATTCGGAAGTCTCGAAGTGCTCTATGACAAAGCCATTATGATAAAAGAACCAGAAACTATTTCCAAGGCTTTGCAACACATAGGATGATGCAAGACAATGATCACAGAGTTACACTATCGAAAAAAAATGAACCTTCAAAATTGATGGACAAACCTTCAAGAAAGAATGTTCTAGGGGTAAAATGGTGTTTAGAACAAAGTTGAATCCAGATGGAATAGTAAAAAATTGAAGGTTAGATTGGTTGTAAAAAGTTACACATAAAAGAAGGGAATATACTACACAGAAACCTTTGCATCAATGGCAAGGTTGGGTACAATAAAATTGATTTTAGACTTGGTTGCTAGCAAAAACTGTAAAATACATCATTAGGATTTAAATTATCTTTTTTAAATGGAAATCTAAAAGATGAAATTTATGTTCTACAGCCACTTGGCTTTGTAAAAGAGGGAAAAGAGGATAAGGTGCTCCTATTAAGCAAAACCCTTTATGGATTCAAACAAGCTTCTAAAAAATGGTATAGTAAAATAGATGATTACTTAAAAGGACAAGGCTTCATTAAGAGCAAAAATGATACTACACTCTATGTATTGAAAAATGTATCGTGGGAAAAGGTTATAATCAGCCTATATGTTGATGACATTTTAATAACAAGATGGAGTGAAAAATTGGTAACTCATGGAGAATTTGGAAATAATTGATTTAAGGGAAACGAGTTATTTTCTAGGTCTAGAAGTGAAATAGATAGATAATGAAATTTATTTGAGACAAGGAAAATATGCAAAGGAGTTAGTACATGAATATAAACTTGACAAAAAGAAAAGATCCTTAGTATCAATATCATTGGATTCAAAATCAATTAGTGTAGAAACTGATACTAAAAGAATCATTTGTGATCCTCAAAACTTGGTAAATGAAAAATATTACTGGAGCATTGGTGGATCTCTAATGTATCTAACATCAACATAACCTGATATCTCCTATGGAATAAGCCTACTGTATCGATTTATGAACAAGCCACACAGAGATCGCAGAGATTCTGTAATGCCCCATGTTCACAAGTTACATAAAACAACACTCCTCAAGGTTAATCACATTGGATCAAGGCAAGACCAGGACCGAAAATCACATTGCATTCACAAGGTCAAGCAGCTTCCTACAACACATCACAAGGGAAGACACTTCCCAATACAAGGTAAGCAAAATGAACAGTAATCTAATAGTCGAAGGGGGAGGCACTCACTGCAAGAGACTATGCAAAATGAAATAGCAACCTAGCAACTAAGGGAAGACACTTCCCACTTCATCAAGCCAAAACATGTGCATAGTCAAAATATGATTTTCAGTTGCCCCAAGTCACGACTACCCCATCAGCATACCTTCTTCGGCCTCCATTGTGGCCGTCCTGACATCCAATCCAATACACAAAATAACATAAGGGAGTTAGATCGTGATAGGAAGCCTCAACCCACTCTGCCTGGTCGATGCTAGAAGGCTTCCACCTGAAGCACCGTGGCTACCATCCAGTGGGTTCACCCACGTTGCCGACAACTTAAGCTTCTGAGTGTAGAAGACCCATGTCGCCTCTGCTCACTTGAGCACTTTGCTTCCACGATGCCAGCGAACTGAGTTGCCATTGGTGTTTGGCCACCATTGACGCCGCTTGAAGGCTCCTCCTCTTGCCCGAACTGGCACGCAAGGATAATTCCCCTTACCTTTGCCTCCTCCAGCGACTCCCTAGCACTCCGGATCCACCGTCCTATTCGCACCATTGATCCTTCTTCCACATCGATTTGTTCTCAGTGAATCATGCAGTTGTACCCTAATTTCTTTCTCCAAATCAATTAAGTTTGTTAGAACCTATGAGTGAGTCACAAGCGGATCATGAACGGCACTATTCCCTAAATGCGTTCATCCCCACATCCCTACCTGACTACCCAGCAACTCCCTCCTACTTTACTTCTTGCATCGCACATCTTTCACCAAGGTGAAAGTTGATCGGTGCTCGACCAGACGAACTCGCCATGTGCACCACGTCCACCGTGCAACGCGCTCGACCTTGCATGTCGATCCTCGCATGGCTTCCATCCAGTGTTCCAATATCGCTCGACATGCCACATGCACGGCATCTCCTCCACCATTGCAGTTAATGCATGCTTGGCTACTAGTAAAGGTCATCTTGACATAAATGTGCCAATCAAGTATTGAACTATATTAAAGGAACCGCAAATTACTGCCTAGTATACAAAAAAAATACTGCCTTTTTACATAAATGTTATGTGGATAGTGATTTTGCAGGAAACTCTCAAGACTATAAATCAATCACTAGATACATCTTCATGCTGGTTGAAACTACATTTGCTTAGAATAGCAAGAAGCAAGAAGTGGTTGCTCAAACTTTAGTTGAGGTAGAGTATATGGCCAGTGGTGCTATAGCGAATCATGCCGTGTGGATACTAAAACTGCTAGAAGATCTGGAAATCATAATAGAGAAATGCTTATCCATCAAAATTGATAACACATCTACTCTATGAATGGCAATAAATCCTACCTTCTTTCGAAGAACCAAACACATTAACATCAAATTTCATGTTCTATGGGATTATGTAGAGAAGAAGGTAATTGAGGTGGAATATGTGAAGACCAAGCAAAAGATTGTTTATTCCTTGACAACATTACTCTACTTGAAGCAATTTTCCTTGTTATGAATTAAGATAGCACTAACAGAGAAGACGGGTAGCCAAGAAGAGATAGAGAACATAGAATTAACGTATCAAGGTGGAGTGTTAAAAGGTGATGAGTTGGTCCTTGCAAATCTAGTGAAACCAGCCCAAATTGCTGAATTGAGATTGGAAGTCTACGGTGAGGAGGAAGAAGATGGATCTATTGGATCAAAACCTTAATGGATTGCAAAAGAAAAGAGGATCAAAATAAATAAAGTACAAATAAAAAAAATAAAAGATCAAGACTCAAAACCATTCAAGCTCATCACTGTATGCAATCCCTACTTTTTGTCTAATAGCTTCATTGAATGGAATTTGAATGATTATATACAGGTATAACCTCAATGTTTCATCATGGTGTCAGAGCCTATTTCTTCACTTGAATGTTAAAGATTTAGTTTTTCATGTTATCAAAAGCAAATCACAACAATCGATTATGCCCGTCTTTACCTATAACTTCAGGGGATCCCTCTCCTTGATGGAACACAATACTCCACCAAGGTAGTCATGATGATTTCATTCTCGAAAGAAAGGAACTATTATGTGTCGTTTCCTCAACAAATTTTTAAATATTTATAAAATGTAAAACACAAAAATTGTAGTACGAGTATCGATCTCAGGGAGTTGTTTTTCGTGAAAAGTGTTTGTAATAAACTTTCACAAAATATCATGGTTTTGCAAAAGGGGGTTTTTAAGATGCAGAAATAAAAGTCACATCCTAAGTGATGGGCCTTGACTACGGGATGTAGTTCCTGGGAATGAGATTCCATCTTCTTCCTTTGTCCATCCTTGCCTCGGTTTTCACTGATTTCTTCCGAATAGCTGATTATAGGAGCAAGGAATAGTCTACTCTCTCTTACACTCTGATTGACAATGAGACACAAGAATAGCCTCATGTGTTTCCCCCTTGGACGATTAGGAAGACAAGAGGATTACCTTCAAAACCAAATTGCGCACGTGTGCCCAGCTGTTGCCAATGGCCAGTGGCAAGTCCGAGGTCACAACCTATCCACTGTCGCAGTACCTAGGCACAAACAATCTGCTACTTCCCTCGAACCGGTAGGGTTGGAGTTGGTGCTCTTCACCTTGATCTTCACCAAAATCTGCGAGGAGTGGCCTGCTACTGAAGGACCTTGACTAGGAGTCATTACAGAAAGGCTGTAACAAGACGTGTGGAAGTATGCAGAATCCGAATTGAATTCAGTGAAGAACTGAGTGTATTGCTCAGGACTTAGAAGGAAACTTCATCTACTTCTCAGAAACTAAAGGGTTTTCACCACAAAGGGTCATCAAAACAGAAACGAAATTGGAAACTAAGTATTCTTCCCCTTGGAGAAGAGGAAGAACTTAAAAGTTCTAAGTACAAGAGAGAAAATGGCAAAAGTGCCAAACTAAGTACTCCAAGTGGCTTTTATATTATTCTTCATGTGCATTAACTCCTTTGAGTCCCCTTTCCATCATTCCTTCTGTCTTGCATGCGCTAGCAGCTTTCCTTTGCGTACAAGTTAGCGCCCAATCATTGCTGCAGACTCTGACATGCCGTAAGTCAGGGGCCTTGACCAGTGTCAGTCTTACACCCACAATCGTTCCAAGTTGCGTACAACGCACGAAAACTCATAATTTGACCACCTGCAACACTCCACGACAGTCTCATGACATGCCTCAGTCAAAATGTGAGAAAAAAGACAGAAAGTATATACAAAATAGGAAAATAGGATTTTTCCAAGGAAAATCAATTACTTATCAATATAATTCCTAATTGGACGACTTAATACATAATTAACACATAATAATACCTAATAAATAACTAGAAAATGACACTTAACAGGAACCTATGACACTTGATAGAAGAGGAGATAAAGACCCTTGCCTTGTTGGATTCAACCTATGATAAAGATCAAAACGTTGCTACTGAGCAACTAATGTTGGTGATAGAACCAAAAAATTACAGAATAATAGCATTGCATTTAGCCATAACTCCCTCTATGTTTCCACATATTGCTAGCTATGAGAGTGCAAAGGCGGGATGGGAAAAGCTGAAGACTCTAGAAGAGATGAAAATATGCATAAGATTCACATTCAAAACAACTTAGCTGAAATCAACAAAAAAAGATTGTTACTTAATAAAAAGTTGCAGAGTTATTATGAGCACACCATCAAATTGGTCAATAAGTTGTGATCACTTAGAGATTTTGAAAGAAGAAACTTATTGACAAAACTATGATCAGCCTGCCATATAGATTTGAGCCAAAGTTATGTGCTATGGAAGCTATAGAACAAATGAAGTATACAGTCGCTCCTACAAACCAATTTGCCAAACATAGTGAAAGAAAGTTTAAAAACAATGTAAAACATGTGGGAAAACCAATCACAACACTAAAAACTATAGGATGAAGAAAGAAAATGAATGTCAGCATTGTAGTAAACCATTTCACAAGCTTGAAAACTATTGGTGGCATCCAAATGATGTTTACAAAAAAATGCCATCAGAAAGATCATCTAGATAGAGTCTGCGATCAAGTCAAAAGGAAGCCTACTTTTTTAAATGAAAAGGAAACTGTAGTGTTTACCTAATACAAGGAAATGAAAGAGTAGTCTCTATTTGATCCTCTAGGGTTTGAGTTTGCATTAATGTTCTCAAGAACAAACCTAGAGGGATGTGAGCTATTTCTTCAACATGATTAAGTGTAATGAGGGAACTATGAGAGATGCCATTGGAGGTTTATATCCAATTAAAGGAATAGAAGCAATCCTTGTACTTGCTAAAGATAGTGTGTTTACAATCTCTAGTATGTAGTACATTCCAAGTTTTAGTGAAAGTCGAATCACTTTTAGGCAATTGCAAAAACAACAACTACATGAAATAACTCTTCTCAAGGAAAAATTTACAAACACAGATGCAAAGGAATTTTCGTAAATGATTGGCTGATGAAAAATAACTTGCATAAGATTGAAGCATGCAACCTCAATGAAATTTGCTTCTTTGTATCACAACAAACTATGGTATGACGTAGTTGACTTGGAAATTATGTGATTCAAAACCTAAAAGATATGTAGAGAGATGGCGTGGTGATGGAATTTTCTGATGTTAAATTCATCAAGATCAACTTTCAAATATTTCAAAAGGGGAAATTTACAAGCCTCTCTACACCCCCTAACAGCAAAGCTTCAAGAAAACTTAACCTTGTGCACATTGATTTCTGTGGTTCATTTAAGAAACATTTACTTAGTGATTGCAGACACTTCCTCGCTTTTATTGATGATTACTTATGCTACTTTTGGATCTATTTCCTAAAATAAAAAACACAAACCTATCAAGTGTTCAAAAAATTCAAAAGCATGGTAGAAAAATCAAAGTTCTAAGGGCTAATAAACAAATCTACTTATGTATCATATCCTGATTCTTTGGTGTACCCCTAAGTTGAATTTCCTAAATTAGGTGTTCTTTTCCTTTTCCTCCTCCTGGATATATCTTAAAATATTAAGAAAATAATACAACACTCTCAAGTTTTGATTTCTATACTAACCAAATACATATCTCTTCTATCTCTAAGGCACACCACACAAATTTAGCCACTCATGCATAAGTAAAGCAAACCACTTCATAAAATATTAATACACACAATTTCTTAGTGAGAGATCGGAAGGTTCAAATGTTGAATAATAATAGTACAATCTTATTCCAACAATACATCTTCTACATAGAAATAGTATTTGTTTGAATAAGGTCTATGATTCTTGAGCCAAGAGAAACAGTTTATTCTTCTATTTTTGTTTCTTCTCATTTTTTGTAATATTTATTGTTCGTAACAATTTTTTTGCTCCTCACCTAAATCTAGGTCTCTTCTCTTGTATTGCACTCTGTCAACTCTGTGTATGTAAATGTTACGGGTAAAATCGATATCCGGTGGGAGGCCGATTTAAGGTGACAGGTGCGATCAGGAATGTCGCACTTAGTTGCGTTTTTCACAGTTGATTCAATTGAAGTAAAAATGAGCAAAGATTTTTACGTGGAAACCGCCGGAAAGCGAAAAAATCACGGAGCTACCGGAGCTTGCCGGAAAAGGTTTTCACTAGATGGAGAAGGTGAAGAAGAGAATACAAGTTGAAGAATCCTCCTTTTTGTCTTTCCCCCACTTTTCATCATAGTTCCTTCTATTTATAGAAGGGCTCAATCTGACCGAATCCTGAAATCTGCAAATGTCGGTTGCTTTTTGCATCTGCTATACGATTTCGCATTTTAGTTATCGGCCGCCTGTTATGCCATAATTCGGCCGCTTTTCAAACTGTGTCATATGGTTATACCTGTCAGATTTCTGACAGATATCGGTCTATCGGTTGGCATTATCCCTCAGAGTCCCTTTTCACAGCTTTTCAGAATCCGATTAACCTTGGCCGACTTTATCCCTCATCATTCAGCCCCTCTGATTCGCCGATATTAGTCCTTTCGAGGAAAATTGGGGGATCAGAACTACTACGATACCCATTCTTGAGCTGCCGCTTCCCCCGAATAAGCCACATGCCGTTCTCTGCCACACGTCGGCTCATCGGCACGCCACGTTTTCTCCTTCTCATTCTGGGTACCTCAAACGTCATGACGCTTCGTCTCCCGAACCTTTCCCGTATAAATAAGCGCCCTTCCTGTCAGTTCTTTCCTTTGCCCTCTCTGTTGCCTGCAAGAGTTTTATGCCCTCTGTGCTCCGTCGCACTCGTCCACCACTCGATCGTCGCGATATCCGTCGGTAACCGCCAATTTTTCAGGTATCATTCGGTTCTTCGTCTTTTTCGTTCGGTCTTCCGGGATTTTTGACGGTCCCCTTATCATTCTAAGTCCTTCACCCTTCATGACTCCTGCCTCGTTCTAGGGTTTTGGGCTTCTTTCAATTTTTTTTTTTGAAAATGGGTAGGAGATCTAGTGAACTAACATCTCCTCCCTTCGCATTCGGTACTCGATCCCTGATGAGTACCAGCTTTCTCATGCTCGGGATACTGAAATCCCTTGGGGGGTAGTTGAGGACCCCCTGCCTCCGTTCAGTCTCCCAATTCCGCTTGCCTATTTCGAAAGCAGTTTACGCTTCCCTCTTCATCCTTTAATAGTCCGTTTTCTCTATACCTTTGCAATCCCGATTTACTGTCTCGCCCCGAATTCCATATTCTGCTTTACTACTTTCCTTTTCTCCTCTAGGGAAGATCCAATAGTAGAAGTCTCCGAGACTCGGGAGTTGACTCCCCGTCCTTCAGCCGGAAAAGGGAAAGAGAAAATTCCTTCATCACCCGATCTTAGTGATGCTCCCATTCCTGATGCGATATTCCTTTCGGCTGGTGCTTCGACATCAGCTCCCCCAGTTGAGATACAGAGGGATTCTACCCTTGTGGAAGTAAGGGATAACCCGATGCTCCCCCAACCTTCAGTTCCAACTGAACTAAGGAGAATCCTGGATGGAGCTATGCCTAGTACCTCGGATGTTCGACCGGAAACGTACTTGAAGGGATCTGGCAGGTACGCATCCCGTTTCCTCTTCTGAATTCTAAGTAGTCGGTTCTTGACTCGGCAATATTCCTTCAGGCTTTAACTCTTGGATTGGGAGTGGTTAGAGAGATTGGTTCTCAGTCGGAGGTAGTCTCTCGGCTTCAAGCCCAGGTTGTGGCTCAAGATGCCCAGATAAAGTTGTTTGAGGAGGAGGGCAGTTCGCTAAAGACCGTTCTAGGGAAACGCACCCACCAGGAGGAAGAATTGCGGAATGTGGTCGAGGAAATGGAAAAGGCGGTTGACGACACTAAATCGGAGAGAGAAGGCTTCAAAGTCCGATTTGAGGAGGCAGAAGCGGAGTTAGAGCATTCCAGGGACCGCATCTCGACACTAGAGGCCAAATTGCTTGATCAACAAGCATCTCGGCAGGGTCTTCTAGATGATTTTTTCAACTCGGCTTGTTTTGCCGAACTCTCCGATATCTATGCAGGAGACTTAATCAGCTTACTTCTATACCGTCAGAGGCGATAGTTCAGCCGGGAATTTGGGCTTTCAATCATGGATCCGCGCTTCGACAAGGTAAACCCCTTGACGAAGGATGAGAACATGCTTGATGTTATCACAGATACTTTCCAGGCCCCAGAGTTCGGGTTCGAAGCTGATCGGGAGCGAGGATAGAGCGAGAGAATGGCGCCAAGTTGTCGTCTCGAGATTTCGACAATAAGGTCAATACTTAAGGGCTTTTCGGGGCTTACACGTGCGGTTTATGGGAACCAGTGCCCGAATTATACCAGGGCTTATTCTTGTCACCGATTTATGCCCGGGTTTTGGGAGATCACATGTATATATATCGGGAGAGATCCCGAGTTGGTTTGCCGTATCCCGCAGGGGATGCCGATTTGGGGGATTTGCCTGGGTTCACGTTGCTTGGCCAGGGCTTGTGGTTTAGATCTTTCAGGGTTTGCCTGGGCTTACGTGACTCAGACAGGGCTTATGGTTTCATATACTCATCTCCACTTTGGAGGAATTTACAGGTGCTTGAGTGTTTTGAGGGAGAGAATACCGAATTCTGCGCAATCCTGTGATGGAGATTGACATTGAGCCAGTTAGGTATATAATTTCCTTAGAATTCCATGACCTTGAGAATTCCACGCCGTCTAATTGTTCTAGACGATACGCTCCTTTTCCGATTACCCTTGAAATCCGATAAGGGCCTTCCCACTTGCGATCTAATTTTCCAACATGTCTCTGTGGTTGAATGCTTCGGAGCACCAAATCTCCCTCATAGAATTCCCTTGGGAACACCGACTTGTTATATCTCTTTTCCGTTCTCCTCTGATGAGCCCCTAGTCGGCTATAGATGCTTTGCCGTTTTTCTTCCAACAGCTCCAACTCCAGTTTTCGCAGGTAAGCATTTTCTTCTTCATTATAATGTTCCACCCGGTAGCTCTTCAGGGTTAGTTCGATAGGGCATACGGCTTCTAAACCGTAAACCAATAAGAACGGAGATTCTTCCGTGGTGGTCCGAGGGTGGTGCGATATGACCACAGCACTTCATCCAAGCGATCTGCCCATGATCCTCCAAAATCTTCAAGTTTAGTCTTCATTCCTAGCCGGAGTGTTCGATTCGTTACCTCTGTTAGACCATTGCTTTGCGGGTGATACACCGAGGTGAAGTTGTGTTTGACCGTATATTTATCCAGGAATGCCTCCATTCTTCCCCCAACGAATTGGGTTCCATTATCGGTCACCAGTTCTTGAGGGATTCCGAACCGGATGAAGATATTTCTCCATAGAAATCGAATAACGGTCTCCTCTGATATTTTTGCCACGGCCTCAGCCTCCACCCATTTGGAGAAATACTCGACTCCCACGATGACAAATTTCCTTCGGCCCGAGGTTTGAGGAACGGCCCCATGATATCCACTCCCCATCGATCGAACGGGCATGAGAATGGAAGAGGGGTCAGGTTATTTACCGGCTTTCTCGGTGTACTCGCATGGTATTGGCATACTTTGCATTTCTTCACCATTTTGGTAATATCCTGCTCCATAGTTGGCCAATAATACCCGGTTCTCAAGGCTTTCCTGCATAAGGATCGTATGCCGACATGGCTGCCACATTCCCCTTCATGCAGATCGGTTATAAGTTCTTGAGAATGCTTTGCCCGATAAACCTCAAGAGGGGTCCATCTAAGGACCTGCGATAAATGCTTTGCCACATTTACCAGTGTATATCTCTTTGATCTAATCTCTAGCTGTCAGGCTTTGGATCTATCAGATGGTGTTTCTCCATTTCGTAGATACCGGACGTAGGGTGATGTCCAATCATCGAGGTGACTCAGCTGTGGAGAGATATCATTTCCTAGTTGCTGGGTAATATAATTCACGGTTCGCAAGGTCACTGAAGGTTAATCCCCCAGCCGAATCGTCACACTTCCTTCCCTCAGCTCATGAAAACCAGCAGAAAATCGGGCGAGGCTATCTGCTGATCCGTTCTCCTCGCGCGCCACGTGCGACAGGGTGAATTCCTTGATGGTTTTTGCTAGCTCCTTTACCTGAATATGGTATAGAGCCATGAGGGGGTCATGGGTTTCGTATTCACCCGAAAACTGTCCTTGCACAAGTCGTGAATCAATGTAGACGTCGAGCTCCGCCACTCCTAGTTCCTTGGCAATTTTCATTCCTTCAATCAAGGCTTCATACTCGGCCACATTGTTGGAGGCTGGGAATAAGAATTTCACAATGATATAAATGTGTTCCCCGTCCTGGGTTCCGATGTCTATTCCTCCTCCAGCGCCGTTGTACATCGAGCCATCAACGTGCATGGCCCATCGGTCATTGGCTTCTTCAAAACAGTCTATAGGCTTGGTCATTTCGACCACAAAATCGGCAAGAGGTTGGGCCTTGATTGCTGTTCTCGATTTAAACTCAATATCCAATGTACTCAATTTGACCGCCCATTTGGCAACCCTTTCGGAAATCTCTGGTCGAGATAGGATATTCTTCAAGGGCTGATTGGTAAATATCACGATGTGCCAATTTTGGAAATATGACCTCAGCTTTGTGGCCGCCATCTTCAGAGTCAAGATGAATTTTTCTATCACCGAATAATGAGTTTCGGCCGGTAACAGAACCTTGCTCACATAATACACCGGAAGGTTTTTATCTGCCGAGATGGTTGTCAAGACTACGCTGACTGCAACGGGCGATATAGACAGATATAGTCCTAAAGGCTCTCCTGCTCTCGGAGCCACAAGAAGCGAGGGTGATGAGAGATATTCCTTGAGTTTTTCAAAGGCAAGCCGGCAATCCTCATTCCATTCTAGAGCGTTTCCCTTTCGCAAGACCTTGAAGAAGGATGCCGACTTATCGGCTGATCGAGATATGAAACGGCTGAGGGCAGCGAATTTACCCGTGAGGCTCTGGTACTCCTTGATTGTCCTTGGGGGTTGCATTTCGCATATTGCCTTAATCTTCTCGGGGTCAGCCTCGATTCCTCTCTCTGATACGTAATGCCCCAGGAATTTTCCACTTCGCACCCCGAAGCAACATTTCAGTGGGTTGAGTTTTAACCTGTATGACCGGCACAATGAGAAACAAGAATCCAAATACGCTAAGTGGTCTTCTTCATTCATAGATTTTACGATCATATCGTCCACATATACCTCCATCGAGGTACCGATTTCAGAAGAGAATATTTTATTTACCAACCTCTGATAAGTCGCCCCAACATTCTTTAAATCGAAGGGCATGGCCACGTAACAGTAAACCCCATCCTTGGTATAGAAGGTAGTTTTCGGTTGGTCTCTCTCGGCAACGAAAATTTGGTGGTATCCCGAATAGGCATCCATGGTGCTCAGGAATCGGGATCCGGCAATGGTGTCTACTAGCTTGTCAATCTTTGGCAAAGGATAAGGGTCCCTTTCGCAGCAGACGTTGAGGTCGGTCAAGTCAATGCACATCCTCCATTTTCCCCCGGGCTTCGGGACGACGACTGGGTTGGATACCCACTCGGAATACTGGATCTCCTACACATAACTGGCTTCCAAGAGTTCCCTTGTTTTTTCTTTGATAATTCGGCACTTTTCCTCTAAGAAATGCCGTTGCTTCTGCCGAACAAGTTTTGCTCCCGGGTAGGTATCAATGTGATGCCCGGCAACGGATCGATCAATGCCTACAAAGTCTGCAGCAGTCCAGGCAAAAATATCGGCGTTCTTCCTCAAAAGTTCAAATAACCTCTTCTCAAATTCGGTGTCCAGATTGGCACTAATGCGGGTTGTTTTCTGCGCCTCTTCTGCTACTAGTTGCACCGACTTGTACCCTACTAGTTCCATTGCTTGTCCTAGGGTTCTCGGGGTTCCTTTTCTACCATCATCACTCTCGGCTTTTTCGCGCAGAGGTCTCGACAGGAAGATACATAACAGGACCGGGCGGCTGGTTGGTCGATGCCCATCGTGCAAATGCCCCTCGATGTCGGGAATTTAATTTTCAAATGCACAGTGGAGGGTATCATACCGAATTGGTTGATGCCGGGTCGCCCGAGGATGATGTTGTATGATACCTCTGAATCCAGGATCAAGAATTCCAACCTCTCAGTTCGGTTCTGCCCTGTCGCCCCGAATGTTACGGGCAGGGTTATTTTCCCGATAGTCTGCACGGCCCGCTGATCGAAGGCATATAACTCAATGCGCACGTGGCGGATGTTTCCCTCGTTGGATGATGCCAGTAACTCGGCTACTTCTTTCTTCATGATGTTGCAGGAGAATCCTTGATCAATAAGAATCCTTCTTACCTTGGTGCTCCCACATATTCCCGATACCACCAAAGGTTCATCTCTTGCGGTTGGGGCGACTGGGACGTCTTTGCCGGATAAGTTGATCTCTTCTTTTTCCCAAGTAGTTTTCTCAGTCAGACCATCTCCGATCTCGAAGACTTCTCCTCTTCTGGCTTCATCCAAATATCTCTTCCGCGCTTTTCCGGATACATCCATTTCGGTCTCTCCGGATATCACATGGATTTCCCGAATGTAGGGGGACTGCCTTGCATTGGGTGTGAATTGCGTGAATTTTCCGGTACGTCTTGTCCTCCTCTGAGATTCGGTTCCCTGTTGGCTTTCGGGTCTTCCCTAACTGGTTTTGGGGGTAACTTTGGATATCGGTTACCTTCATTCCCGATTCGTTCGTTACGTCCTCTTTTCCGGTCCGTCATCGATGTGGGGTTTCGTATAGCGTTGCTCATTCCCCGCCAGCATGATATTCCTCGATCATCCTCTTCATTACTCAGCAGTTGGCAATATCATGCCCGCTGGTCTTGTGTATTTCACAGTAGGCATCTGTTTTGGTTGGTTCCACCTGATATATTTCACAGAGCTTGTTCGGCCTGGGCCCCCGGTTAAGTCGGGTCTCTTGCTGCGGGCTTGGATGGATCTCCACGCGGCTTTTCATCTCGGCCCTGAGGTCGTCATCAACTCGGATGTACTTCATGATTTTCCTTAACAATTCTACGAGATTCTTTGGTGGGGACTTTGATAGACTCTGTCCCAATTTCGACGTTCCTAAGGCCCATTTCATTATTTCCACCCTCTCCTTTAAATCCAGCTGGACGTCTTGCGCTTGGCAGTTAAATCGGTCGATGAACCTTCTCAAGCTCTCTTTTCGATGGTCATACCGAACAGAGTATAATGCTGCCTTTGAAGGTGGAGCTTCGATGTTGACAGCGTATCGGGTAGTGAAAAGCAACACTAACTCCCGATAAGATACCACGCTGCATGGTTCTAACTGTTTGAACCAAGTCTTTGCTCCTTTCTGGAGCGAGAAAGCGAATAGCTTATACTTCATGGCCTCTGAATGTCGAACCGTGGACATCCTCATATCGAAGTCGGTTACGTGTGATATGGGATCCCCTTTCCCGTCGTACGTGGTAATCCGTCTGGGACCCTAAATCCTCTCTCGGGTTCTTCCTCGACTAAATCGTCCGAGAAGGGGTCAAAACGCAGCATTGTGGTCCCAGCTGCTCCCTCAACCCCACTCTTCAAGGCCAAAGCGATGTCGGCCAGAACGTCCCCTCTCCCGGTGGATACGTTCTGATCGAAAACGTCCCTGAAGCCCCTATCCTCTCTTCTTCCCGTCGATCTCCGCTTGTCGATAAGTGTTCTCCTCTCGCGGATCTGGTCTAACTCTCTCTTCAGGTCTTCTTCCCTTTCTTCCAAAATTTTTCCAGCCATGTTTTCCCTATCAGTTCCTCGTTCATATATGACTTGGTTGCGCCTCTTTCTTCGCAGCATTTCCTCCTCGGTTTCGTATTCAGTTTCCGTATCCGGGGGTAATCCGGAATAAGAGGTTGCTTCTCCGTTCGTGGTGCAGTTTCGGGTGTTCCCTCCTGGGCATTGGAGAGACCTGAAGTGCCTGGAGGTCGGCAAGGATTTCCGTTAGCAGGGCCTTCAGCTGCTCCCTGCTGGTGATCATAAGGCCGAGGTCTTGCGCGTCGACGCTTCCGTCCTGAACCGAGTCGGTGGCTGTGCTATTTTCCGCCATGATCCGTGGTTAACGAATGGCTCCTGTGGGTTTCTCAAGTGGGGTTGTAGAACGAGGCTCCACGGTGGGCGCCAAAAATGTTACGGGTAAAATCGGTATCCGGTGGGAGGCCGATTTAAGGCGACAGGTGCGATTGGGAATGTCGCACTTAGTTGCATTTTTCACGGTTGGTTCAATTGAAGTAAAAATGAGCAAAGATTTTTACGTGGAAACCGCCGGAAAGCGGAAAAACCACGGAGCTACCGGAGCTCGCCGGAAAAGGTTTTCACTAGACGGAGAAGGAAGAAGAGAATACAAGTTGAAGAATCCTCCTTTTTGTCTTTCCCCCACTTTTTGTCATAGTTCCTTCTATTTATAGAAGGGCTCAATCTGACCGAATCCTGACATCTACAAATGTCGGTTGCTTTCTGCATCTGCTATACGATTTCGCTTTTTAGATATCGGCCGCCTGTTATGCCGTAATTCGGCCGCTTTTCAGACTATGTCATATGGTTATACCTGTCAGATTTCTGACAGATATCGGTCTGTCGGTTGGCATTATCCCCTCAGAATCCCTTTTCGCAGCTTTTCAAAATCCGATTAACCTTGGCCTACTTTATCCCTCATCAATAAATTATACGTGATTTGTTCTATAACACTACTAACACCACTTATATAAACATTTAAAAACATAACGTGGATGAAATAATCGATTTGGATCATTTTTAGACATAAAAACCCAAATAGTAATAAAATTATTGAAAGATGAAAAATTATAAACAAAACACCTAATTTTACTACTTCATATTTTAATTTTATAGTCTAAAAATAGGAACAAAATGTGTGTTATCAGATATTGAGGTGCTATGTTGCCTTCGCCAAATTTCAAGTCGTATCTCATGCCATGGTATGACATCAAAAAGCTTTGACAATTTGTTATGTTTATTATCACATATATAGTCATAACCTATGCATCAATATACATATTTGGATCAAAATATAGCAAAAATAGTCCATAGTTATACCTTTTAGTATCCTCAACACATCTACCCTGAAGAGTGCATTTTCGAGCACCTAACTATCAAATGTAAAGCATTCCAACTAGATCAACACTTAGATGAACTGAAGGTTTGGGGTAAAGACTTGAAAAACATTTATGGTTTTTTTGCATTTCTTTATGTGGTGTCTCCCCTATGCCTCTACCTTAACTTGAACATCCACATATGTTTTGTCAAAAGCCTCAAGGCATTCTGTAATTACAAACTTTCTTAATAAATAGAAAATAGATGCATTGAAACACCACAATGTTACCTAGAAGTATTTCAAAGGTAAAATGGCCGGATCATCATTGGCTAGATGAGGACTGCAACAAACACTTTTTTGAAAATCATATTAATTGTCCATGTAGAATGCTTGAATAACTATTTTTTGAGTATATTGCTTCCAATGATTTGTTAATACATCTAATAAAATGGAAACCATCTCTAGGACCATTACATAATTTGATGTTCGTAAACTTGAGTAATCTTACAAAGGCATACTCATCCCAAACTCCTATAAACATAGTGAAGTTATCATTTACAATAAATTCTGATAACCTTGTTAATTGTAGGGAAATCCTACTAAAAAATGAATATATGTAATGCAAGGATTTGAAAATTGCACCATTGGTCTCCTTAGTGATACACATTCATTGAATAGCAATTTACATTGCAAACAATAAACACACACTTTCTTCATCATCATTTGACATATTGTGAGGACACCAATCTAAAACAGCCCATCAAAAAAAAAAATCTAGAGAATTGAAGTAAAGAATTGTCTATTCCAAAAATTACAACCACAATTGAAAAAAACACATGGCCCCACAAATCGATTCCATCATACTACAAATAAAATTACATCACATAAAACAACAAAATTAGATAAAAGTTGAACCATGAATTTGTAATCTAATCCCCAATTTAATCACATAAACAAATTTGGCACAAATTTTGGAAACAATTGTGATTTTATTTTAATACCATGTATATTAATTTAAAACACAATTACTTTCATTATTTAGTGGAATTTCTTTAATTTGAAACCGAAAATCCATTTCAACATGTACTGATGAAGGAGGAAAACTTGGAAGAAAATGAATATGCTTGATGAAATCTTGCTGATGATGCTCGATCAGATGGGTTGCTCTTCAGAAAATGTTTATTCAATCGTAATTTTGTATTGTCAAACCCATCCTCATGTGGGGTTCATACACACCCATGTAGATGGATGTTGCACTCCATTTTCCAAACACATTGGGTTTGAGACACTCACCAATCAAATATGGGTGTAATTTCATAAAGTGACCAATACCGAATTACAAAACTAAAATCTATTAAAATAGGCTGCCAAATAGATTAATATTCTGGACTGACTTTCTTTCGATGATCCAAGTTTTTTTTGGAAAAATCCTATGCCTTGGGAGCCATTGGTAGGAGCATTACAATTTGTTTAGTCTAATATCACTCACAACCATAGCTTTCAACATATGAGAATTCGGACTAGACTACAATCCCCATGAACTTCAAGATTACATATGCATACATTTGACGATGATGATTTTGTATTAAAATTTAGATGTTGGATTAAACAACTTGTTTGTCTATATGTAAAGCTACATAAAATGAAAATAAGGAGTACATGATGTGTTTATCCAGACACCCCCAAATCGGGGGATCTATATTTCTCTAGATCAAAGAAAATTTATTTTACTTTTTTTATATATCAGTAGATTTCAATCAATGCAGATCAACAAAATGTTCACAAGTAAGATGAGCAATCAAAATATACTAACAGTTTTTAAATATAACAATCAGCAAAAGATAAATAATCAACTTTACTGACTAACCATAATATCTTCAAAAACTCATCATAAGATTATCATTTCCTCAAAGTCATTGCATACTGCATCCAACTAGAAGATTATGCCGTAATTTCATCGTTGAAACCCACCTTATCCTCCAATCTCATCCATACATTTCTTCATGGGCTTTTCACTATTTCAGTTCGTATTTGGAAAAAAGATTTTATTACAACTTAATATCAATAAAGTCATCCATAGCCTAGCATACCTCCCCTCAAGTTGAACCTGTAAAACTTATCAAAAATCAGTTGCAAGAAATCAGTCCTGCCATCCTACAACAAGATTAATATTTTTGAACTCAGCAAAACTTTCGTCAGCGTTTTTGCAATATTTTCATCTATCCGATTGGATTCCTCGTCAAAAATCTCACCTTGCACTTCCCGGGCACAAGCCGATTTTATTGCGGCCCAACTTCATGAAACCTTGCACCAGGGCCTACGGATCATAATCGGTGGGTAAGAGTTGTAGTTGTTTATATGTATTATATGCATAAAAAATTTTAATTTTGTTTCTCTGAAAAAAATTAATGCCAAACACACAAACGCTTAAATTGTAGCTAAAACAAAAACTACTACAATATTTAAATTGAAACATTAATATTATGTTCCGTACGCATTATTAAAACGAATTTTCATAAAATGAGAATGAGAATTAAAATGGCTTTTTTGTTTGAAACGGTTTTCGATTTTGAAGAAACACAATAGAAATATTTTTTTATTGAAAATTAATGACTTTTATTACAATTCTGATTTGTGATAAAACCCCATTTTATACTTTATTAAAAATACTTCTCGAAAAATGATTTTGGGGAATAAAATCAAATTAAGAGCATCATTTTAATCAAACCGAAATGTTTATGGGTAATGACAAAATATTCTTCAAAGGCCCATTTTATGTAAGGTGCCTCATAATGCTTTGTAACTATAACTTTTGATCACAATAGTTTGTATGCTATCACCCTTTTAACCAAAATACTTTGATAATTAAAATATTGACCATATTATATCATCTATTTCAACCAAAATTCTATAATAGGTCAAGTATAATGACAAAAGTTTTGTTGTCAAAATTTGACATCGTTAACTATCACGATTAACCTATGACTAACGACATCAGGTATTTAGAGTAGATAATCAGCTTCTAGACACCTACAATCCGGTTGTCAATGTATGGAAGTAACATGTATATTTTTTATGTATTATTTCTAAATAACTATAATGCACATTGTTGATATTTAAAAGTAAAATATGATACTATATGCATATATATGTATGTATTTATCATATTATTTTCTAGGTTCCAATAATTACCGTTGTGAGTGTCTATAAGTAATATGTTTTTTTTTCATCCTATTATTTTTAGATGTCTAAAATCCACATTGTTGATACTTGGAAGTAATGTCTATAATTTTGTATCACAATATTTTCAGACATCTACAACCAACATTATAAGTAGTTTAAAATAAGTTGTATATTTTTCATTAAGTTATTTTTAGAAATCCACAAACTGCATTATTGATGAATGGAAGTAATGTTTGTTTTTTGCATGTTATTTCCATGTATCTACAATGAGCGTTGTCGGTAATTGGAATTTTAGCATGTTACTTCCATGCATCTACAACGATGATAATCAATAACTGGAAATAAGGTTTTTTTATTAGAATTTTTAAACAAAATCCAGCAGTTTATTATGTTCAAAATCGCACAATTAAATGGGTGCAATACTGTCTATAAATAACAGCTGCACTCATGTTGGAAGTGAACAAAAATTGTACAAAACTACCATCATAGCTACAACTTGAAGGGTGGTTGGATGCTATCAGCTTTATTATTATTTTTCTCTCAAATACTATTGATACAAATGTATTCCAAATTATTAAAATTTTACTTCACTATTTTTCAAAATAAAAATACTATAAATGAATTAGTATAAGGAAGTTGTTTCAAATACTTGTTAGAAATATACATGCAAAAAAGAAAAAAAAACAAATTTAAAAAATATACCCTTTTCTTATAGATACCAACAAGATGGATCTTAGATACCTAGAAATCGCTACCACATACCAAAAACATGTATTATATAAGTCTAAAACTAACGCAATAAAAAATATATATATTACTTCTAGACGTCAACAATATGGTTTGTAGGTATTTGAAAATAATGTAATAAAGAATAAATATATTACTATTAGATATTTATAAGACAGATTATAAGTTTCTCGAAATAACACAGAAAAAATATAAATATTACTACTAGATGCCAATATTGTATGTTGAAAATACCCAAAAATAATGCAATGAAAAATGTACATATTACTTATAGCTATCAACAACCTCAATAGTCGATGAATGGAATAATATTTTTAGAAAAAAAATATTAAATTAATATTACTTACTTTCATACACTGATCACCTCCCTTGAGTGAGGAAGGCTGATGATATTAATATATGAAATTTGTAAAATCAATTGTCGATACACCATTAGTCTCTGTTAATAAATTATATAGTTGAATAGATGCTGCTATAAATTCACGGGTGAAAAGCAATGCTGTTTGCGAAGTTGTTTTAGTGTTAATGCAACACTCTTAATAATTATGGTTAAATCAAAATTAATTATGAAGAATGTGGTCTAAATATTTTACAGTGGTCATTTTGGATGAATCGGGTAAATTACTTTTGGTCGCACACTAGATCACTATAAAAAGTTTGATTTAAAATATGGAACCAGACTAAACTATTGGGGAAAACCTGCAAGAGCTGGCATCGATACTCAGATTTGTTTGAGCATGTGCTTCCTCCAATGTCTTCCTTCTTGCTGCATTATGGTTGAGTTTATTTCGCATATGGTGTTTCCCCTTTGATTACCGTTGTGGTTTGAAACCTAAAGAAGCTTGTGTCCACGTGTTACTTTGTTTTAAGTGTATGTGGTCCGAGTTGGTGTCTTCTAATTCATGGCGTTGTGGTTGATTAAAATTGAATATTATTTTACATCTAGATGCGTTAAGATGCATATCAATATTTGCTGAAATACAAGGAAAGCACCCGGAGGATAATATTTGCTAATTCGATATATTTTTCATATTTAAAAAATGAATAACTTATTAATTTTTAACTTTTTGAATAACATAAATCCTAGGTTACTTTAATTTTTTATGTTATTTAATAACATATAAACTTCAACTTATTTTAATTTTTTTCCTAGATATGTAACTTATTTTCCTATATTTATTCACATATTCCTTTAAGCAGCAAAATGTTTTTTTTTTAATCATATTTGATTATGCTCCGCAACACATAACCACACTCATTCACATTCAACAATGCTTAGAAGAATAATATACTTTACAGTAATCGATAACACTCAACAATACTTATACCTCATACACATTGCAGCCACCCAAACCTAGAATGATAACCTACACATTCTATAGTCACACCTTGCACACTCTATGGCATAATGTGAAGATACACTCAAATGAATCAAATTTTAGTTGTGAAAATATTTTATGGAGGTAATATTTTTAGTAGCTCAATGTGTGTCAAGTCTATGATCAACCACCTGTTTTTATCAAAAGCTTCGGAAGTGAACTTTTTTATCGTTTCTGAAAGAAGTTGTCAAATGCTGCTATCCTAATCTTTTAGAATATGAATTTCCCACCTGCACACTAAAAATTACAACATAATATGACTTTAATATGTTTTCAATCCATTCTCATACAGCTATGAATATGACATATTTGTGGAGTTAATTGAAAGATTACCACAACCATATTGTGAGGATTTTAATCTCATCACCCAACTGGTAATGTAAAACAATATAACAAAGATACACATATTGACATATAAAACATGTTTTTCATATAATTTTTTATATGTTTTTTCTAGAAATATATTTTTAAAAATGATTCATTTTTTTAATAATAACAGAATAAAAAAACTATCATAGATCATAATTCAAAACAGGATATAATGCTAACTAAGACATTCAATTGTTCGAACCTGATATATTCTAGTGCTGAATGCGATGAATATTCAATATTAGATGACAGTTGACCACCATATATTGAAGGAGAAAGTTGAGAGGGAAACCCATTATGTGGGAGTAACATAGCAACTTCTTATTTTATTGATGAAATGAATTTAGAAGGGTCACAATCACTCCTAATTAGTTGCAACTCCTAATGTATTGTCCTCGGCCTTTAGTCAAGAAACATGTGCTCTTCTATGGGATCAACAATCATCTCTTTTCAAATGAAGTTATGAAGCAAATCGCCTGTCAACATTATATGATTCTCAGTTCTTATTGGATGGAAATATATAGTCCACAATATGCCCCATCTCATTCATTAAATCCTAAGCTCTTTTGACTAAATTTCTAATTGAAGCATGATGTATGTTAAAATACTCCTCCACATTTTGAGATGCTTGAGTTCCATGTCCTCATTCTTACAAATGATAATGAAATTCTTATATGGTGCTAGTCCTTCATTGTTAGTATTCCATCGTCATGTAAGTAATACGAACCGGTAGAGAGATGACATTTTGACAACTACGTGTTATAAATTATGGTATCACAAATGAAAAAAAAAATAACTCTCATGTCATATACCTTCGTGTACCGCAAAAGCCACCTTACCTATTGAATGTATCATGAAGAATTCTGTTATTTGCAATGGAGCTCTTTCAGCCATGCAGGATGTAGATGAATTTTATGATCTCATTACACAATCGTGAAACATTTGTGGATAACACAACCTTATGGTTTCTATAACTTGGTCTGTCATTTTTCCTTATTTTTATATCAGTTTAAGTATCATCAATAGCTCGAACGCAATTTCTCATATAAATAATGATATCATGGCATGTTAAAAAACAAAACACTAATATTCACATAAGAAGATAATCATGTTAAGCAGAATGTGTGGTACTTGGGAAAATCTGAAGTCAAACTAACAAGATGTGTGTGTTAAGCAACACTAATATTGGCATAATAAGATAAGTATGTCAAACTGCTAGTATTTGCCCAACCATGATCACTCATTTCTCCAAAAGAATATCATGGAGGAAAGCACCACATACATCATTTTTTGTAATGATTCAAAATATCTACAAACATGGTTATCATCTTATGCACCCCAATAGACATCCTTGGCTTTAAACCTAAATGTGCTTCCAACAAACCACATGATTTCTCAAAAGCATTCTTACTCAATTGAAAATTTTCTATTATTGTTGTATCAACATCTAATATCAAACTATATAATCCACCTATCTAGGAATCTTATCATTCAATGAGCCTTTGCATTTCCCTCTAGATCGAGGGTGAGAATGCTGCTGAATTAAGTAAAACATCAAGTTTCCCTAATCTAAGTATCCAATCATAACACAAGCAATCGCACTTGACACAACATGCCTCTCTATTGGCTGCAATCAACATGGATGCAATCAACAGATTCAACGGATGCAGCTATGGAAGGATTAAGACAATCTACACATTTTCATACTTAAGTAAAGTTAGTAAAATCAATTGTTTTTCCCTTCTTAAATGTGGGTCTTTTCGATTGTATGTGGGAGACTTTCTTTCGGATGCATAATTCTTGTTCATTTTTTTCTTCGTTGAGACCTTATCATGGTATCAAAGCCTTCCTTGTGATGGATGGAAGTGATTCTACTTTGCTACCAGTGGCAGCCGAAGCCGCGATAAAAGGTATTTACCGATAACTTTGAGAAAACTTTTCAAGCACTTCAATTACAGAATTTTGCCTCTTAGCATTCAGGGATTTAAGGTCTGATAGCACACAAATTTTTCTGTTTTACGATAAGAAAATTATGAGTTTTATTATGTTTTAGTTGTTTAGTTTATAGTTTCAAATGTTTTCCCAGAACTTAGGAAACATATAAATTTTGGGTGCAAATGGGCTAAATTGAAGGATTTAGCCCATCTCATGTGATTAACCCTCTTTTGAATCTAGCAGTACATCCAAAAGTATTAGGTTGTATTAGGTTGAATTTAGGGTAGGCAATATGGATTTCATGCAAGTATTAGGTTGTAGAGGAAAAAGTAACATGAAGGAAGGAACAATGAGTGCACTGTCGTAGCGCCAATTTGCAAGTCATGGGTAGAAACATTAGTGTTGTTAGAGATCGTACTTGCCTTGAGAAATGAGAGAGGAGAAGATAATTTTGAAGGAGAGAGAATCGTAAAGAGAGCGGGGAGAGCTTCAACGGTGACGAAGGGGCTCCTCCAATAACATGAACACCGATTAGAAAGGAAGAAGAATGAGATATTCGTGAAGAGAACTCCCATCCTCAAGAACACTACCAAAACCTAATTCAGCGTTATTGTTTCACGATGTGAATAGTAGTAGAGGGAAACATAACACTTTATTTACTTAGTTTGCTGAAACTTACTTTCATTGGCTGTTTGTTTGATGATATTTGGGATATTTTTTTCAGTTCATGACTATGAAATCTTACTTTATTTTTCATTCATGAGTAACCTAAGGGATGTCTTAAGATGTAGAATGGTGATGAGGAACTAGGGTTTATTAGTCAATTGATCATTGTTTCTTACCATTCATTTCTATCATTCCTTGGGTAAACCTAAGGAGGGGAACAAGTAGCTTCATAACTCATATGCTTGATTTAGATTTAGACCAACAAATCAATGTGAAAAATAGTAGGTATTAGTCTAGTATAGAACCAGTAGAACTAGGTACACCTAATTCTATATACTTTGCATGCAGGTAAACTTAATTGCAAAGTTGGTGATAATATTGTAGACTAACTTAATTGCAAAGTTGGTGATAATATTGTAGACTATCTTAACCGAACACATGATGAATGACCTAGGTAAACTTAAGTTGTTTGTAATTATGAGTATAGAAACTTTATATATTAAATTAGAGACCTTAGTATCACATTACTTGCACATCCTTAAGGCATTTTACTATTATCCCGTACTTAGAACCAACACTTGTTATTTTATGCTTTGCAACTTGATCCTACTAAATGAGTTTTTCAGTTACTGTTAGTTCGACCTTAGACTAAAACTAAAATTATTTTGTGAATAGTAGAGCTTATAAATTTATTTGGTATGAAAATTTCATTTCTTGCAATGATTTCAAGAAATTTTTGGTTATCAAAGTCATTCTTCAAATTTGTTTACTCTTTTTCCAGGAGATCATCTTAGAAATCTTTTGACCACCATCAAATTACACAGGGACAACTATGACGAATGGACTCAAGCAATTTGCGCGGCGCTATGAGCAAGGAAAAAAATTTCGGTTTGTGGATCGATCCATCTTTGTACCTCATGCTACTCAATTAGTGGAGGATTGGGAACAATTAAACTCCATTATAGTTTCATGGATTCTCCATACCATAGAGCCAGATCTTTATTCAGCATTGATAGTAACACATCTTCTCAATTGTTATTGGATGATTTGGAAAAAAGACTCTGCATCATTAATGGACCATGCCTCCACAAAATCAAACATGCACTTGTAAATTGTCATCAAAGTGGAGAAAATCTAGTGCAATACTTTGGTTGCATGAAGAAACTTTAGGATGAGTATGTCCTTGATGGCCTCCCATCCTGTACTTTTGCAGGTTGCAAGTGTAATATAAGTTGTGCCCTCAATCAAAAAATAGAATAGGAGAAGATTCAACAGTTCCTTATGGGGCTCAATAATATGATATTTGCGATATTGTGCTCCCAAATCTTGGAAGAGCAACATCAATATTTTAAATAACATGATAAGCTAAGAGGTGATGCCATGGCCCTGGCAACACATTGCACCGACAGTCGTTCATTGCATTTTGACACTTCTGCAATCAGATACACCCTTGTGCAAGCAAATGCAACCAGAGAAAGTGAACATATTTCACCCACTACTCTTATTTCTTTAACTAATGACGATAGGAAGCAGGTGCCCTCCATAATGACTCTCAATGGAAAAAATTGTAAAAACTTATGTCTTAGGAGGATGATTCAAAAAAAACTATCAGGTGTGTTTTTCGGCACATCCCTGAATTTAGATAGTGCAACATCTGATTACGACTTGTCGACCTGATCTATCAACCCATTTTTGCAATACTCATTCTTTCGCGATCATTGTTCCCAAAGTTTCTTGAGAGGTCTCAACCACATTTGGAACAGTGACTATTGTTTTTATACTACATAATGTGTTTTACTTGCCCAATTTAAATTGCAACTTGATTATTCTATATTGGTTTTTGCATGATCAACACTATATTATCTCTCTATGTAGACCTATTTGTATTATTCAAGATTGGGTCTTAAACGCAATGATTGGGATTGTTGAGCTAGTTGAATGTGTTTATGGGGTCATGCAAGTGCCTTATTTGATTTAGTTCATTGTAATATATGATATCCTTATTGCACACCCACATGGTATAGGACCAAGTATTTTCTTACGTTAATTGAAGATCATTCCTAGCTGTTTTTGTTTATCTATTAGTGGAGGAAATCGAGATTCATCTTATTCTCACTCGGCTTTGTGCTATGATTTCTACCAAATTTTATCATACCATCAAAGTTTTTCAAACTAATAATGGGACTGAATTCCATGCTTTGAGCATCTATTTCTAAGATAACGGTATCATTGGAGAACATTTTAATGTTGGTTACCCCATAGCAAAATAGGCATATGGAGTGAAAACACTGACACATTTTAAATGTGGCTCAGGACTTGTAGTTTCAAGCCTGTTTACCTAGGCTTTTGAGAAGAAAATGTGTCATTACTACAGTTTATTTCATCAATCGCACTCCACCTTTATTACTTTGGGGTCGTAGCCAATTTGAAATATTTTATGGTCGGCCTCCTACTCTGACCCATTTGGAGGTTTTTAGGTGCCTTGCATATGTTTCCCATGTGCCCAAAGACTCGAACAAATTTAGTACTCATAGTCACAAATGTGTCTTTCCGGGCTATCCTATTGGGGTTAAAAGTTGGAGATTCTTATACTATTTTAGATGAATTCTCTTTCCCATCTCACTCTTGATTTTTAGATAGGGGGGGTGAGGCAATCATTGAGCTGTCTTGTTTGAATCCCAACAATACCCTTCATATGATCACAGACAAACCTACTAGACTAGAGCAAGTGATGGAGTCTATGGGCCAATCGACCTCCTATTCAACCCAAGTTGGCCCCTCACCATCTTTAGGATTTGCTTTGAGCTCTAATGGACCTATTGACACATCAGCTGCTTTTGAATCACAAGAGATTTTTCAAGGACCTATTGCTCTAATTACCATCGATGAAAGCTCTGCAAGTGATGCACCAATCACTCTCGGTGGCCTCCAACTACTACATGATTTTATATTTCATAAGACATTTGCAACTCCTCTTCCTGCTTCTAACACTCCCTCTTGCTGTTATCCTTTAGATTGCATTCTCTCCAACAGTTGTTTTAGTGTTGAGTGTTAGGATTTCGCCAGCACAGTTGGTAGCATCAAGGAGTCTACTTCTTATTGTGAACACTTTGATGGTGTGAACATAAGAGTCTACTTTGATAGTTATTTTAGTGCTAAATGTGGCTCAAGCCTACAAGCAAGCATGCTCTTCGAAGCAAGTGAGTGTTAAGTACAAATATGATGGTAGTATTGAACAATACAAGGCACGATTCATTGTCATGGGTAACACTTAAGTTTAAGGTATCCATTATCATGAAACCTTTGCTCTAGTAGCCAAGATGTGACCATCCGACTCTTGCTAACCATAACGGTAAGTTGAAATTGGATTATACATTAAATGGATGTTACTAATGCCTTTGATGAGTATACTAAGCATATTGAAGTTGATAGTCATTTCATTCGTGATGGCATCAAAGTTGGGTTTGTGTGACCTTATCATATTGTATCTCATGAGCAATCAACAGACCTCCTCACTAAAGTATTCGGGCCACCTGATGGGCGACCTCAATGTTCACAACTAGCACTCACTCACTTGAGGGGAGTATTGGCTGCAATCAATGTGGCCACAATCAACAGATTCAACAAATGCCATTAGAGCTGGACAAGAATCCAACTCAATTGTGATCCTCCGAATCGGAAATGAATTGTGAAACTCGGTGGGTATGGGTTGGCAGGTTGGAAAGGCTGACTCGTCCTAGGTCACGAATTGACACGAGTCAGATTTTTTTCAATTAAATTTTATAATATCATACGCAATTGTTGAAACCCTCACCACCACAATTCAAACACACACTTTTCACCCACAATAACACACACTACAACCCACCACTCGACATACTGCAAACGCATGTTCAAAGAGTGTAAATTGTCACGATAATTGCCATGGATTGTGATGCATATGAGGAAAGGTTGAAGGCGCAAGTTGGTAAGGAGTTGTAAAAAAGGTTTGTGAAGTTGTTTTTGGAGTTTTTGAAGTAGCGTTACACAAGCTAGAGATGATGCACACATCGGACAAGTTGAGGCTGTGATTCATAATACCCAAAGGCTTCTTCCTATGGGACAAGGAGGACGAGGAGAACATCAACGTTGACCTTCCACTTCGGGTTAGACCAATGGGGTTTGTGGTTAGTACTGAACATTATCAATGTGAACTGAAACTACCCATAGAGCCATTTTCGATGGTGACCTTCCACTTATCATTCATGATCATGTGCACCGAATAACATGTTGAATCTCCTCTTAAATTTTTTTTCATAGTTAGCATATGTAAGAAGAATCGGAGAATCAACCACTTCTCATTGAAAGGAAAGCTGGGTATAGCATTGGTAGAAGACATGCACAGCGGTTATAATGATTGAGCTTTGTATAGGTGTCCCCTTCAAAAGAACTAGATTTTCCCACACAACTAGAATCTTTATTTACTATTGAAAAGACAAAGAGTATGATATTTTTCCCATATCAAAAGTAAAACACTCATAAAAAATTTATTTTACTCAATATATTTATTTGCCACGTTTGAGAGGATACCCCAAGGAGTAGATGCGCTCCTTGATATTTTCGATAACAAGAGTTAATCCTTAAATGGTATATTGTCACCATATGTCATTATCATAGGGACTCATCATTTTTTGTGTGGTCAGACTAGGATGTCTCATAAATGTCAAAGAGCGCATGTTGACGAAGTTAATGATGATGTTGCAAGAGAGTCCGATAATGGCACTCGAGTCCATCAAGAGTGTCAACAAATAGATGTTAGTCATCTACTAGAGGAAAACAAATCACTTGATGAAAAATTGAAGTGTTGCAAGAATCAATGAGTCTATGGTGGCCTCTCAATGGTTGCTGTGGAACCTCTAGAAAGTTGATCATGTTAAATGTGAATTGTGTGCTGGCCGATATTGTGTTTCAAGGCCAAACTCAAAGGCCGCCATAGAAGCCAGATGCAGTCATCTATGATAGATATAGGAAAGTGAAGATAACATGTTCAGTATTTGTACATTATACAACTCTTATGCAATGCTTTGTTTTTTTTTCGGCTTTTATAGTTTTCCTGCAATCTCATACCCAAGAATTTATTGAATGGTGTATGGAGCACTTTGACGTGGGGATATGGTCATCATGGAGCGCATAATATTGACATCATAAAGTTAATTGAATATTTCTATTGTTGAAACTCTGTTATAGAGCACAATTTGATGAGATAGTGAAGTGGGTCTTCAGCTCTACGGAGACCAATAGACTTGCTTTTGTATGGGATGCCTTAGAAACGAGTCAAATATATGTGTGTGCTCATGACAATTATACAAACAATGTGATGCTAAAAGAATTGGAGCACATATGATATTAAGATGCAGAATTCTAAGGAAAGTATCATAGTAACAATATACTTCTTATTGATAACTCATCATTCAAGTTAATTAGGAATCCAATAAGTAATAGTAATTCTCTGAATATTAAATATTATACTTCTTGTGTCAGCATACTTACCAGTTGTAGCTTGGGATATTCAACAACGTGATAATGCCATGTTCCCTATGTTGTTTACCCATATAAATATTGAGAATATTGCCTTAGCTAAAGGAAGTGAGATATGAAACTTCTTTGAGGTATGAGTGATGGCCTCCAATATGCTATCTTTTATGAATGAGTATCATGTAGGACAAGCTCATTGGATTCTCAAAATCCATTATGGGACCACTACAATGCACTTGCTTAATATGCTACAATGCATATCAATTGTTGAGAGAAGGGCACAATTCGCAACTTGTTTCTAAATTTCGAGACTTGTGATGCATACATTGAAATATTGATTTGGTCTTACAACATTTGTATGCATTGTATTGCCTTACTTGCAGACATACCACAATTTTGCTTGGTTTAGGCACCGTAATAGCACATTTGAGATGCCTAAAACAGGCACATTGAACCCTTTCAATGTTCAAGTACTGCAATGGCATATTTATAGTGCTTAGGGAACATTGAAGCTTTTTAATATCCAGACACTACAATATTACATTTGTAATATCTGGGGGAGATTGAAGCCTTTTAATGTCTAGGCACTACAATTGCACATTTGTGGTACCTGGGGAATATTGAAGCATTTTGATATCCAAACACTGCAATTGCACGTTTGTAGTGCTTGGAGGACGTTGAAGCTTTTTGATGTCCAAGCACTGCAATTGTACATTTGCGATGTCTAAAAGAGGCACTTGTGTCTTTTTATGTTCGTGCACTATCAAAAGACTTTCACATGACACTATAAGTTTCCTCTTTTTACTTCAAGCTTGAAACTGATTGTGTTCAAATATGGACATAAACGGAGTTAAAAACTTGGGTTTTAGTTAGTACATGAAAAAAATAACAAATAAATAAATAATAAGGTAAGGTCACTCATTTTCAGATGTGGAACTCCCTTCTCCACCATCATCATTGTTCATGTCATCTTCAACAAAAATTTGTATCTTTTGTTTTACAGCTCTCCAATCCTTTAAATAAACGCACGCTTCAAGAGTGACCCCCATCAAGCTTGACCTTCTCGGAGTGAGAATCCGACCACTCAAGTTAAAGGCGCTCTCTGATACCATGGTTTAAGGTGGGGGTGCCAACACATTTGTAGCCTCGTGTGCCAATATAGGATATACAACAATTTGTGATTTCCATCAATTTAATACATCAAAGTTATCACCCTTAGTTTGGAATTGGTGGGTTACATTCTACAATGCCACCTCGCTAGCCTTGGTGGTCATGCTAGTGGATACTGAAATCATTGAATAATAATTATCCGCACAACATGAGATCCCTCTATGCAACTCCTCGCTTCCAATCAGCATATTGGATGCTTCACAATCATATAAGTCATGCAAATATGTTAAAGCATCCAAAACAGAGATATACGTTTTTTTTTTTTTTTTTGCTTCAGGCCGAATATTATGAAAATCAAAGGATGTAAAATAATCACAAAAGAAATTTAAATTGGATGCCTTCACCCTAGTATCAAGCATATTTGCTACAAGAAACAATGTAGGTATAGTCTCAATATTTCATAAATTTTTGGACCATAGATCTTGTACTATTAGAGACTAGTTGCACATCAAAATATTTCTTAAACGTAGAGGTTATGACAACTAAAATAGGCAACACAACATATGTGGTAGTATAGTAAACAATACTAAATAACTTAGTTTATTTATGAAAGAGAAAAATATTCAACTAATATGTCAAACTTAGCATATACATGATCATTAATCACAATATTTAGATCGACATATATAGTTAAAAACAATGAAATAACTTCTCTATAAGGAATAAAAGATAAAAGCATAAAGAAAGTAGAATTTCATTGTGTTGGAAAATCTGCTTTTAGTGTTTGGAATAGCAAACCGTTTAACTCACATAAACGTTTAAAAAATATAAATTACCATTAACCGCACATACGCATGCTTCCATTTCTCTTTGGATAGTTGCACACATACTTTTTCGAAGGTCTCCAAACACCACAAAGTATGTGGGTTCTAGGGGTTCAACTTCAATTGTGGTCTGAAAGCCTTTGATTATGCAAAATTAATCTCCTAAATGCTCAATGAACAATATACAGAATTCTCAAATGGGAGGGGCACAAGCATTTGAAAAACAGGTTATTAGCCCATATATTTATATTTTGGTGAATTTGGCCTTTATAACATTCATATATATTAAATAGATTGAAGCGGTTGAGCAGCCCAACCCTTTTTATTAAAAACCACATATTTCTTAATGGACTACATTATAGGCCCATTTGTCCAGACCCGTTGGGTCAACTCGCACCCATGCACCTTTGACCCATCTCGTACCCGTGCCTAGCTCTAGATGATGACATGGAAGGATTGGGATAATCCTTACATTTACATACTTAAAAAAGTTACTAAATCAATTGCTTCGCCCTTCTTAAATGTAGATCTTTTTGATTGTTTTCGAGAGACTCTCTTACGGTTATATAATTCTTGTTCAACTTTCTCTTGGTTGAGATGTTATCACTCTCACTCCTGAAATTACTTATGCTCAATAAACTATCAAACTCGTGCATCGTGCAATGTAGGAAATTGTGGATAATGCATCACCACAACTTGTCCAACACAAGAAAATCATAACCGTATTTAGCAAAAAGACCCACTATAATGTCTTAACAAAAATAATGTAAATTCATTCATAGGAAACAAAACAATGGGCGGCATTTTTCAAATTTTGGATGTTCACAAACCCATCCCTAGAATTGAAGTTTATACTTGTATAAAAAACTTCCAAAATATATTCAATCCTACTTAGCCCAAGTGAAATTGAAGACCCATTTCTCAAAGAAACCCAAAAATATGGGACAGGATTACCTTATTTGAGAAAGACTCCATTTTGCTGCAACAAGCATCTTCCATCATAATGCAAATCCACTTTTGAACTACACCAATATAATAAGAAGAGTAATGCTTGGAAGGTTAAAACTGAAATAAGGGATGAGTTTAGGTAACTCTCTCCCCTTGATTTGTATATATCCATGAAAGTGGGTTTTTGCCTGCTTTACCTGAATCAGACGAGTAAACCAAACGATCCCCCTAACATGTCAAAGGCGTATGAGTACTCCTTTGAGATTACGCGTCAAGCACGATTCCTTGTATCCATATTTCTCTTTCGATACAAGTTGTTGATTTAGATCATACTTTATGAATAGTAAGCAGTTGGATTCTTCTCACAAGTTGATTGGCAGGTCAGCTAAGAGGCTACAGATTCACATTAGGAATCCCCTCAGCTCCGTGGAGCATGACGAATGTGAGGTTTCTCCGGCAGCACTTCTCGCGTAGCACGAGGACATCCATTTTTCATCTTCCACTTGGCGAAGGCTCTTGAAGCTAGCGGGGCTTTTCACCTTAGAAACGCAATGTGGAGGTTGAGCTTCAGGCACATGGTACTGGAGTCGTCTGCGTGCAGAGCAGCTGCGTTCTCTCTCCGGCGTCGACTCCCTCTGACGCGGCACGCTTTGCGAACGTATCCTGGCCTTCGCTGACTCGGTGGGCGCCATGTAACTAGGCAGCATCTCCTGGTCTTCATTGCGAGAGATGCAACTGCTGATGCGTTGTTGAGTGGATCGTAAGCAGGGTGTGTTAGCCATCGAACGGCTCGCGCTGAGCCGCGGTGTTCGCGCTCTGCTTGTCAGAACAGAGCGCCAGTGGACCGGACTTGGGCACTGTGATCTGCTGCAATCCTCATCCATCTCCACTGTCTTGATTGTCGGATTTGCAGCAGCAGCTTCGTTTCTGTACTTGAATATTGCTTCGAGCTCTTGGAGAGATCGAGGGAACTTGATGCCCCAATCGTGGGCGATCAAACTGCCGTTTCTTGACTGCAGGGAGATGGATACGCACACAAATTCATCGGAGGAAAAGAAAAGGACAAATGCAAGTTTCAGTTTTCTCACCACGGCGTTCCGGTGGTTGAAATTGTTGGTGTAATCCCAGAAATCCGAAGCTTCAGCAAAGAGGGAGCGGCGTCCGCCGTCGTGGGAGAGGCGGTTGCGGTGTTCGCGAACCATCGACTGCACACGGAGGAGCGACTGCATACACTTCATTGTCTTGGCGGCTTGCCTCCTCACATTCTGCCCTCGAATCAGGGCTTGCAATTTCACAATTCCCTTAAGTGCCAACAGAGCCTTTCTAGCCTGCGCAACTCCGCAAATTCAAGTTCTATCACAAATCTAGCCGAACCTCAATATAACTTCATCCTGTACAAATGCCGAAGCACTTCCTTACTCAGCCCAAGGTAAATTGTACTGTTTATCGCATGCTTTAATCACGTTTTCCCCTAGCTTTCAAGAAGATTGGGATGGGAGCAGAAGCACATTTTGGGATAAAAGATTTGCTCACCAGATAGCCTCTGAAAGTTGTTTGAATGAGCTTAGCAGCATAATGCAGCTTGAAGGAGGCGGCAGCGTCTGACGGATTACGCAGTCGAATCATGTCAACAGCCGCTTTAGCTGCCGCGACAGCAGCTTCTGCCGCCTCGATGGCGTGGCGCTGCTCCAAGGGCTCCGTTTTCTGCTGGTGAATGGGAGTTCCCTTCTTCCTGAAAACCCATTTCCTCTTTTCCGAGCTCTGTAACAACATCACTAGAGTGGTATTTAACACACAAACTTAAAACTCGAAGCCCCTGTTCCACAGACACTACAAAAGTTGACCTTTTCTCCTCCACTCGGTGGATGCTCAACTTTCCTTCTGGAGTTCTTTGTGTGGGAGTCCTTCGTTGGAGACCTGAAGGCTCTCTTGACTGCAGTTAGCCATGAACTTCCGCCCATTCCTTTTTCACCAAACAAATGACAAACACATCAAAAAAGGGCTGGAAAAAAGAGAAGAAGGAGAAGAAAAGAAGAGCACAACAGCAGCATCAATGATCCCTACTCACCTCTGGTGTGGGAATGCGCTCCCTGTCTGGGGACCTTGTATTTAAGGAAGACGCTGCCTGTCCAATCTTGCTACGACATCTCCAACCCTTTAAATTGTCATTTAAGCAGAAGAGCTGCGCTGTAGCCGCTCCACAAGTGTTGTTTAAAAAGAACAAACACTAGCACATCACAGGTTGGCAACAGAATTTAAAAAGAATGCCTTTTCTTTTCTTTTCCTTTTTTTTTTCAAGTGTTAGGAGACTATTTTATTATTAATATTATTATTTGGTTTGCGTAGCTGGAGTGGGAAACCCAAGGGGCAATATACGACGAGGGGAAGCAGAAGTTTATTCTAAAATAAAACACATGCAAGAGGTGGTAAGAAATGGGGACTCCTCTTGTGGGTCTTATTATCTGTTACCATCATCACGGACCATGGATTGACTTGACTTTCCTTCTTTCTTTTTTTACTGCGGTAATATATTCAGTGTTGACTGCTTACACCTGGGCTGCTTCAATACTAATACTTGAATAATTAATAATTATACCACAAAAGGTGATTACTAGCACTAAAGAAAATATGAATGTTACGGATGTTTACTTTTCACAAGCACAAAAGTAATCAGGTAAACACTGGACTATCATTGAAAATGAGTTTGAAATGGTAAAAGTTTTACTTCATGATGAAACTAATACATATCACACACTTGAACAGATTGGGCATGTGTGGTATCATCGTAAAAGCCATGCTTGGCATTGGTTTAGTGAATTATGGTATGTCAGATTTCTTGCTAAAAATTTAAAATACATGGTTTAAAATAAAATAGAATATAGAATTTCTAAGTGAAAATGTATTTAGTTATGTTAATTTTAACAGTATAAGCGGACTTGGGAGGCCTAAGCACTTGCAATGCGCCAAAGGAGCTACCCGGGAAAAAGGGAGAGCAGGTCCCCAGGAAGAGGAACCCACCATTGTGAAACCGGGTTCTTCATATTGACCTGAGTGGGGTTGAGGCGTTCAGAATTGCCGAGGGGAATGAAGTAGCTCACCGCTAGTCATTCCCATGTATCATTTTGACAAATTCAATGAAGCAAACCAACTTGGAGATCTCTTTGAATTTGGAATCTGAAACTTTCCTCTACAGCATGCGTCGAATCTTGTTGTTCCCCATTACAAATGCACGTACCAAAAAAGAAAAAAAGAGAGTGGAGTTTTCATAAAATAGAATCTCACCTCAAAATTATCAAATAGGTAAAGCATCGGTATTTGCGCCAAAGGGAGCAGAGAAAGATCAGAATTTCACGTGTTGATACAATCAATTGTCGTGGTAAATGCTTCTGCTTCGGAAACGCATTGAGATGGACCTGCAAATGCTGTCACCAAAGTTAAATGCTCTCGTCACCGGGAATCTATCCATCCATCTCCCTCCCTCCCCCGTCCCCCTACCCACCCTTCTCTCTCTCTCTCTCTCTCTCTCTCTTTATATATACTTACATATATCTATCTACCAATCGCTGTTTTGTGATTCACTTGACCAGTCAAAGTTGTTTGGTTCCCAACTCCGAATGTATCAGAAAAGAGTGAAAAGAAATTCACTTTAATCAGCAGCAGAGATAAGATAGCCGAGGTACGCTGATCACTCTGTCGGAACAATGGATAGAAGTACCTTGAACCACTCAGACAACAACCAAGATGAGAAAACTGATGGGTCTGAGAGTCCAACGGCCAAGTGTATTGGAACCTTCAATTTTTTTTTCTTTTTTACGGGTGAGAAAGAAATGCAGCATTTCAGTTGTAGAACTATAATCATTGTAATTGAAGAGGGGAATGCTCTTACATATTACAGCACAGTATTGACATCACTAGAACAACTGTTGGTTATTCATTGTGAGAGTGATGAAAGGAGTGTGGAGAATCTGATAAGATTGTTCCAAATGAATGACATAAAATTATGATGAATTTTAAAAGAAATATCCAGTTTACGAAGCACTTGTTAGGATAAGCACACAGGATGTGAAAACATAAAATGTTGTTTTGACATCAAAATGTGGGTATACTTTATTGAACCTTCTCAATTCTTAGCCAAATCATTAAGATCATATTCACATAGGGAAACAACATTTTTTTATCGATTTATGAGAAAGATGTCGACCAACTCTAAATTATCAAACTTTGTTCTCTTTTCCACATAAACAAAGATATATGCTAAAGAATTGAAAAGTTTAAAAGTCTTTTAATTAGAGGTATATTAAGCGTAAAACTAATTCCATTATAGCTAATTTTGAAAGATTGTTTTAATATTTATTATACAGATCAATCACCATGTTTGAAGGTGCATCCATAACTTCTCTTATGTGTTTGAATGCTGACCTTTTTCAAGTGTGTTTGTACTAGTCACGTGATGTTGAATGAAAACTATTTTACCATTCTTGGTAGTATGGTTATGCTGCGAGAGGTATTAATGAGAAAACGTTTGATGCAATTAGTATTAATGTTATCATTTTAAAGACTCCATTCGAATCTAAACTTTTAACTAATGTTATATATATTCTTGGTCTTGGACTAAGTTCATTAAATGCGAGGGAGTTGATGAAGGACATGCTTTATATGATTTTCAAGCGTCACTCATGTAAACTTAATGATAATAAGGGAAATTCACCGTTTTCCCATCTTGAAAAGAACAAAAACTTTGTTCTAAGTTTTAATGCATTTCCTACAAATAACTGTGATGAAGCTATGTTATAACAAAAGAATTCAGACATTTCTATACTAAATATGTCAAATATTTGTTGAACAAGAATCTCGTTGAACGTCAATTGATCTTTAATTCTGCCTTTTTGAAATTTGTTCAAACATATCAATATCTAGAACATCAATATTTGCAAGGCTACTAGAGATTAGAATGGGTTCACACTAACTTTTGTAGATCTTTTCCTATTTCCTCATTGGGTGAAAGCAAAAGTTATGTTTTTTCATTGATGACTTTAATCAATGCTATTGGAGTTATTTCCTTTCATCAGAGTAAGAGGTGTTTTCACCTTTCGAGCAAATAAAATTAATTGCAAAGAAGTAAAATTTTTATGTTATAAAAAATCTTAAGTGCTCTAAACATATAAGTTATGCTTTTGAAACCTTATTAAGGGACTCAGAGGTTAATCATCATCTTTCTATAACCTTATGATCCCCCCAAAAATGAAGTCTCTGAATAAAGAATAAAAGCATTCTAGATATGATCCATTGTTTACTCCAATTTTTGTGCTTTTAAAAAATAGATTATTTTGCAAAGCTATTTCATTTGTAACTTCATTTAAGAAATGGTTTTAAAAAAGAAACACCTTCTATTAGTTCTTTTAAAGTCTTTGGAAAAGTTCGCTATTGTTATTGCAAGAAATTTAAGAAATAAATTGGAGCAAGGAGCTTTATCTTGAATAGTTGTTGGCTATGATGATGGTGCGATAGCTGGGGTATAACTAAGAGTTGCTAAGAAGTAGCCACTTGCATAACCCAAACTATATGGTATGAATGATGTATGCTCATTGTGCTTCATTTAGGATCATGGACCCTCAGCTGTTGTCCTTCCTCCTTAAGCTTCTTTTCACATTTGATATCTGCTTCTAATCACAACGCAAACTCAGCCAAGTACTTCTGAGTGTGTAGAAGCTCCACTTCCACTCTCTCTATATCAAGTTTCTCTTTTTGCTATTTTCTCAACAATCTCCCCTATTAGCTTTCTATTTTCCTAAGCAAGGATAGCCTTCTCCTTCATTACCACCTCAATCCATGAGTTAAGTGGAGGATGTCAGCTTAAGGCCATGATTGAGAGCCTGCAAATAAGAGGAAATTATAAGACATGAAAAACAAATGAGATGTGATAAGGGAAATGAAGGCATAACTACCAACCTAAAGTAGAGAATTGTAGTATTCCTCCATGAGAGTGGCATCATCATTTTCTTGTATGAGGGATGGTTTTATGAAGCAAGAGCATCATAAGTATGTCTTCAGTTCTATTGAACTAACAACCTTCCTCTGACTTGAAATTTGACTTCATACCAATGTCTTTCTACCCTCTCCCCCTCTTGCAAATGATCCTCTCATTTCATTCAATTCGTGTGCCTTGTTGCCTAAGAAGGAGTAATTCATCCTCCTCCGAGGTAATGTGGGGATAATCTATAATCATTTGTTGGCCACAAAAATGGGCACCACAACATGAACTTGGGAAGATGACATGCATGATAGATAGCCTTTCAAGAGATTGTCTCACAAAGAACTTTGCACAAAATAATAAAAGAGGTAAAGCACCCTACAAATACTTCTGCCATAGGATTACCCACTCCATGAGTACTTTATCACGACCCACTTTTAAGGCCTAGGAAAGATGAGCCGTGATCATTCAATTCTAGCTAAAACACTAGAAATCAAGTTGTTTTTTTATAACACGATCTATTGTCATCAAAGTGGGTAAATATATAAATAAATTAGACATAAGACTATGTCCAAATATTTTTTATCTGACTTAACTCATAATTAAATAGAATCAAACATAACATGTATTATGCATACATATACCATACTCATCCAAACTTAGTAAACAAGCTACGCTACTATCCCTTAATCCCCTAAAAAAAATAAAAGAGTCAACATGCTTTTGAGTTTTGAAGCAAGTCAAAAACCAAGAAAAATCATGAAGAGCTTATAAAAGAAACTTTATGAGCCCTAATAACTATCTTTTCTCACTTCTCATGACCATCCAATCTTGGTCTTTCTATTAGACCATAATAGGCGAGACATAAGGTGTCCTTGTTTAATGATTCAACAATCAGAAGAAGCACCTCCTACCACAGACTCAAGTCATATATAACATATCATATCTTTCTTACATAATTTTCATACTTTTTTGCCTTTCATTTATACATAATACCTCAGACATGCTTGACATATTAGCCATAATGCCCATGGTACAACTACTTTGCTAGAGATATGCGTCCATATCTCCTTAATTCTTTCATAACTTGTTTATTACATAATAGAGATACATACTACATAAGTTACAAAAAATACATACCATCTTAAAAGTGACAAGGGTGGTTATTCTTAATAAAGAGAATCATACTTTTAGGACTCGAAAACCATTTTCCAAAATAACATGAAATAACTTACTCCCTTATTAAAATCTTCATGCAACGTAAAAAGTTTTAGAGGGTAGCCACAATCACGTTCAAAATAATGAAAATTAAATACCAACATCACATAGACACATAAGTTTGCATAAATCAATTTCAAAGATAAGTAAAGCTTCAAAAGCAATCATGTCACTTACCTTGACAACTTAGATTCCAAATCAATTCTAAACCTTCATTCACCTTACTTACTGTAACCGTTCCTGTCAACCTCTTCTCCTTGCCTTTCCAAAACTCGATAATGGCTGAAAGAACTCTAAATTCCATCATATATATCCCTTCTACACGTCATCCTTATTTTATGTGCAACATATGGCACACATGCAACACAAGCAATGCTAGGTTAACATGTGGCATGCATGCAAAAGCAGCATGTATCACACATGCGAGATCAACATATGGCAACACCTTATGGTTATACTTGGACACGAATGATTGGCTGGGCTGGTATGAAATGAAACAAGTTAAAAACTAAATAGTAACATCCTTACGCACTAGCTTCACAAGTGCTTTCGTAGCAAATTGACTTGAGTAAGTTGTTCATTTTATGCCAGAAAAACAAGAAAGTATGCGAAACATTAGTTATTCTAAAAAAGATAGGGAGACAAGTCATACCTCCGTTAGCAATTTTGCTATATGGTTCATGAATTTTGATTGTTTTTATTGAGATTTATGTAATATCAAACTGAATTTTAGGCAAGATTTAAAAAAGCAAGTTGACAATAGTTGATAGCCCATAAAATTAGAAAACCAGGGGTGTTTATACACCAAGAGAGAAATTTCTACTATCAATTTTGAAAATCCTAAAAATGAGAATACTAGAGTTTTTTTTCACCTTATTGAAATACTCTGTGGAGTTGGCTGTTGTTTTCTTTCTTCTTGTAGTATTTATACTTATATAAAGTTAAGTGATAGGATAGTACTTATCATTTTTTATCATATTTAAATCACCTTATTGAAATACTCTTGAGAGTTGGTCATTGTTTCTATCCCTAGATGTATTTCACCATTGAGAAAAAGTTTGATTCCCAATAGGCAATATAGTACCATGACAAAGCTAGAAATGGAGTCCAATGAGTTAGTAGGTATGTAGGCACATACCTCATCAAGCTATGAGACCACATCCTCTCATCTTTAACTTCATAGATCACTTAGGCATCTAGAAGTGGCTTTCTTGAATGATTCTAATTTTCTTATCTAGCGACACAAGACTCTCTCATCCATTTCTTGAATGAGGAGATTTATGTCTTTAAAACTTTGGAATTTGAGAAGACCAATGAGTCTTCAAAAGTTTATCATTTGAAGAAAACCTTATATGACTCAAGATAGGCTCCTCAAAGATGGTTTGCTCATTTGAAAAAGTTTATATTGGGTTGTGGATTTGAAAAGTCATTGTTTAATCCTCTCTTTTATGTTAAATTTTCTGATGGAAATATGTTGATTGTATCCATTTATGTGGATGACACTCTAATACTCTGAAAAATTAGTCTTGCTTATGATGAATTTAGAACTTAGCTTTAGACGCAGTTTAAGATGACTAAATTGGGAAAATTGTCTTATTTTGAGAAAACTAAAGTATCTTAAACTTCACAAGGGATCTTCATTTCACAATATAAATGTACTTGTGATATTCTAAGGCAGTTTTTCTATCAATAAGATTGACAAGCATGGTGATGTTCTTGTAATTGATCCATTCGTTTATAGATCATTGATTAGAAAGCTTATGTTCTATGTTGCACAAGAAATCATATTGCTTTTCCTAACTATGTATTATCTCATTGCATACATTCTCTTACTATAGTAGACTTCAGATTTTTCAATTTTTGGCATTCTATACACTGTAGAAGGAGGGTTTCTTTATTCATAATTCGCTTGTTCTATGTAATTATATAAAAAGCACTTCGGGTTACTTTTTTGTCTTCCAAGTGATAGGGCTTCCTAGCGCACAAAGGCACTCACTAATGGAGAGTAAATAATATGCTACCACTATGATGTGTAATCAAGCCCAATTGCTTAGAATGTTTTTGGGTGATTTGAAGTTGGCCTAAAAACATTTTGTGTGGTTCTCTGTCTACTATTACTATTTCAAAGAATCCAATGTTTCATGGTAGCATAAAATACATCAAGGTGAAATATCAGACCTCACATGAAGCTCAAAGTGCTGGTCTTATTACACTAATGTTTGTGCAGCTCATTCGCAAGTTGTTGATAAAGCCACAATCGTTTTCTTGATCTTAGGTAGCCTTTTGTCTGTTTTGAAAGGCGATATTATTAGTAGGAGATTGATGGACTTATGTTTAGAGATGTGACTAGTTCGAACTAAAACCATGTCTTAGTTCCTGTTTAACTCTTTTGTTTTTTGATCACTTCCAATTATGGAACTAAAACTGTGTCATAGTTTTAAATTGATTCCAAGATGTGGAACTGTCCTTTCAAAATGTCACATGAACCCATGGTTTGAACAATTAGTTTTAAAAAATTTTAAAAACTTTTATTCTAAAAATTCACATATAAATACCGAATCCAATATACTTATTTTTTTCATTTCACTCTCAAAAATCTTTCATACATCTTTCATATACTCTATTCTCCACACAGTATTCATATTCGTTTGTAAGTTTTCGTTCTTATGTCTGTATTATTATTCCAAATTCCTACTTTGAGTTCTACATATTATTTCAATCAGGAGGTGGCATTAGAATTTGGAGGTGTCATTTTTTTCACACACTGTACGACACATAACCAAAATTCCAATTCATCTTTTGTACGATGAATACCAACTTCTTTCAGTTACACTTTCTTCTAGTATGTCTTTTTTTTAATAAAATGGAAAAAATCCTATTTCAAAGTTATTTTAATTCTTTTCCATTTCTTCAAGGTTTTGGATCCATTATATTATCCGAGAATAATGAGGTTTTTAGTTATTTCTTCTATATCTTTAAGGGCGCGTTTGATTGGTGGGTTTGGCCTAAATCCAGGTTTAATTTATTTGGGTTTAGGGAACCCGGTTTTGTGGGTTTAGTCTCTGTAAATCATGTTTGGTTGATGGGTTTACATTATTTGGGTTTAAATAAACCCACATTTGGTAGATGGGTATAAAATTGGGTTTATACACAATTTTCATGGGAATTTACCGATATAGTCTTTCACTCGTTCACCGGCTTTCACACCGACTTTACCCATTCATACATATTCCTCTTTATTACCATTACCCCCTTCGTCCACCGATTTTCACAGTCGGTTGTCGCGGTACTGGCAGTTGACGAGATCTCTCGTTTTCACAAGTAATTGAGAGTGAAGAGCCATGGGTTAAGTCCAGTTTGTATACTCCCTTAGTTGCGCAGAGTTTCTCGTTTGAAATCCGTTGAATTTTGAGTGAATTTCACGGTTTACTTGTGATAGTGTTCGGTGTAGGTGCTTTGTTCTTATTGTTTTATTTCCTCCATCACAGATTGCAGGTATGCATAGACCAAACGTGATGGAAGAGTCTCACAAAAAAACGAAACGCGCCTGGAAGCCGGATTGCCCTCTAGACCCGGATAGCACTGGATACGATATGAACTTCTCGTATGTTGACACGCCTTGTGACCCAACTGGTTGTGCTGTGGAGGGTGTGAACATCACGCCTAGTAGGGATTCCGAATCACACAACAGCATCGACTCGTCGCGGTGGACTGGACGAAGCGGCAGGGGACCGAGGGGAATCGATGATGATGTGCAATTTATCACAGAAATGAAGGAGCTTAATGTGCGCACATGCGAAGAGCTATGTCACTTGAGATTAATAGTGGTGCAGCAAGTGCGGGAGTTGGTGGATAATCAGCGTTAGGCAGGGGAGATCATTAGAGGTATGCCGGTGCAATTAACTGCCATCGAACGTTTTACCATAGTAGAGACGATTAGTTCCAACCCTACGAGGTTGCACTATTTCCTTGCCTCTAGCGACTGTGAAAGAGAGCTTATTGTGCATAGTTTAGTATCCAAACGTAGATCTTAAATCTGTTGTGTGGTGCTCCGCCTTATGTTGGACTCATGGAACAGGTGTATTTCATCTTTTAATCATCCTTTAAACTGATATGAGCACTGCAAAGGGTAGACAGTGTTCTGACTTTGTATGTGGAAGCACCGCGTATAAACAATCGCGGTGCTTCGTTGTTGAGCACTCTTCCGCAAACACCGTACTGCAACTACCACCACATTTAGAGCGGTGCTATTGAGTAGTGATGGACTAGTACCGTGTTGGTGTTGTATATTACGAAGCACCACGTCTAGACACAAGGTTTCAAATCCAGTGATGGCACCGGATGTTACAACATGCGGTGCCACCGCGATCAGTGATCGATTAAAAACTAACAAGGTCAGCATATAAAAACTCAAACTGTCAAGGAAAAAACTACTAGACAGTTGCAAGTCTAACTTTAACTCATCCTGCCCCTGAAGCGTCAACATATAACCAAGAATTTCTTCAACCTTCTCTTTGCATGCAAGGGGTGCTTCAGCAAAATAACTGAAACCAAAGTCCAAAAAATACTAATTGTCCTACAACATTTAAAAAAAAAATAATGTCTATCATAAAGCCTTCCTACAAATGAAATTACTACCTAATATGATGCAAAAACATAAAAAAAAATCATAAATTTAGTATGATAAATCATTTACAAATAAAAAAAACTAATGATTAGTAGAGATGGGAGAAAGAAATCACCTCCCAGCTATACTTACACAGCCTAAAAGGTCATCCCCTTTTCTACTAATGAAACACAATTTCTAGAAAATGGGGTAGCTGCATACTTACTGAAAGATCCACCCTCTTGCGCTCAAAGAACAGGCGACGCCATCGGCAAACCAGCTATCAAATCTGAGTTGTAGATCTGCGTTCAAATGTAGTTCACGCGAGGGCAAAAGTGGAAGTGATGAGATGGGTTTAGCTAAACCGACCTCCCCCCCTGGGTTTAACCCAGCTCCACGGGTTCCCGCCCGGTTTATGGAACAGGTAGGTTTATTTTTACCTACCTGAAACCCACGTACCAAACATGGGTTTATGTTTAAACCCACACCGTAATCCACCTAAACCCAACAACCAAACGCGCCCTAAGTTATTTGTCTCCTAAAAAAATCTAAAAATAACTATAGTGGAAAATGTGCTTAACTACTCATTTAATTAAATTTAAATATAGCTTATTTATTTCTTATTTTTCATTATTTGATTATATTTCATAAAGAAAGTTATATTTTATTAATTTATTACTTTGGTTTAGTGGAAAAACGTGCTTAACTGCTCATCTAATCTTGCTCACAATTGCGAAATATTTGATTACACTTCCAACGTATACACTCCCATTCGAAACATTAAAGATCAGAGAGGGGAAAGGAAAAAAAAATTAGTGAAATACAATCTAGCTTTATTGAGGACCCTCAGGCAAATTATATGAGATGCATACTATCTTTCTCCTCAATTTTCAAATTGGAGTTACTTACACGGACAAGTGACACAGCGGATCGGATGCTGATCCCGAAGATCGAGCGAAGTTCCAAAGATCGGACTCGCCCCGATCATCCTCATCTTCCCCACACTGCTGAATGGTTATGAGTTGGGCATCATCTTCTTGTTCGCCGCACGAGAATATCAAATTCTGATGCCTGCATGGCTGCCCGTTGAGCTGAAACGCTACTAGGCGATCGAGGGCGGCCCAGTCAGCAGATGGCTTGATTTCCGGTTGAGCATACGATGGATTGGTGAGAGGCTGAGCTTCTAGGCCTGGAAGCTGCATGGGCTGATTAGTGGAGAAGTGCATTTTCACATCCTTCTCCGGACTGCAATAAGATGATCGCTCCATGTACATCAATAGCTGGTCTATCACGCTATCGTTTCGTGGCAATGTAGATGGCGATGATGATGTTGATTCGGCTCCTTTATGGTGATTTTTTTTCTTGAAAACCCGGCAAACCACCCAACCCTCTTCAGATCCAAAATCTCCCATCGCATTTGATGCCTATATCAATCATGTACATTAGTAGAAGAATCCTCGTAATCTTACACTAATTCCGGAAATGTGAGTTGCTAAGCAAGAGTAGTTACATTACATTGGAGGATTCATGAGCTTTGTTGTCTTCTAGGCGATATTCGTGCATGATCCAGTCGGTTTTTTGGCCATGCGGAGCTCTGCCTCCATAGAAAACTAGAGTCTTTCTCATCCCGATTCTTGTGAAACAGCTATAGATGACCTTATCCGACCGGTGGCTTTCCAAAAGCCTGCAGCGGTGGCTCGATTGGTTCTGGTCCCCGTCGGGTACTTCTTATCCTTATGGCTGAAGAAGTACCAATCATTTTGAGGAGCAGACCCTATCTTACACTTATCTACACGACGAGACGATATGCACAAGTGAAACTAAAAGATTCGCCTAGAAAGCTGCTTAGTAGTCAGATGAACTAATAATACCTTGAATATCCCAAGGCTCAAGCTTGTTGAGATCAACATCATGAATGACATTGAGATCGATTTTATCTCCGGCCACCTTTTTCCGGAGATAGTACTGGAGAAGCTCCTCCTCGGTGGGGTGGAACCGGAATCCGGGTGGGACGTTGGAGTGACCATTTAGTGACAAATCCATTGCGATTGTGTTAGGAATCGAACTCGCAAGTGGGATTTTGAAAAAATTGTGCAAGAGGGTTGAAGAATTTATGTAGCAGTGGTTGTTGGAAAGGTGCATGGAAAATTTAGGTGTATGGAGGTTGAGTTGTGAGCATCATCGTGGGCGAAGGAATGCGATGTTTCATCATTACTTCCTCCCCTTTGTTTTCACAGAATACGTTTGATGCATACCAACAAAAATGCAGTCTTGGGAGACCACATGAACCTATTGCTTGGTACAACTTCCAGGGTTTAATGCCCTAAGAAAATTAAAAAAACAGACATTTTTAAAGCCATAAGCTTGACAGCTTCCTATGATTTGGAGGCATTTCGAAACAATTTTACTTTTTCCCATAGTGAGCACTTGTTGTCAGTGTTAGAACATGTACCGTATCCGGAAGTTGTCTGATGAGGCAACATGCCTATAAGTGGTCCAGAAGCCCCATTTCGTTTTAAAATGTGACACTACACCTTAAAAATCCCATAGAAAACCCCCACCCAAACCACCATATATGTTTTAGTCTCATGCCGTGCTTGGCATCAATGCTTTTCTTATAGTGCTCTTTGCGGTAACTTTTTTTTTTTCACTCACAAAAATCTTATGGAAAATGCACTCTTTGTGCACCATGATACTGACCTTCGAGAAAAACGAGTGAACTCTCTGCTGAACGCTTGCGGTCGATTTTCCCAAACGAGATAGATTCACACACCAGTGGAACCTGAATCATGTAGAAAGTTTAACACAAAACAAATGTAGTTGTCCATTTCGTAAGCATGAATTACCAGCTTGATGCATGTACGAAAGCAGTCAATTCTAGAACTGGGCTGCAAGACATCGTTTCTTTTACCTTCAATTAGATGACATCCCTGCAGCTTTTCTTCTTTGTCTTTTCCTACTCAGTTAGGGGAGGTGGCGCAACTGTCAATTTCTTGTTTGTTCTCTTTTACCGAGGTTTTTTTTATCAAATAGATAGGATTGATATTAGAACAAACAAATGCAATATGGAAACTTGAAAATGAAATATCAAATATATAAAAAAAAATTATAAATGATTAATAATTAAATTGATTTAATATTTTCTAATGTAATTTATATTTCTTATGCACTTAATTTATATATATATATATATATTCATTTGACCAATAAGATCTTTAATTTCAACAATAGATAACCATTTCTCAGTTTTCACTGTGGATCATAGCATTTCTAGCATTGAAAGGAATCATATTTCATTTTTCACAAATTGGAAACCCCACTGAGTGATGGGTTCTTCGAGCTCTCGGTTCCGATGTTTCCTGACAACCATGTTGTCGAATTTGAGAGTGATGTGGTCTGTCTGTGTGGTGTTGGAGAGAACATGTAATGATCATGTATGGACTCCTCACGTTCAACCATTAATCATGATCTTAGCCGAGTAGTTGATTGAGCAACAACTTGCTCCTTTTGTCACATAGCGAGACCACCGGACCTGGCCTTGAGTCATTGCTTTCCACATTGGTTGTAGGTGAGGAGAGAGCCGTGGTTCGAGACCCTTTCTGTTTTCCGATATACATTAATTTCGACGATGACAAGAAAAGCCAATCGGAGAGGGTTTTCTGGAAGCTTTGGATCGAAAGTGTTTGCTGACCTAACGAAAAATGAGCATATTGGGACTTGGGCTGCATACTTGACAACTGCTTTAAAATAGGCGTAGGTAGATGTAGAGGATAAGGTGGAGTTCCCTAAACATCCACTACTTTACAAATTGCCGGTACCTCACTAACTTATTGGCAAAGAGCCAATTTCTGGCACTCAGAGAAGCCAGTAAAATGGCGATGGGGAATCATGCATCTCATTTTCTTATCCTTCTTGAGTCACATTTATTAACTTAAAATATGGTGCTCATTTTATCGTCTTGTGTCAATATGTTGTCAAGAAGGTGCCATGCCAAACTCATTTTTGGAATTTTGTACATGCATAATAACATCTTATGATAATTATAAATATATAAAATAAAGAGATTAAGGATTGATCATTATAAATAATAAAAAAAATGATGTTAACTCACATAACTTGTGATGAACCAATGAAAAATAGGGTATAGGATTCACCCATGAAGCGGTTGTCCAGTGAATAATAATATTCGATAATCCTAATAATACCGTTCCTAATTTGATGGAATTATAGAATCAAATTTTAAGAGTTATTTCTTTTCCCATGATAACACAGTTTTCTTACATTTAATCCTAACTCTTATTGCTCACAACTTTGCAAATAGATTAGGTTGAAAGTGCCTATTGTTCCTTCTCCATAACACAAAGATGATGCTCATACTTGAAGAACAAATTAGATTCAACCTAACAACCTGACGCCAGTCAAAAGAAAATAAAAACACTCGATTTCTTCCTCAAAGATAATAGACAAATTTTCAGAATCTCTTGACAAGAACAAACAAAACAAAGAGCGTAATTATATTGCCAAACAGCAACGAAATTCATGAAAGATCTCCTCGAGAGGGCAAACTCCCCTAAGAAACCAAACTGGAAGGAAAATATAGAGAATGAATATGCCATCAAGATTCCAAATCATTGCTTTAGAGAAACACTACGAACTTCAATCTTCAATAACCTGAGAAGGGTGCCCCACCCAAATAAATTCAATCCCCAAATCAAACCCAACACTGAGTTGGAAGTGGTTTTCACAAGTACCTGAAATTTCCAGCAAAAAGGATCATGCCCTTCCCTGCCTCCAACCCCCATGTATTGGGGTTCAATGGGTTGAGTATGCAAGATGAGCCAATACATCTTGGGCCTCATCAACACCTCCAATATTGGAAAAATGCGTCTCTGAATTAAAAGTCTGCTCTAGAATATAGTTTCATGTACTAATTTTGTATTCAATGTATTGGATAATAATTTTAAGGGAATATTAATTTAGAGTACCTATTATAACATATAAATGATGGCAGAGTAATTCAAAGTTGATTCCTCTTTTGAATCCAAAATATTCATCCGATATTCCGTCGAACATCATATAAATAGTAAAATCATTGAAATTGTTGTCATGATAAATGAAAGGATTGAGGATGTAGATGTAAAAAATAAAAATGAATGTTTGTATAGAGAATAAGAGAATGTATGAAATAAGTAAAATAAATGTTTGAAAGTGAAATGAAAATTTATGTAAAATATATGGTATTTATAGAAATTTTTTTAAAAATATTTATTTATTAAATTAATAAAATAATCATTGAAAAATTCAACAATTATTTTTTATTAAATAATGAAATTGGCATTGAAAATTCCAACAGTTATTTTTTTATTAAATGTTTGGACCAATGTGTACCCACTTATACCATGCCCTCCACCACCACATAAGCCATGTTGGTGTGGACATGATGTAAATTGCTTTTTTTATTATTTTCTAATAAAAATGCTCGAAAATAGATTTTATAAAATATTATATTTATTTGAAAAAAAATTAAGTTTTGAATTGAAATTAAAAATCTATTTTTAAAAAGATAAATAATTGACTTTTTAAATATGTTATTCATAAATATCAAATAATTTGTATATATATATATATATATATTAATTTAGTTTTCGAAATAATTTAGTATTTATAGATTATAATTTTATAATTCCTTAAATAATTTGTCTCTATATCATTAAATATTTTTTATATATTCATTAAGAATATTTGTGTATATATACATATATATATTATTTAAGGTATTTATAAAATAAAAAAATAAAAAGAGTATTAAACGAAGATAGTAAAATTTAGGAGTATTCAACAAAATCATTTTTCATACTGGAGTATTTATACAAAGAAGGCACCTTAGAATATTCACCCTTAATTCTTATCTAGAGTATTATGAATTGCTTTGCATGCACTTACTTTGTACTTCAAAATTGCACTCTTGACCTCTTTATGGTGTTCTATGTAGGAAGTTTGTTGAATTGAGAGAATATACTTTCCAAAATCAAAATTATTGTTCTTCATTAATTGTGATCAGTTATATAGACACAAAAAATCTAAATACAGTATCAAGTAAATCACAAGATTGTATATTCGCATATCTTGTATATCTGCATATCTTCTCTCGATATTTTTACTATTCTTAACACCCCCCTCCCACTCAAGTTGGTGCGTATATTTTGAACATTGAGCTTACCTAAAAGATTGTGAAGTAAAGGACGTCTCAAGGCCTTTGTAAACATGTCGGCAGCTTGATTTTCAGAATGTGAGTAGGAGCCACTAGACCACATTTGATTATATCACGAACAAAGTGACAGTCAACTTTGATGTGCTTGGTGTATTCATGGAACATCAGATTAGTGGAGATTAAAATAACCACCTAATTGTCTCTATGACGAAGAATAGGCATTACATTTTATTCTTCAAGATTAACAAGTAACATTGTAAGCCACTTCAATTTGTACACCATCATTACCATAGTGCGATAGTTGGCTTCAACAGAAGAACAAGAAACGGGAAGCTGTTTCTTCGTTTTCCAAGAGATAATGAAACGTCCAAACTTTACTAGATTGCTTATCACCGAATGCCTAGTGAGAGGACAACTTACGTAATTTGAGTCACAATAAGTTTTCAATCCAATATTGCTGCATCTTTCGAGAAGAATCCCTAGTCTCAAGCATCTTTTTAAATATTGTACAACACATAGAACCGTTGACCAATGATTCAAAGTGGGCTTGAGAAGAAACTGAGACAAAATAGGGATAATAAAACAATGGCTGAGATATTTTTTGAAGCAATTTACTCTGTCATCATGAGCGCCTAAAATGACTAAATCATCCATGTTTATGAGAACGAATAAAATCATCTTCTGAAAACTGATATCGGAAAAGAAAGTAATCTGACTTGGATTCATGAAACCCAAATTGTTTAAGAGATGTAGTGAGCTCGGAAACCAACATATGGAAGGTTGTCGCAATCCATAGAGAGACTTTTATAACTTGCACACTTTTTCTTCTGCTCCCTTTGAAAATTCAGAAGGCAAATGCATATACATCTCTTCGTTGAGATTACCATGCAGGAACATATTGTTCAAATTCATTTGATGTACAACCCAATTGCAACTGATGGTAATTATTAGTGAGAGCCGGATTATAACCATTTTTGCAATAGGTGCAAATGTCTTTATGTAATCAATGCCTTCAACTTGTGTATTCCCCATGATCACCAAGCATGCTTTGTAGTGTTCAATGCTACCATCTGAATTGCAATTAATTAGAAAGATCCACTTAATTCAAAGAATTCTTTCTCCAAGAGGAGAGACCAAGATCCAAGTGTTATTCGCTTTTTAAGGCATTAATTTATTTCCTCTTCGCCTCTTGCCATTTTGCACTCGTAAAGCTTCCTGTCCTTGATGAATATGAGCTAGAAAAGCATGATGATGAGCACTAAATCGTACATTAGAGAGGTAAGAACTCATGGAGAGACTAATCTGAAATCGCTCTTTCACGTCATCCCAAAGGGTTGGATGGATCCTAAAAACTGATTTGCAAAAGCTGCAGGATTTATATGATAGGATTGTATAGCCACCAAATCAATTTCATAGGCATCGGCAAAAGCCTTCTTAGCAGCCTCTACCAGGTGATTTTGAAAAATACCCCTTATCAAATGATTATATGAGAAATCTACCTACTCTATATGTGTTTTTGTGCATGGAGTGTGTGAGAAATGAGAGGGGAGTAGTTTTAAAAACAACCCGCCTCTATCATTGCCTTGGGGATCTCATGATCATCACCTATAGATGATCGATAGCTTTGATATCATGTTGAATTGAGAGAATAACAGAATTTTGAAAATCAAAAGTATTGTTTTTCATTAGATTCTAATCAATTTTATAGATACAAGAAAATCTAAATAAAGAATCTAACAAATGTGATGTAATCTTGGCCATGAAATTGTATATTTGCATATCATATATCTGCGTATCTTCAAGCAATACTATTGCTATTTTTAACAAAGTTACCATAGAGGAAACTCCCACTAGACAAATTAACATTGTCCCAATATAAACTAATATAATAAGGAGTTAATAAAATTAAATGCGAATACCTCTAACTCACGTATCAAACATGCATAATCTTTTAAATATATAAATTCCATCTAAAATTACACAAATGAATTAAATCTAGGCTAAGTGCAAACTCACGATATCCCTATTTCAAAAATAATACTAAATTGAACACTTTCGAAAAGTGCATAATTCTCACTTTGTTACTTGGCAAAACGTGCGAAGAACTCGGACATTTAGAAAGGTGGATATTTGAGATTTAGTGCCTCAAAAAAATGACCACCCTAATGTAAAAGGATTGTGAGTTTTCTAAACGGCCGGTGAAGAGCTGGGAACGGGAACAGATGCATTGAAGTCCATGATTCCTCAAACGAAGGAAAAGATTCAGGCAGGGCCCTTAACACTGATTCAGATCACTAGCCAGTGGCATTAAGATTTGGATCCTTACTCAGTTAACGAAAACACTGATTCCGTCCTTGATCCATCCCTCATTCTACTCTTATTATGTTTATTGGAATCAGACGCAGTCCCATTGACCTTCCCTCTTAACGAGCTGCAACAGTCTCCGCCTCCGCCTCCTGGCCTTCGACTCCGGCCTCGCTTCCGGCAACGGCCATGCTCAGTAGAAGCGTCTCCCATTTTTTCGCAGGTGCCTGAAGTACGCCAGAATGAATGCACCACCCATCAATGAAAACCAAACCATGTTTGTGCCTCACCTTCCAGGAAAAATCTTGGGACATGCAGTTGTTTATCATCTGCTTCAAGCCCGGCCTTTCATAAAACGCCACGGCCCTGCCCACAGCTTTAGCAATCTTTTCTACATCGGCTGGGTCGACTGCCTCACACTAGCACAACCCGACGTAACATCAGAACAACGCGTCACTCGCAAAAGAATGTACAAGATTTAAGCAGGCACGATCGCATCCATACCTTAGCATTGAAGTCTCCCATGTGGAATCCAGTGTATCCATCTATCACGGTGTCAACGAGGCCACCAGTCGAAGAGCAGACAGGAATCTGAACCGAACACAAAATACAAGCAAGTCATCGAAGCGGATGATGTGTATGATGTGGGGATGACATTTTTGTACTAAGTAGATTGCTTACAGTCCCGTATCGCATGGCATGTAACTGAATCAGACCGCAAGGCTCGAATCTGCTCGGGATCAACATGAAATCAGCACCCGCAGTAATCATGTGAGCCAAAGGAACATTGAACTTAGCCACCCCTCTGGCTTTCTTTGGATACAGAACATCTAGCTGCTCAATCTGTTCTTCAAACTTCTTCTTTCCAGTTCCCTGTAAAAGCAGCCTGCAGAATGAATCTCGGGCCTATTCACCAATCTGAGAATAGTGGCTCTGATTACTTACAAGAGCAATGACTTGAACGTTCATTTCAATGAACTTAGAAATCGCTGTAACTAGAATATCTGAGCCTTTTTGTTCTTCAAGCCTGCCAATAAATCCAATGACGGGAATGTCTCGGTTCACAGGCAGGCCAACAGCAGCTTGAAGAGCTTCCTTCAACAAAGGCTTGGCATCCACAGCCTGATGAAGGCTTACTTAGTAAGCTGCGTTACCCATATACAGCAAATCACATGCAAAAATAGAATAGAACTCTATTGATAGCATATTTATTGAAGAGCAGGGAAAAAATGCACTAACAGTGTCGATGCCGTAATGATACGGAATATATTTATCAGTAGCCGGATTCCACTCCTCAACATCCATTCCATTCGTGATGCCAGTTACCCCACGCCCACGGATTATATTATCCAGTTCCACACCTTTGTCATGCTTAGATATTAGTTCCTGGGCGTAGTAGGGGCTAACGGTGACAACTCTATGCGACTCTATTATTCCAGCCTTCATCCAGTTGATCTTCCTTCCCTTCACAGGCCTATCATATCTATAAAGTAAGAACAATCATACAACATTCGCAAAAAAGCCAAGATTCTTCCTGCATGTAGATCATACCCATCCATGAAATCAAAAGAGCTCTTGTATTCATCTGGCAAGTTGAGCAAAGGGAAATCTGAGAATGCAAATCTTCCCTGGTATGCTATGTTGTGGATACAAAAGGCAACCTGGAAATTTAAGCAAAATCTGAGACTAATAGTCGCAAGTGTGGATGCCACATCCTAATCTTACCTTGGCATTCTTATACATTCCCCTAGACTGATACATGGATTTTAAGTAGCAAGGAAGCAACGCCGTATGCCAGTCATTTGCTATGAAGACAACATCCTCACCTTTCAAAGTGAATAAGGGTCAGAAAATAGTCTCTTCATCAATCATCATGCAAAGTCTTTTGGTTAATATTGCATTGGTACCATATTTTCCATCTAAGTAAGTGCTATTATTCAAATTCAAAACTCTGGGTGCCTCTAAAGCTGCCTGAAAAGAATAAAAGATACCTGTAAATACCTTGAGATAGAAAATGAGACAACCAACAGAGATGTTCTGTACTCGAAAGTTCAAAGTTCACCGGAAAAACTCACTTGACACAATATGCTAAAGCGAAGTTGGTTATCCTCATAATCTGTCCCAGCTGTAGGCCCATAAATCTTGGATTTAGTGTTGCCCCAGACCTTCCCAGTGGTCATAAAACGCCAATTAAAACAATATCATGAATCAGAAAAAACAGCCAACAAATCTTGGATCTTAAGCAACTAAATAAACCGCTTTATACAAACCTTCTCCAAGAACAAAGGGTGATCAAGGAAAACACGATCAACCCCATTTTTATAACAGTGGAAGAATCTCACTCTCTCAAATCTGACTCCAACCCTCACCTACAGCATGTAGAACCAAGACTCAGTCAGCAGTCCGCCATTTTGAAGAGAAAAGCAGGTCGTAAACAATAGTAAAAAGAGTTAACCTCAACAAGAACACTAGTATCCCAGGCATCTCTATACTGATCATATCTAGGAGAAACTGTCATCACTCTATGGCCATTAGCCTAAAACCATCACCAAAAGTTCATGAAAGTGTTAGCAAACAGAGCCATCCTTGTAAATAACTACAAATAAAGAAAACAAAAAAAAAGCCTTCCCACTAAGAATGAACAAAATCAAGCAGAAAAAATTGAATCTCACAGCCAAAGCTGGAGGCAATCCGCCAACCACATCACCCAGCCCACCAGTTTTACTCCAAGGTCCACATTCAGCTGACACAAAAACCAACTTCATCCCCATTTCGCAAACAATTGTTCCTGGTGGCGGACATTTCGAAAATTCCTTCAATATACTCGATGATTTCTTGGGAATCAACCGCACCCTTCTCAAACCAATATGATTTTGCACAACTCGCTGATTCCTGAAACCAATCAGAGCCAAGTTGGTTTTCGTATAGCCCGATTCTTCTTGCCCATGCACTTGACGCACGAAGTGGGAAGTCGCCAAAGATGCCATTGGAGGCGAAAAATGAAAGCCTTTTCCCAGTAAAGCAAACATGAATAAGAAGGCGTTAGGAAAACAAAACCCAACCAAACTATATATATATAAGAGAAACAGAAAAATCCAATTTGTTTGAGTAACTGGATCAAGAAAGTGCAGCGATGAAAATGGGAAGTGCGTTACCAGGATCGGGTGCCTTCGGAAAACGGAGCGAGCAGCGGGAACTCTGAGCGATCACTCAAATTGGTCATGGTGATATCCAGAGACGAGGACAGGTGTCCGGAGGGCAGAGACACCATTGCCCACACCGAGGAGCCGTGGGAATCAATGGTGTGGTGCGCGGGAAAGCGTGAAGATATGCAAGCGTTACAAACAAGGATGCCCACAGCGCATACCACATGCAAAACGACGTCGGTGTGGCTCTCCTAACCAATAATATTTCATCCTTTTTTTTCAAAAGCAAAAAATGAGTGAGCAACAGTTGAGTTGAGCATCACAATAAAGTGAATAATCGGTTGTATTCTGAAAACATACACAAAAGTGGCCCCTTGGCAAAATACCTATGTAAGAATATTTTTTTTTACAAAATACCTTAATTTCATAAAAAATTGTAAATTATATGTCAAATTTTGTTATTTACCAAATGATTAACTTTTCATTTTTTCAATATTTTATTATGCATATAATTTAAAATTTCTTTTTTATGAAATAAAATATTTTTAACTATATCATTAATCTTTTGTTTAATATAATTATTATATAATAAACCATAATGATTTTAAAAACATATAAAAACAACAAAAATAAGTAAAAATCAAATAATGTATAATTTTATGAATAATTTTAAATTATTTATATAAAATAATTGTTTATGATTTTTATAAATATTGTAATATTTAATATCTCAAAACATTTATTATTTTGTTGAAATAAAATATTAAGAATATCACATTAACATACTATCACTCATAACAATATTTGTAATTATTCATGATACATTCATATTAATATTCTAATAGATCCCCCTCACATACACTGAGTTGATCTATCCGAAAGTTACTGATGAAACTAGGCACATCAAGGGTGTTAAGTAATTATTCGAGTAAGGTACATACTGATGTACAATTCTTGTGTATATACACATAAGGTATCAGCAAAATGATATTATTCCTCTTGAATACATTAGATTAGTTTTTGTATATAACATGATCCATAAAATATTTATGAGATAAGAACTACTCAACGAATTCCTAATTAACTAGAAGGTGATTTGTTAATTAAAAGAATGTCATATCTAACATTCAACTAATTGTTGGTTTACCATGTCTACAAAGTAAAAAATTCGAAAAAATATGTGTTAAAAAATTAAAAATATTTTTCAGAATTTAAAAAAAAACCGAAAAAAAACAATGTGACTTAAGTATTTTTGGAAAATAAACATAATAATTTTTAAATATTATTACATAAAATATTTTCTAGAAAAATAAATTATGTTTTTATTTAATGCATAATTTGGTAACATCATGTTGGTGATTGAAAATATCCAAAATTATTTTAAGACATGTACAATCATTATTATCATTTTTAATGCATAATTTCCAGATAAATGATTTGCATTTTCAAAAACATTGGTATGCATGCCTATAAAATAAAAACAATTGAAATGATTTTAAAATAAAAAATTACTAAAATATTTAACAAATTTCCAATTACCCTCAATTCTTATTGAGTGTGTATGGAAAATAAATTAAAAAGTAAAAATTACAATAATAAGATTGGATAATTGTAATAATTTTGATATTAGAAATTAAAAATATCATCAACTTAAACAAAAAGTGAAAATCATTGCATTGCATCAATCTTGTACAAAAAAACAACACCTTAGCTTTGTATAAGTTACGAACATTGTGACAATCCACTTCAATGTGCTTTGTATGTTCATGAAAGGCTGTATTCAAAGCAATGGATAGAGCAATTGTATTGTCACACCAAAGAGGAATGGGAAAATTGTGTCCCTACCCAAGATCTGCTAACAAATCGAAATTCATTGAAGTTCAGCAGCAATGACATTCAGCACAATACAAGGTCTCTACATAGGATTTGGAAATTGTATCTTACTTCTTAGATTTCCATGAAATTAAATGAGTACCATAAAACATACAGTATCCAATGATAGATTTTCTGGTGCAAGTACACCTTACTCAATGGAAATTGTAGAAAGCTTGAACAGTTGAAAAAGACTCTGCACTATAGTATGAACTATAATCAGAGGTCCCCTTCATATCAACTAATAATCTTTGAGCTATCTTCCAATGAATAAGACTATGAACATGCATAAACTGAAACAATTGCTGCAATATCTAGTCTAGTGAAACCAAGATAATGAAGTTTACCCACTAAGCTCCTATATTGATTAAGGTCATGAAACAGTTGAGAAACTGTCATATGGAACTGGAAATTTCATGACAAAGAAGTATCCACAACTTTCAACGTGGAGCATGGGTCAAAAATACTCTATATATTTTCCAGATAGATTCATTGAGACAAGAAAATACCTTGATCAATTTGATGAATTTGCAAAGCTATGAGTTCCACTTGCATGATGCTTGATTCAAACCATATAATGAATGGTGTAGAATACATACCTTTCCATCTCGGACATCGTAACCATCAGAGGGCCTCATGTAAATGGGATGCTCCAAAAAATCATGCAGGAAAGCATTATTAATATCTACGTGATAAATATGCGAAGGTTTTGAGGCCGCAAGAGAGATAAATAACCAAATAGTAATAGACTTGCCAACAGGGATAAAAAGCTCATCATAATCTCAACCAGGTTGTTGTGTATATCCTCGTGCCACTACCTGAGCCTTATGACATTCCAAGGCACCATCAGAAGTCAACTTGTTTTTATCAATCAAGTGGCAGTTTGGTGCAGGATCCATAAGGATCTAAGTTTTATTTTCTTCAAGCACAAACAATTCTACTGCCATAAGTTCTTCCTAGGAAGGATCACCCTTAGCTTCCTGATACGAATGTGGTTCTAGAGGTATTGAAGTGGGTGGAACAATCACATGCTGGCCACCAAGGATATGAGAGAGGTGGCAAGAAGTATGAGGAGATCGATCAATAAGATGAGAAACATAATCTTGCATTCAAATTGGTAGTATGGAAAGTTTAAGTGATCGACGAGGTACTAAAGAGGCAGGATTAGATGTGGGAACCAAATCTGAAATTTCAAAGATATCAAGTAGGCTAGTTGGATTAGATGTGACTGCATGTGGAACTGAAAAATGGAGTAGAAGCTTGTGAAGGAGGAGATTGTGGATAGAATTAAGGGGATAACTGATGGAAAAACACATTCATCATTAGAAGGAATTGGTGATATGTCTCCCATTGTGGATGAGAGGAAAGAATTAGATGACATTAACTTAGGAATGATGGCTGTAATAGTGGGATTAGGTATGAGGATGCTAACATTAGATTTTGCAAAAGGAAAGAAACCTTCAAAAATTATAAATCCCTAGATACAATCACTCGTTTATTTACAATATCATAAAGCTTGTACCCTTTTACCTCACTTAGATAACCTACAAAAATATACTTAAGTGCTCTCATATCCAACTTGTCCACTCTACTTCGTTTGACACTCGGAAGGACCTCAATGGGAGACTTTCAACCTAAGACAAATGTAGGTAACCAATTTATTATATAGTTTGCCATAAGTAAAGCATCTTCCCAAAAACACAAGGAGGTGAATGAGCTTGGAACATCAAGGCTCTAGTAACTTCAAATAAAGAGCAATGTTTTCTTTTCACAACACCATTCATTTCCAATGCGTATAGACAAATATTGTGTTGCATAATACCAAACTCCTCACATAGACTTTTGATTTCTCCTCTAGTGAATTCCTTTCCATTATTAGTTCTCGGTATTTTGACAACTGAATTGAACTATTTTTTAAGGAGGGGAATCAAACACTTGAAACTAGACTGAAGGTTGGCTTTGGAAGACAACAAAAAAATCCATGTGCAGCGTGTAAAATCATAAACAGCAGTGAGGAAATATGGTGCATCAATATAAATTTGAACTCTATAAGGACTCCAAAGATCATAGTGCAACATATTTTAAGGATTGGTAGTTTTTGTTGCACTTGAATGAAATGGTAATCTATACATCTAAACAAAAATATCACATAGGGCACCCTTAAGGAAACATAGAACTTCCAAGTGCAAAACCTTACTTTTGGATACGTGTCCAAGGCGACAATGCCATAATAAGTTTGAATATGATGCATTACTTGAACTAAAAAAATAACATATTCCAGCAAACACGAGATCACTTTCATCAAAACAAAAGTTTACATATAAGGGTAATAGCACATTAGATAGTACTGAAAAATATAATGTCAACACATGTGATAAAAAAGATTTTTTATTTAGATAATAAAGACCATTCTTCAGTCTTTCCACCCCTAGTAACTTTCTAGAGACCTGGCCCTGTAGGAAACAACATGAACCAAGGAAAATAAACTCAATTAAGGCTTAGAGTTTGGAAATAGACACTAGATTACAATTGAAATTCGACACGACAAGGATATCATACAAATAGATGAACTCAGAGATTTTACTGCTTCCTATATAGTTTAGTTGGAACTATTTCCATTCGTAAGTAGGAGTGAAATAGGATTTAGATGATAAGAGAAATTGGATAATAAGGCTAGATTATGACAAACATGTGTAGTTGCACCTGAATCAATAATCTAAGAATTGTGAAGTATAGAGTTAAATGCATCTATAAATGTTGTTGAAGCTGTAAAGTTACCAAATAAATCTCCTAGCAATGCAAAATGAACTTGGTGTGATGACTGCCTGCTAGATGTTTTTTGTTGACTTGCTCCGCCACTTTCTTGAGACAATTGTTTTTCTCTCATACTAACCTGTTGAGAACCACTCAATCATTCAAGCTCAAGCTAGCACAATTGTTGGGTCAAAGGTAAGTTTAATATAGAATAATTCAGATTAGAAACTTTCCCCACTCGTTGATGTTTAGTAGAAGCATTAATTACATTATAAACTCCATGTGAAGTGATCCCTTTTCCCTTTGATGTGCATTTCTTCCTTTATTGATGCTACCAATCCAGCTTCTTATCATTCAACAATCCAGAAAGCAACTTTCAGCAAGGTGGCCAGGTTTATTGCATTTCGCGCAAAATCTCCTCTTAGGATTTCAATTTCCACAAGTTCCATCATGTCCTTTGAAATTTTTAGAATCTTTAAAAAATCCAATCTAAACATAAAATGCTCCTTTAGTGACCACACCTCAGATTCTTTTAGTTGCATCTTGGATACTACATCTAACAGTATTGATATGCCATCTCAAGATTTGGCATTGGGTCAATGGCCATTATCATATCGTGATGAACTTGATAACAATCATTAAGATCATGAAGAAACTTAGTCAATCTAGTTAATTCCATTATTTTTCCACACCTTCCATATGCTTCAAGTAACATAAAATCCAAATCAGTCCAATATCCATTTAAATAAGCATAATATTCAGAGATAGAAAACTCCCCTTCCTTAAAGTTGAACATTTTCAACATTGTCTTGAAAAAAAAACGTATTGTTATGTTTCCAATAGTGTTTCTCAAGACTTTCCTGGAGTTCGCAAGAGGTCTTAGTCGATCGAAATCCAATAATGACGTCAAAAAATATGGAATGTCATAGCCTAGAAAGAACTATGGCATCTACACATCTCTAGACATTATAATTTATGTCATTTCTTCAGGGTCTTGGTAAGCTCCCATTAACAAAACTCAGTTTGTTTCTTGCTAGAAGAGCTAAGTTGACTCCATCCACCCACTCGAAGTAGTTTGCAATTGTCAACAGATTTTGCACTAGAGCTGTATTTGGTGAGTCCGAGCTGAGCAATATGTATGGGTCATCCTGAGATGCAGCCATTAGTGAGCTCCATGCCATGTCAATCCTCCACGCTCACCACACTATGTACAAAAAATACAACATCGTAATCGTATTGAAAAACTGGGTAACAACCCAGGATGAACTGAAGATGATTTTATAGAAGCAGAAAAACCTTCAATGATCAAACATGTACCGAATAGTTAGATTGCACAATTCCTTGAGATTCATGAGAAATCATGCACCAGGTGCACACCGACTGCAGTATTTACGGGGTGCATGCAAAGAGCATCTTAATTTCTACATTAAGAAGTCAATGGGTATGGTACATCAAAAGATAATCCCAATATTATTTAAAGCAATACAAGCCCAGCCATGACTTCACATGATTTAAAACTTGTAAACACAGCTACGAGAGCTTGAAAAGAGTGTGGAAATGAGGTTTTTCACTGGCATGTGATGATCTAGGTGCTTTGGTAATTGAGGGCCACTATTGCTAATTTGATTTGGTGGCAAGTTTTTTAAGTGCAGTATTGTTATAATTATAGATAGTGTTAATCCCACTTATCTGGATAGTATGAATTTACGATTGATAATGGGTATTTACAAGGATCGATTTTATTTCTCATACTTTCTCCATTTGTATTTCTAATAAACGAAAATTTTCTAAAATCATTGCAAGAAATGAAATCTTCACATCAACTAAATTTATAAGCCCTAATCTATACAAAATACAAATTTAGAAAACTTGTATAGTGGATTTTGGGGTCAATCACAAAGAATTGGTACTTGCAAAGTGTTTTAGGATATGCAGAATTCAAAATAAACATTGTTTTTAGTCTAACCCCAAACTCAAAATAATAGGCAAGTTCAGTAAACAATATCGTCTCAACGCTGAAAGTAATAAATATTGGTTCTAGTACAAATTAACACTAAGATGCTTCAAAGGTGTGAAGATGATGTGGTGTTAAGGTTCTTAATTTAATCTACAAGGTTTCTATACTTACAACTTCGAACAACCTAGTTCTATTTAGGTTATTTCTCATGTTTTCGACTAAGATAGTCCATGATATCATCACTCATACCACATTTAGGTTTACCCATGTGCGAAATATGTAGAACTAGATCTACCCAACTTTATTGGTTCTATCCACAACTAACACCTACTATTCTCATCTTGATTTGTTGGTCTACCTCTAAATTAAGCATCTGAATTGTGAAGCCATTCGTTTCCCCCTTTAGGTCTACCTGAGGAATGATACCAACAAAAGTTAAGAAACAATGATCAATTGTGTTATGAACTTAGCCCCACATCACCATTCTACACTTTAAGACATCTCTTAAGTTTAGTTACTCATGTTCCATGTTTCGGTTACTGGTGAGTCAACAATTACAAGGAACAATGGTTCGAAAGAGTGGAACATAAAACATGATATCATTTAGATAAGGTGGCAAAAATGACAAAAACAGTGTGAGAAAGTCAGTCATCGAAACTTAAAACATTTAGCAAACGAAAAGAAAAGTGAAAATAGTTCTGATTTCTATCTACTACTGTGCACTGCTCGGAACAGTAGCGTTGAATTGGGTTTTGGAGCTGTTCATTAGGTTGAAGAGTCTCTTTCCCAATAATCTCCTTCTTTCTTCCTGTTGTTCGGTGTTCTTGGAGCTTTTTTGTGTATGTATTCTTTACAGCCAAAGCTCTCCTTCCTTGTGATTCTATCTCTTCTAAAAAAAAAAAATCTTCTCCTCTCATTTCCCAAAGCAAGTGCTATCTCTGATAGTACAACTGCTTCTACCCCTGACTTGCAGACTACTCTGATGGAAGTGTACGCATTGTCCTCTCTTTTTATGATGCTCCTTCTGCTACATGGTTGCTTGTACGTAATCTTTCCCTGATTTATGTGACTTGTTGCTAGACTCAAAAAAAGATTAATAGCATGAAATGAGCTAAATCACATAATTTAGTGCATTTGCATACATAATTCATGTATTCCCTAAATTTATCATTTTCATATCATAAGCAACTAAAACATAATTAAAATTTATCATTTTTATATCATAAAAACAGGAAAATTTGTGTGTTATTAGTTTCACAACAGATTTTTTAGATTTTAATGGTTTCTAACCTCAAATCTCTTCTTATTTGAGTATGTTCCTTAACTTGATTCTTGAGGATTGAAATCTCAATATTCCTTTCACCGGAGTTTGGATTTTATTCTATGGCTACTATTGCTTGATAATTTTTTTTTTATTGTTGTTTGCTTATTTTGAGAAGGCATTTCTTTTCATTTTTTTTATTTTTTCATATTGGTACATATTGAGATGTCGAATGTGGATGAAGAAGATCCATATCTCATATCTCCTATAGAAGAGGATCTCAAATTTCCATTATAGCAATTCATGTTGCATTGCAGGAGGGATTGTGATACTAGAGGCAATAGACATGTTATTTGTGCTTTTTGTGAAAAAAACCTTTTACTACATCTTACTAGAGGCAAGATTAATTATGCGGCACTTGTTCAAATGAGGGAGATGGAGAATAAAGGAGTGGCTTTAAGAGAAAGTAAGAAATCAGCAACTATGTCAAAATCTAATGATACTGAAATTGGATCATGTAGAACTCCAAACATGGTACTTTGATGAGGGGAGTTAAAAGAAAATGTCAGCAAAAAGGAGATGAAATGCTCAAGAATCATGCACAAGCGAAAGAGATGTTGGATGCAATAATTGTAAGGTTATTTTAAGCTAGTGGAATTCTTTTTATTATGCCCCTAACCCATATTACATAGAGGTATTTGAAGTTGCAGCAGTGCTTGTTATTCCAATTTACTTAATTACTAATTTTAATTATATTTTTCATCACTTGTTTGATAAATATATGTTTTATATATTTCGTAAGTTACAAACCACGTGATATAATGCTTTTAGAACTAAGATATTGAAAAATGAAAAGGTTTGAATTGAAAACCCTTTGCAACCTTTTAGAAAAAGTTAGGAGACCATGTTTGTTACTTTGGTAAGCAATGTGTGGACTGATCCATAAAAATGACCACTGATTAACTTTTTGGCTATGAATGAGTGTGGAGAACAATTTTTAAAAGCTATTAATTATGAGAGTGAGTTCAAAGATGCTGCCTTTGTTACTTCATTGATGTAAAAGACAATCACTGAAGTTGGGGCTGCACATGTGGTACAAAATATAATTGATAAAGCTAGTATTTGTGGATTGCTGATGAATTTATATAATAAAAATTTCCAAACATAATGTAAATTTATATTTTATTGTCATATTTATACAAATGTATAAGTTAATATCCTTACAAACTTGCTTTGTAAAGATATTTTCTCACCTACACCAAATACCCTGGCTTATATACAATGTGAATGGATTATGGAAACTATTGAGAAGATGAAAAAAATAAAGCAGTTTATCATAAGTCATCAAAAGAGGTTTACTTCATTTAAAAAATATTCTAAATTGAGATTATTGATAATGGTAGAGATACATTTTGCTTCGGTTATTGTCATGATGAGATGGTTTAAGATAGTTAAACAAGAGTTGAAAGCTATGGATGTTAGTAATGAGTAGATTAATCTATATGGATGTCGAAATGATAAAATAGAGAAAAGAAGAGAATATCGTGATATGGTTTTGGATATATATTTCTAGAAATCCATTAATAATGTGTTTTCTTTTACAACTTCTATTTAATCTATGATCAAAATTTGTGATATAGATAAAGCTAGTCTTCACATGATTTACACTATGTGGCATTTCATGTTGGAAAAGATGAAGAAAGCAATATATACTTTTGAGAAAAAGAACATTGACATGGAAAGTGACTTTTGGAAGGTCATAAATGAAAAGATGACATAAAGGTTGGAATAATATTTTTAAAAAATAAACTAGGTAAATTTTAGTTTTTATCAATATTTTTTTCTATTTATTGATCAAGTATTGATTAGATTGAGAGAGAAAGAATTGCAACGACTTTTTAGTGATAGAAAGAAATGCTTGACAGTATTTGGTGAGCTTAGAAGATATATGAATGCAAGATTTGAATTTAGCTTTTTGGATGCTATTGATGAAAGAACAACTATGGATGGAATTAAATGGTGATTATGTTTTGGAGGCAAGACACCTCTAATTCAAAATCTTGCTCAAATTACTTTGTGCCGTCTCATCTTCTTTGGCTTGTGATAGAAATTAGAGCACTTATAAGTTCATACATTCAACCAAAAGGAACAAATTAACTTCCCAACAAGCAGAAGATCTTGTTTATTTGAACACTAATCTACGCCTCTTATCTTGAAAATCACCTAAGTATACTGAAAGAGTGTCCAAGATGTAGTATATTTTGGGTAACTTGTGTGAGGTAAATGATTCTAGTATTCTTGAAAATAGTAATTTATCTTTGGATGAATCTACTTTGGAGATAAATATGTTAGAGCAAAAGTGATGTGTCTTACGATGTCCCACTATATGGAGAAGAACAAGGGAATGGTAATCAGAGTGGAATCAACAATGAAGACTTTGATTTAGGATTAGATGTTGACTTTAATGTTTAGGCTAATGTAATTCATGGATATTTTGTTGAAATTTTTTATTATGTTGTTTCATGTTTTTTGACATTTCTTTTTAAGTATTAATAAATATTTTTAAATTAGTTGTTGTATTTGATAAATTAATTTTTTTTAATCTATATATGTTTTAAAATAATGTATATTTAATGCACTCTAAAAATCGAATTCCTAAAATCGACGAATCTCACACCCACGTAATCTCTTACCTCCCACCCATGTTTGTGCAACATACCCGAATAGAGAAGAAGTAGAAAACAGCACGCTACTAAAGTCCGACACACGGTGCAATACATATTAATTACTACAGTGATGGATATTAACTAGTAATAGAAATATTATTTCAATTATGAAGTTCACGGTGGGTATAACACAAGAATCTCCATCTTCACAACCAGTCTCGCACTCTTCTTCTGTATCTTGTGGCATTCTCGTATTTACTAACAGATCTAAAGCCTCACCTAAACAATTTAATGCCATGTAGTTTAGATTTGGATGCAGAGATGTTATATCTGTTGTTGACCATCCACTCGTAGACGGCAAATCCACTCCGAAGTGTTGTTCTCCAAATTGGGTTTGAGTTGTTGGTCTGTTGAATGTAAGTTTTATTCTTCAGCTTACTACATGTTGGATTGTTGGCCCAAAATGGAGGCCGTCGTAGTCATCCACGCTGGTAGAAAGTAGGATAGATACTGAACAGTACCTTAAGAAAGAAGAAGTACAACGGGTCTGTGATTACGAGAATGTGGGCGCCGGCGAGAACTGTGTGTCACCGGTGGATCAGGCTACGTAGCCTCCTGGCTTGTCAAATGCTTGCTTCACCGTGGCTACCTCGTCAAGGCATCTGTTTGTGATCCCAGTAAGTCATATTATATACTGTTTCAATTTATGGGAGGACTAACGGATGATTGTAGTAGTTATCTCTCTTTTTTTATTCTACTGTTGTTTCAATTTTGCAAATGATCCTAAGAAAACTCAACATTTAAACTCCCTTCATGGAGCCAAGGAAGGACTTAAATTTTTGAAGGCAAATTTGCTGGAAGAGGGGTCCTTCGACGAGATTGTTCAAGGTTGTGATTGTGTTTTCCATAATGCTTCTCCCTTCTACTATGGTGTCACTGATCCACAGGTCTTTTTCATATGTTTCCTTTTTTATTCATAGAAACTACCATAAAATATTGATTTTGAGACCCTCGAAACATTACTCTGCGCAGCTAACAGTTTACACATTTAAGATAATAGATTCTGTCTGGTTGCTTTGATCATGCTGATGTAGTTGGATTGATGTCTAATGATACAGCTGGAACATCCAATGCACCGGGCTGAGACAGTTTATTTGATGGAATTTTTTAGGCTGAACTGATTGATCCTGCAGTTATGGGGACTCTCAATGTTCTTGCATCCTGTGCGAAAGTACCCTCTATCAAAAGGGATGTGCTGACATCCTCTATAGCTGCTGTGGCTTGTAATCATAAACCTCGAACGCCTGATGTAGTAGTCGATGAAACTTGGTGGTCTGATCCAGAACTTGGCAGAAAACAGCAGGTTGATGGCCTGTTTTTTTTTTCTTATTTCCCTTTAAAAAAACATCTTTATGTCCTAATCCCTCCACATGCTGAATTTTAAACCTTCAGCAATGGTATGTAAAGAGGAACGTTATTATGAAATAGCTGGGCTAAACCTGCTGATGTGCAGAAAAGCGTGCAGAGGAGGTTTCGTGTGGAATACCCACGTTCTTTGCATGTCTTTTGGTTTTTAGTCTTCTTGAAATAAGCCTTGTAGACTGTTGTTTTTTTTTATGCATAGAGCTGATTTTTTACGGAAATATTTTACTGCACTCATCTTCCTCTCGCGATTCTTTATTTACTTGTTTATGGTGCGGTGAGTGTGGAGGAATCGCGCATCTACCAGCTCGCATCTCATCATGTCAACCTTTGCTACGACGACTGATCGATCCTCTGAAGAACCACTGCGCTCTGGACGAACTTCGATGGTAGCAGCATTCACAGATGGCGATTTGGATCGTGCGGACCCACTACACCTTAGTGGCTCCGACCATCTGAATGATTCCCTCGTAAGCGAACTTCTGAATACACAGAATTATTTCGATTGGCGACGAGGAGTCCGCCTTGCCCTGGGAGCTAAAAATAAACTTGGCTTCATTCTTGGCGAGGTGCCCAAGCCTTCGATCACCGACCCTTCCTATGGTCTTTGGCTCCAAAATGATTATATGCTCATGTCTTGGATCCTAAATTCTGTCTCAAAGGATTTGGTGGGAAGTTTCACTAGGTGCTCTAGTTCGCACGAGTTATGGAAGACTTTGGAAGCGCACTATGGCCAGGTTAATAGTAACATGCTATACCACATTCAGTCTGAATTATACTCCTTGAAACAAGGCGATATGAGTATCGCACATTATTATACCAAATTAAATGCTCTATGGAAAGAATTAGATGCTCTGTTTCCAGAGGTTAAATGTCATAAGTGCAATATACCAGTAAATGCCGACAGATTCTTTGGATCAACTAAGCTCACTCAATTTCTGCTGGGTCTCCACCCGAAATTTGATGGGATTCGTAATCAGATACTAGCCATGGATGAATCCATGACAGTGTCCAAGGCATATGGGGCCCTCTTGAATGTTGAGCAACAGATGTGTCGAAGGACATCTGAGGTGGTGAATATCCACACCAACTCAGCCATGATGATTAAGTCCATTCGAGAGCCCAACCCTGGGACAGCGTCGTGATAACAGGTTCTGTACCATTTGTAATAAGCAGGGTCATCTATCTGACAATTGCTTCACGGTCAAAGAACCTCCCCTTGGTGGCGCAAAAAAGGGGGTAAATATGATTCCCAAGATGTGAAATCACAATCACCTCATTATGAGCAGTCTCGCCCCCTTGGAATCAGTATCAACAAGTGCCGTTGGCACCTCGTCAGCCTGTGTCTTATAATTCTTATCGACCTGCTGTGCATTGTGTTGAGACCCCTTTGGATGAGTCTCTCTCATACGCTTCTAATATCTCATACTCCACTGATCCTTTACAGGTCATTCAGCGAGAATTGACAAAGTTGATGGGTAGCATTCCACCTTCTACCTCAAGGGAAAACCCTGGAGGTCACATGCCATCTTCTCCATCAATCAATCTGTCCAAACTGGAATTCTCAGGTACGTCACCCATGGTGTTAGGATTCATGAACACTGCATCTGCATGCTTTGTATGTAACCCATGTGAGTGGATTATTGATTCTGGAGCCACTACCCATATTAGTTGTTCCACCATCAGTTTTGAGGGCATGAAGCAGGTAGCTCACTTACAAGTGACTCTACCTAATGGACAGTTTGTCCTGGTGAGTCATATGGGTAGCATACCATTAACTAGGCGGATTAAACTACAGAATGTCCTGTATTTGCCTGGTTTTAAGTACAACTTGCTATCTGTCAAGAGGCTTGCAGATGATGTTGGAATCAATGTTGTGTTTTCTAGTCACCATTGCTTGCTGCAAGACCCGGATACCCATGAGGTCCTAGGGGTTGGTCGTGTGCGAGATGGCCTCTATGTGGTGGACAAGAGGTCGTTCCAATCAAGTGTAATTTCGGCATATGCTGCAGTAGCCCACAAACCTGTTATCCGCAATAGTCTTGTTAATGTGGTATTACCTTCTATGTGTTTCTTTGTTGATGCCTTGCATAGTGGTGATAAACGTCTTCTATGGCACTGCCGCCTTGGGCACATTTCAAATTCTAAATCTCAGTATATGCATGTTCCATGTGGCTTATCTGGTGTTCCTTGTGATGTCTGCGAATATGCTCAATTTCAGAAAGTCCCCTTCCCTTTGAGCACTTCCCGTGCGCCACATGCGTTCCACCTGCTCCACTGTGATTTATGGGGGCCGTATGAACTTACCACCTTTAATGGAATGCGATACTTCCTCACCATTGTGGATGATCATACCCGCACTACATGGACTTTCTTATTGTGCGATAAGATGGGATTGGCAGTTACATACAAGCCTTTCTTGCGTATGCAGAAAATCATTTTCGCCTAACTACTAAGCATCTTCGCACGGATAAAGGAGGAGAGTTTATGAGCTCTGCCTTGCAGAATTTGTGAGAAGGGGATTTGCCATCAATATTCATGCACTTAGCGGCCACAGCAGAACGCCAGAGTTGAACGGAAGCATCGCCACCTCTTGGAGGTTACGCGAGCATTAATGTTTCAATCAGGGGTACCGAAGAATTTTTGGGGTGAAGCTCTTCTCACTGCAACTTACATTATAAATCGCATGCCATCCTCCGTGCTTGATTGGGCGACTCCTTTTGAAGTTCTTATGCACCAACCCCTAGCACTAGCTCATATGTGGATATTTGGTTGTTTGGCTTTTGCAGCAAATTTGGATTCTCGGGGCGATAAGCTTGTTGGGCACGCAAATGCATTTTCATCGGATACCCCATGGATCATAAGGGGTATAAGCTCTATGATCTGGAGACGCATACAATGTTCATTTCTCGCGACATCAAATTTTATGAAGGAGTATTTCCGATGAAGAGTGTTATTCACGATCTGGACTCTCATGATGTTTTATTGCCATTAGTGTTTCCTGATAATGATGACCCAGAGGTCCCAGTTGCTGCTATGCCGCCTGAGTCCCTATCTAGTATGCATGATGCTATGAGGGATGCACCTAGCGATGTGCTTGATGCTTCTCTCCCTGACGGGTCTAATCATTCAGAGCACCCCATCATTAATACACATGCTCCCCCTCTGTCCGGTGGGACACACCACTCCTCGCCGTGTTTGGTGCCTTCTCCTGATCCGAGACTTAGGCGAAGTCAAAGGAGCCATATCTCACCTGACTGGTTGCGTGACTACCACATTTTTCAGGTTGATGCGGGAGACCCTGAAGAGCCGTGTCTCCTTTCTGAACCTCGCACATATAGAGAGGCATCACGATTCCCCCACTGGTGTGATGCTATGTCTCAAGAGATTAAGGCTCTTGAGCACAACGAAACATGGAGGGTTGTTCCTTTGCCAAAGGGTAAGCGTGCCATCGGTTGCAAATGGGTTTACAAAATCAAGCGATTATCTGATGGGCGTCTTGATCGGTTCAAGGCATGCTTGGTAGCCAAAGGTTACACACAAGTGGAAGGGGTGGATTACCATGACAGCTTTGCACCGGTTGCTAAGGCTACTTCCATTCGCTTGTTGTTGGCACTTACTGCGAAGCATTCATGGTTTCTGCATCAAATTGATGTTAACAACGCCTTCCTTCATGGATTCCTGGACAAAGAGATCTAAATGCACCCTCCAGAAGGATATGGGTGCAAGGAGGGAGACGTCTGCCTGCTGCGTAAATCCTTATACGGGCTTAAGCAAGCCTCGCGTCAGTGGAACCTTGAAATTAGTCGATTTCTGGTAAGCTTGGGTTTCTCTCAATGCCCCTCGGACACTTGCCTATTTGTGTGGCGGGATGCGATATCTGTTCTCGTCGTTCTGATTTAAGTGGATGACATCCTTCTTAGGGGCTCATCCTTGGATGCCATTACCCAGCTTAAAACAGATCTGCATGCCAAATTCACTATCAAGGATCTTGGCGACGCTACTTTTTTCTTAGGGATTGAGCTCACACGAACTGCTAATGGGCTTTTCTTATCTTAGCGACGGTATATTTCAGATATTCTTCAGCCTTTGAGTGCTGATTTATCTCCTCGTGTGGTCACTCCCATGCCATGGAGTTTTAAGTTCTTGGCCAATACCGTTTCTAATCCCATCTGTGTTGAGAAATATCGTGGGTTAGTCGGCCGACTACTTTACTTGAATTTTACAAGGCTTGATCTTACCTTTGTGGTGCAGCAGCTATCTCAGTATGTTCATTGTCCGGGGTCTGAATATTGGATCGCTCTGAAACGCTTATTGAGTTATCTTTCTGGTTCAATTGACATGGGCCTTCTATATCCTTATGGCTCCCCCTCCTCTCTCACTGCTTATTGTGATGCTGATTGGGGAGCATGTGTTACAACTCGGCACTCTGTTACAAGTTTTTGCATCTTCTTTGGTGGATGTCTAATCTCCTGGAAGACCAAGAAACAAAGCTTGGTCTCCCGCTCCTCCGCAGAGGCGGAGTATCACAGCATGGGGTTACTACTTTGGAACTTTTGTGGATCTCTTATCTCTTGCAGTCACTTGGTGAACCTTTCGTTCTCCCTATTCCCTTGCACTGTGATAACCAGTCTGCAATTCACATTACCGCAAATCCTGTTTTCCACGAACGGACGAAGCACATAGAAATCGATTGCCACGTCGTTCGGGATCAATTCAAGCTTGGATTTCTTTTACCCATCTACACGCCTTCTAAACAGCAACTTGCTGATGTCTTCACTAAGGCATTAGATTCTCTACCGTTTTTTACTATCATCGGCAAGCTTGGGCTACGACCTTGTCCTCCCCAGCTTGAGGAGGGAGTAAAGAGGAACGTTATTATGAAATAGCTGGGCTAAACCTGCTGATGTGCAGAGGAGGTTTCGTGTGGGATACCCACATTCTTTGCGTGTGTTTTGGTTTTTAGTCTTCTTGAAATAAGCTTTGTAGACTGCTGTTTTTTTTTATGCATAGAGCTGATTTTTTACGGAAATATTTTACTGTGCTCATCTTCCTCTCGCGATTCTTTATTTACTTGTTTAGTATGTGCTTTCAAAGACACTTGCTGAAGAAGCTGCATGGAAACTTGCAAAGGAAAAGAGCATTGGCTTGGTTGCTATAAACCCCCGGATGGTCATCGGTCCAATGCTGCAGCCTTCTCTAAACACGAGTTCTGCCGCAATATTGAACTTGATCGGTTGGCTTTCTAGAGTTCATGATCGGAAATACTAATGAAACCCTACAATACCCCCTCGTTCTCGACTTTTCAATATTTTATAAGGAAATCTTGATCTTTGTTTGCATAAGCAGGTGCAGATACATACCCAAATTCTACTTTTGGGTGGGTGAATGTTAAGGACGTTGCAAATGCTCATATTCTAGCCTTGGAGAATCCTTGTGCCAGTGGAAGATACTGCTTAGTGGATAGGGTGGCTCACATGTCCGAGATCGTGAAAATAATATCCCACAACTATCCTTCTCTGAGACTTGCTGAAAAGTGAGCTTCTGAAATTCGCTCCTAGTAGTAGCTAGAGAGTGGCATTGCCTTCGCTGTCATGAGTTCATGTGTTTGTTTGTCTTTTGGGAACTGCCTTCGACAGATGCACCGACGAGGGCCAGCCCTTGGTGCCAAATTACCAGGTTTCAAAACAAAGAGCATTATCCCTCGGAGTTGAATTCACCCCACTTGAGCAGGGAATCAAGGAAACTGTTGACAGCCTCAAGGAGAAGAACTTCGTTAATTTCTCCTGAGTTATTTGAATGCTTTAGTTGCTGCTCTGCTTCAACTCCCAGGAGCATTCCCGGCGCCTATTGGTCTCAAATGACTAAGTGTTATTGACTTTTGGCCCATGGCATGCGACTCTGCATCCCTCACTTCCAAGTTGAAATGATCGAAGAGTAAATGTCGTGAAATATTCCATATTTTTTCTATATTAAATATGTATTCAATACATAATAGGATATATGTTAGAAGGGAACTTTGTATAAAGCCATCATTTGCTTTAGGATTTCGAAGCTTGTTTTGAATCTGTTATGTTGAAACATGAAAGTTTGATGGCCTAGTTGATTAGCATATGATTTTTAATTAGTTGGTTCAAGTCAATAATTTTTTAAAAATTTTGCAGATGGCAAAATAAATTTGAAAAAATTGATTAAAGAGTAAAAACCATTTGTGAATCAAAATTTTTTTGGTCAGAAATCTTTTAAAAAATAAAAGCAAACGCCACCTCATTTATTTACACTAGTAATTAGTTGAATATTTAGATACTGATAAAAAAATAAATAAATATTTAATATCCTAGAAATTACCATGACTAAAATTCAATAGTCGGGAATAATAGTTAATTTTTCACAGACAACCCTACTACTTTGGTCCCTGTGGACTGTAGAGGTAAAGTTTCTGGGAGAATCCTCCTTACTAACCCCCAAAATACTAAACAGAAATACATGTAAATAAAAAAAAAACAAAACAAAACAAAACGTGTTTAAATGGGCCCAGTTAATGTGTATTGGGCTTTCTGAGGTCTCAGAATACCCATTGAATCTCGGACCGAGTTTTAAGGGCCTTTCATTTTAACCTTGTCAAGGCTAAGCTTACGGATTGATGGCGCCGAAGGCTAAAGAAAAGGCGAAGAAGCCGATGCCGGCGGCGTCGTCGCCGGCGTCGCCGGCGCTCTCTATGGATGAGCTCTTCACGACGCTTAATCGTCACATCCAGCGATCTGAGCTTGGCCTAGCCGTTAAAGTATCAGATCAAAGTAAGCTAAATTTGTTACGTCGTATCCGTTTTCTGTGCTCTAAATTTGATTTCGTGGGAATTCAGTTCTCTCGATCGCTCTGGGAGATGAGGACGCTATGAGATGTAAGATTGTGGCATTGCTCAAGAATGACGATTTCAATGGAGCTTTAAATGCTATTCAAGACTTCGCCAAGATATCTTCTGTTGATTTCAGCTTTTACACTGTGAGCGTAGTTCGTTTGCTATATAAAGTCTCATAGATGCGGCGTTTTGGTTTATTGGATTTTATGCTTATTTGCATTGTTAATCTCGGGGCCGGTGTTATTGGTGAGTATAGGCATACTGCTTGTACAGGCGGAATCAGTTGGATGAAGCTCTGGAATTGCTAAGGGGGCATGATGGAAAATCTTCAAGCATGTTATTACAGTCGCAGATATTATATCGTTTGGGGAAAATTGATGAATCACTGCATGTGTACCAAAATCTTCAGAAGTTGAAGATAGAATCCTTAGAAATAAATCTTGTTGCTGCCTTGGTATCTGCTGGCAGATCCTCTGAAGTGCAGGGGACGATTGATGCACTGAGAGTTAAACCAACTAGTAGTTTTGAACTTGCCTACAATGTTGCTTGCTCATTGATAGAGAGGAGCAAGTATAAAGATGCAGAGCAACTCTTGTTGTCTGCTCGGAGGTGATATCAAATTTCACGAGTCGTTCTTATCTATCACCTTTTTAAGTATAAGAGATGCCTACAATTGGATTGTTTGTTGAATCTAAGTAAATTGAAAGAATAATAGAAGTCATCTCATTCTCAGTGTCATCCACTTACAAAATCATGGAACAAAGGACATTGAACTTCGTTGAAGAACTGATTGTAAATTGTTTCTTTCTTATTAATTCTGCATGACTTAGAACTTATTTTTTCCTAGAAACAGTCCTGGATTTGGTTAATGGAGCAGTAGGATTAGGATATCTTTATAAAATTTTGGCTTCCACTGATGATAAGTAGTTTTTCAGAGTTGGGCAGGAGACACTCTTGGAAGAGGACTTTGCTGATGATGATATAGAGATTGAACTGGCTCCAATAGCAGTCCAATTGGCCTATGTTCAGCAGGTAAGTAGAATATTTAGCGTTGATTAGTGGTTTTCTTGCATAGCCTCAGAGACTAATACCATACACTATTCTCCAGCTACTAGGAAATACTCCAGAAGCTATTGAATCATACTCCAATATCATCAAGAAAAATCTTGCTGATGAACCGTCGATTGCAGTGGCTATCACCAACCTTACAGCTGTAAAAGGTCCAAAGGATGTTGCCGATGGTTTGCGGAAACTTGATAAGCTGATAGAGAAAGTTGGTGATCCTCTTGCTTTCCAACTCACTCGAGGCCTTGACCTAAAGTTAGCGAAAAAGCAAAGAGAAGCCATATATGTTAACCGGCTGTTGTTGCTGCTTCATTCTAATAAGCTTGATATGGTAAATATCATTGCTGTTATTATAAATGCATGCTTATGAGATCAAACTAATCCGTATAAAAACTACAGGCTAGGGAACTTGCTTCAGCCCTCCCTGTTCTATTCCCAGACAGTGTAACACCCGTGCTCCTCCAAGCTGCGGTGCATGTAAGAGAAAATAAAGCCAACAAAGCAGAGGAGGTTTTGTGGCAGTTTGCAAATAAATTTCCTGAAAAGTCCAGGACTGTCCTGCTTGCAAGGGCTCAGGTTGCTGCTGCAGCAGGCCATCGTCAAGTAGCTGCTGAATCTCTCCTTGGTATACCAGATATTCAACACATGCCTGCAACTGTCGCAACAATTGCCTCTTTGAAGGAACATGCTGGAGATATTACCGGCGCTGAGTCTACATTTGATGCGTCAATACGATGGTTGTCTGATGGTATGACAGAAGACAGTAAGCTTGGTGTTATCATGAAAGAAGCTGCTTCTTTTAAGCTCAGGCATGGGAAGAAAGATGAGGCTGCACATCTCTACGAAGTTCTAGTGAAAACCCATGGAAGCATTGAGGCACTGGCAGGTCTCGTTCAGACAGCTGCTCATTCAAATATTGAAAAGGCTGAATATTATGAGAAGCAGCTGAAACCGCTCCCTGGATTGAAGGAAATAGATGTTGAGAATTTGGAGAAAACCTTTGGCCCGAAGCATGCAGAGAATGGTCCGACCGCGAGCATTGCTGATGCATATGAACACAAGAGTAAGGAGAAAACAAGGAAGAAGAGGAAGAGAAAGCCCAGATACCCAAAGGGCTTTAATCCTGCAAATCCTGGCCCTCCAGCCGACCCAGAAAGATGGCTACCAAAGCGGGAGAGATCGAGTTATCGACCAAAGAGGAAAGATAAACGAGCTGCTCAAATCAGGGGTTCTCAGGGTGCAGTTGCCAAGGAAGTTGATGGTCATGTCAATTCCAAGTCTAGCAACCAAGCTGCTAGCAGCTCCACCGCTCCCTCTCAAACTGCAAGCACATCTGGAAACTCCAAGTCATCGAAATCACGGAAGAAGTCAAGGAATTAGCATTCGATGGCACATAATCTTGCATCTACATCCATCAAGGTATTACCTTCCATTAAACTGCTCGTAAACTTCATGCAAGCATATGTGAATTATGATTTCCAAGAGATCGAGAGAAGTAGCTAGACATTTTTTGGATTCTTGTTGTTCAGTGCCCGTGTCTGACTCATTATGGACTGCTGATCTCAAAACCAATTTTGGGTCGGAGCCGTTGTATGCTGCTTGTGAACTATTTCGTAAAAGTCCTTGATGGCCAAGTGCTTCCCTCTCTCTTCAAGTACGTATGTTTCCTTCATGAAGATAATGCATCATTCTTGACCAGATTCGATGAGCTCGATTTGTGATGACAAGACGGCCAAACACCTGAGTATCTCCTCGGATTGAATGTGGAACTTATCTCGTACTGTGAATTCATACAGCTTCCCATTCACCTCAATGGAGCTGCAACCAGGAGTCTTGTCCACTTTCCTTTCCCTCATCATCTTCCTCACCTCCACCGCCCTGTGTCGTTGATTTGCTTCTACGTACATATTCGACAGCAGAACGTATATCCCACTGTCACCAGGATCTAACTCCAGCAGCTTACGTGCAGCCCTCTCGCCCACCTCGACATTCCGATGCATTCGACAGGCAAAGAACAAGGCTCCCCAAACAGCTGCGTCTGCCTCCATAGGCATACTCTCAACGAGATCCACAGCCTCCTGGAGAAGACCAGCCCTTCCGAGAAGATCAACCATGCAGGAGTAGTGCTTGATTTGGGGGCGGATGCCATACTCGGAGCTCATTTGAGAGAACAATCTCCGGCCATCGTCGACTAAGCCTCCATGGCAGCAAGCGGACAGAACTCCAAGAAATGTCACTTCGTCTGGGATCAAACCGAAACTAACCATCTCAAAGAAGAAGGACAGCGCATCCTTGGCGTCCCCGTGAAGGGCCAGACCACCGATGAGTGCAGTGTACGTCAGTGCATTTCTCCCGGGTATCTCATGAAAAACTTGAAGTGCCTTCTGGATGTTGCCACATTTGGCGTACATATCGACCAGCGCTGTTCCCACAACAACAGTCAAAGACAGCGTGTGTTTCTCAATGTATCTGTGTATCCAAATCCCCAAATCGAGCGCCCCGAGCTGGGCACAGGCTGATAAGCAGCTCGTCATCGTCACCTCATCAGGCTCAACGTTCATCCCCTGCATCTCATGGAACAGTGATAATGCATCTTTTCCACGCTGACTTTGGACGTAAGCACTTATTAGTGCATTCCAAGGTACGACATCCTTCTCAGGCATCATGTCGAACAGTCTCCGAGCAACGTCCAAATGCCCGTATTTTGCATACCCCACAATCATGGTTGTCCAGCTCACCACACTCTTCTCCTTCATTTGCTCAAACAGGGCTTTAGCTTGTTCTAGTGCCCCACATTTAACATACATGTACAGAAGTGCATTAATCAGACGAGTGGACATCTTCAGTCCAAGTTTCTCAAAGTAAACGTGAAATTCATAGCCAAGGGCCAGATCCTGTAGTTGTGTGCATGCTGTGACAACTCCGATCATCGTTACCTCGTCTGGTTCAACTCCGCCATCCATCTCCAATTCCCTGTATAGCGTCAGAGCTTCATTTGCTCTTCCACTCCTTACATACCCATTAATTAAAGAGTTCCATGAAACAAGGTCTCTGTCAGAACTTCTATCGAACAGTTGCTGTGCAGCCTCCAACTCTCCGCAACAAACCAAAAAATGAATCAAGGAATTGTGCACGTATGTGTCCCTTTCATGATTCATCTTCAACACATGTCCAAGAATCTCATGCCCCATGTAAAAAAACGAAAAGTTGGTACAAATCTTCAACAGTAGAGGAAATGTGTAATGATCAGGCCTTAAACTGACGAGAACCAGCATCTTTTTATACAAAATCAAAGCTTCCCACGGACTCCGGCTCTCACTCAAACCTCTTATCGCTATGTTCCAAGAGAAAACGTTTGGATTCTGCATTGCAAACAGTAACCTCTTGGAGTAATCAAGATCGCCCGTTGGAGAAAGTGCAGAAAAAGCTATCAATCGACTGTAAGCCAAGCCATCAGCAGCAAGCCCAGATACGATCATTTGAGATTGCAGCTGCTTCAAGTGGAACATAGACGTGCATTTGGATTCGAGGAGTGAGAGCGTAGGATTTGAAAGCACGAACCTGTGAGTCGTTTTCCAACCACAAGAAGGAGACGCTGCCTTGGGCTTTCTTCTGTTAGGCAGGATTGAGAATGCCGAAGGATTCACTCGAGAAATGCTGAAGCTGATGCCTCGGGTGTGAGTATAGGTGCTTCTGATTCTCGAGGAAGAAGGCATGTGAATTCAGGCGAAATCGCTTCAACTAATCCGCCGCCACATAATGTAAGCACAACATGGGCGTGGCGCGGAAAATTAGCATTTCGTTGACTTAAATAAAATAAAATTGATGTAGAAAAATTAGTTTTTTATTAATAAGATTAAAATTAGTATTAAACAAAATACAGGTAAAATGTAGTTTTAAATAAACTCATTTATACAGGATAATTTTATTTTTGAAAATTCTAATCTTTAGGTATTTTGTAATAAAATCAAAAATTTAGATTTATTGATTAACCTCAAAAATTATTTCCATTAATTAAAATTAATTAGAAAATTATATTAATTACTTTATTCATTCTAAAAATATATTTATATTATAGCATTAAAACTTATAATATACTTTATAATACAATGTTATTTTATAAAATAAATGGTTTTACAATATCAAATTGATTTTATTTATATAATTTTAAAACTCATTCACTATATAATATACTACATAATTTCAAAATAAAAACATGACTTCAATTAAAGAATAAATTCTTTTTATAGAAATCATTTCATTTTGTCATGTTTCTACTCACATTTTTTGCGAAAATCGGCCCCTATTTGAAATTCATTTCTTACTCAAAAATTTTTTTTGAAGAAAATGAAAAGAATAACAAGTAATTTGGTTATTTTAAAAAATAAAAAAGTATTTTGAATTAAAAAATTAGGATATATTATAAAATTAAGGCATTTTTCAAATTGAATTTTTTTTAAAAAAAATGATAGTTGTGTACCATGTGACAATGCGACAATAGTTCTATTGAAGTGTAAGGATGGAATTGAAACTATTATTGAACTTGAATATCAATAGAATTGAAAGATCATGTACGATGATCCCAAAAAAGACTTTGTTGAAGTAGAAGTATTATGCGACTGAATTGAGTTTAATCTTATTGGACCCTATCAACTTCAAAAGCATCCAACCTATTTATGAAAATGAGGTCAGCCCAAATCCAAGTGCGTTAAAGTATGTTGTTTCCCAAGCATATTCCACAATTGCATCATTGAAGACAAGACACTCATTACATGACAAAATCTATGTAATAAACAATGAGTTAACGACTAGTTTTATTATCTATATAAATGGCCTATACGACTTGTGAAACTGTAAATTAATACATCTTCAAACTTTGATTGCAACATATTTTTATTCTCCTAAAATTACATATATGCTTTCGATACACTTCTTCCCTCTTTCTCACTACAACTTCAAACTCATACAAAGTATTGTCTATCATGGTGAACCCGACGTGAATACTACCTTCATAGTTTTACTCCGCCCTCATTATACTCTTCCTCACTTCACTTCTCAAATCTTCAATGTGCTGGAAACTATGACCACCCTATAACAATCCCCTCCAATATTTAATGAACAAAGTAATGCTTCTTAGATCGTCCGGATGGAGGGGTACTTGCATATGAACGACATCTGTATGTTAGTGGATTCTACTTGTACATCTCCACCTACCATAGAGCCATCACACTCAAATAAGGTCAATGATTCTCAAATCAAAGAGGCCAAGTATAGTTTGGATCAACTCTTGTCTGAATAATTATTTACCATAATCATGAATATAAAGAACCCTAGAGAAATCTTGTTAAAACTAGATAAACTCTATGAGGAAAATACAGAAGTTCGAAAAAATCGCATTCAGAGATAATTGAAACTCTTTTACAACTTAAAATTTGCACCACGTATAACTAACTTACAATTTTTTTATATATTAACCAAGGATGTTACTGAGTTACGGACTCTGGAAAAAACTATGGACAATAGACTAGTCAAGTCCAACATCCTTAGCTCTCCACGACACACTTAAGTACCAATTGTCACTACACTTTGAGTTATAGTGATATACTCTATATCTTTCAAAAAAAATTGTTGGAACACCTAAGTGAATTAGAAGAGGAGGCTAAATAGTGAGATAATATGAAATCTTTAAAAGAATGTTAAATATGACTCAAAATTACTTACCCTCTCGAAGTTAAGGAAGGGACACTGACTCAATAAAACCTACACAAGAAACTTATTCTATAGCTTACCAACGCAAACAAGATGAACAATCATGCAGTCTGCCCCTTTTGCAAGAATAGCAACTATCAGTCATCCATATGCTTCTGGCATCCTACCTCTTCCTATGCATATTGCAACCTTAAAGTCCATATTGATTGAGTGCGTCCCATGAAAAAATTTCATGCTATAGGAGGGAACACTATGGAAGCTAAGCTAATCAGCACAACAAATAAAACAGATTGCACCATTAAAGACAAGACATTCATAATATGACAAAATTTATACATCGATTAATGAGCTAATGACTAGCTATGAAGTTTAATATCATAGAGTTTCCAAAAAATATCTCTAGTGGGCAGCTAAGCATCCAAATCTCAAATGTGAACAACACATTCACAATTTCTAATGGAAATAATAATGAAACAAGTAATTAATAGACTTCATGTTTTCACTTTTGGTATTTACCTATAATAATGTGATAAGTCACATCAATTTCTTAGTCTATTCTTCTATTGACAAGGTATCAAGAGGAATCGAACCCTGATGAAACCTACACCTTACATAAATATCCAAAGATGAAAACAAACATGTTTCCAATTTTGTTACAGTATGACAAATGAACATAGTTGTTTAAAAGTAATGATATTACAACAACAATTATCAGTGACGTTAATGATTTTCTTGTTGTGTTTTGCAGGAGGGTAATTAATGTTATCTCATCATCATGAATTAATAACTTTTTGTTCATTGATGACTTAGTCACTAGAATGACTATCAAAGAAAATCCAACACCAAATTCAATGATGCACAACAATAAGATGCCAATGTTTTCCAAGAAATATATAATGATCCCCATGATAGAAAGATACAGCAGTTAAAATAGCTGCTAATAATAGCACATGTTGTAATTTATTTTCTACATGTGCACTATAAGTATCATTGGTGGTTACTCATCTTGTGCAACATGGAAACGAGAGTAAAATGATGCATGATTGCCTTGGATTCTTTGGGTCGTGACAATCAAAGTGATAAGCATAACAGTATTAGAGAGTAAGTCATTCATATTGGTATTTGCTACATATGTTCTAACCTTAGGTATTGATAAGTGATTTTGTGTCACTTATATTTGTGCTTTTTAGGATCCACTTAGATGGGTTTTACATTCTTTTTATCCCACTTTCCTTATGTTTTTAGAAGAATTTTATATCTTTTATACTACTTTTATCTTTTTGGAGAGAAAGTGTGTTTTGTGATTTTTTAGGACAATTTTGGCACAATTTGGAGGATTTTCGAGTTGACCTTGATGGAGTCAAAGATTTGGTCTATCCGGATGAAAACTCGGTCAAAGACTCTTGGATAACAACTGAATTGGTCCTATATCATTCAAAACTCAATCTTTCTTTTGTTTTTAGTCTTTTTAAATCTTTGTTTTGAAAGGAAAATTCCAATAACAATTCCCTGTGGATACGATCTTATTTTATTACTTCAACGGTTTCTGTACACTTGCAGAATTACCATCAGGTATTGTGGCCTATAGCTTTGTGCATGCACTATTAAACCTATTGAAGCCTAAAGAACCTTTAGGGGTTTATTGCAAGATATCATTACATTACTTACTATGCCCAAGCAAGTTGGGGGTAGTGAGTGTGATTATTTTTTGTTATACTATATCATGTTGTTTTTGCAATGTGCACCAGAAACCTATGAGCTAAAAAGATCATCTTACTTTGTAAGTTAAGAGTCCATATGTTGTTGCCACTTTTGAAAGTAGTCAATGTAATATAGTGTACATGTGCAGATGAAGAAAAACTAGTTCAAGCAACTTTAGGTTCAGAAGTTTGCAAGGGAGATTGGTGCATTATAGGACCCGTGAATGAATCATCCAAAAACCTTTTGAATATATGAACTATTATGAATTAGATTATGTAGAGATTAGCTTGAATTTGTTTTTAACTAGTGTAAGATATTCTTATTCTATATGATCAATATTTTGTTGTCTAAAATATGTAGCTTCAACGCTTAAGAACTTACCAAAACTAGACATTTATCACAATTGGCCAACTATGCAACTCACACAATCTCCTACCTAAACTACATACACAAATCTCAGACTGTAAATTTACTAGTGGAGTAGAAATAACCAAGTATATAGCATCATCCTCGGCTAAACCCTCATCATTCAAAATTGGACAAAATAATATGGTACCATTCAAGAAATCCCTTTCCTATCATTATAGCATCCCAAATCATATACACCCAGATGCAAAACTATCTATATAAAATAAAAAATAGCGATTGGGGGAATCAGATCTACCTCATCATACGACCCTGAACACAATCGAAGACAAATTTCAATGTCTCCCCAGATGGTTAGAGTTCAAGCTTGATTTTTGCGGTAATTGAAAGAGGGGCGTGTGAGTTAACTATATATTATCATTACAAACTGAAATAAATGAACATTTTGTAAACATAAAGGTTGTATTTTGCAACAAATGAAATAGTTTGAGCTAATTTTGATATTTCAAAATAATAATGTCTAAAATCGTAAATGAAAAAAGCAAATATGACATGTTTGGTAATTTTCCCCAAGATTGAACAAGTATCAAATTTTAAAATATCGAACAAATATAATCCCAACAACTTCTAATTTTGGTATAGTTGATCCCTACTATTCAAATGCTTGATATAATTAGTCCTCATTATTGACAAGATACATTTCCTATTGTTTTTTAAAATGTCAAAATGAATCCCCATAATTAAACATTAATTTTTCCTAAATTATATTAGTAAATTATTATCATTGACAACACCTACTATTAGCAAGCTCCCACCACCAGTCCCGTCGCCACCCACTATCACACTCCTCGCCTAACACCACCGCAGTTGAGCCTACCCCTACACTCACTACACGTCATTTGTCCCTTCGGACATTTCTATTAACCCACAACATGGTCCATATGTTCACCATTGACGTTATCCTATTACATATTTTCCAATGAAGGTAAATAGAGTAAAATGTAGACATGCAAACACATGATTTACACATATGAAAGAAAAAAAAAATCAAAGTCATTCATAACCACATAGATTATCAATAGATATGTCTCATGAACAAAACTTCAAGCCAATTCCACCATCACATGGCTCTATATAAGAATGGCTGTAACACCTGAACTTCAATCCATCAAGACAATTGAATAAAAAACCACATAAGAAAAATACATTTCAAAGAATGTTAAATTTTTTTCATAAAATGATGCAAACATTCCAAATGATTACATATAGAGGTTATATTAATCATATTTAATTACATTGTATTGAATATTGATTGTATGTTTAAATTTATTTATAATAAATATATTGATTAAAATCTATTGAATTGTGAATTATATTTAGTCACATTTATATTGATTATACATAGAATCAACTTAAAAATAATGCATATATATTAACATTCACATTATTCCTAGATTTTAATTTTTTTTAATATGTTTACTATTCAGTGTTACATGTATGGGTGACTAGTTACAATATAATTTTTCTCAATTTAAAAAAACGGAAATTAATATTAAAATTAATTATATTTTTTAAAGTTGTATAACTGTGTTTTATTTTTAATTATCATATATTTAATACAAATTCATATTTTCCATATCATTTATCAAATTTATATAAAAAGTAAATAGATAGCAAAATGAAAATCCACATCAGCGTTCATGGAAATAACATGAATTTATATGGTTTTTCTTTAATATAAATTGAATAAAAAACAATTTTACTGTCTCACTCAAGCATTGAGTGTATACTTTATAAATTCACCTTAAATACAGTGGGAGTATAAAAATAATAAACTGTGTTTCCCGGTGTGTGTAGCAACCCCCCCAGGCCCAGCCTGAACGCAGACAAAGTAATGACAATTAGATTGAAGGATGAATGTCTGGCCCCTCAGCCCTTTGATTACTCGTGCCGGAAGAATGAACGCAATTTCCCAATTCGCAGGCAAGAAAGAAAGAGAGGCCCTGGGCAGGGGCAAATAAAACCTGTGCGTGGCAAATGTATATTTATAAATTGAATTCAAAATCCGGTATTTTGCAAACTAATTTTCTAAAAAATTTCATGCCACCAATTCGGACGAACAGTGTTGGTTGGTGGCATGTGTAGCTAGCCCCTCCGACTAATAGTAATAGATGGAAGGATGACTGGGTGCGGGTGCGGCCCCTCGGCCCAAATTCCCTCATTATTATCGCCCCTTCCCGTCCCTTTGATTATTCATTCGTGTTGGGGGAATGAAAGAGAGGCCATAGGCAGGGCAGGGGCAGGGGCAGGGGCAAATAAAAGCTTTGCTTGTAAAATATATTCATAAAATCATATTGGACAACATTTACAAATGAATATAGAGTACACACTCAAGAGCATTTGGGGTACTGTTCAAATATTGCGCAGCAGGCAGGGTTCAGACACGCGATCAGCAGTCTGCCAGCTGGCGGTCCACCGATTCCAAAGACCCTGTAATGAAATGCCGGACAGACAGCCAACGGCTATTTTGAAACCTCTCCCCTGCCCGCCCGACAGCAGAGCACCACGGCTGACTGTCCGACTATCCCCATCCCCATCCCCATCCCAGCGCTTCCGACAACCGCCATCAACGCTATTGCTTCCAATAGTTTGCTTCTTGCTATTTTAAAAGACAAATCGAAATGGGTGTGGTGTAGTGTAGTAGACTGCGGAGCATCAGAGCAACCCCCCCAAGATTGCGTTGCGTACGGCCTCCTCTTGGTGCCGATCTTACCGTTGCAATGTCCGGATCTGTGCTGTGCTGTGGGCCTCCTTTTCTTTCCTTCTTTCTTTTTTTAATTCAATATTGATTCCATTTTCCTCCAGCCCCCTACCCCCCTTTTGGTAACCGTTGTTCAAAACCCCATTTTTCCCACCACTTCATCATCTCTCACGGAGACCCATTTTTCTACTCTCCCCGGAATCGCCTTTCCTTCTTCTTGTTTCTTTCCATTCGTTTCTGCGATGATCCACATTTTCAGAAAGCTGCTTGTTTTCTTGCTCGCCTGGGTTTGTTTCTGCAGCCCTTTGATTGAGGGGTCTTCATACGATGTGGATCTTGAGTTCCCCTACTTCAGTCTCCGGAACTTCACTCTTCTCGGCGACTCACACCTCCGGAATGGACTCATCGGACTTACGCAGGAGCTCGGAGTTCCCTCCTCGAGCTCCGGCTCCGTCATTTACAACCACCCCATTTCTTTTTTCGATCAAGAAACGAATTCCACCGCTTCGTTTTCTACCAGATTTACGTTTTCCATTGGAAATATAAACCCCACGTCTTTCGGTGATGGGTTGACGTTTTTCTTGTCGCCGGATAATCTTACTCTGGGTAGCGCAGGCGGGTGTTTGGGCCTCGCCAACTCTTCACGATTGACGAATAGCAGGTTCTTTGCTGTTGAATTCGACACAAAATTGGATATAGATTTCGAAGATCCTGACGAAAATCATGTGGGGCTCGATATCAATAGCCTTGTTTCGATTAAAACTGCAAATCCCATATCTATAGCTGTTGATCTGAAGAGTGGGAATATGATAACTTCTTGGATCGATTACTCTGCTGAACAGAAGAAGTTGGAAGTGTTCTTGAGTTACTCCAGCTTGAAGCCTGAGGAGGCTGTCTTGAGTGTGGATATCGATCTGTCTGATTACTTGAGAGAGGAGTCCATGTTTCTCGGATTTTCAGCTTCCACTGAGGGAAGCACCGAGCGCCATTATATTGAGAGTTGGAGCTTTCACACCACAGGACTTCGGCATACGAGGCCTCGAATTCATCCTCATAACGTATCTGATAATTCAGTGCCTCTGAGGCCTCCAATTCCACTCTATGAATCTAGTAACCATATCCATCGGAAGATAGCTTTGGGTCTTGGTGTTGGTTTTCCTGCTTTCTTCTGTGCAGCACTTGTGGTTTTCGGCTTGGTTTCTCTGAAGAGGTGGAGGTGCATGAAAACGGAGAATAATTTGAAAGCAGGAGTGATGCCTGGGCCAAGGCAGTTTAGCTACAGAGAACTCAAGTTTGCAACCAGAGGATTCCATCAGAGTAGGATTCTTGGGCATGGGGCCTTTGGTACCGTTTACAAAGCTTATTTCCCTGATTCTGGAACTTTCTCAGCTGTCAAAAAATCCAAGCACACACACGAAGGAAGGAGTGAATTCTTATCTGAATTGTCGATCATTGCTTGCTTGAGGCACAAAAATTTGGTCCAACTCCAAGGTTGGTGTGTGGAAAAAGGAGATCTCTTGCTTGTATATGAGTTCATGCCTAATGGGAGTTTGGACAAAGTGCTGTATCAAGATACTGGAAATGGTGAGCCTCTGAAATGGCCTCAGAGATTCAACATTGCAGTCGGGCTCGCTTCAGCTTTGACATATCTGCATCAAGAATGTGAACAGCAAGTCATTCACCGAGATGTAAAGACTAGCAACATCATGCTTGATGCAGCTTACAATGCTAGATTAGGTGACTTTGGACTGGCAAGGCTTATGGATCATGATAAGAGCCCTGTTTCCACACTCACAGCTGGCACAATGGGATACCTTGCACCGGAGTATCTGCAGTACGGCAAAGCAACTGAGAAAACCGATGTTTTCAGCTACGGGGTTGTCATCCTCGAACTTGCTTGTGGGAGAAGGCCCATTGAGAGGGAAGGAGAGAGCCAAAAAATGGTGAATTTGGTGGACTGGGTATGGAATCTGCATTCCGAGGGTAGAATTTTGGAGGCAGCAGATGCTCGCATGAAGAAAGAGTTTGATGAAGCAGGGCTGAAGAAGCTACTGATCGTGGGGTTGAGTTGTGCAAATCCTGACAGCCTGGAGAGGCCCTCGATGAGGAGAGTGTTCCAAATTCTCAAGGATGAAGCGCCCCAACTGGCCGTGCCGAAAGTGAAACCAACTCTTGTGTTCACCAACAGCCTTCCTCGTAGCATCGACGAGATCGTTTCAGACTGTGAAGATTATGCACCGTCGGATTCCCACCACATCGAAATCCGACTGGACTGAAGGAATTGCAATGTCCTTGTTCTGGTTTGGTTTGGCGTGCTTTGCTGTAGTTGCTTCTGCGTGTGATAGATGCGTACTTTTAGTACATTGTGCATGTATAATACTACAGAGACCTCAGAATGCATTACGGAACATAACACTTTACTAGATGTGATTCAACCAGCGACGTAAACACACAACACAGCAGCACTAGGAATACGCATCTCAAGTAACATAGGGAAGTGAAAATCCTTGTGTTCCGTACATAACTCGTAGCTTGAGTTATCAAGGAAATTACTAACCTTTGTTACTTCGGTCAAAGCAAAGCACCGAGTAAAAGAAGAAACCGCAACGCAACAGGAAGATGGTATTGACTGTTTCTAACCGCTCCTTTTGAGAGAACCTGTCACGTAAGTTGGAAGGTGATGCCCACTTCCCACTCTCCTCTCCCCCCACTTCTCTTCTTCTGTTTCTCCCCCCTATAAATGAATGCACCGGATGCAACTCACTGTTCTACATGAAAAGCTAGCCTTTTGCCATTGAAATTTCATTCAGCAAGCTACTACTTCTGCTCCAATGGCGTTGAAGTCCTTCAAGAATGTAATCCTCTGCACCTTTCTTGTGGCAGCGGTTGGCGCTATGGTGTCATCGGCGTATCAGTTCAATGTTGGTGAGTGGCGGGAACCCACCGGAAGAGAGCCGGAGACGTACAATGAGTGGGCATCTAGGAACAGGTTCCATGTTGGTGACACAATTGGTCAGTTTTTCTCCCCATAAGCACCTTGCGTTTGTGTCTCTGTGACTTTCACACGCTGATTTCTCATGTCCTTTCTCCTAGTTTTCAAGTACCAGAACGACTCCGTGCTGCTAGTGACCTCTGCTGATTATCTCAACTGCACAACATCAAATCCCATCTCAAGGTTTGAAGGCGGCAACACCATTTTCCAGCTTGATCGTCCGGGATACTTCTTCTTCATAAGCGGTCAGCCAGGGCACTGCACTTCAGGTGAGAGACTCATTGTGGACGTCATTCACCCTCACAGAGCTCCTGCATCGGAACTTGCACCAACTCCGGTGCCCTCTGGTGGAGACGGTGAAGGTTCCGATGATTCATCACAGCCACAAAGTTCCGCTTCAAAGCTCTCTGTTTTCTCCAGTATTGTGGGCACAGTTGTTGCAGGGGTTCTCTACAAATTCATGTAGGAGAGCATTCCCGTTCTTCGTTTAGATGTTTTCATTGTTCTGATTCTCTCCAAGCCTGTATTGGGCTTAGGCTGTTTCAGTATTTTAACCTGTCATCAGAATTTCCTTGTTTCTGGATGCATTTATCATCTTCCCACTTCATGAATTCATTCCATAAAAAACTCTCCCTTCAGAGGGATCGCTAGATTTTCAAACACCCTAATGAAGGAGATCACTATAATTCGAGGAGAGGAGAAACAAGTTTTACTTGCTCAACTGTGCTTCAAAGCACTGTAATTTATCTTCAGAGGTTGTATCCGCTTCAACTTTCTGAATCAGAACTGAGGCCAACACCGCTTGAGCCTGGTTTAAGAACATCACTTCCGATATAGGTGACTGACATATCTCTTTATACATCTCGTAAGTCCCCGCATGAACTCGGTTACCATCAAATATTTTGGTCAAAGGATGCAGAACAGAAATAGGGTTATTCACACTTTGCAAGGTTTCCATCAGCTGGAGGAACTTGGCAACGAATTCCTCCTTGCTGAACTGTAGAAGGATGGCAGTTTCATCCAAATGGTAGAAAGAAGTAACAGAACCGATGCCAAAAGCTTTAGAAAAACAACATTTGATGTCCTTCATTTGGAGCTTTGATGCTTCTCCCCACAATATAATTATTCTGGAGAACTCAATCTTGAAACTGGTGGGCTTTCGAGACGACAAAACTGTTTTCCCTGTTTCCAGATTAATGATGTCTCCATTTATCCAACTGACATATAAACGATTGATGTAACTTTTCAGCTTCTCATTTTGAACAAAATGGGCTGCACCATATCCGTAATTAATCCCTAAATGATAACAGGCTTGAGAAAAGATGCATCCTGTCATGAATGCATCGTATCCTGCTTCATGCTTAGTCCCTGGATTCCAGATTGAAAACCTGAAAACAATAGTTTGAAACCATTATCCTGATGTTCAACAGTCATGGATATAGTACACAAAGTTGGTGGAACTGAGGAACAACGTCGGAAATGCAAGTGGAGAAGACCTGAATTAAATTATCCAAAGCCACATATTGTTCAAAAGTGGTAAATAAGAAAATGCGTAATGCAGCCACGAAAAAAACAAGCTGATACACCAGTGAGTTAACATTGTGAAAACAAAGAATGTTGCTATGGTAGATGGAAATGTAACCTTAGATCATCCACATGAATTTCCACTTTGGGACTTGGCTTGTTTCCAAAACTGCTTGTGCCAGTTGGTGCAACAGGTTGACAAAGCAAGTTAAACGCTCTGTCAAGTGAAGTACCAGCTTTGTTCATGATACGTAATAATGCATCATCAGAATTTAGCAGCAGTTTGGTGTCGATTATAAAAGGGAAATGTATCTGAAGGGATGTCACAAACTCCTCAATAGTTGAAGGAAGAGGACCAAAAAACTTGCTGTAAATGTGTGCAAGATCTGGCATAAAATTGTAAAACAGTAGTCAAGCAAGGGAATTATAAAAACGATTGAGTGAAAGAGAAGAAAACACAAACAAAACAAAGTGCCTACAATGAGACCCACTGAAAAATATCATACCAAGAAAGCAATTATGGCCAACTATCAACTTTCTCTCTGAAGACAGAAGATCGATAACATGTCGGAACCCAACTGCACCTTTAATTTTTTGTTCAGCCTTCTGCTGTCGACATGATTTAATCTCCTTCTACAAGAAAAAAGTACAAAGATGTAAAATGAAATGCTTGGAAGCAAGACTTGGGGGGGAGGGGGGGGGGGGGGGGGGACAGACTCACATTCAACAAATCCCTATCTGCAACGGATTCTGTGTAGACAAGCAATGGTTGGGAAAAGGTTGTATCACTAATGGCATCCACATAGCAAAGATCTTGAAAATGCTTCACAATTACCTGATTTACACAAGCAAGAATGAGAACATTTATTAAGAAAAAAAAAACTAGACTAGATTTCAGACTGAGCAACGTTAGCATTGTTGATGAGGTTATTTGCAGACACAAAAGAAGTATAAAAATGTATTACCGACTTAGTCAACCTCAGCTGACGTGAATTCATGCTACTCAGCACAAGGGCAGGACGAATGCCTAAAAAGGTAGTCTGAAATCTAGGAACGGAGTTCATTAAACTTATAGAACTCGAAGAACTTTGATATCCCACTCTCATACTCAAATACCATTCTCTGATTGTGATCTTCATTCTTTCGACAAATAAAACATCCGCCATTCTAACTAACTTTCCATCTTCACCTTTTCTCAGGTTCAAAGATGAAAACTCATCCCTGTGTGCAGCGTCTACCTGTTCCAATGCTTCCAACTCTTGGCTTCTGGATAAATAAGATATTCCTGAGATTATTTAATAGTGTAAAATTCTAAATAACGGTTACTAACACAACAAGAATGACTCTTCAAGTCATTTCAAGAGAACAATTTCCAGGATACTTCACCTTCATTAATGCAAGTATTAAAATCAAAATGGTATCTGACCAAGAACTCCAGCGAGCTTGTTTGGCACAGAAACTCATTGCAAGAACTGCCAATCGGATCCGGAAGCTCTTTCCGTGGGAATATATAAAAGTTGAACCTGGAAAATATTGCAAACCCCCCCCCCCCCCCGGGAAAAAAAAGAAAGAGTTAACTACTGGTTGAAGAAACTTAATTACAGCTAAAGCGCATAAGTTTTATAACTGAGGAACACCAAGTCGAGCAAGCAAAAAAAAAAAAAACCTACATGACGGGAGAAGTTAAGCATTTTAATTTGCCACTACGACACCTGAATTTAGAAATTATCGTAGATGACTTACGGATGAGCAACAAAGCAATCGCTTTGTGAATTCCATTTGAATGGACAAACGCCGAACTGAATGACGGCGAACTTCTCGGCGGAGTCTTTTATTTTCAAATACTGGATATCGCTGCGGTCAAACACAAATATCTCCCGCCAAGGAGCGCTGGTCACTCCGGTCATCTCCAAGTCGATCGCGACGAAGTCGGCTTCTCTTATGTGCCGCCGCAGTTCCGCGAGAGCCGGCTCGAAATTTGACTTGGTCACATTCTTCAAAGACAATTCCGGCGGTGACGCGGCCGTGCATACTGAATGCGTGACGGAGGCAAGTCGATTTCGGGTTCCGGTTCCGGCCCGGAGAAGGCCCCAACGCATGAAAAAGGTTGTCATCATTCTTCTCCGCTCACTTCGCTGCAATACCAATTAACATGAAACTCTCCAGGGGAGGGAGAGGCAAAAAGCTTATTGGGCTTTCTACACGTGACCAAGGGACGGATCGGCCCGCCAACTCTTCCTCGTCGGAAGGTCCATGGTAAATCATTTAGAATTTAAAACAGTTTAGTTAATAAAAATAAATGAATTCTATTAAAAAAATACAATTTATTTTTAATTTTATTAAAAATATATTTTTCCATAATTATTTTTAATTTTTTTTAAAAAATAATTTTCCATAATTATTTTTAATTTTATTAAAAATACTTTTTAGGTTGTTGTCTTGTGGTACTTGATTGAAACTCTATTCCTTCAAAAATTCAACCAAGCTCCACAATCCAATCCAATACTTTACTGATGTCAGGTTGGAATGAACATGGTACTTGCGTATAGCAAATGTTATATATTAATTATACCTAAAATAAAATTACGCTAAATAGCATGTAATCATTGAAATGGTGTATGACAACCCGAAAATGAATGAAATGCTTGACATTAAATTTTGTACGTTTACTAAACCTAAAATAAATTCTGTTAGCACCATATAGACCTCTTTGGTGGAATACCCTAGTTCTAAAAGTATTATCCAAGTATCATTCTTTTGAATTTTCTTATTATTTTTTATGTAATTATATTAAAAATATATTTTTTTATGTATAAATATTTATTTAATATTTATATGTATATAACAAAAAATTAAAAAACAATAATTATTATAAAAACATATACGTAGAAACAACAAATAACACACTTATTTGGTTTATTTATTACATAGATATGAATTATATGGTATAATGATATACTATTTTAATTATGGATTACATGAGTATGAATTAAATAATAAACATTTATCATTTAATTTATTCCATGTGATTTATGTACATATAAGTGTAAGATATTATTTATTTTATTTATTTATTTTGTATTTTATTAATATTTGATTTATAATGGAATTTATATAATCAATTTATTCATAAAATTTTTAAATATTATACTTAATTTAAAAAAATTATGTAACATAATTTAAAAAGTTTATTGAAAATATAATAATAAGATAGAATTATTTATCATATTATTATTAAAAAAATAATTTTATAAATGTACTAATAAATTCAATTGATATAACAAAGTAAATTAAAATTTATTTGAAATTATTAATATATTGTATACAAAAAAATGTATTTATTTTCATATATTATTCATATGTTTCATATGTATCGAATCCAAAATTTCGCATTGCTCATAAAAAAAAAAAAAACAAGGGATACCAATCACAATTAACAGCGAACTTTCCACATCAAACATTGGTAACCTAACTGATATGAAACAAACTAGTAACATATACAAATGATTCTTATGTAATGAAGATAAAAGAAAATGAAGAAGTAAAGACCTTATTCCACGTTTCTATATCTGATGCTCCAAGAAATATTATGTGAGAGCTTTGGGACTAATAAGACACAAATGGAATAGAAAAGGAAATAAAAACACATGAACTAGGTTACATTAGAATAAAAAAATAAAATAAAAACTCATCCGGATAGCATAACACATGAACTATTCTAATATAACCTAGTTGGATGACCACTCTCTGCTTTGCATAACTTGCATAGTAAAAATCGGGCGTTGTCAATTATCGCAACTTGAATTTGAGCATCACCTGTGAAGAGTAAAAATGGAAGACACGAACTATGTTTAAATAAACCCATCACTTCCTTATTCACCTCCCTCCAATTTTGGGGGGTTTCTATTGAATGTAAAGGTAATAGATGAGTTTATTTTTATCTACCTATAACTCACAAAACTTATGAGTTTAGAGTTAAATTCAAGTAAAATGTCCAATCAAATACGGCCTAATTAAAAATATTAAAAAAATATTTGTGAGATTTGAATTAAATGACCTATTTTTTTCGTTATTTTTATAAAATTATAATTATTTTATTATTTCAAATATAAAATGCCGCATCAATGAATTTTTATTGATATATCATTTTTATTAAAAATAAAAGGAAATTTTTAATTAAAAAATGGCACTTCATCAAGTGCATAATGTGACTGCTGACATGATACAGTGTGCGCGCGCTTTAGTGCAAACTACACGACTTAGATTTTCCTTTTGTTTATAAAATTTATTATTATTATATTGTAATTAAAAATATCACATAATCAAATTCATGTTGTATGGTGCTTTGCAATGAAACAAAAAGAAATTTTTTACGTAAAAAATATATGCCAAACAAGTCATGTATATTCTACGCTTGCTAATGTGGTAAATGGCAATTCAAGTCATGCGGTTTAATTCAATAAAGAGTAAGATATGTGTAATTTAGAAAACTAGCTATTGCCATTTTATATCTCATTTATTTAGACAAAAGATTTACGTTGTTCCATTTTTTACACACACTTTGTGACAATGAGAGTGACCATTTTTGTAATTTAGCCTATGACAATGAGGGTGAGTTGTTGACTAGGATATATAGGTGTAGGTGCATAGATTCGTCGATTCACGGATTCTAGGACATCAATTCTTGATTTGAAGAAAAATTATTCATGGATTAGGATAATTTTAAAAAATATTAAAATAAAATAATTTTAATAAAAAAATTGAACATTTTATAAACGACAAACAAAAATTAGTCAAGGAACCATGATCATCCAATTTTGAATAACAGATAATGATGATAATTAATGAATGATCATCAGACATTTTAAATAAAAATATATGAAAATATGAGAAAATCAAGTGAATTGATTAAGATTTTGATTAAATAAATAAATATTTTATTATTAAAATTAATAATTAATAATTAATAATTTAAAAAAAAAAGAAAAAAGAAACAACAACAACAATAGCCATTGCCTACCACAAATGAATCCAGGTGCGCACACGGTGCATGGGTATCACTGATACATTCCCAGTTTGTTGATCAGATCATTGAATGAAAACCAGTGCCTCCTGATGACTCGGATTTTAAGGATAAAGGGAACTAGTGGACCACCTCAATGGAATAGAGCAGGGGAACGGATGAATGGAAAATCACGGAAGGAGTACAGATTATAAACCGCATCCTTCCCTCTAGCGGGATTGTTCATTTGATGTTGATTTTCTGGGCTGAAGCAGGAGCATATGCTGCAATGATCCAACAACATATTCAAGTACCCATTCTGCTCTTCTTTTCCTAGTCTACACATGTCATCTACTTAATATGCTAACACTGTTCTCGTCTTAGTCTTCCCGTGTTCTTTTCTTTTTCTTTTTTCTTTTTATATAATTTGTAATTACATTTATTTTTTAATTAAATAATGCCATATTATTATTATTAATATACCAACACAAAACATTGATGGTTCAACCCCTCACTATTTAGGAAAAAAGGTATAAATTGTATACAAACAACTTAAATGTCGTCTCTCTATAAATTCTAAACTTCTTGTTTCGTGGGAAAAAAAAAAAAAACAGACTAGTAGAGGGGACCCACTTCTGCTTTCATTAAATTTTACTATCTATTTCTGGTTGATCCCCATGGATAATTTGTATTCGTTATATAAAGATATTATTTCCAAAATAAATAAATAAAAAAGGAAGAAAGAGTAATGTGGATGGTGGGGTACCACCCTACCAGTCCTCTAGTTGTGGATTCCTGAATACTCCAAGTGGACGCTTAGGTAAAACGTCCGACCCTGGGAATGAGCCCCATTTTTTAATAATAATAATAATGAAGAAAAAAGGATGTTACGAATTGATTTGATGAGTGGTGGAGTAAACTCCTACTCATGCATTTGAAGCGGTTGTCCGGCAGTTGTTGGGTTGATGGCGTTATGCATTTCAATTAAAAAAACAAGTGAAATAAAAAATATATTTTTAATTTAATAAAAGTGTGGGGGCGGGGGGCAAAGTCGGTTTGTTGCCTCAAACCACAAGTGTGATACGAATACAACCAGAAGCAAACGTGACGTCCAAGCAATACCCTGCCCTGCCCTGCTCTTCTTCTTCTTCTTCCTGTTCTCGGTTATAACAACCAACCAGCAGTGCCTCTGATCTCTTCCTTCCACGTCTGCTGCTGCTGTCGGAGAATCGCTGCTTTCCTTGCAGGGACTTCAAGGAACAAAGCGAAATCTTCTCGCTTTCTGCACCCCGCCTGGCCTGGCCTGGATCTCCTCCTCCTTTTTCTTTTGTTGTGTTATCAATTTTGATGCTCCCGCCTTTGGATGACGCCGACCCACTACTGACTTCTCATGGGATTACCGCCACCAAAACAGCAGAAATGAGATGGTGCATCGATGATCACCGACCCAACTTCCAACACGAAGAGGGGAGGAGGATACCTTCATCTGCTGCCCTTCTTGTGGCAACACCTTCCAGCTCCGACATCATCAGGTCACCCAGGTTCACACATACAATAACACTCTATTTATTTCTTTTAGCAGTCAAAAAAAACTTCAAAACCCGATGAGTGATCTGCCATGGATTGAATTTAACACTCTTTTGGGTTGCAGGTTGGGGGCGGATTGCGGGATCTGCCAGCCGGGGTGAAGTTTGATCCATCGGATCAAGAAATTCTTCAGCACTTGGAAGCTAAAGTGTTGGGTGATCCAAGAAGGCTTCATCCCTTGATCGATGAATTCATCCCTACCATCGACGGTGAAAATGGAATTTGTTATACGCATCCGCAGAAGTTACCAGGTGGAACTCTTGGAATTTGTGTGTGCAGGAAGTATGTAAATAACCTCTCAATGTTGACAGGAGTGAGCAAGGACGGGCAAGTCCGGCACTTTTTCTACCGGCCGTCGAGGGCATACACGACGGGGACACGGAAGAGGAGGAGAGTCGACACGGATGCGGATGGCGGGGAGACCCGGTGGCATAAAACCGGTAAGACTAGACCGGTTTCCTCCGCCGGGAAACTGAAGGGCTACAAGAAAATACTCGTCTTGTACACCAACTACGGCCGCCAGAAGAAGCCGGAGAAGACCAACTGGGTGATGCACCAGTACCATCTCGGCGACAACGAACAGGAGAACGACGGCGAGCTAGTGATCTCCAAGGTGTTCTACCAGACGCAGCCCCGCCACTGCGGGAAATCCGGGGACACGACGGAGTGCATCGTGAATTATTACAAAGACGCCGCTGCGACAGCCTTCATCTCCTGCGATGATGATGACGGCATGGCACCGACGATGAGGGATTACATCGTTCACGGCGGTGGAGGAGGGGCTCCTTTCATCGGAGTTACTTCCACAGGAAGCAAGCCAAAAATAAGTTAAGAAAATTAAAATCCCTTGCTATCAATATGTTAGAACATCATTCAACATGTTCTCCCTAAACTTAGACACGACTTCGGTCCATGCATTTGAATAATTATACATACTTCACTGTTGCTATCTCGACTTGGAGCTTATCTCGTAAGCCTTTGGAATCTAACTTTATCGGACAATTGACAATGAAATCGTGTCTTTGGCACTTTGAAATTGTCATACTGCATTTGGATTTCATTTTAAAAAACAAGAAAATGTATTTTTAAATTCAACATTTGGGCATATGGGGTGATAACATGTGTTCAAATTACCATGAACCTTTGTCCAGACAGAAATGCTAATTGGAATCAGCATTCCAGAATTAGAACTCGATAGGTAATACTTTGTAAGAGTTTAAAATTATAGTAAGCAAGAGAGAAGAAGTGTATAAAAAACAAATATGCAATTGCAAGAGTATAATAATATGTTGCAATCAAAGGTTGGAGATATATCAATCTGTAATTTCACAAGTCTTACATGCCATTTATATAGATAATAGAGTGACAAGTGTTTCACTAATGTCAATTGTCCCGTTCTCAACTAACTTAGGTTGTGATTATACATCATGTCGAGTAGCTCTATCATCTGCTTCTGTCTGCATAACTTGTTCATGATCAGACTCATGTTGTAAGGAAATTTTAGCCTTCCCATGGATAGGTTCAACTTCATTCCCAACTGGTTGAGTGTTGTTTACATTTGATGTTGTGTTGGCCACTAGTGGTGATGATTTGTTTTTTGAGCAAGTTCGTGAGTTATGGCCATCTACCCCATATGTCTTGCACAAATTAATCTTAGGAATGCCTTTAGCTTTCTTTGACTATTTTCCAGGCATGAGTTCACCAATAGATCTTTTCCTCAACTGATGTATGTTGCTAGAGGGAAAAATGAAGGTCTTTGGATTTTTAGATTCCATGAAGATATGGTTTTTTACAAGGGTTTAGACCTCTATTTGGAGTAAATGGATTTTTTTTAAAAGGTCCTTTTCAAGGTCAGTTATTGGCTGTAGTAGGTCTAGATGCTAATACTGACCCAAGGTAGATAAGGAATCTTTAATACCACCCCCCTTGAGATTAGCCAATCACACTGAATATTTGGAATTGGGGTGATGGCAGTTGTGACCTTACTGTTTATTCTGTTTATTCATTTTGATCTACGTATTTTGAGCCAATCTAACTTGTATGATCCACTGTTTTTCTGATCTGATTATGTTGACCTATGTGATCTACACTTTTGACTCAACAAATATTTTTTATAACTTTTTTAATCTAATAAATTTTATTTAGAACTATTTTGACTCAATTAACATTTTCAATTATGTGGTTTTGATCCTAACGTTCTTGTGGATGGAGCTACTTTGGTTGAATGTTATCTTTTTTTTGATTGTTTTGACCCAACTACCATATGCATTTTGATCTATATTGAACCATGTTTGATTTTTTTAAAAAAAATTAAAGTGTTTATAAAGATGGTTACATTGATATTAGAACTTGTCAATTAAATGAAAAATAAGATAATAAAATTGATTTAAAAATTTGAATTTTTAAAAAATATGAGTTCATAAAATGAGAATATGATGTGATTAATTCTTATAAAAATATTATAATCATTTAAAATTTTTTAAGTTGGCAACACTCATTCCACAAATAAATCATTCAATGTTCATTGGGAATTTTGTTGTCAATTTCTTTTGATAATGGTGTTGTTGAATATCAAATCTTGTTTTTCATCATGTAGTGCCCCTTTTTTGTAATCAAATATTGTTGGATTTGTTCAATAATATTCTATTTGGGTGAATATATTTATAATTATGATTATGATTAAAAGAGCATTGGAAAGTTTGTATTGACTTAACTTACTAATAATATATTGTTCGACTTTTTCAATAATATACATTTCTTATCACTATTTATTAAACATATCACTATAATCCTAAAATAATAGAAAAATATGTCTATATATATAATTATTTTATCAGTTTAATGGTCTTTAAAATAAAATAAAAATTCTTAAAATTTATGGAAGTAAAATGAATACGAATTTAGAGTTTAAATTTGGATTCTTGGGAGAAATCTAATAGAATTTAAAGTTGAATTTTACGTTGAAAATATTATTTTGATGTAAAAAGTATACAATAAATTGAATGTTAACTCATTAATACTTATAATTATAATAAATTCGAACATTTATTACTAAATATTTAAGTTTAAAATCAAATTTTGAATAAATTTAATGTTAACACCTCAATGATTTTTTTTTTCTAACAATTGCTAGAATTACAATTGAGTAAACTCAGTTGAAGAACATAAAATCAAAATAATAATTATTATCTATAATGGGCAAGTGGATTTATGAATTTATGGATTTAGGTAATCTGGCCGAGCTTCCCCTACTGCTAAGATATATATTCATTGAACAAAAGAGATCAACAATGTTTCATAAGTAAATTTAGATAATTATAACCAGTGCTAATAACTCAAAGATAAGAATCCATCTTTTCACCCTCTTGTGTTCCCACATCTGAAATGTTGCGTCGATGGCGTGGAATTCGCATATCTTGTGCAAACTTTCGAATTTCATCATCAGTAAACCACTCCGGAACCATCTATAAAATAAGAGATAAATTACTAGATGATATGAAATGATATTTAAAATACTTATGAGAAGTCATTACTTACAAAGTGAGGATAACCATCTAGTATGTATTTCTCCGGTTTCTATGCTATGAATAAGTCGAAGTACATCAACGTATAAATCCCACACTCAGATCCCCCCTCTTGTAAAGGCACCTGTCAAATCAACACAACAATAACGTTTGTACTATGAAGCGAAACAACATCACTACATATTACTCATCAAAGGCCAATGAATCAAAACCTTTAAAGCATCCTCCTCAGTTTCCCCATTCGCTATGAGGATCACAGAAAGCAACCTAAGTGAAATCAATTAGATACCCAACCTATATGTCATTTAGGATCATCCTAAACAAAAAATACCTGCGGATGGCAGCTTCACGCCCTTTTTGGTAGTCTAAGTGCAGTGAATTAAGTACAAGAACACATCGATTTTCTTTGCATCCCAAATTACAGAATATAGCTAAATCATAATGGCCCCTACGAAAATAAAGTTCATATAATATGACTTATATGAAACCAAAAGCAAAATACATATAAGCATTACTTACTCCATCCATATTGGAATAATTATGTAGTTCTTGTTCCATGATTCATTCCTTTTAAGCCAATTTGGCATTAGCCTATGTTGAAAATTACGCTCCGCTGCATTCCCAAACCACAATACATCAACAATAACTACTCCACGCATCCTTGACTTTGGTTGCTTCTTAGCAAGTTTTCTGTCATAAAAATATAAGAAAACGTGAAACAAATATCATTATGTGCTAGAAAAAACTGTTTCTCATTACTTACTCAATGACAGATTGTAAAACATCATCCCACAAACAACCATATACTCTTAAATGTGGTGCGATTGGCTCATTTCGTGCACTTTTCAATTTTGCCATTTTGCCTTATTGCACCTGCACATCTTGCCTGTTTCCGGTGTTCATATTTACAACCCCTCCTTCAACATAACTACAATGAAAGGTGACATTGGTTTTCTTTTGGGGCTTGGCAGATCGCCGTTTGGTTGCATCTTGCTTTGGTTGTTTAACGTGTTCATGATTGTACAACATTGAACATTATTGATTAAAATTAAGTAAACGCTTATTCAGATACCTGGGGTTCATGTTGATTCCTCTTGTTTCCTTGCTATTGACAAGATCCATCTTTCGTCAAGTGATCATCATTACATGACCCCTCAGTGACATCATTTGTCGAATTTATGTCTTCTGATGGTGGGCCACAAGTTTGCTCCTCAATATCATTAGTATCGTCGTCTATCTTTTTATTGAGGCATTTCCTACGATTATGCCCTTTCTCACCACAACCATTGCAAAACACACTTTTCATCCGTGAAGCTTGTTTTTTAGCTAGACGTCCTGGCTTCCTATGCTTCCAAGGTGGCGGCAACAATGGAGGCAGATCATCTGGAGGCCAATGCTTGGCACCTGGTAACCGATAGATATCACCATCGTACATCGCTACATAATTGACCTTGAAGTAAGAAGGATGCACGAACTCTAATAATGTTCCTTTGATGTGAATAATAGCCTGACACGCATGCTTACATGATATACCTAGGATGTGAAAGAATAATAGATAAAAATATTTCAAAAAAGATGAAAAAACTGATCAGAAAAGAATCAAACTTGTGATTTGCCATTCTCCGCAATCACATGAACAATTTCTAAGTCTCGGAGTGACGATGTCATTGGCATGGGACCATCGAAAGTTTTCTCTATCATCCATCTCTATCCACCCATCTCTACCAACTGCAACATTTCTTGCTAAAATCGCATCAATTCGATTCCCAAGTGGTCCAGGCCACTTAAGTGATCCCTGCCTCCTCTCAACAAACCACTCTGCAAATTTATCATTGATCTTGTCCAACATGTTGATGAAGGGTAAGCCACGGGTTTTCTTCAATGCAGCATTCAGAGATTCCGAATTATTATTCGTAAGCAGAGGACATTTGTTGCTCTTTTGAAAATATGCTCGCACCCAATACTTGGGGTTTATTGCTGAAAGATAACCATGATCCTTAGGGCAAATCCCCTCTAACTTTCATATTACTTCCTTGAACTCTGCTTGAGTTGTTGATCGTGTTGCATTCCATACTAGTTGTCGAACTCTGTCATGTAGATCAACCCTCACATGTCTTCTCATGTTTTTTAGCAAATGGACCACACAATAACGAATCTGAATGCACAAAGAAATAAGTTATGAAAAACCATGTGTATCCCATGCTAACTATTTAAAATAAATAAAACCTTACATGCATTCCCGGCATTACTTGCTGAATGGCAGGAATAATCCCTGTCCCTCGATCAGAAATTACTGTGAATGTTGATGAGTTCTCGTTGGTTATACCATAATCCTTGACAAACAATCGAAGGAACCACTTCCAACTCTTGTATGTCTCCTCTCCGACTACTCCCCATGCCAAGGGATACACTCCATTGTTTGGGTCACATGTAGTTGCCACTAGTAACTTCCTTTGTACATTAGACAACAAGTGTGATCCATCAACTCCAATCACTTTCCTCTCACTTAATGCAAAGCCATCTCTACAAGCCTATGTGTAAGCAATTTGTGAACAACAAATTTTGAAGAAAATCAATCCATACTTTTACCCAATAACAAAAAGAATAAAAAACATACCTTTGGACAAAAGTAGACGCCTGCGCACATTAATCAATCAATGGAATCACCATCACGACACTCTAAGATTTCAATGGTTGCTCCAAGATTCGACTGCTTATATTGGGCCACATACAAACGTAATTTAACAAATTCTGAAACTTCAAAACATGTACTCAACTTCCGGGCATACTCTCTACCTCTTCTGATTGTGTGAGGTGCACATTGAAGGTTGTAATCTGTTTGAATGTCACGACAAAAAGCTTTCAGTGGATACTTTGGTTGATTCATAATCTTTTGGAAATATTTTCGCCCAATCCGCTGTGGTCTAACCGACCTATTATTTGAATGAGGCACACATTCATTACAATGATCAGAGACCTCTTCAACAAGCCAACAACAATACTCTTTTCTCTTAACAATAACCTTCCAAGAACAGCCCTTGAATTTACAAATCAAAATCAATCGTCACTCATCATTTTTCATAAACTTCCATTCAATACCTTTCTTCACACAATAATCTTCTAATTGTTTCTTAGCTTGTATCTTTTCTAGTAAAGCAAGTGCCAACCTTGCATTTCGAAAGCACTTTAATGAAACACAATATATAATAAAGATAATTAATAACAAATCAATCATGATCTTCGACTTACTCTAACTCTTGAATAGTCCATCCAAGGTCAATATTAAACCATTTTAGATTTTCTTCTACCACTTGGCTCCCTCCTTCATCTGTAATAATTGATGGTTCTTCCTTCACATCTTCACCATCTTTATATTTAAATGTTTTGCATTATCTTTATAATTAAAGTTAGGATTGAAGTATCCTAGTTTGTTATCATCATCTTCTTCCAACCCCTCCTCACTATATTCATTTTCACATGGTAAATCATCATCACTACTACTAACATGACCAACATTTGAATCAATACACCCAATGTCATCAGCATAGTCTAGAGTGCCTAATAAAATACCTGCTCCTACTACCTCAATAGCCATCTCTGTATGATTGATTGCTTTATCATCACCATTATAATCAGGAAGAATTTTATAGTCAAAATCATACAATGCCTCTTCATCAACTACATCCTCTCCATCTTCATCACCACACTCTCCCTCACAAGTAGCCTCTACATTTTCGATACTACTACCCTTTCCATCTTGTGTGAAAAATCCTCCAAACGTATGCCTCATAACACCGTTTTTATTGTATTTTTATATATGTTTTTAAGTATATTTTGTAGGGATAAATGTTGTTTAGTGTGCTAAATTATCTCCAGCGAACAGTAGAGATGGGGAGAGCGCACAGTAGCGGACTGGGAGTGAGGAGAACTGTGTTTCTCCAGCGACCTCCAGATCTACATTTCTACACCAGCTGTCCGTCCAAAAATTTGATTCCCAGCAGATCTATAGCCCACACAAGCAGACTGACACTTTTATTTGCATTTTTCTGCACCTCCATTTCTGTGTTGAACTTGCTATTGTTAATGTATCGTTTTCATGCTTTCTGCATGTTTTTGGTACTTAGTTGTGAACGGGAAATCTTCTTTAGACCTTATTTTAGCTTATGAATATGTTCATGTTTAACCTTTTTGTGTTTAGTTCTAAGTTTAACATGCTTTTTACTGTTACTACAAACCCTTGCTCTATTTTTGAGCATTTTAAAGTTGGGTTTAAGCCTATGGGCTCTTTTGAGTGACACAAGAGCCAAATCCTAGTATGAAACCCAGCTAATTCACTTTTATTTTATGTTTTATGCATATTCACGTTAATTTTCAATGCCTTTTCATTTCTGCAACTAGTTTATTTCAACTACTGCTATTTTATATTTTACACGCATTAGAGCTAAACCCCCATAAAACTCCTTGTTTTTAGTAAATGTGATAAACTTCAGGAAATTGGAACCATTTCCTGTGGATTCTATCTTTGCTTACCACACTACATTAATTCCTAGAATTTGTGTAGTAAAATAACTAAATTTATAAATTTCTTTTGATGCGTTGAATGTGCTAAACCGTGACATTTAGCAACCCATTCTAAACGTTTATCAATGCCATTTAAGTGGCACATGATTGCTCCAAACAACTCAAATTGTCATCTTTTGCCAACATTCATCAAAGTGAACTTTCTACAAACAGCTCAAATTGTAGGTTAAGTGGCACATGGTTGCTCCAATGCCAATGATGATATTGTCTCAGAAGCTTTTGCCATCTTTTTGAAGAAGTAGCTACATGATCACTATTTCTACGGTCCCATTGTAGGTGTAGATTGTTGGTCTTGTCTCTCTTTATTTTGAGGTAGCTTCATATGATTTATATCAACCAGTCCCATAATTGGTGCATTCTCACCATTAGATTCTTCAGATTATGAATTGTTTTGTTGCAGATCACCATTAGAGACATAATGTTCAAGTGCATGTTCAACAATAGAGTCAAATAACTTGATATAGTTTTGCAAACATTGGAGGCGTGTCCTTGAATTTTGCATTAAGAGCATTTTACTACATGAAAAAAATAATGTCACGAATAATATAAAATAAATGAACAAACAAATCAAAACAAAATATAACTACAATAATAAGTAGCATCCGTTACATATAATAACACCCATTAATTTTCACCATTAATGCAAGAAATGAAAAACAAACAAAAATTCATATCTTTGTAAAAACTGAAAAATAAAGGAAGCCTCTTATATTAATAAAATGGAGATTAAATAATAATAATTCTCAACTTTTAATTTATAAAATGAAATACTTTATACAAGTTTATTGCTTCATTTGAAAACCCAACCACTTGCAATGTGAGAGCCAAAAAAAAGAAAACAATAAAAACTAAATGCAAAATCAGCATCAAACGAAAACAAACCAAGAAAAAAAAAACAAATAAAACTAGCAAAACTCAGAGAAACTGTATGTTGTTAAAAACAAAACTCAAAAAAGATCAACAACAAATCATAGTAACCTGAATACGAAGATTCCACCAATCGGCATTCATCTTGATAGTCCAACCATTCTCACCTCAATCTATCCCAGTCATTTTGGTCAATCCTCTATAGCAACTTCAGTATTTTAGAAGAGTATTCCACTTGTTCTTGATTTGAATCACGTCAAATTGATAATTTCATACTGTATTCATTCCTTTTTGAAGGTTCTCCCATCCTTCCGCATATTTCCCTTTTCCAATTCCTCCAGTGCAAGTTTCAAATACATTTCTATGCTAACATCATGCCAATAAAATTTTTCTTTTATGCTTGTGGAAATGGTGGAAGTTCTACCACCAAGAACACTTTTTTTCTTTTCTAATTGCTTGTATTCATGATGTTTGCACTGTTATAATGATAAGTAAAACAAAAGAATTCATAATGAGAAAATAAAAAAATAACACAATAGCTCCAAAAATTCACCCATAGGCATCACTGTCATCATCATATTTGCACTTCTTTAATAAAGAAACATCTAAAAAAATGAGGAACCATTAAAATCGACTACAATTTTCTCAACAACCATTCTAAAATGAAACCCATGTGATAAAAAAGTTCGATCTTCAAAGCAAGCCTAGAAATCTGTTATAACTATAAAAAGTACTTAGAATTTATTGCAAAACGGACCTCTATTTATACTAAACTCTTATTACCCCGAAACCCATGTGAAACAGCTCCTTCCTCATATTATATTTGCACCCGATAGAGAAAGAGAGAAGGAATCGAGGGAACAAAGGCCAGTAGTTATTTCGCCGCCATGAGGATTGGTCGTCTCTGATAAAAAAATGTGGGATTATTCTAGGAATGGCCATCTCAGATAAAAATTTAAGAAATTGTTTAGTGGATTGTTGAGTGTATGATGATCTTTTCAAAGAAGCCCAAGCGTAAGGTGAAATATATTTTCAAGAATTTCTTGATAGAAATAGAAATGAAAATTAGAAGTAGTTGTTTTATTATTTCCACTTATGCTTTATTTTTAACTATACTCAAAAATTATTTTTGTCGAAAACAAGAATAGAAATAGGAAGTGTACTTTGCAAAAATATTTTCAGTCCAATCACAACAAAACATTATAGTTTTGTATTATAAAATGCTAAGAAAATATGCGTCATCAAAGGACAAGTCCAATCTTGTGAAACTGAGATATAGAAGTCGGTTCATCCAAATGGAGTGGAGTAGTCGGTCCTTTTGAAGGAAGTTGTCCAAAAGCCTGTAAGATTTCCTACACATACTTATGTTGGCTTAAAAACATATCCGTAGAGCATTAGCGCACTTCCACTCCAAGAAATAATGAGACAAGACTAAGATCTTTAATGATAAATGTAGTGTGCAAACCAATTGTAGGTTCTTCAATAGCAGATAAATGAAATCTGTCAATTAAATATCATTCGAGTGTTTTAGAAAGAGATAAGCATCACCATATGATTGAGTGAAACCTTGAAAAAGAAGATAAGTGGTGAGCATCAAATTTCATTGACAAGAAGATAAGCAAACACACTTGAGTTGAGATGGAGCAAAAATAACTTTCTAAGAGATGCATGTATGTGTTTTGTTGAGAGTAGATGAAGAAAGGCATTGTTGACACCCATTTAGTACAAGTGATCATTCTTGTCAACGATCAATGCCAAAAAAAGCTAAATGAAGACCATCTTGGCCACCAATAGGTAAATCTCAAAATAATCTATACCCTCAACTTGAGTATCACCCTTTGCCACTAATTGAGCTTTGCGATGATCAAAGGTGCCATTGGATTTTAACTTCACCATATATAATCATTTTTATTGAATGGCATGCTGCCCTACCAATAAGTCAACAATGTCCCAAGTGTGATTACATGAGCTAAAAGCTCTTCGTGCATAGGGGCCTCCCAACTTGGATATCAATTTACTTTCTGAAATTACCAACCAATTCCTAATAAATTGAATTCATCAACCAACATTGAATCATCATGTCGACCCTATTGCTAGAAAGTTTGGATTTGAAATAAGTGAGCATAATAGCCTTCAATGAAAAAACCCAACTTGTTGCATGGTTCCAATGCAATGGTCATGCTACGATGTGTGAGGTTTGTGAATGGGACAATGATATTTCATTCATTGGAGGAATTATGAAAAAAAGCCCACACCTGGTCAATTTATGTGTGGAAATGAGTCGAGGTAAACAGCTCTTCTTCTTCCTCATACATCCCATTACCATACTTATCAATATGACTAGAAATATAAATTGTAGTACTAGCAACCATCTGGTTCTTGTTTCAATGAGAATAGATAACTAGCTCCTTGGCATTATCGACAAGTCTCATCTTCTCTATCTATCCTTTCTTTTCTTTAGGCACCTCATTTGTGTTTGCAATATGTGTATCCCTTTCCTCCTCTGACATATTAGTAACTTCTTCTGAAGATGGTTTATCCCATATGACATTCCCCTTACTTCAATTGGAATGTCCAACTCAGGAAAGTGCTTAAGCAAGCTCAACGGATGTTTCAAAGTAACCTCAATAGGGGATTGATTTTTCCGATGAATCAAGGCTTCATGCTTTGAAGGAATTCCTCTAAATTCCACAACAACCTAGGGCAGCGGCAAATTAATTTTAGGAGTTAACTGAAGAATAACAAGGAAGAGAAAAGATTTCAAATGTATTTCTTAAGCTTAGACACATGGAAAATTGGGCGAATTTTCCAATCTTTTCAATAACTATGAAAGGAACAAAATATTTGTGGTGGAGTTTGGAAAATTTAGTTATTGTCCTTTGTTGAGGTATAGGCAGCTTGAGCCAGACCACTTCTCCTATAGAAAATTGTAATTCTTTATGTTTCTTATCAAAATAAAATTTCATGAGTTGTTGACTTTAATGCAATCTATCTTTGGGCATAACTAACATTTCATCTCTATTCTTGAGTTCAATATCCACAGCAGTCACTCTAGCTTGACCATCATAACAAATCATTGTTGGTGGTGGTCGATCATAAACAATTTCAAATGGAAAAAATTCAATCGAACTATGATAGCTCATATTATAAATGTACTCAACTTATGAAAGCCAGTTTTCCTATTTATTAGGACTATCACCAAAAAAACAATTGAGATAAGTATCTAAAATCTTGTTCAACACCTCAATTCAGTCATCACTTTGAGGGTGATATGCCATAGTATAGTTCAATCTGGTCCCAGACAATTCAAACAACTCTTTCCAAAACAAATTAGTTAAGGTTGTGTCTCGATCATTGACAATGACCTCAGGCACTTCTCGCAACTTAAAAAAAATTTCAAAGAAAAGTTTTCCACATATATGGCTATGTAAGGATGAGATAGGGATAGAAAATGTGCATATTTAGATAGCTTGTCAAACACAACCTGAATGACCTTTAGAAATAAAGAGCCCTTTGATAAAATCCATGGATATCTCAGATCAAATCAATTCTAGAATAGATAAAAGTTGCAATGCTCCTTCATTGCTCACTCTTACTTTTTTGACAGATCTCATACTTTTGCACATATTCTTGCACTTGGAGGTTCATCTCCTTCTAGTAAAAATCTCTCTTGACTTAATTAGAGTCTTATGAATTCCTTCATGGAAGTAGTTGTGTATCGCTTCAACAATCTTATCAGTGAAAGGAGTTCTTGCTTCAACATATATATGATTCTTATAGTAAATCAGCCCTCTTTGGAATTTTTAGAGTTAGTTGTGGAGACCTTCCTATATTTTAGCAGCAATCTTCTGTAATTGTGGTTGATCTTGATTCATTTTTCTGATATCATCCATCAGCTCCAATTGAGATATCAATATAGAAGCTATTTCCATCACATAATCTTCCTTCCTTACAAGACAAGGTATCAACTACCTTATTCTTCTTTCCTGGTCGGCAATCTATACTGAAATCATAACCAAGCTATTTTCTCATCCATTTATGTTGAAATGGTGTAGAAAATGATTGTTGAGTAACGAATTCCAAGCTTATGTGATCGGTTCTAATAGTAAAATACCTCCCTCATAAATAATTGTGCCAATGCTTGATAGCCTAAACAATTCCTATCAACTCCTTTTCATAAGTAGCACATCCTTGATGTTTGTCAGTTAGTATTTTACTGAAGCGAGCGACTAGATGATGATCATGATGAAGCACAGTCCCAATGCAATGGTTTGATGCATCATATTCGATAATAGTCTCTTCATTGAAATTAGAAGCAACTAGGATAGGGGATTGAGTGAGGGCTTCTTTTAATTTCTCAAATGATCTTTCAGCCTCTAAAGTGCATTGAATATTATTTTTGTTGAGCATGGCAATCAATGGTCTTTAGATACTTCCAAAGTGTAACAAATTTCTTGTAATATCTAGCTAATCCTAGAAATCCCTTTAAACCCTTCAAAGTATGAGGTATTTCCATTGGAGTATAGCCTCAACTTTGCTTTGATCAACCTATATTCCATGTGAACTAATCACATAACCCATATAGTTCAATTGTTCGTTGTAGAAAATATACTTAGAAACCTTCACAAAAAATTGATTCTTTTGTAAGTTTTGAAACATCAATATTAGGTGGTTGATGTGCTCTTCAAGATTTATGCTATATACTAGTATATCACCAAAAAAACACAAGGAAAAATTGTTTTAGAAATGGCATATTAAATTAGAGACCTTAGTAACACGTCACCTGCACATTCTTGAAGCATCTTAGTATTATCCCGTACTTAAAACCAGCACTTGTTATTTTTTGATTTGTAACTTGACCTTACTTAAGAAGTTTGTTTGTTACTATTAATTCAACCTGAGACTAAAATTGAAATTATTCTGTAATCCTGCATAAACTATAACACATAGTAAGCATTCATTCCTTGTGATCGACTCCGAAAACCACTATGCATATTTTTTGAACTTGTATTTGTGAATAGTAGAAGTTATAAATTTATTTGATATGAAATTTGATTTTATTACAATGATATTCAAAAAAAAATTTATCAGCTTATCTATTCTTAGATCTACAAAGAATTCCTATCAATTTCACAAATTCACAAACATCTTCTTCAACGAACCAATCTCACACCATCTATATAACATATTAATAATACCTAATAATAAAATGACCAACAAAATTTTGAAAATTACTTACAAACATGAAGTGTGTTTTGATAATGTAGATGTTAGAAGCTTGTTAGAGGAAGATGTCCATATGCATAAATCCTACACTCAATTGCACCGTTTTGTTTAGTGACTTATATGTTGATCGACATTAAAATAAATAAAAAAATAATATTAGCAAAGTCATACAAATCTCTAGCAAAAAAATAGGCAACTCAAACTTCTTCACACAATTGTCATCCTAATCACTTTAAAAATGAGGTCCACTAATCTATAGATCATGCATAACAAAAAGACTAATAAAGATTAATAATAAAACACAATATAACACAAGGTACAAAAATACATTACTTTCTTCCAAAGATCAATTGTTATATGAGTAGACATGCTATATATCGAATCCAAGATGAGGACACACCGTTGATATTTCTCTCCAAAATTGCACAATATGACAAGGGTGCAGTGGCCCCTACAAGACATAGAGATAACTCAAATTGACATATATTCTGATGGAAAATGAGGATTATATATATATAGAAAAGCTTATTTCATGTTAATTCGCAAGAAGATGTAGCAAATGTTGTATGGATTGTGTCTCACACACTACTTTTCAATCATTTCCAAGTCAAACTTTTTCTCCACTGCATGTTACATCCATAGGTTGTGGATGAACGCAACATCTGTTAGACGATCCGGTGGTTGCAACACCATGATTTTCCTATATGTAAAAACAACAATCATCAATAAAAATTCTAAAAAAAACATAATTTATATTCTATTAGTTTCATATCCATTGACTTACCACATTGTCTAATACATTGTCCATCAACTCGTCATATATCTGTAGATGAGGAGCCTTACACCCTCTTTTTTTTCAGAACCAAAGGAATACATCGTCCACCGCATATTCACGCAACTATCAAGTTTTGCATAGAAAACTCGAGCCATTGCATAACATGTATGCCCATTTAGTCATCTGAAGCAAAGCAACCAACATAGGCAGTTGTTTATTATCATACTCTCCAACTAAAATGGTAGTGGTGCGGTGCTAATACCTGCATTTCTAACATCAAGGTTGTAGCTTATTACAAGTTATCTGAGGACATGTATTCTTGTATGTAGCCATAACATAGTCGCAGGTCTAGTCTAAGTAAGCTAGAGAGCAAATGATTCTTCATTTGAACAATATTAGTAACTACTCATAGCATTCATTCATTTAAGATAGAAAACTTAAATAATAAAGATCAATGGAATTGTTCAAGGTCCCTGATGCCATGGAAAATTATCATTCACAAATAAGTCAAATTTTTGCACAAAATTTCAATAATAGCAGTCACGCCAACAAGAAACAAATGCAATAATGCAATGAAACGAAAAAAAATCATGAAAGTCATATCTTTAGAGAATGATGATTTAGAGTAACTACTCTTCTACAATCTTCTTGCACTCTTTTCTAGTCTTTGTACAGAAAAAAAAAAAAAAACAAACTTTAACATGCATAGAACCAGAAAAAAAAAAACACATCCAATCTTCATGCCTTTTTGGTTGTTTGGGAATCACTTCTCCGAAGCTCTTCATGGTTCGTCTTCACCAATTAGAGGAAAAGTGGGCCCTCCCCAATTAGATTTAAGGTCAAATATAAAAAATAAAAAATTTTAAATATTTAATAATTAATTATATATTATTAAAATTATATTATTTCTGAACTGAGTTCAACTATGCAAGTCAAATATGTCAAAAATAGAAACTTCATCGGGTCAAATCTGTTATTATTAGATGGGTGTCTTCTACAGTAACAAAAATCTATAGGTCAAATATTCTAATTCATCAAAATAATGGGTCAAATATGCCTATTCACGAAACTATATGGTTCCATTATGTTCTATTATGAAAATTTCTAGATCCATTATATCCCAAACTTATAATTTTTAGGTCATATATGTAATTATCTCCTTCATTCTCTTCATTATCTATAAATTCTATTATGAAAATTCTTTTACACTAATGCCCCGAAACAAATTTCTCATCACAATGGAGATAGAGATTTTTAGCTTTGCACTTTTCAAATTCCTTTTGAGGTAACCTTTTAATTGGAATAGAAGTCGTATCAGAAGTAATTATTTTGAGAAGTGGTAGAGGTTCCTTCTTCCCTTCAAGCTTGAGCTTATCTATAAAAGTATGGCTTCTAGATTTAGTTTCCTTTTCTTCATAAACTTAAAGGACCATGCTAACGGCATTAGTAGTATTCTTGAGGTGATCCCATTTTATCTGTTGCTTCAGCTCAGTAGGTAATCCACTCAAATAAATGAACATTTCATTTCTTGGCATGATATCCTTCACCTCTACTGCCAATTCCAAGAATTGATGGTTATACTAAGCTATAGTAGTCTCCATTTGAGTTTTTGAGAAAGCTTCCATGATCGCATCTCTTTCTCTAGGGCCAAACACTTCATTCTGAGTTTCGAAGGTTTGAGTTCCAGGGGAGTTCAGAGGGGTGTCGTGGCATGAGTCATGGGTGATGGAGAAACCTCGTTTTAGCTCAACAAACTCTTGCTCTTGCTCTTGCTCTTGTCTATCCACGCATTGCTGCAAACTCATTAAGAGTTCTAGTTGCTTATGCATCAGTTCTTCCATATTGTTAGTGAGGAGTGTGCTTTGATACCAAATGTGATGAGGCCTGTGAACGGGTCAACAGTCTTTCATTCATTGAAGGAATTACCAAAAGAAGCTCACCCCTGACCAATTCCTATGCAGATCACCTTCTCTATCTCTCCTTCCTTTTCTTTTGGTGCCTCACTCTGATTTGTAGTATATGGGTCCCTTTCCTCCTCTGACATAAGAGTAACATCATGTGAGGGTGGTTTATCCCACATGACAGGATGCCAAAATAAAAAATTCTTGATGGTTAACACAATTTGCAGCAAGATGAGGCTAGGGCTGTCTTACCCATGAATATAGAGTAGATCTAGTATATTCACTTCTTGAACCTAGAACAATTGTAGTAATTGTCACATATCGGAAAAAACATCCTTTAGGTTTTGTTCACTAGTGTTCTTCAAGCTATTCTCTCCACTATCTGAGATGCTATACGGTCCACACTCACCACACCATATTCAATCTTGTGCAGAAAGCAAAATATCAAGAGTGATATCCTATGGAGAAATAGAATATGGAGAAAAAACGTCTCACTCCTATCAATACATGTTATCTAGTTTTGCATAAGTACAAGGGAAAAATAGTATCTTTTTACAATAATTATTTTATTATGTTGTTTGATATCCTTAATAGAACTAACAATATCCCATGTACAAAACAATGGGAGCCAACTATACCAATCGAAACGAAACATATCATTTTTATCAAATGTTGGAGACTAATTATATTATTTAATTAAATAATGGTAACTACTAGTGCTAATGTCCCCTGATTTTATAATTTGAAAACATTAAAAAAATGTGTGTTAATGTTATTTCATGCATAAGTCTAGAGAATCCAACATGATGGATCAAGAAAAACCTTTTCTATTATAAATAATAAAACTTGGTGTTGCAATTGAAATAATATCTTAACAGAGCAATGTCCATAAAAGAAGTACCTTGGTGGATGCTATTAGATGAATATGATCTAGACAAAATATGTCCAAGAAGAGGCCTTGTAAATGCCCCCAAACATGAGGTGTGGAACACTTGACTAAATAAAGTTTAAGAAAATATATATATTGAGAAACTATTTGGATAACATAGTGTCCAACAAGCATCACCCAAAAATCGGACAAACACCTTGAAAGATATCATGAAGCCATGAAGCTTTGAAGAACTTGATAATGATGGTACATAAAATAGCAAGAAAATAATTAATATGAAAAGAATATCTCCCCTTTAAAATAAGATATGAATAACATTTTCTATATGATGTATCTTCAAAATATAGAGATATTAGTCATTGTAACCTAGAATTAATAGCAATCTCGTTGTTAGATAATCATATAAAATAAGATGAGACATTAATATAATCATGAGTGCAGCAAGTGATTTATTGCATATATAAATTCAATGAGCTCATTTTTCACATGTAGACAACGATTTATCTTGTTTGCTAAAATTTTGCTAAAGTAACCAATAAGGTGACGTTTTTGGTATAATACAATTCCAATGCTTAAGTTAGAGACAGCATATTCCACCATACACATGTAATGAAAATTAGAGGATGAAAGCACAATGGCCTGAGCTAGTGTCTTTTTAAATTTTCAAATTCTTCGACAATAATCTTGATCCAATTAAAATGATCTTGCTTAAGAATATATGTGAATGGGAAAATAGGCTGTTGAAATGAGATACAAATCTTCTATAATAATCAGCTAATTCAACACAATTTGTTTAATATAAAACAACATAATTTTCTTGTGATCTGATTGAATTTCATTTGCATACATTCAATAACCCAAATAGTTTAAATTTTTTTGTACAAAAAGATATTTGAAAATCCTTAACAAATAGTAGTTTCTGTGAATTTAGAAATATCTAATTTCAATATCTTGACTGCATTTTAGCTGTTGCTTGCTACTGTCGCTCAAGTGCTCTACAATAGTGCATTCTAGATTATTCCTACCATAGGTCGATTCCTAATGATCAAGATTTTTCGAAGCACATCTCCATATCTTTGAAGTGCTGATCCGTTTGTTGCGACAATTGTTTCAATATACTTAGAAGTTTTTTCATGGATGAGATCGTTTCTTTCTCAAATACTAATTTGCTAAAACGCTTAGCATGTGTTCTTGTTATAGTTTAGAACTAGAGGAAAAATCAACCAACCCTCCAGGGATGGCTGATATTCATCATATTTCTTCTTTCTATCTATGATGAAGACAAGAGGAACAATAAAAATTAATGTGTTTCACAAAATTCATTATCATACAGATTTAGATTTTACCTGTAAAATGAAAGAAGGTACGGTCTATATAGCTAGAGTAGCTTTTCTTCCTATTCCAGTAGACAACATCATGGTGCAGCTCTTTCCAATCCTATACCTATTCAGACTTTGCTTTCAGTTGTTCTTCATAATTCTGTTGATCTTCTATCATCTCACCATCCTTAGCGAGGTTGATGCTGCTTGCGTTGGGATTCATGACAATCAATTAGCTTCCCAATTCGATAATTGATTGGAAACCCCTTCAACTTCATACTGAAGAGGAACCTGAGTGGTCATTTCTTCTTCTTTTTTTTCCCTGATTGTTCTCCTTCAGAACACCAATCAATATTCAATATGCTTATCTAAACAAAAGGGTAGCTGCTGCTGCATCATATGTGCAGTGATATTATCCAAGACGCCGTACACCTTGTTGCTGGCCAAATGTGAGTTGTCAGTAACAGTGAACTCATGAACCTGGCCATTCAAATCAATCCAGCTGCATCCGGGAATCTTCCATACTCCTGACTCCCTCATTTTTCTCCTAATCTCACATGCAGCTTCCCATCTTCCATTTTTGGAGTAGAGATTCACAAGTAGTGCATATGCCCCGCTATGTTCTGGCTGCATCTCGATCATATGGTTTCCTATTCTTTTTCCCAGCTCTAAGTCCTTTTGAATCATACACGATCCAAACAAAGAGCCCCAGATCCTAGCATTCGGCACCATCGGCATGCCTCTGATCAGCTCCAAAGCCTCCCTTAACTTCCCAGCCCGGCCAAGCAGATCAACCATACAGCCGTAATGATCAGCTGTTGGCTTTACACCATGATCAATCTCCATTGATGCAAAAATTTCCTGCCCATCAGTTACATAGCCTGCATGAGCACACGCACTTAATACAGCAATGAAGGTGACTTCATTTGGTTTCACCCCATTTCGCACCATCTGTTGGAAGAGATTTAAGGAGCCTGCAGCATCTCCATTCATTGCCAGACCAAAGACTAAGGCTGTACATGGATATACATCCTGCATATGCAATTTATCGAAAACCAGCCTCGCTTCGTTTATGCACCCACATTTGGCGTACATATCAATCAAAGCAGTTCCCAGAATCGAATTTATGTGTAGCTTCTGTGAACCTATGTATTTGTGAATCCATATACCTTGTGCCAATGCACCTAGCTGGGCACAAGCTGTGAGGACAGTTGCTAGTACTGGTTCATTAGGTTTTACTCTCTCGGTAAGCATATTCATAAACAGAGAAAGTACGTCCCTAAACCTATGGCACTGCACATAACCAGCTAGTAAGGCACTCCAAGAAACAACATTCCTGTATGGGGCACCCAGGAAAGCTTTGAGTGCATCGTCACAGCAAACACACTTGGAATACATGTCAACAAGAGCACTGCCAACATAGACATCCCAGGGAACTCTTCCAGACACAATATAGAACCCATGAATCCATCTCCCAAACCAAAGACGACCCGACATCCCGGCAGCGCTCAAAGAACTAACAACAGCAACCTCATCCACACGGGACCCTGATCTTCTCATTTCCAGGAAAATCTCTAGCGCTTCAAGAGGTCTGGAGTTTTTGATATAACAATCCATTAACGCAGTATATGCAACTACATCCTTGTGTAACGTTTCGTCGAACACCTGACGTGCACACTTGACAAGGCCATGATTTGCAAAACAAGCCAACAAAGAATTGCGAAAGAAATGGTCAAAACCGAACCCCAGCTTGATGGCCTCGGAGAAAATCTGAAATGATACCCGTGAGTCTGATTTCAGCAGCAATGGGAAAGTATGCTTATTTGGAAAGATGCCCTCTTTCCGCATGGTGACATAAAAAGAAACAGAGGTATTGGGAAGGAAGCTGAAACCCCTGATGAGTGCATTGTAGATGAAGATCCCTGGGTGCGGGGTTTGCCGGAAAAGAGAAATGGCGTAGGCAGCAGGAAATGAAGGAAGAGAAAGGCAACATAGCAGCAGCAAGCGAGATAGGGAGGGATGAGGAAAGCCGGAAGTGAGTAGAAAAGAGTGGATTTCACGTAATTTTGAAACATCATAGCAACAGGCGGCTCCCCAAGAGGGATGAAAATGAGAGTTACGGGAGGCGGACAAGTGCAGCAGCAGATTTCGCCACGGCGGAGACAGTTGGTAGTTGGGCATGCGGCCCAAGAGCGGAGTACGGATTCGAAGAGAAGAATTTATTCAAGCACACGGAGTCCGATCACATTGTTTTAATCCAGGCGGTAAATGCCACCGTGGTGACCGAGACCCTGCTGTTACTCACGCCGAGCACGTTGGACGAGACCCTGACCCGACCCGACCCGACCCGCTTTAGTCCAGACCTCACGAGGAAACAATCACACGTCGGACACCTTGTTCGGTTATCCTCTTTAGACAAAAGAAGCGTGGACAGCCCCACCCCGCTACACCATTTCTTACAGCATACGAATGAAGGAGAGAAGAACAAACAGCAGTGATGGAATAAGGGATTTCAAAAAAAAAAAGAGAAACAGAAGCTAAGCAGGGCTTTGTTCCCTCTCGATCTGAATCGTGACGTGGCTTATGTTGTATTCTGTCCGGATGTAGTCCACCACTTTGTCGAGCACCATGTCTGCGTCTGCTTCGGGCTTGATTTTGACATGGCAAGCCAGCAGCACCTTGCCGACGGTGATCGCCCAGATGTGGAGTTCATGAACAGCAACCACCTCCTCCATCTCGCAGAGCCCCCTCTCGAGCCTCGTTGCATCGATTTCTCTGGGAGTGCTCTCCATCAGAACCTCCACGATGTTTCTGAGCATCCTGATGGTAGTCCCAAGAACAATGACGGAGAAGATGAGAGTGCAGATGAGATCAATGATTTTCCACTCCGGTTTGTACCAGATGATGCCTCCACCAATCATCACCCCAACGCTCTGAATGGAGTCGCCAAGGACATGCAGGTAGGCCCCCTGCACATTTATGTTCCGATGCTTCTTCTTTTGCTGCCCACTTCTTGAATTGCTCTCACCAGAATTGTCAAGCAATGGCTGAGCATGCTCCTCCACATGAATGTGGTGGTGGTGGTGTTCCTCATGCTTGATATGTCCTCTTCCAGGATGGTGATAAGAGGTAATTGTCACACCATGGGGGTCATGTGCTCATCCTCTGCGCCATGATCATGGTCCCCTTGTCATCATGGGAATGCCCATGCCCATGATCATGTGAATGCCCGTGTCCTTGTGAGTGAGAGTGGCCATGACCATGGCCATGGGCATGACCATGTTCATGACCCAGCAGCACAGCCATGATAATATTCACCACAAGCCCGAAGGCAGAAACCAAAAACATCAAAAAGCCTTGAACCTCACCGGTGTTGTGTATGAGCCTATCAATAGCTTCATAAACGAGGATCCCAGCAAGAAGCCAGATTAGCTGAATTGATACCAGTGCTCCCAATATCTCTATCCTAAAGAATCCATACGATTGGCGTGGTGTTGCTTCCCACCCTGCAGCCCACAGTGAAAACAGGGAGATTGCGAAAGAGGCAACATCTGATAACAAATGTGCTGCATCAGTTAGTATGGCAAGACTGTTGGCTTTGATACCCCCAACTACTTCCACACTCATAAAGATGACACAAAGAGCAACTGCAATCAACAGTTTCCTCATTGAAGATGAGCGCTCGTGTGCATCAATTGAACTGGTCTTTGCATCGGAGAAACCACAGGTTGCACCCTCACATGCCTTCAATCCACCTGGACCCCTTTCCCTTGAAATATCAGCATTTACCTCGATGATGACTCCGTGCTCAGAACTTTGCCCATCCATCTGAAACTGTAAATTAGTTACATCATATTATCACAAAATGCTGCATCAAAAACACTATCTTTCGTAATAAAGAAACAAATTCGAAACATCCCTAGTTAAATTAACTCCATTGTCATTAGGGACAGATATCACTTCCTTGAAAAAGCATCTGAACAACAGCTCGGTAGCAATTACCATACAAGTAACAGCATTTTAAAACTTTGAGTTGTTGCCCAACTCGCTGGCCCCCTAATGAAAATAAGTAAAACTGGGAAATCCTAAAGTATAAGAAACAGAAAAACGAGACGCACGCTCCCGAATTTCTAAAAAACAAATTGGCGGTGAGATCAGATATTAGAAAAAAACAGCAGGCATTCAGGCATTAAAATACGAAATCGGGGCATAAGAAAGACAATCGTGAATGAAGAAGAATCTACCTAAAAAGTCAAAACAAGAAAATAAGAGAGGACGAATACGAAGGAAATCAAACCCAATACGCGAAGTTAAGCACGGCATCAGAAAGAAATTGAAATAAAAAATGACATCGACAAAATGTTAGAATATTTTAAGATTCAGACAAGATCTAGACGGACAGGATTCATTTGTCCATCCATTAGAAACCAGAGTTGGACAATGACCGTTATCTAATCAAACACCGACTTTCAGTTCCCAATCTCATCAGAGGACTTGTCATCCAGGCAAGTTAATGAATCATAGCACAAAGACACCATCTCCATGGAGACAACAGAACGCTTTCTTTTGATGGTAAAGAAAGAAGTATCCAAAAAGGCACTTATCTTTTCGGAAAACAAACGGCTAATGAGAATCAGAATATAGCAAACGGGATCCAACGGTGCACAAGCTTATCAATCCGAATTCAGAGGATATGCCGAACAATGTAGATGAAAAATACCTGAACTTCGTGGCCCGGCGTAAAGGCGGCGGGGTGTCTCAGCGTCGTTCACAGCATCCACACCGCACCGTTGGCATGGGGTATGCCTAAGCGAGCAACACGACGAATATGCCCGAAGATTCTGAGGACTGGCAATCTAGAATTTGTACTTTATTGCGATTAGAACCGGACCCCAGAATTTATAGTGAGCGTTTCTGGCAACCCTAGCGGGCTAGGCCCAACTTTACCTTTGCCGTCGCTGACGTGTGCAATTAATTTCTCCTCCTGTGTGTTTCCAACTTTGGAACTCAATGGAACCTTGGAATTCAAATAAAAAGACGCTCAACATCACGCATACCAAAACTTCAACACATATTTTATTTAAAATAAATAAGAAAATACTAAGATGATGGAGGCAATTAGGCCCAATTATAGATGTGATTGGGCACATAGAAATAAGTATAGATATCCACATTGATATATGAGATCCAAACCTATCTATAGAATTTGAGAAGAAAAATAGAAGAAACCGTAAAATTTATTGAACTTTGGAGTTATATACATAATTTCTACTAAAACTATATCATATTTTGATACATCTATAATATATTTATCAAATACCAGTATCATATAATTACACAAAATATTTTCTAACTAAAATATATATATTTAAAAACATTCATTTCTTAAGATAGAAGATCATCTTGGGAATTAGACTTCAGGTTGGTAAGATGCAAATGTCTAAAAAATATTTGATATCTATGGCGAGGGGAGATATCAATAAGGTTGAATAAGGTTGATATCAATAAGGATAGATTGCATCAATCTTTGTTATTTCATTTTTTTTATTTCCATATTATTATTTTTTATCCATATCATATTTATCTCTCATTTTATTATACACATAATATTTTATTATTTCATCTCCAATAATCGCTACTTTAGAATGTATTGTATGTTTCACGATCTATTTCATCCAAATTTCTCCATGAAAAAAATTAACCTCTCCATCGAAAGTAGTGAAGAGTTCACCATTGAATTGAAGGTGTTACACAACAATTAAGCCATCATATGCATCAGTCTAATGTTCACTGAGCAATTGCAATGTCCATTATGATGTGGCTCAAGAAGATAATGAAGAGTATTTAAAGAATGATGAGGATGTTATGTAAGTGAACACATTAGAGATTAAAATGATTCCACCAGTATCAATTACAAGAAGTAAGAGGAAGATAATTGAAACTAAATTCAAGATTCTACTCAACACTATTGGAATCAATATTGGACCTAAAGTACTACCATTAAATAAGTTCAATTATTAGAGTCTAAATTTACCTTAAAATCTAAAATATCTCCTCATCTTTCATGTGTGTTATTAAACTTGTTAAACTTTCCCTTTTTTATTTAATTTGAGCTTTGTAATGATAGAATTCAATTTTAGAATATAAATACTTTAGAGATGTAATCTTTGAGAGATCTTTAGTTCATTTCATGTATCTTGTGGGGATTTTCCTTTTTTTGAGTTCTTGAATATTATTGACTTATCAAACTTTGAGTTTGTGATATGTTAAGATTATCACTTTCAATTACTTCTACTTCTAAAGTATGGCTCCTAATTCTATTTTCTTCAAAATTTGGTTGAAAGAGATTCATTCTCTTGAAGGTAAACTTGAGTAAGTTTTTTTTTAAACTTCAAAATTACCTTTGGTTCGTGAATTGCTAATTTCTTTAAATTAAAGGATCACATCACATTATCTAAAGAGTACTCTAGATTAAGGCCTGATGCACAACCACCAAGACAAGAGCATCATCAACTCAAAGAATAATGCAATGTCAATTAGGCATCGTGTCCCTCCACATGAAAAGCAAGCCATTGTGGTGTGATCTTCTTCCAACGCGAAATACAAGAGCCTTGGACACACTGTCTACGAGTTCCTCTAGGTGTCCTATAAGCTGCAGGATATGAAAGTACCTGTAAGTAAGTCTTCCAACTCCCTTGTTCAATGTTAGTAAATAAACTAGAAATAGTGAAAAAATCTCGTTTACCATGAGGGAACCAAACATCTTGAAAATAGACTGTCGTTTTATCCATCAACATCGCTAATTTGGTTTCTTGAAACTTCACTACATAAGCTCATTTGATCAATCAACTAACACGTTCACAAAGTCATTTCCAAAGCCACAACAAAGGCATTCTATAGATCGGATTTATCACAAAAATTCCCCCTGAAACTTGAGGGGAGAGTGTGGAAAATGGCCCTTCAAAGACCTATTTGATGCAAGTTGGAACCACCAAGTTGTAAACTTTCATTTTGTATGTTGTATTTAAAAACAAAACTCATTCTAGAATTTGGGCATTAAAGGTAGGTTTCATCTCAGATTTTGATCTGCATCCTTTTGTTTTGGTTACACATCTTCACAAAATATGTTTGATTAGAGTTATTTGGATGGATTTAGAGGAACAGGGTTTAATAAGCAATGTTTGGTAACAGCAAACCTTGCTCTAGTGTCAATTTTTTTTCTTTTTTTTTTTTGAGAAAAAGTTGACTCTAGTGACCTAGATTTGTGCTACGCCAGTAATGGAGGATACCTCACATGCCCAGTGAATGTGAATGGATGGCTTCCAATTCACTTCCAGTTTTTAAGTAAGCTGCTTAACTAACTTCATGGTTTAGTTCTGTTTACGTGGGCTGGTCATTTTGCATGGCTCAAGTTGCTAGTGGATCTCGCAGCTCAATCAAGTAGATATGTCAAGAGGAATGGCTATATTCTCACTCGCAAAACAAGAGTGTCGAATGACTCCTGCCGACACAAGTAGCTGTTGCTGCGTTTCATGAGGCAAGCCATATTTATGAATTAATGGCAAACAAGCTCCCTGCTTGAAATTTTTATTCTACTGAAAAGGAAAGCACTCGATCTCTGTGTTCTGTAGAGCAGCTGTAAAGTTTCACTGCAGAGTAGACCAATCATGTGAGTTGAACTCACTTTCTCAAGGTATGTAAGATGTACTCCGCGTAAAGGTCCCTGCAGCATGTCATAGATTCAAGGATGGGAACCATTAAAACAAAACCATAAGATGCTTAATCGGTAGAAAACTTACATGGAGTATTGAATTGCATCAGTGGCCGTTCCAGAAGGCAGAAACTCGTCCACTGCAACCTCCTTGTTTTCATTCTTCTTGTCTGAGAAGCCCCTGTTAAGGATATACGCTGTCTATGATCATAACCCAGTCATAGTAAATGAGCTCCAAAAGGATACAATCCTCAAAGAAGCGCTTGATTTCAGCTAAACGGTGGGGAGGAAGATGAGAGATATCAGAAATGTGACGGTACTCGGGGTCATCGGCACATACTGCTATGATCTTGTCATCTTTTTCTCCCTTCATTTCGAAAAAAATAAAAAATAAAAAGTATCAGCCAGCACATATATCATGAATAATTTCATGTTTAGTAACGCACACCTGATCGATCATGGGCATGAGTCCGATAGCTCTGGCTCTAAGATAGCATCCCGGAACAACCTGTTCCTGCAACCAGCACACAAAGACTATATATGGTTACAACTCTAAATCCAAGCTGGGAGAGTTTCCTTTCTCACCTGCATAAGCACTAACACATCCATCGGGTCATTATCTTCGCAGAGAGTGCGGGGAATGAAGCCATAGTTGTGGGGATAAACCACTGAGGAGTATAGGACACGATCAACCTGTGTAACCCAGAGCAATGGTCACAAAAGTTAATTAACAAAGATAAAAGACGAGTTTTGTTGTTTAGAGTACTTTAATAAGACCGGTTTTTTTGTCCAGCTCATATTTCACTTTGCTTCCTTTGGGAATCTCGATCACCTGAAAGAATAAGGACTTGCATATGAACAACTCCCTTATTGGTATCGAGATTCATCAACCACAGGCTGCAAAAGAGGATGAAAAAATCGCTTACAACATTAACAATCTGGGGAGCTCCAGATCCTGCAAGAATAAGATAGGAACGAAATCAGCAAGCATCTCGGATTCCAGTTAACCAACGCTACCTTGAAAGCAACATTGGCGAGTGAAAATAGCCTTGATTTCCATGGTTCTAGCATAAGTATCTAACTCCCAGAGTTTTTCATGCTCTGATTACGTGTTTTCTGTAACCGAATTTAACGTCAAAATAAGGAACCGGTTGGAAAAAAAAAAGTGGAATTACCAATCTCGAGATCATGCCACGGATGAGCAGCAACTGATCTCCTGGACAAGGACGAGAGAATCCTCTCGTTCAACTTGGGCACTGGCTTTTGCTTTTCAGCCTCGTCACTCATATTTCAATCTTACCCACATACACAACCATTTTTAACAAAAAGGTCAGTCTGTCGAGCTCATCCATGGATAAATTCAGATTCTTTAAGAAAACCATATAATTTTTTTATGGTACAAACAAGACTTGCTAAATTGAAAAGATGATCGATCAATCAAAAACAAAAGTAAAGAGCTGAGGGAGAGTCCAAAAGTGAAGAGACGTAGAGATCGAAGAAATTCTCATCGTAATCGGAATCAATAAACAGAGAAGAGGGTACCGTGGAAGAGCGTACCCAGATGCCGGAAGACGCTTCAGTGGGTTTCTGCGTGTTCTTAAGGAGGAAGGAGACGGAGGGCATGTACACTCTGCTTTTATAGCGCAAGGAAACAAGTTATTCGGAGAACAAATGGCGCCATGTACAGATCCGGGAACCCAGGAGTGTGGAGTGTTGATGCCCCCGGCCCTGAACAGAACACCTCCCAAACTTGTACACGTGTTCAATATTTTACATTTATAGGAAATGACTTCTTTTCTGAATAATTGCCCTAAAGAGCTCAATTCAATATTTGCATAATTGCAAGTACTCTCAAATCAATTATATACAATTTTCGTACGATCATTTAGAAAAATGGTTACTCAAATATTTTTTTTGCATATATTAAATTAAATAATTTATATTATAAATGTCCATTTTTATCTTACAATATCTGACGCAACCAGATTTTTATTTTATATAATCCACTTGAGATATTAATTATTGCAAATTTGTTTATATTGTGACAGCATGAACCGTTTTTTCCCATTAAAACTAACAGCAACTAGTGTTAAACATCGTCTGCTCCAATGGAGGCATTGTGCGTGTGTCTCACATTCCCAATCGGGTACGGAAATACAGAAAAATGTTTGGTATGAGAGGGTTCTGCTGTCCAACCAGATTGTGATTTGGTAATTTGGCAATCATCATCATTCCCAAGGTCTCTGGTATTCATTTGAGAAAAGGCCTCCTTTTATTGTGTCTGCATCCATCCATTCTGAGCTGGCATGGATACTCATGAACAAAGAGGTGGATGTGAGTTGAAGGCCCCCACTCGGTAATGAGAAGTTCATGTGAATTCTGTAAAACGGATTTGCAGTTAACAATCTGCTTCTGATCAACTTCCCTTCGGACCCCCATTTTCTTAAAAGCAGGCACGGCACATCTTCCCTGTATATCATGTCAAGATGCTAGAACCCACGTAATGGGAGCTTGCTCTGATTCTGTATGGAGGTAGCATTGCTAGAAAAAATGTTCTGTTCCTCGTCTATTTAAGTAGGGACAGCACGCCGCATATGGTTGAAACATCAGACAAACAATTAGGACAAAGAGGGGGTGCGGTGCATGGCAAGTTCTACAAGACAACCTTCTTTTTTGGTTCAAGAACAGGGGGGTCGATGTCAATCCCCATGTTTGCAGCCGTTCCGGCAATGATTCGCATTGCTGACTCAAGAGTGGAGCAGTTGAGGTCTGGCAGCTTCTCCTGAGCGATCACCCGGAGCTGATCGATGCTGATCTTCCCAACTTTATCCTTCTGAGGATCCTTTGAACCTTTCTCAACACCTGATAATGCAAAGCCAGAGAGAGAATAAGTATTCGTTCGCCATATGAGTAAACAGGATATCCACAACTGCACCCTATATCATTTCAGCAGAGTGACCAAACAAGATATCCACAAGTGACATTCAGTCTTCAGAAAGAGCACAACTTTTCAATGCTTCCAACAAAAAAAAAAAATGTAACCCCATTCTTGCCTACCCCTCAAACGTGGAAATCCTGCAGGTGAGCTCATTTCGGTAACCAACACTCTTAGTAAGATCGAAGACCCAAAGACAGCTTACAGGCTTCATTAAGATGTCAAATGAGCACCAGCATTCGTCAAAACCAGCCAAAGTGAACATTGGTTCCATTTTAAGAATACAAGTTCGTACAACAGTTGATTTCTTTTTGAGGATAATACTGTGTATTTACAGCAAGGAGGATTGCAAGACAGTACCAGCAGCCTTCAGCAATAGAACTGAAGCAGGTGGGGTTTTCAAGACAAACGTGAAGCTCTTATCCTGATCACAGATGAAACAAAATGACACTAGTGCCATCAAAATACATATATTCTTTGCTCAGGAACAGAAATAAACACCCAAGAAAGTTGAAAATGGGATTCTCACATCGTAAACTGTAATCTCAACCGGAATGACGTAACCAGCCTTATCTGCAGTTCGTGCGTTGTAATCCTTACAAAATGCAGCTATATTAACACCCTTAGCACCCAGTGCCGGACCAACTGGCGGCGCAGGAGTCGCCTTACCAGCCTCAAGGGCCAGTTTCACCACCGCGACAACTGCAATTGTATCCAAGAATCTAGAAAATCCAGCATTTCAAATGGAGTAGACGCACGGTCTGGAAGCGTTACCTTTTTTGGGTTTACCACCGGGCTTAGGTGGAGCCATAGCAATTACAGTAAGCCTCCGCCGCTCGAAAGAACGTAAAATCGCGGAACTCTCGTCGAGGAACATTGAAGTAGAGGTTTGATTGGAGGACAAAGGTAAGGAAGCATTGAAAAACATGGACGAGGAGGGAAGCATAGCATCAAAAGCTCCCGTAATCTTCCTTCCCCTCAATCCGAGACTTCGAGAAGAAACGGACATTGGGTAATTGCAGACATGGAGAGCTGAAGAACAATTCATTTCGTCCGGCCGAGGAAAACTGAAGTTGCTTGCTCGGCCTATGAAACCTGATCGAAGCGGATAACATCCAGAACCTGGCAAACGACGTAGTTTTGAAATTGGGCCTTCTGATAATAAACCTGGAGTTTCCCCAGGCCCTAGTGCTCGACGCCCAATACAAATCGCCCATCTTCAAGATGCCGCTGGTCCGAAAATTAGTAAAGTTAGATTTTGACAAAAACCAGTTTTCTCCTTCAATAATCAATTCTTGTTTCAATAATAATTCTTACTTTCAAACTGTTATGGGGTTTTTCAGTTTTTTAGGTGTTTTTATGAATGATGGCAGTTATGTAAATATATATAAATTATCAAATTTATAAAAAAAACATCTATATAAATAATTTATCATTTTGTATTTTTTTAAAATATATTAAAATGAAATAGTAGGTTAATGATGTTGATTCTGTAAGTGAACATAAAATATTGAAATAATAAATTAAGATCATCTTTATAAAAAATTGTTATTGAAATTTTCTTCAAAACAATTATTCAAAAATAATTAAAACAAAACAAAATATTGGTTTTAAAAATAATATAAAAATAATTTTGGATGTAGGATGTATCTTGCTAAAACTTATTTATTTGTGTGTGTAAACCTTGAATATTTATATATTAGTGCAAGTTTTGAAAATATTAATTTAAAGTAATACTATTGAATAATTATTATAACATTACTCTTGGTATTATGAGAATATAGAATTAACTACATTACCATAGTTATTTCAACTTTTATAGTAATAGATGTTTTTCCTACACTTGATTTTAACTTCTACATCTCATAATTTGTAGATAGATTAAATTGAATGTGTCTTATTAACTATATCCGATTCAACCCTTTTTCTTCGGTGCTTAAGACTAATTTGATATTTTTCAATATTTATTTAAGGTTATGTGATACTAAAGAGTACGTTTATAAAGAAAATATCATAAAAAATAGAATCAAACCTCAAACTAAATGTTAAATAATATAATAAAATAGTTACACACATAAGATTTGTACAAGCAAAACTTTACCACAATGTGTAGTCGCAAACATTTATACGTGTATGTTTGATTCTACCATATGAAAAATAATGAAAAAGGAAAGAAAATAAATCAAAAGCTGGTAGAATCAATCCTACACTCATATAGTGACTTAAAGATTTCGCTCTCCTCCAACAACTTGATACTCAAACCTTTATATAGAAATTGCAATTTGTTGGGTTTTCTTGATAGAGTTATATCAAATCTTTTATTCGAATCTTTTAAAATAAGATGTAAATTTTTTAAGATAAAATTCAAATCTTATAAAATAAAATATAAATATCTTATTTTATCTAAAAATCTTTGACTGAGTTTTTATTCACATAGCCCAGCTTTTTACTCCACAAAGTCCACTGGTAAAACATTTTGAAAAATCATAAAACATAAAAAGATTAAATTAATACAAAAAATATAAAATTCATTTAAAAATATAGAGAAAATGAAATAAAATAAATGTAAAATCTGGCTAACAGAATCATAAAAGACATAAATATAAGTGATAAAAAATCAATTATCAACTCCCTCATATTTAAATATTTGCTTGTCCTTAATCAATTGCTCAAGTTATTTTACTCCAAAATACTAACTTATAAATAGAGGTAAGGCTAATAATATATGTTAATTATTCAACATCACACCATTCGCTGGCTGAAATTAGATAAATATTTCAACACAATGTGTTTGAATTTTTTTATTTATATAAAAAAAAGTTTCAAAACAATGTACTATATTTTATTCTTCTTATAATTAGATTTTGAATTCTTTAAAAATGAATATTAATATACTATTTGATAAAATTATAAATTAAAAAAAATTAAAAAAAATCAATTTAATTTGTAATAGGGTAAATTATTAAGATTTTACGAAGTAAAATAAATTATAAAGAGGTTTTATTAGTAGTGTAAAACGCGAATTGAATATGTGTAACAAAGGTAAAAGCTCGAGGGAGCCCACCCACCCACGCTAGAAAATATAATAACAAGCACATAGAATTAAAACCCAACATCGCTCAAAATTACTTGAGTCAACGATCGTCACTGTTCAACATTCAAATAGTTGACCGCTCCGTAGCGCGTCCTCAAAACTCAAATGCAAGCTGGCGAACATTTATTTTATAAATATTTATTTATTAATACTAAATAAATCCACGATTACGAAAAAAAATTGTGAAATGAAATCCCAAATCAAAAGAATCGAACTTTATCAGAATTTGAAAGATTATTATTTTTTATTCGAAAGGCTTTAATTTATCTTGTTGACTGCATGAGAATGCGTGGTTTTTGAATAGTTGGTGCACAATCGTGTTGAAATTTCTTATAGAAAATGAATGAGACTCCATCCTCCTGAACTATAAATACCCGCGGCGGTACGTTATCCGGAGCCACCACCACCGCCATCGGGAACAAGCCTTGAAGAGAAGAAAAACCCTAAACCACTGGGTGTTCGATCCAATGTCGATTCCTTTTTCCATCGCCTTTATTGCAAGAACGGCGTTTCTTCTTCTACTTTTAGCAGGAGCCGGAAACGCGAGGCTGACTCAGAGCTTCTACAACACGAGATGCCCGCAGTTTGCGACGATTGTTCGCGACGCGGTGCGACTCGCCGTGTCCCGAGATCCTCGAATGGGAGCTTCCTTGCTTCGTCTGCATTTCCACGACTGCTTTGTTAACGTACGACAATTTAGTTTCTTTTATCATAATTATTTTTCATGAAGCATACGATCCAGACGCTAATGTTACTGAGACTGACTCGTGGTTGATCCGTTTAGGGCTGTGATGCGTCGGTGTTGCTGGACGACACTCCGACGGTGCCCGGAGAGAAAACGGCGGCCCCCAATATGAACTCCTTGAGAGGGTTCGAGGTGATCGATGACATCAAAGCGCAGCTGGACCGCGTTTGCCCCGGCGTGGTTTCGTGCGCTGATATCACAGCGGTGGCTGCGCGGGATGGCGTAGTTGAAGTAAGTCGCTGGTGATCATTATTCGGATTTCTATCCACAATTCTTTATTTGATTCTCATCTCTGGGTTTGTTTGTTTTCTGGTTTTGGATTCAGCTGAACGGACCAAGCTGGAGCGTGGCGCTGGGGAGGAGGGATTCCACCACCTCAAGCTACTCTGGAGCTGAAACCGAGCTTCCGGGGCCGTTTTCCGATATCGAAACGCTGATCTCCGATTTCTCCAGGAAAGGATTCTCACCAAGGGAAATGGTTGCTCTCTCAGGTTTGAAAAAAAGAGAAACATCAGCACAAGCTCAGCCAAAACCCACAAAAGAATAATATTACTCACGACACGAATTCTCGTTTGCAGGCGCACATTCAATAGGACAAGCGAGGTGCTTCCTTTTCAAGGATAGAATCTACAACGAGGTCAACACAACGGACTCTGCATTCGCAGCATCCATGCAAGGCAACTGCCCTCGAACCGGCGGCGACGACAACCTCGCACCGCTGGATGCCACGCCAAACGTGTTCGACAACAGTTACTACCGGGATTTGCAAGGCCGGAGGGGGCTGCTGCACTCCGATCAAGCTCTTACCACCAGGGCTGGCACTGCCTCGCAAGTTAACGGCTACGCCACTAACTCGGCCTCCTTCTTCAACGATTTTGCGGCCGCGATGGTGAAGATGTCGAATCTCAGCCCGCTCACCGGAACTCAAGGGCAGATCAGGACAAATTGCAGGAGGGTGAATTGATGCCTCACTTTGCTCTTGACTCCTCTTTTTATTTTTTTATTCTTTAAATTCCATTCCAAATCCCATTTCTTGAATTTCTAATTTCCTGCATGTTTATTTTGGGGCAATTTTTTATACAAAAAAGAATTGAATTTGTAATTTCCATGCAAACTTTCCATAATATACAAAAACAAGTTCATTATCCACTACACATCTATGTTATAATATAAAATATTTAATTTTATAATTTAATATATGTTACGATCACATATATTTTTATGTATAATAATGCTTTAGAATCAAATATAAGCAATAACTTTTTAGACCTAACATTATTTTGGAAAAGTTATTAAACCTATTTTTACTTCTACAAAATTTAAAAGTAAAGTATTCTTGAAAATTTGTGAATGCTCGCTTAAAAAGAAGAAATATACATAAAATATTAAAACAAGCAATTTTAAATTAATAAATTAAAATAATATAATCAACTATATAATAAATTATAAATCTAATCAATTGAAGTAATTTTTTAAATGTTATTCACATTTATTCTATACTTGAATTTTATATATGTAATCATATAACCTATCGAATATTTAATTTTAACAAGAATTAACGAACATAAACTGTAAAAATAATTTTAGAACTAAGTAAAATAAAAAAAATATAGTCTTCTTTACGTGCATAATTTTTAATTTTATATAATTAAAAATATTGACATTTAGATTCAACTTCGTCGGTTAAAACCCGGTTCAAGACTGAACCGAATTGAAAAAAAAATGTTTTGGTTGCAGTTGTGGATTAGATACAAGGTGCGGCGGCGTCGGACCAAAGCGCGGCTGACAAAACGTGCGGAATTGAAAAACCACAACCTCCAGCTGTGCGAGTCTGATTGGACTTGGTTTATCCTCATACGTACCGTTGATTCCATAATCTCAAAGGTCAACTGCTTGCATGGCGGCATTTTTTTTATTTTTAAATTAGTTGACATTCGCCTTTTTTGCGCCATAAAATGAATTTATATGTGGAATTAAGTTTTTGCATTTCGATAAATACAGAATTTAAAATATTTTAAAAAGAGTAATGAGAATATTAATAAAATACATTTTAAAGTTGGAATTATTAAAAATAAAGTATCAATATATTTGATAATTTAAATTGATATCAAAATATATTGATTTTCATTTAATGTTTTAAATGATTATATAATCGAACTATTTTCATTGTCAACAAAATTAAAAATATCTAATCTTAAAAAAAACGCAGAAAAGGGAAGAACGTTTCTCCCCCTACGTGGTTCCTGCAGTTGGTGACCTGACGCCATTTTCTTAATGTAACATGATTTGACGTACGAGCTCCATTCTCGACTATAAATACACGTACTGGCAGGAAGTTTTGAAACACCGAAGAGCAAGCTTTTCAGTGCAAGAAAACCTTCAAGCTTCTCTGTTTCCGACAATGTCAACTTCTTTTTCCATCATCTTCCTTGCGAGAGTGGCCTTTCTTCTCCTTTTAGTGGGAGCGGGAGATGCCAAGCTGACTGAGAGTTTCTACTCTGCAAGATGCCCGCAGTTCGGCGCGATTGTACGAGACGCGGTGAGACTCGCTGTGTCCCAGGATCCGCGCATGGGAGCTTCCTTGCTTCGTCTGCATTTCCACGATTGCTTTGTTGATGTAACGTGGATTCGCCCATATCTAAATTTTCCTACTTCCATTTCACTTTGTATTGAACATGAGGGTTGATTGATTCAGGGGTGTGATGCGTCGGTGTTGCTGGACGACACGGCGACGTTTACCGGAGAAAAAACGGCGGCTCCCAATTTCAACTCCTTAAGAGGGTTCGAACTGATAGATTCCATTAAAGCGCAGCTGGAGAAGACTTGCCCTGGTGTGGTTTCATGCGCCGATATCACGGCGGTTGCTGCACGAGATGGCGTTGTTGAAGTAAGTTCCATGCACACCCATTTTAGCTAACAATAATCATTAAACTTTTTGTAGAGAGTATCTAAGGGGTTGCTGTATGTGTTTGGATCCAGCTGAAGGGACCGAGCTGGAGGGTGGCTTTAGGGAGGAGGGATTCCACTACAGCGAGCTTCTCCGGTGCCCAAACCAACCTTCCAGGGCCGTTTTCCGACATCGGCGAGCTGATCTCCGCCTTCTCCAGCAAAGGCTTCTCTCCTAGGGAAATGGTCGCTCTTTCAGGTAAAAATAACTGACCAAGAACCTACTTGGATTACAATCGAACAAACGAGAAAAGAAAAAACATTGGCTGCACTTGTGTTGTCCAGGAGCACATACAATAGGACAAGCAAGGTGCTTCCTTTTCAGGGACAGAATCTTCAATGAGGTCAACACAACGAACCCTACATTCGCAAAATCATTACAGGCCAATTGCCCCCGCACCGGCGGCGACAACAATCTTGCACCGTTAGATGTCGTGACATCTAATGTTTTCGACAACAATTATTACCGGAATCTGCAAGGGCAAAGGGGCTTGCTCCACTCCGATCAAGCTCTCGTCTCCAGGGCAGGAACCGCCTCTCAAGTCAGCGGTTACGCCGATAACTCTGCTGCTTTCTTCAACGATTTCGCGGCTGCCATGGAGAAGATGTCTAGTCTCAGCCCCCTCACCGGAACTCAAGGCCAGATCAGGAAAAATTGCAGGAGGGTCAATTGATCTCTCGGTTCACATAATACTTCCTTTATCAGAGTGTAGTCACATTCTTCTCATTCCCAACAAATGTGCATTGTTATGATCTATTAAAAGAAATCTCAAGTCAATAATATCATTATTAAATAAATGTGGCATTTTCTATTCTTATTTTTTAAACCGGTGAGATAATCATATGTTGCAGTTGTAATCGGATGAACCACGGTTTTGGTTTTGGTTTCAATTCACAACCAGAACCGAAACTGTAAATTTTCGAAGCCGTTTGTTATTTTTAATCAAGAAACCACGGTTTCAACCTATTTTGAACCGATGGGACTGTCGGTTTCAAACCGTTGCAAATGCCTGAAAAAATTGTAAAAAAACATTATTTTTCCTAGCATCCACATATTATGAGTGCCTCAAAAAATATTGGACATTTTCATATATCCATACGAGTCATTATGGATGCTTGAAAATTTTTTAAAAAACATTATGCTTCTCAAGCACGCATAAAGGCGAACATGGTTGCATGAAAAAAATTCAGCATTTTTGTAATTATTTCTAGACAGGTAAAAGAGTCATTATGGGTGCTTGAAAATACAATTTTTATTTTCAAATTAATTTTTAGTACTTAAAAAGAAATTGTATTGTTCAGTTCCGGTTTTATAATTCCAATTTCGAACTGAAATCATGTGATTTAATTCTAATTTCAGTTCAATTCAATATTTATTATTTCAATTTTAAACCAAAATCGAAACTAAATTTGACATTGAACCGTGGTTTATGAATCATCGGTTCAATGAAACCTATTGATTCGAAACCAGTCATAACATTATAATTTGTTAATTAATAATATATTTTAAAAAATTATGTTTAGATAACACATGTTATATAATTAAACTTAATATATACTTGATACATAAATATCTTGAATATATGTATAAAATAATATTATATTTAATATATACATTTAAAACAGATATACAATAAATATCAATACTCAAAAATTTATATATCAGAGAATATTATTAAATGAATCATAAACAAGCCTACAAAACGCGGTTGAGTCCTTGTAAAATTTAGCATTTGAAATTTGAATTAAAAAGTGGGCTGTATTGTGTGATAAACAAGACTTATGGGGCGAGATTGAAAATTAGGTAAAAATTCCAAGCCTCCGGCTGTGAGGATCATTCAGTCAAAGACGCGGACAACCCACCCAAAACCCAAATACGACGTCGTCACCTGGAACCCACACGCCTCCGAGAATCTTTGCATGCAGTGGCTTTCCCATTAGCTATGTTGTGTTTTTTTAACAAAGTATAGCTGTATAGGCGAGCATGAATCATTTGTGTTGTAAAAAACATCAGTTCTGTCCGTTTTACCTTGAATCCCACGGCTGGGGCGGGTTTTTAGCTGCAAGATTTGTCTCGTATTCAGAAGGTTGACTGTGAAAAGCTTGCAGGTGATTTGTGATTGTATTTTACAGTCAAAAAGAGCGAAATTCCCACCAAGAGAATGTTCATACTTCGGCAAAAGGAACAAAAAAGTTTAAGACATTTCTATCTTGACTGGAGAAAATTGAAAAGTATACGTCATGTGAATCTCTTATTTTGCGGCTCCATCCTCACCTATAAATACCGTTGCTAATGAATTGTTGGAATACACCAAGAACCAAGAGAAGGAGAACCATAAGATCTGTTCTGTTCCAACAATGAGTTCTGCATTCTCCATCACTTTCCTTGCAAGGATCGTCCTTTTTCTCCTTGCCGCTGGCGGTGGAAACGCGCAGCTGTCCCCAAACTTCTATGCCACGAGATGCCCGCAGTTTGGGTCCATCGTGAGGGGCGCGGTGAGCCTGGCCGTGTCTCGGGATGCCCGCATGGGAGCGTCGTTGCTGCGTCTCCATTTCCATGATTGCTTCGTTAATGTATGTCTTGGCTCTCGCATCGGTTTCCCTTCCGTACGTTGTGTCTCACAGTTGCTTGTTGTGATAGGGGTGTGATGCATCGGTTTTGCTTGACGATACTACGACATTTACCGGAGAAAAAACCGCCGGCCCCAATCTGAACTCCCTGAGGGGATTCGAAGTGATCGATAGCATCAAAGCTCAGCTGGAGAGGGCTTGCCCTGGTGTTGTTTCCTGCGCGGATATCACCGCGGTTGCAGCACGAGATGCCGTCGTTGAAGTAAGTTGCATGTTTTCACCGCATGGGATTCATAAAGATAGAAATTAGGGTTTATTAAAATAATAACTCTGGATTCAGGTGAATGGACCAAGCTGGTCAGTGGCGCTTGGGAGAAGGGATTCCACGACGGCTAGCTTCTCCGGCGCCGAAAGCGACCTTCCGGGCCCATTTTCCGACCTCGCCGGGCTGATTTCCGACTTCTCCCGGAAAGGCTTCACCGTGAGGGAAATGGTAGCGCTTTCAGGTAACTGAAACTTCAACTAAATACCGAACACCATTTCCATAGTAACGGTAGTAACAGAAAGTGCTTCTTCTACTCTTATCCAGGAGCACATTCAATAGGACAAGCGAGGTGCTTCCTTTTCAGAGACAGAATCTACAACGAGGCCAACACAACGAACCCTACATTCGCAGCATCACTGCGAGCCAACTGCCCCCGAAGCGGCGGCGACAACAATCTCAGCCCGCTGGACACCGTCACACCGAATGTCTTCGACAACAACTACTACCGCAATTTGCAAGGACAAAGGGGTTTGCTCCACTCCGACCAAGCCCTCGTCTCTCGAGCCGACACCGCCGCCCAAGTCAACGGTTATGCCATAAACTCAGCTACCTTCTTCAACGACTTCGCGGCGGCTATGGTGAGGATGTCTAACCTCAGCCCGCTCACCGGAACTCAGGGACAGATCAGGACAAACTGCAGGAGGGTCAATTAATCACCCCATTATTCCATGAAGTTGCATTTCCTTAGCCGCCAGTTTCTTCAGTCGTCACCTCCCAATTGTCTAGTTACTTTCCCATTCATTCAACCACTAAAACTCAATGATCTAGTCAAACAATTCGAGTGTCATTATCCTGGGCCCAGGACTTACTGTTAGGCTTTGATGCATTTACTTGAGATATGATCTCATTGCTAACATGAGTGATGAATCCTTTATTGATCAATCAACTATCTCCAACCTTAAGGAGTCATATCCCTACTCATCCATACTAGGCAAGCCATGGTTAGTCTCCTATTAATAATGAGCGAAAATGTGAGCTTAAGATAAAGATAACTTTGTTGACCTCAAGTCTAAGTTTACTTGCACGGCTATCATATTCGAGATCTTGCTACTGACACTTGGTTAGCTTCCCATAGTAGTATCTCGAAGATGAGTCATCAAGTGAATCGATTCTCTAATCGACACCCACACATAGGTTCTAGTAATCTCATTACATCAATTGTGAGAACCATTGCCTAAACAGTTTAGGGAACTCAATGTGTGCCAGCTTATCCGTATTTGTGATATCCTCATTTCACAAACACTCTAGCCAGGGAGTTTTTTAACTTGAACGTAGATGCTTGAAGAATCTCACATTATGATCTCATCATAATTTCTATAGCACATAGATCAAGTAGAGGATTTTATCAATGATGTAAACTTGATCACAATTCAAGGTAAACATCAAAGGATAAGATTTGTCAATGAGTTGATTGTATCTAGAACACATACACCAAAAGTTTTAAGTTTGTTATATAAGTATTATGCTATGGTGTGTTTTTAATAATATTATGCATGATTTACACAAGTGTGCCTGATTTGTTAATGCCAATTATAATAGTATTGGTGATTCATTATGATAGGTATATCATGTTGTCATGCTGTCACAGTCATTGACTACTTAAAAAGGTCGATGCACAATTATGTAGACAACTACTATTATGTAGACTCATACAGGGCGTTATATGATTACTCGCTACATGGTGCTCCTGAAAAGTCAAGATAGCCTTCCACCACAATGACAATGATGCTGCCACCTTCATACAGTAAAGAGCGTCTAGGTAGACCACCGAAGCATCGTTTGAGACGGTGCTATGAGAAACGTGGAGTCACTAAAGACACCAAGCGTTTCAAGCATGGGAATTTTGTTCCACAAGCATGGGAATCTTGGTGCAGTCAAGTTGGTCACAACACTAGAAGGTGTGAGGAGAAGAGGAAATTTGAATTCAACTGTAACGAAGATGATCCACATAACGCTTCCGTTAAGGTATGTCAATAAATCAATGATAACAGTTGTTTACAGTTGTGGTTTCATCAAATGATTTGTCAATTATAGGTTTGTTCTATTTGCAACAGGAGATGGAAACAAACTAAAAAGTACAATATCAACCACTCTTACAGATCCAAAGCAGAAAATGCGGCCTCAAGGCTCAAGTAAGCAGGAAAAAATTAAGCGCCCTCCTCATTTACGTGTATATGGAATGCTCGATGATTTGATGTTCGATTAAGCATTGGCGTAAGTATTAATTTATTTTCAAAGTTATGGTTGAACATTTGGATTATTGCTCATGAGTGATGTGATATAGGAAGATAGTCGAATCATTTCCCCTCGCAATTCAGGAAATGTATGAGTTTACAAGCTCTCAATACTATGACACAACTGAGTAGCGTCGAGCCAGGAATCTCAGACCACTATTCATGGGAAGGAAAACCTTTGCCGCTCCATACTTTATCGTGCCAACAGTTTCAAGGTTAGCTTGCTCTTATTCAAAACCTTTTTTTTTATTAACCGATTTGTCTTTTTCATTTTAGGGGTCATTTTTGGATGTTAATTGTATGCAACTTTGCTGCCATTGAACCAGAAAAACGATGTGTCTTGTACTTAGACTACATGAGCTCCACTAACATGATGGAGACAAAAGCTGAAGAATTACGAATGTAAGAATATCTTTGAGTCTTTACAAGAATATCCATATTTAGTTTTGAGTCGCCTATGTACGTATCCAGGTTCATATGGCATGTGTACCTGTCTAGGGTCGAGAATTCTTCCTCAGAAGAGGAAACTGTTAGGAACATTCCCCTTATTCCTGTGGAGGTACGTAATGCAAGTATGAATAATATGCTCCTAAACTATTGATCAATTTCCATGTACCACGTCAGCCAAGGTTGAGTGAATGCGGCATATACGTTCTTTACAACATACGTCTATTTATGATCGAAGCACCACATGCCATTACACCTAAGTCAGACATTGGGTGGGTAAGTAAATATTTGAAAATCAATGATGCTAATAAGACTATTACAATCTTAGTAACATTGCTATTGATTTCCTAGATGAGTCCGGTGTGGCTCGACTATGAAGACGTTAAACATTTTGCTATGGATGAAGATTTGCAGACTTTAATTCGAAAGGTAAAGAAACGAGAAAATGTCGGCATCCAAGGCAGCCCTGCAATGCCTCTAATGGCTGGCCTAGTTTAGAGTAAAGCAATGGCACTTTCTTGTTGGGCTACGTTTAGTTTTGATACAAAAGTAGGACTAATTCGCACATTTAAACACACATGTTTGTAAAAATCACATTCAAAACAAACCTTTCCTGATATTTAATTGATTTGATGCAAATGTTTTCATAAATTTAATTTTGAAACAAATGTTTGAGAAAACACGATGATTCCAACACAAACGTTAACCAAACATGGCACACGGAGGTGCACACGGACGCATACGATTTTAATGAAGAGGATGGAAAGATGACAGCTTATATAACTCATGGTCTATCCCTAAGGCCGTGTTTGGTTGAACTATTATAATTAGGGAAAATTTGAGAATGTGCCACCCAACACTAAGTAATATTAGTCAATGTGCCCTTATACTATCGAAATTAATGAATTTGCCACTAAACTCATTATGTCGTTGCAAATGTGCCACCCAAGTCTTTTCCCATTTTAATTAATACCCTTACATACATGTGAGTAATGGTCGTGTGTAAGGACACGCACGTAAACAAAAAAATGTGCCATTATATGTTCAAATGATTGAGTTTTGTGCCACTTATCTTAAAAAATAATATAAAAGGTGAAATGAGACAAAATACCAAACATGTATCACCTGGCAAAAGATATCAATATCCATAGTTTTAAACCGTTGCAAAACAAAAGTAGAAGGGACATAACATTATCAATGACTAATTTCCTGTGCAACGCCAATATCTTCGACAAATGCCTCCAACTCCCGTTTAGTAAACCAAGTAGGAGTCATCTGGTAATGAAACAAAAGTTAGTGACTCATTAAAATATAAAATCACTGAATATATCTATGACGTACAAAGTAAGGATATCCCTCTATGTCGAATTGATCCAAAGCACTTTGCACGAACATGTTTATGTAATAAAGCACATACAATTCACATTCACTAGCTCCCGTTTGAGTAGGCACCTGATTTGTAAATTTCAAAAAATCGCATTGAGAATTGTAGCATTAAATCCATACCATTGGTTTGATTAATGGCATCTTCCGATAAGTATCCTCTGGTTCAGATGGCTTCAACACTGCATATAGATTGTTAATGAACCTACAACCACCAGAAAAATGTAATGTTTATATAACTGCAACTCTGAAAAATTTCTCAAATCTAAGCTATCACTCATACCTTCTAATCATTGACTCATTTAATGAAATATTGGACTTCCCCAATGAGTCCAAAACAATCAAGGAACGTTTATTCTTGATACTTGGGTTGCAGAGAATCACCAAATACCAATGACTACTGCACATATGAAGAATATTGTGAATTTTTAGTAATTATGTATCTAAATAAATGAAAAAAATGTACCTTACTACAACAGGGATGAAAATGTATTTCTTTCTATTAAACATTTGCATCTTGCGCAGCTTCTTCATAATTGATTCCACATGTTCACCTCGACACCATGTTCCAAAATACAAACATTCAACAAACACATACAGTTTGTTGCGAGCTTGAGGTATTGATTGTCGAACCTTCCTGTAATATATTTGATAAAATATGATAATGAAATCCTATTGAAGTAGACCCATCATACAAAAAACATATGGGGTTGAAACTTATTCAAGCAGTTTGGTGAATGTCTCATCTTGAAGCATTCCAAATCTTGCAATACTTATAGCATCAGGATGTGGCCCAAAATATGTAGCTCTTCTAGTAACTATAGGACTATGGAAAGGAGGGGTTTGTGATGACACATTAATTGGATTGTGTTTTGGAGTATGACAGGTATCAATCTCCTCATAAGTATGTAGAGAAGATTGGCCAACATCTTGTTTGATCTCTATTGTGGTGTGGTGACTAGCAGACTATATTTGAGGTGCACTGCTACCTTCTTCATTTTCTGTAACATGTGGGATTGAAACAACATGCACTTTTGGTTTCCTCCTATTCTTTTGGGCAGGTAGAGAACTTGTTGATTCTTCGAATGTCGCGTTCTCTTTTGCTTCAGTTGTGTCTCTAAACAAATATAACAAGAGAAGCATTTGGAATATCAAACAATAAATCACAACACATTATAATAAGAGGATTAGTTGCAATATTAGTTATGTTATTTTTAAAAAAATATAATTATAAGATTTTTCAGAATCTACCTAGAACATTTTGTTGACTGTTGTGATGGAGCATGTGATTTTTCAGGCATTTTGCATCTTACTTTGTTATGCCCAATCTCTCTACAATTACTGCACTGCATTATTCTCTTCCCACTTCGAAGCCTTTGTTTTCCATTGCTAGGGGGCAGTGGTTCATCCCGCTGTCTTTTCCTTAACTTAGGAGGTCTACCTCTTCTCTTTCAAAATGGAGGGGCAGCTGCAGGGGGTTTTTCCACAGCTGTCCAGTATTCCGAAGAATTAACTGGCATAATAATACCAGCATAACTAGTTGAATACTTCTCCACATTGTAACATTCATTGACACAGTTGTATGGATCTCTATGGGAAGCCCAAATTGCTTTGATAGCATGGGCACAAGGAATACCGCTAAGGTCCCACTTATGGCAAGCACATGTTTGCTTGTTTAAATTCACCAACACTTGCGCATCTAAGCTGTTAACTTGCCATATTCCATCATTGCATGGCGTGGCTCTAAAATTCTTAGCTTTCTCAATGGATTTTTGCAGAAGGTTCCTGATTTTCGGGCAAATCCCAGGTGACCAGGTTCTAGCTTGCTCTCTGCAATTTTGCATCCTCAACATAACCTTGGTCCTTATAGTTTCCAACAACTGTATTATAGGCTTGTCTCGAGCTTCTAAAATCCAAGCATTAAAAGACTCTGTCATGTTGTTCATCAGAGTGTCACATTTCAAGTGTTCATCAAAAAATGCATTACATAAAAAAAAAAACTGGATCTTTGTCTTGTAACCACTCATAGGCTGCAATATCTACGTCTTTCAATTCTTGCATTTTTTTTTTTTGAATATATCCATAGTAGTTGATGAAGCAGCAGCCCAGAGTGCAATCTTGGTCACTACAGAGTCTATGCTGGCTTTTTTCATGTTTGTCCACAAGTGCCGCAAGCAAAACAGTTGTATGTATTCTGTAAATTATCCTTAAACCCTATCTCCAACCTTTGTCTTTATTAGAAATAAAGGTGAAAAGTCTAATATTGTCTTCAGTGATTTTCAAATCAGCCTTCAGTATTCGAAGGAACCATGACCAACTACAACCATTTTCACCTTCAACCACTGCCCAAGCAATAGGATAAATATTGTTGGCAACATCCATACCAACAGCTACAAGCACTGCCCTCTGAATGGGCCCTTCAAAAAGCACCCATCAACTCCTACAAGTGGTCTACAACCTCGTAAGAACCCATCCCGACAAGCTCCAAATGAAAAATAAACCCTTTGAAATGTCCTCTCCCCATTACACCCTGGTTCACACTTAAGCACAACTGTAGTATCTGTGTTACATCTTTTAACTTCGGCAATGTAATTCTCAGTCATCCTAAATTGTTCAACATTGTGACCATGAATTATCACAAATGCTAACTTCTTGGCCCTCCATGCTTGATAATTTGAAATCTGTATATTCACGCTACTAGTAATTTTATCTCACCAACTATTGCTATCGAACTTGGGATTATCACGCAATTCTTGCACAAAATATCTTGCAAGCCAAGTTGATTTCACTGCCACATTCACAGTTACCCATCCACAATCATCAACATGATTTGGTTCTACAGTTTTCAATTTCCATATACCAGGTGCATCTTTTGGCTTGCTAACTCGAGCTCTCCATGGACAACTTGGATGGTTGCACATAACCAGTAATCTCCAAGTGTCTGACTTTGTAAAAACAATATCCTTACCAATATTACAACAATGATTCCTTATGACCTCCCTAGCATGACTCTTGCTCCTAAATTCCATCCCAACAAATAAGTTAGACTGCCTTCTGCTGCACTGTCTCACAGAGTTATCAATAACTTTTGATTTATTTCTTCCAACATTGTTATTACTCTTTGAACTAGTTGTCTATGAAGTGTGTTTTTCTATGAAACACTCATCATTGATGTCCTCTTGTAAGTCATATTCTGGTTCTCCAACATGAATAAATGCACTTAAAATAAGCACAGCAGAAGATGTGGGGCTGATATGTTATTCATCATTTTCCTCCACCACAATGTCATAATCAGAGTCAAATAAACTCTCCTCTTGGGAGTCATCACTGCTAGAAGAAGAAGTCTCAGCATCGCTCATTATTGCTACGCCTGCAATATGAACATGAAAGCTTTAACCAATGGTTTTCAGGAAATTTTTGAAAAAAATGTGTAGACTTCTTCGTAAATGACAACATTGTCATCAAAACCCACAAAATTGCATGTTTTTCAATTCTATCTGATTGGAAAAAAATGGAACCCAGAAATGAATTCATATGCGAAGAAATGGAACTCAGACCCGTGGAATTCAATGCGAAGATAACTGAGAGAGGAACCTCGATTGGAAGGAGGGGGAATTTCGATTGAAAACAATGAGACCTAAAAATAAGAATGGTAACAAACAAGGGATTTTAGCGGGTTAATGCAAAGGGGGCGCGTGAGTTTTTACTCTTTTTCCCTTCACACGTGCCAAAAAAACAAAATATTAAACCAAAAAAATACTTGGGTGGCACATTTGCAACGACATAATGAGTTTAGTGGCAAATGCATTAATTTCGATAGTATAGGGGCACATTGACTAATATTACTTAGTGTTGGGTGACACATTCTCAAATTTTTCCATTATAATTATAATAGTTTTATATCAAAAAAAATAATAACAAAAACATGTATTTGTTATTTGAAATAACAATACCATAAGTATTCTCATAAAATAACCAAAAATAATAAACTACATATATTTGTGTAGTGATACAAAAAATTGCAGACATTTTGATAATTTTGATAATAAACTTTTAAAGAAAAATTGTGTACTTTTATTCTGAAAAAATAAAATTTGTCTGAAAAAATTTCAGACATTTTGAATGCCTTCGATCCTTATGTGTTATTTTTAAGGATCGAATGCACTGTTTTTTTCAGCACACGGACGTGGGTTATAACCCAATACTGTTATTTTTATATCGTGATGTACCAAATATATAACTTTGTAAATGTGATACATTATATGTGCAACTTTGAGTGAATGTGATGTATCCAAATAGTGATTTTACCAATTTCAAAATGAAGGAACAGTGATTACCTACAAATATCGGCAAGATGGTGAAACATTGTACTATGTATTTTGATCATTTGGATTATGTATATGTGCATACCAAAATATTTTTCCAACAAATATATATTGCTTATTGTTGTGAAACTCACACAACTTTAAAAGTTTTTACTTCTGATTAATGTGATTCAATAAGAAAGAAAGCACTATTTGTGTCAGCTCTAAATGAATACCATGGAGGATGTCATCAATATTGCAATCGACATCTATGAGCAAATCTTATGAAGTAATTTACAACTCCTCGAGTCAGGGATTCATTCAACAAGGTGACACATACAAGTTACATTGACAAATTTGAGCAATCCATAACTAACATTAAACACCTTAGTGTTAGGGCATGAGAATGTTTGCAATTAATTTCTGCACAAAAATAGACTTCATCCCATGATAATGGTGAGAGATGTCGTACTATGACAATGAACCAAGTAAAAAGCTCTATTTTATACTAGCAACTATGGTAATTTGTAATTTTATCAAGAGAGTTGATGCAAATGATTCAGATTTCTTGCGTTTTGAAGTTAATAATTGTACTTCACCATATAATCCTTGAATAGCTCTATCAACTTAAGAAGCTTTTGCATACTCAACTCATGATTGATATATGAATAACTTACGCGATACAATATATGCATCAATTACTAGGATGAATTAAAAATATCTCCTCGTGTTGACTGTCATTTTCTTACTATATTTTAGGTCATTTTAGATATTTAAATGTAATAATAATTGACCAATTGTGAGTTTATAATATAGGTTTAGATTTTATCTACATTAGAGTAATTATGCTAAATTATGTATTTTATTTAATATTTTTGTTTAGTCTTGTTTCAGTTTTATTAGGGACGAATACATGGTAATAAGAGTGATAAAGAGAGCATCATATGGCAATAAAATAGATCTTCCCGAACTGATATTTTTTTTATTTTTGGAAGACTGTAAATACCTAATGATGAGTCTTGACGTATAGTACATAGAAGCCTCTGACAAATGAAATTATTAGCATCCCAATGTCAGAGTAGGAGTGTCCTTGCAAGTCATTTGAGTCTAACTGAATCAAAGGAACACAAAAATTTGGACTGAAGTAGTTGAGTTTCAATTCAGACTGGGATTCAACTTTCAATTCAAGTTTTAGTTTTAGATTTTTGTTTATCTCTCTATATGATTTTTTTTTTTTAGCTTCTATCTAGAACTTTGTTTTCATTTCCTTAATTTGTATGACGGTTTACGGTAGGAAACTTTTATTTCTGTGTTGGAATACTCTTAGTTCTACATTTCATTAGTTAATCTCCATTTCTTCTTTGAATCTAATCTGGTTTCATATGTTTTCATGCAATTATTTAACTCTTTTTTCGTCACAGCTCCTTTATTTAAGATTCATGATAAGCTGATCATTATCTGCGAGTTTTGTAAAGGTCAAGTTCAAAAACACCAACTCATGCCCTTTCAATTCGGGGGAGACAACGTTTCGTCTACATATATACTTTAGCATCAATAGACAGATAGTAACCTTGTATCTGAACTGATTGGATTATTAGCAACACTTGGTCACACATGCACAATTCGACCATGAGGGTATGACGACAGGACCTCTTATCTTTGCGTTCCATCAGGCTATTCTCATGCTTTCTTGCAAGAAAGTGTAAGGGAGTATATACAATTTCTTATTCCTATAATCGAGTACGTGAGAGGATTAGAAAAGAGTGAAAATGTGACAAATGTAGTCGGGCAAGGTTCTAATCACAACAACATTCTCTTTATCTAAAATTCATCTTTCCAGTTTATTTCTATTATTTGTTTGTGATCCCCTTACTGAAGTTCCATCATTTACGTTCCTCGCACCCTTTACTTTTTAAACCTATTTACAAAGTATGATAGTTGTATTCGGTATAATTTCACCTTTTACTAGAAAAATAACTCCATGTATTCAACATCCGTACTACGTACTTTGTGTTTTATGAATTTTTAAAATTTGTTGTAGAAACGACATGAATCACCTAAAATCAAGTTTAGTTTATCTCTTGTTATTTTTAGAGTTTATTCAACCCAATCTATTGTTTATTATGCATGTTATTATTATTAAATGAAATTTGAGTTAATATTACTTTCTTACATATTGCAATTCGTATAACTAGACAAATATTAATAAATACATTAAAATATGAAAAAAAAATTAATTATGGATTTAACTATAATTTTAATAATAGTATAATCCATTAATTATTAAGAAAACTTTAATTGAAAGATTTTATAACTAAACAATTAATTTTTTAGTGGAATTTGATAATAATTTTGAAATTGTATTCCTTCAAAATTTATGATTGAAGTAAAGCATCAAAATACTTTTAAGTTTCGGTTAAATTTTTTGCAGATAATATTGAATAATATATTCAAAGTTTTTGTTTATTAACCTTATTTTATTTTTAGAACTATAAAAATACACATATTTATAGCATTGAATCCAACATTCATTCTAACTACATTTTGAAATTACTTGTATTAGTATATTAGTATTATTTTATTATTAAAACATTTATCGTTATATTAAATTATGAACTTATATCATTATTCCTCGAATGCAAAACAAAAACGAGGATACTATCAATTGAGCAATTCAACTAAGGTTGCATTGGATTGGGAGTTTATCAAATACTAATACCCCTAAAAGTGTAGAATGAACGGTCATTGGTTGTATTTTTAATTATCTTTATTGTGGATGTATTTCGATTTATATTTTTTGTGTATACTGTTTTGATTAACTATTTTTATTTATGTGTATAGAGTTATAAAAAAGAATAAAAATATAAAAACATAAATGATTAAGGAAAAAAGAAAATTATTCTAAAAAATCAATTATTTTATAAATTATTTTAAAAAAAATTACTCAAAAATTTAAAAAAATGAACATTTTCCATAAATCTTTTACGTAAAGAAACATAGGAGGTAGAGAGTTTGGTAGTAATAAAATTTAGTGGTTATTAAATTTAAATTTTGATATAATAAAAATGTTATTTTAATTTTAATTTAATATTTGGAATACAATTATATGTTTTGATGTGAAAGTTGTATGAACTTATCAAAGGACGTTTTTAATTCCAATTACAACTATTTGTTCTGATTTTTTCTCAAACTTCGAAATTATCCTATTTGTCATTTTTTCTTCATCATTTTCTTACAATTTCATTGACTGGTTTCTTTTCAATGTGTATAACAATGAGCAATATTAGATCAGATTAATCTCTAAAAGAAAGACACTTGCTGATTATTGAATTTTGTAAAATCGTCGACAAAGGATGGAAATGGAAAATGTTCTCAAAGTAGTTTTCACGAAGCATTGAAAAGCTACATTTTGGCAAACAGGTATGACACACTTATATGCACAAATCCTCATATATTCTGGAGGGTGAAGAACTGAAAAACTCAATGCGTTATATTGCAAGATATTTTGAACAAGTTAGGCGTTGATTTCAATGATATAACATTAAAGATTGAAGCAACACGAGAACAATAGAAAAAATGAATGAGTCTCTATACTTGGATACTGATATATATATATATATATACAACTTAATGAATATAGCAGTGAACATTAATTTACAGATATATTTTTCTTTCATTTAGGGCTTCATCTACAACTTATTCTTTAAAATTGATTTTTTTATACAATAACCGTTTTAATTTAATTTTTTATGTTTTCTAAATTGTAACAATAAGCTTGTTTGCATTACCATAATGAAATAATTTTAAAATAAAACATAATGAATCACAATAAACTTGAATGATGTTATAGGATGAACATTGATGGTCTAATCAATTCCATACTCACAAATCGAATAGGAAACTGGAATAAAAAATACTCTTTTAATCCAAACGTAGTTTTGAATAAGGAATCAATAAAACATAACTTCGAAACTGAACAGATTCCGCATCCATTTGTGTAATTATTTCATAAATTGTTTGTGAGTTCATCTCATGCAGTTGTCGAAGTAAGGAACCTCTCAATAGTAAAAATGAAACCTTATTCTTCATCCTGTAATAGGGATATAAACCTTATTCTCCATGTTTTTCTTGAAATTATTCTAGAATAATTAAATCCATTGCATCATGATTCACTTTGAAGAAAAAATCTCATACTATAATCACATCACATTGTGCCTCTGTAGGGTAGAATGACTGTAAATACCAAATTCGCCATCTAGCTTTATGAACCTCTTAAGTTCTCTCAATTACGTTACTTGCTGATGAATTCCTCATATCAAAGTACTTAGTATTTTGTAGTGTTTGATTCCCTATACCATATCCCTTCACATGACATCGCACATGTCTATACGGTGTTAGAAACCATTTGCAAATTGTGTATCCATTATTTGCTAAATAGTATTGACATAAATTAAGAAACGGAAAATAAATATATTTTTGATTTTACTATATCAGCATTATGGATAATTTAGAAAATGATCAATAGAAATAAATTTGGTTTAGGAACACAAAAATTCAAATTAATTCTAGTCATAGCAAAATAAATGAAGTTCATATTTTGACCACATACTCTTATGCCATTAAATGATATTTGTCTCTTTTGATTTTGGTGTTTCGCCTATCACCACATGCTACCATTGCTGGAATATACGAACAAACATCTGTAGCTTCTAAGTAATTTTATATTAAAAATACAATGTAGTATAATGTATTGAATTTAAATAACAAAAAAAACACAACCTCTCAGGAAATAATGAACCATATAAACTTATTTGGGGTGTTTGTAACTATGGAATTGCTTTAACAAGTAACATGTCCTATCAAAAACAGAACTTCAAGTAGAACCGCTTTAAAGTGATAACTAAATGGTCCATGTGTCTTTTGAATTTACTCTTCTTCATTTGTGCCTTTTTGGTGATAAGCCAATATTTTAGAAAAGAACATACTTTTTAAGAAACGACCAAAATTCCTATTAATTTAAATAGGATATTAATAACTAAAAAATAACTCCAAACCAAAATCATAAATTGCATAACATTACAATCTAAATTTTACGAGTTGTAAATGTTTAGCAGCAGCAACACAAAAAAGACCTTCGAAAAAAATGCATGTATAACATAATTATGCTCATTCAAAGCAGTAGCATATAATTGAGAAAGAATACTCAAATGTCATCATTGAAGGTAAAGCAAGAAAATTCATTCAATTATAATGTTATGTAAATTGAAATTAAGATAAAAACATTCTCGTGCTATTCATTCAAAAGAAATATAAATCATGTACATAAATTTAAGGAATGAAGAGCTCGAGTATCGATACCCGTTCGATCTTTTAAATTTCATTTATATTTTGAACGAAAAATTATTAAAAATCTTTAATAAAAAGTATTCTTTTTAATGCGCCATCTATTTTTTTTTATTTAAAAGAACAATTATTTTTTAAAAATAATACCAAATGCGAATTTTTTAAAAATTAATATATTGAAACCTCCTTGTATACTCCACCAAACACGCCAAGTGGCTAGAAGTACTTTAGATGGCTGGATGATGTTACCGTTCAACCGTATTCATACGCCAGTGACCTTTAGGTGCCGCCACATTTCTTTTTTCCAATTTTTTATTTTTAATATTTTAAAAAAGGTGAACGCTGCTGCGGTGTTTTCGGGCATGGCTTTCTAACCGTAACTAGAGGTGTAACTGTTTTCTACACAAAAATTTATAAATATAAAGGTAATATACAATCAACATTAAAAAATATATAGGCAACTCGTATTATTAATGATATGCCTGGAATACTTTCAAATTATTTATATGAATAAGAATTATATAATAATAATAATATTTAATATAATTATTAAGAAATTATAAAACTTTGTGAAAAAATTTAGAATATATCAAAATTTTAATAAAATGCAAAGAATCGAATTATTTACAAAAAAATTTAAATGATATATATATTTTAAAAATAATTCTCCATGTAACATTATTTTAAAAAGTTATTGAAAAATATATATATATATATAAAGAAAGCTATTTTTCGAAGTATTATTTGAAAAAAAATACATTTCTAGCGCATTAAAAAATTTCTTTGAAAATATTGAAAAATGAAATTATAAAATTTCAAAGAAGTTGAAGTATAGATTTATTTTCATGAAATATAATAATTTTTTTGATATATTAAATAAATATGTATTCATCAAAATTATTAACGAATCTCTTTTAGTAGTCTAGTAGTGTTGAATACCTCATCCAACGGTGGTTCTTGTGGCAGCCTACTTTCCTTGTCAAGCACAATGAATAATTTGTGCTTGATAATTCGGCATAAATTATTCTTTGTGACCACGCACAATGATAATTTGTAAATTCATTGTCACCCTTGTATGATACATAAAAAAAAAAAAAGAAAAATCATCCATTTGATTATTTTTAAAAAAGTAAAATACTGTAACGAAAAGTTTGTTGGGGTGGAGTTCGTGCGTTGGCAGCATCAGCATGTTGAGCATGGGATGAACAGCAGCACATGCAAAGCAACGTAGCACATCCATGATACAGCCCCATCATACGAAGAAGGGTCAACCACTCGACAAACAAACAGCGATTGCAAGGAAAGCGAAACCAAGCCAAGTTTGTAATACGGAAGATAAAGGAGTAGGTAACGCAAGACTCCGCTGGAGTTGGGGTTGGGTTTACCTGCTTACACCAAACTGACTGACTTCAAAATAGCAATGGCAATGGCAATGGCAGTGGCAATGGCCAGGTACAATGGTAGGAAACAATTCATTAGTTTATGGGGTTACTGAAGCTCGATCCTCCCAGTAAACACGCCCCCGGAGCGGCGTACATGTCGGAGGGATCAAGAACCGGCGGATTCTGCGGCGGCGGAGGGGCGGAGGAAGGCGTTGGGTTGTTCCTGGACTCCCCGCCGCCGAGGTAGAGCTCTGAGATATTTGGGAGTCGACTTTCTAACCCTTGATCGTACAGGAATCCCTTGAAAACGTGGCCCCCGATTTTCACCAGCGCCTGGTACGCGTACTCATCTTCCCCGTCGTCCAACGCCGTTACTCTCACGCACTTAAAGACCGCCGGCGCACGCACTTGCCCCGGTAAAGCTGCCTCCTTGTCTAATAAGCACAAGAAAAAAGGTATCTTTTCGCTGTAAATTAAATGGTCAGTTGTGGGGATTACTCGGTCGAAAAGATACCTTGATGGCTGGAGCTTGTATCGAAACTCCTGGGAGGAGTGGTGTTCGAGGTGGAGGTATGGGAAGCTGTTGTGGTCGTTTGAGACGCGCCGCCGCCACCACCACCGACGAGTTTTGGTTTCTTTGAGCCGGAGGTTGATTGAGAGGATCCGGCCATGAGTTGGCGCTCACGGCGGCGGGCGGCGGGAACCCAAGTGCTCTTCACGTGGGTGGTGCAGTCGTAGCCTCGGCTTTTGCAACAAGTTCTGCATCTCCTGTGGGGGCAGTCTTTCTTCGCTTGATTCCCACAGTCTTGGCAAGTGGCAGCTGCAGAGGAGCATCCGATCCCGGGGCTGCAATTCGTCTGAAGCAGATTCGAGGGTTCTAAATTGGTGGGTTTCTTCAGATAGCCACTGCTATGCCCTTGCCCCTGCTGCTGCTGGTGCCACAGGAAATTGCGACCACGTGGGTTGCTGCTATTGGTGTTCAGCGCCTCCTCCGTTGTCGGGCACGGCGCGGCGGTGAGTAATGGAATGACGCCGACGCCGATTGCGTTTGGATCGAAGCTTAGAGTCGCTGCAGAAGCCGAAGCTGCTTCCGCCGGCGCAACGAAGAAGAACTCCGGCGAGAGCCCATAGTTAACATGTCTCGGAGCGGCGGAGGAGGACCACATTCCGGCGGTGACGGTGGCATTGAAGCCCAAAGAAAGATCCCCCGTAGAAACCGAAGCAGAAGCCGAGGAAGAAGAGGATGCGACCCAGTCAGCAAATGCGCCGGAATCTGAGGAAGCCAAACGCCTACTTGTAGCCACAACTGCAAGATTTGTAAAGAAGGGCTAGAGGAGAGGAGGAGATCTCACATAGACTGCAAAATGGCGTCTCCCTCAACAAACACACACCACTCACTAGCACAACTAGCTGGTTGTTGTAGAATCTACCTACGCTACACCACTTTCTCCGTTGAAGTTTCCAAATCCAAGGAGATGGGGTGGTGCCCTCGTCACTTCGCTATCTTAAAAACACAATAAGAGCAGCATCGGAAGAAGTAGGAAGGAAAAATAAGCTCGAGAGAGCAGCGCAGCGCAGCAATTAGTTAGGCCTTTCTTCTGTAGTTCCACAGCAAACCATCTAGTAGTAGTGCTACTTAACTGCTGCTGCTGCAGCCTATTTTGGCGGTATCTCTCTCTATGATAAAAGTGAACTGTTTCGTTCTGGCGTTAGCCAGAACCAAGAGGATGATGAATGAATGAATTATATCCTCAGAAGTATCAGAAACCAAGAAAAGAGGAAACAGAGCAGCAGAATACTAGATGTAGATGCAGCCCACATACCACAGACTTAAAACACCAAAAACCTGCTTCGAAAAAAAACAACAAACAAAAACACCAACCAACCAGAATGGGTCTATGCACTCTAGGGCTAACCAGAAGAGAAAAGAAAAACTGATGTTTCTCTGCATCGAGGCAGGCACGGACTCGACTGGGGTATATTGCGAATCAATTATTGGAGGGAGGAGATGCATTGTAGATTAGGGTTCTTTCTTGTGGGGTGCTGGTGCCGGTACTCCATTCCATTCCAAAGCCAACCCCACAAAAAAGAAATAATTTTTTGGAGAAAACTGCTGCACGAGGCTACGAGGAGGAGGGCAGCTTTAATGTACGGCGTCCAGTTTTCTGCCGGCGCACTTCACGAGACGCCTCCTCGAGCCCACCGCTTCTGTCCACGCCTTTCCTTTTTCATCGTGGTGCATATGTTATCTTCATTTATTTATCATTCTCCGTTTTTTCCTTTTTTCTTTTTTTACTTTAATACCCGTAATCATGGGTTCATTAACAGGACCTTCCATCCTTCCGGCATTTCGTTGCCTTGCAGTGAAAATATGGATGGGATGGTACAGCCCTCATTCAAGTGCCCTGGCCTGATCTTCGTCGTCTGGTTGTGTCATTTTAAATTCCTCTGGCTCTGACTTCCTTCTCAACATCGGGGGTTGTTGGATATGACTCTTTTAGGATTGGGTTTTAATCAAAAGCACAATCTCAACAAACACAAGAGAGTGAGTGGATCAGGATGCCTGCTGCCATTTGATGGCTGGCTCATCATTCATCATTGGACCAAAGGGAATAGATAGAGATGCGCCCACTCCTCTTCTAATAAATTCCCGGCGTCCAAACTCATCAAGGGGATGGGATGAGATGGGAGGGGAGGGGATCATCGTTCCTGACTCTGAGCAGACCAGTTGGAGGAGGAGGATTCGATTAATGTGTTTTGAACAAACCGGGCCACGAGATAAAGGACAAAAGGCATCGAGACCGCGTTCTAAAATGCATAAACTGTGTGGCGCAAAATGAACTGATTTGTAAATTTTCCTATATGTATTTCCAAATCGATAAGGCTACATTTGTTAGTTGGATATAAACCTTTGATCCTTTTGATAAAAGATATTGTATAAATTTGTTATATTGGTTTAATTAAACTTATAGATTTATATTATGTCATTACAAATCTATCAATCCTGATTTAACAAAACTTGTCAGTGAAATGACTTTTGTTAAACCTTTCAAGAATTAATATGAAAATGACGATAATAATCTTCATCAAATGATAAAATGTATGCATACATTTGCATACATTTGTATATTTTTTTCACTTTCTTCATCGCAAATGCATTGGTTTCTACAAATTGATGATGAGTAAATTTAAATTTTACCTTTCGATTGATATTTGACGGGGTCATGCAATTTATTGTCTAAAAATTCCATTAGGTTTTTTGTTGCTCATTTAGGTTGCTGCAATGGTTTTCAATGAGATCAGATTGGATACATTTGTTGCAATGCATTGTTACAATAGGTGAGTGGAGAAATACACCCATTTGTTCATTATCTAATAGAAGTAGGTGATGTGCCCAGCTTCATGAAGGATGGACACATTGGGTAGCCTCATTTGAATGTTAAATATCCTCTATTGAAGTATTACGAAGTACTTGTATGATATTTTGTAATTTATCATGGATCTATACCTTATAGTTTGGTTTTGAAGACACTTCTCTATTATTCACTTCATTGCACTATTTTGACGTGTTGCGTGCATCGCAAAGCAGAATTTATGGAACCTTGAACATTTGGACTATGCCTTATGAAGGGATTGCACTCAATCCAAACAAAACCTAAGAATTGATTGCTAATACAAATTTACAATAAAAAAACTCATTCACTACAAAAAACCATATAAAGTTTGAACGCTAATATAATTTAAAATAAAAAAACCTCTCGAACTAAAAAACATATTCAGATAGAATGGCATCATAAGTGCACCTATTTTAAACATTGCAAAGCAAAATTTGTGGTGCCTAGAATACTTGAATTCATGCCTCATGGAGGAATTGCATTCTATTAAAAAAAAAACTTAAGAATCAATTGCTAATATAAATTTACAATAACAAGAGACTCCCTCAATCCAAACAATATACAAGGGTCGCACATTAATAAAAATTTAAAATAAAAAAATCACTCAAACCAAAGAACACATAAAGATTGTGATGTGACTCTCTAATCTAAAGAGATTAGTAATCCACAAACATGAGGTAATTTAGATATTTAAAAAAGAATCCACCCAAGTATACCTTCAAAAGAATAAATATCTTACAACCAAACTATAAAAGAAAAGGAAATTACGAGTCACACTTCAGAAAGATAAGAGATTGAAAGTGATAACTTTGAGATACCACAAGCTCTAAAACTTTATAAGTCAAGAGTGTTCAATCACTTAAAGTAGATAAAATTGTTCACAAGATTCATGAAATGAACTAAAGGTACTCACAAGAGTATATGTTTAGAGTATTTATATTCTAGAATGGAGTTCTAACATTATCAATCCCACACTAAATAAAAAACGAAAGCCTAACAAATCCAATGGGAATTGGGCTCTAAAGTAAATCCATCTTCATGTAATCGAACTCCTATGATGGCAAGTTTTCAAGCCCAAGTTTGATTACAATAGTGTTGAGTAGAACCTTGAGTGTAGCTTCAATCATTCTATTCTTACTCCTTGTCATTTCATTAGGCCTGGTGAAATGATCTTACTATCCAAATTGTTCACTTGTGCAACATCATCATCACTCTTCAAATAATCTTCATCATCTTGCTTCGGTTCATCACTCCCCCCATTCTTTAAGAAGATTCACCTTGAATCTGCATCCATTTCAAAAAGGGACAAATTAGCAACATTGAAAGTTGAATGAACTGAATACGCACCTCGTAAATCAAGCTTTTAGGCATTATCACACATGTTCAACAACTTGGAAAGATCCATCTCCACAAGAAAGAAATTTTGACTTCCTCTTTGTGAGAAACTTCTCTTTCTTGAGATGAAGCCAAACCTAATCTCTAGGTTCAAATACAATTCCACGTCGACCCTTGTTTACTGCTGATGCGTACTTTGCATTGCTAGATTCAATCTAGTGTTTCACATTTTCATGCAAGCTTCTGATTGTTTCAGCTCTTTTCTTGCCATCTAAACTAACTTTTTCATCACAAAACAAAGGTAACATATCCAAAGGTATAAGAGGATTAAAGCCATAAATCACTTGAAATGAGGATAACCTAGTAATGATATGTATTGTTAGATTGTAAGAAAATTTAACAAGTGACAAACATTTATTTCATATCTTAAGATTATATTTAATTATAATTCTAAATAAGGTAGAAAATGTACAATTTGTAACCTCGATTTGTCCCCCGATTTGAGAATGACAAGTTGTTGAGTATAAGAGTTTAGTGACAAGTTTACTCCAAAGTACTCTCCAAAAATGACTGAAAAATGTTGCATCATGATTAGAAACGATTGTGAGCAGCATACCATGAAGTCTAACTACTACTCTAGAGAAGAGATTAGCCACATAAAACGCATCATCAATTTTGTGACATGAAATAAATCGTGCCATCTTTGAAAACTCTTCCACAACAACAAAAATCGAGTCCTACCCTTTAGAGTATGAGGTAAGACTAAAAAAAAGTTCATAGAAATGTCTACCCATGATTGAGACGGAGTAGGAAGTGGAGTATACAAACCATGAAAGGCAATGGTTGATTTAGCCTTCCTACAAGGAATACATCTATCACAAACTCTTTTAACATCTCTTCTCATGTGTGATCAAAAGAAATGTTGAGTGAGAATATCAAGAGTCTTTTTAACACCAAAATGTCTCATTAATCCACCATCATGAGCTTCCCTAACAATCAAATCATGTATGAAACAAGAAAGAATGCACAACCTATCTTTTTTAAAGAATAGTTCATATCGAGCAAATTCACATGCCTCATAAAAGTCCAAAAAATCGTGATTATAAGCATATAAGTCAATAATAGAAGCAAATCTCAGAATTCTTGCATCAAGATTGGTTAAAAGAATGTATCTTCGAGATAAAACATCAACTACCACATTTTCTTTACCTTTCTTGTATTTGATCACGTATGAGAATGTGTTTATAAACTCTACCCACTTAGCATGTCTTATGTTTAACTTTTCTTGACTTTTCAAATGTTTAAAAGACATGATCAGTGTGTATCACGAACTCCTAAGACTACAAATAGTATTGCCATGTCTCCAAAGTTCTAATCAATGTATGCAACCCTTTGTCATATGTTGGATAATTGAGAGTTGCATCATGAAACTTCTCACTAAAATAAGCAAGTGGACGTCTATTTTGCATCAATACAGCACCAATTCCTAAACCAGACGCGTCACATTCAATTTCAAAAGTATGAGAAAAATTTGGAAGAGCTAGGAGAGGTGTTGAGTAAAGTTTATCTTTGAATTGTTTGAATGCATGTTCTTGCTCGTCTCCCCAATGAAATGTGTGATTTTTCTTGATCAATTGAGTGAAGGGTGCTAAAATCCTTAACAAACCGTCTATAGAAACTTGTTAAGCCATGAAAACTCCTAACCTAACCAAATGATGTAGGTGTTATCCATTTCCTAATTGCTCGCACTTCATCTTCATCTACAGCTAGTCCTACATCACTAACAATATGTCCAAGAAAAGAGACACTGGTTGTGTAAAAGACACACTTCTTGATATTAACAAACAACTTCTTTTTCCTAAAAATGTCTAACACATTCTTTTAAATGACACACATGTGCCTGAAGACTTTTGCTACAAATCAGAATATCATCAAAATAAACAACCACAAATCTACCTATAAAACGCCTAAGAACATGATTCATCAATCTTATAAAGGTGCTAGAAGCATTGTTCAAATCAAAAGGCATAACAACCCACTCATACAAACCAAACTTAGTCTTAAAAATGGTTTTCCATTTACCACCTTCCTTCATTCTAATATGAAGATATTCACTTCTTAAATCAATCTTAGTAAAAACACAAGCACCATTCAATTCATCAAGCATATCTTCAAGTCAAGAAATAGGATGTCTAAACTTGATGATGATGTTGTTTATGGCACAACAATCAATCAAAATACACCAAGTGCCATTGGATTTTGGAACCAATAAAACCAACACAGAGCAAGGTTCATGATTTCTCGAAAAAATCCTTTAGACATAAATTTCTCAAGTTGCATTTGTATTTCCTTCATCTTCTTTGGATTGGCACGGTATGCAAGTTGGTTGGGGAGTTGTGTTCCAGGCACAAGATCAATTTGATGCTTAATTTCGAAATACATCTTAATATACCTGTAAGAGAGATACAACACAAAATAGAATAGGTTGAGCATTGTTTGGAGAAGTAGAAACTTCATCCTTGTACATAAGTAGAAGTAACGGTTGCCTAATATGAAGAGAGTGTTTAATCTCACTTGGTCTAACTAAAAGACTCTCATTTTTTCTCATTAATTCTATCACTTTCTTGTTTCCACTTTCCGGTTTACACTCATTCTAACCATTTTTCCCAGTCAATTCCTTCCTACATCTTGTTTCCTCTACACTTTTTCGAATTTTTTTTCACTCTTTCTCACTCCACTCTCCTTTTTCTTGTCTCCACTCATATTTCCTCTCTTAAGCACAAGCTCCTTGTGATTCCCATTTGCACCATGCAGTGCTCTAGCATCATCCAAGATCTTGACTTGATCTCTATGTGCCTCCTTTTGAGATAATGGAGCAAGTGTGATTGAGCGTTTATTATGACTGAAGAAATACTTGTTCTTAAAGCCATCATACAATGCTCTTCTATCATATTCTTATGGCTTTCCCAAAAGAATATGATTGGCATGCAAAGGTACAACATCACATAGCACTTCATCTTTATATCTTCCCATGGAAAATACCACAAGAACTTGTTTGGTCACCTTTAACTCACTTCTTTTATTGAACTACTGTAAATTGTAAGGCTTAGTGTGTCTAAATGTTGGTATTCGCAACTTCTCTACCAAGATGTTGTTAGCAAAATTAGTACAAGTTTGTTTGAATTTGATCGAGTTTCACATGTCTCTGTTCAGTTATATTACAATCATTTTGTAAGAGTCCCTTTATTCAAGATTTATGATAAGCTGATCATTATTTGCGAGTTTTAAAAAGAAGCAAGATGGAAAGTACCTTATGTATGGACTCAATGGGTCATTGGCAACACTCTAGCACATGTGCGCAATTCGACCATATGGGTATGAAGGAAGGACCTCCTATTTTTCTATTCGCCCAAGGGGGATTAGTATAAGGCTATTCCTATTGTTACATGTTGTTTTCTCAACAAATTTTAAATATATAAAACGTAAAACACCCAAAAGCGTAGAACGAGTATCGATTTCAGGAAATTGTATTTCATGAAAAGTGTTTGGCAAATAACTTTTAAAAAATGTCACGGTTTTGTAAAAGGGAGTTTGCGAGCAGAAATAAAAGTTACATCCTAAGTGATGGGCCTTGACTATGGTACGCAGTTCCTAGGAATGAGAATCTATTTCCCTCCTTTGTGCGTCCTTGCCTTGGTTATCACTAATTTCTTCTGAATAGCTTGTTATAGGAGTAATGAATAGCCTACTCTCCTTTACACTCTGATTGACAAAGAGTCACGGGAATAGCCTCATGTGATTCCCCCTTGGACGATTAAAAATACAAGAGGATTGCCTTCGATTGCCTACAAAATCGAATTGCGTGCGTGCGCCAAGTTGTTGCCAATGGCCAGTGGCAAGTCCAAGGTCACAACTTGTCCATTGTCGTGGTACCTGGGCCACAAACAATCCGCTACTTCCTTCGAACCGGTGGGGTTGGAGTTAATGCTCTTCACCTTGATCTTCACCAAAATCCGCGAGGAGTGACCTGCTGCTCATGGACCTTGACTAGGAGTCGTTACAGAAAGACTGCAACAAGATGCATGGAACTATGCAGAATCCGAAGTGAATTCAGTGAAGAACCGAGTGTATTGCTCAACACTTGGAATGAAACTTCATCTTCTCCCAGAAACTAAAAGAGTTTAGCCCGAAAGGACCATGAAAACAGAAACGAAAATGGAAGCTAAGTGTTCTTCCTCCTTGGAAGGGAGGAAGAACTAATAAGTTCTAAGTATAGAAACAAAGGTTCAAAAGTCCGAAACTAAGTGCTCCAAGTGGCTTTTATATCACTCCTCACGTGTATTAACTCCTTTGGATCCCTTTCTCATCATTCCTTCTGTCTTACATGCGCCAGCAACTTTCCTTTACGTGCAAATTAGCGCCCAATCATTTCTGCAGATTCTAACATGTCGTAAGTCAGCGACCTTGACTAGTGTCAGTCTTCTGCTCACAATTGTTCCAAGTCGCGTACAAGGCACGAAAAGTCAAACTCTAACCATCTGAAATACTCCTGCAACACTCCACACAATCTTCTGACAGGTGTTGATCAAAATAAGAAAATAGGATTTTTCTAAGGAAATTCAATATTTATCAATATATATCTTAAATTGGGCAACTAAACACTAGATTAATACATAATAATACCTAATAATAAACTAGAAAATGACACTTAACACCCATCCCTCCTTGCAAGAGAGTGTAAGGGAGAGTAGCCAATTCGTTATTCTGATAACCGAGTGCTTAAGAAGATTAGAGAAGAGTAGATACTTGACGAACATAGATAGGCAGGATTTCAATCCCAGAAACATCCCATTTATTTAAAGTTCGTCGCTCAAGTGTATTTCTTTTGGTTGTTACGAACCCTCTTTCCCCTTACTCAAGCTTCATCATTTACGTTTCTGACATGCTTTACCTTACAAACCCATTTATAAATCGTGATAGTTGTATTTGATGTAACATCACCTTTCACAAGAAAAACAACTCTCCTTATTCGATACTCATATTACACATTTGTGTTTTACTAATAAAATCTTTTAAAGTTTTAATAGTATAGTCACTATAGAAGCAGCATAGATTTATTCACAGCATAATTTGTGCAAGGAATGGAAATGTAGTCACGGTGTAATCTTTCCTATGAAATGCAATAAGAGCTTGATATCTAGAACGAAAAATTAATTGAAGTATTTTTCTAACAGAAAGGAATTCATAAACTTAAGTATGATCAATCTTAAGATCTTTACCTTATTCATGGAGGCAAATATACTTGAGGAGCATAGTGGAGATTTTTTCACATAAAAAAGAAAAACAAAACATGAAGCACGAAAGAAAAATTGAACTCAAATTAAGACATAAGTCCTAATGCCTAGAAAATACTAAAAATTAGAAGAAAAAAGAGGTGCTTAAAGGATTATGGGTCAATCAACAAAGTAATAAGGTGTTTGACATAAAATTAACGCTACTCAAAATGCATCAACTAGAGTAATGGAGGTCCATTACTCCAAAGTACATTATTCCTACTTTTTTTGAGTAGGCCAAATCATTCGCCTATATAAGAAGGGCTTCATACTTGTTTAGAATAACTTTGATTGTTATTTATTTTGAGAGTAGTGCTCATTACTTCACTTCTTGTAAAACTTTAGACTTATCAAATCTTGATTGTTGTATCTAGTATGGTTTATCACTCCCAATTCATTCCTTATTCTGTGAGTGTGATTCATAATTTGAGTTGTAAGGATTTTCATTCATTAAGAGCCAACTTATTCTTTTCTTGAAGGATTCCTTCATTTGAAACCCAAGATCTTGTTTGCGAAACACTTGATGTTTGGAGGGTCGCATCATCCTATCCACATCTCTTCTCATGTTAGGCATATAGAAATGTTTTTGAAGCATGTCTAATGTGTTGATGACTCCAAAATGTCCCATAAGTTCTTCACCAATCGCCTCCTTCACAAAGAACTCTCAAATGGAACATTGTTGAATACATAACATGATTTTCTTTAAAAGAAAGTCATCTTCCCAATGATAAGTTTCATGAGGTTTACCCTCATAAGAAAATATAAATATTTGAAATCATGATCAAGAGTATAAGACTATTTTATTGCAAAAATCCCATTTGAACATTAAGAGTAGCCAAAAGTGTGTATCTTATTAACAAAATATCAACAATAATGTTTTCTTTTCCTTTCTTGTGTTTTATGGCATAGAAAAACATATCTATGAATACCATACATCTTGCATGTATCCTATTTAAATTTCTTTGACTCTTCATATGCTTCAAACTTTTTGTATCACATATAATGTTTCTAAGTCTTTTAAGCTCTTACCAATGAATACAACTCATTATCATAAGTTGGGTAATTGAGTGTTGCTCCACCAAGCTTTTCCTTGAAGTATGCAATGGGTCGGCCTCCTTGCACCAAAACAACACTTTTTTCCAACTCCAGTAGCATCACATTCAATTTCATATGTTTTCGAAAAATCAGGTAACACAAATAAAGGGTTTGAGCTAAGCTTATCCTTGAATTGCATAAATGCAGACTCTTTGTGCTTCTCCCAAAAAAAATTGAGCATCTACTTGATAACCTCGTTCAATGATTCAGCGTGTGCTTAAATCCTTGGCAAAATGATTGTAAAAATTGGCCAATCCATTGAAGATGTGTACTTCTCCAATCGTGATAGGAGTTGGTCATTCTCTAATTGCCATCACTTTTTTCTTCATCCACTGAAGTATCCACATCACTCACAATGTAGCCAAGAAAAGAGATTTTGTTTTTGCAAAAGTCACATTTCTTGATGTTAGTATAGAAACACTCTTTTCTCAAGACACACAGCACTAAACAATAACAAAATTTCTAGGGAAAGAATACAATACATAATTCATTAATATCATGAAAGGCATAAACAATCATTTATATAAACCAAAATTTGTTTTGAAAGATGCCTTTCATTCATCTCCCTTCCACATCCTAATTTGAAAATATCCCTTATGCAAGTCAAGCTTAGAAAAAATTTGTGATATATGTAATTCATGTAACATATCATAAAGACTAGGTATAGGATGACTATGCTTAATCATTATTTGGTTGATGGCCTTAGAAACTATACATATTCTCTAGGTTCCATCTTGTTTTAGCACCAATAACACTGAAACTGAGTATAGACTAATATCTTATCTCATCAAACTTTTCACCATGAGTTCCTCAACTTGACGTTTAATCTCTTTGGTTTCTTCTGGGTTAGCCATATAAGCTACACAAATTAATTTTATATTTTATTCCTTATTATGGTGGTAATCCAGGTAATTCCTCATAAAAAACATCAATGAACTCCTGTAAAACAAGTTTAATACAAGTAGGAAGATCCTCTTTTGAATTAGAGCTTTGTGACAAAGTCTCTTTAAATTAGAGGGAAAGAAATGGGTTTTTAGCGTACAACACACTTTTCACATCACTCATTTTTACTTTGAGATACTAGAAAACGCAAAACACTAGAAAGCGTAGTACGAGTATCGATCTCAGGGAGTTGTTTTTGTAAAAAGTGTTTGCACAAGGAATAGTAAAACGTAAAACACTGTCCGTCCTTGCCTCGGTTTTCATTGATTTCTTCCGAATAGCTGGTTATAGGAGCAAGGAATAGTCTACTCTCCCTTACACTCTGATTGACAAGGAGGCACGGGAATAGCCTCATGTGATTCCCCCTTGGACGATTAGGAAGACAAGAGAATTGCCTTCGATTGCCTTCATAACCGAATTGTGCGCGTGTGCCCAGCTGTTGCCAAAGGCTAGTGGCAGGTCCAAGATCACAACCTGTCCACAGTCGCGGTACCTAGGCCACAAACAATCCGCTACTTCCCTCGAACTAGCAGGGTTGGAGTTGGTGCTCTTCACCTTGATATTCACCAAAATGGGCGAGAAGTGGTTTGCTACTCATGGACCTTGACTAAGAGTCGTTACAGAAAGACTGTAACCATATGCGTGGATGTATGCAGAATCCGAAATCAATTCAGCGAAGAACCGAGTATATTGCTCAGGACTTGGAAGGAAACTTCATTTAATTCCCAGAAACTAAAGGTTTTTAGCCACAAAGGGCCATAAAAACAGAAAGGAAATTGAAAGCTAAGTGTTCTTCCTCCTTGGAGAGGAGGAAGAACCTAAAAAGTTCTAAGTGTAGAAAGGAAATGGCCAAAGTTCGAAACTAAATGCTCCAAGTGGCTTTTATATCTCTCCTCACGTGTATTAACTCTACTGGGTCCCCTTCCCATCATTCCTTCTGTCTTGCGTGCGCCAGCAGCTTTTCTTTGCGTGCAAGTTTATGCCCAATCATTGTTGCAAACTCTGACATGCCGTAAGTCAAGGGCCATGACCAGCGTCAGTCTTCCGCCCACAATCATTCCAACTCCCGTACAAGGCACGAAAACTCAGAGTCTGACCACCTGCAATACTCCTGCAACACTCCATGACAGTCTTCTGACATGCCTTGGTCAAAGTGTGAGAAAAAAGACATAAAATATACACAAAGTAGGAAAATAAGGATTTTCTAATAAAAATCAAATACTTAATAATAAGACTCCTAATTGGGCAACTTATCACTAAATTAATACTTAATAATACCTAATAAATAACTAGAAAATGACACTTAACATATTCCCCCACACTTAAATCATGCTTGTTCTCAAGTATGAAAATCATAGCAGTCCACGAAAAAGGGCCGAACCTTAGTTATGATGCATTACTAAGGTACATTCATCCTACAACAGGCATTTACTTCAATTCTTTTTCTATCTTTCAATCAAATTAAGGCAAGCCACTCAAGTTCGCATGTATCAGATAAAGATTTAACCAATGACTACTTATACACTAACATTATCAAGGTAAAAAACATCAAATAACATACACTATAGTGACTCAAGACCTTTTTCTCTTTCATTTTTTTTTTCACATACAGGTCCCCGCTTTGGGGAAGAATATTTGGATTACGAAACCTCATGTGTGGTGTTAACCACGGTTTCGCCAAACATCCTTACCTTTGGCATCTCTATTTTTCTTTTTTTTTTTCAGTCTCGGTCTGGTCACTATAGGAGCAGCAAAAATTTATTCACAACATAATATATATAAGGAATGAAAATGTAATCATAGTCATGGTATGGTCTTTCCTAAAACATGCAACAAAAGCTTGATATCTAGAAGGAAAAATAATTGAAGTGCTTTCCTAGCAGCAAGGAATTCATGAACCTAAGCATGATCAATCCTAAGAATTATAGCCTTATTCATGGAATCAAATGTAATTGAGGAGCATAGTGGAGATTTTTCATAAAGAAAAACAAAAGAGAAACAAAACATGAAGCACGAAAACAGAAAAAAAATTCAAAACAGTTTGACATATAAGTCCTAATGCCCAGAAAATACTAGAAAATAAAAAGAGACATAAACTCCTCCCCCACACTTAATTTTGAGGATGTCCTCATCATCAAGTGCAGCGGAGGTTACCTTAGTCATGGGGCATGCCGGGGTGTGAAGCAGTAGCCATCAGAATGTCCAGCTTCGTTGAAAGCGCAGAAACTTGTTCCTGGAGACTCTGAATAGCTAGCAGCAGGGTATGTTTGGTGGGGCTTGAAGGTGCAGTGGTGAGAGGAACGTCTGTTGGTGCACCGTATGGATTCACAATGGAGGGGGGCATAGTAGTAATGGTACTATTGGTACCCGCTTGAACAAAGACAGCCTTTCCCTCAACCTCCTTTAGGTAGTTTGAGATGTTGGGCGAGCTTTGTGACGAGAGAAGCAAAGGGAGCACTCTTTCATTTTTAGCAGTGATGGAGTGCATTTGGGTTGCAATCCACCATCCCAAATTGATGGAGAGCTTCTTCATCATCGCCCATAGGAAGAATACAATGACCTTGGCAATGGTGCTGGTGCCTTGTCGGGTTGCACTGTAACAGTCTCCCAAGTACCTGTTCAAAACTAAAAGAGCAGGTGCCCTCAAGTAATGGGCCTTGAGTTTGTGTACAGAATATGGGGCTCACAGACAGACATTGGAGCATATGCATTCAGCACATTAAAATCGTCAGAATAATCACAAAAGACTTGGAGGTAATGTGTAGTGGCTAAATCAGATTCAGAAACAAAGCGTAAAGCCACATTAAAATCATTGATAGACATACGAAAATTTTTGCCTCCAAGGTGGAAAGAAATCAAATTTTCAGCAAGGGGATTTCCAGCCACATCCTCAAACACAAAAGTTGTATAAAATTCGAAAACAAGTTTGGGATAAATCGGTAAGCTAATTTCAGAAAATTTACGCCACTCAGAAGAAGCATCAAATAAACGGTTAATATCAGCAAGAAGATTCAGATGCACCAAAGTAGGCGTATGCAATTTAAAATCAAACAAAATTCTGTGCAAGGTCAAGAGATTAAATAGGAGTTGAGCATTCTTATCTGAAAATTTAACAGTGTTTTTCAGCTGAGTCCAAGCAGGGGACTCTAGTGCTCGGTCTCGCCAGAATTTTGTGCGGCCGTGCTGTCCCTTACCTCGCTGTGTGGGCTGAGTTGCTTCATCCACATCCTGTTCTCCGGGAAGGAACTCTAGGCTTGTGCTACACAGATTCTCTATTTGCATTCTTGTTTTCCAAATAGAGGGTAACAAAGTTCGAGAACTCTTGACTCTTTATCATGCACAATGTATTCTTTGCCAATTCTTATGATGTAATTCCACAAGACATTGCAAAAGTCTTCTCTTATCTACATATAGCTGACCAACAATGCATGGAGATTCATATTCCTCTCCCTCGTGTGATGTAATATTTCCATCATTTCTATTACTTTCCTCATCAGACTCACTTGCTTCAAGCGGGAGTTATACTTTTGATGCTTGGTTTTCATTGTCGTAATTCTACTAAGCATCATTGTGGGGATTCGTAGCTGTTCCAAAATTATAATCTATATATTCTGTTAATATATAAAATTTGAATTAGATTCATAATATATATCATAAAATAAAATTGTTAGATATCATAAGATATTAAAATTAAGAGAATTAATTACGTAGTAAACCTTCTTTACTTTCTTTTGTATCTACTAGATCATCATCTTCAATATTGATATAATTATTTAGAAAATTATCAAAATACATTGAGATCTCTCCTAGATGAGAGGATCCAACGGATTTGTTGTAATCTATGTACAAATCTACAAACAGAGTAATATGATTGAAATAAAAGAAATAAGAAAGTTACATTTGGGAAAAAATAGTCGTATATTGTATTTGATTTAGGGTCCTAATCATAGTATTGGGTAGACAGATTAATTGTGTACCCATTTGAGTTGATTCCAAGTAATGTAAATATTTGATTCAAGAGATCTTGCAATTCAATATTTACATCGAAATCTGAAAATTCTACAGATGGTGTATCATAAGTTGTGAAATCTTCATCATTGATTTTATTACCTTCAACAAAAATACTCACATGTACGATCTTCTTTATAAAGATTCTGATGAGTGTGTGGTTATTCAATATTTCTAAAATGCATGATAATGGATACCCTAGTAGACAATCATATAGAACAGGCACATGTAAAACTAAATATAATAGGTAATAAAAAATTATGGAGGTCAATCATAATATGCTTTAGATGAGAGTAATAAAAACATCACATGAGAATCAAATAATTTATTTAAATAAATTTCTTTCAACATAATAAAATTTATTATTAAATAAGTGATTTTATGTTACTTCTATTTATACTTTTTAGTACTCTTTTACGACGGTTTGCATCACTTTATTCTTTTTTTATGTTTTTAAAAGAATTTTATATTTTTCTATGTCACTTTGATCTTCTTGGAAGTGAAATATGTTTTATAATTTTTCAGGACAATTTTGGTATCATTTAGAGGATTTTCAAATTAATTTTGGTGGAAGCAAAGCTTTGGTTTATCCAAATAAAAACCTAGTTAAAGAGGCTCAGATAAGATTCGCATCTTATCTTATAAAATTTAGATCTTATCTTAAAAAATCTGCATTACATCTCAAAAGATTTGGATAGAAGATTTGATATGACCCAATAAAAAAAGCCCGATAAATCCATACCATTATACAAAGACTATTACCGAAAATCGAAGGAATGAGAGAGTCAGTTTAGGGTTTTAAGTCGAGTCCAACATGTTTTTGATTCCTTTCTTTTGTTTTTCATCAATTTTTGTTATTAAAAATCGTGTATGTGCGTGTGAGCTTGCAGGTAAGTATCTATGGTGAAACCTTACTTATGCAAGTCTTACATGTGTGATTGTTTTACTATGTTCAACTTGAGGTTTTATTCTATTTTTTTAGCAATGTGCTGTTTAGTATTACAAAACCCAAAAAATATGTGAGAGAATCTAAAGTTGGCCTCAAACACATAAGAAGAAGGATCAATCTAACATCGTTAGTAAGACATATTCTATTTAATCTATCTACGAGATGTGAGGTATAGAGATTAGATTTGAATGAGGAAAATATGGGTTATCACAAGCAGGAAAATGACTCTAATGACGTGATTGATTTAATAATTATATAAAACAAGGGATAGTGCTATAACAGTCACTAAGTACCACTACTTTAGAATAACACCTCTAAATCTTGCGTAAGAAGGTCAGTTCTCATGGTTTGCATACACACAAGGACGAGTTTTAAGCAAGATGGATGTTAGATCGCATACCACTTTTCTTATTATTTTTAAATTTAATCTTTTTTTGTTTTTAGTATTTTCGAGTGTTTGTTCAAAAATAAAATTCTAATAAGAATTTTTTATGGATACGATCTTATTTTATTACTTCGATGATTTTTGTACACTTGGAGAATTATCATCATTATTATATGATAAAAATTTTTATTGCATATTTAAATTTATTTTGAATCGATATATTGATTAAAATCTATTTAATTAATAAATATATTTCGTTACATCTATATTTATTATACATACAATCAATGTAAAATGAGTACATATAAATTAACATTCACATTGTTTGAATATTTTAAATTTTTTTGATTATTTTTACTAATCACATCTTGTATGTGTCCTTGACAATTGATAATATAATTATTTTTCAATTTTTAAATAAAAGAAAATATTTTTCCGATTTAAAAACGAACTAAAAAATTAAATATATTTTTTTTATGGTTTTGACTTAGTTTTATATTTAATTATCATATATTTAATATAAATTCATATTTTCCAAGTTATGTACACAAGTAGAAATAAAAATCCAAATCCGAATCCAAATCAGTATATATCTGGATAAAATAGATTTATAGAATTTTTGTTTAATGTAATTTAAATAAAAGAAAATTAATTTTACCAAATGAGTACTTTTTTCACATATTATCTCACAGTGAACACTTTACAAATTCACATATTTTACAGTGGGTAGAAAATTAAAATACCCCCAGGTAAACTCTACTTTAATGGTCAGGGTTTTCTATGGATTCATTTCTACGTTAATGATCATCTCATGAAAAGTAGCCATACAACACATGGTTTGCCGCATCAATGGAAAACAACTGAAATCAATGTTGCTGTAACGCTCTATGCCCAGGAAGAAGCTTCATTGATCATCGTTTCCAACAGTTTAAGCACACGGCCTGACACATCATTTGTGTTGAAGTTTCCACACTCCACGAACATTAGATGAACCATTTGCAATCTCCGTGATCAACGAATTAGAGAAGGTGCCTGAAGTAGAAGTGAGTGTTCAGCATCTGGTGAGAGAAGGATGAAAAAGCTTGGGCGTACCATCTTCGTCAACAACAGATAGGAACTGTGAAGATCCTCCTCCTACCCCGAAATAATGCTTTTTTGCTGCCATGTACACCACTCCATCGGGTTTACTCAAGCACTGGAAAACACAGGAAGAAACAGAAATGAGTTAATATTATAAAAGTACAAAAAGATGAAGCAAACAATCACATCAAACCTTCTTTATTAGTTTATACAGTTTTGACAGTGAGCATATCGAGTACACTGTCTCAGCCATGAGGATAATATCATAACCACCTCTTTGGCCCTCCGCTGTGCAACCAGTATGGCTACCATTGCTAGATATGGGCAAAATGGACTCCATATCACCCCAGTCACCCGAGAAAAAACGAGTCTCTAAACTGCCCTGGCTCACCTCCACCTGACTGCGTTCTATATTATGGGTAACATTTGGTAGGGTGAGGTGACGCAGTACTTCTGCGTTGAAATCCTGAAAGTGCACAGCTTCTGAACCCTGAAAAATCGAAGGAGATGATGATAGGAGTGATGTTAACGCAAATCAACATGAAACAACACCATTTCCACCTTTAAACAGGCAAAAATACCAGGTAGTCCATGACCGCATCCAAGCTGAGAAGGGAAAAGATAAACAACTACAGTTAGATCCTCGGAAAGAAGTTGCATATTTTATGGTTTTATTATACGGTGGTATTATGCTAATTAGCATTCCTCCATGGCTTCAAAAAAGCTTCCACTCTAATGGCATATGTGGGAGAACTCAGAACATAATCTCAGTAATACCACCTCTAGAACTCGCTTTCCTGCAAAAGAAATCCTTCCCTGCTGTAACTCAGAACTAAGAGCTTCAATTAAGTCTAGTGAACCCTCCCATAGTTTCAAGCCTCCTGCTCCACACGAAATATTCCGACATGATTATTACAAATTGTATTAGATATCCTGAGCCAATTACCGAGGTAGCAGACTCACCTTCATATTTACCCGGTACCAAATCTGAATTCGACAGAGCAAACACATCGCGAGTGCTTACCCTTCCCTATTACAAAGACAGATTACAACTACTTGAAGTCAAAACATGCAGTACAATGTCAAAGAATCCAAGACATATTTGACCGAGGTTAAAAAGGAAGAAGGCCCTAAAAGAAAACTAAACAAAGCTCACCTATATCAGCACAAGGAAGCAAAAAAGTTGCTTTCAACAGGTTTTTAAAAAAGTTACAGTTTTACCAGAAAATCTTCAATAAAAATTACAACAAACCTTGAGAAGAGTAAGCCCACCAGCATTAACAGGATCCAAGTGATACTTCGTGTCTGGCAATACCTATCCTTAATATTTGAAATCAATCAGGATTGCCCACTAGCATTCCGAGTGGAAATATAAATCATCCCCAGTAACTATTACCTCCTGTGCCGTAACTTCGATTGGCGGGGGCGGTGGCGGAAGGGGTTTTTCAGGGAAGCCGAGAAAGCTCAAACCGGCCGTATTGTTGTCGTCGAAGAGACGAAAAACATGTTCTGTTGACGCAGTGAATTGGTTTGAACCCATCTCCACTGAAAACGAATCTGCAGAGTGCAGGAAAGAAAGTCTCTAGTCAATTTCAGTACCTGAAATATTTATTTAATATTCTGAGTCCTATTTTTTTTTATAAGCAATAAAAAATATAAACGCAGGATCTCCGTAATCGCTCGTTAGGTTCCATGGACGGAGGACCTTCGGCCGGCGGCGGAAGTCCTGCGCCGTTTCTCTTGAAAACCTACGAGATGGTTGACGATTCTGCGACGGACTCCATCGTATCGTGGAGTGGGAGCACTAAGAGTTTCATCGTTTGGGACCCGCCGGAGTTCGCCCGCGTTCTCCTTCCGTCGTACTTCAAACACAACAATTTCTCCAGCTTCATCCGTCAACTCAACACATATGTATGTATGGTTGTTCATGAATGAGTGGATTGAAATTGGGATTGAATGGGGCGTTGGTAATTTATTTGGATTGCATCTTCTGCTAAATTTGGAATGGAAATTGTTCACTATCTTTTTTTGTTTGGCATGATTCTGTAATCCAGGCTGCTTTTGTTAAGGATTTTACCTGCTTTTGATATAGGGATTTAGGAAGATTGATCCTGAAAGATGGGAATTTGCTAATGATGATTTTGTGAAGGACCACCAGCATCTTCTCAAGAATATTTATCGTCGAAAACCTATTCACAGCCATAGCCAGCCTCAAATTTCAATTGATCCAGAGAGAGCAGCGTATGAAGAAGAAGTAGATAAGCTGACCCGGGAAAAGCGTGTTCTTGAAGGACAAGTTTTAAAATTCGTGGAGCAGCAATCTGCAACAAAGGGTCAGTTGGAGAATCTAACACGGCGTATAAGCTCCATGGAACAGAGGCAGGAGAAATTGCTTACCTACCTGGACAAAGCATTCCTGAATCCAGATTTTGTTGCCAAACTAGCTCTGAAACTTGAATCAATGGATTTTTCAGTATACAAGAAGAAACGGAGAGCTCCTCAAGGGGAAAACGCGGAAACAGCTCAAGAGGATCCTGTAACCGAAGGTCACTGCAGCAGTAGGCCTGAGCTTGTAGGCACTTCACAACCAGACTTGTGCAACACACTTAGGCTGGAGTTATTGCCTGCGGCTTCTGATGTTAATTTGGTATCTAGTGGCATGACGAGCTCCTATGACGATGAAGTAACTCCTCAATGGAGAAGTGAGAGTGTGCAGAAGGATTTCCATGCCAAAGCTGCTACTGGTTTCTTAAGTGCCTCAGAAATAATCGAGCTGTCAGACAATGGGGCTTCTTTTAACTTGAATGCAGAATCACCGTTACCAGGAAGGTTGGGATCTGAGAGCTCCAAGATGCATTCCACCCAAACCTCATCTTTGGTAGACGGAGGTGGCAGTGATCACCTTTCCCACCTTCTAGATCTCACGCTTGCATCTTCATCTCTGGAAGTTACCAAAAGTAAAGCCCCTGTTGAAAGCTCTCAGCCAAGGGAGGATATGCTCACAGTGGCAAGGCTGGACTCTAATGCTAGTGCAAGCGGTGATAGTGCCTCGTCTCAGTATGATGCTCCAAATGATGAGCCAGCACCGGTGACCACCACTCGAGTGAACGATCTGTTCTGGGAACAGTTTCTAACAGAGCGGCCTGGTTGTTCTGAAAACGAAGAGTCCAACTTGAGCAATCTAACGAACTACAATAGCCGAATGGAGCGTCTCACTCTTTGAGGTAACTGCAGCAGCATCACCTTATTCTGTATTCTACGACCATCATGTGAAGCATTTCGTGGTAGGCCCTTTGTAACATTTGTTGTGATGTGGAATCTTTGCTCTCCTAGTTGTGAATCCTTTGAACATTGTGCTCTCTACCGTGTGTTGATTTGTTGTGAATGTGAGTTAGTATTCCACTTCTGCTTTTAGAATATGCCCTTCACACAAACATATGCACTTCTCATTATTACAACTACAAAAATACAATTAATAAAACCTTAGCGCTAATAAAATATTAAAATAATAATAAAACCTAAACATACTTTTATTATATGCTTTACCATGCATATTTAATGTATTATTTTTTTTTATATTTTAAGATAAATATTAACTTATGAAGCATATTAGTTTTTGAAGGATAATAATATTTTTTCATTAATAAAAAATGATTAAAAAAATATTTCTAATTACAAGGGATTTTCATTTTTCAAACTTTTGTTTATTCCAGTTATCTTTATATAATTTAATCATAAAAAATTTTAACATAGGTATATATCTCCAAAATTCTATATCATCTCTATATAACATAGGTATATATCTCCGTTATATCCCAATTATTCTTCTTTAGTTACAAATGTTTTTAATATTTATAAGATATAAAAAAAATTCTCACCGAAAACTTTATTGTTTTTTTTTTAGAAAGGATTAAAGATGAGGAGTTAAAAGTTATACACCATAAAAGAATGCCTTTTGTCTCACAAGCCATTGCACAATATACAATTGGTATTCAAAGCAAAACTTACGTTTGATGGATCACTGATTGATTGCCCATTCAACTTATAATATCTATTGCATTTACTAATAATTGGGAGATGACACCTAGATATGAAAAATGTATTTTTCTTCATAAAAACATTAATGAATATATATATATATCATTCAATATAAAAAATACATGTTTCCTACATGTATTTGTAAACTAAATATTAGCTCATTTCCATGTACTTAAGCAAACATTTTCATTTGTTTCTCTTGACCATTTATTTCTTTTGTAACATTGTAGATCATTTTTTTTAATCTTGGATATAAGGAAAGAGAATAATTTTACTTCTTTGTGTAGATAATATTATTGTTGTAAGTTAGTCTTATAGATTAATACTCAATCTAATCACAAATTTATCAATTGAATTTGCAATGAAGAATTTACTATTTAGATACCTTCAATTATTTCTTTTAAGTACAAGTGGTGCAAATTTGTAGCTGGCTCTACCTCTCCTAAACTGATTATGCATTATAATTTTTGGATAAGTTTAGAATGTAAGACTGCAAGCTAACATTTTGTGTCTCAATTAAGTCATGAAGTCACCTTCTTTCTATCATTAGTAATTGACTCTATAGACACTCAAATACTTGGAATCTTTTATTGGAAGGAGTTGCATCTAAGATTGAGGGTTTTCTCAAATGTATATTAGGGAAGCTATCCATTTACATCACTATTGTGGTGTAAATGAAGTCGCTATGAAAATAAAGCCTAGATCAAATGAGATCCAAGCAAAAAGTATACACGATGATATTTCTATATGATGAATAACTTAGGAGGGTTTTCCTAAAAATGTATATTCATATGACAAATACTCTAGTAGAAAGCAATCGAGAAGGTATTTCTATATTAGTGAACACTTGGGAAGATATCATCTTGATAATAAAGTATCAGTACAAAATGTATGAAAAGGACTACGAGCCTAGTGACTTGAGGAGTCATGCTTATTAAGGTGTGAACATTTTTTGGATTCATGGATTTAAAGAAGAAGATTGAAAAACACACAATAGGCAGCCAAAAGCGATGTTTCATGTTTTGCAATACATTAAATAGAGTTTAAGAGTTCAAACACATGTATGCAAGTGATACAAAAAGGATTTATATAATAAAAAAGATTTTTATTATATGAAAGGCAGCATTGTTGTCCAATCTCAATAGTATAGTACATTCTTGTCTAAACCTAATTTCCATAATTAGTTGTCTCAACCAAAAACATTGATTTGATGCAAGTGCGTTAGAAATATACTTGACTTTTGATGTAGATTGAGTCATTATAGTTTGAATTTTATTGATCATGAGAAAGTATTATTGTTCATACAAATGATATACTCTGAGGTACTTTTATCATTTGTACCACACACATAATCACTATCTAAGTATGCAATTAGAGTAAAATAACTTCCTTCTAAGTATGTGTATAATATTCCATACATCGATATTCTTTTAGCATACTTCAATACTCTTTTGACAATATGGTAATGACTCATTTTGGGACTTTTCATGTATCTTGATAGAATATTTATGATATAGTAAAGATTAGGTCAAATGCAATTTAAATAGATTAAGCTTCCTACCAAGCTTTTGCAGGGGATTTAATCACAATCAAGATCATCCACTAAGTTTTCCATTTACTTTGTAGCATTCAGTGTAGAACGGCATCTATTTGCATATGCTAGATTAAATTTTCTAATCAATTCTGAAGAATATTTACTTTGATGCATAAATGTACCTTTTTTTATTTGCTAATCCACTTCTATTCCTAGGTAATAGTGCATGACACTCAAGTCAAATCATTTTGAATTCTTTCTTGAGCCCTTCTCTAGGTTTTTTATTAATGCATCATTGTTGGAAGTTACAATAAGTTATCAACATATATGTTGATTATTAACTTGTCACCTTTGGTAACTTTAATAAATAGTATTTATTCGCCATGTACTTTTGTGAACATTTTTAACTCAAAAAATATTCATCTTTTCATTTCAAACCTATGTCTTTGTTTTAGTCTATAGAATGTCTTTTTCAGTTTCAACACTTTTCTTTCTTCTTCTTTTATTATAAATCCTTCGAGTTGGTCGCAATAGATCCTTTTCTATAAGTATACCATTCAGGAAGACGGTTTTAATATTCATATGATGAACTCTCCATCCTTAGTCAACTAAGATAGCAAGCATCAATTTCACTATATTGAACCTTGTAACTAGGGCAAAAACTTTACCATAATTTACTCTAACAATCTGTTGAGAAATATAATGATTGATCCTGATATAAGGTGAAAGGTGTTCTTTATTTTTTTTACCTCTAGTTCTCTATCCCATCCATCACTATTTATGTCAATTGATGACATTTCTATGTCTATACATTTTCAAACTAATCTGTGAAATTTTCTTGTTCATAAGTAGTTTCTAGAATTGCAATATCCATTACTTCAAGATTTTATGTCGAAATTTCCAGTCCAGTTGTTTCAGATTCATTTGTGTTGAGATTGTCCCATTTTATCTCTCTAGTTTCTTATGAATTTTCTCCATAAATACTTTCTTAGATGAATTTCCATGATGTCGAATAGATTGTGGATCTTGAGGGAAGTATGACCTCTTCTCTAAAGTAGATCGTCCATACATAAAATTGATGTTATTCTATGTATAACATTTTTCTTTATCAAACGTTACATCTCTACTAATGATAATTTTTCTTTTGTTTTAAAAAATAAACTTTATATACATTGGTAACAAGATATCTCAAATGAAAATTTCTTGCCTTTTTCATTCATTCAATTTGGTTCATTTTTCTTTTGGGACATTCAAATAGCATATGGAACCAAATATTTCAGGTGACTCATACTTATCTTTCTTCTTGACTAAAGTTCCCATGCTATTTTACCATTTATGAACCTTAAGGGAAGTAAATTTAATAAATAAATTATTCTGAAAACTATCTCTGATTTTTGTAATAATAAGCATTTTGTCATATTTAATATATTTATGTTTTTCTCTTACTAACTTCATTATGTTTTCAAGCGTAGAGCACTGTGAGCTCATGAATGATGCCTTCCTTGTTTTAGTATTGGCTCAATAATTTTGGCAAAAATTCCCCTCCATTATCATAGCTTAATTTCTTCAATTTATGACCACTTTTTTTTAGATTATCTTGAATCTCTTGAATATGTAGAAAACTTTTGATTTGGATTTTTAAAAAATAAACTTCATGATAATTACTATAGTTATCGAGGATGGCTCTTTAAAAGGTCCATAGAGGTGTGCATGTACCAGTTCCAGCTTTACTTTGCTTTTAGTTAGACTCACATGAAAGAGTTTTCTTTTCCTTTATAATATGCGGCAATAGAATTAAAACCTGATATCTGATAGTTCTCCAATGATCTCATCTTTCTGCAAGAGTTTTAAATTGTCCATGCTAGAGTGATCAAATCATTTGTGCCATAGATGTGATTTTTTATTCACTGAAATTGTTATCTCGTCCAATCTTTCTAATTGTATTTGTTATACCCTCCTTTTATGGATTTCTTTTGTTGAGTGTATTGAGTGACACCTGTGAGGAGTAGCTACGTGCATGTGGAGCTAGTGGATGGTGCACTATTGAATAATTTTGCATTTCGCTAGCCTTACTTCTATTTGGAAGTTGCTATTTTGAAGGAAAATACCATGAACAATTGAGGACAAATAATATCTAAGTGTGGACAACTTGATAAGTGATTTTGTGTCGTTCCAAAACATGTTCTTTTATTACTCTTAAAGTTGTTTTTACTTGCCTTGAACTTTACTTTCTCATTATTTTTAATTGATTTTGAATTTTTCATATTACTTTGATCCTTTTGGACAGAAAGTACATTTTATGGATTTTTATGACATTTTTTGATCAATTTGAGGAGAAATCAAGACTTAATAAATTATGGACTTGATGGATCATGAATATCAACCCAATACTTGGTCAAATGATGAAGATTTGATCCAAAATTCAGGAATAATATAAATATTTGAAAATGATTGTGGAAGATTTGGATAAAAGATTTGGATATAATATCTTATCCAAACCCATCAAGCAAGCCCGATACGAAGATTTGGATTTGATTTCCTATAAATACCCTACTCCCTCAATTATTAGAGATGTCTTTGAATCACTTTTCCTTTGTATTTTTTCTATTTTTGTATATATTTTCATGTTAAAATCATGCATGTGTGTGTAGGCTCTTGCAACTGAGGATCTGCGATGAAGTCTTGTTTGCACAAGTCCTGCACGTATGACTGATTTATCACGTTTTTCAACATTTAATTTGAGATTTGATCATGTTTTTTGCAACTTTTTCTTTACCAACGTGTTCTTCAATACCAAATAACCCCAAAAGAGATTGAAAGAATCTCAGGTTGGCCTGAAACTAAGGAGAAAGGCTCAATCAAACATCATTGCTAAGACTCATTCTATCTAATCTGAGTGTGAGGTGTGAGGGTAGATAAGGAAAACATGAGTTCTCATAAGAGGTGAAATAGGTCTAGTGACATGATTGATTCTATAATCCCATTAAACGAGAGACGGTGCTATAACGATCACCGAGTAGTACTATTTTAGAATAACACCCCCAAAATTTGTGCAAGCACATCAGTGCTCAAGGTTTACACACATAGATATAGATGAGTTTTAGGGAAGGTAGATCATCGATCCAAAGCCACTTTTTGAGTTTTTTTTTAAAACCCCACTTGTTCTTTGTTTTCGGTCTTTTTCAATTTTTGTTTGAAAAAAAAAATTGAATAACAATTCTTTGTAAATACAATCTTATTTTATTATTTCGATGTTTTCTATGCACTTGCAGAATTATCCACAAGTTTTTAGCGTTGTTGTTAGGGAATTGTATTCCTTTAGATTTCTTTTGTGGTTTTGTTTCCTATTATTTCTTATTTTTTTTATTATTTTCATAGTTTTTGTCTATTTGCACACTTGCGCAAGCAACTGATCTTTTTCATATTAAAAAAATATCCTTTGTTTTTTCAATTTTCTTTCACCATTTTTTTGTGTAGATGTTCGGAGAATTGATCGAAATGTAATCTTTAATCAAGAATTCAAGAAATTGATGGGCGAATTAGATCTAAAAACCATCTATAGAACAATATTATGAAGAACAAAGTGAGTTTTCAATGCAGAAATCCTTGGGTGACAGATTCTAGGATGCAGTCTAGGAAGATAGATTACTTATTTTATTCTGAATTTAATTACGTGTTGGGATATATATTCTTAAGCACGAATCACATAGCCATCAGGTAAATCATTTGATTTCATATTCAGAATTAACACCTTCATGCAAGTTTAACAAGGATAAATTGATGTTTGTGCAAGCATGAACGAAAAAATAAAGCACACTTTCAATAACAAATCATTACTACACCAAAGAAAGGATTGTCAATGAATCTCATGGTTATTGTAGTGATGTTGGGTACGAAAAAGATTGGATGATCATAAATTAGCAATACATAAGGTATCAATCTTATTCATTGTTTGATTAAAAGTACAATGATTTTGGAAGTGATTATGAGGATGAAGAGTTAAAGAGAAATTCATGAGATCCCACAATAGACTTGCGCAAGGAGAAAGTCATGGAAATCAGATTGATAACAAACATAACTCAAATTAGAGTTGGAGAAAACTTCAATGTCCATCTTTTAGAGTTTTATTGAGTTAAATCATTGAGAGTTAAGAGTAGATGAATAGAGAATTTTTTGAACAAATCAAGTAAATAAAAGAAAAATTTTCAAATCAAATAAAGAGAATGGATGTCATGCATGACCAGTTATAGCAACTCATAACTAAATATTAAAGTAATATTTTTCAAATATAAGATAGAAAAAAAAATTAAATAGTACATAATAAAAAAAGTTTAAAAAAATTTAAAATTAAAATCAAAATTTATATTATCACTTGCTTTTCATGATATCCATTTTTACCATTTTCTATCACTTGTTTGTTTTCATATTATCCTCTATAAATCACAACCACACAATATAGAATATTTTTCTCATTTTCTATATTAAAATGCATCTTTAGTATGAATCACTTCATTTTTTTCTTAACTTTTCAACTACAAGTGGTGCAATAGTTTTCGGGTTGTGCTGATTTTTTGTCAAGTGAATCTATTTTTTTAGCAGAATTTGATAATTTCGTGTAAAAGATATCGTATTTTACTTTTTAACTAATTTTGCTTCATTAGTTTTTCTTTTGAGATTTTTTCTTTCATTGAAAGATAATGAGCAAGGTTCTCATCAAAGTGTTCTATGACACAAATGCACAAATGTAATGCAAGATGGATTTGAATACACTGTATATGATAAGGATTGTATGAAAATCATCAAAGTTAAATACACATCTACTTTGGATAAACTTGTTGAAATTATAGGTGAGACTCTCCAAATATCACTCTCGCATTTTCAATTTACCTTAAATGCAACACTTTTAGAATAGTTTAAAAAATTCAACACTTTTAGAATTTATACGTGCCAAAAATTAAAGTCAATTGAAGTAATAGGTTTTACTCAACTTTGGATTTTTTAACAAAAATACAAGAAATTATATTTCGATATTCATATTCTTGTATTCGTTAATATTTTGTATTTTAAACTTTTATTTTGGATGATCATGAATATATTTCAAATGAGATATATGATGATAGAGAGCACGTAAATTGAACTCATGAGACATCAATAGCCTCTATACAAGAGTCTATGTTAGAGGGAACAATGTATGAGGATAATGAAAACATTATCTTAAACATTAAATGACAAAATATGTAAAAATAAAATTCTTATCAGATGGTTTTTTAATATTTAATGAGATCAAAACCTGTCTAGGTATCTTAATCCTCATGTGTTTTTTAAGGAGTGATTCATACGAAATTAATCCACTATTATCCATAAGAATCTTGCAAACTTCTTATGATCTTGATTTCTGACTTCAATGATATCCTCAAATGATTTGTGTGAGCAACTCTTGAATATTTTACAATACTAAACAATGCACCCACACAAAGTGGGAATACTTCATTCACATAACTTCATAAATGTGATAATATTATTAATGGAAGTTGGTGTCAAATGAGATAAATGAACTTGTACCTAACAAAGCATAGATTCGATGAATGGTTGAATTGGTAATCTCAACCCACATCTAAAATATTATGTACTAACAATAAAAGTATGGTAGCCAACATGAGGTGATGGTTCATCTGTAATTCGTTCATCTACTTTCTTATCTGAAATAATAAAATTCACTGGCACCATATATATATTTGTTTATTCTTATTTCCAATACTCATCTATCATGTTAATTTTCAAAATATTAAAAAACAAATATTGATGAGAAAAAATATTAAGTATTAGAAAATTGAAAAGATTTTTTTTTGAAAAAAATTACTAAGAATTTAAATAAGTCAAATATAAACTATTAAAAACATTTGTAGTTATTTTAAAAATAAATCAAATGACAAAAAAATGTTTATAGTGATTTACAGATATAAAAAATTTCAACACTCTATTATTGATTTAAAAAATAAAATTGATAAAATAAAATAATTTAAAGAATTCAAAAAATTTAAAAACAATTTCTAGCACTATAAAAACATGAAAAAAAAGGTTGAACAAAAAAATCAATCATTATTTTTTCAAAACAATAATGTCAAAAAATATATGCATATTAATCATAATTACATAATTTAGTGATCATCAAAATACAAAAGAATTCTTTTTATGTAGTAAAACAATGCAAAAGAAAAAAAATTTATATACCTTGATTTTCTTGGAACTTATACTTGTACCAAGAATGAAAAGAATGAAAACTATTTGAGTGACAAGAAGAGAAGAAGAAGAGGAAGAGTTAGGTGAAAAATAAATAAGGTAGTTTGCATTTATTATAATTTTTTATTTTTTATTTTTTATTTTTTATTTTTTATTTAAATAATTAAATTATGACATAAGATACCAATAAACAATCCCGGCTTGAACGATGCTTACCAAATATGGTGCCACATATGTAGCACCCATAACTGAATGGTGCTTGTCAAAGTTGGTGCTATTTGTCAAAGTATTTTACAAAGAAATTCATAAATATAAGATATTTTATAAATGAAATAGGAAAATTGTGGTATTATGTAAATATAAAAAAAATTATGACATTTAACAAAACAAAATATATAATTTATGGTATTACACTCATTTATTCATTATTTTACAAAGAAATTCATAAATCTAAGATATTTTATAAAAAAAAAGTAAAGTAATTTATAAATTAGAAAAAATGTTACAGCAAATTATAAAGTAAAAACTCTAATACATGTAAAACACCAATTTCTTCCTAAAATCTAAGGCGTTTTACAAATAAAAATAAAAAAGTAAAAAAATTAATAGATTAAAAAAAATTTCAAATAAATTACAAAATGAAAACTCTTACACATGCAAAACGCCAATTTCCTGTACTTTTTTCAAGCTTAAAGAGGTCAATCAATCAGTGACTGCTACATTTAACCAAAGCATAGATATTATTATGATGGCATCTTGGCATTATTATAACAAGTACATGATGTTGTCAAAATCTTTACATAGGAAGAACTTCAACCCAATTGAACAAGTTGTCCCTTGGCATCATGTATTATTAAGGCACTCGAGTTAATGCAAAGACGTCCTCCGGAAACTTAATATCTCTCGAATACACTTGGTGTTCAAGTCAATCTAACTGTGCGATTAAATTGTTTTTTATTTGTTAAATAAAAATTAATTCTTAATAAAAACATAATATTTTGTACTTATACAAGGTTAAAGTATTTGTAAAATTTGTTCAGAAGATATTATTAACATATTTTTATTATCATAATATCTGGTAAGAAAATATCTTTTTCTATTAAAAAAAGGAAAAATTGACGGAATGTTGGATTCCATTCAAATATGGTTTCATACTTTAAATGAGACATACTCGATAGAATATTGAAGATGACTTAAAGTGGGCCTTGATTTTTTTTGAATAAATTATTTACGATCGTGTGGGTTTGTTTTCTGACATAAATATGTTGCACTTGATATAATATTTGAAATTCTATATATGATTCTGTTCTATATAATCCGAATCACAGCTTCAAATTATAGAAAAGACCCAAATAGTAATATGAAAGGAATCAATTTCTCCAATGAAATGTTATCTTTTTGCCTTCAATTCAAAATTGAACTTGGTTTGAGGAATTATGATGGACAGTTATTTTGTAAGATGTCTAGTGAACATTGGGTAGATTTAAAAACGACTACGATAACACTCACCACTTTTAGTCATGCAAAATAGAACTCCAAGTTCAAATTTAGGCTATCTCGTTAGTGGGAAAACTTTCAACCATGTTTTATATGATGAAACGCCATGGTTTCATCTCATCGTCTGGGAATCGTGATTGCTTGTGGCTTACCTGCTTTCATGCCATCTTCTACTTGGTGTTATGCGTTGGGACACTCAAATAGAACTTGGTATTCTTGAAGTCATCCAGCATTGGGTTGTACCCGTCCTTCGTTTGGGTCTTGGAAGGAAGGCCAAACTCTTCCATGAAAGATGATGTATACAGCTTTGAGTGTAGACAGAGGGAAATGATGCTCAGTATATTAAAAATGACTCAAGACTGGGACTAAGAGAAGAGAAATTACCGTGAGGGTCCGTCTTTTCTTCCCTTTCTTCAACTTTTCTTCTCCTGAATTCAGGCATCCTGAGCAATAATGATCAAGACGCTCCAAAAACCAAAAGTCCGTTGGAAAAAATATATCGGCGTCACCCTAAAGAAGAAATACAGCACATCAAATATCTAGTGCGCCCAATAGCAGGTACATAGAAGAATAAGACTACAGGCGAAGGTCACCTTTGCATCAAGATAATTGTTATAGTCAGAGCTAAAGCCATTTCTCTGCAACAATACAGGAATTAAGTTCCACAAATGGAGTATTGGAAGAAACAGTTTCATAATTGAAGAAAACAGCAGCATTCGAATGACTCGAATTAAAAGAACTTGGTCTTGTATACCTTGCTACAAACAAGGGGAGCTCGTTCACCAGGTATTCTAACATCTGGTAGGTAACTGAAATCAGATACAATCATGGACATCTTTTTCAAAGACCCATGAAGAACTTGAAGAAGTTTCTGCAAATCCAAGTTGCATGTCACTGGATATCAAAGCATACAACTGAGGATCTAGCAAATTCATCAATCTTACTCAAGAACGTCTTACTAGACAACCAGTTGGCAACCAGCATCTTCGAGGTCTTGGAAATACTTTAGCCAAAATACTCTTGACAACTGAAGACGATAAGCTTTGGGGAGTTGGCCCATCCTTTTGCAAACCAAGGATCTCCATGCAACTTGTAATTAATGTATCTTGGAGAGGTTTATACATCTCACACACCTCTGAACTATTGAAAAACAGAAGTTAGCAAAATATAATATCAAAGAGCAATTCTATGCAGTCGCTTGAAACAACAGAGACGTGATTCTGGATCAAGAGTAAATAGGGTGAATCCTAAGATCTATAAACATGTTACCAGTACCATTTCATGAAAATAACTCACACCATGAAAGACTATGTGAAAAACAAAATTAGCCCATCAATTTATATTACAACAGCAGTATAGAGTAAGATGATGATATTTCAAAACGAGAATAGGAGACAGAGCACGTTTGATACTGCAGATTGATTATTAAAAAATTGAGAATTGGTAAGAAGCTAAATAAGCAAGCGCTCATATGACAAAGTAGTGCTAACCTATCATCTTTTTTACCAACCCAAACTTCCATCCAAGGCGAAACTTGATTATCAGAGAACAAAAGATCGTGAGGAAGATTATCAAGAACCTGCATAATTAAACAAAAGGATCAGGGGTTTTTGGTTCAGGCAGCTAAACATGATTATCATTTGTCATAAAGCAAAAAAGGGTAAAATCAACTACAAAAACTTTGGCATACCTCCAATATTATAACCCAACACGGTTGTTCTTCAACAACTGTTTAGTTAAAGAATATCTGATTAAGTTCATGACATATCATGGAAGTAACGTAATAATTCGCAGTAAAGGGGACACACACACAGGGAATGCTGATGATCAATGAGGACAACAAAGAAAGATTAAAAAGTAAGTGTGCAGAGATAAGACCAGCACCCCAGCCAGTTGGATCAGCTGCATCACGACATTCTACTCTAAACCTTGCTGCGTGACTAGCCACTTTTCCAATAGTCTCCAGCTGTTTCTTGGCAAGTGAAGAGCTGATTTCCACTGAACTGCAGAAAAAATGCAATCATAACTTCAGAAAATAGAAACCCAAAAATATCAGTAAAATTCATCATAAGCTGCATTAAATTGTGGAAACAAATTAAGCCTGAGAAAAGGTAATACTCAGCTAATTATGTAAGACACTTCGAGATGGGGACAAAAATATCTAATCTAAAAACTGAAAAAATCTACAAGTCTAGTATTCTGTTAAAAGTATATCACACAACACCGTTGATTGTTCTTTCAGCAACAAATGAAACGTGAACTTAAAAGATGTTGACACATGTTTAATATAAAAGTGAGCATAAGTTAAAACCCCAAAAGATGGTTCATCAGAAATATACATACACATAAGTCATATTATCATAAACTCTTGTGGGTGCATTCAACTTCATGTAATCCATTACACCTTTTGCACAAGTTCCAGAACCGCCCCAATCTCGTATATCTGAAAAACAGAGAGAATTTAGTTTAGTCATTAATGCAAAAAACTTAAACTAAACATGGGGTATAACATGATGAAAGGTAGCATGCACACACACTCACTTTTAATGGAAATGAAAGGTTTGCAGTCCTCAAAATGGCCTCTGCAATTCCATGAGCATACCAGGGCTGCACAGTCATAGGGATTACAAATGGTTTCTGGATACATCTTGTTTATAACGAAATACCAACAGAAGACAAGATCCATTAAAGATACAAGAGCTTCAGGAAGCCTTTTTTGTGATGAAAAATTATTTTACGGGAAAGATGACATAAAGTTGAGAGTAATGGATATGAAGCTCCTATCGAACTTACTTTAAAAAGCTCAACTGGTGTAAACCACGATACATCATTTTGCTTATAGATCTTATCCAGGTGATTCATGTAAGCTTGTCTTCCTGGACAAGTTAACTATGAGCTAATGTGCCCGAAATCTTCAGAGTCATCAATATGCATGGACCAAATTCATGTAAGAATTACAATGGGAATAAGTGACAAGCGATCCTAAAAAAAAACAAGGACTTCCCTAAAAAAACAGAGAGATCCTACGATCTGTGTGACCTCACATGTAAATTCCATTTATAAAAGAAGCAGAAAAAAAAAATGGAAACTGTTTCTGAAAATAGCCAATACACATAATTATTTCCTTGGCCACATTCGAATTTGAACTGTATAAACATGGGCGATTTTCTGACACTGTTATTGGCTTGTCATCAATCCTGTCCTACCGAATTAAGCACCATATGCATATCTTGCCACAGTGTAGCTACCACAGAAAATAAAAACCCGAGTAACTGGCCAGCATCAGATTAAATCTTTTGTAGAATGCTTTCAAACTGAACATAAGCTCATCTGTTTCTATCAAAAAATAATCAAGGAACACTAGAAGAAACTAAGCAATTCAATAACATAAAAGTTAATTATATGTTAGCCAAAACTACATCCAGAAGAATGTGTAATGCAAAAAGGTACACAAAAACCAGAAAAAAAAGAAAGAAAACCTTCCAACCCATTGAACTTGATGCTTTCACCAAGCACTCCGACAGATCCCGGTCTTTGAGAAAAATAACCATGTGTTGGATCATAAAGGGCCCTGTGAATAAAATCTCTTACCTGCAACCACAAAACGACGAAAATCAAAACTTCCGTTGATCACAGCCTTTTGATGCTCGTGTCTATCTTCGAAACCACACATTTTTCATACAGAAGACGGGAAAGATTACCAGAATTGGATGTTCACCAACAAGGCCGGAAGAGAAGTTAGCTCGCTGAAATGCTGTCGCTGTATGATGACAAAAGAAGTTTAAAAAGCACAAGATATAAAACCCATAAGGCAGTTCAACGTATACGTATGGCCTGACCTCTTGCAGACGTGATAAAAGTAGATACGTGTTTCAGCGAGGGAAAGCGTGCAGCCATTTCTGAGATTGCTCCAGGGTAACTAAGCTTCAGGAATCAAGAAAACAGATAGCTCAACCTGATCCACCAGCAAAAATCCGGTGAGACTTGAGAGTGAACAACGCCTACACTCACTGCTGTGGCGTCAGGCCTGTCGCCTAAAGCCCTAATGTTTGAATATTTATCCTAATTTATTTTTAACGCTATATTTTGAACCAAATAAATAACAAATTCTAATTTTTAAAATAAACCAACCCCAGTAAAAAATTAACATTCTGCAGATTTTTTGGATATTATTTGAAATACAAATCAACAATTTTAATGATTGAAGAGTAGGTAAATTAGTTGTTAGACTAGAGAATCACTTCTCTTGAATAAAAAAATGGGACTTTGTCATCGATTGTTCTCATTGTTTGTCAAAATTGCAAAAATGGGTATTAAGTAAAATAGTTGTCGGACCAGATTTTAGTCATTGAAGGAATTATATGTTGAAGATGGGTATTATGGTCCTATTGTTGCCTTATATTGGGATGGACAATAAGGTGATTAGGCTTTTATAAATGGCTTTCTATTTAAAGGGGTTCGATTATGTGTACCGGAATCAAGTATTTGCTTACAATTAATTGAAGAACTCTATTGTGAAAATAGACACATGATCCAAAAGTCCAAAATACATAGTGTAGCATTGGCTTGTTATCATAAGAACGAAAATTTTCATATTCAAATATAGTATATGTGATAAAACAAATATATTAGTAAAAAAATATCAATATTTATCGAATAATAAAAATGAATTATCTGGGTTGAATTCCTTAATACATAACAAATAAGAATGGAGTTTTGTCATCGATTCCTCTCAAATACCATACATATGCATGATAGCACACCTAACAACAATCCATTCAAATTTATATAATATCTTGAAATGATAAATTTCATCAATATCATCAATGAAATCAGAAACATGTATCCCTGGATTCGCTTTAACCTTGTTCATGATGTGAAGAGATACAAATTTGCTAGTAATACTATCATTTCTAGCAATTTTGAAACTGTTAGAAAAACAAATATGAGGCCCTCGTATTGTGTCATAGTTCAAAACTGAGTAACACTGTTGTTCCATATCCTAACACGCTATTCACATGAAGGCGTTGCATTTCGGTTGATATAATTTATTTCATATTGCTTGTTGTTGCTCTTCTCAACATGGAAAGACATTTTCAGTTTCATGATACAATAATAACTCAATGCTTACTTCATTGAAATTATATCTTTAAAGAAAACCCTCTTGCATGAATCATCACATATTATATCAAAGAAGTTCAAAATCTTTTCATATTCAATTATTGTTGGAATTTTCATTGTCATATAACTTTCATAATATCTACCTTCTGTTTGTTCATTATTCTCATCACTTGAAGAAAGTGGAGATGAAATAACTTATTGCATCATTTCATATTCAGCTTATTTAGTAGCATCTTTCAAAAATTAAAAATACAATATACCATTAGCATATTTTAATCATGTGAATCCAAAAAAATATCCTAAATGTAATTTAAAACTAATAATAATAAATATTATTTAGAAAAAAAATTTACATACCAATGTATTTTTGAATGATCAAATTCATGAAACTTGAATTTGTACTAATATATATTATCAACACTTGAAATCATACGACTTTGATTAAAAATTAAAGACAAACTATCATCCATTTGATCAAAAGGATAGCAGTACCTCTGAAAACCCATTATTGGATCTATAGCAACATAATTCACAATAATGCTAATAGAATACTCAGTTGAAGATAATTGCATAATTTCATAAATCAACGACAGTAGCATGGATATGGATGTATCCCGAGCAACCCAAACAAAAAATTGCGATGGTGAGTCATAGCACATACTATTGTTTCCATAAAACAAGTTAACTCCTCAGTACAATCGGATCTCAATTGGAGAGGAAGCCATTGAAATTATGAGAGAAAGAAGAGGAGGAAGAATGATGATATGAGAGATATATTTCATAATATGCTTCGTTTTTTAATTTTGAATTGGAAAAAAGATAAATGAATTTACTATTATACCAAACTTTTTCAAAATTTTAATGTTAAAATCTGAACATGCTAGTATCACATGTGTACTATTGCTTCATTTTTTAATTTTGAATTGGAAAAAAGATAAATTAATTTAATGTTATACCAAACTTTTTTCAAAATTTTAGTATTAAAATCTAAACATGTCAATGTCACATATGTATTAATGCATTGAACGGATTGCTTATGATATAATATAAAAATAAATAAATACAATATTCTATTTATGTGATTTTTCGTATAAAAAATACACATAAAATGATGAGTGAATTTTCGTGCAAAAAATACAAGAAATGCTGATGTGGAAATGAGATGGAATATTAAAAGATAAAGTTGGTTATAATTTGGAATTATCTCTTCAACTTTTGGTGAAAGAAGTAATTTACCCTTAATAAAAGATCCTATGAAGGCCACGTGAGTCACGATTGAATTGTGTACTTGATAAGTCAGTCTTATTTTTTGCTAGATATGTAGAAACAAGTTGCTCGCTTTGTGTGAGGATGTCTAATGTGTCATTGCATCAAAGATGCTGTCACTAATGTTGGACTGTATCATTCTCCCCCAATACCTCAACAACCAATCATGGGCAAATATTAGCATGGATTTTATGCTTGGACTTCCTTCTCTTCTTGGAGCTTTGATTCAATTTTTGTGGTGGTGAATCATTTTTTTAAAATGACTCATTTCCTTCCATGCAAGTAAACTAATGATGCTCAACCAGTAGCCCAGTTATTTTTCCAAGAAGTCTACATACTTCACGAGCTACTTATGCCTATTGTTTCTGATCGAGACACTTACTTCATGGGCCATTTTTTTGAGATGTTTATGGAAATTTATAAGTACCATAGTGAATTCAGCTTTGATTATCACCTGGAAATCAATGGCCAGACAAAAGCTATGAACAGATATTTGGGAAACTTGACATGAAGATTAGCCAAGCTGAATTTGTGCATAATCATATGACTAAATGCAGCAGTGGGTTTAATTCCTTCTAGATAGTTTATTCTTTCAAGCCAAGTAGTCCTACTGATTTGACATCTATTGTTAATATTGCTAGATTCAATGAAAAGGCATTAGATTTTGTTCATGATTTGAAGTAGAGGCATGAAGAGGTCAAGACGAGGCTCATTGCTGCCTCTAAAGCCGACAAAAGGGATGCTAATCGAAAGATGTGACATGTTAAATTCACTATGCGGGATCAGGTTTTGGTGATCCTCACTAAGGATCGTTATCCAATACATGAATATCACAAGCTTGAAAATAACAAGATTGGACCTATCGAGGTCCTAGCTCGTATCAATGTTAATGTTTACAACATTCGTTTGCCTTCCCTCATTCATTGTATAGACATTTTCAATGTCTACAATACATAAAGTATTGTATATTGTTATTGTGATCAACTTAATTTTTTTCATTGTTAATAAAAGATATAGAGTCCGACATATGATCCCTTATTATCCTTGGGAGTTGAAGCCCAACAAGACTAAGGTAAACACCCAATTGTGGAGGGGAGCAACCAACGCCTAATTTAGGTAAAGTAATGTTGCCTTGTTCGTGACTGTGTATAGGAATTATAGGAATTGTAGTTAGTATTCTTTGAATTTATTGTGTGTTTCTCAAGGTGGACTGCAGGAGTTATGCCGAGAAGTTGCTGTTTGTGCTGCCCAAGGTGTTTCTATTCAATGTAAGGCGGTTTTCAGCCAATCCTTGCTGTTGGTTTGTTTGGTGCTGATGTTTACTTGCTGTTGGGATTATCTTCCTAGTTGTTTTTTGCTTTCCCTATTTATATTTATGAGCATGTGATATGTAGTTGAACTTTTCATTCTTGTTTTGCTATTATACCTAAAAACTCTAGAAAAGATATTGAAATGATGATGTTCATTCCATGAGACTGATTTATCCTATTGTGAATTGATTTACGAAAATTTGTGATATTGTTCTTCATTGAAGTATGGAATTTGAAGCATACAAATTCTCTTACTGTTGTGTAAATTCTATTTTTTTGAGCAAAATTCTTTTCGAAACTGCATCACCTACAATGTTTGCCCTAGAGTTCATGATTATGACTTCATGGATCCATCAATGTGGTGGAGATGATTGCATCCTTTGAAAGCTATATAAATCGACTTCCACTATGCCACATAATTATGACCATTGAAGTGATTGGAAATGAGGGTGGTAGGTCCAAAAAAGATTGGAGTAAACTAAAATAATGAGGTGAGAAACCAAAAGAGATGAGTTTGAAATAAAATTAGGGTAATATATAAAAGAATTTTTTAAGTTTATGTGGTATATATTGCTATTTATTAATATATTATATCCAAATGTATTTATATATGAATCTTTTTCTTAACACAATTGATGTGAAAAAATCTTTTGGTTATGTTTTAATAAATAAGAAGTTAGGAAATTGTACACTTTTTTTAACAAAAAATTACGCTCTCCCTGATTTTTTAGAATTGTTGTCAGGTAAATGGTTAAAAAATAATGAAAAATATTATTATTTTTAATTTCTTTGGAAGTCGGGTTTGTCTCCAGAACCCGATTCCTCAGCAGTACACCTGTAATCCTTTTCTCACAGAAAATCATACCCTATTTGCAGCTTGTAATCTTTTTCCCGAAAACGTTGAATTTCCTTGTCGATTTCTCTCCGTGTGTCAACTGTCAATTCAAGCGTTGTAGGTGTTGGGGTTTTCCCCGGTTTCTGGTGGTGTGTGAGTAGGGTTTCTCTCCCCTCTCTTCTTTTCCGCGCAATTTGATACTGCCTTTTTCTTTGAAGCGTGAAATCAAAGGTCTGGGGATTCCTATCCAACTGGTGAACAGAAAAGATGCAGCAGCCGGCGCCAATGTTTCCTGTCATGCCATCATTTCCGCCTACTCCCATAACCACGGAACAGATTCAGAAGGTGTTTGCTCTTTCTTCTCTTGCTATTCCATGACTGTATTGTGTTTAAAAACTCAGGCTTGTTCCTGTTTCTGGATGCTTTTTGTGCCCCTTCGTTAGTAGCTCCTTCACAAGAATTTGGTACAGGGATTTTCGAATGCCGTCTCTGTCTTTACTATGTTTCTGCTATGAATAGCTAATGAATATCGATAAGAGCAATCCCATTGTTGATCATGGTTTCTTCCCTCCACACCCCGTATTCAGCAATAAAATTGCCTAGGTAACCCATACTTGTGATAAAATTGATCATGCAGTACCTTGATGAGAACAAAAAATTGATATTAGCGATTTTGGATAATCAGAATCTTGGCAAGCTTGCTGAATGTGCACAGTAAGTCTCCTCTTGGTTGTTTTTCTTCTGAGAAAAAGCAAGTACTTTCTCTGTGGCTAATGATATTGGCTCTTTTTTTAACTCGGGGATGATCAGGTATCAGGCTCAACTTCAGAAGAACTTGATGTATTTGGCTGCTATTGCAGATGCACAGCCACAACCATCGGTGATACCGACGCAGGTATCTCTAGCAATCAGCATTGAATAATTAATTGACTGTGGCTTAAATCCTGACTCAGAATATACGTGAAAACAGTTGACTCCTCATCCTGGAATCCAGCAAGGAGGTTATCTCATGCAGCATCCTCAGGCAGCTGCCATGGCTCAGCAGCCAGTTGCTATACCCCAAGGGCGCCATTCGGTACCCCACACCAATTGCAAGGTCTGCAGATGCATCAACCACTCAGACCAGGACCAACTGACACACATGAAGGTAACGCTAGAGATAAACCGGGTGTTGCTGCTACTGAAGGGCTGATAAACTCCTCCACCAGTCGCAGTGGTGGAGAGACCGGGAAGGAAAACAGCTGATCATAGAACTATGTTGAATAGAAGAGTCTGGTCCTTGAAATCTACTAGAAAATTGGAGTTCTTGGTATGCGTTGAACTGTGGCCTGACAAGCTTAAGCACTCTCTGTTCTAAACTAGAAGATGTATCGGTTTGAAGTGATCTAACAGTACCATAAATAAACCAGCCTTTTTGATTGCCACAGACCCTCCCAATTTAATGTAGATGGAGCAGGACTCATGAATATTGAATGCTGTGCAAGTTTGTTGTTGCCACAGACAGGCATTTGGGGTTCCAGCGCTGACGTATCTCACAGTTTAATACATCGATATCAAATCGGTAAAGTTCCAAAAAACGCACAACTTCACTTTTTTTATGCCATTTGGGAGTGTGCGTGCATTGAAGAATATCTACACTTGGGCTTGTGGCTTCTTGCTTTCCCTTTGCGTGCTCCTTGTCATCAAGCAGGGCGACGTGAAACACCACCCTTCGCACGTGTGGCTAACAATATGCCCCCAATCAATTACAAAACTCATCACGACCATAATCTTACATTAACAAAATTGATTATTAGACAGTGTGTGAGAAGAAAATATAATATAATAAATCAATATAATTATTATAAAAATTAAGTAAACATTAATTAAAAATGATATATTTAATATGCATGGTGAATCATATATTATATGTACACTATATACTAAATGAAGTTCATTATATAGACTAACTTAATTTTTTACTTATTTGTTGGATGAGCCATTTTCTCGACAAATTTTTGCATTTCAGATTTGGACAATACCAACTTGTTCAATTAAACTATAGATTAAAATTTAGACCCATATTATCATCGGACTTTTTGGACTTCGACTCGAGGTTGAAAAGTCCAACAAGGTTATCAACAAAATTGGTCCACATATTTTTCATATTTTTTGAATATAAAATTAAATATTATTTATAATTATTTTTTAAATGGAAATATTTAATTTTCAGATAATTTTAATTCATTTTATATGAATTATATCCTTTTTTCATAAATAATTAAAATTAATGATAATTTTCTATTAGGTATTTGATTATCATCAATATTTATAATTTAAATATTTAACTTTATACAATATTTAAAAAAAGATCCAATGAATAAGTGAAGTAGGATCATACAAGACTCTATAGATCTTATCCCGAAATTTGGTGCAAATTTTTAAGAATAAGGTTGGATCAGCTTAGCCCATCCCAACGCAACTTTCATTTGTATATTAAATCCATGATCTTGAAGGAAGATATTTTTGGGCGTTTTTTGTACAGTAACTGTGCTGGATAAACAATTTAATTTCATAAATTATTTGTAAAGTAACTGCACCTTGTAAATTACTTTCATTTCATAAAATTTATTAATATAAAATCATATTATTATTATTATTATTATTATTATTTAAATCAACTTTAAAATGAAAATATATAAAAAGAATCGAAAATATATATTATACAAAATATTAAATTCATAAATAATTATATACGAATTTTAATTAATTATCCATAAATTTTCATTCATTTATATTGAACACAGCTTATAAGTTAACATATCTTTGTAGTGATCTTTGAATTTTCTTTTATTTACTTGCTCTTTCAATTCTATAATTTCTATAATTTGATTATTCAGCTACACACATCTATTTCTTAGATCATCAAAATCGTTGTTAAAAAAACTCATAAACATAATCTATCCATCCAAATATATATATTTTGATCAGTATTCAAATATAATTTGATTAGTAAATATTTGTTAAATATGATTAAAGGTAATAATAATCAAAAGTTATCTCATGTCTAGAAGAGTCATAATCAATACTCATTTGAGATTCAGAGAATAAACATAGGTGTTATTGAAGTATATCCTCGTGCGATATACAGATGCAATGCATCAAAAACATCATAGAATAAATGATACGTACAATTAAACATTACGTACGACAGATAGGAAGTCTTCATTTGTACAATATATGATTCGGAAAAATTTATATTTCATATTATCTCAATGTTGACCCATTTTACATCCATATTCAACATTCACATCGGAAATAATGAATATAAATGTGAAATTTAGCCACTTTGTATTCATATTGTCACACACAAAAAATAGTTTTATATTTTTATAATTATCTATTATTTTATTTATTTTTAATATTCAAATATGAAAACGTATCATTTTTTCATCAACACACCGCGCAAAACGTTTACATACAGATTTCGAGATCCACGTCTTTGATTTTCTCAAATGCTTCCGAATTCGAGGCTGATTTGCTTTGTTTTGGTTAATGAGGATTGTGCTATTGAGGTCGTTTCGTGAGCAGCGAAGATATCACCCCAGTAGACGTGCAAAGCTTTGACAAGGCATACCGCACCTTTTGCTGGTTCAGAAACGCAGATGAGAATCTGTTGCTTGTTTAAGCAGAAAGGCTAGCACTTGGCATTCGATCAATAAAATTCCTTTATAAGGTTTTAGTTGGATCTTGGCCGCCATTTTTGTTTTGAAAGAAGCCTCTTCGCAGTTCTCACTTATGGCTGCGTCGAATAGATGTTCTTTGCAGGAATGCGCATCAGATGAAGCCTCCAACGTCGCCCTTTGAATAGTCAATCGATAGATGGACCGGAAAACTCTGACCTGCCCCGAAAACGAGGAAATCGCGAGGTATCTGTGGAACACATGGCAAGAACTGGGTGAGAGCGCAAAAGGGATTTCTAGCAACATGGACATGACGATGTCCAAGGCTTATTCCAATGTTTGTGCTTGCAAAACTCCAATCACGACGCTTAGGGATTTGTCTGAAATTAAGTGAGTTTGAATTTGGGAATGTTACACATGTTCCTATTACTAATGCATGCTTGATGTCCAACTTTACAGCTACGTTTTTCCGGAACCAGATACTTTTCTTTATATTTAAGAGATAAGGGATATGCACTTTATATGACGTTTTTCTTCAATAAGATGGAATCAGTTATGTAATTTACTTATTCTAATTTTTGTGCGTGCTGTATCACCGACATTTAAGATACATACTTTTTGCCAATGGAACTTCTAGGGGAGTTGGTAAGTGGATTTTGAAGCAAATGAAAGGTTTTTTTGCTAACAAGTCTGATGTACCACAGAGCAGCTTGACTAATAAAGGTACAATTTATGCTTTTTTATCTACCGCTGAGCATCTTAACAATAAACTGCTTTTAGGCAAGTCGACTAAAGGGACAAAACGATATATTCCTCAAAAGAGCTCTGTTGCCTATGCCTTACTTATTACACTCTTCAGGTACATCATGAGCACTGTGAGTATTTGTGGTTGTTACTTGGTCTTGTTTGTGCTGTATTGTGAAAACCAATGTTTTTCTATGGTTTTGGAATCAGGGAAACCAAGGAAGGGGATGGATTTATGCATAAAAATGAACTCATTGATGTTGCTGAAGCAAGTGGATTGTCTCGTGTGCCAATTGCGTAAGTTTTGTATTCAAGTAATTCAAAATTTGAAGTAGTGATGCTGATCTTGAATGTTTCCACATTCTTTTCCTTGATCCAGCCCAGGAAAGGGAAATGGGAAAGCTACCCATTTTGGAAGCTCACCTAGGGAATGGTACAGTGGATGGAGCTGTATGAAAACACTTATCTCGAGGGGGCTTGTTTTGAAATCTAGCTGCCCGGCCAAGTATGCTTCTGTGGTGTTATGTTGATGTCATATAATTAATAATGCATCGACTGAACCCCTATAAGCATTTGTTTTCCCCCTCATTTTTTCCTTTTCATTTATGTGGGTTTCCATCAGGATGTAATTCTTCATTCATTTGAACTGCATAAATTTTAGTCCTGATATGTTATCCATGCAGGTATATGCTTACCGAGGAAGGCAAGGAAGTAGCAAATGAATGCCTTTCAAGATCTGGATTAGAAGAAGAATGCTCGACTCTGCAGCAGAAGAAGGATCTCACAGTTGAAACACAAAAAGATTTGGAAGATCCGGTGATAGTTGGTTGTGTTACAATGGAAAAAGCGTCAACATTTAAGCTGATGCAACCTGAAAAAACAACAGATGTCCCTGTGGAGTATCTTGACAAGGTCTTTCTAATTTTCTTTGGCATCACACTACCTGAAATATTGTACCCCCTGTTTTTTTATGTGTGTTTCATTGTTTCTGAAGTTCAGCAGATATGCTTAACATCTGGCAATGATTTACATGTCTGTCAAGTCTATATGCTGAAAGTGATTTGATGATTTGTAGATGAAAGAAGATGCTACATCTGAATAGTTTCTTCAAGTTTTTCATCATTCATCACATCATTCCGAAATTTTCAGTTAATCATGCTCATTTTTCGTTTTTCTTTGTAGTTCATGAGCATGGGATTTTCTCGCCAAAGAGTTATCCAGGTCTTTTCTGAAATTATGGGAAACTCAGAAAAGGATATATCTTCACTTTGGCCAACCGTTCTTTGCCGGCTAAGAGAAGATGAGGTCTACAAATCAATCTCTGTAAATTCTAATCCTGGTAAACATCCGCATTTCATAAAGAAACATCATATTGGCAAATGTGCTGCCTTGTGATGATCAACTTTCCCTGCACAGCCCATTCAAGGTTAAATGGTCTTTATCCACATGCACATGAGCATGCAGCACGTAGCGAAAAAATATCACTTACCAACAATTTTGAAAAGAGTTCTGGCACTTTGAAAGCTTGCTCTTCCCATGTAAGTTAACAATAACTTGTCTTTTGGCATTAGCTCGTCTATGTCAAGGAGTTGGGTATCTTATGGTTTATGTCTTGCTTAGTATTTTACACCTCTCCTGGTATGCCCAGGGTTATGATTTGAGCAAACATGCCAAAACTAATAGGCTATCTACGCCACCACTGATGTATGGAGAGGAATTTGGTGATGTGTATGAAGTAATTTTGATACTAGATCAGAGGGAGCAATTTACATCTAAAGGGTAAGAGCTGCATATTTTTAACTTCATGATGGGCACGGTTTTTGGCAGTTTTCAATTTTTGACTTTTATTTGTATTCAGAGTTGTTCGAGATTCATGACATTATATTGTTTTTCCTTGTTTAATTGTCTTAGCAAGTATGCCAAATCTGGATTCTTAATTATAATTGTGCATCATCCAAATTTAGATATATAGTGTTTCTTTAATGATAACTCTTTGTGATTATTGCTGCTATCCATGATATATGTAGTTTTCGCTCGGGGAAAATCATAGAGAAAATATGTTCTCAGTTTAAGATTCAGATAGAGGTTAGTTCATTTCTGTGTGCATTCTGTAAATTTGTACAAAATGTTCTTTTCTTGTACTAGTGATGATTAGTTGCGTGTTACGATCTTTTAAAAAAAAACCTATCTTCTGAATTATGCCATTGGTGTATTACTGTCTTTGTTAGTCAGCAGCCTCCTACAGTTTCATTTATTTGTAGGTTCGAAGACTACCGTTGGGTGATGGAATTTGGGTAGCTCGTCATACGTACCTAGGCACTGAATATGTTCTTGATTTTATTGTTGAAAGAAAAGAGGTTGATGATCTGCGCACTTCAATTAGGGACAACAGATATCGAGATCAGAAATTGCGGCTGCAGGTAAATGTGCCACTATCCTTTTGCTTGCATCTCATGGTTTTTTACGTAATAAGTTTATAGTTCTGATGGGTGCTACAAAGTCCAGAGAAAGTGGATTTTGGATTCCGGTTTTGTGTTTGGTTGTGTGGTGACCTTGTAAATTAGTGGAAATAGTTTGAGCTTTGTGCAATCCAATTGCGGGATTTAAAGTATATTCGACAGATGGAATGAACCATTTACATGTTCTATAAGTATGAATTGTTTGTTTTCTTGTCCTGCTGACATCAAATATCCATGAAAATTCTTCAAAATGACATTATTTCTTACAAGCATGTCTTTCTTTTCCCATCCTGATATTTCGCATTCTTTCTGCTGTATTGGACAACAATGTAAAGAGATGTGGGCTGAAGAAGATGATTTACCTGGTCGAAGGTGATCCAAATATCTGTCAATCTGCAGAAAGTGTGAAAACAGCGTAAGGGATGCAGCATGTTCTTTCATTCAAGTGTCAACAAACATTCAGATAATCACTGAACAAGAGTTGGTGACAATGTTCATGCATGTTGATTTGGTTGACAAACTGCCATACATACACACTGGTCAAATTCTTCTGTTTTGCAGTTGCTTCACAACAGAGATATTGGAGGGTTTTGATGTACAAAGGACAGCGAGCTTACTTGATACACTGAAAAGATATGGGTATCTAACTCAGTCGATAAACGAATACTACAGGTCTTTGGATCATAAAGAAACGTCTTCAGGGGTGTGCCGTCCTTTCCATGAATTCATCAAAATGTGTCATGATTTAGAGAAATTGACCATTAGTGACGTCTTCGCAGTCCAACTAATGCAGGTAGACTGCAGGATCGTTTTCCTGCTTCTTGCACCAGCAACTGCAGATTAATTTTTCTAACTTCCGTTAATTGAGAGAAAATAGTGAAAATAACGTATCAGTCATGAATTTCGAGCATTGAAGACAAGCATGTAGCGTTGATGCTGTCATATCAGATTAGATCTGATATTAATAAGCTGTTCTAGTATTTCCCACAGGTTCCTCAAGTTACTGAAGATCTTGCTCTTGCTGTTCTGGAGATGTATCCAACTTTGATTTCTCTTGCTCGTGCATATTCCTGCCTTGTAAGTTCTCCATTATTGTAAGTTCTACATATCCTCTCCTAGTAAGATGACGCTCATCCAGTTACAGTGATATATCCAGCTCTGATGGTTGCTTCATGTTCAAATCAGTTGTGTATACATGTATCTGTCGCGTGGATATAGTGCACTACTCTAGTTTGATATATGCTTACTTGGGCGTGAGGGGGTCATTGAGGCTTCCTTTTATACTCATTGCACAAATTGTTGAAATAAACACAGGATGGCGATGTTGCTGCACAGAAGGACATGCTGAGGAAGCAGAGCAACGGCCTCATAAGTGGATCTGCCAGCAGAAACATATTCCAGTTGGTTTGGGAAGGGTGAAACATGTTACTGGTCGAGCCCAACACACGCTTTTCGGATCCATGCATCCAGATTGCAGACAACAGACGCTTGTTTTTGCATGATCATGGTTGAGGTTGGCCCGGGAAAGATGTGCTGTGCAATAGCCATGCTACCTTCATCCCCATTTTGGGTGGCATCCACCATCTCTAAACTAGGACCGTATCTGGTAGGTGACTACTTGAAATTTGAGTTTGTAGGTCATGTAAAAATGCCCCTGAACCCTAATCTCCGTTCAAGAAACTTGTTTTGTATTTATTCGTAAAGTTATTTGAGTCGTATGTTTGCAATGTTAAATGCACAGGGTACTTTTCACACCGAATGGCGGAAAATGACTCGAATTGTGGGAGGGCAACTTTGTCAAATGCTAAAACTATTTAACCAAGATATATAAAAATTACCCAGAAAATTAGCTTCTACAATCTTGTCTTTGATCTTCAAAACAATAAAGCATTAGATATTGATTGTATCATGGAAGAAAATGGGTTACTCATATATTAAAAGAAATATTTAAACAATAGAAAACCTCAATTCACTTTGTATTGATATTGTTGAATATGTTCCACATTTTGAATGAATGAGAGGAATAGTTAGAATATGTGTGTCTAGACATGGATTTAAAAAAGCTTCTTCAAGAACTTGGAGGTCATTTATTTTGAATCCATTATCCCTCCTACGCTCAAATTTAATAATTTGCTTCAACAATTGAGTAACCTCTATTCATCTGGGTGTCATGAGTACCTTATCCAATTGGTGTTATTCTTTAGTTTGTTTACAATTTACGACTTTCAATCATTATCAAGACTCATGTGATATGATGAAATATTGTATATTATTTGAAAAATTAATTTTCATACAATATATTCATTGAAAAATTTAAATAAAAAATCATCAACTAGAAATATCAACATCGCAATAACTAAACAAAAATGAAAAAAGATACTATAATGTAAAAATCACAACATAAATGAAGAAAGATTAAATAACTTTGTTTCAGTAAATTGAAGAAATGATTAATGTCAGTAACTATTATTGACAAAATAACTAATTTGAATTTGATATTTTCAAAATAATTAAGTTTTTTAACGATATTTGTAAAATAGTTATGATATATATACAATTATATATTTATATTTTATGAATTTAATGGATATATTTCATTATCATCGACTGTGATTTTTTTATATTAATATTTAAAAATTATCCAAAAATCATTAAAATATTATATTAATGAATTTTTCATTACTTCATCAATATGCAAATTCGGTTGACTATCCAAGTAAATTATACTTGTTATGATTTCGTAATCTCTATCAAGTATGAATTTGTTTTTCTACATTATTTTTTAGTCTCAAAAAACATAAATAAAATTTAATAATAATTTGAAGCATTCTAGTTAAATGTACGTTGACTGAATTTATTCTCATTTAATATAAAGCACTTTAACTTTTCTTTAATAAACATCTAATACAATTATGTTTTTAGATCAATTGTATGAGTTTTAAAAAATCACAATTTTTTGTACTTAAATTCATTATATATTTTTATAATAGTATAAATTACAATATATTTTAAATAAATAATAATTTAACTTATTTCAATATAATATGATACAAAATATTTTATAACTATATTTTAATATTTTATGAATTATGTTATAATAAATTACTTTTTAAAATAATAATAACTATTATTTTTAAAATAAAATATATTTTTATAAATATAATACACACATGAGAAGAGAACTATGTGTTTTGAGTGGAATGAGTATGGGTACTGACTTGTCTTGTATAAAACACATTCATAAAAACTAAAGTTTGATTGATTTGAATCTAAACAATACTTTGATTCTAGTTTTGATTCAAATTTATAAATTTCCATATGATTCTAGAAATTTATGCTTGTGATTTTTAGTGAATGAATGTACATATTTCACTCTTCTTTGATCATAAAATAGCATCCATATTTTATTATTGATACCGAGAAGATATTATATATCTTTTTATATCTATTTTGAATTTGCTCTATCGCTCAATTGTAGTTGTTTTCCATTATAGCATAGATTTTTTTCTAACTAATTCAAATATACCTGATGATCTTGAGCCTATATGACATATCATATTCTTTTGAATATGGAAAACACACCATCAAATATTATGATGTGCGAACGACATTCTCCTTGAATTGTTCAAGAAACCAAGCCCAATTATGATCAGATTTTTCTGAAGCAAAGACATACGCAAATGGGACAAATACAATTATTTGCATCAATAGCGACATAAAAAAATAACCTATATCCATGCCGATCATAAAAGATGGGTTGCATTAATGCATAATACATGATGACAATACTGGAAAGTATAAATCGTAAATCCGAATGATCAAACATGTCTCATTACAATGGTTCTATATTTGAACCTCAATTATGCTACCATCTAATTATAGTATCAGGATTTATACGTCGCATTTCCATCAAATAATGAGAAAATTCTCGTGTTAAAAACTCTCATGAACCATATTGCCACTCATAAGTGCATATAAGACATGTCCATGCATGCCAAAACATGAACAAAACATAATCTCACTTTTCTTTAAAAAATTGACTCATATCAGATGTACTATATGCGCTTTTAATTTGCTTGAACTTTCAATTTTGATGCAATAAAATTGATAGAAGCATAGCTTATCAAACACATGTGTAACATTGCAAGTGTAATTTTTAAAAGCAGAGATCTTTTAGGTTTTAGCACACTTTTGTATATTTGTATACAAACGAAATAAATATTCTAAGAATTTCCATTGCCTACATTATATATAATATTATATATTATTTTGTGATTAACATTGAACATTCTATTGGCCACTAATAAGTGGTAGAGTGTGACAACATCAATCAAACTTTGTCTCTTTTGAAAGTATATCGTCTTTCGTCACTCTATTTCTTGAATATTATAAGAATTCAACTTGACTATAATATCAATAGGATCTACCTAAAGAAATTGATTATTATTTGTTGAAGGAGAAATAATATGTTCAATATTAACTTCCACTCTTGTTCCAACCATATTAGGAATAATATCATCGGGTAACATATTAATACCGAAGGTCTCCAAAAAATAATCAAATGTATCAATTTTTAGGTGATCTGTAATTAAGGTATTGGTTCATCTATTGATTCACTTTCTTCTAAATCTACATATATTGTACCTGAAATTTCAAAATTAACATCTTTTACATAGTTATCTATAGTGGTAGTTATCTATCAAATCAATTAATTCAATTTCATGATATGTCATAGGTCTTGTAGGAATCGAATATTTTTTAAAAAAAGAAAATTATTATTGTTCATGTATTGTAACAAATTGCTAATTACACTTGATCAAAATTTACAAATTAAATTAATATATTATGAAAATTAGTTTATTTGAGTATTGTTCATGTACTAACATTCTTCGTATGTTATTTTCCTCAGTTCGTTATGTCCAATCAAATATATATCCATATTCATAATTTTGATCAAACCAATCAAAATGAACACTCGATAGTTTAAAATATTCTATCCTACATGAATATGGCTCAATAACATCCACATTCATTTTCAAATTTTCACATATATTAATATAACATATTAATGTTTTTCAAAAAATTATAAAATGAAAACAATACATTTAATTTAAAGAGACAAAAAAGCAAGCGATATATCATGTTCCAAATATATATCTATCCTGTAAATTAATGTTTAGATTTAATATGTATCTTAAAGTATTAAAATCAGAAATGTATACACATTTATTTCTTTTAATAATTTATCATAAAATTTTACAATAATTCAAATATTATATGCATTTATACCAAGCTAATCGTCTATATATTTAATTTACTTTTCAAATGTAATTTGAAAATTCAAATAGGATACATATTATATGAAATATAACCTAATGAATCCCGAAGAATACTTCTGCCACAAAATAATTTTATCACTATCTTAATAAGTGTTGTCACAATTATATACATAATAATATTAAATGTGCACTCCATTTATAGAGTGAAATGTGAATATTTTGAAATTTTTAATTTGTTGACACACTCGATAGTATTTGTAATTTACATTTGAGAGCAGTAATAGTAAATACCATTTTGAATTAACAACTACTTCTTTCACTAGGATTCTACGTAAACCATCAAGTGTAGTATAGATATGTTTTTTTTGCTTGTAATCGATTGTTGCACTATAGGATATTTTGTGAAAACCATCGAATATTGTAAATATATGTTCTTTTTTCTAACCGATACTTGCACCCAACTACAATATCAACGGTCCATCGAATGTAGAATATAGTTTTTTCTTCCACTAATCATTCGTATGGTTTAATCGACTTTTCTATGAGTCAACCATCAGGTAACACTTAGATATCATTTTTTTATTACAAATATATTTGTATCTTATAATATAAATTCTATATAATCATTGCAATATAACTTTAATATTTTGGTGTATTATATCATATATTTGACAAAAGCAATCTATTGATTTTTTTAATATCATCAAGTGTAATAGATCTTCCAGATACGTGTCGGTGATAAAGACTTCCAAGTGTGCATAATGAAGGGCTAAGAAGAATGGTAGGTTGATGTAGGAAATAGAAAAGCCCTCCTGATAGAATACGGGATCAAATATCCGACACAGCATTCTATTCACGCATTAAAAAAAACCACTACGACTATCGCTCTCAATAAATTTCAACATGAGATTCATACTCAGGGCACTAGGAACACTGGGCGACACACGTGCTACAATGGCCGGGACAAAGGGTCGCGATCTCGTGAGGGTGAGCTAACCCCAAAAACTCGTCCTCAGTTCGGATTGCAGGCTGCAACTCGCCTGCATGAAACCGGAATCGCTAGTAATCACCGGTCAGCCATACGGCGGTGAATTCGTTCCCGGGCCTTGTACACACCGCCCGTCACACTATGGGAGCTAGCCGGTTTGAAGATCTCGACCGGAATGCGGGAGTGTGAAGGGAGTGTGAAAGAGAAGGAAACAACTCAAACTCAGCTTTTTCGTTCAACAAACTAAGTAAACCGATATGCGACATTTCCTTTTTTTTATAATTTTGAATTAATATTTGCAAAATGAAATACTAAATTGCACTCGATGTTATGCTATTATATTCATCGAGTGTAATATCAATTTTTTTTTTAAATTGAAAAATAAATCATGTGATAGATAATTAATAAAATATATTAGAAATGAGAATTATTAAAAAAATTACAAAATACAAAAATTGAGAGTTAACATTAAATAAGGTATTATTTTAACTTAATCTTATATTAAAACAACAAATTCATTATTAACCTGTGATATTATAATATGTATTATATTATTATATTATAATAAAAACTCAATCAGTATTATAGTTCGAGTCTTAGGATTTAGGATTTGTATTAAGGTTTACAATCTGAATGTGTAATTCGTGAAATATATACCTGAAAAGAATAATATAGGACTAATAGCTCTTTCTAATTGCAAACGAAACTTGATATACTAAAAATGTATTTGCACTTACACATTATATTAAATCTAATTTTATCAAATCAGGTTTAAATAACAATATGAATACTAAATTATATTCTATTTCATGAAAAATCATTGATAATAAATTCCTTTTAAATAAAGTTTATCATTTAGAAAAAAACCATATTTATTAATAAATGAGCGACTCTGCGTGTATTTGTTTTTTTAATAGAATGTATATATCTTGTCAAATCATGTCATGTGTTTGTACTAAATGTTTGTTTCATGTAATTATCTTCATATTGCATTTTATGGCATTTTTTCAATTACATTAATTGATAATTTTGGATCACACTCGACTAAATTATTTAGATTCCATATAATATATTTTTAACTTGAAAATTTTTCAACATTTTTTCAATTTATTCATAAATTATATCAATTTTTTGTATATATATCCTTATATATCATAAGATTAACAGCACATAAATATTTCATCCATAACGTAATATAATTTGAAGTTTTTTTAAATTTATAATTATATTCTTTAGAGATATAATTTTATGTTTTAAATGTATTTAATTTTTTTAATATGATAGTTAATAATACTTATTATACTCATGAATACTTTTATTTGTTATTTTGTTTGTTTGTGAATATTTAATATTCAAATTATTATGTCATTCTATTTTTTAATTTATCATTAAGTTTTTAGGATTATATGGGTTACATTTTATATGCATTTAATTTATAATACACTTAATAATTATTTATTTTATATCCCAATACTTTTATTTTGAAATCATATGTTTTGTTTGTGAGTAGCTAATATTTAGGTTTGTTACTCTTAAATATTATTTTGAATTATTTATTATTTGATGTACTAATGTTATTTTTATTTAATATTATTTATTCAATTATTTTTATGGATTATTTGTTTGGGTTTAATATTATTGATGGCTCAAATGATATTCGATCATATTTTTATACACTTGATACTCTTGGTTGTTCAAATACTCTTGCTTAGAATTGATTGAAGTTGATTTGCGTTTTCTTCTTCTACCATTTATTATCCATCTATTACTGGTGGTTAATTTTCCCATTAGTGTGATTTCACTATATGCGTGGATTATGGTATTTGCATCACCCATGTTTTGTGAAGAATAATTTATGATCCTATTAATATATTATCTTTTATTCTTATTTTTGCAAAAAGGAATTAAAGAACTAATACAGGGTTATTTCAATTGCCGAATAATTATAAACTTTATAATATATGTCATTAGTTTCTAGGATAATTTATAAAATTTAATTAAATTCATTTTTATAATAATTGTTTATATTTAATAAAAATTCAATATAAATACCAAATTATGGTGTTTTTAACAAATGATAACTATGTTAAATGTCTAATTAAAATTCATAAGTTTAGAATATAATTTTTAAGATTTATTTAAAAGTAAGTATATATTGAAGTTAATAATTAATGTTGTGTTACTTATATTTATGTTTTTTATAATTCTGTTAGATCAATTTTGCATTTCTTTTATTTTACTTTCTATATGTTTTTAGTTGAAATTTATATCTTGTATATAATCTTTTTGAAGGGAATGTATGTATTATAATTTTTCAAGATAATTTCAACATAAATTAGAATAAATTGAATTGGATTTGATACAGTCAAAGATTTTGTCTTTTCGATGGAAAACTTAGTGAAAGATTCTAAAATAAAATAAGATTTATATTTTATTTTAAATTTTTTTAATATTATTCTAGAAAAATTACATTATATTAGAACATTCAAATAGAAGAATTGATACACTCCCATTAAAAAACCCATCAAATCGCCACATCAAACTATTGGTTAGATCATAGTCTTTAAGTCAATCTAGGAGTAAATGGTTGAGTCTGACATTTTTTGAATTTTTTTATTTCATGTTATTTTTCATTAATTTTTATATGTTAGAGTTAAACATGTGTGTATAGGCATTTGCGGTTAAAGATTTGCGTTAAAGACTCGCTTGTGCAAGTCATGCACATATGACTATTTTATTGTATTTTTTTATATTTAATTTGAGTTTTAATTCTATTTTTTTATCAACATGCTTTTTAATATCACATAATCCTAAGGGAATGCAGAAGAATCATGGATTATCCTCAAGTATCTAAGAAGAAGGCCTCAATCGAATATTATTGATAACACACATTTTATCTAATCTATCTGTGAGACATGAGATATGAGAGTTAAATTTAAGTGTATGAAAAATAAAAGTTATCACAATAAGTGAAGTGACTATGATGGCATGATTAATTTTATAATTCCACTAATCAAGGACGATACTATAACGGTTAGCAAATATTACTATTTTAGAATAACAATCTCATAACTTGCGCAAGTTTTACCCACACATATATACGCAAATTTTAGAAAAGTAGATTCCAAATCCAAAATCATTTTTTATATAGTTTTTAAAATTTGATCTTTTGTTTTGTTTTCGATCATTTTTGAGTATCGAGTTAAAGAAAATTTCAATAATAATTTATTGTGGAAATGATTTTTATTCATTAATTTCATAGTTTTGTGCAGTATTATATATATGACATTTGATGTTTTATGTAAGAAATAGTGAATATGTGATTGAGATCAAGTATAGTTATATTTTTTAAAAAAATTATATTTGAAAAAAACATTTTAATGTGATTTTAATAAAATTAAAAAGATAAGCTAATAATAAACCTAAATTTGGAAGTATTTTAAAATAAGTATTGTAAATTAATTAATGATTTAATTAATATTTATTTATGTATTTTTCGAATAATCTTAATTTTATGTTAAATTTCGAATTTTTTTCAAATTTATTTTTAAAATTTTAATTCATTTAAAGATTATAAATAATATTTATAAAAGATTCATTTATTTAGAATATTAGTTATATTGCAAATATTTTTGTAAAAATTAGTTACTTTGCCAATTGGAAATCAAGATCAACTATTTTGTAAATCTAATTTTTATGACACAGTTTGTAAATTCAGCCAACTTTCTTGTGTTCTCAAGACGGTTATACTAGAGGTGGGTTCGTTTCGGAACCGAACGGTTCCAACGAACCGTCGGTTTCAAAACCGCGGTTCACTGTAGACAACGGTTCCGGTTTCGGTTCGGAACCGTACAGACGAAACCTTGAACCGAACCGAAACCGAAACCGTATGGACGGTTTCGGTTCGGAACCGGAACCGATATTCGGGAACTGAACCGTAACCGGAACCGATCGGTTACTGTTTATAGATGTTTTTCAGGCACCTATATGAATCATTGTGGGTGTTTGGTAGTGAAATTTGTAATAATTATTATTTTTTTATATTTAAATATTATCAAATAATATGTTTAATAATATTAATTTTTGTATTTAATTAGATATATTATGTAATATATTATATTAATTTATAAAAAACTATAACTTAAATTACTTGATAGACTATTTCAATAAAATATAATTAAAATCAATATAATTTGTGACTTAAATAAATGAAATAAATAATTAAATTATTAGTATTTGAATATATATTTGATAAAATTAAATTTTTTAAAACAAATACAACAAGATTACAAATCATATAAAATGAATAGAATTATTATTTATATATTTATTTTTTTAAAATGAAGATGTTTATATAGTTGTTTTATATAATCTTTTATAAGTATTGTGTATTTTTCAAATTAAAATAAAACAACTTCTATTTCATATATTTTGGAAACAAAATATTATAAGGATTAAATACATTGCATTTTCAAAATTAACATCACATATTTCATGTATCTTAAGGATGTGGGTGTCTGGGAAAGAGTGTTTCTTAGATCATTTTCCAAGCACCCACATCTATTGCCAGAGTGTCTGGGAAAGAATGTTTCAGAAGATTTTCCAGGTACCCACTTCCATCGTGTGGGTGTCCGTAATCATATACATTTATTTATTTATTTATTTATTTTAATTTTTTAATTTTTTAATTTTTTTTTAATTTTTTTCGGTTCCGAACCGACGATTTCGGTTCGAAACCGTGAACAGTACGGTTCATACACGGGTCGGAACCATCGGTTCCATGGTTCCAAATTGCCGAATCGAATCGAAACCGTACGGACATCCACCTCCTGGAACTGAACCGAAACCGGAACCGCGGTTTCGGTTCGAACCGAACCCGCCTCTAGGTTATATTGTATAAAATTGGTTTGGGATGAAATGTTTCCCGCCAATTTCAATTTTTATATCAAAGTATATGAAAGTATAATGGTTTATTGTTAGATATAATATGATATACTAATGATATTATGTATATTACCATATTTTGAAGATTACAGATATTTACTAAATATATGCCTTCAGTTATCTAAGTTTATCAAGCATGTCTTGATTCATAAAACAACAGTTTTGCTTATCGCACTTATGCCTTGATACTCATCGGACTTGTCATTCCCCACAATTTGAACCATTTGAGTTCCATTCTCTTGGGGCACAATGAGGGCTACCAGGTTGAGACTGAAATAATAAACATCAAGTGAATTCAAAACCTATCTACAATTTAGTCTTGGACTTTATTCCATCACAATTTACTAATTTAAAAAAAAAATAATGTAGAACCTGACCCTACCTATTTTCAATAACTTTCCGTCAATTCAATATTCAAAATTTGTTTTACTTTCATTGAAAATATCTAACTTTGCTTATTTTACTCTAAAAATATCTCGTGGATCGTATAAACGGGATATTATTTGAGGGATGAGATTAATTTAAAAAGTAACAATCCTACTAATATTGTATGTAAAAAATAAACATCATATGTATACATTTTTTATCTTAATATGCGATAGAAAAAAAGTCATAATATATTGACGACGACTCACATGTCTTTAGATTTCTGAGTTCCACGTGGGTGATTTAATTAGGGAAATAATAACAAAAAAACCTTGGGTTATGGAATTGTTTATTAGGGTAGTCGTTTGAAGATCAGATTATATTCCCATATGTGACTTCGGCCGATTGATGCATTTGGGCTTCTCAGCCCAGTTATCGGCCCATCAATTCACGCCCACTTAAATTGTGGTAGTATAAATACTTCCCTGGGATCTTCAATCAATCAACGCCAGTGTGCTGCAGTCTTCCTTCCTCTTCTGTCTTCTTCAAGTTTTCTTTCTTTATCCTTCGAAATTAGCATTACTAGTTTTGAAGGTGAAGCGTATTTTTTGGGATACTCGTGATATTCCATTGGGGATGCAGGACGGTGAGGCACAGGACCCGGTTGTGGAGGGTGGTCAGGAGAGTAGCAGCGGTGCTGCAGTGGCGCCCCGCAGCTGATGGTCCCTGTGACTGCGCAGCAATGGATGGCGATGCGGTACCCGGCGGCGGCAATGATGATGCAACATAGGATGATGCCGGCGCCGTATTATGTTCCTTATCACCACCATCACCTTTACCGCCACCCGCCGCAGGCGCCGCTGCCGCCTCCGTCGCAGCACCAAGGAGGAGGGAGCAATGGTGGGGGGGCCAACGGTGAGAATCACACGATCTGGGTTGGTGACCTCCATAATTGGATGGACGAAGATTATCTCCGAAGCTGCTTTGCTTCAACCGGGGAGGTATATATTTTGATATTTCACCGGTTAAAGCTGGTTCCTTTACACGATAAAATTTCTTGCTTTGTCTGAAACTTGTTGTTTGTGATGGGGATTGCGCCAAGCCTTCTTCTTGATCGTCGCTGAGATAAAAAAGATGTGTCCTTTGATAATTATTGAACTTCATTCTATCTCTGCGCGATGAAATAACCGTAACTACCTTTTCCATTGGTGTTGTCATGTAGTTCAATTTTGGAGAATAAGGCACTTTAAACCTACAAACGCATCTGATATGTTCCATAAAGCTGTCCTTTTTTTTTGTCGAAACAGGTGAAAATGTGGCGTTTTTCAACCATTCACAATTAAGCATGCCACGTTATCATGCTCTTTTTTTTTCTTAAAGGCATTTGCAGTTCTTGATTTTGAAGTGTTATGATGAGCCTTTTTTGCAACTAGTTGTCTAGTATGTTGGATGTATTTTTGCTATTGTTGACACTTTTATGCACCTGTGCAGGTTTCCTCTATAAAGGTTATACGCAATAAACAAACAGGGTTTTCAGAAGGATATGGTTTTGTTGAGTTTTCCACGCATGCTGCAGCTGAAAAAGTTTTACAAACTTATTCTTCAAGTTTAATGCCTAACACTGAGCAGCACTTTCGACTAAATTGGGCTGTGTTTAGCACGTGGGATAAGCGAACAAATAATGGTTCCGATCTTTCTATATTTGTAGGAGATTTAGCCGCAGATGTTACTGATGCTTTGCTTCATGAAAAGTTTTCTAGTAAATATCCTTCTGTGAAAGCGGCAAAGGTTGTCATTGATCCAACCTCTGGACGTTCTAAAGGATATGGTTTTGTGAGATTTGGAGATGATGCTGAAAAGACGCAGGCAATGTCCGAAATGAATGGTGTTTATTGCTCAGGTCGCCCTATGCGTATCCCCAGCAACACCTAGAAAATTTTCTGGTTACCAGCAACAATATTCTTCACATGGTAATCTCCCATTTATTTTCTATGTTGTCTTAATTTGCTGTTTGATTGCGATGAAAAGCAAAAGTAAATGGTTTTTAGGCTGGTATATTCATTTGATTTCCAATGCGTCTGTCATGTTAATAGGTGGTTATTCAAATGGAGGATCATCTCAGAATGAAGGGGATACCAACAACACAACAGTTGGTCACTCGTTCTCGTTCTTCTATTCCACTTGTTGTTTGAAAACTATTCACTCAGCTCTGATTTTCTTAGATTTTTGTGGGAGGACTGGACGCAGATGTTACCGAAGAAGAGCTGCAGCAACCCTTTTTGCAATACGGAGAGATCTTATCAGTCAAAGTACCAATCGGGAAAGGCTGTGGATTTGTTCATTTTGCTAACAGGTAAACATCCCTTGACAACTTGACATGATAAGTGTGAGCAGGATCACCCCAGCTGCTTGATGATAGGAATGATGCTGAGGAGGCGTTGCAAAACTTGAACGGCACAATGATTGGAAAGCAGTCAGTCCGCCTTTCTTGGGGAAGAAACCCAGCAAACAAACAGGCAAAGGCCCTGACTGATGCCTGTTACTCTGCTTCCTCATGAATCGTGATTTCTGTGGCCATTTTTATATTATAACCACACTTAACATCACTTGACGATGCAGGGGAGAGGCGAGTACGGTAATCCATGGACGCCACCATACTACGCAGCGCCGTTTTTCGAGCCATATGGTTATCACGTGCTTCCTCAGGACCCCACCATGTACGCTGCTGCAGCCTACGGAGCTTACCCCGCCGTGTATGGTACCCACCAGCAACAAGTCAGCTGAAAGAGAACAAAATGGCACTCAGGCTCAATTTTGTTCTCTGGATCCAACTCGCTTTACTTACTGTTAGCTATCAGAACTAATTCTTCTTCATATTATACTTATTTTCTAATTGCATTCTTTAAAAACACAGCTCTTGGAATATTTCTGGTTTATGCTACCAAAAACAAAAAAAGAAAGCGAAAACGCTCTTTGGTGATCCTTGAGCTTTGAACGCAATTCATCTAGTAGCTGCAAAAGCTACTAAAATCCCAACTTGAATCTACATATTTAGAATTGAGTCTATCCAACTTGACTCTTCTTAGTCTAATGGCATGGGAAGGGGACGAGGTTCAGACTTGGGAAGTCGCAGATCGTTTCTGAAGAAACGAAAAATGGTTGTCAGTAACCCCCAGCAGTTAGGTGAACGATGGAAAACAGTTTGAGATTGAGAATGGCGAGCCAGCTGAAAGAGATGAAAGATTCCCAAGAAAAGAAACCAGCCACTTTCCTTCAAGACAGAAGTCATAGCAGTACACTGCACTACACTACATTGTTTTCTGCAGTGACTAGTGAGGAGTCATACGGCGTTTGTTTGCCAGTGTCAGACAATCATTTAATTGACATACTAATAATGGTGATAGTAAACTACTCTTTTTAAGAGGTGTCGAACTCCAAAGCTTTCTGTTTCATTTCATCTCCGCCACTCTCTCCCGGAAAGCTGCGTCCTGAAGCATGTCGTTGAAAATAAAAGCATTCGCTTCTCCTGCTAACTGCAGCACCGGGGGGCTCTTGTGCGTCTCAAAGCCTTCTTTCTTTCCATCCTTCTTATCCTCTGCCTGGGTTCAGGTAATCTACAAGCAATCCCTGCTCTAAAGCTTTAGTTGTTTGCTTCCAATGACCTCAGCATGGACCGCACTAAGTAAATGTTTTGGGGTGGCCGTTTCAGGAAACCAAGGGCAAGCGAAAAGGCCAGAAATGAGGAAGATAGTGTTGGGGTCAAGGCCCCCTGCGTGCCTGGACAAATGCATGAGATGCAGACCTTGCGAGGCGACTCTCGTAATTCCACCACACCGCCTCACAAACATGAACGCAGATCCTCGTCCATCATCTTCATCGGCATCATCATCATCATCATCTTCTTCTTCTTCTTCTCCTTCTCTTTCGCTGCTGAACGGAGATAAGGATGGCGACGAGCACGACAATGACAGCTACTATCTTCTGGCTTGGAAGTGCAGGTGTGGGAATAGGTTATATCAACCGTAGGCACTCATCATTCAATAACCAGTCAGATTATGTGAACCATTTGCGAGTGCAGTCCATGCATATATACTGCCTTCTTCCCTAAATCATTATTTTCCACGATCTTACCTTAATCTTATTGCATCTAGGATATGTGTAATATGTGATTTAAAACCCCCTGAACAATTTGTTCCAGGTTAGTTTGCATACAGATGTTAAATTTGATAAAATTTGAACGTGTTTGGTAAAGAGCATTGTGTAAGAGGGGATTATTCATATATGAAACTTAACTAGAAAATTAGTTTATGTTCCATGATAGTCATGCATTAAATAATAAAATATCTTTTCATGCTGTATCAAATGTTTTTATCTCTATTTTTATACGCTGATTTTGCTAAAACATGTTGATATTTTGTTATAATACTAAATCAAATGTGATCATGTTGAAGACAATTTAAGCTGCATATCTTAAATAAGTAAAGAAATCCATCCCCTAGCCCTTAACAAAAAATCGCTTAGATGTGATGAGAACATATAACGTATCGGGTAGGGTGGACCACACAGCCAGCCAGCCATCCCTTGGCCTTGGACTTGGACCTCAACTCGCGCCGGAAGGCAGCCAGACAAGGGCCTCTCTATTCTTGGCATCGTCGAGGAAAGCTGCAGTGCTTGTGAACATTAATTGCTGCATGCGTATCGTATCCTTCATTGACGCAGTGCAGTGCCTGCTCCTGCGCTCTGCCGGCTGCCTGTGTGGGGTGGGGGTGGGGTGTGCTACGCTGTTGCTGCTGCTGCTGCTGCTACGGGAATATCTATCTATCTATGCATCTCTCCATGGTCCAAGGATCATTACTCGCTCTTCGTCACCGCACACCCCACCCCATGTTACTTTTAGCTTCACCTAACCCAACAATTCGTACATTTCATGCTACAAATCAATGCCCACAAATGCCTCCTGCCTGCCAACCCACATTATGGATAATGCCTTATTTTCGTATCTTCAAAAAGATTGATGTGTTTACTCAAACTGATTTAAAGATATTTTTTGAAAACAAGAAAGAAAGTGCCAAACTTGCGATTTTTTCCCGTAGTGGATAAAAGGTTCACCAAACTGCGTAAAATTTTAGACAGTGGGAAAGAAATGTCATGAGTCTGGTGCTGTCCTCGGCCTGACAGAGTCATCTGCCTGGAAGTTGCAACCCCACCAGTCGTAGCCAGCAGCAGCTTCGCTTCTGCAGCATCCTCGTCAAGTAATGCACTTCACTTCATACGAGGACTTGGTCCTACAACATATTGCAACAGGTCTCAATTTAAGGCTCCAAACGAAAAGGGCAAAGAAGAGGAAGGTGTAACAGAAAACCCATCAATCTGAAAATGTGAAAATCGAACATAATCGACGTAGGTTTAAGTGAAGCCCCTATTCGAAACGCTCGTTAATGTATCTCATCCACCAGTGTAAAGCATTACACGATTTGCTTATGAGTTCTCTTACAAAGAAAAGAGATTGCATTTACTTCATCAGTGGGGCTCCTTGGAAGATTGAAAAACATGTTCCACATTCAAGCAGGTAAAAAAACTGTCATCAGTCATACACTTAACCTGAACAACAAGAAAAGCAACAGCTTGCCACAGATACTACAGTGCTGTAGTTATTTGGCGTGGAAGTTTCATTTTCATGTGCGATGTAGTTAATTCATTGCCAACAAACCAGAATTATGGCACTTCTGAAGATTCAGATCCATGAGTCATAAATAAAGAATCAGCGTCCAGGATGATATTTATAATGCCAAATTCGACACAGATGATTCGCAGTTGCACGCCAAGCATCTCCAATGGACTGGGCCCGTGCCGTCTTCCGATGAAACTCTATTGGAGTCCAACCCTTGAACCGAGAGCCAAATTTCGCGTTGTCTCTGTTTGTCGCTTCCATCTCTCGGGGGTTAATGTTTTTAACAAAAATTATGACTTTATTTAGTAATAGAGTTCCTTATGAAACAATGCGGTCATCCTATTGATTTATGATGAGTCAAATATTGTGTCAAAGGAGTATTTGTGAAGCAACAATAGATCTGGACACAAGTCAGCGTCGACTCGTAAATCCGACGAGTCAACCCATCTAGGGTCGGATTTTGGATTCATGGAAAATGAGTTAGGATTGACCTGGTGAGTTAAGCCTAGTTTAAGGTAAAATTTGATTTTTTTTTTTCAATTTTTCTACAAAAATTTAAAGTTTGGACTAACGGGCTAACAACTAAACCCAATTTTTCATTATAATATTTAAATTTAAAGCTTGCATTGCATTCTATTTCTTCATTAAACCTAAGTAGAGACCAACGTTTTGTTTTTCAGTCTCAATTACATGACTACCAACAATAATTGCAATTTTTTGTTTGAAGAACTGATTCTTAAACTTTTAACCATCATTACTTTAATTTCTATTTTTTTATTTTTCTTGAATTTCCTATTTTTTTTATTTTGTGTCTGTTAATTGCTTTGAAACCCTTGTTCAATCCTTTTTTTCCATTTCTAATTTGTTGTATATTGATTTATACTAGTATGATTCATGATTTTTGGGATTTTGATTCTTCAAATTATTAGATATCATATGTTTAGTTTAATTTTTTTTGATATCAATGGTAAATGTGGAGATATTGGAGAATATCATATTGTTTTAAGTATTCATTGGATTGATAGCCAATGAATAGTGCAAAAGAGAATTCTTGGATTGATATACAAACAGCTGAGTTTATTATTAATATTTGCATTGAGTATTTAATTCTTGATCATATTTTCAATATCAATCTTGATAATGCCTCTAATAATGCTACTACTATTATAATCTAGAAGTCATCTATGAATCCTATGTTAAATAGATGTTTTTTAGATCCATATGTATTTGCCATATTCTAAATTTGTGTCTGCAAGATGCTATAGACTTAAATGATATGAAATATGCATTGGCTTTTATATATAAATTGGTAAGTAAAAGATCTAGTATTTATAAAACTTCTTTTAAACAACTATGTGAAATTAAAAATGTTCCTTTTAGAACTTTAGAAGGAGATTCATCCACTAGGTGGAATTCTACATTTATTATACTTAGGTCTTTTATTCCATATAAAGATATTGTTTCATTGTTTTTGAGTATGCATAATGAGCTAGATATTTAAATTCATGATGATATTTATGTGAAATTTGATATTCTAATTTAATTATTGGAAGTTTTCTACAAGATTATGAAGATTTTTATTGGCATTTATTATCCTATTACTCATCTTATGCTACTTGCTTTAGTTTCTATAGCTGCTATGTTAACAAGTTTTTTAACAATAAGATCATTGTCGCTATTATTACCACTATGGTCAAAAGGTTTTTAAAGTATTTTGAAACCATACCTGCTTTATTCCTTGTTACTAATATGCTTGACCATGTGTAAAAGCTATTGGTTTGCAAATGGGATTGAATTTTTTTGTGATTATTTGAATAATTTTAGTTTTGTAGGGAAATGTTTAGATTTTAAAAGTATGTATGATAATGTTGTTGAATCATTGTCACCCGTGTATGATTTATATGAACTTGATATTGGTAACACAACATCTAGCCATGAGATTGGTGCCCCTATATTTGCTTCTTATGATTATTACTCTATGATAGCTGCTTCATCAAACAAAACCATAAAAGCTAATGAGGTTGTTTTGTACAATGCAACTCATCAGCATCATTTCAAGGGAGACACCTTTATTTTGAAGTGGTATAAAACACAAGTTTCTCTTTATCATACTTTATGACAAGTTGCAAGAGACATCCTAACAACACCTGCCTCCATGGTTGTATTCGAGAGTGTGTTTAGTTTGTTAGGTAGATTTCTAACTTCTACAAGACCATCGTTATTTGCAACTACCTTGGAAGCTTGCATTTGCCTAAAAGATTGGATTGCTGCGGATTAAAGATTACAAAATTTCTTCAAGGATGACAATGATGATGATGATGATTCATCCTCTTCAAAAACTAAGTAAATTTATCTTTGTTTTGTTTTATTTTCTTTAATTTTTTAAATGTAACTAACCAAAAAACGTTTTTAGCTCTGTTAATGTTTTACATTGATAGTCCCAAGCTTGGAATAAGGAGGAGAAAAACATAAAATCATACAAAATGAATTTATACTTTATATTCTTTTTTTATAATGATTTTGTATGATTTATTTAATTTTCAAGGTATATTTTAATTAAAATTATGTTTTAATTAAATAAAATGGGTCAACTCGAATGAGGGGTCAAGGCCTTCAACTCATCGACCCTAACTCACCGAGTCAAGGTTTAGATGTCGACCCTTAACTTGTAATTTGTGAAGGTTGTACCCATGAGCAAGAATAAATCCAAGAATAAGGAGAAAAAGTCAATATTTTGAACTAAAAAAAATGACTTGGGTATATCAAAATTATTAAAAGACAACCACTCATTGTTGAATCCCATATCAAGGAAGTCCACATAATATGCAACAACTTGTCGTTGGATAAGATGAAACATTAGCACTAGCTCATTATATACTAATAGAAATGTGACAGTTGTACACATATATCTAAGAGTTATTGTATATAAATATGTTGTACAAGTAGAGATATTGTATTAAAACATTTTACAAAACAATTCTCTATATTCATTCAAAATCCTCCGACAACATGATCCTCGCAAGATATTCTCCTCTAGACTCTGATTTTCTTATACAATATCCGAGCATGGAACTCCGTTGTTCCTTCTCCAACTTCAAATCAATATAGTTAAACCAGTTTTTCCCATGGTTTCATATGAGTTTCTCAAACAACTCCTTGCGACATTGATGAGCAGAACAAATATTTTAGCTGTAGTATCCCCTTTCCCTATTCTCTCTACATACTATGGAGAAATCATGCTAACCTACGTACCTATGAAATGATCCAATTACTTCACCTAGGTGCATCAAGTCAGAAGGGGACACTCTATTAGGCTAAAACTTAGCTTTATCAATGGTGATGCTTAGAACCTAGAAAAATCAGATCCTCACTATGATGATTAGGAATGTTGCAATGAAATGGTGGTTTCTTGGTTGAATCGATGTGTTGAACCCAATACTATTGAAATAATACAATTGATGGATTCTACCTTAGAGATTTGGTAGGTGGCTCAACTCCAAACATGAAATTGGTAACTTTAATTCAGGGGCACCCACATTGTTGATAATTTATTCAATAAATTCACAGCCTTTTGGGAAGAATATGATCTCCATCAGCCTTTACTACATTGTAATGTAGGGAGGGCAAAAATGAATATTTTGAAGAATATGATGAATATCGCTCCAAGCCTTCAAGGATAGAGTGTTTAAGTCTCTGACCTCTCTCAATAAAGAATATAATGCAATACGATCATCGATGTTTGTTAGAGCTGATCCTCGCAATTTTGATGAGGTGTATAATGTAGTTTTTTAGAAAGAGCAATACTGAAAGGTTCTTGTCCTCCCCACACTCATAGAAAGTTTTGTACTCATGACACATATGGGCAAATGAGGATCAATAAGGTCAGCCATGAATATCAAGGATTCCTCAAAGTTTGTTTGCAAGTATTGTGGGTGCTCTAACTATGCCTTTAAAAACTATTATCATTTTCCTAATTCTTCAAGGCCAGCTGAAACTGATTGCACATATTGTGGACTTCACAACCACATCGTGGATAAATGCTACAAAATTGTTGGTTGTTATGAAGGTCATAAGATGAAGCTCATTACAAACACAAAAGTGACTTGCATAGACCTAGTGCTTGGTCAAAACAAACTTATGCTAATAACATTGTGGCACAGGGACAAGAACAGCATCATGAAGTTCCAAAAATAGAGGGCCCAAAATCACTTTTACAAAGAGATCATCGTACATCATTGTTAAGTGTCAATTTCTCACTATTTATTATATTGTTTTTATGTCTAGATGTGATTAGAATTGTCTAATTAGGAGTTTATAATATGAGATTTAGACTTTTATCTAGTTTAGGGTAATTATCCTAAATCTTATATTTTATCTAATATTTTTGCTAGTTTTATTTAAGTTTTTCTAAAGGCACACACGTGGCAGGAAGTGAGAGAACGAGGGCAACAGATGGCGACAAAATGGATCTTCCCGAGCTGACACCCCCTTGATTTCCAGAAGACTGCAGACGCCGAATCATGAGCCTTGACGTGCGGAACACAGGAGTTTTTGATAGACGAAATCATTAGCATACCATTGTCAGAACAGAAGCTTCCTTGCAAGTCACCCCAAGTCCAGCATAACCAGAGGAACATGAAAACTCAGACAAAATAGTTCAGCTCAGTTCAGTTCGAACAAGTTTTTAGAATTTTCAATTCAATTTAGACTTTTGTTTCTCTCTCTAGAGGATTATTCTCTAGCTTCTCTCTAGAATATGCTTTCGTTTTCTTTAGTTTGTATGGCCATTTGCAGCTAGAAACTTCCTTTTCTGGGTTGGGATACCCCCAGATCTACATTTCGTTAGCTTATCTTCATCTCTTCTTTGAATCTGAACAGGTTCCGTATGTCTTTGCACGACTATGATTACAGTCTTTCTGTAATAGTACCCTTATTCAAGATTCATGATTAGCTGATCACTTCCCGCGAGTTTTGGAGAGGGGCAAGGTAGAGGGTACCAACTCTATGGCCTTTTGGCAGGAGGAAGACAATGTTTTGTCTATGGCCATACCTCAGGATTAATGGACAAATAGAGACCTTGTATATAGACTTATTGGGTCATTGGCAACACTTAGGCACACACGCGCAATTTGGTCGTGAAGGTATGTTGGCAAAACCTTTTATCTTCATGTTCGTCTAAGGAGGAGCAATGTCGGGCTATTCCCGTGCCTTCTTGCAAGAGAGTGTAAGGGAAGGTAGACAATTCCTTACTTCTATGATCGAGTACGCGAGAAGACCAAAGAAGAGTGAAGATGCAACGAACATAGCTGGACAGGATTCCAACCCATGAACATTCACGTTAGTTAAGGTTCATCGCTTGTGTTTATTTCTGTTGTTTTCTTAAAACCCTCTTACCTCCTTACTCAAACATCATTTATGTTTCTCGTACCTTTACTTAAAAAACTGTTTACAAATCGTGATAGTTGTATTCGGTGTAACCTCATCATTCATTGAAAAACAACTCCCTGTGTTTGACACCCGTACTACACTTCTGTGTTTTACGAGTTTTAAAAATATTAAAATTTGTTGTGGAAATAACACGCATCAAACATCTACAAGCAGCAAAATCTAAAAACATAAAGCCCACTATAGTTGTGCCTTTTTTGAGTACACCTTGTTTCTCTCATGAACTCCATACCTGATTTGTTCCCAAATGCATGCTATCATCACCTGACATATGGATTATAAATTTAGAGGCAAGTGATTATATGCGTTCTAGTTTACACTTGTTTTCTAATTTCAATCCCACATCAACCTATGTTAGCTTTTCTAATGGAATGAAGGTTAATGTGACATATGTGGGCATATTGATCATTAGTTCTACTTTATGCCTACAAAATATTCTCTATGTACCTCAATTCCACGTTAATCTCTTTTTTGTCCACAAAATTACCTCATAGAACAAATGCCACATTACGTTTGACCCTCATCTTTGCTATATTCAGGGCTTGCATTCCAAGACTCTGATTGGCATGAATCATCAATATAACAATCTCTATCTCCTTCAAAAAAACAAATCTCCTTGATCAATTCTAGAAGAGATTACAAGTCTTACATTGTCAAGCGATGTGTTATGAACGAAAAGACAAGGATTGTCAAGATGCCTATCTAATAGGACATCAATATTCATAGTGCAAGAGTTACCTATGGAAAAATCCCCTACTAAATAATTAAACTTATTTATTCCATTGACATAAAGAGATCAAGAGTCATTTTTAGTGCATAGAGTTATTTGAGTTATTTACTACTATCAAGCTCTCCACTATACATGGCATGTTCAAATTATGAAATTAGATTCAAAGTGAGTTGGCTTAATTGGTTTTATCAACTTGTTGACTAAAGCCAAGGTCGGTAAAATTGGAGGAAAGATTGAGGTAAATAGTTTTTACATCAAGAGTTGATGACTCAATGATATAGTGATTGTATGAGAGATACAATTAGCATAAGATGACTACATGTTTCATTCATTAAAGCTTACTGGCTACAGTCAAGGTGGAGATGAATGAAATGGGACACTATCCCCCTAAGAAAATTTGATTTTCTCATTTTGTTAGTAAAGGGGGTTACCATCTCAAAAGACATAGTGGAAGTAGATTACATTTGATAAAGATCAATTAAATGGATCAAACTATTCCTGAGTTAATTCAATTACTTAAGTCTATTGAGACAACTATCACAAAGGAACAAAAGAATGTCATGCTTGTCTCTTCAAGGAAAACGGTTTCCAAGAAGAAGAGTAGAGACAAGAAACTCAAAGCTAAAAGTAAGATCAAGAAGAAGAAGTCAATTGAAAAACCGGCTAAGGGTGAATGTTTTCATTGTGGGAAATTTGGTCATTGGAAGAAAAACTACAAAGCTTACCTAGAGTCAATCAAGGGCAAGAAGCAGAATGGGAATTTAGCTTTAGGTATACACATGATTGAGATTAGCACTACTATCAAGAATGGTTCATGGGTATTAGATTCTGGTTATGGTGCTTACAGTTGCACTAATAAGTAGTTGAATCTTGAAGAAAGGCGATGTTGACCTAAGAGTTGGGAATAATGCACAAGTTGGTGCCATGGCAGTTGGGACTTGCCACATCGCCCTATCTTCAGGATTATCTCTTGAATTAGATTCTATTCATTATGTTCCCTCATTGTCTAACAATATCGTCTCTATTTCTTATTTGGACAAGATTGGTTTCGAATTTTTTATAAAGAACAATTGTTTTTCCATACGACGTGAGAATGTGCATTATGGTATTAGGATGATAGTAAACGAAAAATATGTTTTGGATCAGTATGATTAAGAACAAATTCACATGTGTATAAAAATGCCAAGGATTGACAATGTCTTGAATTCATACCTTTAGCATTGTTGTTTAGGCCACATAAACAAGAAGCGTGTTGAGTATTTATATCGATTGGGATATTTGGACTCAGAAGATTATGAATCTTAGTAAACATGTGAATCCTGTTTATTGAACAAAATGACAAAGCAACCTTTTTCTGGGAAAAGGATAAAGAACTGAAAATTTATTGATTTAATACATTTTGATGTATGTGGCCCAATGAATATCACTCCTAGAGGAGTTTTCTCGTATTTCATCACTTTTACAAATGACCATTCAAGATATAGATGCATCTACTTGATGAAATGCAAGTTTGAAGCCTTTGAAAAGTTCAAAGAGTTTCGGATAGAGGTCGAGAACCAACTTGAGCGTGGTGGGGAATATTTGAGTAATGAACTCAAGAATCATTTGAAAGACAATGATATTGTCTCAGAAAGAACTCCTCCTGATACACCTGAGTACAATGGTGTTTTTGAAAGGAGAAATTGAACTTTGCTTGACATGGTTCAATCCATAATGCGTTTTGCAGAACTACCAAAGCTTATGAGACAGTGGCTCATGTTTTGAACAAGTCCCCATCGAAATCGGTTGAAACCACTCCTTATGAGATTTGGACTGGTAGAAAATCAAGTTTCTCCTACCTCAAAGCTTGGGAATGACTTGCTTATATAAAAAGGTTGAAGTCAGATAAGTTGGAGAACAAATTTGATAAATGTTTCTTTTTGGGATATCCACAAAAAAAACTAAGGGATACTACTTGTATCATCCTCAAGAGGGAAAGGTTTTCATCTCAAGGAATGCTGTCTTTCTAGAGAAAAAATTTCTCCTCAAAGAAGCAAGTAGGAGTCGTTTTGAACTTGAAGAGATGGTTCAGAAGAGTCAACAACACCTATAGAGGCACCAATGGGTGACTCAAAAGTTAACCTAGGCTCACCATCTCGAAATTGTATCCCAAAAGCTGGTAATGTACTAGTAAGCAATCAACCTGAGCAATCTCACTTGCCAAATGCACCAAGCACATTTTCTATCATAAGATCAGTCCGACAATGTGACCCTTTAATAAGATATGGTTTTATTGTTGATGTTGAAGGCATGGGTGATCTCATATTAGATGAGGAACGTTGGACTTGTGACGAAGCAATCAGAAGTGTTGAGTCAAATAAATGGCTTGTTGCCATGATCGCAGAAATGGATTCCATGTATGAGAACATTGGTCAATGCTCCAGATGGAGTAAATCCTATTGGATGCAAATGGGTATTCAAAAGGAAAGCTGACATGGATGGAAATATATCTACCTATAAGGCACGACTTATGACAAAAGGGTATTGTAAAAAACAAGGTATTGATTATGACGAAACCTTCTTATGTGTTGCTATGCTAAAGTCCATTCGAATTTTACTTGCCATTGCTGCTCATTTTGATTATGAGATATGGTTGATTAATGTGAAAACAGCTTTCCTAAATGGAAATTTAGCTGAGGAAGTGTACATGACACAACTTGAAGATTTCACACAAGATCCTAGTAAAGTATGTAAACTAAACAAATCCATTTATGGGTAAAAGCAAGGTTCAAGAAGTTGGAATATCAAATTTGGTGAGATGATCAAAGAGTTTGGTTTCTCTCAAAATGAAGATGAACCTTGTGTATAGAAGAAGTTAAATGGCTTGATAACCATATTTCTCATACTATACGTGGATAACATATTAGTAATGAGAAATAATGTTGCAACAATGCAATCAATGAAAATCTGATTATCCAAGAGTTTTTTTCATTGTTCTTTGTATATACACTTGCATGAGATAGCTTATAGATTCAGTGATAACTTTATGGGACCTTTTATTGATCTTAAGTCCTTCAAAATGTTTTTAGTGCTTTTTATGTCATGCAATATGTGGAAAAGTAATATCCTAAGAATTTCAATGCATAAGAGAGAAGTAGGTTGATATATGAGTTGATTCGTTTCATTCATGATACTTATGTCAATGATAAGATGATATAAATAACAACATCGATCACACTATGCCACAACTTAGTGCTAAATGAAATGTATGTTATTTATCCATTACATTTACTTGTTGCATTTCTAGTATCAACAGCTTATATCTAATGTGCTTTAATTATTGCGAACAGTAAATTATGTTGCCAAAATCTTGTTAGTGCATATTGAAGATGTCATCACATAAAAGGTCCATTACAACATCATCATTGAAGATTTTGAAAAGTTGAAGTCAAGAAGAGATCAGAGTTTGTATAAAATGTGAATAGGTCATAATTTCGTATGAATAACATAGTCGGTCGGTCGGTCGGTCGGTCGGTCAGTCGGTCGGTCCCCCTAATTTTAAGGTGATCCGCCGCTAGATGTATTGCTGCTGTGGATGGCAATTTAGTTTGCTTCACGTGGTATGGCATTTGATCAACAAGCCCACACGGTTGTGAGCTGTGTGTCACACGCACCACGGAAGCAGGCGTCAGTCAAATCGCCCGCCGCTGCCCGACGACATGTTGCGGAAAGTAAGGATTTTGCACACCCAAAACCGTGCAACCTGATTTCACAACTCACTTTCACTCGTCACCACATGAAGTAGCGTTGTGGAATTTTCTTTCTCACTTATTTTAACGGATGGAATAATAAAATGTTGGAATGTTGTCCGATGACCAAATAAAATTGGGTGCTATATCTATGTGGTTTTTGAAGTGAGTGTTTTGTAATAAATTTTACTTTAGCAATTTAATTTTCAACTTATTACAGGTCTTGTTCATAAACGTGTTTTGTTTAAAAATTTATATACAATTTCAAAGCACAATTCAAACACCTCTATAAAACTGAATTCATCAAGGTGTAAATTTTGGGAACCGCGGTTTAGGAATGAGTGTGACTTCACTGGGATTCATGTGTTGTTAAATACGACGAAAGAATGAAGAATGCACTGAATTTGCGTCCACATTGACGACTTGTTTTGGGAGGTTGTGTGGAGGATGTGCAAGTTATACTAATCAAGACTCCAGTTGCTTCAAACCTACATCTCATCTCCAATTCTTTTGATATGATTGGGCCACGAGTTCGCTGCTCTTATCCTTTTGCTACAAATCCTCCAGCTAAGCGCTGTGCTATCCACTTCTTCCAAATCTTCTTCTTATCCCATTTTTAAAACCCAGAAAGAAAATTTGCATTTTTTGTTATCCAAGATAATCAGTTAAGGCGGCATATGGATAAAATGGGTAACTCCATCTCTTGAACTTGGTCAGGATGCAGGTACAAGGTAGGGCTCATTCTTAAATGCAGACATACAGACAGACAATGAGTGAGTGCATTTGACGCATCGTCCATCAACATGTTGACTTACTTTTACTTATTTTTGACTAAACTCAGGTTTCGCGCAACGCAACATGTTTCCGGTTATTTGTTTTGCTGTGGCACCAGCCCAGGATATCGGCCATCGTGTTTGGAGAACCCCATCCGCAGCAGACTCTTTTAATTCTCTTGTGTTTCGGCATACACAGCTAGCTATCTTAATGCAGATTTGTATACCCGATTTCTTAGCATCTCCAGTTTCACATATTATTGAACATCAATCTCAACAGGAAACGTATTTTATTTTAGAGCCGCTTTGGATTTATGTAACAACACAAATGTAGAAACGTGATGACATAACACGACAAATGGAGCTTGAAATGTGTAAAAACACGTTAGAAATCGGGTCGAGGTTGAACAAAAAGAGCAATTTGGGGATTCCTGGGATTGCAATTACGCAAAGCAACTCCATAAGACGAATGAGGCACGTTAACGGACTTGAATTCAAGCAGAGATATCCTTGAGTTGCTCCAAACAAAACCAACCGACAAGGCAAGTAACTCAACACAAACACTGTTTATTACATCGTGTGTGAGTGGTGTCGGTACAGTGCCGGCTTTGTCAAAAACAGTGCGCGGCTGGACCCCATCTCCCATGTGACGATCACACCGAGATTTATGCAGCAGCAATCTACGCAATGCTTGCCCTTCATTCTCTGATAACTACCGACGCTCATCGAACTTGGAATTCGGGTAGCGCTGACATTGTTTTTTCTTTGTTTGACTCCCATCTCTGAGAGTGCGCGGTGCATGCTTTGCTTCATCGCCTCTGTTTCCTTGGAGAAAATAAGGACAGGTGAAGCCTGTGAACAACACACTAAAATCCATCATGGACCTGATGTGATCATTTGGGTGTCTCATTCTCACCCTCCTGAATACCATCTATTCGAAATAGTTTTAATTTTACTAGAAAAAAGTACGTTAAACAAACCTCCCTAAAAATTGGCTTAAAATTGGGTTTACAATTTACTTATGATTTTAAATTGAATACTTTTTATAATAGATTGAATTGTCTTCAATCTGTTATAAATACATTATGAAAAATAAAAATAATTATGTAAATTTCAAAATACTTTTAATTTTTCTAAAAATTAATGAACTTAATCCCAAAAAATCATGTATTTGGATTGAACTGTGCCGAATCTCAAGTTTAATTTTGGATTTTAAAACAAAGTGTTGTGGTTTGGTACTATTTTGAACTCGATAACGGTCGGTATATAGTTCTGTCGTCGTTGCTGTGTTCCTCCTACTCAGAAAACTGCTATGGAAGGCAAGAGCTACTTTGGCTTCCATGGCCCCATCTTCCCGTCAACTTGACGACTGTAGCGTTCTTTTACTGTATTTATTCCACTTCACTTCTTCCTTCAGCCCCAGACACGAGATGCATCTCCATCTACGCATCCCCATCCTCTTCCCAATCGGCTTTGTCCTCTTCGCGGTCAATCCCGCGCAAGGCTACGCCTCCGACTGGATCAACGCCCGCGCCACCTTCTATGGCGGAGGCGACGCCTCCGGCACAATGGGTACGACGTATTCGAAAACTATTTCCCAATGTGAACAAAAATCTGAAGATACTTTTGTTGTAGGTGGGGCGTGCGGGTACGGTAACTTGTACAGTCAAGGGTACGGCACCGAAACGGCAGCACTAAGTTCAGCGCTGTTCAACAACGGCCTCAGCTGTGGATCCTGCTACCAATTGATGTGCCACAGCACCCCACTCTGCCTCCGTGGCTCCATCACCGTTACGGCGACTAACTTCTGCCCTCCCGGCGGCTGGTGCGATCCCCCAAACCAGCATTTCGATTTATCGGAGCCCGCTTTCCTCCGTATCGCGCAGTACAGGGCAGGGGTAGTCCCTGTTATATACACAAGGGTCCCTTGCCGGAAGAGGGGTGGGATCCGATTCACCATTAACGGTCACTCTTTCTTCAATCTTGTCCTCATTACGAATGTCGGCGGCGCCGGCGACGTCCATGAGGTGTATGTGAAGGGGTCGAGGACTGGGTGGCAGCCAATGTCGCGAAACTGGGGGCAAAATTGGCAGAGCAATTCTTTGCTTGACGGCCAGAGCTTGTCCTTCAGAATCGTCACCGGCGACGGCGCGAGTTTGGTTTCTTACAACGTAGCGCCGCCGAACTGGTCGTTCGGACAAACGTATGCCGGCGCCCAGTTCCAGTGAACGCTTGTCTTAATAATTATTTACTCGAAGGGTAAAATAATTGATTATGTGGATTAAAATGGTGTTAATTTTGCGGGGGCAAGAAGATTATGCACGTGATGCATTAGAAAACGCAGCTGTGCACATGCAGTGGGTCCCGCTGGTCTTACTTTGCGACAACAGTTGATGAATAAATGCGATTTGAATTAAGCAGGGCCATGTGTGTGTGTAATCACAATCACGCCAACACAAAAAGAGACAGTTATCTTATTTCCCAACTCCAAATATGATTGCGAGAATATCTGCTTTATCAGCGGCATTTCGCTCGAAACACATCAACGGATGGATGGTAAGGAATGACAGTGGGTATCATCATACGGTGGGATGTCATGGTCCTCAGATATATATAAATAGAAAGAGAGGAGGGTGTCACTGAGTTGTGTAGTTTATTTAACAAGTTGGATGTGGTCGTGATTCTGCACATCCTACGCCTTCTAAATAAGGATGCTATGATGTATTGTAATAATGCGCCTCCTGCACCTACTCTCTTTTTTTGAACCTCGCCATGCCACACGGCTTCATCTGAGAATTCAGGGGTTATTCCAAGGATTAAGTAGTCAAAAGCACATGGACTAAAAAAGCCCAGAAATACAATGAAAATAGTACAGGCGCCTAGGCGCTCCTCGTCTTCACTCACAACGTGCACCTGGAAACGAGAGGCGTTGGTGAATCCCTCCACCCCCATGTGTCAAGTCACATTTGCAGCGTTATCATGTTGTGCATTTCTCTCAAACAGTGTACGACTGTTGGATTGTATCTATGTCCAGGTTCTTCATCTTAATAACGGATTCAACGTGGCCTTTCAGGGTGGTAAGTTCCCTAAACCTGCATCACCCAGCACACATCCATTTGCCAAGTAACGGATTCAAACACCTTTAAATGCTGAATATGTGCATCGGTATCGTACCTTGCCATCTCGGCTCTTCGTCTTGCTTCCTCCGCAATCTGGTTAAGTTCATGGTAGGTAGTGCGCTCACGGGTTTGAGGCACGGGTTGCTGGAGACCGTGGAGGGTTCTTTGTGCCTGTGCCCATTTAAGTTCACGATCTTCTTTACCGAAGTCCTTTTTCCTAGTGAACGCGATCTGCAAAATCAGGAAAATGATTAAAACCGAGGTTCCCACGGATGTGGAATCATGCAACGCCGTACCCTCTGCTCGATGACAAGATCCCAAGCTCTGCCACTCAAGGCATATCGAATGAAGAACTTGATTGGATCCAGTGGGAAGTAGAATATGATGTTGTATAGCCAGATAACGCCAGCCCAACCCCATCCAATACCTTCAATTGCAGCAAAACTCCAGTTTGCGTACACAGCAATCAAGGTTGCAATCTGCGTCAACCATGGTTGGTAGCAGTGTTCAGAGAAGCATAATTGCCTGTTTTAAGGAAAGTGAAACCAAAGGCGGAGTTGGCTTACAAGCTGAGCGATAACGAAGGCTATCATGAGCAAAAATCCAGGACGCTCAACGAAAGACCAGCTTCTTGATCTTGTCACAAAGATTAGAGCTTGGCTAACTATGCTCACTTGCAGATATACAGCAGAGGCAAGCCTTCTGAAGTTACGGGTTCTATTTCCTTCCAAGGATGGAACCCCAAATGTTCTCTACAAGTGAGTGCAACACAATGAATGTTAGGGAAATCCATCCATCAATCTCCCTAAAAAAAAGAACAAAAAATACTTACCGTGAAAAAGTTAGTGTCATATGCTAACCAGAAGAATATAACGGTCATCATTGCTAAGTAACCACCAAGAACTATTCCCGTGGCAAAAATTTCAGCCAACTTCCAGCTATCTGGCAATGGTGATGGTTTAACACGATCCTTTGATATCGTCATGATGGTACCTGCAATCCACAAAATAGCCTCAGAGTTCATTCTCCATCAAGGATTTAAAGCAGGCAGGGGAAGCAAGACCTGTTGACTTGCATGACTAGAGATTTACAATGAGAAGATGAGAGAACTACTTACCATCATTTAATATTGCAATTATCAGAACCATAAAAGGTGGGAAGTCGAACCTCCAGATAAGAGCCAGCAGCATAAAGCCGACCTGCAAAATAACATAGTAAGATACCAGCAGTCATTACTCATTAGTCGCAAACCAACGATGTCTTTGATAGCCTTTTAACAACGAGAATTTAGCCCGCATGATGATGCCATTTATTATCTTCAAATATGAAGACTTCCAAAACTTACCACAATACGAATTGTGATGGACACAGCATATATCTGCGTTAAAAGGACACTTTTCAGTCTAACAGCTCATCAAGATCAATGTTATGATAGCAGAAAATACAGAATTTTCAGAATTCAGACTGCTTCATCATATTAAATCTACGTTAGAGAGAAACATTTAATGATAATATTGGATATGAGGGTTATGCATGCGTACTGTGTAATTCTTCATCCTCTGAAAGATTGCCCGACTAGTAAGCACAGCACTGATTATGACACTCAAACCAGGTTCAGTCAGCACAATATCAGATGCGCTTCGAGCAGCATCAGTAGCATCAGCAACGGCTATTCCAATATCAGCCTTTTTCAGAGCAGGAGCATCATTGACACCATCACCAGTCATCCCACAAATATGTTTCCGAGCTTGCAAACGCTTAACAATCTCGTATTTGTGCTCTGCAAGTAAAAAAATATAACCATGCACACCATAAAGTGAAAACTATATCGTACGATATGCCCTTGATGCAATCTATCCTATGCTGTGCTCAGCTGCATAAAGTATCTTTGGATGCGAAAGAAAGAAAAGAGAAATAGTCTTACCGGGGAAAACACCAGCAAAACCATCAGCCTGCTCAATCAACTCGTCAACAGGCAGCGCAACTATAGACTCATCCTTGTCTTGTCCTAACAATGAAGACGAAGGGTACATGTTTGTGCCCATACCCAAGCGGCGTCCTGTTTCCTTGCCGATTGCTAGTTGATCACCTGGAATATCAAGGGCATATGGACAATTCTTGATTTCGTTGCATCAGTAGAGTGATCATTAGCGAGGGTTGCAAGATGCAGCTATTAAAGTAAGTATGCCTGATTCAATTTAACTCTTTTAGTTTAATTTCGGGTTGTATTATCAAAACCAGAAGTTAGTGTAAAATTTGTACCAGTAATCATCTTGACATTGACACCCAAATTCAGAGCTCTTCTGATTGTTTCAGCACTATCATGCCGAGGAGGGTCAAACAGCGGCATGAGGCCTATGAATTTCCACGGACCTCCAGGACTATCCTTTCTACATTCAGGAACTTCCTGCAAGAAAAGAGGCTATCAACACATGGAAAACTCCACGCATTAGTTCACTGTACAACAATTACCTGGTATGCAACTGCTAGAGATCGCAATCCGCGCTCCGCAAACTTGTCAATGACAGAATGCACTCTCCGCTCTATCTCGGATTTGTTATATGAAAGATTTAATATCTGATAACAAAAACGTATTAAACATGGTCAAGATGACAATGCACTTGTACTATTCTCTTAAAACTTTGAGTGTACCTGTTCAGGAGCACCTTTGCTAACACGATGCATCTTGCCTTCATGATCAATGTATGTTAAAGCTGTTCTCTTATCTGTTGGATTGAATGGCAGGAAATGAACCTCTTGGATTCCTGCCCTTGCCTTTCATTTGAGCATGAAAATTAAGCAAAATAAGCCAGTTGTTTCAAAACCTTTCCCACCCCTATGGCAGTACTCACTGCATATAATGCTCCCCACCAACTAATCATACCTCCTTAGGATCTGCTAGCATCCCCACGATTGCAGCATCGATCGCATCCTGGTTTTCAAGCCGAGAAGCTTGGGCAGCCATTAATACAACAGTATCTGCATCCACTCCTTTAGAGAAGACCTGAGGTGATGAACATTGAACATGAAATTGGAAAGTGAAAAATAGAGTTTATTTCTATAAGCAGTCTACTATGTTTTGACCTCGATAAGATTCTTGTCAACAGTTAGTTTGTTCAATGTCAATGTTCCAGTTTTATCGCTGCAAAGAACATCCATTCCAGCCATTTCTTCAATTGCTGTCATCCTCTTTGTGATGGCCCCCTGATGCATAAAACAATGAGAATGAAATCGGTACATACATTGAAAAAGTTCTCTGGCTACTCCCAGGTAGAAGTGTTACCTGCTGGGATAAACGGTGAGAACCTATAGCCATAGTAACAGACAAAACAGTTGGCATTGCAATTGGAATTCCTCCGATAAGGAGCACGAGCAAATTATCAATTCCAGTACGGTATGGGCGATGCTGAATGGGGTACATTACTATGATTTCAATAACCATCCCAACCGCAATGGAGCATATGCAGAAATTACCAATTGCTGTCAAAACCTGCAACCCCCAGAAAACGGGCTTAACCAGAGATGGCAATAAAGTACATAGTGAGGATGAAATGAAAAGAAAAACACATAAAAAGAAAAAAAGATGGGGCGATCGTTCAAAATGAGCTAGATTTCCTCATTTGTTAAACACATGTTCTTAGTCTCTTTTTCAAGATCACCTTCTGAAAATGCCCCACTTGATGGGTGGAGTCTACCAGGTGAGCAGCCTTCCCAAAGAAACTGTGTACACCAGTTGCGATAACAACTGCTTCAATCTCTCCTTGCTTAACTGTAGAGCCTGAATACACACCATCCCCTGGCCCTTTAGTCACTGGAAGGGACTCACCTGTAAGAGCAGACTGCAAGGAAATGCATCATTATGTTATGGCTAATAAAGGATTGTAAGTGCAAACGAAATAGCAAATGTTCCAAGCACCTGGTCTATCTTTAATGGATCTCCATCAAGAAGACGGGCATCTGCAGGAACAATATCACCCAGCTTGATACTAATGATGTCACCAGGAACAAGGACCGCAGCATCTTCCTCAACCCAACGTCCATCTCGAAGAACCTTAACAAGTTAAGAGCAGAGAATCATCTCAAATCAGCCCGTGAATAAGTAATAGCCACCTATAAAAGTTTTAGTCCGCTTAAACATTCTCAACATAAAAAAAAATAATAATAAACGAGCCAAACACCTTCGCTTTGGGTGCAAGACGAGCCATGAGAGCAGCAGCCGCATTTCCAGCATTGTTCTCCTCAATGAAACTTATGGTTGAATTTATTACAAGGAGAGTAATGATTCCAACAAAATCCTGCCAATCTGGTGGCCTCCCCTGGAAAACAGGCAATGTAAAGCATTACCATTAATTTCAGAGAAGGAAAAATAGCCAAGAAAGATAGCGCTATGAGAACTACTAACTCCTCCATTTGCAAGAGCTATAGCCATAATAGCTGCTGCCTCCATCACCCACGACAGAGGATTCCACATGAACCCCAAAAACTTCAAAATCTTACTCTCCTGCGAATTCAAGCATGCGACGATGGCTTCAGAAGGAAAAATATACAAAACACACAATCCAAAAAATCAATCCGTAAACAAGGAAAATGGAAGAATTAATCATAAAAGCTCACCTCCTTTTCCTCAAGCTTGTTTGGGCCATAAATCTCAAGCCTCTGTTTAGCACCATCGGAAGATAATCCCTCCCTATTACATCTCAGCTGTTCAAATACCTCTTCGATTGGTATATTCTCCTGTACCGGAGTTGGAAAAACTCATCAGTATAAAAAAAAAAGAGCAGCAAAATTAAATCAAAATCAAGAAAAGAAATAACGCGGATACCATATCAACTGCTTCTCTCTTGAGCGCCTCCATCGCTTCATCCGCCGCCGCCGCCATTTCTACCTAACAACAAAGTAAAACCAAACGACACAAGTCTTAGACTAGACAGAGAGCGATGCAGATATGAAGTTCGGCAGAGATTCGTGATTGGACGGAAACCTTAAAACTCGCCGGAAAGTATGAGATTCCGCAGAACGCGGAAGAAAGGTGCGGAAATTAATTGAAGATGCGTGAGAAAGCTGCACTCAACCTCCACCACCCTCACTGCGCGTATTTATACACCCTCGGGCCTCATGAATTGTTGTCCGTCACAAAAAAAGGCGGAAAATGGTACGTTTACTTCTCTAAAAAAAATCTATTACTCCACGCGCCACGCGCGAGTGAGTGCAAAATGGAGCTTCCCAACCCCTTTTACTGCCGGAATACCGTACTCGGTGGTACGATCCACGCCCTGGCCTTCTCACAAGAACAAGAAAAAGCCTGCCCTAGCTTCATTTAATGTTTCGCTCTTGTCTTCATGGTTTTTGTTATAGTGTTCTGTTCGTAGGAAGCCAGCTTCCTACAGTACAACGGGAACGCATGCACTGCAAACCTGGTCATGTGTTTTCTCTATATTTTTAAAATCAATTTTGATTTTAAAATTCGATATCAAAAACAATTTCCAGATTAATGATTGTGTTAGGAAGCTTCCTTCTTCGTCCAAGAAAGTGATGGGCGTGGGAAAAGTCTGTTCTATAAATGAAGAATCTCGTGCGTGCCGGACTAGTATTTACCGTGTACCATCATTGATAAATCATTCTCAATAGAGGGAAAAAAAAGCATAAAAATGAGAAACCATTGCCTCCGCGGGACCACATTAGGACGAAAAGTTTGTCGGAAAGACATGGAATAAATTCTCGATAATAAAAAAAAATAGTAATAATGAGAGCTGAAGAAGGTAGGTTTTTCGAAAAAGAATATAGAATTGAAAATCATAATAAAATAATAATCAATATATTTTTTAAGTATTTTTCTGAAAATATTTATTATAGAATTGATTCATATTTCAATTTTTTTTAAAAAAAACAAGAAACATTTACTCATATTTATTAATAATCATATTTAAAAAATGTATAAATTAAAAAACTCATACTTTATAAATTATTTATATCATAAAATATTATATAAATCTATAGTTAAGATAAATAGTGTATAATTACAATTCAAATTTCAAAATCAATTATAAAAAATTACTCCTAATAGAGAAATTATTCTCTTCTGATTCAAATGAAATAAAAATTGATTTTATGGAAGTGAATTAATTTTTTAAACGTTGCCTAAAACTCCAAAAAACATACCAAATATTCAATTCTAATTATAAAAGCAAGGATTTCATGCATATTGAAGTTATTACATGTTTGGGTTTTGACCATAAGATGATGACAATTAGCAATAAATGATGCTTAAGAATAAGAATGGTACATCAATTTATTTAAATGATTTTTATTTAGATAAATACATATTATATATCATAGTGGGCTTGTTTAAAAAAAATCATATCTCTTCGCTTATTTACGCTGAAGTAGTTGTAAATACTCACTATATATAGGGGTGGAATGAGAGCTCAGCACTCATCACACTTTGATACGGACACTGCAATATTTAATTAAAGGAAGGTTGTATTCATATTTCTATTGTTTTATGAAGATACCTCACGACGAATATTCATCATTGTAATAACACACAAGTTGCGGGAATGACCTTTTTTTCTTTGCCACCTGGGTGCAACTACACCAACTCTCACTTAAAGAGTACAAAATGTATCATATATGATATCATGAGTTGATTCTATTGAAATAAAAAAAATTATAATATAATGAGAATTGATATAGATTTGGTAGTATTTTTTCAAAATAATTATTGTAAAATCAATTCTTATTTGAAATATAAAAATAATGATAATTGATTTTATAAATAAATAAAGCATTTGATCATATTTATTAATAATAATCATATTTTATATATTTTAAATTAAAAATCGCATTTTAAAATCATTTTATATTATATAAATTATATATATATATATATATATCATATTTTATAATATTGCATTATATTATTAAATATGTATTGAAATTGTAATTTAAGAATGATAATATTTCAATAGACTATCAGAAAAATATTATTAAGAATTTCAATATGTCATTTAAAAAAGCATTGGTTAATATATATATAATTCTAAAAAATCATTTCAAGGTTTTAGTAGAATTATGTATAGATGTGTGGAAAGTAGGAATAATTTTTAAAATAGTTGATTTTTCAAACGTATGGACGTACAGTATACATAAAAATAAATCTATTTCCACAGTCAGTTTGAATAATTCAGGAAGCCTAGTTGGCTCATGCATCAAGAAGTCAAAGAATGGGTGCGGTGCGCGTTCCCTCGGCTGCGCCTCCTCCGGATGAAACCAACTCCGTACGCTTATCACGACCAAGTCGCATCTACGGATGGATTGCTCTTGTACGGAATGTGTTAGCTACGTATTAGGAGGAGGAGGAGGAGGCGCGGCGTTTAACAAGGGTGATTAGGGGGACACAGGCTACTAAACGAGGTGGGCAGGTCATTAAAGTATGATTAACGACATCTAGTTGGGAGGCGGCCACGGGGGGCTCTGTTGTTGAGCCCCCTGACCGCATCTCTACCCACTTTGTGTCTACATTTCCAATACTCACCAGAGAGAACGAAAATGCTGACGAGCCTTGTGTGTGTTGGGATGGTGACACGTATGATATTCATATTCACGACTTTAAGCAGCCTTACATATTCATCACTTCATCACCTACCCTCCTTGACTAATTACGCGCATCAATCATTAACGCATAGTTTCAATATCTAATTGTGTATAATTACGGATTATCCAAATATTTGTTCATATAAGAGGTGAGGGTGTTGGTTCACATATTTTTTTTAAAAAAAAAAATCACTTTTTGGTTCACAAAAAAGAAGCGAACACGGAAAGCGTTTCCCTCTCCAACGCACAAGTGTTTGTCATCTTTGTTGTACAATTTGAACATCGAAAAAAGTAGAATGTTTTATTCAGAATATTGTGCTCCTTTTCACTTGCTCGCTTTACCCGAACAACGTCACCGATTTAAGGATTAGAATTCAATTCAAAGAGTGTCTTTTTGTGGGTGGGATGCCTCACTATTTATTATTGCGCCAGCCGCACGCTTGTAAAAAGCAAATATTTGTAGGAGGAATTCGTTGTGATTTCAACCTTTTAACCTATTTTCAAAGTAGGAGAGAAATGTGATGATGGAGCCAAAGGAGCATGAGGTGAGATGCAATCCCATTCGACCCGTCACCTCGCACAGGGACGTTAGTGTAAATCTACGGTGGAAAGCAGGAGGCAAAAGCAGCCTGGCGGGTGCTTTCTGTAGTGCAGCGAGTCCTCAAGGTGTTTTAGATTAGCTCCAATACCTTTTTAGTACAAGTGGGTGGGTGGGCAGAGAGAGGGCTATCCCAATATTCTATGTTGTAGATTTGAATTGTGGAGTGCCCTCGAGTTTTTTGTGGAGGAGAAATGCAAACAGTGTGTTTCATGGGATGGGATGGGATGGGATGGGGCATCCCATGAGACCAGACAACATCCCCGACCGAATTGGGTGCCCGAAGCCTTCTGGATGATGATGTTCCTTCCACAATTTCAGAAATAAATTTTAGAAATGAAAATGCATGTAGTCAAATTTCAATGCTTAGGAAAGAAACTGGGAGCGGGCACTCAAAGGCCCCTACCCTTACCCCCACCCCTACCCCTACCCTACCCCCACCCACGTGATTTCCAAGTTAAAAGACATTCTGTGGACGCAACAAGCGCTTTCTAGTGAAAGAAGGTAAATTTGAATGCTGGAGTTAGTAAATACTTTGATCGATGGTGGCGCAAGTAGATGCAGCACGAGAGGAAGATATTGGTTGGAAGGGATCAGAGTGGATCGGCAATGACAGTTTGATTTTTATAAAGCAGACAAACTGTTTTATTATTTTCAAACACATTTATAGCTCTCCTGTTGTGCACATTCTGATTCACAATTCGTGTTGTGAGCATCACTTGGAGTCACTTTCAATCAATCTTGCAAAAAACAAAAGAAAAATGTTGAATTTCATGCACCATATCGCATCCTAGTAGACCGACGCCCACATCATACAAGGCTTCGCGTGCATGATTGAGTCAATACCCATTGCGAGAGATGTAGTAGAACGATTCTGCAGCATTCTATGATTTCAAACGTTGAGTTGGCACCCCAAGACGATGGCGCTGAAGGAAAACAAATAAAGAAGGAAAAATGTATTATTCCACCATGCAAAATGTATTGCGGTATAATAGGTTTAAATAGAATCCAAAGTTGGGTTGTTGCAGATCCTAAAAATACTCCTAATGCAATTTCTATCATTAACCACTTCTTGGAACCACGTATGCGCTAGAAACAAACCCAGAACTTGGAATCCTTGATTTGAGGAGGGAGCTGAGGGCATTTAGTTACTTTGATAACCAACCTTCGAATCCTCAGTAACCTTATCACTCCACTTCCTTATTTCTTATAGCATCTTTATTTCTCCATTGAGTTGATTCGTTAACACCCCCCCCCCTCAAACTTAGCTGAGGTTGTAAGCTAAGTTTGGTTCTGAGATAGAGCAGCCGTTCACTGGGCATTCTCTTAGTGAAAAGATCAGCTACTTGGTGTTGTGTTGGGATATGATGAGTAACTAAAGACCCCATGGCAACCCTCTCTCGCACAAAGTGATAGTCAAGTTCAACATGCTTGCTTCTAGCGTGAAGAACTGGGTTCACAGTGAGGAATAGCGCACTTAGGTTGTCACAGTGCAAAACAAGAGGTGAACTGAGTGAAATACGTAGATCACTCAATAGATGTTGTAGCCACGTTAATTCTGCCACTGTATTTGCCATCGCTCTATATTCAGCTTCAGTGCTAGAACACGAAATAGTATGTTGTTTCTTGGAGCTCCAAGCAATGGGATTGCCACCCATGAGAACATAGTAGCCAGTTATTGACCGGCAGGTGTAGGGGCAGCTTGCCCAGTCAGCATCTAAATATGCTTCAAGCCGTAATGGGGCTATGCGTTTGAGAAGAATTCCATAGTTCAAGGTGCCTTTGATGTACTTCAAGATCCATGTAGCCAATGTTTGATGATATACTATCGGAGAGTGCATGAATTGTGAAGCATAATTCACAATGAAGGTGATGTCTGGTCGGGTGAAGGTGAGGTATTGGAGGGCACCAACAAGACCTCTGAAAGGTGTAGGATTAGAAAGTGGTGCTAATTCCTGCCTTGGGTTCACCTTCGAGGGCTGAGGGGTCAATGCTGGTTTGTAGTCTTTTAGCCCAAATCTGCCCAAAATAGAGAGAGCATAGTGAGTTTGCAAAAGATGTATCCCATCAGTAGTCATGTGAACTTGAACGCCTAAAAAAAATTGCAAACTCTTGGAATAGTTTTGAAACCAAGCATTGTACGTTCTGTGAATTTGTCCCTGTAACAATTATATCATCAACATATAGAAGCAAAATTAGTATTTCACTTCCAACGTGAGAAATAAAGAGTGAAGGGTCTACCAAACTATAGAAAAAACCTATGCTTAACAAAAACGAGTTGAAGCGATCATACCAAGCTTGGGGAGCTTGCTTGAGTCCGTACAATGCCCTGTTCAATTTGCAAACATGATAAGGGAGTTGTTTATCCTTCATATCTGGGGGTTGTTCCATATATATGTTCTCTGTTATTTGACCATGGAGGAATGCATTTTTCACGTCCAGCTGTTTGACCTCCCAATTGTGAATGAGGGCTATGGACAGAATGTGTCGGATTGTGCTAGGCCGGACCATTGGTGAGAAGGTCTCAGTGTAGTCTATCCCATCTACTTGATCGAATCCTTTGGCAACTAGACGAGCCTTGTGTTAGTGTATGTGTTCTAGAGACAATCAACTCATTGGCAAATCTTATCTTATGATATTTACTTTGAATTGTGATCAAATTTATATCATTGATAAAATCCTCTACTTGATCTATGTGCTATAGAAATTATGATGAGATCATAATGTGAGATTCTTCAAGCACTTATGATCAAGTTAAAAACTCCCTAGCTAGAGTATTTGTGAAATGAGGATATCACAAATACGGATAAGCTGGCACACATTGAGTTCCTTAAATTGTTTAGGCAATGGTTCTCACAATTGATGTAATGAGATTACTAGAACCTATGTGAGGGTGTCGATTAGAGAATCGATTCACTGGATGACTCATCTTCGAGATGCTATTATGGGAAGCTAACCAAGTGTCAGTAGCAAGATCTTGAATATGACAGCCGTGCAATTAAGTTTAGACTTGAGGTCAACAAAGTTATCTTGATCTTAAGTTCACATTTTCGCTCACATTTTCGCTCATTACTAATGGGAGCCTAACCATGGCTTGCCTAGTATGGATGAGTAGGGATGTGACTCCTTAAGGTTGGAGATAGTTGATTGATCAATAAAGGATTCATCACTCATGTTAGTGATGAGATCATATCTCAAGTAATTGCATCAAAGCCTAACAGTAAGTCCTGGGCCCAGGGTAATGACACTCGAATTGTTTGAGTAGATCATTGAGTGTTAGTGCTTGAATGCAATTATAAATTCGATACATTAGAAAGACACACACCCATGTTCTAGTATCGAATGAGATATAAGTATGATGAAAGCTGTTCATTGCATGGTGGCTGGTCATGGAAAGGCTCAATCAGTTCACCTGATTATTCTTACATCTTGGGGATCATGATATGTTGCTAGACATCACTCATGATCGATAATGATGGATTTGATTAATTAAGAGTTAATTAATAAATCCATTATTACGGGCTTGATTGAAGAAACCTATAGGGTCACACACAATAATGGAGTCACTCAACGATATAAAATAGAATGACACAATTACATGAGATGTAATTGGTAAAGTGGATAAATTAAATTGAGAGTTATTTTGAGATTAATATTGATTAAACTCAAAATAAAAGATCATATATAGATAAGATTTGGAACATATACATATTTCCACAAGATAAGATCTTTACGGAGATATGATTTGATATGTTACCATATATCTGTAAAAAAGATTTAGATCTTGAGAACTGCTTTAAGGTCTTCGTGCTCTCTTAGACTGATCCACAAGAGGACGTTTTTCTTTACTAGCACCTGAGGAATTCGACCAGCATTCAAGAGCCTTGAGAAGGTTATCGACGGAGTGCTCCACGTGTGGATACCATAGAGGCCGTCTCCTATTGGCGGTTGGTGAACAATGGAGTCATCTGAAAGGTATTTCAGCATCCCTTAATCTGATGTATACCGTATTCCAAGATCTGCGTTGGGGGTTTCTCAAAATTTTTAAAATTCCGCTGCTTTTGAGACATACGATGTCTACGAGAAACCCAATAGTGGTATCAGAGCGAGGTTGCGGAATATGTGTATACGTTAGAATCTTTGTTGATTTTGCGAGATGTTCTCGTATGTTGCCTTGCTGGTGACGTTAGAATCTTTTCTGATTTTGTGAGATGTTCTCGTATGTTGCTTGCCAGTAAAAAGTTAAAATCTTTGCTGATCTGTGAGATGTTCTCGTATGTTGCCTTGCTGGCGATTATTGTGATAGCATGTGATTGCGAGATGTTCTCGTATGTAGCCTTGCTGGCGATCATCATAATAGCATGTGATGCACGAAATCTGATTATTTTGGATTGTTTTGCTGCCTTAGGATGCACGAAATTTGATTCATGATTGATGCTTTCGAGAATCATATCTTACGTGTATATGCGCAGCATGATGATGCTTTATATGTGTGTAGTCGTAGGGCATGATGGCCTTTGCACGAATTTTGATCATGTTGATCATATTGGTGAATTATCGATGCATATGATGTTTGATAATTTATTTGTGACCAAGGCATCTAGGGTCAATTAGGATTTTCGAGCTTTATGTATGAAAATCCAGGGAAATGATGCGTTATGAACAAAAGGGCAAGAGTTGTCAGGATTCCTATCTGATAGGATATCGATATCCATAGTGCAAGTGTTGCCTATGGAAAAATCCCCTATCAAATAATTAAGCTTATTCATTCCACTGACATAAGGAGAACGAGAGTCATTTTTAGTGCATAGAGTTGTTGGCTACCGTCAAGCTCTCCACTACACATGACATGTTCGAATTATGGAATTAGATTCACGGTGGGTTGGCTTAACTGATTTTATCAACTTGTTGACTAAAGTCAAGGTTGGTAAAATTGGAGGAAAGGTTGAGGTAAATAGTTTTTACATCAAGAGTTGATGACTCAATGATGCAGTGGTTGTATGAGAGATACAATTGGCATGAGATGACTACCTGTTTCATTCATTAAAGCTTGTTGGCTACAGTCAAGGTGGAGATGAATGAAATGAGACACTATCCCACTAAGAAAATCTGATTTTCTCGTTTTGTCAGTAAGGGGCTGCCATCTCGAAAAACATAGTGGGAGTATATCACATTTAGTAAAGACCAGTTAGATGTGATTTAAGGAACACTACATGATGTGTTTGCTTTCTCTTCTTCAGGTTGAAGATATGTCTTCCAGTGTGAATTTGAGATCCATTCTAGAGTCCAACAAGTTGGTTGGCTCGAATTTTACTGATTGGCACCGCAATTTGAGAATTGTTCTCAAGGCGGAGAAGATTGCCTACATCCTTGAGCAAGATGTTCCTGCACAACCCAGGGCTAATGCAGCTGAAGATGTTTGGCGTGCATATCAGAAGTATCTAGATGATGCTGAGCTTGTCTCCTATATCATGCTTGCTTCGATGGCCCCTGATCTCCAAAAACAGCATGAGGCGATGAATTACCAACAGATGATAACACACCTCAAGGATCTATTTGGTGAGCACTCACAACTTGAAAGGTTCAAGACATTAAAGTTGTTGTTCAATTGTCGCTTGGCAGAAGGAAGTTCTGCTGCTGATCATGCGACATTGATGTTGAGTTACATTGAGAAGTTGTCCACTCTTGGTTTTGTGTTGGATAAGGACTTGAGTATTAACTTAATCCTTACCTCACTACCTGATAGCTACTCACAGTTTGTGATGAACTATCAGATGAACAAGATGGATCAAACTGTTCCTGAATTGATTCAGTTACTCAAGTCTGTTGAGAAAACTATTATAAAGGAACAAAAGAATGTCATGCTTGTCTCTTCAAGGAAAAACGTTTCCAAGAAGAAGAGTCAAGACAAGAAACTCAAAACTAAAAGTGAGATCAAGAAGAAGAAGCCTGTTGAAAAACCGGCTAAGGGTGAATGCTTTCATTGTGGGAAATCTGGTCATTGGAAGAGAAACTGCAAAGCCTATCTAGAGTCAATCAAGGGCAAGAAGCAGAATGAGAATTCAGCTTCAGGTATACACATGATTGAGATTAACACTACTATCAAAAATGGTTCTTAGGTGTTAGATTCTGGTTGTGGTGCTCACATTTGCACTAACATGCAGGACCTAATGAGTAGTAGAATCTTGAAGAAAGGCGATGTTGACCTAAGAGTTGGGAATGGTGCACGAGTTGCTGCCATGGCAGTTGGGACTTGCCACATCGCCTTACCTTCTGGATTATCTCTTGAATTAGATTCTGTTTATTGTGTTCCTTCATTGTCTAGAACATCGTCTCTATTTCTTGTTTGGACAAGATTGGTTTCGAGTTTTCTATGAAGAACAATTGTTGTTCCATACGACGAGGGAATGTGCATTATGGTACTGCTACGATAGTAAATGGAATATATATGTTTTGGATCAACATGATTCGGAACAGATTAACATGTGCATAAAAAGGCCAAGGATTGACAATGTCTTGAATTCTTACCTTTGGCATTGTCGTTTAGGCCATATAAACAAGAAGTGTGTTGAGTACTTATATCCATTGAGATATTTGGACTCAGAAGATTTTGAATCTTATGAAACATGCGAATCTTGTTTATTGGGCAAAATGACAAAGCAACCTTTTCTAGGAAAAGGAGCAAGAGCTGAAAACTTATTGGATTTAATACATTCTGATGTATGTGTTCCAATGAGCATCACTGCTAGAGGGGGTTTCTCGTATTTCATCACTTTTATAGATGACCATTCAAGATATGGATGCATCTACTAGATGAAACGAAAAACTGAAGCCTTTGAAGAGTTCAAAGAGTTTCGGATGGAGGTCGAGAACCAGCTTGAGCGTTCCATCAAAAAACTTCGATCAGATCGTGGTGGGGAATTTCCCAATCCTTGGGAAATTCTAAAGCACTTGCCTGTAGTAAATCCTCCAACATTTGGATTGTTTACTTCGATTGATCATCCATCAGAGAGTGTATAGCAGTACTCATGGTCAATTTGCTCTCCATGGCCCCTTGTAAGGCCTGCCATAGTCATGAAGTGAACCTTACATCCTTGTCCGAGACGATACTCATTAGCACACCGTGCAATCTCACAACCTTGGTGGCGTACATACATGCCAGTTTAGAAATGCTCCACCTCGAATGGATTGGAATAAAATGAGCACTCTTTGTCAACCTGTCTACTATGACCCATACTGCATCATGCCCATAACTTGTCTTTGGCATGCCTGTTACAAAATTCATCGCTATATGTTCCCACTTCAATTCTAGTATCTCCAATGGTTGTAACAATCTACCTAGTCTTTGATGTTTTGCTTTAATCCGTTGATAGACCTTGCATCAGCTAACAACTTTCACGATCTCTCTTTTCATTCTTGGTCATCAATATGCGCTATAGACATCTCGATACATTTTCGTTTCTCTAGGGTGCAATCCTTATTCCACCTCATGGGCCTCCCATAATGTCACTTCTTGCAACTCTCCTTCTCGTAGCCACACCCTACCATGTGCGGTGATCAGGGCATCCAATCGTCTCATAAAGGGTTCTCAAGTCCCATCTGCTCATAAATGGAAGTGGCCATCGGCTGTGGCCTCTTGCACATTCAAGATCCTTGTGAGTAGGTGTGGTTCCGCTTGAAAATTCGTAAGTAGCTGCCTGCCCTTTACTACCTCAAGTCCATCTGCTCAATTTTTGTTATGATCTCTTTTCCTCCCACACTTCGGCTCAAGCTGTTCGCCACAACATTCGCCTTGCTCTGATGATAGTTGACACTTAACTCATAATCCATCAATAATTTTAAAAAACTAAAGAAAATGAAATAATGTTCTAGAGTGAAGCTAGAGGAAAATTCCTCTAGAGAGAGAAAACGAAAGGGAAAACTAAATTAACTACCGCTTTTCGTCTGAACAGAACTCCCACTTTAATGAGGGTATGAGATTTCGTGTTCTTGTGATTCTGTTGAACTTGGGATGACTTGCAAGCAACGTCTGACACTGGTACGCTAATGATGTCGCCTGTCAGAGACTCCCGTATTCCGCACGCTAAGGCTCATGATTAGGCGTCTGCAGTCTTCCGGAAATCAAGGGAATGTCAGCTCGGGAAGATCCAATTTGTCGCCATATGATGGCCTCTTTCTCTCACTTCCTGCCACGTGTGCGGCTCTAGAAAAACTCAAATAAAACTAGTAAAATTAATAGATAAAATACAAGATTTAGGATAATTACCCTAAACTAAATAAAAACCCAAATCTCACATTATAGACTCCTAATTAGACACTTCTAATCACATTTAAACATAAAAACAACCTAATAAATAATAAGAAAATGACACTTAACATATTCCCTCACACTTAAATCATGCTTGTCCTCAAGTATGAAAACAGATAGACAATCCATAACTCTGATAGTACCTAACTCATGATGCACGACTAAGGTAACCTATCCCTATCTAACTGCATGTATCACCTTCTATTTTCTTCCAAACTCTTCAGATCAATTTAAAGCATGCTACTCAAACAACACAATCAGGGAAAGAGATAGTTCGAGATTGCTCTCTAATTTTCAAAAGTTTGGGCCACAGTGACTTATTCCTCTTCTCTTTCTTTTTTTTTTTTTTGAATAAGGACCCCCGCTTTGGGGAAGAGTTGTCTGGATTACGAAACCTTATTCGTGGTTCATAAGTGAGGTTTGCGTTGTCCACGGTTTCGCCAGACAATTCTTACCTTTGGCATCCTCGTTTTTTTTTTTGAAGATGTCACTGGGCCATGAATATACAACAAAAACATGTGAGAGCGATCCTAAGCAAGTCTCAAACCTAATGCATGTCATAAAAGCAAGATATTCAAGGTAAGGAAAAATCTAGAAGGTTTCTTAGCAGCAAGATAAGTCTAAGCACCCTAATCATGAAGCATGCGTAAGGAATACCGAAGCATAGATGTCATCTAACCTATGAAGCATGATATGGGGTAGACTCATAAGATAAAAACGGACGAAAAATTTGTCCAAATACGGTAATGAAAGATAGTTCGATCGATAGAAAAGAGCTCCTCCCCACACTTAATTCTGAGGATGTCCTCATCATCAAGCATGGTGGAGGGTACCTTAGTGATGATGCAGCATAGAGGTGATCAAGGTGTCTAGTTTGGACGACAGTGTGGTGATTTGGCGCTGGAGATCTTGAAGAGCCAGCAGGAGGGTGCGTTGGCATCACGGTGGTATTACTCTTCGTCCCGGCTTGGACGAAAATGGTATGGCCTCCAGCTCCCTTGAGGTAACTACACTAAAAGAGATCAACCAGGTCAAGGTATTGAAAATGAGCCTCTACCTTGGGTGTGTTGGCGGTAAGATCCACGTTAAGGTGCATCGCGAGCTTAGTGATGAGGGATGCGAATGGAAGCACTCGTTCGCTGAGCTATGCCACACGATTCATGTGCTTGGCAATCCACCAGCCAAGGTTGATCGGGATCTTCTTCATCATGGCCCAGAGGAAGAACACTACCACCTTGGAGACCACACTGGTGCCTTGGCAAGTGGCAGAATAGCATCCTCCGAGATACCTGTTCAAAACTAACAGCGCAGAGGCCCTCAAGTGATGGGCCTTGAATTTGGAACTAGGAAAGGGTGGTTCACACACATACATGGAACCATAAGCACTATAAACATCAAATGATGGGGGATAATCACAGCAAGCTTGCAGATATCGAGCAGAAGTAAGTTCATCCTCAGAAACAAAACCAAGAGCAACATTAAAATCATTAACAGAAAGCTCAAAGTCTTTTCCACCCAAACGAAAGGAAATGAGGGGTTCAGCAATAGGGTTCCCTTCCACATCATCAAAAGCAAATGTAGCATAAAATTCAAAGACCAATTTTGGAAAAACAGGAAGAGCAATTTCTGAAAAATGACGCTATTCAGGTGAAAACTCAAACATGCGGTTAATATCATGCATCAAATTCAAATGAGCTAACGTTGGAGCATGCATACGGAAAGCAAACAAGATGTGGCGACTCGTTAAAGCGTTAAAAAGGGCTTGGGATTTCTTATTGGGAAACCTGACAGTGTCTCGGAGTTGGGTCCAAGCAGGAGACTCCAACAAACAGTCCCGCTAGAACTTTTGTCGCCCTCGTTGTCCTTTGCCACGCTGCCTGCTTGTTTGGCCAGCGTTGATGGCTTGCTCCCCATCTTGGAACGTTAGTGGTGGTCCTTCGTTAGCGGCTCCCTGCATTTCTGCAATCCACAAATCCACTTCAGAATCAATATTATCATCCTCACCTTCCCCTTCCTCATGGGGTGAGCGTCTATTTGTAGTAGTTTGTGGGCTGGACGCCTCTTCCACTTTAGGTTCTTCTTCTTCTTCCTCCAAGCCGTCCAGTCGGAAATCTTCGTCGGAGCTATCGGTATGAGTCTGGGTTGCAACTGGGTCTTGCTCCGGTGTCTCCTCTGCAACAGGTTCTGATGTGGCTTCTCTCTCCGGGATTGCAGCCGGAATTTCCTTGTCTGCCGAAGAATCCTCATCTTTCCATGGAAGGTACAAAACAGGAGGGAGTTCGGCTAAAGGGACTGGTGAAAACAGTGGAGAAATCTCCCAGGATGAAGTTTCCAGTGGAGGCATAGATTGGAATTTGTGAGATCTGGGTGAGGGTGAAGTAGAACGCTGTCGGTTCCTCCGTGATGGACCTTCAGTGATGGCCTGGCGTTGCCTAGCTGTGCGGGGTTTCCTAATAGGGGTTTGAAGAGATGAAGCAGAGGATGTTCCCTTCATGGCTGTGGGTTACGATGGGTCACAAGGTGAGGAAGAAGGTAAATTGGAAATTGGCAGAAGTGGGAGTGTCTTACAGAAAATTGGGGAAAGTGATAGAAGTAGTGGTGTGAATGGGGAAATGGGTAGTTATGGTGAGAGAAGGGTCCCAAGGAGGATAATCATGAGGGGAAAGGAAAGCAAACTTTTAATGTCTCTCGGTAATGATGTGTGGGATAGTATGTAATCCCAATAGAATCCTAGGGAACCTGCGAAGTCAGACAAAAGGAAAAGAGGAAAGAGAAAATTAACTCACGGGTTGCCTCCCGTGCAGCGCCAATTTAAAGTCGTTGGCTGACTTGGTACGCTACTGATGATCCTCGATTAAGAGCAAACAGCAAGCTATTTGCGGCTGAAGGTTCTCATAATACGGTTTCAACCTATGGCCATTGACCTTGAAACATTTCCCTGTTTCATAAGAACGTATAACAACAGCACCATAAGGGAAAACATGTGAAACTTCATAAGGTCCTTGCCATTTAGATCTCAATTTCCCAAGAAAAAATTTCAAAGTGGTATTGTATAAAAGAACTTTCTTTTATACAATTGTAGTGGTTGTATCTCATCCTAAATGCTGTCATTGAAATGTCCTCTTTCTTGATCTTCAATTGATGGTAACCTGAGCAAAGATTGATTTTTTAGAACACTATAGCTACCCTCTATTGGTCAAACAGGTCATCGATTTGCAGTAAGGGATACCGGTTCCAAACATTGACCTAATTCAACTCTCTATAGTCCATGCATAATCTCAGAGAAGCCTCGTTTTTCCTCATGAACACCACTGGCACTTTCCATGGCGATGAGTTGAGTCAGATGAAACCTTTCTGTAGAAGATCATCGAATAATGTTTTCAATTTTTTCATTTTGGCAGATGCCATCCAGTACGGTGTGTGGAACATAGGCTTAGCTCTTTCTACCCGATCAATCTCAAAGGTGACCTCTCGATTAGGCATCTGACCTGGAAGTTCTTTAGGAAATACATCTCAGAAAATAAGCTAGTAGGTAGTATCCTTTGTCTTCTTTGACACTTCCAAGATGACCATTTCCCTCCCTTGTGTTAAACTCCCGTTTTGTTGCTTCACATCATCGAACTTGATCATTCCATGAGCACAACCGATCCATGCTCGGTACCAATGAAGTCAATCTAATCCTAGAATGACATAAATTCCAGAAATATCCAACTCTATTAAGTCTACCTTGGCTCTTATTGCTCCTAGACACAATGGCACTTTAGTATACTTTCGCTTGCCATACAACATCCTTCCTCTCGGTATCCTCGCTTGATGGCATGGGTTAATTCTTATCCCTCTAGTTCTCATCATTGCTTGCACTCCCTCGTAATAAAGGAATGCATGGCCCCGCAGTTGAATAAGCTTGTAGCTATATTTCCTGCGAGTAGAAATGTGCCTAGCATGGCCTTGTCGTCCTTCTCCACCTCCGCTCAATCCAAGTGGTAGATACATCCTCCACCTCGATTCGTCAAGTGCTACACTACCCTCATTTCTTTCTCTGGGCAATGTTAGGTGATGTGTCCCCTCTCTCCACAGTTGAAGCAAGTACCCACATAGTGGCATTTCCCCTCATGGTGTCGCCCACAATTGACACACCTCCCAAGAGGCAAACCTCTTGTTGCAACCCTGTTATGTTTCATTTTTTTAAGTGTTTATTATGTGTTAATTTAGGATTAAGTATTTAATTTTTTAGACAAATCCTATTTTTGTTATCTTTTTCATGTATTTTCACCAAAAAAGTCAAGAGGCAGGTTTCAAGTGTTGTAGGAGACTTGTAGCAGACCAAACCCTAACATTTCATAACTTGCATGCAACTTGGCGCAATTGTGGGCGGAAGACTGACACTAGTCAGGGTCACTAACTTATGACATGTCAAAGTTTACAATAATGATTGAGCACTTGCATGCGTGGGAAAGCTGACTACACACACAAGATAGAAGGAATGATAAAAAAGAAGTAGAGTAAGTTAATGCATGTGGAAGTGAATTAAAAGAAACTTGGAACAATTGGGAACACTTGTTTTCGGACCTTTTCTCACTTCGTTTTGGAACTAGAACTTTTGGTTCTTTCCTCTCCACTTAAGGGAGAGGCACTTTAGCTTTATGTTTTCGTTTTCTGCTTTCATGATGATTCATGACTAAACCTTTCTAATTTCAGGGAATAGATGAAGTTTCCTTCCACGTCTTGAGCATCAATATCAATTCTTTGCTGAATTTCTTCCAGATTTTACATATTTCAATGCATCATGTTACAATCTTCCTGTAATGTCTCCTAGTCATGGTCCATGAATTGCATGCTACTTCTCACGGATTTTGATGAAAAGCAAGGTGATGAATACCATCTACAACCCTAATATTTTGAGGTAAATAGCGAATTCTCTGTGACCAGGATATCGCGATAATGGATGGATAGTGACCTTGTATCCCTCATTGGTCATTGGCAATAGTTGGGCACATGTACAAAATTCGATTTTGAGGGCAATCGACAGCAATCCTCTTGTCCTCTCAATTGTCCAATAGAGAATCAAATGTGACTATTCCCATGTCTCCCTTTCAGTCAAAGTGTAAAGGAAAGTAGGCTATTCATTGCTCCTATAACCAGTTATTCGGAAGGAATAAGTGAAAACCGAGGCGAGAATAGTCAAAAAGAGGAAATGGAATCTCATTCTCAGGAACTACTTCCCTTAATCAAGATCTATTACTTATGTTATATCTTTTATTTCTATATTTCAAAAACCTATTTTACAAACCCATGACAATTTATAAAAGTTTTGCACAAAACACATTTTGCAAAACTCAACTCCTTGCGATCTACACTCGTACTACGCTTTATTTGTGTTCTATGTCTTTGTAATTAAAATTCATTGAGGAAATGACACGCAACAAACCCTCATTGATTGCTCCAAGTTTTGTCTCCACTATTAGTGCTGCTTGAAGTAGCTCTTCTAGTGTTTATGCGGCCACAAAGATAATTTGTTTCCTTAAACGCGATAAGAGTGCTTGTTGGAATTTGTGTGTCACGAGATGCTTACTCTTCGCGAGTCCCCAAGTGAAATGCAATAGCCCTTGGAAGCGTGTGTAAAAGTTGTAGACAGTCTCTCCATTCCTCTGTTCAATCACCTTTAGCTCCTATACCTTCTATGTTAGCACGATCGCCAGGTAGTATCTATCTAGAAATCATTGCTTGAATGTCGCCCATTCTGCCTGATAAACCAAAAATTTATGCAGTGTTGTTAGAATTGCAAATTTATGCTATCAAATAAAATTTATAATCTAATACATATTCAAACATAATTCAATTATGAGTATAGTGATTAGGGTCGAACATGAATAGTAGGGGCTTGTCATGTGATTATCAATGCATGCAATCCATATCATGTGGATATATTTAGTTTTAACTAGGATTAAGGCGGATTTGCAATTAAATACAATAAAGAAAAGCAACAAACTTTTGAACTCGGTTATGTATAAGATGAAATGAATGTGCCTTGGGACTCCTAGGGATTGCATGCTTATTACTAAAATAACCTCACATACACCACAAATCATACATCTAACAAGCAAAAGCCTAGGTCTACCCAAACCCTTGTTTTCCCATAATCTTTGGTCCTCCTCTAATTAGGATTGTTAAGATGAATGCACTCCTACCTCCTCTTGGATCTATCCTGGTTTGATAAGGAAGTGGTGTGATCTATGATTAACAAAGTCAAATGATTGATTAGCACATTACACCCCTTTGGCCCCAAGGCACTATTCTAAGTACTTAGCCACTCATAAAAAAAGAAAGAAAAACATTTTCATAACATACTATAAGCAACATTCTGGTATCAAAGTTAAAGAACAGAAAATAGTGCATCACATAAACAGAGAAGGTAAATGGTTCACATTGTAAAACTAAAACTATTCTAAGCTAGGAATAGTGTTTTTCAAGAGCAGAAGAAATCTTCAAAGGGAGCTTGTTGTTTTGGATCGTCTGCCTCCTTGGTGTTCTTGCTATGGAGAGATTTTTTTCCAAAAGTGTCTATTGTCATTCAATGGTCTTCTCCCTTTCTCTCTCTCCCCCATCATTTCCAAAAATCTGCTTTTTCTCTTTCTTGGGATTTGTTTGTACTTTATCTAGCTTTTTGCCCATATTTTCTATAATCACACTATTCTTCTTCGGCTCCTCGGATTTGGAATGACTGAAAATTGCTGCATTGCTCAAAAGAACTATTAGAAACAAGGTTGAGACTAAATCAACTAGGAATAAAAAGCATAACTACGATACTATTCGCAAAAAGTTGTAGGCATGGTGCTCTCTATAGGTGACCTCCCCGTCTTGCTTTGTGCTACCTCAAGTTCCTTGACATAGTCGAACTATTAGTTTTGACTTACCTTACCAAGCATCCCATAGTGATCAAGAGTGGCGACAATGGGGTAACCTGGCTTTGATACCAAAATGCAATGCACCGCAAAACAGAACCATAAATTATGTGTGCTACCATAATGTGTTCAGCCACACTACACATGGCCAATGTTGCGAAGGGGCTCACACCCATGTTACAAGCTCAAAATACATTTAAAAATAAACATCTCCAAACATGGTGTATCCCATTTCAAAAAGATCTTAAGAGAAAACATTTCCTCACAAAATCAGCGTTCATAATGTAATGAGGGATGACACTTCCCATTTCTACAACACACAACATCACATGGGAAGGCACTTCTCTTCAAGCATCATATGAAGACAAAAAGAGAAACATTTGCAATAGTAAGTAAGCCAAAATAAGCATATGTGTGAGCCACAAGTTTGGTTCTCCCCTCAGCCCGATTGCCTCATCGGTGCCTCCCCATTGGTGCCATCCACAGACACCTCATCGTCCAAATCTACACCCAAAAAGCATGGGGTTAGTCATGGGTAGGGTTCTCCACCTCACGCCTAAACGCATGTTGCAAAATTAGCTCACTCAAAGGCTTATTTGACTAAAAGACACATGACCAAGTCACGTTGCCGTCGACAATGCATTCCGGTCAAACAACGCCCGTGTCGACCCCACCTCTAGGGTTCATGGCTTCCACGATCTCAGCTTAGTTGAGTTACTGCTGATCTCTTGGTTAAACTCCAGTCCTGCTCGCAAAGGGGCTCACGATGCCCCAAACTCTTGGTGCGCAAGCAAATCTCCCTTACCTTAAAGATCTCTCATGATTCCCCAATATTTTGACCTCTCTTTCTACCCGATAAACCATTTCGACGCTGCTTCCTTCATGCTCTCATTCCTGGCCCCCTTAGGACGAACCCTGATTTTCGCCCCAAATCCTTGCCCGTGTCTCTATCGCACTGCCTAAGTTCCCTCTACCTGCCCACTTTGTGCACACACAACTTGGAGGGGGATTCCCTCATGTGCATAGCAAAATCCACAAGGCATAATTAACTTGCTCGCAAGCCCACCCACCAAGCTCAATTTGCATACCCTTCCATGACTTCCTCACGAAGGGTACACTCTCGGTGCCATGGTGCATTTTGTGGGTGACTGTCCGGAACTTGGGTTTTCATTGTGACTTAGTGCCTTCGGTTCCATGAATGCAATGTCACCCCCACCACTCTGCTTGGTGTACGCTAGGCTGGGGATGAGTATCGCATCAATCGTTTCCACTCTCTCACTTCTAAACCCTGGATTATTATAGTCCTACGCATAAAAGCTTTTCACTAGAATGTAGCGCTGAGTATCCTACTCTTAGAAAAATGTAAGAGAAACTTACATTTTGAGTATTAGTGCTTTTGGAGGAAGATGCATATTTTTTGCATAATGAACTTTGTCACATTGATAAGATGTGTAAGCAAAAACAAAAAAAAACAATTAAAGCTTAATGCTTTTGTTGCTTAAGCTGTTAAACATAGTAGTCATGAAAGCTTATTGATTACCATTTGATTGACCCAAGTGTCTTTGGAAGTAAGACTTTGTCTAAAGGCTTTGCAAAACATAAGTGTTTGTTTGTCATAAATCTTATAAATTCATCCCAAACAATAGATTTTTGGTTGACTCTAAATGTTCAGTTCATAGGTTTGGTAAAAAAAAAATATTTATCGACACTAAATTACTCTCATGTAGCAAAAATAGAGCTTGAAATGCTGACACTCAACTAATATTTTTGGAATTGCTTGCACGTAACTAATATTTCATAAGTTTTGTTGATGACATGTCGTAGTATTATTGGATTCTATTTATGAAAATGAGACTAAGTTTTGAGTAACTGTTTGATCTTTAGGGATTCCTCTAAGAGAATCTCTAAGTGCACAAAAGTGTATACAATTAGATAATGATGGTGAGTTCTATTTCGACCACTTCAAGAATAAGTTGAAGAAAGAGGGCATTAGTGATCATATGTTAAGTGTGATTTTTGATGTTGTGTCATATCAACCAAAAAGCATCATAATTAAAATATTTTTGGGTAAAAATGTGAATTGGGACATTTTTACTTTAGTCCAAGGGCAAGAGGGGTTTAGTGTGTATCCTTGCATGTGTACGTCTGGCCCATTTGGTGTGGGCTGAATAATCTAACCACTTTGCAAAGTTATTATTTGTACAAGAGCAAAACAGGGGAGAAAATAAGCAAAATACATATTTTAAAAAAGGTTATTAGAAAAATACATAATATCATGAAAATGTTTTAAAAATACATGTTTTATAGAAACATGTTTGTAGAATACATGTTTTTTACTGGCACTTGTGAATTGCACGTGTCTAGTATGCGGGCAACCTAGTGACATAATTCCAGTAAATTGGGGAAACGACTTGTGTTACTAAATATTATTGGGGAAGTACCTAATTTGAATAAGTTATTTTTAAGGTAACTGAGTTTTTCAATGTTATTTGCAAAATAGCTAAGATATACATATAATTGTATACATATATTTTATGTATTTGAATGATATATTTCATTTCCATGAATTGTGATTTTTTTTATAATGATATTATAAAAAAATGATTAAAATATTATATTAATGAATTTTTTCAGTAATCCATCAATATGTGAATTTGGAAATTGCTATCAATTGTGAGTTTCTTTTTCTACATTATTATATCTAAAAAATCTCATAAAATTAAATCATAATTTGAAACATTCAACGTAAATGGAAAAGAAGTCCTGCAACACACGAAAAGAGCAAAAATTGATGGAGAATCTACTAAACATTTTTCCTCTCCATGCATTTTCATTTTCAGCACTTTTTATATTTAATTTGTTGCATTTGAACGACTATGGTTTCTCATGTTTTTATTGACCAATTGGATTAAATGTTGTGCTCGGATAAAGGTGTTGCGACTTATGATTTTGTTGCTTTTATATGTACGACTTTAGAACAAGAGTTATGCGTTATGTTTTATGCTTGATGGTTTAGAAGCTAGTAGATGAATATTATAAATTAGTTAGACTAGAAACTTATTTACAAATCAAACTCTTTTGTTTAATCCAGTTTACATATATGACTAACAACTAAAAAATGTATGTCATGTATGGATTGACTTGAACGTAATACTACTATATTAATTTCTTTGTGAATTGTGTTAATTGCATGTTCAGAATACACTTATTCGCTTATGGAGAATGCTTGTAGGCATGCGACACGTTAAAAAATTTCCATCCATCAATTTTATTTTTGCTTTTTATATTTTTTTGGTGTTTAACTGTGATTAAAGTTGTTATATTAGAAGTTAATAATATAAGTTGTAGATTTTACTTATATTAGGGTAATTATCTTTTTTGATTGTGTTGCATTTAATCTTTTCTTAAATTAAGTTGTGTTTAAGTGTGTTGTTGGAGAGATACATTTTACAGAATGTTGAAAACGAGCCAACACAAGATGACAAACAAGATCTTGGAAATATATTCCATGATTTCTAAAAGACATAAGATATTAATAATGAGCCTTGATAGAAAAAATGAGCATTGTGTTACAAAATCAAAGTAGTAATAAGATTAATTGCAATACATGCAAAACTAGTAGTAGAATTTATGAGCTAGCCAATGTAGACAAAAGAATACATTCTCTTTCTAGTTTCTAGCTTAAATTTGTGTTTCATATTTCTCTAAACTTGTATTTCATATTTCATGTTTCTCTAGACAAATCCTTATTCTAAAACCGAGTACCCAAAAGAACAAGAGAGGAGTGGAGATAGAGTGAATATAGTTGGAAAAGATTCTAGTTCTAGAGCAATACTTCTACTTAGGGGTCATTGATTAAGTTTGCTTTGTTCCTTACCTTATAGTCTTTTTAGTTTAGTTTCTTTCATCATTCACCTTCATAAACCCTTTACAAAATTGTGATAGTTTGTATCCGATTTCTAACTACATTATTTTTTAGAAAATTAACTTCCTATAATCGATACTCGTATTACACTTGATGTGTTTTATGTTTTAAATTCTTTTAAAAAAATTTATGGAATGTCACACATCATCATACTATCATTTAATACTCACCATCATATAATGATTTTGTTGAGAGGAAAAATAGAGTGATCACATGGACTATGGCTCATTGCCTATTGTTGGAGAAAAAGCTATCAAAATAATTTTGAAGTGAAGCTATCATAACAACAATCAATATTCAAAAGATGTTCAAAACTAATATCCCAGGTCATCACCAATTACGCAATTAGATCTATCCACATACAAAGTATATAGAACTAGGTTTACCAGTTCTACTAGTTCTATCGAGGACTAATACCTATCATCCAGTCTTGATTTGTTGATTTACCTTTAAATCAAGCATCCAAGTTGTAAAGTTACTTGTTCCCCCCCCCCCCCTTAGGATGAAATGATAGAAACAAGAACTAAAAAACAAAGATCAATTGCATTATTAACCTTAGCCTCACATCACCATTGTACACCTTAAGGCATTCCCTAAATTTAGCTACTTGTGTATGGAAAATAAAGCAAGGTTTCATAGTCATAAACTGAAGAAAATATCCCCAACATTGTCAAACAAATAACCAAAGAAAGCAAAGGTTTCAGAAAACTAAATATATAAAATGTTCTGTTTTCGTCTGCTATTGTTCACAGCATGGAACAATAGCGCTGAATTGGATCTTGGTAGTGTTCTTGAAGATGGGGATTCTTCTTCGCGATAACCTCCTTCTTCTCCTCTTCTGATTGGTGTTCATATTGTTGGAGGAGCATCCTATGTGTCGTTGCTATTGAAGCTCCCGAAGCTCCTACCTGCCCCCCTCTTTGCGATTCTCTCTCCTTCAAAATTATCTTATCCTCTCTCATTTCCCAAGGAAATTACAATCTCTGATAGTTCTACTACTCCTGGCCCTGACTTGCAGACTATTGTCTCCCTTGATTTTTTGGAAGTTGCTACTAGATTCAAAACGCGTTAGTAACATAGAATGGGCTAAATCAAAGGATTTAGCCCATTTGAATACAAAATCCATATATTCACTAAATTACATAAAAGTACTTAAAACTATAAGATAAACAACTAAAACATAATTAAAAATTTTGTAATTTCTATATTATAAAAAAAAGAAAATTTTTGTGCTATAAATAATAGATTAAAAACAATTCATTATTTTTGATAAGCAACAAAAATCATAAACATAAAACAAGTCAACACGCATATATATATATATATATATATTTTTTTTTTTTTTTTCAGAAATATATATCTAGAAGATCTACATCGCTTCCCACAACATCCCTCGCTACATGTATATCTAAATCAGATACAGTTTTCCTTTGTACTCTTTGCAACTTCTTTGTTTGTAATTCCTTCAAATAGTGCAATTGAAATATAAGCACAACTGATATCAAATACATAATTTTAATAAAAGAAAAAGAATACGTACATAGAGAAAAGATTTTGAATTGATTGAGGAACAACCTTCTTCAACTGAATTTGAATGTGTTTTTTCTAAAGAAGTTGAAGACATAGTGTCTAATGAAGCACTCATTTGTCCAAAAAAAATAAATAGATTATTCAAAGTTGTTTTTGTATCAATTACCTTTCATGCATGGTCATTTGAAAATAATTTTTCAAAGCAAAAACTCACAAATTGCAATTTTTTCTTGGATCTCTTGATCCAAATGGATGAATCTTCATATAATCATTCCAATATTTATCAAACTTTATCATCATATCTCGAATGACATCATATTCAGAGTTAGCAACTTTTTTAAATGTATCTTAATGATTGCAATAGTATATTTTGATCCAGACATTCAATGGGATCATTGCCCCTTTCCCTCACTACACACGATTATACACAAGAGCGCACTCCTGCACTCCCTACATGAACCCTGTTGTGCAATAGGGAAATATCCGCTGAATCAATTGTCCAGCGTGAACACACATGTTCCTCCTGATAGCAAACCATGCTGATCAGTTAGCTCGCAAATAGCACTTTTATTTCTAGGTAATTTTTCCAGTCTTCTTCATCTACTCTTGGCTTGATGTGGGAGTTTCGGTGGATTAAACCAAATTACTGTGTTTCAACTAGCTTTCAAAGAATATCTGCGTTTTCTGGTTCTATTCGTCACTTAGAGGTTTTGAGATGAATCCAAGTAGGATTTCGGTTTTCTAGTATTGGGCGCTTTTGAGCCTTCTCAATGGAGTTTTTGTATTATGACTTCTTGATCTTTTGGGTGATGGGGATGATATATCTCAACCATAGAAGTTTTTGTTTTGAGAAGAATACATGAAATTTTCTACTTATTGTTGTGCAGACTTTGTAATAATGTGATGCCAACTATAACTCATTCTACTTGTGATTCCCCTCATCTGCATCAAGTGTTTGTAGTGATGAAGCATTGAAACCAACACTTTCACCATGACCTTCAAGTAATGGCTGGTTTGAACAAGGAATATTCCTACCTCTGACCAATGTGAGTAAAAATTGGTTTACACTAATCGTAACTTTTCAAACCCTCGAATATGCATTTTATGAAGATTGTAAGGATAAAAAATATGGTCCAACTAGTGCAAAATGTTTTATCTTTGATCAAAGCAAGGTGAGTTACAAGCATGATGAAAACATAGCGATGAAGGATGTCAACAAAAAGGTGAATGCTAAAAAAAATTGAAACAATGAATGGGTGCCACTGAAACTATAAGAAAGAGGAACTCGCAATATCCATGCGACCTTTCTGCAACCCACATTCACTAAAATCTTGAAGTTCTCATGACGTACAAAAGAACTTGAAAAGCGTTTCAAGGCAATGGCTAAGATCCTGCCCTAGGGCTTACAATGGAAGGCTACTCCACATCCCAGCATGGGGCTTACAATGGGCCAAATCTTAGATCTGGCCCAAAATTTATCTCAATTTTGATTGGATTTTTACAAGTTAGCCCAATCTAGTGGGTCAACCTGTTCTTGTTTTCGGGTGACTCAGGCGATACCCGTACAATACGGGTATGGATGACTCATTCCCATCCAGTATAGGTAAGGATGATGTTAAGTGTCATTTTCTAGTTGTTCATTATGTATTATTAATTGTTAATTATTAAGACGTCCAAATTAGAAGACTTATTGTTAAGTATTGATTTTATTAGAAAATTCATATTTTTCTATTTTTTATATATTTTCTTTGTCTTTTTTAGGCACTTTGACCGAAATATATCAGGAGGCAGTCGTGGAGTGTTGCAAGAAGTCAGACTCTGACTTTTCGTGCCTTGCACGCGACTTGGAACAATTGTGGATGGAAGACTGACACTAGTCAAGGCCCTTGACTTATGGCAAGTTAGAGTTTGCAGCAGTGATTGAGTGCTAACTTGCATGCAAGGGAAAACTGGTGTCACACGCAAGATAGAAGGAATGATGGGAAGAGTATCAGAAGGAGTTAATGCACGTGAGTAGTGAGATAAAAGGGACTTGGAACACTTATTTTCAGACTTTTGACATTTTATTTTGGCACTTAGAACTTTGTTCTTCCTCTCCCCCAATGGAGGAAGAACACTTAGCACAATTTGGTTTTGAAGACAATCTACGTCAATCCTCTTGTCTTCTTAATCGTCCAAGGAGGAATCACATGAGGTTATTCTCATACCTCCTAGTCAATTAGAGTGTAAAGGAAATTAGGCTATTCCTTGCTCATATAACTAGCTATTTGGAAGGAATCAGTGAAAGCTAAAGCGAGGATAGACAAAAGGAGGAAACGGAGTCCATTTCCAAGGAACTGCAACCCTTAGTCAAGGTCCATTACTTAGGTTGTATCTTTTATTTTTGTACTTCAAAAACCTACTTTTACAAATCTGTGACAATTCGTGAAAGTTTTCTAAAAAACACTTTTCGCAAAACTCAACTCCCTGAGATTGATACTCATACTATGCTCTTTTTTGTTTTACGTTTTACATATTTAAATTTTTTTGAGAAAATGACATGCAACAAATGATCTGTCCCATGCAGCACAGGTTGAGCTATGGGTCACATAGGTCAACCCGTAACTGTGCCCACCTCTAGTTACATAACCCACACCTATGGAGAGCATGGTTTAGTAGGCACGACCGTGGTTTATGTAAACCACAACTATCCTTACATTTAATGTAAAAAATAGCCGTTGGATCTCAATGGCTATATCCAACAACTATATCATTAGTTTATAGAAAAAAAATAGCTGTAAAAACTTATAACAGTTAAATTTATTATTCTAGTAAATATAATATCATAAAGATTTTTTATAAATCATATATCATACATAAATTTTCATTTCAGTTTTACCTATTGATTTTGTTTCTTTATACATTTTCATATCCTCTACACAAATATTCATTCCCATTTTTTACATCTACATTCTCATTCATTTCACAAGTGCAATGACTACTTCATTCACATATGTACATATCTTTTGTGTGTGAAAAAAATTTCAATGATTTTATTATTCACAAGATTTATTGTCATATTCTAGTAAAGATATACTAGAGACGATGTGAAGTTACAATGAACATTATTCACATGTTGATAGCAATGAAGATAGGGATATTGAATTTGGTCCATACGAATGTAACCCTCCCATGTGGCAAGACTACGTCTATCCATCTGATATTTCATTGGAGTATGATGTGAATACAATGATGTTAGCTACTGGACAAGAATTTGATATGCTAAAGACATGCAATCTACACTATAAGTTGATTTGGTGGGAGAATCATGACAATCGGTTAAGATGTGCATGGCATCTGAAAGCATGTTTTTATAAATGAACACAAGTATGGAAAATTACATCGATTTAGGAATCTCATACTTGTGATGTTTGTAACTCTTTAGCCATAGAACATGTTAATCTATAGAAGGAATTTCATGCAAGGGCATTTTTAGAAGTTGCAAGAGATAGACCAAGAATTAAAACTTCCATGATCCAAGGAATGATAGTTCAAAAGTTTACGTTCAAGGTTTCTATAGGAAAGCATGATAAATTCTAATAAGAGTATATGATATTATTTATGGTACATTGGAGGAGTCAACAACAAAATTATCTTGATATCTTCAAGAGGTACAAAGCACTAATCCTTGAACTATGATTCGTTTCCATAATTCATGAAACTCCAAAGGTTATTTTCTTCATTACATGTTTTGGGAATTTGGGACATGTATCAAAGGATATGCGTATAGCCAACTTGTTATACAAGTTGACGGAATGCATTTCTACTACACTTGATATAATTACAAGTTACTCATCGCAGTTGGTATCTCCATTGTACACAGTCATTATCCCACATGCATAATTAGCGATCGAGGATCTGGACTTCTAGCCACCACAAATATTGTGCCAACATTTTGGGAGCCTTATAGATACCATCAATTGTGTCTTGGACATGTACACATGAATTGTCTAACACATACAAGAGTATATATTTATATGGTTTAATATGGACTATAGGGAATATGCCTTATTTGATACTTATAAATTGGTTAATATATGAACATTATCACATGACGAAAGAGTAAAGTATATTAATTATTATTATTATTATTATTATTATTATTGCTATTGTTGTTGTTATTATTATTATTCTTACTCTTATTTTTATTTTTATTTTTTGTATTATTATTCTTCTTTTTCGTTATCATTGTAATATTCCAATTATTATTTATTTTATAATAAATATCACAATTATATTTGCAGGTTCGTTATTATGACAACAAATCATGTTGAAACGATGAATTGAGTGTAGTGAGCAATTGCTTTCACCTACGACCATTATCAAGATATGTAAAATAACTTCATTACTAGTAGATTTGCTAAATATATAATAAAAAAGATTATGATTATACACTACATTTGATAAAGCAAAAGAATATGATGTAGTGTTTAGTGGTGAGTGATGGCTTCCTCCTACGACTATTGTCTAGGTATGTAAAATAATTTAATTAATAGTAGATTTGCTAAATATATATAAAAAATTTGTGATTGTAGACGATATTTGAGAATGCAAAGGAATTTTTTAAAGATTGTGTTGATGTAGCAGAGAATTTTTGTTAATGACTACAAAAGGAATGAAATGGGAAAAGAAGGGTGACATGCGATTTAAATTAGCAGCAAAAAAACTTAATGGTGTTATAGTCGATAACTTCAGTAGAAATACCATGAGTGCTTCTGTTATGGAGATAGATTCAACATGGAGTACATTATACATAGTTGATATTTCACATAGAACTTGTACTTTAGATTTTGATAGAGTTTTAGAGTTCCTTACAACCATACACAACTAGTGATTTATCAAAAAAAAACTTTTCTTTAATAAATTGTAAATTATTTAAATCATCAATCTTATCTTTCTATAAGCATTTCATAGTTTCAATATTCAATCTCAAAAATTCATGGATAAGCTAAATTCGATAAAAATGTTAAGTGCTACATATAAAGGAATTCCAACCTCTTTGAGATGAATCTCGTTGGAATCCATCATCATTTATATTGAAGTCATACCCTACACGACTACATGAAAAATGCTGGGGGCGACATATAATAAAAAAATATTTATGTGAATGCAATTTTTAACTTAATTAAAAATATAAATATATAAACTATTTTTTTTATCAAATATTGATATAATTATATTTTTACATTAAATGTAAAGGCATGTGTGATTTATAAGTATCAAATAATCAATCAATACTTAGCTATTATTGGGATCAATAATATATTTAATTGTATTACACTCGTTTTTTAAATTTTATTTGGATCAATTATATATTTTTTATTTTAAAATCCAACTACATTTTACTTTTAGGTGTTACGTGTATCAAGTGCATATTTATTTATCTTAAATATGTATTATGTATCATTTGATCATGTAAAATATTTTAGATTGGAGAAAATTTCAAATTTGTCATCAATGTTTGTTCTAAAATTCAATTTTTCCATCAAATTTTCATAATTTCATTTTTTCCATTAAACATGTAGAACACGTTTCATTTTTACTATTATACTATAAACCGGTTTAAAAATATTGAAAAATTGATTTGAATCGGTTTAGACCGGTTCATACAGTAAATCCATGAAAAACAAACACATGAATGGCATAATTATAGCTTCATTTCACAACAAAACACATATGAAAGCTATTATCTTAAGATTTAACTACTTACCTTCCATCATCGTTGTTATGTGAGCCCTTTAATGATGATTTCAAATTAGATAAAGTGATGTAACTTCTTCTATCATTCACGATGATAGGTGCATCAACCACAGCTTGAGTTTGAGAAATCTACATAAAAATCCAGAAAAATCATTTTACAAATCTACACTTTTGATGCGTTTAAATGAACTGCAGTATATAAAAAGATTACACTTCATATACCTTAAAAGAAGCTCTAGTAGTAGAAGTTCCTTGTTTTTTCCACGTACTAGTTGCATTTTGGTTTTCTATAAATAACAATAAAGCTAATTTTCTTTATACCAAAAAACCACACAATTTTAAATACCTTTGTCATTTTCCTTTGGCTAGGTGCTCCATGTATGCTGGATGAGCCAACTTCAACGTGTTCAATGACATTATTTCTTAGCCTTAAATGCTCACTGTTCCATCGACCTCCACCTCTCCCATGCCCTCTTCTCACATTATCTCCTCTTGGCTTCTTGGACTATTTCAAAGAAAAAAATAGTGCACAATAAAAACATGTAATTTATAATTGAAATATACAATTTACCACATTTTTTTATTTGATTTCATTTTGAGATTAGAAACAACCTGTTGGCCTTCATCTTCAGGTTGCGTTGCAGGTGCCATCTTGAAACTTTTGGCATTGTGTCCAGTTTCTTTACAACGGCTACACTGATTATTGAATCTCTTTGTAGAAAGCTTGTGGGGATTACCAGGAGGTTCATCCATCTGCTTTTTCCTCAGTTTTTTAGGCCTCCCAATTTTTTCTCTCAAACATTGGAGGGATAGGTGGTGGAAAATTAAGTTTATGCCAAAAAGTGGGACTAGTGATTCCCATTATAGCATGTTTATAACATCGTATGTATGTTGAAACAGTGTAGCATTCAGTTATATAGCCTTCCGGCCTCTCCTTCCTTACCCACATGACTAATATGGCATGTTTACAAGGAATTCCTATCAACTCCCACTTCCTGCAAGTGCAAGTCTTATTTCCATATTCATTGTGTGCTGTTCAAATGGTCCCATGATTTGATAATTGTTTTTGTCATACCTATTGGAATCATATTTCCAACTTCTTCCATGATTTTTTCAAAAAATTGGTGAATTCTAGGGTAAATAGTGTCTGTCCACTTTTGTGCAGTTTCAAGATTTGTTGTCACTCTTGTCATGAGATAATTACGAATTCCTTCTAATAAACCACGAATTGGTTTCTCTCTCGCTTCAACAATCACACTATTGAAGCATTCACACGCATTGTTTAGCAATGTATCACACTTATTGGTCATCCTGGAAAACGCTCTACTCCATTGGTTTGCAGGCCTCTTTTGCAACCATTTGTAAGCTTCTAAGTCTGTTTTTTTCAGCTCCTTCATATGTCCATCAAAAACCTCAGGTTTTGTTGCTCTTGCTGCTGCCTAGAGAAGATTTTTTAGTTTAATGCTACTATGACCAGCAGTCTTCATGTTAGAGTGCAAGTGTCTAACACAAAACCTATTTTCAACATTTGACATCAATTATTCGAAAGCCTCCAACAACCCCTTTTGTTTGTTAGAAATAAATGTCCATTCAAGTTCATCTACAACCTCAAGATCTTCCTTAAGTAATTCAAGAAACTCTTTCCAACTCCATTGATTTTCAATTTCTACAACTGCATATGCTATCGAAAAAATCTCATTATTAGCATCTATTCCAACATCAGTTAATAATTGGCCATTAAAGCCTCCTTTAAGAAAACATCCATCAACTCCCACAACTTTCCGACAACCGGATTTAAAGTTTTCTTTTAAAGCCGCCAAGCAAACATACAAACTCTTGAATCTCTTGTATTCTGTTTTCTCAAAATCAAAGGGCTGCAAATGCACTGTAGACCCAAGATTTGATCTTAATATCTCAGCAACATAATTTCGAATCAAACTCCATTGTTCAGAATCAATCTTGTTCAAAATATGTAATGCTTTTTTCCTTGCTCTAAAGGCCTTTGATTTCAAAATTTCAGTTCGTAAATTTTTAATCAAATCCATCCTAAACTCCTTCAAAACAAGTTTTGGATTATCAATGAATTTATGCAGAAATTTCTTTGCTAGATAGCTGGTTCTTAAACCAATATTTGCTCTACTTCTAGCACATCCTTGATGTCGTTATTGAAACTTTTTATGAGCCAACCTTTGTCATTTTTTTTTTTGGAAACATAGATGCACCATGGACATCCATTGGCTCTGTATGTAACAATCACTCTTTGTATGTCAGTGCGAAATATGAAATCTTTGCCATGTTTCATTCCATTGTCTGAATGGAAAATCTTGCTTCTTCTTTAGAGTTAAAAACCAAACCGTTAACCAAACTGGGATCTTAAGCATCACTCTTAAGATTATATAGAGGAGTCTTGCTGATTTCTTCTTCATCTAACTCTTGGAGACTTCCCAAATCATAACCTGAGTCCATATCATTCATATTACCTTCAAAACCAATATTATCTCTCAAGCTCTGACAAACACTCACAATACTTTCATCATTAATTCTAGACTCTACACATGAATCTACAAACTTCTTAAAAGCCTCACCCTCTCTTGTAAAATCATGATCTTCTTCACAACAAAATTCTTCATCACTGCAATGAGAGTCACAAACACCTTTATCTTCACTTTCTTCAGAATCATTTTCACTGTCATTTTCATTAACATTGTCCGTGAAAAAACAAGCATCAACTTCAACAACCTTTTTATCATTTTCAACAAGAATTTTTGAAACATTTTTTTGACTTTCAACAACATTTTCAACAAATACAAGATCATCCAAGCTTGCCCAATTTTAAGAATCTTTACTCATCTCTATACGGATGTCATGACCATCCATTTCACTCTCTAATGTTGTGACTCTATCAAATTCAGCCTCACTAACTAAAGTCAGATCTCTCCTAGCAAAACCCGAGTCAAGCTGAAGAAGCAAGTGTCTTATTAACTTAAAATCATCATTCTTGAACGGTTTTTGAATTGAGCCGTTTTTCAATATTTTTAAATTGGTTTATACTCTAATAGTAAAAATGAAACAAGTTATACATGTTTAATGGTAAAAATGAAATCGTAAAAGTTTGATGACAAAAATGAATTTTAGAGAAAACATTAATGGTAAATTTGAAATTTTCTCTTTTAGATTGAGTATGTATTAGTTATATATTTAAGTGATTATATTACAGATCATTAGATAATTTGAATTATACAGATCAAATTTTTTTATTCTTTATTTTAAATTTATGTTAAATGTCATTTTAGAATTTGAAATTATTTGAATTAAGTATTTATTTGTTATTCATTATGAACTTATATTGTACGTTGTCATTCAATTATTAATTATTAATATGATCGAATATAAATTTATGATTTATTTTGAATATATTTGTATATTGTAATCATTATTTATTTGCATGTTTATAATTTATGTTCATCAAGCGTTGTCAACAACGAAGCCTATATATATATGTAAACGTATTTATTAATTATTTTTATTATATTAAAAAAAATTATTATTTTATTATTTCTGTTGACTTAAATAGGGATATTTAACAAACAAACAAAAAGTAAAGAGTATTCAGTTGAGTTTTCTAAATGGTGGGAATTCAGCAAACACCTTTTCATAAGTGGGATATTTTGCGAAAGAGGCCGTCCATGTGGTATATTTAATACACCAGGCACGCTTTATGGATGGAAGGTCCGATAATTACAAGCAGTTGTAGGTGTATTATTTCTTACTAACAGATGAATTTGCATTCTCTTTATAAAACTGAACCCACAAACAATGTCATAAATTGATTTGCGCTCAAATGAGATAGTGCTATCCTTGTTGTCTCTCTTGTAATTGTCCAATCGTGTTAAGCTCTAGCCGACAACGGTAAAGACAGGAGTAGACCATACGATAAGGAATACCTTGTAGAGAGCCTGTTGGACATGTTTAAATAGTGCGGATAATATGATAAACCTTCCTTTATTGCCAAGTTAGCCGGATAAGGACTTTCGTCAAGCATTTGTCCGACGAGGTTCCCAACAACATCACCTTGCAAGTCTATGCACTTAGTGGTTATTACCGCATTTTGGCGATTTTGTTGGAGGAATTGTGTATTTTCGGTGAGTGATCGTATCTGGTATACTTGTTTGCAGGTTTTGGTCGATTACGAAACACAAATCTGCACAGCATATGTTTGAGGAAATGCTCCAAAGGAAAGATACCAGGAAAAGTTACGTAAAATTATTGCATTCAATATCAGTGTTTTAGTGCATACATGTTTGATATATTTATCCTAAGAACTTCTTAGTATCTGCTGTAACTTCCTAGTCTTATCTTCCGTCTAGTAGTTTAACCTTTCTAAGTCAAGTTTATCTTCCAACAGATTTGACCCAGATAAATAACAAAGAAAGGAAAAATCTCATCAACCTCCAGAACTTTTTGGGCACAAATATAAGGAAGAAAGAGGATGAATGAGGTATTTTCTTCTAGATTATAGGTGAAGACGTACAACCCCCAAGGAGATGAGAGCGAATTCTGTGAAGTTCCTAATTATTCCTTGTGAACTAGGAAAAATTGGTGAATCACAGAAGAGAAAATAAGTTTGTTTGCAAAATAGTGTATGTTTGAATAAATTTGCATATTATAACTATGTTTTCAAACCAGAAATAAGAACCTGACTGGTGCACGATCGATCATATTCGAAATTAATATGAATATTTTATATTTTTCAAAATAACAATTACATAATACTAAATAAATTTAAAAATGCACATCTTATGCATTTCTATTAATAAAAGCGTGAATATCTAAGTCTTCCATATCCTTATTACCAACATGTTTATTTTTACTGAATCCACTGTCGTCTTTATTATCTATCTCTAAATTAATGATGTTGAGAATTTCATAATTTTAAATGTCATCATATTGAATTTCTTATTAAATCGATAAGTCTAAATCTGTACGATCAATAATATAATCAATTAGCCATCAACAAAACTACAATAATTTGAAAAACATAAAATATCAAATTCACAAAGTAAAATTGAATTAACCATCATTTAATTAATCATCATCAAGTTTTTCTGCATTTATCTATTTATAAATACCATTTTCTATATCATCCAATCAATAAATGAATTATCATCATTTTCAAATAATCCCATTATCAATCTCATCAATATGACCAACATCAATAGGATTATAGTACTCACTGTCGAAATGTTATCTACGAATTAAATACACATAAATTTGTTACACATTAATCAAAATTTAATCAATAAATTAAATATTAAAAATATAATTTATCCAAGTTTGCTATTATATTACACAAATATTAGATCAATAAGTCATTTTGCTCCAGTCAATTATATTTATTTGTATATATTATCAAAACTTTCTAATTTTTTTCAAAACCTAAAGATGAATTTGTTTGTCCAAGAATCTTCACCACAAGATCCTTTAATAAAAGATATTTGATCCAAATGACCTTCATCATTGAGCTATACATATATATATATAATTTAAAAAATATAATAGATCATATTTGATTGTAAGTTATTATTCTTAACAATTTGTTGAAATGGAAATTTTTGCAAACATATTATCTTAATATCTAAAAGAACTCATTTGTATCACATATTCATCGAGGTGGACACAAATACGGGTTAACCTATAGACTTGGCAAGTTGACCTGTAGTGAGTCGACTCATGAATCGTACTCGTGTGGAAAAGAGTATTAGTCGAGTAGACGTTCATAGGTACAAATCTACTCATTGAATTAACTCAATTCTTTTATATCAAAAACTACTTTAGGTCAATGTAATGACTCATTATCTGTCTTTTTATCAAGCTTAATTATCAGGCCTAAGCCAACAAAAAATAGTATTGTGACCTTGACACTAACTTTTCGAATATCGCATCTAGGGGTTGAAATAGTTTCATTTCTATAATTTTCTATATGTTTTCAATGGGATTTTCAACATGATTTCTTTTGTATTTTGATGCTTTTCACTACTTATGATCTTTTATCTCGATTTTTATATTTCTGTTTGTGTATAATCTTTGAATTGTTGAACCGTTCTGTCCCACGACTGCACAATGATAACATTGACGTCGATGTTGTGGAAATGGAGGATGAATATGTTGGAGATGCTGGAGGAGCTCATTTAACCTAGAACAAGCGCATATCATCTTCATTGCACTGCCATGACCCTGATCGAGATACTTCAAATCTCTATTGTACTAATCATGGTAAACGTGGTTCTACTACCAATTTTGTATGTCATATTAAGAACAAAAACCATGATCGAGATACTTCAAATCTTACAAAGCCAAAAATGGATGTTGTTGGTGGTAATATTAGTTTCAAATTTACATTTGATTCAAATATGGCTAAAATTGACCATGTGTTTGTTTTAATTACTAATGAAAAATCTTTTTTCGAAGTTGAGAATCTATTGATTTTGAATTTTTTACAAACAAAATACAGCCTTTATTTGTCCCTTTTTCTGGAAGAAAACTATTAGGCTTTGTTTAGAATAATTCAATGAAAGAAAAGAACTTTTGATTTCTCTATTTTAATCACTTAAATGTAAGTTTCATTTGACTAGTGATAGTTGACGTGATATAACTAATGAAAACTATATTCTAAGTACTGTTTATTGGATTAATTCTAATTGGATCATTGAAAAAAGAATCCTTGGGTTTCGGCCTTGTGATAATCCTCAAATTGGTGTACGTTATAATTACTGATATATCTCATGAATATGATATATTTGATCGTATTTTCTCAATTACATTTGATAATGCATCTAATAATTGAACTATTATGAAATCTCTGAAAACTTCCATAAATCCTATGTTAGTTGTGCTTTATTTGATTCTAGATGTCTGATTTGTGTCGTTTTCACAATAAATTTTAATATTTTTAAAACTCGTAAAATACAAAAGCGTAATACGGGTATCGAACGCAAAGAGTTGTTTTTCAGTGAATGATGAGGTTACACTAAATACAATTGTTACGATTTGTAAATGGTTTGGACGTAAAGGTGCGAGAAACGTAAATGATGAAGCTTGAGTAAAGGAATAAGAGGGGTTTTGAACAAACAACTGAAATTAACGTAAGTGATGAACCTTAAATAAAGTGAAGGTTCTTGGATTTGGAATCCTGCCCAGCTATGTTTGTTGTGTCTTCACTCTTCTTTGGTCTTCTAGAGTACTCGGTTATAGGAGTAAGGAATTGTCTACCCTCCCTTACACTCTCTTTGCAACAAGGCACGTAGCCCAATGTTGTTCCTCCTTGGACGAACGTCCAAATTGCGCGCGTGTGACCGAGTGTTGTCAATAACCCAATGAGTCCAGATACGAGGTCACTACTTGTCCATTGATCCTGAGATACGGCCACAGACAAAACGTTGTCTTCCTCCTGCAAAAAGGGCACAAGTTGGTGCTCTCCACCTTGTTTCCTCTCCAAATCTCGCGGGTAGTGATCAGTTAACCATGAATCTTGAATAAAGGGACTGCTACAGAAAGACTACAACATAGTCGTGCAAAGACATACGAAACTCGTTCGGATTCAAAGAAGAGATGAAGATAAGCTAACGAAACATAGATCCGGGGGTGTCCCAACCTTTCTAGTAGAACCAGAGGAACACGAAATATCAGGCAAAATAGTTCAGCTCAGTTTAGTTCGGACAAGCGAGGCAGTAGTTAGTTTAGTTTAGACTTTGTTTCTCTCTCTAGAGGATTTTCCTCTAGCTTCTCTCTAGAACCTTGTTTTCATTTCCTTTAGTTTGTATGGCTGTTCGCAGCTTATCTTCATCTCTTCTTTGAATCCGAACGGGTTTCATATGTCTTCGTGCGACTATATTGCAGTTTTTCTGTAACAGTCTCCTTCTTCAAGATTCATGGTTAACTGATCATTACCCGCAAGTTTTGGAGAGGAGCAAGGTAGAGAGCACCAACTCGTGCCCTTTTTGTAGGAGGAAGACAACATTTTGTATGTGGATGTACCTCAGGATCAATGGATAGGTAGTGACCTCATATCTGGACTCATTGGGTCATTGGCAACACTCAGGCACACGCGGACAGTTCGGCCGTGAGGGTACGCCGGTAGGACCTCTTATTCTGACATTCGTCCAAGTAGGAACAACATCGGGCTATTCTCGTGCCTTCTTGCAAGAGAGTGTAAGGGAGGATAGGAAATTACATATTACTCTAACCGAATACTCGAGAAGATCAAAGAAGAGTGAAGATGCAACGAACATAGCTGGACAAGATTCCATACCCAGGAACATTCACTTTATTTGAGGTTCATCACTTACGTTCATTTCAGTTCTCTGTTCAAAACCCCTCTTATTCCCTTACTCAAGCTTCATTATTTACGTTTCTCCCATCTTTATGCTACAAACTCACTCCGGTGATGTGTCTATGATTTGGCTCCTGTCAAACTTTTTACAAATCGTGATAGCTATATTTAGTGTAACATCATCTTTCACTGAAAAACAACTCCCTGTGTTCGACACCCGTACTACGCTTTTGTGTTTTAAGATTTCTAAAAATATTAAAATTTGTTTTGAAAATGACATGCATCAAATTTTTGGCGCCGTTGCTGGGGAGTTTAAATTTTTTTGTGTTTGGTGTTGTGTGTGTGAGTTTCGTTTTTCTTTTTTAGTTTTCTTTTATTTTTTTTTTTTTCTTTCTTCTTTTTCTTTCTTTTCCTTATAGTTTCTTTTTCTTGTTTCTATTTCTGCTCTGTTTTTCTCTTTTTATGCAACTAGATCCACCAAGGGTTCGTCCAAGCCTGAGATCCTACCTAGAAGTTCTATACCCTTTGGACCAAGAGGTGGAACGAACCTTTCTTTCCAAAAAGAGAAAGCAGATGTCCTGTTCAACCACTAGAAACATCATGGCAGCGCATATACCCATTGGAGTACCAATAGTGCCTGAGACCCAGGGCGAACAACCTCATGGAAACTTTCCAGTACTACTTCCCGCTAACCGTGGACCAGCACTATGGACCATCAAGGAAGAAATCACTGCAAATCATTCAGACCGTCCCTTATGCATCATCTTTGATGGAGAAGAAGACTATGAACTACATCCTTACTTATTCCAGACGCTTCCAAAGTTTGTTGGAAGGGAAAATGATGACCCTACCATCATCTATGTGAGTTGCACACGACTTGTGCATCCATGCACCCCAAGCGAGCCACAGAGAATCAAGTCAAGCTTAGAGTTTTTCCTTTCAGTCTTACCAAACGAGCTTTGAAGTGGCTCAATGCACTTCCACCTTCATGATCGCCACATGGGAGCAAATGGTTCAAAAATTCTTGGATCGCTATGCACCACTAAGAAGAGCTTCAACTAGAAGGAGAGCCTTAACAACTATGATGCAAAGCGAAGGAGAAAACTTGCAGGAGTATTATGATCATTTCAACCGAATTTGCAACTCCTACCCTCAGCATGGACTCACTGAAGGCCAGATCTTGCAGCACTTTTATGAAGGATTGACTCCTATGATCCGAGGACAGATGGATGCCGCTTGTAATGGATCATTATTAGCGAACCGTCACAGTGCTGATGCTCGGAGACTCATTGAACAAATGGCTGTTAATTCCTATTCCACAGCCAATTGCTATGACAACTCCTATAGACCGCCTGGTGGAAACATTGCAACAGCGAAAGCGGTCTATGGAGTGGACAACTCAGAAGTATTGGCTCAACTTGCAACAATGAGCGACACGTTGAAGTTTGGTCTTCAAGCCTTGTTTCAACAAAGGGAAGGATATCAAAGAACCTCAAGTTCTATGTCATCTCACATTGACTCTAGATCGAGAGTTCCTGAAATGCCAGTGGAAGAAGTCAATGCTTTTTATCATTTCAAAATATTTTAATGATTTAAAAAATGATTTCAAAGTTTTTGAAATATTATAATCATATTACTTCTTTGCTGCTAGTGGCCAATATGATTAATCTTCAAGTTCAAGGATTAGGTTTGCTTGCTGATTTGAATGTGCATTGTGCTTTTTATAATTTCGTAGCATGATTAGTGTGGATTTGAATGCTAAAAATTTACATGAGACTGATCTTTCAACTTTAGAACACTTATATGAGTTGTATAATCTTAATGTAGATATTGTGAAATCTATTCAATCAGAAGTTGAGAATGACAATGTCATGGTATCAACTACATATGATTGTTGATCTATGGTGTAGGTCTATGTTTTTTCTAGCAAGGGAACAATGGCCAATGATGTTGGATGCAATACATCAATTATATGGTAACAAGAGGGACAACTTTAATATACTTTAATGTTGAAAGAATCAATCTTCCCATTATTCTATTCTGTCATAGGTTGCCAAGAATATTCTCACACCTCCAACTTTTACGATTGCTTCTAAGAACACTTTCACTGCTCGTGGATGAATTCTTACCATGAAAAGATTGTGTGTGGCACCAACAATTTTGGAGGCTTGTGTATACTTAATGTAATGGTTGCAAATTGAATAGAAGTTACAAAACTTGATAACAGGTGACGAAGATGATAAAGAATGAAGTGAAAAGATAGAAATTGTTGATTAAGTATGTATTCTAGATAATTTTTCTTTTGTTTCATCAAGTGTTTTTCTCTAATTAATTGATTCTACTTCTATTACTTATTAACACGTACATAGATTGAGTCAAGGATCAACTCATGATGGGTTGGATTGGGCAAATCAACAGACTCGTCTTTGACTCATTTGACTCAACTCGAACTCTTATGAGGAGGACTCGTCCACACCTTTACATATTCATCAATATTGTTTCTTTCAAACCATTCAAATGTTGGTGCATGTGTTTTAGAGATAATCAACTCATTGGCAAATCTTATCTTTTGATATTTACTTTGAATTGTGATCAAATTTATATCATTGATAAAATCCTTTACTTGATCTATGTGCTATAGAAATTATGATGAGATCATAATGTGAGATTCTTCAAGCACTTATGCTCAAGTTAAAAACTCCATGGCTAGCATATTTGTGAAATGAGGATATCACAAATACGGATAAGCTGGCACACATTGAGTTCCTTAAATTGTTTAGGCAATGGTTCTCACAATTGATGTAATGAGATTACTAGAACCTATGTATGAGTGTCGATTAGAGAATCGATTCACTGGATGACTCATCTTCGAGATGCTATTATGGGAAGCTAACCAAGTGTCAGTAGCAAGATCTCGAATATGACAACCGTGCAAATAAGCTTAGGCTTGAGGTCAACAAAGTTATCTTGATCTTAAGCCCACATTTTTGCTCATTACTAATGAGAGCCTAACCATGGCTTGCCTAATTTGGATGAGTAGTGATGTGACTCCTTAAGATTGGAGATAGTTGATTGATCAATAAAGGATTCATCACTCATGTTAGTGATGAGATCATATCTCAAGTAAATGCATCAAAGCCTAACAGTAAGTCCTGGGCCTAGGGTAATAACACTCGAATTGTTTGAATAGATCATTGAGTGTTAGTGTTTGAAAGTAATTATAAGTTTGATATAACAGAAAGACACATACCCATGTTCTGGTATCGAATGAGATATAAGTATGATGAAAGTTGTTCATTGCATGGTGGCTGGTCATGGAAAGGCTCAATCAGTTCATCTGATTATTCTTATATCTTGGGGATCATGATATGTTGCTAGACATCACTCATGATCGATAATGATGGATTTGATTAATTAAAAGTTAATTAATAAATCCATTATTATGGCCTTGATTGAAGAAGCCTATGACACAATTACATGAGATGTAATTGGTAAAGTGGATAAATTAAATAGAGAGTTATTCTGAGATAAATATTGATTAAACTCAAAATAAAAGATCTCATATAGATAAGATTTTGAACATATGCATATCTCCACAAGATAAGATCTTTATGGAGATATTATTTGATATGTTACCAAATATCTATCAAAAGATTTAGATCTACAGATCTTCCATCATCTTCGTGCTTTTTGAAACTGATCCATAAGGGGGCGAATTTCTCTACTAGCACCTGAGGAGATCGACCAGCATTCTACAGTTTTGAGAAGGTTATTGACGGAGTGCTCCACGTGTGGATACCATAAAGGCCATCTACTATTGGCGGTTGGTGAACAACAGAGTGCACTGAAAGATATTTTCAGCATCCCCTTATATGATGTATACCGTATTCCAAGATTTGCGTTGAGGGTTTCTCAAAAATTTTTAAATTCTGCTGCTTTTGTGACATGTGATGTTTACGAGAAACCCAACATCAAATACATCAATGGCATGATAAAGAAATTTTTCCAATTCACTTGTATGCTTTGGAAGGTATTGAAGGTACGGATTTAAGAAATAAGTCGTTGCATGAATTTTTTTACTAAACTAACTTTCCCAACACTTCTCAATAATTTTCATAAATAGACCATATAATCTTTCATAATGGTTTAAGGATGAACACTTCACAATCATTTGAAAAGCTAAAATCTCTTACAATATCTTTAAAATCTTTACCTTTTTTGTCTTTTCCCAATACTAAGTTTGAAAATTCCGTATTCAATGCAAGTGCTTGTAGGCCATCTTGATGAGTCATAAAACTAAAGAGTGCAAGAAAATTTGATCCAAATCTAATCCCCAAAGATGTGAAGATTTCTCTCCAACTTTTCCTTGACCTCAATCATACAATCCGACGACCATGATTATATCTAAATCTAGAAAGAAAACCATTGCTCTTTTCATAATAAGCTTAATAGTAGGTAGCATTCCAATATCATGAACATTAGATTGTCACAACACATATCACAAGATGGCCAAAAACATATACCATAGTATTCCTCAAGTAATCTTCCGATTTTATAATAATTATTTGCATTATTCATGATATCCTAAACAACATTTTTATCTCTAATCCACTCGACTACTTCCACAAATAATAACGACAATGTATTGCATGTTTAACTTTGGAAGAAAAATCCAAAAATATGTAAAAAACAATGACATTTTGACTATATATTAGAAAATTGACTAAAGTTGTTGATGAAATATTAATCCAATCATCTGCCATTATCTTGTAACATGTCTCAACCCAATTAATTCTTATTATATCTATCTAAAGAAGTAACTCATTCTTAATAGTTTGAAATAAAGGAATATGATAACACACATTTTCATAGTATTTTATAATACAAAATTGCCATGTTTTGTTGTGATTTAGGTTATGTGTGTTGTTTAGGTTAATTTCATATTTATGTATAAAAGCAGAAAAAAGCCTTTGATTTAGTCCATCTTGTTACTAATGTTTAATTAAGTCTAGTAGAAGGATTAGTAGCAAATCGGACTGAAAGATGTGTGGATAAAGTCAAAGTAGTCACAATATCCAAAGGAGGATGAAAAGTACTATTCTACCACCCACCATCTGCAGGTATTGTCCAAGAATAGTATTGGTGTCAAGAACACTGCATTTGAGAAAAAAAAAAGGAGAGGAGATATTTTTGGAGGGAGAGAATCGAAAAGGGAAGCATCAGTGAAGAACACACACCAAGATTTTCAACACGAACAAAAGGGAAGAAAAAGGCAATTTTTCAAGAAAAAAGACCTCAAACATTAGCTTTCATTTCTAACATTTCTTGGATAGACCTTAGGAGGGGAATGAATAGCAGTGCAGCTCATAAGCTTAATTAGAGTTAGACCAACGAATTAAAATAAATATAGTAGGTATTAGATTAGGGTAAAAGCAGTTGAGCCAGGTAAATCTAGTTTTACATGTTTTGCACATGGGTAGACCTAAGCGATATTGATGATGATATTGGGGATTGATTTAGTTGAAAGCATAAGAAACAACCTAAGTAGATTTAGGTTATTTATAATATGCATATAGACAAATTGTATATTAGATTAGAAATTTGAATACTATATCACCTGAATCACCTTGAGACATCTTACTGTTATTTTGTGCTTAGAACTTGTATTTGATATTGCATGTGTTTAGATTTGATCTTAGTTACTAAACTTGCATACAACTATTAATTTGAGCTTAGAATAAGTGTGATATTTATTTTGTAATCTTGCATTTGAGAAAACACAAAACAAGCACTAGCTCCTTGATAGATCCCAAAATTCTATTGTGCATTTTGTATTCAATTTGTATGAAGATTAGGACTTACAAATTTATTTGATATAGAATTTTGGTTTGAACAACATTTGAAATTTCTATTAATCAAAATTTCTAATACATCAAGCAACTTAGATACCACCATTAACATTTTTATAAAATACTTGGAACTATACCTATCAAAGGAATACTTGTATCATAAAAAAAAAATGAACAATCAATACCTTGACTTTGGCTACCATATCTTTCAAATTTGTGAACTTTCTCATTGATGTTTTCTTCACTTCTTTCTCCTTGCTACTTCCAACTTCACAATAATGACTTCTACTTTCATCTTCGAAATTTGGATTTTCCAAATTAGATAATATCATAATCACAAGTTCAGAAGGTTTTCAAAATGCTTTTTCTAGTTCTTAAACATTTTATAACTTGTCCTTTGATACAAGTGTAATGATGTTTCACACAATTAATTCCACATCTTTCAAAACTTATTGTTGCGAAAATTACAAAAATCACATTTTTCCATCAATCATCTAAACTCTTGCACACTTCTATCTAACATCATTTCTGCTGCTATTTTTTTATAGTACCACAAATCCCAATGTATCATTGATATTATTGTTGTTCATAGATTAAAAACTCAACTAAATAATATAAAAAAATTTCTTCAAAAAAATTTAAATAAATCCTAACCCTAGCATATATACAAACTCAAGTAACCAAACAATATTGTAATATAAAACAGATAATACACTAAAATTGCAATAAACAAAAACTCATGTTGACAATAAGGCACACATGGAAGCATTTTAGTATTTATACAAAAATAAAATATGACATCCTTATCAAGTAAAAATTGCAAGAGTTATCAACTCGATTAAATGTGACAACCATAAGAATGAAATAATTTTTATGCAAGTTTTTTTATAAAAGTAAAAGAATTTATAACATTATCATTGACATATTTTAGTTTGAAAACCTAAATTTTTTTATTTTAGAAAATTGAATTTTAGAATTAAGAAATTTTAAGTCAAAAATGTAATGAGGAATACGACACCTTGAATACACTTCCTTGAAAAGCTGAAATGAGTACGTAGAGATTGTGGCACACAAAACCAGAAATTGCTTTTTTGGTTAACCGAATAGCTGCCAAAAACTTGTTAAAACTTGACCAGTTTGGAAATACATTTAGGCCGTGTTTGGTAATAGTTTTAGTAATACTGGTATAATTTATACCAGATAAAAATTATCCCTCCTATAAGTACACATTATGTTTGGTAGTATGGAATTTATGGGTTGCAATAAGATATCCCATGAGTTGTTTTGTAGACATATATTGGATTACTTTTTACAGATTTTGAACAAAAACATTTTTACCCTTCTACATTTTTTTTATCTGGGTAAGGTTCTTGGCTTCGGCTCTTCAATCATTCTCCAATTTTCTGTATTGAAATTCATTTATTGAATTATTTTATATTAACGTTACCTACGAAATAAGTAATTTGGTAAGAGTCCAATACACAAATGTGTTGGACTCCTACCACATTATTTATTTCGTAGGTGCCATTAATGTGAGATACACATAGGCATGGTTTATGGATAACTTATGTCCGTGTGTTGGATTTCTACCAAATTACTTATTTCATAGATAGTATTAATACAGGATACACATAGGTAGAGGTGGGTTCGGTTCGAACCGGAACCGTGGTTCGTACCGAAACGTTTGGATATATCTGGTTCTAGGCACCCACATGAGCAAAGGTGGGTGCCTGAAATTTGGTTGTAGTCTCACAAACACCCTCCCGAGGCACCCACATGATGGAAGTGGGTGTCTGGAAAACTGTCTCAAATACCCCTTCCCAGATATCCATATCAGAGAAGTGTGTGTCTGGAAACAAGATGTAGATGTATTTATGGGTATTTTAGACTTTTCATAATCAAAAAGTTATCCATTAAGGTATAAAATTAAAGAGGGGTTTTGATGGGGATACTTTTATGACTTATAAAAAGGAAAAAAGTATCCCAGAAAAATTTACTTCCACTTACCAAATACGTTATTATTATCTTGCATATTAGGATATCACATCTTATCTCATCTTATCCTTATTACCAAACACGGCCTTAGGACAAATTTGGTTGGGCGGATTATGTGGGTTTGATGGGTGGAAAATTCAACAAATGTAGTAAGTCTAAAGATTTTTCCATAAAAAAAATTGATAAACTAAACAAACAAACCACATTTCATTTACAAATAAATTAATGTAGCAGTAGTAAGTCTATGTCAATCCACATAGAGCAAAAGGTTTTTAGTTGTTGATCATATACATAAGCTGAATTAACCGGAGTTTTCTGAAAGTAGGTTTGCACTCTATCTTAAATCGATAAAAGTCTTCTATTGCTTTCCAAATCAAAAGCAAATAACAGAATATGAAAATTGAATGGTAAAAGCAATTGAACACATTGAACATTGAAAACACGAAACAGAAATAGTGTGCACATTCATGAAGTATGATACAAGAAATAAGATTTGAGAGAAAAGTAAAATATTTGTTCAATTCTCCAATTCTCCTATTCTACTTGTCTTTTTCTTCTCAAATTGCAAGTTCGCCTTGTCTTGTGTTCAAGTCTCACCTGCACTTCTAGACATCAAAGATTAGTTCCACGGTCAACCAATCATACTTTAACGCCTCTTCCTTTGTCTTCTCTTCCACTTCAATTACAAAAACGCTCTCGAGAGAGAAAAATCTCTCTGCAACATAGGAATCTACCCCAAAACAGAAGGTATCGCGTAGCCAAAGAAGTCTCCAAAACAAAACGTATTCTTCTTTGACCCAATGATATCTTTTGTTTTGAGGAGGATTCTTTTGTTTTAGAGAGTTTTTGTCTCCCGAGAGTCTTTTTTTTATTTTGCAATTGGAGTGGAAGAAAAGACGATGGAAGAGGTGTTCCAGCACGACAATGAGACTAATCTCTAACGTCAATAGTGCAGCTGAGACTTGAACAAAAGACAAGGAAGCCTTGGAATATGCAGTATTAGAACAAGACATGGAGAACACAGAACTGGAGAATAAAACAAATATTTTACGTTTCTCGCAAATTTTAATTCTTGAATTATATTTCATCAACATGCACACTATTTTCGTTTTATGTTTTCAATGTTCAACATGTTTAAATGCTTTCATCATCTGATCTATGTACTTCGTTATCTACTTTTAGTTTAGAAACAAAATAACTCTTTTATCAATTTAAGTTAGAGTAGAAACTCATTTCCAAAAACCTCCCATAGCTTATGTATAGGACCGACCACTGAAAATCATTTAATTTTTATGGACTTGCCTGGACTTACTGCTACTACATTAATTTCTTTGCAAATAAATGATTTTTTTGTTTAGTTTATAAATTACTTTTGATGGTGAAAACCTTAATATTTGCGACATCTTTAGAATTTTCCATACGTCAGTAATCCTTGGTGATCTCACTGGAATTGAAAAGCACATATGAAGTGTTGTGGAACTAGAGACTCTCATTATACATCTGGGTCTTATCATTCCAGGTGATTAAGAAAACATATCTTCTTTAAAATTCTATTTGAGACTTCAAATCAAGTTACCTTAAGTTCATCGCTGCTCTTGAGTAAAGCTTGTGAAGTGTAAATGGCACAATGGCTGCTCTATATCCCAAAACTAGTGAAGATCACTATTGGGCTACTTATTTGGAGTTCTTATTAAAATAATTCTTATGATGTTTTTAAATTGAATAAAATTCTATTTTATTTTGAAACATGTTGCATAATTTTTCCTAAATAGCTCTATCATGTAGCTTTTAAATAAATTAAATTTCGTATTCTTTTGGTATCAAACGAATTTTTTTAAAATGAAAAACCAAAACTGTAACTCTTAACATGATGCACTATTTCTACAATTTTTTTAAACATGATGCATTGTTTTGATAATTTTTAAAACTTAATGTTTTGGTAGAGTAATTTTTAAAACGTGATATTCCAATAAAGTAATTTTTAAAATGTAATATTTCAATAGAGTAAGTTTTAAAATATGATGTTCCAATAAAGTAATTTTTAAAACGTGATATTCTATTTAAGTAATTTTTAAAATTTGATGTTCTATATAACAATTTTTTAACAAGATAAACTATTATTATAAAAAAATAAAACCTGATGTTCCAAAACCAAACGTGACCCTAATTTATAATCTTCCCTTTGAATTCATCTATTTTATACAACCAAACACTAACTAAGAGTTGGTTTATCTACCATAGAAGTTGAATTCATGGAACTCATTGAAGCAATCTCAATGATTGGCTTATTTGATGAAACCAAGGGCTTCAAATTCAATCAAATGCATTAAGTGTGACAACTAAAGGTACAATTTGCCTCTCCAAAGTCCCTATATGTCTTTGATAATCCTTATCAAGTTCTAGCAAAGCTTATTGAAGGATAAAAGCATGGCAGATATAAACATGATCTCAGGAGTAAAAGCCTGATAGAATCTCATGAAGAGAGACTTTGTTGAAGTTGTGAGAATTTCGATAAATAAATAATACGAAGGTGTAAGGGTAATGATGAAAGGAATCGATTGGAAGAGGCCTTTCTTCTATACCAACACACGTTAATATGAATATTAGAATAAGGACAAGTTCGTTTTCCATATGAGGAGGCCATTCTTGGAGCCGGTTTTCCTCTACTATCAAACTATTCCTAATTTCGATGAAGATTGTGGTGCATGGGATCAAGGGATTAGAGGAGTGGCGATGCAAAATGGAATCAGCTTTCTTTATAAACCTGTTGTGTACTGGACTGATTTATTCCAAAATGGAAGTCATGTGGAATCTCACTTTTTTCCCCCAATGTTTGCCCTAACATACCTCATTTTCACGTTGTTTTTCTTTCGAAAACTCTGTAAATTTCCATTGTGCAGAAACCGCCTGTTTTCCTTCACTGCAAATTCACGTCAGGATTAATTTGAGGTTTTCCTCTTCCTGCTTTTTGTATAAATTGCTCGAGGAAATAGAGATCTTCTGAGCACGGGGAAGAATCCATTTTACATCCAATTATAGACAAAAACTTCAAATTGTAATTAAATGCGAAGGAGAATTTAAAATTATATCCATATGAAATTATAAAAAAATAGATGATATATGTTGATTATTTTCCCATTTTATTTAACAATCATATCATATATCTCAAAGAAGCACTGGAATATGAAATTAATTCACCAGCCAAATGCAAAAGTCACGTGCTTCTTAAATGCAAGGCAGCCTGGCCTCATAAATGACTCCAGTCCAATGAATGAGTACAATAATTATAATAAAACACAGTGAAAATAATAATAATAAGCATGTTGGGCCCGCTCGATGGTCTTTAGTATCAAGTCTGTGAGTTCCTTTGGAGACCTCCTGGCCCATTTCTGTACGGTACCCTGTATTCCCAAGCCGTGGTTAAAGACAAGTTCGAATGGATAAGGATACGTATTTAATTTGTTTGATATAATAGTTTAGTAAACCTGTGTAAAAACAAACACACGTTACATAAAGGATAAAATAAATTCAATAGAAAATATGATTAAAAAATTTTACTTTCAAATAAACTCAATGTTATCATTGGGATTTAATCATTGTATATTTGAATTTGATTTTAATATCAAATATAATGATTTATTCTCTACTTGCACAATATTTTCTATTTCGAGTATTTAACTCTTATAATTTTATATTCTCCTCTTTAAAAAAAAAAAAGAACTTCATTGAAGATTAAATAAAATCTATTTATATAAATTATATCTTTACTCTGTGCATAACATTGATTTCTCAAAGGTCATTACACATTCCTTTAGATTGGGCCTGCACATAATCTTTAATAAAACTAAATCTCTTCATTCATTTTCTTTTCAACTAAAGGTAGACTTAGTCTTGATAAACATTTATTTTTCACCTAAAAACTAGTAAACTTCAAGGAGCAATTGTTGGTTTGTATATTTTCAACTCATGATTCATTAGAAACGCCTCTTTGTTAAGGGTGTAATGGACACAAATTTTTTAATACAAATAAAACGCCTCGTTGTCCTTCTCTCTCAGCGTGGCACCGCACAAGGCCTTTGCGAGGAGGCGAGTTGGTGGGTGGAGGCTGAGGAGGGGCGAGTCAAAGTCCAAGGCGATGATGGACACAAGGGCTGATGATTGATTGATTACGTTCCAAAGCAGGTTGTTAAATTATTGCATCATCAAATCTTTCCAACGACGTCGTTCCCATTGAGCTGAGCTGAGCTGAGCTGAGCCTCAATTATATGGGTCAAAGAAAAGAAACAAACCACCCCAAATTAATCCACCGCATGGACCACATGAAACCCACTCCATAACTTCACTTGTACCAAAAGATATTTGTGTGTTTTTCATCTTCTCTCCCATGCCCGCATACTCTCATCACTGCAAATCCGCCCAGAAGCAGCGTGCGCATTATAATTCATTTCGCGCAGTAGAAATGTCACTCCCTGGATATTGAGAGATAGGACATGCAACGTCTGAAATAAAAAAAGAAATAGTGGATTCAAAGCAACGGCCAGAAATAGAACTGACACGGATTTTCTATTATTTTTTTCGAGTTTTGTGTCGTCACTGGGCCGTTTTTGGAGATAACAGTTGGAATCTATTTGGAAGTGTAGCTACGCTTGAAAAGGTCAGGGTAGATGAGAGAGTGCGTAACGGAGAAACACTTCATAATTGGTAGTGCATTATTTTATTAAGAGAATATGTATTTCGTATGTTTTGGAACAAGAACTTGAGAGTAGGGAAATTACAGTAATGAATAGGAATTTACTAGAAACAATTCCTTACAAATTTTGTAGCACCAAAAATAATGGAGAGATGAATGATAATTGTGCATGAATGGAAGAATTGAGGATTGAGTTTTCTAAATTTCGTGTATTTTGACGTAACTTAGAAAAGCTAATCATCAATAATAATCACATGAAAGCATGGGCATTCTTGGTCTTGATTCTCCTCCTTCAGAAGATGGGTGAGTCGGACGGCGACGAATTCACCAGATTCAGAATGCTATTCCAGTAGTTCTTACTGTCTTCAAAATAATGGCCGCCCCCGCCCCCACTGCCGCTGACATTCTCCGACTCCAGGCATTCGTCGCCGATGCACCGTTCTCCGGGGGAGGTGCTAAGTAGCAGGTCGGTGAACTTCTCCACGAAGTTGGGATAAGGACCACCGTTCTCCGACGGACTCGATCTGACAGATCCAGGCGGCCAGACCGCCGCCGCCGTGAATGTCGGCGAAGCTTCCTGAAATGCCTGGAGCGCTACTGGATTCGGCCCCCCGGATTTGAACTCCGGCAAGTGTTTCCAGTTCCCGGATTTTTCCTTCGTCGCTCCGCCGTCCCCTGCCCTCGTGGCAGAGGTCAGAGTCGATGTCGGTGATTCCACTTCACCCACTGCCGTAGAGCCGCCATTGACGGCACCCGCTTTCGCCCAGACCCCATTACTCCAAACCTTCAGCACATCGAGACACGGCATTGGCTCAACAGGCTTCTGCAATTGGCTTGAAGACGAGACCATTTCCGAATTCTGGGTCTGAATCCACAAATTTCTCTTCGATTAAACACCAAAAAATTTCCTTTTTCTTTTCAGAGAACATAATTAATTGACAATGGAACCTGGGAAGAAGTGGATCCGGCGGAACGGAGCTTGGATTGACGAACCAATCTGGCTTCAGCTTCGAGACGGGCGCTCTCCCACTGCGCCATGTGACTCAGATTTGCAGCATTTTTGGCTTGCCCATCGCTCGACAAAAGCGCATCATTCATGGGCTTGTGGGTTACAGGATCGATCCCCATTTTCGTCAATCTCTTCTTGAGATGAGTATTCCAGTAGTTCTTGATCTCATTGTCTGTTCTTTTAGGAAGATGGGTGGCTATGGCTGACCACCTGCAAACGAAACAAAAAAAAAAAAAAAACTCAATGTAACTGCATTGCGTTATTCCAATTTTGTTGTATCCCCAGTCAATCAAGGAAAGGCAATTTAACCCAAATAAAACTACAAATTTTCACCTGTTCCCAAGAAGAGCGTGAAGCTGAATGATGGTCTGTTCTTCCTGTAAACTGAATTTGCCCCTTTTAATATCAGGTCTCAAGTAGTTCGTCCATCTCAATCTGCAGCTTTTACCGCATCTTTGGAGCCCTACACCAAGAAGCAGTTAGGCATCCATAAAAATGTCTTCAATGCACCGGAAGAGGTAAATGAGTGCACACCAGCTTTTTCCGGCAAGGCTCGCCAGCTTCCATGGCCGTGTTCTTCAATGTAAGCAAGAAGCTTCTGGTCTTCCTCAGGCGTCCATGGCCCTTTCTTCAAACCCACTTTCTCGCAGCACGGCGATCGACCCATACACGCAACGGACAGCGAAATGTGATCAGTGAAATTCAAAGGATGATCTTTTTTTTCTTATTTTTTCTGGTTATGCCGAATGCGGATCTACGGGGGTGCAATGCAAACCCAAGCTGGGTGGGGAAGAGAGTGATAAATAGAGAATAAGGGTGAATTGGGAAATGCAAGTTTCCAGGAAAAAAAGAAAAAAAAAAACAAAGGACTTTATCTCTTACAACAAAATAAATTGCAAAATAAAATAAGTTGAAAACATTAAGATTGGGCATGAGCCTTGGCCAACACATGTCCTAAATCCAAAGGTTTTTTAAATTCGGTTAAGCGCTAAACTAAATGCACTTACTATTTTACTTTTTTGTAATTTTGAAATTGAAATTTATTTAGTGTTTCCATTTTTTTAATCTGCTTGATTATTATCATTATCATTAATGTCCCACTTCGTTACTCGCATCCGACAAGACATTAATAACAACCCACATGTTTTACTATTCTATGATCTAGTAAGGACACTGTTAAATTATATATTGAATATATAAGATGTGCAAATTATAAAGGTTTTGGTTGATGTCCATGAGCATACATTGTAAATGCCATTCCAAAAAAAAAAAAAATAGAAAAAAACAGCATACATTGTAAATCCAGAATAATAGGAATTTCTATTTGGATTTGTGTGAAAACATTGTTTTGATACTTATGCCAATTCATTCGAAGCATATATCATTTATTGTATTTCAAACACTATAAAATTGTTTGATTGACGGAAATTGGATAAAATAGATTTAATCTAATTAGGTTCAAATGAAGATGATGTAAGAAGATTGATCTTTTACATATTATTTAATTCGTGAGATTAGAATTATATTTTAAATACAAAATATTTGGTATTAATTAAATTAAATAATTAATTTATAAGTTTGTGTATAAAAAAAAACTCTTCCAATTTCGAATTTATTTAAATTCATGAAATAAATATAATATAATTTATAATTTTTACTTTAAAATCAACTTAACATTACCTATATTGTCACATATAAACTCCAATTTGTAATGACAAAGCAGTTGGCCTAACCCGTGAGTTAGCCACTTGCATGTTGAATTGTAAAACAAGCATTTTTGCATAATTGTTAGAAAAGGATCTCAAATTTGAAAATGGCATTTGTTTCGTCATATTTTTGAAATATTATTGACTAAGTTCGATGTATTTCAAAATAGCAATTGCATTCGACAGTATAAAATAATTATTAAGATTTAATAGTCTATTAAATGAGTTAGTACAAATGCTTTATCATACATTTCGTTAAATTATTTGTCAAAATTTGCACCAAAATCAGGGATTTGAAAAAAAAAAAGGTAAAATACTAAAATATATTAAATGAAGTTGATATGATTTTTTTCAAATTGTGAGTTCTGATGAAATTGACATTTTAAAAACATCTTGAATCTGATTGCAAACACCTATTTGATAATTTTGTGAATCCTATTCATGACTTTCAATTGGGTTTTGAGACTGAATGATTGGATCCAATCAACTTAAAATTTGCTAGCAGAGTTATAGCTGGCATTTTAGCTTTTCATTATTATATTTTACGAGTTGAACTCAAAGAACACGATTGGCCATGAGCTGCCACGTATCATAACTAGACTATGTTAATACAACATATAGGCAATTATGTTAATATCAGTATTTAGAGCACTTAAATACAAGAAGCTCGTTGTCATACTTTGTTAACAAATGATTTTGTAAATCAAGGTCATATTTGATGAGGAAAAGAATTAGATAAGGTTTGGGCATGGAAGAGACTGTTTTTTCAATTTAAGTTTTGTTGGAGAAAAAAATCAACAACATTGAAATTTTTCGTCTATATAACAAGCATATTTCTTATGCTCAACAAGATATTCTCTTGGTTGAGAGTTATTGTGGTTTGTGGAAATGAAGATTATCGGTATATTCAACAGCTAGGTGTTGTTCCCAGTGAAAATGGATGAGAGTTATTGTGGTGTGTGGCATTTATTCTCCAACTGGAGAATGGCATAAGAACTAAGAAGCATTCGAGGTCGGTCCCTCCCCGAGAACGTGCTCGCTCATTCACTTCATTTGCTTCCATTTGAGGCCCGGATGAATATATGGCACGTTTAGTTCTGGTTGTCTACTCCCAGCTCTTGCTCCTTCTTAGATCACCATATATTTATTTTTACACGCATTTCAACCCATGCTAAATTTCAACACGCTTCTTCGAGTGCGCAGAAGCTTATAGCGTTAGATCAAAGGAGCAACTTACTTATCTATCTATCCATCATTATTACAAACTCAGCAGTAAATTCAATCCCCACAATGTAATACATACATTCAAATGCACCGTCATTAAGTTTTGAAAAGTAATATATATATAAAAGGAAATATTAAAATGTAATAACAACTTACGTGTAACATGTGGTGTGGCTAGCTACTAGTCGGAAGGGGATTGTTGGAGGGAGAAGAAGCGTCGGGTATCATCCATCGCATGGCATTCTTAAGCTGAAGGGCCAAAGGAGTCAGATTGAGAGGGACTTCAATCTTGTTGGTGTGTTCCCTAACATGCTTAAGCTGTCTGATTTATTAATAATATCGTAATATAAACAACCCAACTCAATGGTATGTTAAGCCGGGGTGGATCTAGATTCTAGAAGGACCTAGAAACTTCTCATCCTTTTTTGTTATTGAAATGGATACTCAACCTTCTTCTGCGTTTTCCCTAGAAATTGCGAATTGAGGTTTTCATTTTTCTAAATCTCCTACTTCTTTTGACAATATCGATTTTCCCATAAAAGAAAAGAAGGATGGAACCACTCATATTTTGTCGGTGAGATCATATAATATTTTAAAGTTTTCTATGTTAATTAAAGATGAATTAAATCGTTATAAGAATACAATGCATCTCCTATTTGACAGTACATATGAGGAGGCCGTGGTAGGGTAGGGGCTATGGAGGAAATTAAAGGAAGCGTAATTACTGCGGTGGGGCCCAACTTAAACGAAAAGACAAAAAAGGGTTCAGGATGGTAGGGGTAGAATGGGAAAAGAGACGCAGGGGAATTCAATTGGAGGAGGACAAAATGGGCCCTCCAGCTATAAATTCGTTTCCGTTTAAATGGTCCAAGTTTAACTGGGCCTCATATGTATTTAAAAAAAAAGAAAGAAAAGAAAAGAAGAACCCACGTATATTAATTACTCTTAGAAAAGAATAAAAAACAAAAACAAAAACAAAAACTCGATTTGAAAAAGAATAAAAAAATGAGCAAAAACTCTGGCCTCCAGTTGCCCACGTGGCATCTCCTTCTCCCTTATCTTGTTTGTAATTACAATTCCGTGTACTTTTCAAGGCCCAAAAGCAGCTGTGAATGGTAATTCTGCCACGCTATTCATTTAAACTAAAGTCAAAATAATTTAATGTTGCAAAGAATTTTGATGGCTCCCTTCAAAGCCATGACTTGTCACTTTCATTCAACAAGCAAATAAATAATAAAGAAGAAGCTCGCACCCTTTCAAGGAAGCTTAGCTGCTCATAGTGTTGCATTTATCCAACTACTTCGACACACATGCGAAAACCCATCCGCTACAAGATTTTTATGGCACTGTGGAGCGGGCATACGTTACCCCTAAAATCTTATAAGAAAACCCATTGATTTTAATTTTACACCATGGTTGTGTAATATTATTGAACGGATACATGTATTAGCAATTTTATTAGTAATTGCCATGTCCCACGCTATAAATGTTGATCCTTATGTCTCACGCTATGAATGAATGAATGCCTGTTGTGGCCTACTGCCAACTTGGCTAGCGGTTAGTTATTAGTCATGTGCCTTCCAAAAAATGGAAATATTGTAATTTGGGATCTTCTTTGGGCAAAATTTGCAATATAACTAACATTTGCAATATAACTGTGTCAGAAGAACTAGTTTTGCAAAATAACTGATTTTGGTTTCAAATTGGCAAATTAACTAATTTTTACAAAAACATTTGCAATATAACTAACATTCTAAATATATTGATTTTATATTACTTTTCGAAATACTTAATTATAAATATCATTTATAAGCTTTAAATGAATTAAAATAAAAAAAAATAATACATTTGTATAAAAAAATTAGAAATTTACCAAAAAATTAAGATTAATTCGAAAAATACATAAATAAATATTATTTTAAATAATTGATTAATTTACAATACTTATTTTAAAAATACTTCCAAATGTGTGTTTATTATTTTATCTTTTCAATTTTATTAACATCACATTAATTTTTTTTCAAACATAATTTAAAAAATATAGTCATACTTGCTCTAAATATTTAATATTTCTTACATAAAACATCCAATATCCTATATTTAGCACTTCAATATATACTTATAAATAAATCTAATAAAATTATATTCTAAATTTGTGAATTCTAATTAAGCATTTAACATAGTTATCATTTGTTAAAAAAACACCATAGTTTGGTATTCCTATATTGTATTTTTATTAAATATAAATAATTATTATAAAAAGGATTTAATTAAATTTCTATAAATTATTCTAAAAACTCATGACATATATTTCATTTTTTTGTTAAATATGATGAAATGGATGATCTTTATTTATATTCTATAAAACATGTTTAAAGATCATATAAGCAATCACAAAAAATAATGTAATTTCATCAATAATGCATGTAGTTATATATTTTTTATTTTACATTTGTATTATAAGTTATTTAACATTTGGAATATTTTGAAATCAAAACAAGTGTAATTATTCAACCGAATTCGTTGGAGTGGTGAATAGCTTCATTAATATAATATTTTAATAATTTTTAGATATTAATATGAAAACAAAATCAATGGTAATGAAATATATACATCAAATACATAAATATATACATACAATTGTATGTGTATGTTAGCTATTTTGTAAATGCGGTTCAAAAACATAGTTACTTTGCCAATAATATTTACTGACATAAGTTATTTCCCCAATTTACTCTAACTATTTTGCAAATATGTTTTAAAAACTTAGTTACTTTGCCAATAATATTTACTGACATTAGTTATTTCCCCAATTTACTCATCTTCCTTGCATATTTTAAATGCAAAAAGAAAAAAAAGAAAACCGATATATTAGCGTGTCTATCCACAAGGGAATACGGGTATCAATTATTTCAGAGAATAATTATCCTAAAGATAAAAAATTAGAAAAATCATGGTCATTAATGCTTTGTTTGAATGCTAATAATTTATTAATATTTTTTACAAAAATAATTAAAATATAATATTTACAAAATAATAAATTACTTTTTTATTTTTTAAATATAATATTTAAAAAATGTTCATAATTATGTAAAGCTATTGAAAAAAAATTAAAAGTTAAATATTAAATCACATGTTATTTTAAAAATTACCAAAAACAACTTCTAGATGCTATTAAATACCACAAATAACATGTGGAACTCATGTAGATATCATACCACTTACCGACTCCCCATGAGTAAAATTGTTTTAAAAATCCTATAAAGCATGAAATTGATATCAAATCAATGTATAAAGATTCTTATCTTGTTTATTTTATTAATATTGTTTTATTTTTCAAGTATATCACTTCAATTACTAATGGTATCAAATAGAATGCACCCTACGTTCTAGCCATAAAAAAATACATGAAGACATTTTTTTTTGGAAAGATCAGTGGACTCCTTTTGAAGAGATGAGCAAATCTTTTTTGGCTGTCGAAACTTGACCCATGATCGTTCGGTAAAATCAGTTGTGTAGGCTTACTTTATTTGACGCATGGGGAAATTTGGCTTCTTCACTTCTACTTATGGAGAATGTGAATATTCTCTCCATGTAAGAAAAATTCTGATTTACTAACAAAGAATATTGTCTACTAAGTAAGAAACTCACCTAATAAGTAATAATATCATTGATTATGAAAAAACTTGATTTGATGTTTAACGTGTATTTGAACTTGTTCATGGATCTAGAGAATTATCAATGAATAAATTAACTCATCATATGTTTGCCTCCAAGTGACAAATCTGGAGAAAATTGTAAAATGTTTCGAAAATTGATGGTGCACAAGCCCATCCTTTTGTCTAGGCATGTACCCTAGGTCTACATGCGGAGCAATGCTTGGAATCGCCTCTAAAATCAGAAATTTTTCATGTTCAATCAAACACGCTAGTTTTGGAAACTGAAAATAGACTTTCCATGCATATCGAAGTCCCGAAGCAAAATGTCACGAACAGCTTGTCCACTTTCTGCCGCACATGAAGTCTATAATATGACAAACTTTCGAGCTCCAAGACTTCGTCGGACGGATGAGCATTCTATAAAAGATGGCCGGCTCGAAGTAAGCTTCAAAACAATATGCCAAATGCAGCGTAACTCTTCACGGTTTGGAAGATATCGCATTGAAAGCTGATGGTCTAAGATCCCATCCTTTGGTCTAGGCATGTCCCCAGGGTCCGAACAACACAGAGCAATGCATGGAATTGCCTCTGAAAAACAGAAATTTCTCATCGTTCAATCAAACACGCAAGTTTTGCAAGCTGAAAATAGACTTTCCGTGCATGTTAAGGGACAAATCGGTATCCGGCGTAAGACCGATTTGAGGTGATAAGTGCGATCGGAATTGCCACACTTAATCGTGTTCTTCACGGTTGGTTCGATTGAAATAAGAGTGAGCAAGTATTTTTTACGTGGAAACCGCCGGAAAGCGGAAAAACCACGGAGTTATCGGAGCTCGCCGGAAAAGAGCTTTACTAGATGGAGGTGCGAAGAGGAGAATACAAATTGAAGAAATCTTTTTTTTTTTGGAATCCAACATGGCTTTCATCATAATTCCTCCTATTTATAGGAGAGTTCATTCTGACCGAATTCTGGTGTCTGCAAATATCGGTTGTTTTCTGCTCCTGCTATACGATCTCGCTTTTCAGATATCGGCCGCTTTTCAGACTGTGTCATATGGCCATACCTGTCAGATTTCTGACAGACGTCGATCTATCGTCTGGCATTATTCCCTCGGAATCTCTTTTGGCAGCCTTTTAGGAACCGATTACCCTTGGCCGATTTTTCCCTTATCAGTGCAGATTGAAGTCATGCCACAAACAGCTTGACCACTTTGTACCACACATGAAGGCTATAATATGGCAAACTTTCGAGCTCCAAGGCTTCGTTGGACGGACAAGCATTTAACATAAAAGATGGCCGGCTTGGAGCGAGCTTCGAAACGATATGCCAAACACATGGTGACTCTTCACGGTTTTGAAGATATCACATCGAAAGTGATGTTCCCTGTGTCCGAACACACCCGGAGCAATGCATGGAATCGCCTTTGAAATCAGAAATTTCTCATCGATCAATCAAACACACAAGTTTTGCAAGCTGAAAATCAACTTTTTGTGCATATCCAAGTCTCGAAGCAAAATATCGCGAAACCCTTGGCACTCTGCATCACACATGAAGGCTATAATATGGAAAATTTTCGAGCTCCAAGACTTTGTCGGATGGATGAGCATTCAACATAAAAGATGGCTGGTTCAGAGTAAGCTTCGAAACATTTTTTCTCTCCTACATATAAAAAATTGCATTTCATTTATTATCATGCAAAATGAAAAGAGGGAACACATCTCATGTTTTAACCCAAGGAACTACCTATCAGTGAACAACTTTTTGACTGCAACGGGTGTGTTATCTCTTAACACTCCTTGTAAAACCACCCCACATCCTCCAAACCCGATAACCTTCCCATATGCTATTCCATCTATTGCTGCTTCAATATCGGCTAGTGTGTATGGTCCAACAGATCCTAAGCTTTCGTTGCTATTCTTTTTGTTATTGGAGACTTGATTGGATCACACTGCTTGCTTCTTTAGGGTCGCACTGCTTACTTCTATATTGTGTGATGATAGCAGCATCCCCTTGTCCATGGAAGAGATGCTCTGAGCATTTCCTTGACGACTCATTGTTTCTTTCCTTAATCTTCTTCTGTATCTCCAGAACACCAGCGCAAGAATCAGAATCCCAACAAGCAAAAGGAGCAAGATTGTGATCATGATGGCCCATAGTTTGATGGTGAGAAACGATTGTAGCTTTGAAAGAGTATGCTTCAGAGAGGACAGAAAGTCTGCCATGGCTAATTAGTGATCAAGTTACTGGGATCAGGGAAGAGACTCCTAGATAATGAAGCTGAATCCGGTTACTTTGGAGTCAGTTGGTTCCAAGTAATGAATGTTTATTGAATCGAGAAAAAGCAGGGAATCAGTCAATTCAATTAACGTTAAATCTTCACTCTGTAGTTACCAATACCTGGAATTAACTACTCGAAGAGTATGTAGATTTATCTATGTGAGTTACCATCATGAATAGTAAATGTTTTGGTAACTTGTTTTGCTTGAATAAGACCTCGAGGAATAACGAGAACAAGTTGATCAGTACAGGGTTTTGGCGACAGTGGGAAAACAAGGCAGCCCTTCCTTCGGGTTTGAATCATGAAATGCTTTAGTATATGTTTTGGGTTGAGTTTTGTGTAGAGGCATATCAATTGTGTCTCACCATCTTTTCAATTGATGCAACACATCTTTATGTACATTAAGATTTTTACTTTAGAATAATGTATTATTATTTTTTATTGTCTAAATTTAATTTTTATAGATAGGTATGATCATAAATTATTAATTGTTGTTTGTTGCGATATTGGTGGACATATTTTACGAATTGCATATGTTCTTGTGGATGATGAAAATCTTGGATCTTATCTTTGGTTTCTTGAGCAATTGGATTCTTTCATCCTTCACGATCTTATAGTTAACAGGTTCGAGCATGTTATTACCTCTTACTCTACGATACGATCAATGAGTTGATACAATTATCTCTAATAGACATGCTGGTATATTGAACATTGTGAGTTTTAAAGAGGCATTCAATACTAGCAGGCTTCATCATCAATAATGTCTCAAACATTTGAGGAAGAATCAAGTGGAATATAGGAATGGTGTATTTAAAGAAATACAAGATATCCCATATGTAGCATTGTAGATTCCACTTTATATTAGACTCAAACAATATTTGTTGAAAGATGGTAGGAGATCGACATTTCAATGATAACAAAGGTAAATTATGATATTTTTAATTGTATTACTATGCTATTTTACCAATTTAAATGTCTTTTTATAGATGTTCATAGATGAGACAAATTTATGGTTTCAGAAACAACAATAAAATGCAGGTCATTATCAATTATATTATTGGGATCGTAATCGACTTGTAGGTTTTGTTTACGTTGTAAGTAGAAAATGTGTTAAGAGGAACCGACAAAGAGTATCAATAAGAGGTTATCTTAATTGTGAGTTTTTAGATTTTTGGATTCTGGAGTTTGACTATTGCACATTAACTATTCTTGTAATGCCATCTTTGTGGCTACCTCTATTCCCCGAAGAACATTAGGCATCCACTTAGGTTCTCCAACATTTTTTAACTTTTAGTAAGTATACTTTTAGTCACATGATCAATAATACTGAGTACTCTTCCCCTGATGTTTGCTTCATTGAGAATGGCTTGCTCAAGTATGGAACATAGTGAGTCTTCTAATGTAGCAGCCCTTTGAACCGCTAAGCTTTCCTGAAGTTTCAATGGTGTGAATGAGGAAAATCATGAAGTTGAGGACACGTTCGACAAAGAGCTTAATGAAGATGAAACAAATCAACTCTCTCTATTTTCTTTTGGTGTGTGATCACGCATGAGAGGAACAAAGTTACAATCAACAATAATTGAGATAATGAGACATGCTAATATGAGGGTGGAACTTCAACTCAAAGCACCCCTTAAATTAGTGGCCCTACAATGAGAGGTCACTCATCATATCTATGCCTCCATACATAACATTTTATCAACAACGTATGCTAGGAGGATGCTCATCATTTCAACCTAACACTTTCATGAATGACAGCTACCCCCACCTTTGCTTCATAGCATGATTAATAAATCTTCTTATGCAATAATGGGGTGCAACATTGATGGCATTTTTGAAGAGACAAGTGCAAATTGGGAAATTATAGATCATGGAGGTTTTCACATGAATATGAATGTTACAACTCAACCAATGTGCCACTCTTTGGCATTAACTTATTGGAGAGGTTGCCTAAGAATTAGGTTGACAATACCTTCTTACCTCCCCGTGGAATGAAGTGGATGTCATGAAACAAGTTACATTGATGATGGGAAACCTTCCATTCAGCTAGGCCATCATTTAGGTGTCTAGTGTTGAAATCTTTTTCATGCCTAGCAATATATTGAAGTACACTATGAACTCTAACTTCATGATGCATGTGTTGATGTTTGAGTGGACATCAATGTCTTTGTATTGAACTGATGCATTATGATGCTGAATGTTTTGTATACACTTTGAATAAAGATGCATTCCAACATTTTTTTGAGACTTTCTTTTGGATCTATGAACAATTACTACACTTTCATCGATTATTCTACAAACAATTTTAGATTCAGAATATGTAAGTGAAACCCATGGACTTGTTATACTCCTTGGTCTTCAATCCATATACGTTATTGTGAAATTTTTATCAAGAAGTTCAAGATACAAAGAAGAGGCTTGAAGCATATAAATATTCATTAGAAAGTGTCGACCTTAAATCTTTTGTTCAATGAGCATTTTCTTGAGCCAATTTATCAAAATACTTGTGCCAGTAAAATTTTTTATTAAAACATATGTTAATTTTTCATTATTATTAAACTACCTATTTTTACTTATATTTTTTTATTAAAATACTTGTATTTTTTCATTTTTTACATAAATTCATTATTGTTAAAATAAATGTTATTTTTTTTAAATTGAATTATTATTTTTATTTATTATTCACACGAATTAAAATACTTGTATTTATTTGTTATTATAATCAGTTATTTTACTAGATAGTAAATTTGTTTTCAATAAATAATTTTTTGTTTAAAAAATGAATATATTTGAATTTTATAAATTCATAAACCCACATGCACATTACAAGTAATGATTTTATGATTTTTGTATTATTGGGTATTAGGAAAGGGAAAATAATCGTATAGTAAACTAGAACAAGTTTAGAAGAAAAAAAGCATTCTGATTTTGTTTTGCTTAAACCAGTAAAGAAAAAATTGAAAGAAAATTTCATCATGATTGTCTAATATTGAGGAATTAAACTACATTACATAAATTGATTTACTTTTTTCCTCAATCTTATTATTAGATAAACTTTTAAAATGAATGATATTATGTAAACATAATCATTTAAGGGTATATTTGGTTTATTTAATTAATATTTATAAATGGGAAAAGAATTTGATTTTTAAATAATATATTTGATTGAAAATATTTAAAGGAGATGGAATTAAAATGTTTAACTAAGAATATGATAGAAATATTTCAAAATAAAACATGTATTACAACAATAATTTCATAAAAAAAATAAGGAAAATATATTTCAACAAAACACAAGTATTAAAATATTAATTTTAAAATAACAGGTATTTTAAAATAAAAGAACAAATCACAGTAGTTTTCATAAAGAAGAATAAAGTATATGTATTTTGAAAAAAAAATCTAACACATGTAATACCCTAAATTATATGTTTTCATATAAGTACTCAATAGCTAAACACTCATTGATAACTCTATGGAGGTATGAATAAAATGATTATCTAGTTGTACTTTAATCTCTAGGACTTCGAACTTCTTATCAATCTTCTTGTATGATCTTTTGGTTTTCTTATTAGGAATTCTCTATTTGGACTTCACCATTTGGATTTGCTCTTCATTTTCAAGTAGGGATACCTAACTTTGGACTATCTAATAATACCATCCTATGAGTGTTATCACTCTATTTGGTTTTGTCATCAGATTTCTGTATTTTGAAATCTCAAGCATGGATACACTCACCTTCAACTAGCCAACAAGACTAGAGGTGCGATCGCTAAAAACAATATTTTTATTCAATATATTTTTTTCTCTATTCTTATTGTAATATTTGATACCTTGCACAAGAGGGATGTATAAGATCTCATACTCTTCTTCTTAAGTGTGCAAAGAAATTTTAGTAACATTTTACCACCCTTTGTGGATGCATTGGGAAAGAACACTATTGATATGGTGTGTTGAAGAATCCTAAAACACTTAAAAAGAATGAAGACAAGTCTAGGGATGATAAGACACAAGATGGCAATGATGTTGAAGAGGACGAGAACATGCATGATCTCAATGATGTGGATGATAGATTTACATTCATAACAAAGGAAAATGAAGAGCTTTACTACAAATTGGATTGGTATGAGAGCCGTTGGGTGTATATCGGACCCTCTTTGAGTGCCTTTGAACTACAAAAAAAGTTGATTATATTGAACGTAAATGGTGTGCTTGCAGACATCTTATTCATGGCTGGACTGTCAAGCTCACGAATCCCTCCAGATAGAATCATATATGGCCGATCAGGTATCTTAACAGAATACTTATTTTTATGTGTTATATACATTAACACTTTGTGAGATATCATGAATAGTTGTTGGCATAATTTCTACATCCATATGTCCGTGACTTCATTAGGTGGTGTTTGAATAATTTTGATGTAGTCTTATGGTCATCTCGTGGTGGATACGTGCGCATCTTTTTTTTTGGTATTTAGAATTATGCAAATACTTTGCAAATACTTTCTTTTGTAGGGAGTAGCTGAAACAATTACTAAATAGGTCTTTCAACCTTCATTATTTGAAAAACTCATTTTCATATGAGACCAATTGATGACTACGGATATAGGTGTACATGTTCACAACAATCCTAACAACACAGTCTACATGAAGGAGTTGAGTTGTGTTTGGGCTGTGAACAATGGGTTGAATACAACATATGATCATTACAATGCCCTATTGATTGATGACTTACCTCACAAGTTAATGAAAAATCCGATAAGCCATTTTTTCTATTTTTGTTTAGCATACACTTGGTTATATATGAAAACTAACCCAACTTCATTGTCGGATACCTACAATGATTCATATGGGTGTTTGAAAAATGCATTCAAAACAGTAACTGCTCAATTTCGGTTACGGTTCGATTTGAGATTATCGGTTTTGGTTTTGAATTGAAACCATTCGTATGATTTTCCAGTTTTGGTTCGGTTCAAGGTTTCGGAATATGGTTTCGAACGGAAATCGGAACCATTTTCTACGGCAATCCACGGTTTCAGAACCGATGGGTATCTTCTTTTTGTGTTTCCATTGAATGAGGGAAATTCTCAAATCATCTTAAGACACTTAGGACTCTTCCTTTGAGTATGTCTTGCACAACCCTTGCACAAGGCAAATTCCCAAGCACTTGACAACATTGACATCAGGACGATAGACAAATTCATCTACACGTTCAAAAGATCATAATATAGACATCAGGACGATAGACAAATTCAGATTTAGGGAAGGATCCAAGTTTTAAATTTCTCACATATAGAGCATTGAATGTCAATGCAAGTTTATATTGAGGACATTGGAGAAGGTAAAAGGCATACTCTTCCCATATGGATTACCATAATAAAATTATTTATTATCCAAGCCAACATCAAAGGATCTTGATGCAAGCCCCCCCATAACATGGAGCCATAGGATGTGGCTATCACCCTTAGAAAGGTATTTATAGCTCACTTTTAGACCTCATAGATTTATCCCCTATCTCTATTGTGCATGGACATCAAAGAGCCTCCCTTGGCACAATAAACCATTTGTAGATGATACCTAGGTATTAAGTGACATTTTTTTTATGTTTATGATGTATTATTATATATTAATTTAGTATTAAATCACCTAGTTAAGAGTCATCTTAATAATTATTACATTTTATTAGGAAATATGTTGTTTTTTGTGTACTTTCACCCAAAAGTTGCATGAAGCAATGTTGGAATGTCATAGGAGACTTGCAAAAGACAAAACAATGATATTTCATAGCTTGTACATGACTCAAATCCATCGTGGGTGAAAGACTGACACTATTTTTGGACCATGCGTTATGACATTATAGAGTCTACTGTAATGATTGAGTGATTGCTTGTACGAATGGGAAAATTGACTATACAACCAAGACAAGAGGAATGAAGAAAATGGAGTAGAGGAAGTAAAATTCATGTGGGATGTGAATTAAAAGAGACATGGAACTCTTCAGCTTTTCTCTTTCCGAACTTGAACTTTTGTTCTTCCTCTCTATCATAGGTAGGAAGAAGACTTTTAATTTTCTGTTCATTTCTATTAGTCATGGTCATTTGTGGCTAGATTTTCTTAGTTTATGGAAATCGACAAAGTTTCCTTCAATGTTTTGAGCACAATCTCGATTGTTTATTGATGCGTATCGTTTCCACAACAAATTTTAATATTTTTTAAACTCATAAAACACAAAAGCGTAGTATGGGTGTCGAACACAAGAAGTTGTTTTTCAGCAAAAGATGAAGTTACACCGAACACAACTATCACAATTTGTAAATGGGTTAGGTAAGAGGGTAAGAGGGTTGTAAACATACAACGGAAATAAACGTAAGCGATAAACCTTAAATAAAACAAATATTCCTAGGTTTAGAATCCTGCCCAGCAATGTTCATTGTGTCTTCGCTCTTCTCTTATCTTCTCGAGTACTCGGTTATAAGAGTAAGGAATTGCCTACTCTCCCTTGCACTCTCTTGCAAAAAGGCACGGGAATTGCCTGATGTTGCTCCTCCTTGGATGAACGTGAAGTTGATACGTCTTGCCAACCTACCCTCATGGTCGAATTGCGTGCATGTGCCCGAATGTGGCCGATGATCCAATGAGTCTAGATACGAGGTCACTATCTGTCCATTGATCCTGAGGTATGGCCGCAAATAAAACATTGTCTTCCTCCTGCCAAAAGGGCATGAGTTGGTACTCCTGGATAGCTATCAGTTAAGCATGAATCTTGAATAAGGTGATTGTTATAGAAAGATTGTAACATAGTCGTCCAAAGATATATGAAACCCATTCGTATTCAAAGAAGAGATGAAGATGAATTAACGAAACATAGATCTGGGAATATCTAACCTAGAAACGGAAGTCTCTACCGCGAACAGTCATATAAACTAAAGAAAATGAAACAGATTTTAGAGAGAAGATAGAGGAAAAATCCTCTAGATAGAGAAATGAAATCTAAACTAAACTAGAAAAGTTAATTGTGAATGCCTGAACTGAACTAAAATGAACTAATTTTTCTGAGTTTTCGTGTTCCTTTGGTTTTGCTAGACTGGAGTGACTGGCAAACAAACGTCTGCTCTGACACTGATATGCTAATAATTTTTTCCTGTTAGAGACTCCTGTGTATCGCATGTGACGGCTCATGATTAGGCATCTGCAGTCTTTCAGAAATCAACAAGATGTCAGCTCGGGAAGATCCATTTTGTCATCATCTGTTGCCCTCTTTCTCTCATTTCCTGCCATGTGTGCGCCTCTAGAAAAACTTAAATAAAACTAGAAAAAATATTATATAAAATACAAGATTTAGGATAATTACCCTAAACTAAATAAAAACCTAAATCTTATATTATAGACTTCTAATTAGAAAACTTTAATCACATTTAGATATAAAAACAATCTAAAAGAAAGTGAGAAAATGACACTTAACATATTCCCCCACACTTAAATCATGTTTGTCCTCAAGTATGAAAACAAATATATAATCTATAGCTCTAGTAGTACCTAACACATGATGCATGACTAAGGTAACCTATTCCTATCTAACTGCATGTATCACCTTCTATTTCTTTCCAAACTTTTCAAATCAATTTAAAGCATACTACTCAAAAAACACAATTAGGGAAGCGACAGTTCAGGATCACTCTCACATTTTCAAGTGTTTTGGGCCGTAGTGACTTATTCCTCTTCTCTTTTCTTTTTTTTTTGAATAAGGACCCCCGCTTTGGGGAAGAACTGTCTAGATTATGAAACCTTATTTGTGGTTCATAAAGAATGTTTGTGTCATCCACGATTTCATCAGACAATTCTTAACTTTGGCATCCTTCTTCTCTTTTTTTTTTTTTTGAAGATGTGGTGTCACTGGGCCATGAATATACAATGATATGTGAGAGTAATCCTAAACAAGTCTCAGCCCTAATGCATGTCATAAAAACAAGAAATTCAAAGGAAAAATCTAGAAGATTTCCTAACAGCAAGGTAAGTCTAAGCACTCTAATCATGAATCAGGCGTAAGGAATACCTGAGCATGAATGCCATCTAACTTAAGGAGCATGATATGGGGCTGACTCAAAAGATAAAAATGTGAACGTAAAAGAAAACCTACGAAAAATTGTTCAAATACAGCCACGAAAGCTACTCATAAAATACTCTTAATGGAGCTCTATAAAAATCTCTCAATCATGAAATAAAATCAATGTTTGCTTATGAGGGAGACTAACCACTTTTAAAATAGATCTGATTTCATCTTATTGTGCTTTACCTTTAAATGCCTTACGCCGTACATGAAGTTTATCAAATTTTCCTCTATTACCTTTTGATATGAACAAAGGACCTTGCTTCGAGGTACTTTGAAACTTTGTGTATCATGGATATTTAGTAGGATTCTCATTTGAAGGCACTATGAAGGCTCTAGACACTAGAGATATTATCATGAGGCCCTTGATATGAGACATTATAAAGGCTCTGTGTATTATCATAGGGCTCTTGCTTTGAGGCACTATGAATGCTTCATGCATGGAATATGTTATTGTAAGACCCTCAGTACTAAGCACCTTGAAGGGCCCATGTATTTGAGATATTATCTTACACTTTGAGGAAGCATGAGCATATCAAAGATATTACCAAAAGATCCTCATTTTGAGGGATAATAAAAGATACATGTATCAAAGATATTATCATAGGATCCTGATTGGGGCACTTTGAAGGTTGCATGAATTAGAGATCCAATGTAGGGCTCTCAGTTTCAAGCACGTTGAAGGCTTAGTGCATCAGAGGTATTACCATAGGGTCCTCTCTTGGAGACATCATGAATGCTGTGTGCATTCGAGATATTATTATAAAATCCTTGCTACAAGGCACCTTGAAAGCTTTGTACATCAAAGATATTTTTGTAGGTAATCTTTATGAGTCAACTTGAGAGACTCACGTATTAGAGATATTACTTTAGGATTCTAGCTTTGAGGCACACTAAAGAGTTTGTGCATTGGAAATATTATGGTAGGCCCTTTTTTCGAGGCATCTTGAAGAAGGCTTCGCACATTAGAGATATTAGCATAGGGCTCTTGCTTCGAAGAAACACTAAATTCTTTGAGTATTAGAGATATTACCATAGAACCCTCACTTTGAGGCATCATGAAGATTTTTCCCGTAGATAATATTAATATGGAACCATCTTTATGAGTTATCCTAAAACTCTACACATCGGAGGTATTATTGTAGGACTCTCCCTATGAGGCATCTTGAATACTCTTTGTCTTGGAGATATTAACATAGAACCTTGATTTGAGACACCTTGAGAACTTCATCACATCCGAATATTATTTAAATATCAAAGGCACATATGAAGGGGTTGAACTACTTCAACTTAACAAGTCATTTACATGGATCATACATACTCTACAATGAGCGAACCTCAGATACAATGATGACACTGCATGTAGAGATAATGATTTGTCACCAAATAATCTCTCTTTTCAACCAATGATTTTGAACATCTTGATGATCAACTGATAAACGAAAATTTTCCTAGTGTCATTGAAAAAATAGAAAATTCGTTATCAAATAAATTTATAGTCCATAATCCTAACAAAATACAAATTTGGAAAACTTGTATAGTGGATATTGGGTTGATCACGAAGAGCTTGTGCTTGCTAAGTGTTTTAGTAAATGCATGATTCGGAATAACAGTAGATCTTAGTCTAAGCTTGGACTAGTAGTGGTAAGAAAGTTCAGTAAACGGAATCAGGTTTCAATGCAAGAGGTAATAAGTACTGGTTCTAACTCAAAATAACACGAAGACGCCTTAAGGATCTGTAGGTGGTGTTATGCTAAGGTTCCTAACTTAATTTACCATCTTCCTATAACCTACGTCTACCCAGGTCATTTATCATATTTTCGGCTAAGCTAGTCCTCAATATCATAACCAACATTGCAATTAGGTCTACTCGCATGCAAGGCATATAGAACTAGGTCTACCCGGTTCTACTGGTTCTACCCTAGACTAACACCGACTGCTCTCGTCTTGGTTGGTTGGTCTACCTCTAAACCAAGCTTCTAAGTTGTGAAACTACTTGTTTCCCTCCTTAGGTCTACCCATGGTTTGTTAGAAACAAGAGTTAAGGAACAAACATAAATTTCATTATTAATCCTAAGCACACACCACCATACTTCACCTTAAGATATCCCTAAGGCTTTAGCTACTCATACTTTGAAGGTAAAACATGATAACATTAACATAAAGCAACGAAAATGTCAAAAACATCATCAAAGAGTTGGTTCCAGAAACTGAAAACATCAACAAACGAAAATAAAGCAGTAAGAGTTCTGGTTTCCTTCCGCTACTGTTCCCTAGCCGGAACAATAGTACTGGACTGGGCTCTGATGCTGTTCTTGAGGATGAAGTTCTTCTTCTATAAGATAAACACTTAATACATTATTCAAAAGCATAATTTTCTTACTCTAATAATCGGAAAATTCATGTGTTATCATCAACTAATGGAAAGAAAGCTTGACTTGCATGATGACATGCAAAGTTCTACAATATCAACATGCACCTTGGTATTAGGTTGCAATGTGATATCCTCATGAAGTAAGTGACACCTATGAAGAAAGGTAATTCTTTTGTCTTAAAAGTACTGGATTGCTTGCTTGGGGCATTTTGAACATTTTTGGAGTTGACTGGACTTAATCCCATGGGCAAAGTGCGTCTTGATTATGCCCAAGAAATGAGGGTTTTCTTATCGAAAAATCCTCTTCTGTGACTTGAATTTCGATGAGTACTCTAGGAGATGATTGATCAATTGAAAAGTCAAATAGAGATTGAAGATTTTTTTTTTGAGTCCTCTACTTCATAGAAGATCTAGAAGGGAGCATGGATAGCTGCTCTTGTGAAGGTTCCAAAGGCCTCATTGACCATCAACTTCTACCAATGATCATGTATTAACTTTGTGTCTAGGCGGAAACTAAATATCTTTCTATGTGCAAATTTTAGACCACAGTTTTTTGAGGAATTCTACCTTCTTTAGGTTTCTCCCTTGGTTTTTGACATTTCTATGAGAGTGGTTAGATTTGCATTGGAAGTTGTTGTGGTCGAAAATATGTCTATTGAAGATGGCTGATTGTCGAGTTATGAAATCAATTTATTTGTATTGGATTTATGGCTTTCGAGTTTGTTGGTCACTATCTTTACACATTGAAAACTAGGGAAGAATGAACAAACCCACCTCTTTATACCCTAAGCCGTCACATTTTTTTTACCTATTCAAAGATATATTGAAAGTGGCAGTCTAAAAAATATAAAATAAGCTGTGATGTCAAAAGAAACAAGTTCCCAAATGAAAAGATAAATTGGTGTCTTCGATCATATTTTAGCCAAGAGTAGTGTTCATGCACGAGTTTTTTGGTTGATTTAAAAATTAAAATTTCTTCTTTTGCTCTTTCTCTTTCTTTTATTTTCTTCTTCTCATGCTCTTCAAGGTTGTTTTTTGTCGAAGTTTTGTGTTCATAATCTCCCCTTTCATCTCTCTTGAAAATATTTTTTTTCTTTCCCTCTTTCTTCCTCGATATTCATGTGTACTACATTTTGTTATGAATGGACTTTTCCATATGTGACTCATTGACGGTGTGGTGCTTTACTCAAATTAACGAGAATAAATAAAAATTTAGAATATAGTAGAAAAATTATGCTAATATTTCAAGAAATACAAAATTCACACAAGAATCCTAATTTTTGTAGCAAAATAGATATAATTCCCTGACTACATGAATTTGTAATTATGGGTCATTACATTACATAATGATATTATACTTGTCCTCAAATCAAAGTTAAGATTAATTAAACTAAAAGAGCTCAGGAATTTCTCGAATAGGAGTTGGAATGCTTAACATTTTTTATCAAAATGCAAGAATCAAGAAAGTGGTTGTGTGCTAACCATGTCATCTCTCAGACATTCATGTCAATTCATCTTAATAAATGCTTTTGGTGATTAAATACAAATTTTGCATACCTTAAAATTCTAAGAGATTCTATTTGTCACTTTTTACCTTCTCTCTCTTTTTTTTTATCATGATATTTCTTTCCTTATTTTTTTTTTAAAAGATTGAGGGTAAGCGGGGAATTTAAGAATTAATTCATACATTTGTTGTCCCCCCCTCCTCATATGTGGAGTATGGACCAAACACTTCTATCCTTTCCTCTTTGGGGTTCTCCCTCCACTCTTCTAAATTGGTTTCTCTATCCCGCCTTTTCTCATTGCTCTTGTGTTTGCACATGTTTTTTTATTGTGTCCTACTTTTTGAAACATTGGGTCTTATTTCTCTCCCCTAAATGTTTTCTTGACCCTTATTTTATTCTAGTATACTTTTTTCATGCATCTTTTGCATCAAGAAAAGCATTGAACACATTCATCGAAATTCCTTGAATAGCATTGCATTTCTGATCATAATTTAACGAAACTGAATTTATTGAACCCAGTTCTAACTAAGGTAATAGCAATAGTTGGTAACTAGAGTATTGCATTTCATCCTTCTCATTGGAGGTGCATATCCACAAATTTCTACAAGGGACTTAAACAAACCTGCCTCTCTTAGCTTGAATGAGTCCAATAAATTTAAGAAAATGAACATTTAATGTGGATGTCTTTGTTTCCACATGAAAAAGCTCAAGTTCTAAAATATGATCAACATAGATTGTTTGAGCTAAGAAGGTAATCACATTGCCAAAATTGAGGTGGCTTATGGTACTTTGTCTATAGTCTCACTTGATTTGTTCTATAAAATGGCTACTAAGTTCATAGTCTTTTTATGCCATAAATTGTAATGGTCTGCAATCTCTGAATTTGTATGAGAGGTTAGAAACATAGCTACAACAATTAAGCATAATTATGGATAGAATCAATAAGGGATAGGGTTCACTTTAGTATGAAGATTTGTAACAACAACCAATAGAAGTGATGCAGGTGCTATCAAAAGGCAAAGTCACATGGTAACCTTAGGTTATAGGGGATGCTAACTCATGTACATTTTGAGGATATATTAATATTAGTGTTGAGTATATTTTGAGGAAGACTTTAAGAGGTAGAGTTCAGGGAATGAGAGATAGAGGATTCCGTTGAATAGTAAGGGTGTGTTTGGTTGATGGTATTAATATATATTATGATTATATTAGAATTCTGTGTTTCATAGGTGGGATGAAAATCACCTAGGATTAGTATTAGAATTTTAAATCCTTAATTTTTAGGATTTAAATATCCCATCTCACTAGAGAGGATTTACTTATCCCAGCTTCCTTCTCCTTTTTCAAGTGTTTCTTCTTCTCAACAAAGTAAAGCATTCTATCATCTTGAATGCATTTAACACCCTTCAGCGCACATTTCTACCCAAGCAATTTGGGCTGCGGTGGATACTTAATTCCCCCTTTCAATTTTTCTAGATATCTTATATCTCATTGTTTTCATGGGTTTTACAGAATGCATAGGTTTCAAATTTTTCATTTTCTTACCTCCATTATTTTTGGTATCTGATATTCTTTCATCAGTTTTCATGTGTTATAGTATTTTGGATTTGCTTCGATTACTTTGGATAATCAAAACATAATGTATTTTTTAATTTAAGGTAACTTAACTTGCCAATAGACACATAGTTCCCACATTTTAATGGGGTTAGGGGAAAAAAGAAAGTGTTGATGTTGCTTTTTCAAGCATCCGTTGCTATGCAATTATGCATTATGCAGGTTAGTTTTGGATTTGTGTAATCGCCATAGAGAACTGCAAAGGTATTCTATGCTTTACAAGATCTCAAGACAAGTTGGATATTATGGAGATCTTGTGAATGATATTCAAGGAGCAGCACATGAAAATTTGAGGCTACATTTAGATACATTTAGAAAACTCTATATCATTCTTCAACAATGTGATGGGTTACACCATGGTAAGTATGTTACAATTCCAAAAATGGTTGTGAGCTTTTTTCGCATTCTTGCACATCATAGAAAAATGAGAGAGCAAAAATTGTAGTTTTATCGATCTACGTATATGGTACACAAATATTTTCATACGGTGCTCCAAGTAGTTCTTGGACTACATGATGTGGTATTGGTGAAGCCTCATACAATTGTTGGTTCAAATGCATTGAAATATTTTTTTATGAATTATTATCTCATTGTTCATTGTGTACCTAATTCAATGATTTTTTATATAAAGATTGTCATGAGGTGCTTGATGGTTCATATATAAATGTCACAGTCAAGGAGAGAGATCGTACTTGATATAGAACTTGGAAGGGCACAATATCAACCAATGTGTTAGGCGTGTGCAATGAGAGCATGAAATTTATTTACATTCTAACAGGTTGGGTGGGATCAGAAATGGATGTGGACTATGTGATGCTCTTACTCAGAGTCCTAATTTTCAAGTGCAAAGAGGCCATTATTATTTGACAGATAATAGTTACACAAATTGTGAAAGATTTCTTACATAGAGGAATTCGCTATCACTTGAAGGAATGGGGGCACGGTAATCAGATTCCACAAAATGAAAAAGAATACTACAATATGCGGCATGCCAAAGCTAGGATTGTGATGGAAAGAACATGGGGTTTCATGAATACAAGGTAAAATCATTGTGGCTTGTGCATTATTGCACAACTTTATCTGTAATGAAATGAACGTTGATCCATTTGAGGCAGAAGTATGTGAAGATCACCATGAAGAATTTGTTGATGATGTTGTCAACACGATTGAAATATCGCCAGCTTGGTGTAATTAGCGTGATGCCTTTGCAAAAAACATTTACAAAGAGTGGTTAAATGGATCTAGTTAAAAGGAGAAATGCAAACATATTATGAATTATAATAATAATAAAATATAAACAAAAAACATCAAAAAGTGATGCATCAATAATGCTATATAGCACTCTTTTCAAACATATTATGAATGATAATAATAATAAAATATAAACAAAAAACATCAAAAAATAATGCATCAATAATGTTATATAGCACTGTTTTCAATCATATTATGTAACTTCTACACTAGTGAATGGAAAAGAAAATTGATGAACTCCACAATATGCAATGGAAGTCTTGAATGCAAAACTAATATAATGATTTAATATGAGAATAAATATATTCGTGAGAAATATTCATGCTCACAACTATTGAGAAAAATCAAATATTTATAATATGAATTGCATCTTACTGAATAGATGGCTCACAAATACTTATGATGTTGAAAATTAATTCATGTTGTTGTTCAATCATGCTCAAAAAGCAATGAACTTTTGCTGGATCATTTACTAGTATTGAAAAAATCTCTATCATTTGAATAGGGGTAATATTCATGCTAATTAATATTGCAATGGATTCATTGTGAGGTTGGGCATCTCCTTCTAATGTTGTTGCGGCTTTCAAGATTGCATCTATATTGCGATCAACAATGTTGTCCAAAAGAGTGCCCACTAAATCCTTTTCTCAGGCCTTTTGTTTTCCAAGTTTACTAACAGATTTTCTTCAACTAGAATCAGGTGATGGATCAACATCATAGGCAAATGAATCACCGATGGAAGAATATTCTTTTAAATTATATGAACTTGGTCGTATCTCTTGTAGTGACTCTTCTTCATTGAACTCATTTTCTTCATTTACTCCAAATGCTCCTTCACTAATAGCACGATCAGTGCTAAAAATTTCACTCCAATCCTCATACAATGGTAATGATTTACCCTTCAGCTTCTTGTATTATCCTTGTTATACTATATCAGAAAGCCCCAACATGTAAATAGTCACTAATCTTGAATATCTGAATGAATAAAAACATGAATTTTTTTAGACAAACCTGAAGCAATTCATTCCAATCTCCTTTGTAGCATCTATCTTCTTTGTTTTAGGATTAAAGCTATTCCCCGATTTACATAGAAAGTCATACACTATAGTGTTAGCTTTTGTTCCACACTTTGATTTTTGAATAAATGTGTGGAGAAGCCTTCGGATTGCAGTTGGGCAAGCGTGTTTTCAAAAATACCTCCAGATGTGCAGTATAACTAGTCTTCCAGCCATTCTTGGATCTCCCTCCGTCAACCACATATGGTTTGAGAATAATTTGAAATATTTGCTCTTTCTTTTGTTGTTTGGTGTTGGAAAATCATTTAGAATCCTTAAAATCTTCTTGAATGAACTTTAACCATTTCTTAAGGATTAAATTCCCATGTTGATTCTTTTCCAAGCATGTTTTACCCTTTGAAGGATATGAAATATTTAAGGTTCTTTATTTATGTTTTATGTGAACATATCTTAGAAAATTATGAGGGATGTGGACCCACACTCCTAGCAACATTGTTTCAACTATGAGATTCAAAGATAATTATGTCAGACATATTTGAGACATCCTTATGAGATAAGCCAAGAAAAAAAGATGAAGAAACATTTTTATGCATGATATGATCTGAGTTTAGAGATGATGGTTGGTTGGTGGCTCTTTTGATTACTACTAATTAACTTAGATAATGCATGACTTAACTCCTAAGACCTCAAGGTGATGCCTAAGTCAAAGGGTCAAGGGATTTGGACAAAAATAGATTATGAGACTCATAATGTGGTTATGTGTTTGTTCTTAAGATTTAATGTTCAAACATTTTTTGTTTTCTTCATACTTATATATGTTTTACCCAAATTACAGTAGCTCAAGGTTACGTGATCAACCAAACTATGGGTATGGCAGTCCAAGTTATGGGAGGGCTTTTAATGGCTATAGGGTCCTTAATTGTATCAAGAGATGTTCCATATGTAGATTAGTTTTATTAGGTATACATGTTAAGGCAATTATGTGACAGCATGTATGTAAACTCACCTTATATAGTTTCTCAATGTTAAATAAGAGTTAAGATGCCTTTAGTTCTAATGTTGACAAGGGCTTGGCAATCATGACTCATGTCTTCTGAGCTCTTGGCATGGGTCATGACATAAACACCACATAACAAATAAGTCATATGTGTACAATGAATTAAATCCAAGAACTCATCTAAAAAGCACAACAAAAATTGGCAAATGAACATATTCCACAACAGGATCAATAAATAAGTCAGCTTTCCCACCCTTAAATTTTGTCAAATGTTAATAAGTCACTATTCTATATATTTCTTCACCATCAAGCTCATCAAGGTAATCAACACATGGATGCAACAAAAGCATTTGAATGAACATTCTTTCAAAAGACGATCCTAATGAACATTCTTTCAAAAGACGATCCTAATGAACATTCTTTCAAAAGACAATCCTAATGAACATTCTTTCAAAAGACGATCCTAATGAACATTCTTTCAAAAGACAATCCTAATGAACATTCCACTCGACAATTGAAAAGAAAAAAAAACATTCTCTAATAACTTGAATGTAACTATAGCTCTGGTTTTTCATATGAGAAAGTCGAAGCAAATTCATAAACTAATTACATGTAAGATGGCTAGTTCATATCGCATATAGTTAACAAGGTATTTTCTATAAGCATGGAATATAATTTTTTCAGTAATGTCACTAAAATCTCAAAATCAATGATCAATAAAAGCATAACCTTTGCTCCATTTAACTCATTATACCTGTCTGCATGTTCCTCATTCTCTAAGGTCAGGTACTTGATGTTGAGCATGTTTGCATGACGTTTGAGATAAGGGATGCATTTGTTGGTCATTCTTTGATATGATTTCCCTTTTACTTTGTTCACATGTCTTCCTAAACTCAAAAAAAAAAATGGAACAAGTTTCAGAAAAAAAATTTTACCCTTTTGCCTTTGTTCCCCCTCACTATCAGCTTCCTCTTTCAATTTTTCCACTTTCACTATTGGTCCTTTTGTTTTTTTTTTCTTTGTTTCACTCTATGTCCTCTTGTTGACTACATTTTTTTTAACATCTTCTTGTGTCCACTTTCACTGTTTCACTCTATGTCCTCTGTCTACTCATTTGTTTGAAGATGATACATTGTCGAAGGCTTATATCAAATATCAAATGACTTCAACACATTCCTTAAGGCTTGATTGTGTAAATGAGTACCCATGTTGCTAATTAAAGCCTTCGGAGTCTCATAGTGCACATGGATATTTTTATGTAAAAAGTTTATCATTGTTTTTGCATCATCCACACTTGTGAGAATTGCGTCGATCTACTTTGATATATAATCAACTACAACTAAAATAATATTAAATTCTGCATATGTGAGAAATGGCCTCATAAAATGAATATCCCAAGCATCAAATAGTTCATAAACAAGAATTCCTTGTTGGGGAATTTCCATTTTTATTGGACAAATTCCCAATTCTTTGGCATGGTTCACATCCTTTGGTGTAAATATAGCAGTTTCTAAAAAGGTTTGGTCAATAAAGTTCACAATCCAAAATTTTCCTACCTATGCAATAATCTAAAAAGGTTTGGTCAAATAGTTTTGTATAGCATGACTATATCAAAGGTTAGATGTTGAAATGCTTAAAAGTTCATTTGGATGTGAAAGAATATATTTGTAAAACATTAAATTCTAAATCATCTAACAATCAGAAAAGAAAGGTTGGTGAGCAATCTAACCTTTATGTGATTATGATATATTTCATTTGGAAGAAAACAACTTTGAAGAAGATGGTGTAAGTGTTAAAGTCAACCAAAAAGGAATCTATAATGAATAAATATTTGATTGAGAAGAATGCAGTAGTAAAAACCAAAATTCTTATTGGAAAGTTTTTTCATGATACAGGTATTACTCTACGTACCTGTAGATCTAATAGTTTTATAAAAATGTTAGTTTCAGTTTCAAAGTTGAGTAATTCTTTAGAAATTTCATTATATTACAAGTTATGCATCTCTATTATGAAACATGTTAAACAAGAAGTGATGCTTTGGATAGATTGTTTAAGAAGTAGTTGGGCTGAAACTGGTACAATTGTGATAGTTGATAGTTGGACTGATATGAGCTCTAGGTCTTTGGTGAATTTCTTGATGTATAGTTCTAATGGAACTATATGTTATAAATCTGTTAATTTGTCATCCAAGATTAAGGATGCAAAGATATTATTATTATTGTTTGTGGAAATCATTGAGTGGATTGACTCAAAAAGATGTTGTTTAGGTTATTATTGATAATGCAAGCAATTTCCGTAAAGTAGGGAGCTTATTGTTGCACTATGGCATATTTGTATGGTCTTCATGTATAGCTCATTGTATCAACTTAATGTTCAAAAATATTGGATTGTTGCGTATTATTAAGCTACTAATTGAAAGAGCATCTATTTTTTTTTTCAGGATTTGTAGATAGCCATGGTCATTGGCTTGTATGGTTATGAAAAAGAGAAAGTTGGAGAGAAATAATCACATCATTGGGGACTATATTTTGAGCAAACTTCATTGCTCTCTCTAGTCTTGTTGCTCATCGAGATGATCTTCAAGCTCTTTAGTTAAATAGACGCTTTTCGAAATCCATATTGGGAAAAGATAGAAAAGATTGAGTTCAAAGAAATTGTTAGAGATCCGAACTTTTGGAATGTATGTGAGGTTATAATCACAATACTTAAACCTCTTATGAATTTTCTAAGGATTGTTAATATGGAAAAAAGGTCAACAATTGGATTTGTTTATGGGAGCATGATAAAGGTGATTGAAACAATGAAGGCATGTTGTGGTCAAAATGAAAAAATCTATGGTGCATTTACAAAAATCATTGATAGATGTTGGGATGATAAGTTTAGAGAGCAAATTCATATAGCAGATTATTTCTTGAATCCATATTTTCAATATGATCAAGGACATGCAAGTGAATGAATAAATGTTGTTGATGATGTCATTGACATCTTTTAGCATTTTGGTGAGAATGATATCAATGGGGATGTGATATTGTTAAGTGTCATTTTCTAGTTAATTATTAGGTATTATTATGTGTTAATTATGTATGAAGTCATCCAAATTAGGAGTCTTATTATTAAGTATTTGATTTTTACTAGAAAATTCATATTTTCCCATTTTGTGTATATTTTATATCTTTTTTCTCACATTTTGACCAAGACATGTCAGGAGACTGTCATAAAGTGTTGCAGGAGTATTGCAGGTGGTCAGACTCTGAGTTTTCGTGCCTTGTACGCGAGTTGGAATGATTGTGGGCGGAAGACTGACACTAGTCAAGGCCCCTTACTTACGGCATGTCAGAGTCTGCAACAATGATTGGGTGCAAACTTGCACACAAAGAAAGTTTGTTGGCATACGCAAGACAGAAGGAATTATGGAAAGGGGACCCAAAGGAGTTAATGCACGTGGGAAGTCATATAAAAACCACTTGAAGCACTTAGTTCCAGACTTTTGCCATTTCCTTTGTAGATTTAGACTTTTGAGTTCTTCCTCCCCTCCAAGGAGGAAGAACACTTAACTTTCAATTTCATTTTTGTTTTCATGGCCCTTTCGGGCTAAAAACCTTTAGCTTCTGAGAAGTAGATGAAGTTTCCTTCCAAGTCCTGAGCAATTCACTCGATTCTTCATTAAATTCAATTCGGATTCTGTATACTTCCACGCGTCTTGTTGCAGTCTTTCTGTAACGACTCTTAGTCAAGGTTCATGAGTAGCAGGCCACTCCTCACGGATTTTGATGAAGATCAAGATGAAGAGCACCAACTCCAACCCTGCCGGTTCGAGGGAAGTAGCAGATTGTTTGTGGCCTAGGTACCACGACAGTGGACAGGTTGTGACCTCGGACCTGCCACTGGCCCAGCAACAGCTGGGCGCACGCGCACAATTCGGTTTTGAAGGCAATCGAAGGCAATCCTCTTGTCTTCCTAATCCTCCAAGGGGGAATTACATGAGGCTATTCCCGTGCCTCCTTGTCAATCAGAGCGTAAGGGAGAGTAGGCTATTTTTTGCTCCTATAACCAGCTATTTGGAAGAAATCAGTGAAGACCGAGGCAAGGACGGACAAAGGAAGGAGATGGAGTCTTATTCCCAGGAACTGCGTATCGTAGTTAAGGCCCATCACTTAGGTTGTAACTTTTCTTTCTGCATCTTAAAAACCCATCTTTTACAAAACCGTGACATTTTGTAGAAGTTTCTTACAAAACACTTTCCACGAAAAACAACTCCCTGTGATCGATACTCGTACTACGCTTTCTGGTGTTTTACGTTTTAAATATTTAAAATTTGTTGAGGAAACGACACGCAACAGATATAAATGAATTATTTTAGGAAAAAAAATATGTTTGCAAGAGTAGTGGCTTGATGAGCTGCCAAGAATATAATATTACCTTTACATCATTTTCTTTGAGCTTATTGATACTTCATATTTATTATTGCTATGTATCATGTGTACTTGTGTTATAGCTCAATGGTAGAAGTTCTTTGGTTTAAGTACCCCATTGATAAGGGATATTGGTGTGAAGGTTCTTAGACAAACATATTCTCTGGTTGTGAGTAGAATTGGAAAGTTTTTTATCATATGCATATCAAGAAACACAATCCGTTAGAGCATAAACGACTTAATGATCTCGTGTCTATACAATAGAATGGTAAACTTCAAAAGAGGTATGTTCTTTTGATTATATTGTGATTTATCAATTGAATTTCGTTGATGTACACTATGTATTACAACTTGTATATGTATTTAAATTATAGATGGCAATTTAAAGGTGAGTATTATGACCCTATTGATATCAATTATATTGATGAGATTGATATTTGGGTTAATGAGGATGATGATGATCCATTTTTTCATATTGAGGATATTGAAAGTACTCTTTATGAAGAACTCTTACCAACAAGAATTGAAGATAATGAGAATAATGGTTAATATGCTCTTAATTTGTCAACATCTTTTGATTAATTTTTTCAGAATTTATAAAATCATGTATTTGCTACAAGTTTTGACATTCCAATGTTATAAGCAATTCAATATGATGATAATTTATATTATGAAATTCTAAACACCATTCAATTTGAAATTGAATGGTGAAGACATGCTTGGGAATGAAATCATAAATGATGAAAATGATTATCATGAGGAAATGGAATATGATTTTGATATGGGTAATTTTATTAATGAGAATACAGAAATTATGCTATTTAATAGCTTAGCACATTTGACATTGATTTTCAACCGTGTTTGTTTTTTGGACCATTGGATTCATTTTCAATCATTCATTTTTTTAGAGGAATTTATTTTTTGATTGGTAGTTGATATATCAATAATTCACACATTATATTTTTTATTACTAAAAATTAATAAGAATATTAATATTTTATGATCGGTCAATCTCCAAGTTTGACCGGTTGGAACCGGTTTCAAAACCGAACCGGTGTGTTACCGGTCCGGTTTCGAAAACTGGTTCGTAATCGCTGGGATACTGATTTGGTGAACAATGCGCTCCTGCATTCACTTCTATCCAGTTGGGTCACGATTCGTGGCCCTTTTCTTCTGAACAAGCGCGTAAGGTCGGCGGTTATGGCGGAAAAAACCCTGAAACCCTACGACGTCGTCATCTTGGGGGCCTCTGGCTTCACCGGGAAATACGTTCTCAGGGAAGCGCTCAAGTTTCTCAATGTCCCAAACTCGCCGCTTAAAACCCTGGCATTAGCCGGCCGAAGTACCTCGAGACTGATCGAAGCCCTCAAGTGGGCTACCGCCCCAATTTCGCCGCCCAAGCTCCCCCTCCTCGCCGCCGACACAACGGACTTCAATTCCATCGCTCGTATCGCCGTCCAATCTAAGATCATACTGAATTGCGTCGGCCCTTTCCGTCTATATGGCGAGCCCGTTGTCAAGGCGTGCGCGGATTTGGGGTGCGATTACTTGGACATTTGTGGCGAACCGGAGTTCATGGAGAAGATGGAAGCGATTTATCACGACACGGCAGCGGACAATGGATCTCTGATTGTCTCCGCCTGTGGTTTTGATTCCATTCCGGCGGAGCTCGGGCTGCTGTTTCACGCTAGGCAGTGGACGGATCCTTCTGTTCCCAATCAGGTGGAAGCCTACTTGAGCTTAGAATCCGATAAGAAGATCGTCGGGAATTACGGAACCTACGAGTCCCTCGTTCTCGGGGTTGCGAACGCCGATAAGCTATCGGAGCTGAGGAAATCCCGGCCAAGAAGACCCAGACCTACAGTAATACATCCCCTTCTTGCTTCCACTCTTTCCAGAATTCTTCTCTTTGACATAAACTTCGTTTCAGATTCCAGGACCCGGACCTCCAAAGGGACTGTTTGAGCATCAAAAGGAGCTCGGACTCTGGGCTCTGAAGCTACCATCTGCAGACTCCACTGTCATCCGCAGGACATTTTCGACACTCACTCAAAACCCTGAAGGCTTACCTGGTGTTTCAGAAAATGATGAAAAGGCTACAGCAAGGAGAATTTTCTGGTCTTCAGTGAAACCTGCGCACTTTGGGGTGAAGCTGAGCAGCAAATCGATCCTTGGGCTGCTCCCTTCTATCATCCTTGGGATATTCCTGGCATTGCTGTGCAGATCATCGTTAGGAAGATGGTTGCTCCTCAAATTCCCATCTTTTTTCAGTGCAGGATGGTTCAAAAAGGAAGGGCCCTCTGAAGATCAAGTTGCGAGTGCTGGTTTCAAGATGTGGTTCATTGGGAGAGGATTCTCTGACGGTGCCGCTGCACAGGGTTGCAAGAAACCTGATACTCAGGTGGTGACGAGGGTAACGGGGCCCGAGATCGGATACATCACTACCCCAATCACACTCATTCAGTGTGCACTGGTTGTTCTTGATCAAAGGGATAGTCTTCCGAAAGGCGGGGTTTACACACCTGGTATCGTATTCGGCCCCACGGATCTCCAAAGCCGGCTGCAAGAGAATGGAGTGAGCTTCGACATCATTTCAAGGAAGACATCTCCTCATGCCTGAAACGCTGGCTTTTAAAGAGGCTTTCTTGCCACTCTTTATGCTTTCAATAATTGATATCATGTATAACTTACCATCCAAAGAGGGCAGTTAACAGTAGAGATGGTTGATTTGGTACATTTGATTTCGGGATGAGAGAAAATAATTTACGGCAAAACGCACGCACGGGCAGGGTAAAGAGGGTTATTTACACACGAGTATCCACGGCGAACTGCTACTACTCGATCAGAGAGGACGTATCAGTTGTGTGTATGTTGGTCTTCGTGCTTGTAATGTTCAAGTCCCCTCCTCCATGTCTCAGTCCCTGGGACTTCGTGAACTCCTCGATTCTTGCCTTCAACTCCACAGCCGGTATTAGCATGTCCACAGTGAGATGGGATCGATTAAAGGGATCCGTCTGCGACAACAAAAACCAAAACACTCGGCATCACTGAATGAGTGGTTAACTCATGGAGTATAGTATTTGTACCGTGTCACTTAAAAGATGCCGCTGAATGACAGGTCTGTCGACGATGACCTTTGATGAAGGCAGAATGACAGGGTCCCTCATCAAGGTGTACTGGAATCACACCAAAGATCACACCAGACGTGAGAAGAAGGATCGATGAGTGTTATTTACGCATAAGAAATGTATACGCCATGGTTCAATTAGTGTTCTTTATACATGCGAAACACATGCTTGATCAACACATGGGCATGATGAGAATTGCATAACGGGAAGTACCTGAATTGGGTCAAGGAATTCATCAGGTATGTCTCCTAGAGCAGCCTCGGCATTCATCGCCTCAGAAGCTGCAACTTTGGCTTTTGCTCCGAGATCAATAAATTCTTGCATTGTTCTGGAATCTTCCCCTATTCTTCGGAGGACATCCGATGCAGCACCAAATAACTGATATCCTCACCAGAAATAGAGATAAGATTGATATGCTGAGTGAAAAGTCAGAAACTCTACACAATATTGACAGGATTTGATTTTGCATTACACCTCATGTACTTCGGCAGTGAGGGTACAATACCTGTTCATTGTATGAACGTCCGTCTCTCGTGATGGCTGCTGGAAAGATATTATCTTTGTCTCCTCTAGCGAGGTTGATGTATATACGGACAATCTTCATGTGCCATCATCACAAAATGGGGTTACAATAAACGAAGTTTTCAAAGGGTTATACACTGATCACGCTCTACGACATTATCTTCACTAATATAAGGAAAATGGGCCTCTATTGTTTTGTCTTGATGTGCAGGACATACTGACGATGCTCTCAAGAATCAACAGCATTAAAACCACACAGCAAGTTCAAAACATTACGCCATGAAAACATCTTAGAATTCACAGGCGACGTATTTTGAAGGCATATAGGAAAATGAGCTGTAACACCATACCTGCTTCAGCAGCTGCTTTGGACGAAACTCATACTTTTCAGGGTCCTTTAAACTAAGTGATTTCCGTTGTGGGCCCACAAGTTGCAATAAAAAGTAATTTAGCATGCTAGCAACTCTTTCAACCTGGATGTTAAATAGCAGAAATGGTAATCTCATACTTATCGAAGTTTCATTGCCAGAACGATTAGAGATATACCATCTCAGGTAGCAGAAAAGGCGCTGTAATCTGTTCAGAGGTAAATTCCAGCAGGCTGACATCTTCATTCGCCAATTTCATATCAATTCTAACAATCTACGGATTCCAATGAGATGCTCGTTAACAAGTTCATCAAACTAGAAGATATTAAAAAAAATAGAAAATGAAATACTGACATTCTCCTGGGAGTGGAAAAGCCGAGTTCTCTCTTGTCTCTCTTGTATAGGTCTCGCCTCCCACTCAACTTTATTAGCCATCTCAGCTTCAATTTCTTTAAGTGCAAGAATTTTGTTGAGACTCTCATCCAAAAGATAAATGCTATCATTCACTAAAAAGTTCAAGAAGTTGAGATATACGCCCTTCTCTTCCTCTTTTGCAATCTGTTAAATTACAAGTGGAAAAAAAAAAACAATTCAGACAAAATTAAAATTGTTGGACAATGAACGAAAGGAGACCTTAATATTACCCTTCTCCAAACATTACGATGGCTGGGAACCTGCCATAAGTATTCCAAGAGTTCGGCAATGTTGTGGCGGATGTTGAACTTGTCATAAAACTATAAAAATCAATAAAAGAACCACATATGGTTAAGAGTGAATAAAATAAATGTGAAGTCAATTGACGCTACATTTAAAAATTACTGATGCGAACCTGGGTGTGGGAACCTGTAAATTCTATATCAACGTAAAGCTTCAGTAGATTCCTTACTAGATACTCAAGAGATAACTGGTGCCCTTCAAACATAGTTTCGGTGGCCTTTGACGTACTGCAGGCACAAATTATTTTAGAGTCTGAGAAACAGACAGCACTAAAATATTGAATGATGAAACGATTACTATAATTATAATCCTTGATTGTCATACCTTCCCTTTGGCAACCAATTGTTAAGGACTTCAACCATTTTCGCCCTTAAATAAGGATTTCGGATGTATTCAGGACTGGCCATGAACATGACAATGAAGTTCATAAAGTCATCCTGTATAAGAAAAAAATCAAGGACACGGCATGTCACGTATAGAAGATAAGTACGACAGCCCACTCAAAAACGGTCTATTTACCAGTACAGCACCATCCAAAGCCCTAGGAATGCGTGAAGCAAAAATTAGCATCTCCATGGCATCCTCTACGAAATGCTCTGGCATAGCAGCGAATTCCCTTGGGCATGCTGAGGGCAAAGGCATTTTAAAACCACCAATGAGCCCGACCAACCAGACTACCATTAAGCGGTAGTAAGATAGTGCACGCTGAAAAAATCCACCATCCTAGAAGAAAAAGATGAATTTAACAATGAGGAATATGGTAAGCACCGTTCAAATCAGACTGACGTCAGAAAATGTAGAATACATCAGCATGGAACATACGGATAAAATCAGTATGCAAATACGCACCTAGGAACCAAAATGATGTAACATAATTTGATATTAACCATTAAATATGTTTAGGATATCAAGCACAACGCACATACTAAAACAAGACAACCACCATACCCTCATTATTTGAGCTTCATAGCATAATTTTTCTTGTGAGAACATCTCGATTTCTTTTTCAAGACGAGAAATATCCTGCTGCAGTTGAGGAGAAGGTGCATGCTCCTGCATGGCCTTAAAAGATGACAAAGCATCTTCACATCTAGAAATATCCTGAGATAAAATAAACATCCAAATGATTAACTTCAACTGAAATCTCATAGGCAAAAATTGATGGAAATTCTAAATTATGAGGGAAAACAACAAGGACTATTGTCTGATAACCTGAACGAGGTATTTGAAGTCTGAAAATGCTTTTAGCAACCCAAGGTTAAGGACTCTAGCAGTCATGAAAAAACACTCGCATATAAATGGATATTTAGCTTTCACAGTACTCGTGGAAGATGTATTGCTATTTTGGAGTACAGTTGCCTCTTTGGCCTTATTGCTAGACATTGTAGCTTCATGAGATTGTTGGAGCCGATTACTTCCGTCACCTGTGTTGGTAGAGCTATCCACCATTGAATCATGACTGCCAAACCATTCAGATATTTCCTCTGATGATGCGTGTAGAGCAGTCAACTGCCTAGTAGCAATTCATCAACAAAGAACACCAGTAATTGAAAGTAAGTGGAATAACACAGGGAGGGCTTGAGAACTAACCTCATATCCAGCCGGTCACCGTACAGTACGTATTTAGGATCAATTTTATCTCTCTTAGTCAAATTGGCATCTAAAAATGGCTCACAAAGTTGAAGCATTACAGCACTGAGATTAACAAACATGCCAGAACTAGCGCAGGATAATGGATCAACCTGGATATATTATGAACAGGATAAAAGAGGTCATACTCAGCAAAAATGAAAGCCACATGGAGAAAAAGATGTACGACACCATCAGCTAACCTGTAAATGCCCCCTTGAAGAGTTCCTATAAATGACCTCAGTAAGATATTCAAGAACATTTTCACGAGTATTCAAATTCTTAAGGAGGCACATAAGAACTTTTGCTAGCCCATCATACAAGTTGTTCATAACAGTTTTGATAGTTGTAAAGGATGACAAAAGATCAGCTGGGCGGCGTGTTGAAGCCTCAGAGAAGCACTGTTGCCTGGAAAAAAAAAATAAGAACAAAATGGATGAGGTATAGGAAAGCACCATATTGAATGATGTCATGGATGATTCCCTCCAGTTTCATTAGCAAAAAGGCTCATTTTTCATCAGCAAAAAGGCTCATTTTTCATTCAAGCAGATTTTTAATTATACGTTTCACACAAATGAGCATATGCATCAAAGAAAACACACTGACATCCACCTTTTGATATCTAGGAAAAAATAGAAACAAAGCCAACATACAAAATACATCACCCATAAAATGAAGAAATTCTGATCAGCTTACTTGCCAATTGAATACAGAAAAAAACGAACACTCACCCAACATCAGGCTGGCTTTTGAATATTTCATGATCAGGTAATGCACTCACGTGAAAGAATGGACCCAAAATACTGGTCACCTCAATAACTCTTCCATTCAGATACACACCTTTTGGAATCCACCATGGATGATTTACTAGCGCCTTTGCACCCACCGGAAAATTCACCAGTAACAACAATGCCAACAGCGGCTGCTGAAAATTCCCCAAAGCTGAAACCTTCACCACAGTCCCCCTCAAGTCCTCGTACAACTGCTTAAAAATTGGCTCCACGGATTCATAATCAGCATCCCTAAAGAAGTCCTCTATAAACCCTGGGGTGCCGTGATGCCCCCACTAGTCCCACCAAACGCATCAAGACTGCTTCCGACCTCAGAAAAAATCAAGGGCAGCAACGAGGAAATGTTTGGTTTATTGGCATCATGATCAGGAAACATATCAGGGTTACCTAAATGAATTCTGCTGTATGAAACAGCCAAATTCTTGGCTAGTTTCACCACATTCTCCATCTCTGATCTCAAGTTTTTATCTTTCATTGACCCAATCTTTCTCAACTCTTCGTGTGCCCGGCGATACGAGTTGACTAAATACTGAAACGGTGGCTCTGCTTCCTGATAACTCCTGGACAGGCGATCGAATACGAATCTCTCCATCACCTCCCGTGACAACTTAAGCTCTTTACCCTCACTCAAAAGCTCGGCCGCTGTAAGCTCCAGATAAACGATTCGAGAATCGTTGTCCATTGAATCCACGAGGGAGACCAACCATATCTTCCGGAGGATAATGTCCTCGACTTCCGCTGGCGTTCTGGAGAGTTTCTGCGACGCCATAGCTCACGGCAACAAATTAGGGCTCCGTAGATGGGCAGCGTCGACGAGTTTATAGATATCAAGACAAAGAATTTGTGCCCCAATTCACCAGATCAAATACCACCTGAATAAGAATAACCTAGAAGAAGATGAAGCTTGGAGTGCACCATACAAACTCCCAAAGCCATATTTACTCAAAAAAATTGGCATATAAAATAAGAATATTTTACTCCATAATAAATTTTTGATTGCGTGCATCAAATATACATCATATTTACTATAAATATATTTAAATATTTAGTCTTATTGCCTCAAATATAATTTAAATTTTTTATTAGCTATAGCATATCTATAACTACGATATTTGATAAATGAAAAATTTGTACACATCATTAAATATATAATTTTTTTTATCAAATAAAATTTATAAATCTAATGCATATTCAATCATATAACAAATATGAGCATAGTAGATTAAAGTTGAATGCAAGGAGTTATAAGTTTGTCATGTGAAAATTGACACATTCAATGTTTGTCACAATGGTAAATTAAGTTTAAACTAATACCAATATAACTATAAAATACAGCAGAGAAATAATATGAAAATTCAACTAGTAGCTACCATAAGGTAATGCAAATACCTTAAAGCTTCTAAAAGTGGTATAATCATTACTACACTTATTCTACCCAACCTATTAACCAATCATTTATCAAACAAAGATTCAATTCTATCCAAACTCTTGTTTTTCCTAATTTTTAGTTTATCTTTAGTTATAATTGTTTATGATGAATATCACTACTTACCTCTCTTAAATCTATTCTGATTTGATAAGGAATTAGTGTAGTTACCGAAATAAGGTAGTCTAATAAGTAATAATCATGCACACTCTTTCTACCTTAAGGTATCACATATATTTAGTCACTTATACTGAATAATATAATACATTCATAACATAGTAATGAAAACATGTTCATGTCACACCTTAACAACAAAAAGATAATAGCAATGAAATGTAAATAATTCAACACAAAAAGTTAAATTCTTGGCTCTACTCCCAGTTGGGAGTACTATTCCTAATAAACTAACAAAATCTTCAATGATGAGCTTGGTTTCTAATTCGTCTCCTCCATTCTTCTCGGTTCTTCTATGATTTCCTACCAGATCCCCCTCTCCATAAATGTTGCATGTTGTTCCAAGTAATGGAGATATTTTATTTTCATTCATCATATCCAAAATTCACCATTTTTTGACTTCTTAGGATTTGATGTTTTCTATTTTCAGCTTTTATCCTATATTACTGTCATCTTCACTATACATTTTTAACTCATTGGGATTTACATTGTTGAAAACGTACTGCATTGTTAAAATAAGGATTGGGACTAAATTCATGATTTAGTTTCCACTTGAAATAAAAACACGTAAATAAATTACTAATCATGAAGATGCAGAAATATTGAATTAAATCCTAATTTTATAACCTAATTTTACTCATTTTGTAGTCCTAAGATACTGAAAAAAATGTTTTCTTAATATTTATTGGAAATTGTGAAGAAACAAAAGGTTACATAATCTATAACCCACAACACAAAAAATTCAATGTAGGTAGAAACCTATGAATTGATGAAGATGAATAGTGAAATTGAGATCATAAAATACCTATTTCACACGTAGTTGATACAACATCAATAGTAACATCTTATATTGCACATGAATTAGTCAACCATGATGAGTTACCAAAAAAATATATAATGTGTAGCCTCTAGTTTTAAAAGTAGTAGAAAGTATATCTGCTACTTAAGTCTCTGTATGACCTGAAATAAATACCCCATGTCTAGGTTTAATGAATGGGAAAACACTCGTGAGGGAGTTTTTAAGATGGTTGAGTGTTTCTTCTCAATCCAAACTGATTGAGTTCAGGGGTTTGCGATGCATCTCAAGGATACCAATTGTATAAATCAAGTAAAAAATTGCATGTGTTGGACGAGCTGATGTTAGGCTAGAATATGACATTGGAAAAGCAAAATGTTATTAAAGAGTAAAATCTCCACAATTGTTCTGATCAATCCTAGTTTCGTAGATTGTGTTATGTGGTTGAGAACTCCCACATAAGCTATTAGTTCCCTTTTTTTGTATCAATTTTGTTATTTTTTGTGGTTATTTATATGATGTTATCCGTAACTTGTAAGATTATCTTCTTCTTGAAATAAATCCTTTTTCTCTTTAGGCTACTCTCTTCAATGCAAGACTCTTGTTTCTTAAACATAAGCTTGAGAGTTCATCCTATCTTTTGTCTATCAAATTCGAAGCAGACTTGGACTGTCAAACGTCCACCTTTCGCTATGGAGATCTTCCAATATGATAACTCATCATTATAAATGGACAATAGATGAAAAATTGGATTCACGATCGCATACATGAGCACCCATATATTTTTCTTTCTGTAACCTCGCCGCATTGAGGCATAACCCAAGTTTTCCATGATTTCAATTCTCAATCAAGATGATCATGCGGTCTAATTGACATCAAAAGGGAAGCGTATTTCCTCTGCCGCCTCTCCTCCTCCTCCTCCTCCTACCCGATCCCATGACTTCTGGACGCCCCACGCCTTCGGTTGATGTACCTTCTCCAGCCCATTTGAATGTTAACAGCTGCCCAAGTCCTCCATTTGGAAGAGTGGTATCTGCTAGTCCTCATCACCCTCTCACTCCCAAATTTGTATCGAAAATGATCAGTTATAAACCGCAAATCATCCGCATCAAGCCCGTAAGCCTCCGTGGGTTCCATGCAAGTGTATGTGGCTGACGACGAAGGCAGCCGATCGGAGAAAGGGCGACAGAGGCACCATGAAAACAGCTCATCCCCAAAGAACCCTCCTGGCTCAAGCGAGCTTGTTGCCACACTTCCCCTGGTCAAGCTCTGGCTGCTCCGCACGCAGCCTTGAACGATGAACACGATTCGTTGCACTAGATCACCTTCCCGGATTATCTTCATCAGAAACAAAATGCAGTATCAGATACAAGTACTCGTAGTGAACTATTTCGTGAAGTTTCACCTCTTCGCCTTGGGAGAAGATCAAGGGCTTTACACGGTCGCATATGTTGTCAAGGATGAGATCATCTAAACTGTGAAACAACGGCACCTAAAGATAAAAGGAATAAACACATGAAATCCGAACCTAAAATTATAATTTAAGAAAATTATTGTTAACATAAGTATTTTTATTTTCATTTTTATGAATCAAAAAATTTTATTTCATTTTTATATGTATTTGAATAATATTGCACGTGAATTTTTTGTACCCGCTTGATGAGATCAAGGCAGAGGAATCGTTTGATGTCACGCCGAAGCCCATCGGGGAAGTCTTTTATGAGCTCGGCCTCGTCGTCGGAGCCCATTTCCGCCCACCTCCGCCGCTCGTGTCGTCGAACTCGTCGTCTTAAGGGCGGAGGCAGCTGCCTCCTCCGCATCCACCACTCCATATCTCTGCATCGGAGTTGTATTTTCCTCTTTCTTGCCATTACTGCCTGAAGGAAAACCTGGATGTTTCCGATCAGAAGGGTGAAGAGCATCATCCCGCTGAGCACGGCGCAGATGCTGAACAGCACTTCAAGCAGTTCGCTTGTCGGCTCCAACTCATTCCCAAAAGTACTGCATGGAGAAAAAGATTCGATTTTTATTGAAGCCCCAGACAAGTTTAAGTCAGAATCATTAAGCTTCGTTCACCTTAAAGTCATCAGACCCCAGAAAATGGGATAAAGAATCTTCACAGCAGTGGATTTGCTGGAGACCACGGGAAGAGCCCATTTGTAGATCCCATAACGGAAGGGACCATTTTCATCCAAGCACGAAGATTTCAGAATTGCCAAATTACTCGAATTCGAACCACAAGCAACGCTGAATCTCCCCGCCGCCGACAAGCGAGAAGACAAGTTGCAGAAACTGCTTCTCGTGCACTGCCGCTGCACGCACGACGCCACTCTGTGTATCGCCAGAATATACCAGCATCCTCCCGCAACCTGCACAACAAAGATGAATTGAGGAAGTTCCAAGAAAAATTGAAAGGTATTGTTTGGAGGAAGAAAGATTACGTGAGATGCAATGAAGTAGGCTATGAGGTTAAGGGCGAATCCCCACCAAAGTGTGCCGAAAAGGTATCCAGTGACTTTCTGCATTCTTCTCATTAAGCATACGCAGTGATAGATTTTGGGGAGGAATTGAAACCAGAAGACGAGGAGGAGAACGGTCACCATCAGTTTTATTCGCCCATCACTCATCAATCTGGGAACTACCACCCAAAATACGATCTGGAATTGAATTCTCAGTAAAATGCAGGGGAATGAAAGTGGTGAAAGTCGATTTCAGGGGGTGTAAATATACCTGTGGAACGGGAAGAATAACGAAAACATCGAACCAGAAGAGCTTCAGGGAACAGAGATAATGAAAGGCGACGGCGCGTGGATCCCAAACAAGCTTGCCAGACCCGACAACGAGGGATTCCTTCGACACATACGCCAGCCGGAACTGTAGCCGGAGGTGCGAGATATGCACGGCGTCGACAAATGTACGCGCCACCGTCATCGCCACCGCCATCGAAAAATTTATATGTAGACAGGGAGAGCCGCCGCTTCCGATGGACAGCGAGTAAAAAATGAGGGAATCCATGGCCAAGGCCACTCCACGGGCCAGCAAAAACACCCTGTTCCATAACTGCACGCGCTTGCACCGTGGGTCGAGAAGGCCTCCTACCCTAGCCTTCTTCCTCGCAGCCGAACCGTGATTCAGCGCTGCCGGTTGATTTTTTATCGGAATCAAGGAGGAACCGGCGGCGGACTCCCACTCTGGCTGGTGCACTTTGTCGCAGCTAGTGGAGTGGAAACTCGGGACACCGTCTCTAGTGCAGGCGTAGCATTCGGCACTGCCGTCATCTTTTCCGTTCTCCAACCCGACCCGGATTATCCGAAACCATCTAAAATTTTCCACCATTTTTCCCGTTTACCCCTCAATCCCGAAAACGGCAGCAATTTAAGCTAACCCTGCAAAGGGGATGGGAATTCATTTAAAGTGACTCTTCAACATACATAGGCCTTGAGAAGATGGTGAAAGAGAGAGCAGAAAAGAAAACTTGAACTTGTTCTTCTTTGACACGTACAACAGTTTCCACACTGGTAGGATGTACACATGGGATGGGCCAAAATTATCATACAGTATGGCCAAAAACCTAATCACTACATAATTTATTTTAATAAAATTGAAAATTCTAATAAAATGAGAATTAATATATGTTTGGAATTTTTTTTGAAAATAATTATTATATAATTGACTAATATTAGGAGTGAAAAAAATAATAAGTGATTTTTATAACTAAATTACATATTTACTAATAATTATATTTTATACATTTATTTAATAAAATATATTATATATCATTAATATTTATCAAACTATTTAAAATTTTTAATATCAATGATTCTTTTATTATTAATTAAAAATTTGTAAAATGCCATTCATAAAATTAGAATAATTTTTTTTACAAAAATACAAATTAGTATTCATTTTAGAAAATAATATTATTTTTAATTATGTATTAATAAATTGGTAAAATAGTAAATTCAGTTATTAAATTAATTTTGAAAAAATAAATCTGTACAAAAAGTTACACATCTACTCTTCTCTAGAAATTGAGTCCACATTTGAAAAAATCACTCCGTAATTGATTTTGGAAGAGTTGAAAATTCTGATAAAATGAGAAATAATATATGTTTGCAACTGTTTTTTTTAGAATGATTCTGAGAGAATTAAGTTATGTTTATAATATAAAAGATTAGATTTGATTTTAATAAATAAATGACATGTTTATCCATACTAATAATAATTATATTTTATAAATTTATAATTTTAAAAAATTTATATACCATTTGTATTATAAAAATATTATATAATTTTTAAATTATAATTTACATAATTACTTTAATTTAAATATATTTATCTTAAATTATAATTTTTAAATTAAGGTAATTAAATTATTTATAATATTATTAATTATAATTATTTATAGGAGTATAATTATAAATTCAATTTTAAAATCAATTTTTAAAAGTCAATTCTCATGTAAAAGTTAATATTCATAATTCTCATAGAATTTAAGTGATTATTAAAAATAAATTTTATAGAATAAAATTTGATATACATTTGAAATAAGTAATCAGGTATATTTAGCATCATTCATAATAGAATCGATTCTAATGTTTTCCAAACATGGTTTGAATTGATTCTAAAAAATCAATAATTGTAGAAAATAATCAGGTACTTGTTTGAAAGATATAATCAATTCTATGGAAATAGAATTGAATTTTGTAGAATATAATTGGTTTCCAAAACAGCCTAAGACACCCACGATATAAATACTTACGTGTCCTTCAGTGAGTGGCTCTTCAATGCAAACTTCACTGTCCAAAAATTGCACGGATGAATCCGGTCCAGACACCTTCTTTTTTTTGGTTGAATAAACGTCAATTTTGTGTCTAGGAAACATATTCTATTCAAGCATGCAAACACACTAGTAAAATACATGCGTTACACTTTTCCAATTTAAATAGGTGTCTAACCTTATTTTAACGATTTTAAATATTAAGATATTGAAAATGTATAAATTTTGCAAATGACATAAACAATCACATTTTCACGAATGTGTTGAGCATTAGAAAAAGGCAACTAAAATGGGATATACGCATTGTAATCTCCTCTATACATTACTTTCTAAAATGGGGCAATGCCATTTGTGGAATATAAACTAAGATTGTATAGACAAATTAAATATAAAATAAGCACCACATAATAATCATCTCCGTGAGTCAATTTGATATACAATATAAAATATTAATAATATCTTCACCAATAATTAAAATGGTGGGTAATTCATTAATGTTTTTGTAATTCATTAATGTTTTTGTCCATAATCAATGCATATAATTTTTTTCTATTACAAATAACTACTTCATAGCTATTCGAGGGGGCGGAGGCGGTTGGGGAGGTACCAGGTTTTGACATCGGGTTTGGGTTAGTATGGTCAGCGGTAGAGATGTCAATGGGTCGGGTCTACCCGGACCCCAACCGAAACTGACCCGAACGAGTTCGGTTTTGGGTTCAAATTGTTTGACCCATACAACCCGAATCCGAACCGATATAAAATATTTTTTAAAATATTAATAAAATTTAATTTTTTTATGAACTTAATAATTAATATATTTTTAATTTTAATTCATGCTTTTAACTTTTAAAATTATTATAATGAAAATTTAAAAAATATACCTTTTAAATCATATTTAAATTTCTATTAGAAACGAAATTGGACCCATTGGGTGTTGGGTTACGGGTTCAGGTTCGGGTCCTTTCCGGGTTTGGTTCGGGTTTGGGCCCAACAGAGGTTCCTCGGGTCGGGTTCGGTTTTGAGAGTACCCGGACCGAACCCGGCCCATTGACATCTCTAGTCAGCGGAGATTGGAGTCATATATAAGCCGCTTTTTAAATGTGGTACATCGTTTTATGCACCGGATTACCGAAATTTGACGAATACATCTTATTTATATATGTAAAGCAGAATCAATCAGATCGTTGACGCCTCCCTCCCACCGCCCGGCTACCCACCACCTCTCTCCTCCCGGTTTCCTGTTACATTTCCAAAAAATTTCTTCTCCTCGAAGGAAACCGCGTTTCTTGCACGCAATCTTGATTTTCCCCTTGTTTGGAGTGATCTGGATCATCGTTGTGGATTTGATGCGTATCTGATGAGGTTTCTGTTATTATTTGTTTGATCGCTCAATTGTTTTGTGCTTGTAAGTGTATGTCGATTGTGTTCATTGGAAAATCCTTTCAGCTTGTGGTTTTGTCATCATTCCTGAAGCTTTTCATATTGTGAAGCCGTACCGAGGGAAGAGCAGTTCCGGAAATAAGTGGAGAGGGGCAGGATTCCTGGGTTCTTTGAAATCCTCATCATCAAAAGTTGAGATCTCTATTCGGTTTTTTCGTATTTCTTGTAGTTTTACATGCCATCGATTTATAGAACTGTTGGTGAAGATTGGAGGAATAGAATAGCCTTTCTTTTTGTCAGTGTGATTCATATTCTAGCTTCCAGATTGAAGATCGTTGGCTGATCGATTTTCAAATTATCTTCCCCATTTTTTAATCTTCTTGATTTCACGGCAGCCAATAGATTTTTTTTTTTTATTGTAAATTTTGATTCCAGGCTTTTGGGTTCCGGATTTGGTTTGTCCCTTGGCATGGCTGAAGAGGATACTAGTGATTCAATTATTACGCCTGAAAGAATGATCAAGTCTGTTATTTGTCCAAGTGCATCAGATGGTTTTACTGTATCTAAAAAATCAGTTGGTTCCATCAGCGATGTTGATAGTTCGACAAAAATTCTGTCCCAGGAGTCCCTATCTCATTCAAGCTGTCACAATGTGGCTTCTCGTTACATGCAGCCTTCTACTGGTTCTTGCCATGATATGTGTAAGTATGGTCGAAAACATACATTTGAGGAGAAGCCGTGGAAGGCAAGGAGAAGGCCAGGTAAAGATTCAGCTGACGGCATGGTCAGTCTTGAGAAGGATAAGTTTGTCAATCACGAGCTATCTGAAGAGGCTAGAGACCATCGTTCATCTAAGGACAAGCTGTCTCCTAAGATCAGTTCGACTCGGCAATCTCCGGATGCTTCCATCGATAAGGAGAATCGTTCCAGATTTAAAAAGTTAGATGAGAAAAGGAGGCACTCACTTGAACTGAATTTTCAGGATGCAAAGACACATTTGTCGAAGTCTAAGATTACCCCGGATGCTAAAGCTAAATTTGGTTTAAAGACCAGATCTTCGACTGAGAAGAAGCATTCTTCGCCTGATCCCCCAGAAATCATCAAGAATGTATGCTTCCCAACTGAGATAGTTGGGATTTCAAAGGAACAAGGTTCCTCAGTTGACAGTAACCTGCCAAAGGAGATGAATGTGAAGACTTGTCTGCCGAAGAAGCATTCAGCTGCACTAAACTCGAAGGCTGCTATAGGTAAACTATCGTGTTCTTTTAAAAGATCAAGTGGTAATTACTTAAAGGGAAGACAAATTCCTGAATATGAAAGGGGTCAAATTAGGCCAGTGATCAAGGTGTCCCCGAAACAAGTATTACATCCACCTGTTCCAGATGTGGTCTCTGGACGCTCTCTTGCTAAGGCAGCATTAAAAGTGTCTGCTAAAGGGGATTCAGAGCCTTCTAAGTCTGCATTGCAACGTTTTAGTAAATCGTCATCATTCAAACTGAGAAAAGCTGGACAGTTAAAACTGATTTCTTCTCTCAAAGACCAGAGTGGGGTACGAAGGGTTAAAACTGGAATGTCGACCTCTGAGAAGGCAATTAACAAAGCCGTACAAGGTATAAGTATAGAAACGGAGGAAAAGGTTCCGAAAGTCTCAGACAAGGTTATTGGCTCGTCACTTTCAGTATCAACCGGTCCTGGGGTCACTGGGGTTGAAGCCAAAATATTTTCAAAAAAACAGTCTGTGAAGACCAAGGGACCAGCCACAAAAGATAACCAGAACATGACTTTGAAAAAAGGGCAGGTGTCAGTCTCTGAAGATGCGGCCAATATCTTTCCTGTAAAGCTGAAGTTCAAAAGTGGGAAGGTGTTGGACCGACAGTGTGATACGGCTACGCCAAGGAGACTCCGATTTCGGAGGCCAGGGCCACATGGAAATGAAGGCAGCAGCAAGATTGATTTGCTGGGAAAAGTGTCTCTCACTGCAGCGATCACTGATGCTGCTCCTGTATCAGAGATTTCGTCACAGAAGGTTGTTCTAAAGCATCAAGATGTACAAGACAAGAAGGATGCTCAAGGTTTACTCAATAACGTCATCGAAGAAACTGCAAGTAAGCTTGCTGTAACAAGGAAAAGCAAGGTTAAAGCCCTGGTTGGAGCATTCGAAACCGTTATTTCCCTCCAAGAGAGTAAACCTTCCCAGACTGTCTTTTAACTGGCATATCATTGATCATTTTCCTGGGATTTCACACAATCAAATAACTGAATATTAACTGCTTTGGATCACATTTTTATCTTATCCTTAGAACATAAGAACCCGAGACAGGGATTGCAGTTCAGGTTCTGGCGTGAAAAAATCTGCTCATTGTAAACAATTTGAACCTCCTTCTGTTGATTTTACACTGAAAGGTGGAAGGAAGCAAGCATGTGCCGGTGATAGCTTGTATTACACATTTGCATTCATATTCTAACAGGTATCCATCCAAATCATGGATGAGCTCAAAATCCATTGTTGAAACACTAAAGCTAGTAAACAACTTGGCTTTCTACTCAAGGCGTTAGCCACACGATTCCAGCACTATCATTATGTTTGCTACAAAACAAATATTGTTGCAGATAAGCAAAACCGTTTTTGCATGCTTTGCAAAAACCTTGCCTTCTGGATTAATGTGCTGCAAAGTATCATGTTCCATTGAAAGAACAAAATCTTATTGAAATAACTAGTAATTCTCATTTTGCATTCTCCAAATAAGAAATTAATAATTTTACAAAACACACTTATTTCTCATTTTCTAAAATGTGTGCGGAACATACCCTTTCAAGTGATAAGTGGAGTACCCTGCCTTATCTTGCCCCAATGTTTCATTGAAATATGCTATTGGCTTTTTTGCTTGGGCTAATACTGCATAAATTCCAATAGAAGAGTTGTCACAATGCAGTTTAAAGGGGCTAGAAAAATCTAGCAACACAACTAGCAGGGTCGCAGTTAGAATTTGATTAAATTGTACAAAAGCTTCTTCAATTGTAGTTGTTCACTTGAAGTTACATACCATCCGTTATGGAAGCCACTAGAAAATTAAAGAGTGGAATAAGTTTTCGATAAAAGGATGGTAGACCATGGATCCTTTGATAATGGAACATGATACAGTTGCTTGTTGTTGCATATAATTGTTCTTGCCACAAAACTCGAAGCACCTCTCACACATGACATCTATGCATCTTGAGGTTAGCACTAAAAATTAATATATTGGTAAAATAGAATACCAATAAATGATCAAAGTCACTAATTTGTGATCTTCATAAAAGTACTTTGTGGCATAACAATCCATTCATAAGGCCTTCTTAAGTGTTAAAAGTTGTCCTCCACTTATACTCAAATCAAATTCAAATATGATTATAAGCGCTTTTTAGTTCAATTTTACCAAATACCATAAGATCAGGTATTTGAACAAGTAAATAATCTAGCTATGAGATAGGAAAATGATACATAAGAATAATCTTATTAAAAGTTGGCTGTATGAAACCTTTGGCCTGTAAGTCCTCCTGCTGAGTTTTCAACTCTTTCATTTCCACCAGTGTCATTCTATACGGTGCTTGCAAAATAGGCTCCATCCCCTCTACAAGGTCAATGTCAAACTCTATCTCCCTTTCGGGCATTGGGCTGAGTAATTCCTTTGGAAACACATCACTAAACTCTACCAACAATATAAGTGAATGTAGACAACTCTTTGTTCCTATAACTGACTATCTAAAAGAACCATATAGAATAGAGATGAGTGGAGTACAACAAATATAGTTAGAAAGGATTATAATCTCAAGAATAGTTATTTTATTTAAAATTTATCATTTAAATTTGTTTTTGTTATATACCATTATGATCACATTTACAAAATCGTGATAGTTTGTATTCAATTTAAACTTTATTTTTCTTTTGAAAATCAAATCTCTATGATCAATATTCGTACAATGACCTTTTATATTTTATGTTTTATTTTTTCTTAAAATTTGTTGTGAAATGACATATATCACTGTTTACTATAAGTGTTGTACTTATTGGATATAGCTTGCCTTACTAATGTCATTTTCTCTTTTTGTGTGACTGTTCAGGTTGCATAGTTAGTATTTATTTTATGGTAGATGATTTCCTTGTTGATGCCATTGAAGTCACTTCCTTCTTGAGTGAAAACATCTTGATAGCTAAGCAAGAAATAAAGAAAAGGAACTTGACCTTCACGTGAATCATGGAAGGAATCATCTAGAAGATATTGATTCTTATTCTTCCATAGATGGCATTGTTGGTCATATTGAAGTTTGCCACCACAAATTCAAATACTTCACTTCGAGTGAAGTTGTGTGCTCGAGAGTTACATCTAGAGTGATCTTCCCATTGATTGGAGAGACCACCAGTCGAATGTCTAAAGGGTCAACGGAATGGCAAGTAGTCTCTCATGGTTATCCCGAGCTATACCATGACCTCCCAATAGAGCTGGGTACGAGTCCGGGTCAACCCGTCCGACCCGCTGGTTGACTCGTAACGTGTCAATCCGTGACTCGTACCCGTCACTAGATGGGTACGGTGCGAGGAGATAGACGGGTACGGGTTGACCCGTCAACCGAACCCACCTCTACCGCGCCCGCGCGCCCCATGTACTCGCTGCCAGTGGGGTTGTTTAGAAATATACATGCTCTCAACAAATTATTTTACAAATTTATCCATTGTGTGTAAGTGTGTGATAAAAATAATCATTTTTGTTTTTTTAATTTTTTTTAATTTATAACAAATAAAATTATTGTATTTTTAGTTTTTATACATTTTATTTGTGAATATTATTTTCTGTTTTTTTGAACGTTAACACCAACATAAAAAAAAAAAAAAAAAAACCTCTCACCTCATTTGTTAATATTTTGAGAAGAGACCAAATCAAGAAACAAAGTTAACCGACAGTCTGTTGATTTTATTGATGAATATGTGTTATTACTTAAATAAGTGGAGCAGTTCCAATTCCCTTTACAACCTTTTTTACTTGGCCTCTTCTTTTCCTACTTTTATTGATGAATATTTCCGAAATGCGCATATATGTCTTTCAATTTTCAATGTGCAACATCCCATTTTTTAAATAACTAATTGAAACAGTAAATTTAAATCAAAATGATTTCTTAAAATAATATATAATATCTATATTGATAAAGTATTAAAATACAATAATGAAAAAAAAAACAAAAATGGGTAGATGGCGGGCTGTGGGTGAGTTGTGGCAGGGGCAAGTGTGCAGGTGGTGGATGATTGCGGCGCTGTCGGTGGAAGGCAGTGAGGCTGATCTAAAATAGTAAAATTGAATTGGGAAAAAATTAGGGTTTTAAATTGATGATTCATTTTGGCATTAATGTAAACAATGGAGACTGTTTCTGTTCGATTTTGAAACACTTGGGATCAATTATAAATGGTTTTGAAATAGTGGAGACCAATTATAATACTTTTCCGGTTGACCAATTATGTCATTTAGGTCAACATAAGATATATTGGTGTAATATTTCCCATTTTATACCTAGCCACCATCTTTTGCGTTTTTTAATTACTATTAACTAAAGCCTTGAGCATTTGATCCTAAAAAACAATATGGTGCTTCTAATAACGAATCAGACATAAAGCATTTAGTTGAATTGCAAAGAAAAACAAAATGGCATGGATGGGCATTACAATTTCAGATTGGGAGTTGTTTCTAGGGGCCCCTCTCTAGCTTGAGGATACGCATCAAGACATCGGCCCAGGAGTCGATGGGCCCAGGAAGGCACCAGTGAACGCAGTCGTTGTACAAAGTGACGTTGGCGTTGGGCAAATGCCCATACCTACTCGGGTGTCCATCGGGCCTCAAATTCATGGCATGCGTCAAATCCATCAACCGGAATCGCTTCCTCCCCCGCCGCTGCACCGCCCTAAACTCTTGCATCTGCGCCTCATAAAATTCCAGACTCACCCCTCAAGAACCGTCTCGTTGGTCTTATAGGGCCGTTGCCGAAGACAGTTCCCCCCTTGGTTCCAGAGTCCACCCTCGAAATGCGAGGGCGAGAATGTGCGCATAATCGTGAGGCCGTCGAATCCTTGTCGCTTCTCGATGGTGTTGAGGGCTGTCCGAATAGCGCTGCGGTAGGCGTAGACCGAGGGGAGGTCGGTGATGTTAGGGATCTGGCAGTAGCGACAGCCGACGATTTGGCGGCGCTCATGGTAGACGGCGGTGCGACTGTACCAGTGGCCGCAGCTGACGATGACAAAGTCGAATTTGTCGATCTCGGTGGCCCACACCGGGTCGGGCTCGTCCAGGTAGAGATCGAATAGTCCGGTGTTCATTGGGCCCCCCTCGGCGCGTTGCTCATACCGCACCAGAAAAGAGGACCAATATATGGCGAGAGTGAAGTTGTAATTTTCGTACCTCCAGCTCTGGAGCTCTCCGTCTGGAGTGGGCGACACATCTTGGGGGTATTCCACCTTCACAAAACACACAAATTTGCATTATAGATGTACTTCAATCAATAACTAGTATGATTAATTAGAGGGAGGGAGGGGAGGGGAACGAAACGAAAGTCCGGGGGTTTGGAAGTTGACAGCTCAGCAGGGGCGGGGCCCCGAAATGTGCGACACGACAGTCTCAATCACGTGCCAAAAGCCCAACCCATAAAGACACCTCCAGCGCATGCCCAGCGCGCTTCAACAGGGTGAGCGACAGCCCCAATCAATACCACCACGTTGATTGCGCTTCGACCAATCAATCAGGTGCAATAATTTACTTCTTTTTTTAATAAAAAAATCGCCACATTATTGTTTCCTTTCCCCTTCACTTAATGGAACGAATAGCAGCAACTAGTTCACCTACCCAACAAAAAAGATTAGAGAAAGCGTGCTCGGGAAATTTTGAGGTCATGAAGGGGAAGTTTTGTCCAAAAAAGAAACCAAAAAATGCAGAGGATTAGAGTTGAGAGGCGCCGGCACCAGGCAGCAGCGCCTCCATGATTCCAATCGTCCACCTCAATTCCGTTATTGCCCCGCCCCATTTTATCCGCCGGTTATTGATTACAAGGACAACAAAGCAATGTTTATTTTAATTCATTCTTGTTTTAATGCACACCACCTAACCCCGACGTGGCAATCCGATCACATGGTTTTCTAGTAATTTCGGGTGACTTCAAATTATATTGAAAAAAAAAACAACTGATTTTGGAAAATGATGTTTTGAAATAGAAATTAAACCGTAATTAAAAAGGGAAATAGGGAAAGTTACCTTAGATAAAAGGCAAACCATTGACTGCAATTGATTCCTCGCCACCGAATCACCGACAAACGCCAGGGATTTTCCGGCCACCATTTCTAAGAACCCAACCGGATCGAAAACCGGGAGGTCACAGCCGTAGGGCTTCCACCGCCACTTCAAGTAGTCGGAATCCGGACGCCCATACTTCATGCAGTTCTGGTGCTCGTGTATCGCCCAGCAACTCTGATTCGTGTAATACGGACCGTCCGGATTCGGAACCCACTCGCCCACGGAGGTATCACACTCCGCCGGGTCGGGCTCCGCTGCTGTATGAACTTCCACCGACTCGGAAACCGACACGGGGGAGCTGTCATACTCATATTCTAGCGACGGGTAACGGAGACTTAGGACGGCGATTAGGATTACGGCGGCGACAAAGAGTCTCAGCGCGTGCCTCCTGGTGGCTTTAGTGCGCATCAGCTCCATGGATTTTTTCCTTCGCCAGAGACACACAAAATAACCATCATTCAGGCTTTTTCAACCGGGTTGGGGGAAAATAGAATAAAGTGGACGGACTGACGCATTTTGAATGTCTGTTGGCCCAATCATTCCACCAGCCCACTATCCTGCTCTACCTAGCCTTGGAATGTATATTTATTTTTCTTATTTGACTTTTATCTACACTCCAACCTGGAAGAATTATGGAATTAAGTATGGATTAGGTCAACAAACAAAGTTCATGGACTCTATCTCAGAACTCACCAATTTCCAACTATTAGCTTGGAATTATCACAAAGGGTTGTTATTGAAAAATTCATTGTTCAATTTCTTTTCATAAATTAGAAATGAAAATCTAAACCCTAGTTTTAAAGACATTTTTTTTCCATATCTATATGCATCTTTTTATTTCAATGTAGTTTGTTTTAAAAAAAATTTAAAAACATATATTCAATTTCATTTCATAAATTAGAGATAAAAATCTAAGTTCTAGCTTATGGATTGGTTCAACTTCATCTGAAAAAACACTAGATATTATCTTATATAATAATGATTCGAAATTTTATGCGGATTTTTAGCCATATGCCCAAAGTTCTTCAAACCAATTGGATTTATTTAGTATGGCCTGTCACGACCCACCCTCGTTCATAATTAATGTGAAATATTGTATTGTCAATATACCCTTGATCTTAGATTCTACCTTTTTTAGATATTTAGCGTTCTCGTTGAATACCATATCATCTCACCACTGATAACAAACCCGGATTTGGTTCTAATACCAAATCTCTGGATCCATCCTTACTTGGCACGATATTTTCTGCTTCGTATATCCAATTGTCACGATTTTATGTTCTCTCCTTTCAAAGATAAGACCTCATGCAAGATTTAAAGGGTTCCTCTATTTAAACACGTACTCACCCCCTTTTGTAATCAATGTAAAATATCATACCGTAACTAAACCATTAACCTTACATTCTACCCCTCTTAAATACTCAGTATTCTCATTGAATGTCATCCCATCCCACCATCGCTTACGAGCTTGGGTTTGGCTATAATACCAAATGTCACAGTTCACCCTTATCTGGTATCCCACATTGGTTATGAGCAGGGGGTGAAGACATGTTTAAATAGAGTTACCCTCTTAATCTTCTATAAGGTTTTTTCCCCGGAAGAAAAGAATGTAAAATTATGATGATTGGATACTCAAAAGATGAGGGTGGATCGTAAAAAAGTCTAAGTCTCAACTTGAGATTAGAGTTTTTACACGTCAAATAATTGTTTTTTATTCATTATTAAAGAATCCTCGATGACAATTGCCTCTAAATCTATTTTTAATATTGAAAATCATATTTTCTTTGTGCGCAAATATAGGAATAGATTACTTTCTAATATGATGCAATTTCTTATTTGCACACATAATTATTAAATATATTAAAAGAACTTGAATCCTCAAAAAATTTTATATTGACTATATATATTTTAATCCTATTTCTTTTATTCAAATGAATTGAAGGAATACAAGCATTTATACAAGATTCGAATGATGGTTTTTATTTTGATTTAATATTATCATTCTTTTAATTTTTAAATAATTTAAATTTATTTTACATACATTGTTGTGCATCGTTTCTTCAACAAATTTTAAATATGTAAAACGTAGAACAAAAACTTTAAGTAATTTAAACTTTACCTAAAATGATACCTTGTTCTATCATGAAGTGACATTTCTCATAATTCAAAACAAGGTTAGTCTTAACAGAGCGTTTCAAAATCAATGACAAATTAGCAAGACATTCATCAAAGCTATTCATATAAATCGTAAAGTCATCCATAAAAATCTCAATAATATTCTCAACATATTCAAAAAAATAATGCTGACCATGCATCTCTGAAATGTTGTTGGTGCATTGCAAAGTCCAAAAGTTATTTGATGGTAAGCGAAAACAACTTTAGATTGGTCTTTGAGGGCCACGGGTATTTGATGGAAACCGAAGTAACCATCTAGGTAGTAGTAGTGGCTCTTTCCAATAAGTCTTTCCAACATCTGGTCGATGAATGGAAGTGGGTAGTGGTCCTTCTTGGTAGCTGCGTTTAATTTTCGATAATCCCCGCACATTCGCCAGCCATTTTGCACTCTGGTGGGCAGGAGTTTCCTTGGTCATTGGTCATGACTATGATACTTGTTTTCTTCAGGATAACCTACATAGGGCTAACCCATTCACTATCAGAAGTAGGATGTCTTTTTGTGTAGCATGCAATTTGGTGGTACTTTTGACAAGAGACTTCACTATAGACTCCAGATTATGATTCGGGTGATAAGAAACAAGAGGTTGATCTGGAACTCCAATGATTTGTAAAGGTTGAGGCAGAGCAGTGAGAGTTTTCAAGGAAACAACAAAAAATTTCCCTAGTGATGGGGCTTGACTAGGAGATACTGGTTGTCTCCAGCGGAAACCATGGTGGTCTCTTCTCGACATTTGGTAGTTTCCGTGGTTGTAAGCTCCTCCTTGGTTCTGGTAGAATGAGTTCACCTCTTCTATTGGCATCTCATGTATCATAGGTCCTGAATCAAAAAGATGAGAGGTTGAAGATTCTTGATACCTTCCTTGCTGTTGGAGAAATGATTGAAAGCCAAGCTTCAAGATATCACTCATAGCAGCAAGTTGAGCTAAAACTTCAGAGTTGTCCACTTCATGCACTAATTTTACAGGCTGAGAAATTCCTCAAGGTGCTCAGTATGAGTGGTCATATCGGTTGGAAGTAGAATAAGATGACAATTTGGGTTGTCATTCTCTCTCCCAGCGAAATTAGGAAGTGTCTGGAACAGATATGGGCATAGCTCAACGTGGTCTGTCAGCATGGTTGGCGGTGATTTCTTCTTTTATGATTCTTAGTGCTGGCCCAAGATTAACGATCAGCAAAATTGGAAAAATTCCTAGATAATGTTGATGTTGTTCTCCATGAACCATAGAGACTCCAATAGGTGGTTGAGTAGCCATTTCTTTGTCAGTAAATGAACTGAAAATTAATTCTCTCTTTTTCACCAGAAATGTGTGTTCAATCTTTTGATCTAAGGGGCACAAGATTTCTCAGTACGATCTCAAGCTTTGGTGACCTTCAGTGGAGCTGAATGCATAAAAACAATGAAAAAAATAGCAAAACGGAAACAAAAGAGAAATAAGAAAAAAGAATGAAAAAGAAAAACTATACACAACAGTAAACACAAAAATACACAACTCCTCGACAACGGAGTCAAAAATTTGTTGTGTCGTTTTCTCAACAAATTTTAAATATGTAAAACATAGAACACAAAAAAGCGTTGTACGAATATCGATCTTAGGGAGTTGAGTGTTGCGTAAAGTGTTTTGTAGGATGCTTTCACAAATTATCACGGATTTCTAAAAGTGAGTTTTTTAAGTGCAGAAATAAAAGTTACAACCTAAGTAATGGATCTTGACTAAGGATTGCAGTTACTGGGAATGAGATTCCGTTGGCTTTCATTGATTCCTTTCAAATAGCTGTTTATAGAAATAAGGAATAGTCTCTTCTCCCTTACACTTTGATTGACAAGGAGGCATGAGAATAGCCTCATGTGGTTTCCCCTTAGACGATTGAGAAGACAAGAGAATTGCCGTTGATTGCCTTCAAAATTGAATTGTGCACGTGTGTCCAGCTGTTGCCAATGGCTAGTGGTGAGTACGAGGTCACTACTCATCCACTATCACGTACCTCGGCCACGAACAATTCGTTACTTCCCTAAAACTAATAGGGTTGGAAGTATGCAAAATTTGGAATGAATTCAATGAAGAACTGAGTTTAATATTCAAGACTTGGAAGGAAATTTCATATATTCCCAGAAACTTAAAGGTTTTAAGCCACAAAGGATCATGAAAATAAAAATGGAAATGGAAGCTAAGTGTTACTCCTCCAAGAGAGGAAGAACTCAAAAGTTCTATGTCTCAAAAGAAAAGTCAAAAGTCCGAAAATAAGTGTTACAAGTTGATTTTATATCACTCCCTGTGTGCATTAACTCCTTTTGGTCCCCTTCCCATCATTCCTTCTGTCTTGCGTGTGCCACCAACTTTCCTTTGCATACAAGTTACCATCCAATCATTGCTACCGACTCTGACATGCCATAAGTCAGGGGTCTTATGTTGGTGTATGTGTTCTAGAGACAATCAACTCATTGGCAAATCTTATCTTTTGATGTTTACCTTGAATTGTGATCAAGTTTACATCATTGATAAAATCTTCTACTTGATCTATGTGCTATAGAAATTATGATGAGATCATAATGTGAGATTCTTCAAGCATTTACGTTTAAGTTAAAAAACTCCCTGCCTAGAGTGTTTGTGAAATGAGGATATCACAAATATGGATAAGCTAGCACACATTGAGTTCCCTAAACTGTTTAGGCAATGGTTCTCACAATTGACGTAATGAGATTACTAGAACTTATGTGTGGGTGTCAATTAGAGAATCGATTCACTGGATGACTCATCTTCGAGATGCTACTATGGGATGCTAACCAAGTGTCAGTAGCAAGATCTCGAATATGGCAGCCGTGCAAGTAAGCTTAGACTTGAGGCCAACAAAGTTATCTTGGTCTTAAGCTCACATTTTCGCTCATTACTAATGGGAGCCTAACCATGGCTTGCCTAGTATGGATGAGTAGGGATGTGACTCCTTAAGGTTGTAGATAGTTGATTGATCAATAAATGACTCATCACTCATGTTAGCAATGAGATCATATCTTAGGTAATTGCATCAAAGCCTAACAGTAAGTCATGGGCCCAGGATAATGACACTCGAATTGTTTGTGTAAGTCATTGAGTGTTAGTGCTTGAATGCAATTATAAGTTCGATACATCAGAAAGACACACACCCATGTTCTGGTACCGAATGAGATATAAGTATGATGAAAGCTATTCATTGCATGGTGGCTGGTCATGGAAATGCTTAATCAGTTCACCTGATTATTCTTTAATCTTGGGGATCATGATATGTTGTTAGACATCACTCATAATCGATAATGATGGATTTAATTAATTAAGAGTTAATTAATAAATCCATTATTACGGTCTTGATTGAGGAAGCTTATAGGGTCACAGACAATAGTGAAGTCATTCATCGATATAAAATAGAATGACACAATTACATGAGATATAATTGGTAAAGTGGATAAATTAAATAGAGAATTATTTTGAGATTAATATTGATTAAACTCAAAATAAAAGATATCATATAAATATGATTTGATATGTCACAATATATCTATAAAAAAAAAGATTTAGATCTTGAGACCTACTCCAAGGTCTTCGTGCTCTTTGAGACTAATCCACAAGGAGACGTTTTTCTCTACTAGTACCTGAGGAATTCGACCAGCATTCAAGAGCCTTGAGAAGGTTATCGACGGAGTGCTCCACGTGTGGATACCATAAAGGCCGTCTGCTATTGGCGATTGGTGAACAACGGAGTCATCTGAAAGATACTTTGAACATCCCTATGTCTCATGTATACCGTATTTCAAGATCTGTGTTGGGGGTTTCTCAAAATTTTGAAAATTCCGTTGCTTTTGAGACATACGATGTCTACGAGAAACCCAGCATCTTAATCAACTCACGTGCAAGGCATGAAATATCAATGTTTGACCTTTTGTAAGCATCCTGCAACACTTCACACTCTCTCCTAATATATTTTGGTCAAAGTGCACGAAAAAAACAAAGAAAATATATACAAAATAGAAAAAAAGAAATTTTCTAATAAAACCAAATACTTAACACTAAGATTCTTAATTTGGGTGACTTAATACTAGATTAACACTTTATAATACATAATAAACAACTAGAAAATGACACTTAACATATATTATGTTATTTTTTAGATAAGTAATGTGAGTTGATAAACTTTACATAATAATTTTAAATTACTTTTTGTACATTATTTAAATAATCATAGTATTTATATTTTAAATAAAAATTTTATAAAAATATTTATTCAATGAGACAAAATTGGACTTCAAAGTATTCAATCCACACATTTAATCATTTGGGGCAATTTATACCAAAGTAATCTTATGGCACTTGGGAAATTTTGCAAAATACCCCTCTTCAAAAAAGGGGTTTGCCGAATACCCTGACTTTTAAAACTTTTTGATAAATGCCCCCGTTTTCGTTTATATATTTGCTAAATACCCTGTTTTGATGAGGTAAATTAAATAAAAAAATAAATATGCATATGCATTTGATAAATTAAAATAAGCAAATATACATTATCAAATATACTTAAGACTTATATGCATATTAATTTTACATGATAACTTGATTCAATTTTCATATTTTCAAATTAATTTGTTTAGTTCAATGAAAAAAGTATTTTTTCAAATAATTTGATTAAAAATATTTTAATTTTATTTTTTACTTTTAAATTAATATATAATGTTTATTAATTGTTATGGGTATTTTATTAAATTGTCATTTTAAATTTATTAAAATATGCATAAGAAACGATCATAAAAATTTTTGTCATTTGATATATTATTATAGATGTGTAACAAATATGTTACATACAATAATATAATAAATATGCATTTATTCAAATATATATATAATAAAAATAATTAGAAACTGAAATAAGGGTATTTAGTAAACACTTTTAGAAGATGAAGTATTTCGCAAATGCCCTTTTTGCAGAAATTCATTCTGCCAATGAGGCCCATCGCACTCAATTGAACAAAGAAATAAGGCTAGATGTTGCTCAATGCCCCTTGGATGGTTGAGAATCCATAAGAGTTATTTTTATCAAATTTATATTTCACTTTCTATTGATTTTGTATCTATGAATACATAGCATTCCATTATAAAAATATTTGATAAAACTGTTGATCTAAAAAACGTTTCCAATATTTATGTAGAGACTTATCACTTGATTGCTCAATGTCATTGATCTCTTTTTTAATTCCTTCAGCCTTAGAAATTGAGAAATATTTGCACAAAAATACCCTTTTCATGCATGACCAGTCTGCGATACTCCCAAAATTCATAGAGTTGAACCACTTTTTTGCACTTTCCTCAAACATAAATTGGAATGGCCCCAAGCAAATGGCACTTGAAGGATGTGAAAACTGATGTGACATTGTTTAGATGTTCATGCGGGTTCTCTCCAATTTTTCCATTATATTTAGGCAGAAAGTTTATTCATCTACTGCATCCAACTCATTCAACGTTTTCTACAATTCTATCATGATCAAATTAACTTGGGTAGCAGCAAGGATTGTTTTCAACTTGCCTGTTTCACTTACTTTCTTGAAGTTCCTCCTAATGGACCTTTCGATTTCTAAGTTGAAATCAAAATCACCTATATAAGAGAAACGCAAATGCATCAACTGAAACATACGATAATCAAATATCGCTCCTTGTCAATGGTGCCAATTTGATAAATGGAAAATTTTACAAACGACAGTAAAATGCACATTTTTCTTATCAAATAAATTTATAAACCTAATGCACATTTAATCATGAAACAAATACGAGCATAATGGATTAAAGTTGAACACAAAGATGCTTACTATGTGAAAGTGAATGCATTTAGTATTTTGTCACAGTTAAAGATGTACTCAAAGCTAAGACCAATGCAAGTCTACTATAAAATACAACAAAGTAATAAACATGTAAATTTGACTACTAACTAAAATAAGATAATGCAATGCCTTGAGGCTTCTAGGAGTGGTATGATCATTATTACACTTTTCCCATCCAATTTAACAATCACTAATCTAACAAGTAAAAGTTCAAGTGTACCTAAACTCTTGTTTTCCTATAATCTTTGGTCTATATTTAATTAGAGTAGCTTATGATCAATATCACTACTTTTCACTTCTAGATCTATTTTGGTTTGATAAGAAATTAAAGTGATTATCGAGTTAATGTAATCTAATAAGCAATAATCATGTACACTCCTTTCTCCCTCAAGGCATCACATGTATTTAGCCACTCATATCGAAAGGAAATAAAACTAACACATAAAACATAATCCACAACATGTTTATATTATAACTTGAAAACAACAAAATAAACAATAACTGAAATCGTAAATAGTTCACACGAAATGCTAAAACTATTCCAAGTTAGGAATTGTGTTCCCGCTAACCAAAGGTGAGCTTTAAAGGTAAAATTCGTTCTTCATTCCTTCTTCCTGGTTCTTCTTTTGAGATTTTTTTCCAAAAAACTCCCCTCTCTAGAATTGTTGTGTTGTTCTAAGTGGTATGTCCTTCTTATGTCTCCCACCATTCCAAAAATCTATTGTTTACAACTTTGGGATTTGGTGTTTCTATTTCTTTTCGTTTGTCCTCTTTTCATGCTGATTCCACTGTATACTTTAGGTTCATTGGATTTGCATTGTTGAAAGAAAGTGATTAGAATAAAGATTGGGGCTAAATGTAGGATGTAGTTCCAATCAAGAATAAAATACCTAATCAAACAGTTAATCATGAAAATGTCAAATATTTAACAAAATCTTAGTTTTACATAGTGATAACAGTCATTTTCCTAACTTAAAATTACTGAAAAAAAATGTGCTATCACCAACAATTTCTAAAGTCGTATGAATGAATCTAAGATTGTGCTCAAGTATCTAAATAAAATGATTCAAATTGATATTATTGTCAAGATATATTTGGCTTAATTTATTTGTTAGAGTGTAAGCTGTAGAGATTTGGAACGAATATGAAAAAAATATGAGTTACTATAAAAGATGAAATGATTTTGTTAGTATGATTTATTCTATAATTTTAAAAAAAATAAAGAATAATGCTATAATAATAATACTTTAGATTAACATGCTAAGAATTTGATCAAGTGAGCCAATTTTTAAGATTTATATAAAAAAAAGGAAACAATATGTTGATAAACGAAAAATTTAGAAACATCGTTAAATTGCAATTCTTCCTATCAAATAAATTTATAACCTAACACACATTCAAGCATAAAAAAATTATGAGCATAGTGATTAGGGTTGAACACGAAGAGCAGGTGCTTATCATGTGATTAGTCCATGCATGCAATCAATGTCATGTTAGTAGATTTGGTCTTAACTAGGACTAAGGTAGAGTTGCGATAAAATATAGTAAAGAAAAGTAAGAACTTTATGAACTCGGTTGTTCCTGGAATGAAATGGGTGATGTCTTGGAACTCTTGGGGGATGTATGCTCATAACTAAACAAGTTCATGCAAACAATAAATCAAACAACTAACTCACAATGTCTAGGTTTATTCGGACTCTTGTTTTCCCCCTAATCTTTGGTCTACCTCTAATTAGGGTTGTTAAGCTAGGTTTCATTGCTTCCCCCTCCTGAATCTATCTTAGTTTGTTAAGGAAGTGACATGAATTATGGTTGATTAGGTCTAAAGATTGATTAGCACATCTATCCCCCTTTCACCCTAAGGCACTCCCTAAGTGCTTAGCCACTCATGATAGGGGAAAGGAAAACGTTTTCATCGCATATCCTAAGCAACATTCAAGTTTCAAAGTTAAACAACAAGCAATGCATAACAGAAGTAGAAAAGACAAATTGTTCACGTAGTAAATCTGTGATTTAGACCCAACTAAGACTAAAATAACACAATTACGGTACTTATGCGCAAAAATATAAAATTAGGCAGTAAAACTTAATTTTTGTAGCATAGTATGAATCTTTTTCATGTACTTAATCACTTAAAAATATGTGTTATCACATTATGTTACAACGACACTATACTTGTCCTCAAGTACTAACTAAGACTAATAGGAGGCAAATAGTTAATGAATCTCATACACATTGATCTGGATGCTTAACATTCAGCTCAAAATGCATGAATTGAAGGGGTGCCAGTGTGCATGTGAGGGTGTCACTCAAGCATACATGACAGTTTCATCCTAAAAGGTGCATTCGAAGATTAAATGAGCAAGAATAACATATGCTTACCTTCAAAGGATGGTGGTTGTCACTACTATTTTTTTCTCTTCCTCTCTTTTGTTTTTTCATTCTCTTTCTTTCTCTTTTTTTTTTCTACAGAGATCGAGACCAGGGAGAATTTAGAGTTCAACTCAGGTAATTTTTGCTTCCCCTCTTTGTATGTGAGTGTGGGCAATGCACTCTCCACCTTATTCGTCGGGGGTCCCTTCTACACCTCTAAGTTGTTCTCATAACCTCCCTATGCTCTTTACTCTGCCGTCCACACACGCTCTTTTGTTGAGTGTTGCTTTTCAAGACGTGGGTCTCATCGCTTTTCTGGTCATGATGCTTTTCTGACCCGTTTATTTTTGCTGTCTACGGATTTTGCGATAACCAATCCTCCAAGAAAGATTAACACATGCCAATTTGCTTAAAAAAAATCTTGAATTCACCAATCTGACTACATTGAGCATGCTGCTACCTCATGAAAATAAGCAAGGGAAAACATGCTCACTGGTTCATAAATGGCCATAACGAAATTCATGCATTTCGTGCATCATGAGAAACATCTCATACTTGTAAGAAAATTCCTCAACCATTCACAAAATTCTCTTGATCATAACATTGCACTACTAAATTACTCCTAACTTAGACTAACACCATAAAAATCAAAATAAAAATAGAAATAAAAATAAAAATAAAAATAAAGATGAGGCAATGGAATGATGTTACTTGATCACTGAGGAGTCCTTCACTCCCTGTTTCAGTTCCTTCACTTCCTTTAACAAATGCCCAAGCCTTTCATAAACCATGTTAATTCGCTCCTTGCAGCAGTAGCCTTTTTCATTCCTTCGGTTTGTGAGTGTTTGAGCAGAGGTTTCTGATGGGTTTCTCGTAGACATTGTATGTCTCAAAAGCAGCGGAATTTTAAAAATTTTGAGAAACCCCCAACGCAGATCTTGGAATACGGTATAAATCAGACAAATGGATGCTGAAAATACCTTTCAGAGGACTCCATTGTTCACCAACTGCCAATAGCAGACAGCCTCTATGATATCTACACGTGGAGCACTGCGTCGATAACCTTCTCAAGGCTCTTGAATGCTGGTCGAATTTCTCAGGTGCTAGTAGAGAAAAACGCCTCCTTGTGGATCAGTCTCAGAGAGCACGAAGACCTTTTGAGCAGATCTCAAGATCTAAATTTTTTTTGTAGATATTTTTGTGACATATCAAATCATATCTATATGAGATCTTTTATTTTGAGTTTAATCAATATTAATCTCAAAATAACTCTCTATTTAATTTATCCACCTTACCAATTACATCTTATGTAATTGTGTCATTCTATTTTATATCGATGAGTAACTCCACTGTTGTGTGTGACCCTATAGGCTTCTTCAATCAAGGCCGTAATGATGGATTTATTAATTAACTCTTAATTAATTAAATCCATCATTATCGATCATGAGTGATGTCTAGCAACATATCATGATCCCCAAGATTAAAGAATAATCAGGTGAACTAATTGAGCCCTTCCATGACCAGTCACCATGTAATGAATGGCTTTCATCATACTTATATCTCATTCGATACCAGAACATGGGTGTGTGATGTATCGAACTTATAATTGCATTCAAGCACTAATACTCAATGACCTACTCAAACAATTCAAGTGTCATTACCCTAGGCCCAGGACTTACGGTTAGGCTTTGATGCAATTACTTGAGATATGATCTCATCGCTAACATGAGTGATGAATTCTTTATTGATCAATCAACTATCTCCAACCTTAAGGAGTCACATCCCTACTCATCCATACTAGGCAAGCCATGGTTAGGCTCTCATTAGTAATGAGCGAAAATGTGAGCTTAAGATCAAGATAACTTTGTTGGCCTCAAGTTTAAGCTTACATGCATGGCTGTCATATTCGAGATCTTGCTAATGACACTTGGTTAGCTTCCCATAGTAGCATCTTGAAGATGAGTCATCCAGTGAATCGATTCTCTAATCGACACCCACACATAGATTCTAGTAATCTCATTACATCAATTGTGAGAACTATTGCCTAAACAGTTTAGGGAACTCAATGTGTGCTAGCTTATCCGTATTTATAATATACTCATTTCACAAACACTCTAGCTAGGGAGTTTTTAACTTGAATATAAATGCTTTGAAGAATCTCACATTATGATCTCATCATAATTTCTATAGCATATAGATCAAATAGAGGATTTTATCAATGATATTAATTTGATGACAATTCAAAGTAAATATCAAATGGTCTAAACATGACTCATAATCGTCCCCATATACTATAAAATCGTCCATAAAAATTTCAATGAAATCCTCACCAATGGGTGATGCCTTGGGACTCCTGGGAGATGTATGCTCATCACTAAACAAGCTCATACAACCATAAATCAAACAACTAACTCACAAGGTCTAGGTCTACCCAAACTCTTGTTTTCCTCCTAATCTTTGGTCTACCTCTAATTAGGGTTGTTAAGCTTGGTTTCACTACTTTCTCCTCCTTTATCTATCCTGGTTTGTTCAGACTTCTACCTCATTCTTTGCTACTACATTGTTCATATTCGGCTCTTTGGGATTTGTGTTGTCGACATGTGCTGCATTGCTCAAGGAAGACTATTAGAAGGTTGGGACTAAATCATAGATTTAGTTCCAACTAAAATTAAAATAACACAACTACGATATTATGTGCAAAAATATAGAACTAGGTAAGAAAACTTAATTTTTGTAGTATAACATGAGTCATTTTCCTATATTCAATCACTCAATAATATGTGTTATCATATGTCACCTTGTTCCAAATACACTCTTTTTCTATAATTCTATAATTTTTTTTTCAGTTTAATGTAGTTTATTTCTAGAAAAATTTAAAAATAATATATTATATACCTAGATGATCTTTTTTTATTATGTTGATACTGAATGTGTATTTACAGATTTATGATCTAAGTTTATGGTTATGTTATCGAGAATCGTTTTACTTTTGGGGCTTCTATTCATTTTTTCTTTTATTTTAGTTTTATTTTCGAAAAGTTATCTCTTCATTTTATATTCAATTTTCTTCCCTATATATTTATGCAGAGAGGTCGGAAAATTAATCAAGATGTAATCTTTAGTCCTTAAGTCGAGAGAATTTATGGGCGAAATAAATCAAAATGTCGATCTGTATGAAAGCCTGTTTGGGCAATCAAACTATTAGATGTTGTGAGAAATGACTCCTGTTCGGATCTATTCCACTGTAGCTCACTCGCCTTCTAATTTGGAAGATTTGGACAATACCATTTTCTTCATTACCAAAATTGAATTTTTCAAATGTGCTTTCTTTTTTAATAACATTGTGTAGAAGAAAATAGGTTTCAACAAGTAGGCATCGGGAGAAACATTCTGGAATAAGACTCTAGGAGAGGGAAGGAGTTCTTTATCCTAAAGAATCAAGTGTCTGGAATTGCAAACATGAAGAACAATGACTGACTGCGAATTATATAAACATCAGGTAATTATTTGATAACTCGTCTAGAATTTAGAGCTTCATGCAAATATTTCACTGATCAATCGAAGCAAGCTTGTGCAAGTGTCGAATGTAAAACCATGGCACTTATGTGGACCATTTTCACCAATAAAACAACATTGTATAGAGAAATGATTGACAACAAGTCTCATTACAATCATAATAATGACAACAGATGGGTGAATTATCATTGCGGAAGAGAAGTGTTCTCTTACAACAATGATCAATGTTTTGATTATTAAAGAAAAATGTGAGACCATGAAAACAGCCATGCACCAAATATCAATCTTTTTCATTGTTTCATTCAAAGAAAGAAGAGACTAAAAGGGATTATGAAGATGAAAATGAGAGCAAAGCTTTGTGAATTTTCAAATTGACAACGAACATAACCCGAATTGGAGTTGGAGACAAAGTCAATTTGTTTGGTCAATTAGCACGATATTTTTGGTCAATTTGTTGAAACAATGAAGGAGATGTTAGCTGTCGCTTTCTCATACTTATTTTTCGATTACATCATAATGTAAAACATCAAGATTTATTCTATTAAAATCTATTTTACAAATACTCACAAACAGAAATTTATTGAAAGAAAATAAAATAAAAGGAAGCAAACAACGCAACTTGTTTTTGGATTGCAATAGGAAAAGCATGTGGTTGATAACAGATGAGGATTTTCGATATTGAAAAATGAAAAATCCAATTCATCTCAGAATAAATGGACTTTTTGAATTATATCAATTTTAAAACATTATAATGCGTAAAAATCTACAAATAAAAAAATTATCATGGGTTGGTAAAAACTCAAGTAAACTAGTACATATTATGTGAAAGTTCATGCATTCCGATTTCACAATCAATTGTACCTCTTAGCTAAAATAACAATACATAAACACAGCGATATGAAATAATAGAAAGTAATAAAGAAAATACTAAATCTTTAATTCAATAAAATTAAAACATAGATGGCTTAAGGATTTCAAGGGGGATGTATTGACTTAGTTTTTTTCTATCAAGCTTTAATATATTTTCTAACTCTAGATAATCTAGGTGTATCTATGTACACCTTTGATTTCCCTCTAAATTAAGTTTCCTATGTTAGGAGTCCTTTTCCTTTTTCACCTCTAAGATGTATCTTTAAATATTGAATAAATACAAGCAACATTCTCAAGTTACAGTTCTCAAACTAACGCACCATACATCCCTTCTATCCCTCAGCTACAGCACACAATATCTATCCACTTATGTCAAAATTAAGCAAACTAATTTCAGAAAATCAAGATAATTGTATTTCATAGTCACATTGCTGAAACGAGAAACTAAGCAAACATGAAAAGTAAAGTCTAATCCTAAAAATGTTAAATGAAAGAAAATTATGTAACTAAATCTATTTATTCAATTAGGTTGACATTCTTTCATTTACTTCACTCTTGTTCATCTTCGTACCCCTTCGGGAGGGGGGGGGGGGGGTTTGGTTTGAAGTCTCTACAAAAATATTTTGTTGTATAAGTTATAAAAGGCTGTTCAGGTCTGATTGTAGATCTTGATCAAGTTTTCTAACTTTAAAAATGTATGATAGATTGTAACCCTATATCAGATACAAGAATTGGGAACTTTTGCCTATCTATGGAAAATTATCGGACTAAATCAAGATCTATCGGGAGTTCACTCCAAAAATCAAGAAAAAAGCACTAAACCAAGCACCACCACCATGGGCCCATAGTGGTATGCATCGCCAAAGAGCAATCCTAACTTGATGGGAAGAGAGTTAGGATGATTGGGATCTCCAGTCATTTTCTTTGGATATTTGGATATGTATCCTCTGTAAGTCATATAAAATAAGCATAGTCCAAGATGGGGGATGTTCTATCGATCAGACAGAACTAAATATGATATCAAAGTGGCAAAAGATGTGATTATGCAGAGTGTAAATAAGGATCCCCAATATTATAAGAAATATAGAAATGAAGGCCACAGGCTAAGAGTGTCTGCATTGCAAGGAAATAAACCTACCATTAGAAGTGGGTATCAAAGCAGGCTGGAAGTGGAGTGTTGTTGGGTCCATTGATGATGTGGCTTTGGTGACTAAGCTATTGCTAACATGGGATATGCTGAGAATTCGTGCACCCTCATGATGCAACGACTCTAGAATGAGGTCTAGCCACCATAGTTGTAACTAGACTTGGGCATGGGTCAGGACTCATGAGGTATTGAGTCAAATGAGTCATGGCCATATCATCGGTTCATGAGACGATGGGTTAACGAGTTTTGACCCCCAACTCATATTGTACCTAGATTGACTTGTTACTTGTCGACTCATTGAGCTATCCTGGGTATGAAATCACCAACCTGTATTTTCGTCTTATTTTTTAAAAAATATTGTTCTATTTTTATTCATATATGATCTATTTAAAAATATAATAAAGTTTTCCTTCTTCTTTTATTAGGCTAAGGACTGGCTATGTATAATACATGCGAAGTTAAAAAAATTTATTTTTATTAATATCAAATTATAAATATTAAATAAAAAAACATAAAAATTAAATTAAAAAAATTAATCAATTTCAGAACTCTCTGAGGCATCGTCATTATCATCTCATTTATCTATTGTGATATTATTTAATCTCAAATTAGCAATCACCCAATTATTTAAGCAAACGCACACCTCCAATATGCTATCTGCCAAGCTCTCACGGTGGGGAATTAGGATGCAGCCACGTAAATTGAAGGCACTCCCACTAGCAATAGTGGTGTAAAAATAACTTTTGCTATTGTAGCCAATGTAGGATAAATAGACGTTTGACTCTTTCACCATCCTAATATATCTAGTTCATCTCCTTTATGTTTTTCCTAGTGAATTGCATTATATGATGCAGCTTCACTATCTTTTAAAAGAGTGCACGGAGAACCAAACACCATGGCATAGAAGTCCTCCAACCCATTTCAAGCACATGCATCCATCTCTGCTCTAGTGCTTGAGCTACTGACTCAATCTCAAATAAATCATATAAATGATTCAAAGCATTAATAGCTAAATCATACATAACCAAAGCATTAGACTCAATATTTGGAATTCTAAGAAAAATAGCATAATCACAATACATTTTTAAACCTGCCTGCAAACCGGAAGCCTTCACCCTTGGATCAAGAATGCTAGACACAAGAAATAGAACATGAATATTTTGAAAATATTTTGCAAATTTGTCAACCATATTATGAACAACTTCCGTAAGAAATCCTTTATCAAGACATTTTTTAAAATCTTTAGAGATACCAACTAAAGCAAGCAACACTAAATGAGTGATAGTATAGTCTAATCCACTAAGTGAATACATAAATTTTTCATAGGTAGATAACAAATCACAGAAACATTCAAGTTTAGTAAAATTCATGGAATCTAGCTCAATCATAGGATCAACATGTATTGATATAAAAGATGGAATAATATGCTTCTAAGGTAGCAAAGAATTAATCATATGAAGAATAGAATTCCACCTAATTGAGCAATCATACGAGCTTCACAAACTCACTTAAATATAGCTCTCTTAGGATTACATTTTTTCATCAACTTAATTGAATTTTAAAAGGTCCCAAGAACATGAAAAAAATCATTTACCATAAAAGCACCGAAATACATAAATTCAATATATGGCAAGCACAGTGAGTACAGAAAAAAGAACTTTTTAGAATGGGATTCATTGACGTTTTCAAGGCTGAAATTGCAGAAGAATTGCTAGAAGTATTATCAAGAGCCACTGAAAAAATACGATCAATGATACAATATTCCATGATCTATAATTAACTTAGCAATCCTAGCACCTGAATGAGGAGTATCAAATTCTCTAAATGCCAAATATCTTTTTTGCATAAGCCACTTATCATCAATCCAATTAGCCTTAACTACTATATAATCCTCCCCATTCCCATCATGCCAACAATCCATTGTTAATCCAAATTTACATTTCAAACTGAAATAAAGAAATTAAACAAGTCGTTTTCTCCTAAAATTGTTGAAACACAATTCTAATGACTTTTCTTCTGGAAAATGGAAAATATTGTTGCGGCATGTGTGCTTTAAAAGAATGTTGCATGATTGGATTTTCTATTTCACAAAAAGAATGTTCACTAACAATTAAAGTAAGCATATAATCAATTTGAGTTTTATACAAATAAAAAAAACTTTTTAGAAACATAAAGATTACTACCTTTAACATTCAAAGTATTATGTCTACGATTTTCCTCCCCGTCCTTTCCCACCCATCTATCAGGATGCTTATTCATAATATGATAATTATAATTCATAGTTAAACTACCCTTACCATGCTCATATCCCTTACGAAAATTTTACAAATTACCCTTTTTTTACTGTATCATGCTCGAAATGCTTATGCTACACATTGCCGCCCTTTCTTTTCGTTGATGTTGTCTAGCTTTTTCCATGAATTTCAGATTCATTCACGTCAAGAAAAGCAAATGGAATTGACTGGTTCAATGGATCTTTTGCATTAAATCAAAGTAAAAAGGTGAGATGAAAGGTTAAAACACAAAATATGAACAACTCTTTGATTCTCAACTAGGGTTTCAAAAAAAGGGGGAAACAAACAGATTTAAGATATGGGAAGTGTACAGAAAGTTAACTTGTAGAAAAAATGATTGGAACTTTGAATAGAATATGAAGGATTGAAGAACATTGAATTTTATGATTTATGGAGAAACAAGGGCGTGAGTGTACAAAAAGTTAACTTGGAAGACTATATGTTAAATAAAAACAAAAGCCATATTAGCAATTAAGAAACAGTCATTAGTCTTGGAGCAATCATTGGGCTGGGAACAATTTGAGCTATAAATCATTCGTTTTTTCACAAGTTACCTAGGTAACTTGTCAGGTTCAACGACTCGACTTGGGGCTCACCCCAGTTGACCCGTATCCATGCTCAGGACTATTCATTACCCCACTCAGGAATGTTATCAATATTTTGGGTGGCTTTGATCTCAATCCGTTTGTCCCATGACGTCACGTCATATTGCTGTAAGAAGGTGGCCAAGGTGACTCGTCCCAACCCCACTCCCTTTGGAGTTTGTTAAGTGTCATTTTCTAAGTGTTTATTATATATTATTACATATTAATTAAGTGTTAAGTCACTCAATGTAGGATTTATATTGATAGTTATTCTATTTTCTTAGAAAAATCTCATTTTTGTATTTTGCACATATTTTGTTGTCTTTTTTCGTGCACTTTCACCCAAAATGAAGTGTTACAAGAGACTTGCAAGAGACCAGACACTAACGTTTCGTGCCTTTCATGCGACTTCGATCAATTGTGGGTAGAAGACTGACACTAGTCAGGGCCATTGACTTATAGCATGTCAGAGTCTACATCAATGATTGAGAGCTTACTTGCACACATGGGAAAACTGGTGGCGCACACAAGATAGAAATGGTTGGTAAAGCTTGCAGGAAATCTTGTGCCCCTTAGATTCAGAGATTGAGCGCACATTTCTGGTGAAAAAGCAAGAATTAATTTCCAGTTCATCTACTGACAAAGAAATGACCGCTCAACAACCTACTGGAGTCCCTATGGTTCACGGAGAACATGAGCAACTTCATCCTGTAAATTTTCTAGTTCTATTGATCATTAATCATGGCTCACTACTAAGAACCATTAGGGCGCGTTTGGTTGCTGGGTTTGGACTAAACCCAGGTTTAGTATATTTGAGTTTAGGGAACCCGGTTTTGTGGATTTAGTCTCTATGAATCATGTTTGGTTGATGAGTTTACATTATTTGGGTTTAAATAAACCCACGTTTGGTAGGTGGATATAAAATTGGGTTTATACATAATTTTCATGGGAATTTACTAATATAGAATTTCACACTTGTGCACCGACTTTCACACCCACTTTACTCATTCAGACATATTCCTCTTTATTACCATTACCCTCTTCGTCCACCGACTTTCACACCCACTTTACTCATTCAGACATATTCCTCTTTATTACCATTACCCTCTTCGTCCACCGACTTTCACAGTGCGTTGTCACGGTGCTGTCGGTTGACGAGTCTCTCGTTTTCACAAGTAATTGAGACTGAAGAGCCATGGGTTACATCTAGTTTGTATACTCCCTTCGTTGCACAGAGTTTCTCGTTTGAAATCCGTTGAATTTTGAGTGAATTTTACGGTTTACTTGTGGTAAGTGTTCGGTGTAGGTGCTTTGTTCTTGCTGTTTTCTTTCCTCCAGCACAGATTGCAGGTATGCATAGCCCAAACGTGGTGGAAGAGTCTCACAAAAAAACGAAACGCGCCTGGAAGCCAGATGAAGAGAAAGACTTGTTACACGCTTTGAAGCAGATAGTGAAAGAAGTCTAGAAAATTGAGAATGGTTTTAGGGGTGGGTATCATCGAGCGTTAGAGATAGAGTTTTTGAAACTCCGACCTAGAACCGACATCCACGCACACCCCCATATATCTAGCAAGGTTCACACCTGGAAAAAAGACTACTACCTCCTTGTAGATTTTTTATCATGGTCAAGCACCGGTCTTAGTGAGCTGACCTACACCGTAGACGCAGACGATGAGGTTTGGAAGGAGATTGATCAGGTATGTATGCCCTGTTGTTGCTGTGTTATATCCGGTGCTGACCGTGTTATTATGTCAGCATGCACCCAGACTGTGCGCCCTAAGACACAAGGCGTGGCCGTATTACATGGAGTGGCAAGAAATCTTTGGAAAGGATCAGGCTACAGGAGAAGAAACGATGAGCTATGTAGCCATGACCAAGAAGAGGAAATTCATGGAAGATGTGGGGGAGAATCTGAAAGTATCTTCGGATTGCCCTCTGGACCCGGATAGCACTAGACATGATATGAACTTATCGTATGCTGACACACCTTGTGCCCCAATTGGTTGCGCTGCAGAGGGTGTGAACGTCACGCCTAGTAGGGACTCTGAATCACACAATACCACCGACTTGACGCGGCGCACTGGACAAAGCGGCATGGGACCAAGGGGAATCGATGATGATGTGCAGTTTATCACAGAAATCAAGGAGCTTAACGTGCGCACATGCAAAGAGCTACGTCACTTGGGATTAATAGTGGTGCAGCAAGCACGGGAGTTGGTGGATAATCAGCATCAGGCAAGGGAGATCATTAGAGGTATGCCGGTGCAATTAACTGCCATCGAACATTTTACCATAGCAGAGACGATTAGTTCCAACCCTGCGAGGTTGCGCTATTTCCTTGCCTCTAGCGACTATGAGAGAGAGCTTATTGTGCATGGTTTAGTATCCGAAAGTAGATCTTAAATCTGTTGTGTGGTGCTCCGCCTTATGTTGGAGTCATGGACTAGATGTATTTCGTCTTCTAATCATCTTTTAAACTGATATGAGCACTTCAAAGGATAGCACCACACCCGTCATCGTGATTCCAGATCGGTGTTGGCCCATCCGTATTGCCCCTGACTTCTGGCTGCACATCTTCTTGCTCTTCATGGGTCACCTCCTCAGGATCATCATTTGTACTCGTACATTGTCGACGGTGTCGAGGGGTTCCGCACCACAGATGCTGTGTCTTAGGGGCATTGACGAAGGGGGCAAGACGTCCTCCAAAGGACTTTGTTCTGCAAGAGAACAAATTCACGAACCTCCTTGCCGCACGTTTCGGCAACACCTCTATGCCTACAACAAAAACATCAACAAACATGAGTACTGTTGCACAAGATGTGTGCAACACCGAAATTATTCTGTATGGTTACCGGATGGGTGTCCTACACTCTCTGACACTATCAACGTTGTTGACCATTCTATAGCGGTGGGTGGGCATACCCATACAAAACTGGTCCACCAATCATCATATGCCTTTCTCACGTCTATAACAAGAACCACACCAGGTTTTCCATGAAGCGAGTAGTGCGGACTCCCCTTGTGTTGGACACAAACAGAAACCGCAAAGATGACACGCATTTCCAGGGGTATGTCCTCTTCTTCACAGATCTGCAGAAATGTGAGAATGTGCGCCACAGAACGTGGTGTGAGGTGGGAGAATGGGATCTGGAGTGCAGCAAGTATCTGCACCAAGAAAGGGGCGGGGGAGTCGCAATCCACACCGAAAGTGCTCGGTGGTGACAGTGAATCCCGATGTTCCACCTCTGGATGACGGTTCGCCGTCCGACGTTTCACCCGGCTGTTTATCCCATATCGTGTAACTGTCATGAATTGAGAAGCGAATATGTAGTTTCTCACACTTCAACATCTGGAAAACAAGGAGCGTGTTAGTCAACGATGGCAACGAAGAATTTGAAACACGTGTTAGTCGCGACGCTGTTCTTGAGAATTTTTCGAGGATCGGTTTTCACGGTGCTGCTGCACGTTTGCCGAAAGGGTGGAGTTGGATGGGAGGAGTTAATGAAGTTGTTTTAGAAAGTGCACAATGTCAAGCGCCTTTATTGTGCGCAGTGGGGATATTAATAGCACTGGGCGGTTGTCAACCGCCCTTCTCATTTAATGCTAGATAACTGCAATATTTTTTGCCGATTTGTTTATGGAACTCAGAACACCGGATACACATTTCGCGGTGCTGCAGAATGCGTAGCGTAGCTCAGGTATTTATAAACACTGGATTATGTTTTCGCAGTGTTTAATTACAAGGAGTATTATTGTACTACTAATCACCCACGATAATATGCTCCAAGTGCATACGCATGTACTACTAAATCTTGTCAGCACCGGATATGAGGAAGCATGCGGTGCAGCACTAAACGGGGCATAGCCCAGGCGTTCCGAAGCACCAGAGTTTACAGATCACGGTGTTTGGTGAAAAGGCGCATTCCTGTTCTGCCAACTACCCTCCTACTATGCACCAGCTTCCCACTCATCTAATATCTAATTTTTATCAGCACCGGATACGATGAAACATGTGGTGCTACCAACAAATGTGGTGTCCATCAAGTCTCTGTAGCACCTCAACTGAAGATCGCGGTGTTGGCTCCAATGATCCATCATGTTAAGACATGACAGTATGGTACAATCCCAACAATTTGTGCAGCAACTACCAAATACTCGGCAATTTCAAGTTCAAGTTGGAGTACAAACGGGATTTTGGGACATGGCTTTGCTAAGCACATAGTTGTGCTTAGCAATACAGTACAAAACGACACGATAGGTCTTGAACGGGAATTCAAGAAAACCACTAGCACGACAATTACTAATACAGTGCTACACTAGCGGCGTCTGCGGGATGCCAGCCACTCGGTGTACATCCTCTCGGCTTGCTGGTCACGCCACCTATTCCATGCCTGACTGCCTCCGGCAGATGTCGTGACGTCTTCTGAATCACTCTTATCCCCAGCTTCATCCTGGAAGTCCAATGGAACCTGATCCTCCAGGGGATCGACCACCATCTCCTTTCGAATGAGGTTATGCAGTAAAGCACATGCTAATACAATGTGTTTCTGTGTGTCTACGAAATAGTAGCTAGCCGTCCGTAGTATACCTCACCGCATCTTCATCAAGCCCCAAGCTCGTTCGATCACATTTCTTGCTGATGCATGCCGCATGTTGAATAGCTCCTTTGCATTCTGTGGCGCACCACTTCCCTGACCCCACTCCTTCAAGTGGCAACGGACCCCACGGTATGGTGCCAAAAAGCCCTCCCTATTGGCGTATCCATTGTCACATAGGTAATATGTTCCTGTGTCATCACGTATACATGGTGCCTAAAATCATCGGAATCACATGTGCAAGGGCTAAACAAGTGAAATACCTGGACATACACGGAAGCCGTCAGATCGTGCGAGTGCATCGTTTAGCACCCGACTATCTGCAGCAGACCCCTCCCACCTAGCAAGCACATATATAAATTTCATGTGTTCATCACATACACCCAACACGTTGGTGGATATCACCCCCTTTCGATTTCTTTACCTTGCAGCATCACAGTTGTTAACTCGTATACTGATGTATGTACCATCTATGGCTCCAACACAACCCTACAGATGCATAATCATTTTTAGGATACACATTCGTAAAATGAAGCATGAAAGATGTGTCTACCTGGAAGTGTTTAAACTTCCCTTTGGATGCACATTCTGCAGCAACTACAGGGGTCTCTAACAACACCTCATGGAGGCAAAGCACCGCGTGTAGCACCTTTTGGAAGCATCTAGACACAGTCTCGGTGCTCCTCCCATAGACATGCTTCTGCACCCGCATTTTTTTATGATGACCTAATATTCCTAAAAAAATACAAACCATCTCTGGAACCGTTACATATTTTCCAGCCTTTAAGTTAGAATGATTTTCTAATAGGCTACATAAAATACCCAACGCATCTCGGCTGATTCTCAAATTCTCAATGGATGCGCTATTCACATCACTCGCAAACCTACTAATAAACTCAACTTGTCTAGGAATCTTGTGTGTAAGCGAATACTTGCGTTGCACCCTATATCCCCTACGGTATTTCTTCCAATGTAAGTATACTAACACATTCATCTGCACCAAGTATTCAGACAAAACTACTGCTGCCACACTCAAGATGACATGACCCTCTGTGAAAAAATCCATGTCCCCTCAACAGTCACCAAAATCGGGCAACATAAGTTAATTGACACAGCACCACGTATTCTAAAATTGCAAGTATTTGTGAAATGAGGATATCACATTTCACACATTGAGTTCCCTAAATTGTTTAGGCAATGCTTCTCACAATTGATGTAATGAGATTACTAGAACTTATGTATGGGTGTCGATTAGAGAATCAATTCACTAGATGACTCATCTTCGAGATGCTACTATGGGAAGCTAACCAAGTGTCAGTAGCAAGATCTCGAATATGATAGCCGTGCAAGTAAACTTAGACTTGAGGTCAACAAAGTTATCTTGATCTTAAGCTCACATTTTCGCTCATTACTAATGGGAGCCTAACCATGGCTTCCCTAGTATGGATGACTAGGGATGTGACTCCTTAAGATTGGAGATAGTTGATTGATCAATAAAGGATACATCACTCATGTTAGCTATGAGATCATATCTCAAGTAATTGCATCAAAGCCTAACAGTAAGTCCTGGGCCAAGGGTAATGACACTCAAATTGTTTGAGTAGGTCATTGAGTGTTAGTGCTTGAATGCAATTATAAGTTCGATACATTAGAAAGACACAAACTCATGTTCTGGTATCGAATGAGATATAAATATGATGAAATCTGTTCATTGCATGGTGGCTGGTCATGAAAAGGCTCAATCAGTTCACCTAATTATTCTTTAATCTTGGGAATAATGATATGTTGCTAGACATCACTCATGATTGATAATGATGGATTTGATTAATTAAGAGTTAATTAATAAATCTATTATTACAGCCTTGATTGAAGAAGCCTATAGGGTCACACACAATAGTGGGTTCACTCATCGATATAAAATAGAATGACACAATTACATGAGATGTAATTGGTAAAGTGGATAAATTAAATAGATAGCTATTTTGAGATTAATATTGATTAAACTCAAAATAAAAGATCTTATAGAGATATGATTTGATATGTCACAAAATATCTATAAAAAAGATTTAGATTTTGAGATTTGCTCCAAGGTCTCCGTGCTCTCTGAGACTGATCCACAAGGAGGCGTTCTTATCTACTAGTACCTGAGGAATTCGACCATCATTCAAGAGCCTTGAGAAGGTTATCGACGGAGTGCTCCACGTGTGGATACCATAGAGGCCGTCTGCTATTGGCAGTTGGTGAACAACGGAGTCATTTGAAAGGTATTTTGAACATCCCTTCATCTGATGTATATCGTATTCCAAGATCTGCGTTTGAGGTTTCTCAAAATTTTAAAATTCCGCTGCTTTTGAGACATACGATGTCTACGAGAAACCCAACAGTTGTACGGACTGGACTACCACTGCTCTGTGTTACAACTTGGCAATAAATGGTTTAGAAAGTTATTGATCGATATGCGTACCTAGGAAGAGCCTCTGTAGGAAGAAGAGCTTTAGCCACCATGCTACAAAGTGAAGGAGAGAATTTGCAAGAGTAATATGATAGATTCAACCGGATCTGTAATACTTATACACAGCATGGACTTATTGAAGGTCAAATATTACAGCATTTTTACCAAGGATTGACCCCCATGATCGAATGCCGTTTGTAATGGGTCATTACTAGAGAACCACCACAGTGCTAACGCCCAAAGATTGATAGAAAAAATGGCTGCTAATTCTTATTTTAATTCCAGTTGATATGACCATTCATATTAATCACCCAAAGGAATTTCACAGCCAATCAAATCAGTACACAAGTTGGACAATTCTAAAGTTTTAGCTTAATTTGCTGCTATGAGTGATATCTTGAAGCTTGGTTTTCACTCACTTCTCCAACAACAAGGAATTTATCAAGGATTTTTAACTTCTTCTCATTCAGATCAAGGGCCTATGATACATGAGATGCCAGTAGAAGAGGTTAATACATTCTACTAGAATCATGGAGGAACCTACAATTATGGAAACAACCAGATGCTAAGAAGAGATTACCCTAGTTTCCGTTGGAGACAATCAGTACCTCCTGGTCAAGCCCCATTACTAGGGAATCCTTCTGATGTCCCTCAGAAAACTATCACCATTTCGTGTCAACCTTTACAGATCATTGGAGTTCTCGATCAACCTCTTGTTCCTTATCATTCGAATCATAATCTGGAGTTTATGGTGAAGTCTCTTGCCAAGAGCACCACGAAAATGCATGCTGCACAATAAGACATTGATGGACGAATCACAAGCATGCAAACTCAAATCACCCAATTGGTGCAAGCCATGAACCATCTAGAGACGCAAGGAGGACTGCCATCCTAGCTAGTGAAGAACCCAAAGCACATCAAAGCAATATCTTTGAGAAGCAGGAAGGATCTTCCGGACTCTTACCTAGGGTCCATGACTAAGGAGGACACCTAAAGAAAAAAAATTAGAACTCTTGGACAATGATGATGATGTGGATGAGGAAATCGTTTTAGAGAATCTTGATGGTTCTCCAGTCTAGGAAACTACTGCACCGGTGCCACTCGAAAATCCAAAGGAGAAGGAGACACAATAAGTTGATCAATCCAAGTCTTTGGTCATTCCAACTCCTTCTCTTATGAGACTTCGAAGGAAGAGCAAAGACAAACGTGGATTGAACGCATTCATGGAGATGATGAAGAAGGTCAATGTGAACATCCCCTTGATGGATATGATAGAGGAAGTGCCCAAGTATGAAAAAATGTTAAAAGAATTGTGTGACCCCAAGAAGAAGACAAAAGTGAAAGAGGTGATACCCTTGACTGAAAATATTTCATCAACTATTCAAAGGAGAATTCTACGAAAGTCTAAGGATCCAAGTATGTTTTCCATACATGTGACTATTGGTGAGACAAAATTTTCAGTTGCCATGTGTGATTTAGGAGCATCGATTAATGTTATGCCTAGGTCTCTTTATCTTTCCCTTGCATCTAAGCTAGGTAAATTTGAGGCTAGTAGTGTTGTTTGTCAATTAGCTGATAGATCACATGTGAAGCCTGATGGTAGAGTTGATGATGTGTTTGTTCATGTTAAATATTTGATTTTTCCTACTAACTTTTTAGTCCCATGGAGAGTGAAAATCCCATGATTTTAGAGCCCATCATTTTGGGACGACCGTTTATGGCTACTACAGGCCCCAAAATTGATGTACAAGACAACGAAATCTCTCTAGTGTTCAATGGACAGGTGCTACACTTCATTCTGGACAAAGCCATGTAGTACTCGCACCAGATTAATGAGATGTATTCAGTATCTACATCTGACACAGATGTAGAATACTTAACGATGGTTCATAAGCAAGATCCCTTGCTCACATGCTTTACAGAAAACTTTCATTCTAATAGTATTTCTTTTTTCTCATTTGAACTTTTGAGTTATCTTGATTATTTGCCTGAAAAATCTCATTTTTCTGATGTTGCTTTTCTAAGATTGGAAATGTCTGAGAAACAGTTGATTCCTTATGTTATTCATGCCCCATTACTAGAGTTAAAAACCCGGCCTGATCACTTAGAATATTTATTTCTTAGCGAAAATGAGACTTTAGCTATTATTATCTCTAATACACTAACCCTAGAACAGGAGGAAAAACTCAGGAGTATGCTCCAGGAGCACAAACAGACAATTGACTGGACATTGGCAGATATCAAAAGAATAACCTCATCTATATGTAGTCAACACATTTATTTGGAGGTGGGAACAAAGCCAATTCGTCAGGTCTAGAGGAGATTGAACCCCTCAATGATTGAAGTGGTCAAGAAGGAGATTATGAAGTGGTTGGCCTAGGTGCAGTTTTGGGACAAAAGATGGAGAAACAATCTCATGTGATTCATTGTGCGTCCAAGTGCCTTGATGATGCTCAAAAAAGCTATACTATTATAAAAAAGGAGCTATTGGCCATTGTGTTTGCCCTGGACAAATTTCGATCTTATTTGCTAGGAGCTAAAGTCAGAGTCTATTCGATCTTATTTGAGTGAGATACCTCCTCACCAAGAAGGATTCAAAGCCTAGACTCATTAGATGGATTTTATTGCTTCAAGAATTCGACTTGGAAATCAAGGACAAGAAAGGATGCGAGAATCTAGTTGTAGATCATCTTATCTACATCACTTCTGAAGAAAAGTGAAGTCTTATCAATGACAGCTTCCCTAACAAATGCTTATTTAGGATCCATGACAAGAGTCTCTAGTACGCTGAAATCGTAAATTATTTAATGACTGGACAATTTCCTGCAAATTTCCAGCGCTACCAGAAGGAGAAACTGAGGATTGATAGCCTGAATTTCATTTGAGACGACCCATATCTTTAGAAAATTGATGTCGATCAAGTTATTAGGAGATACATCCCCCAAGATGAAGTGTACTTTATTCTTTCATATTCTCATGAGCTATCTTGTGGTGGATATTTTTATGCAAAAGTTACTGCAAAGAAGGTTTTGGAGGCTAGCTTTTATTGGCCTACAATATTCCAGGATGCCTACCTTCATTGCAAAACATGCCCAAATTATCAAAGAAGAGGAAATTTTGGATACAAAAATTGAATGCCCCTTCAACCCATTATCATGTGCGAGATCTTTGATGCATCAGGCATTGACTTTATGGGAACCTCTATGACTTTATGGGAACCTCTACATCCTTCTTGCGGTAGATTATGTTTCTAAATGGATGGAAGCCATTGCTTGTGAAAGGGATGATGCAAAAACTGTGGGTCACTTCTTGACTAACATTTTAATCCCAAGGTTTGGATATCCCAAGATTATTATTTTAGAGCGCATTGGCTAAGTATAGAATCATTTCGTGAATCATACCATCAAGGGTACATTGACTAAGTATGGAGTCAACTACTGCCTATCCACAGCTAGATATCCTCAAACAAATGGCATGGTGGAAGTATCAAATAGAGAAGTGAAAAGTATCTTGGAGTGTATCGTGAATCCAAATAGGTGAGATTGGAGCTTAAGGCTCAATGATGCATTATGGGCATACCGTACTGCTTACAAGAATCCCATAGAAATGTCTCCATATCAAATGATCTATGGTAAGGCAATCTTCCTTTTGAACTTCATCACGGGGCATACTAGGCCGTCAAGTCATGCAAACTGACTAGCAAAGAAAAGGTAAAAGGCTTCCACAGTAAGTTGCATGAAAAACAATTTTTTGTTAGTCAAAGAGTTCTCTTATTTGATACTCTTTTGAAACTCTTTCCGGGAAAATTGCATTCTAAGTGGCTTGGACCTTGTGAATTTGTGAATGTTTTCCCATTTGGTGTTGTTGTCATTCGTTCATTTGAGACAGGGAAAAACATTAAATTTAATAGACATCGACTGAAGCCATTTTATGAGAAATTTCAGCCGTATAGTGTGTGCAGCTTACTGCTAGTTGAGGCCCTTTAACAGGTGTTACAATCAGTCAAAGATTATAAATTGGCACTGCATGAGAGGTAACCCATGACTCTCTCTTCATTTTTATCACCCACTACCTCAGGTTACTTTAATTTCACCTACCCCACACATCCACTTCCTCTTTTAATGGTTCCACACTCAATCTCCCACTCCATTATTTTTGAAATCCCATTTTACCGACTATTATCCCACTTCACGCTGTAACCTATGCCTCAATTCCTCCTCTTGTCGCCTGAAATTCTCCAATTTTCTTTCTCACCATGACTGGCCACTCCACATCTCTAGTTACCCAAGCACAAGTGCTGCTAAGGCAGCGAATCCGAAGCACAAAACTATTGCTGCTGTACCATCCCATGGAACCTAGAGTCGCTGCACCAGTGACCCAGTAGAAGCTTCCGTTCCCCTGAGCATGAACCATCTCTAGGCGCTGCACCGGAATATGCACTTATTGAGGCCACACCTGTGATTATTGTGTCTCTAGTGTTGTACCTGGAGTGGTACCCAACTACTGCTGCTGCTACTATTGCTATTGACGAGCTGAAACCTTCAGTGCCAAACTCCCCAGCAGCAATTTCTGCTCTCGAGAGCCCACAGCACCCCACAACCGATGGAAATTGCTGGAGAAGAGGGTAAGGACAAGGCAATCCCTGATTTACATTCATCCCTTCTCCAGTATAGGAAGAAGATGCCCCTGAGAAGATCACTATCGACGAAGAGATGGATCTTTGGATTTCTGAAATACAACGTGCTGTTACGAAAGGACCATGCCTAGAGTTTCTTCTTGGAGAACATGATGTTGAAGGCACATCCTTTGGAACTAGGAATGCTTTATCAAAATTTTCACATAAAATGTGGAAATCAATCTCAATATGTTTAGTTCGTTCATGAAACATTGGATTTTGTGTAATATGAATGGCTGATTTATTATCACAAAATAATGGGATGGACTATTAAGTGTCATTTTTAATATATTTATTATATATTATTTTATGTTAATTTAGGATTACATCACCTACTTAGGAGTTTTATTAATAACTATTATATTTTATTAGAAATATTCAATTATTATTATTTCTATATATTTTTATGTTATTTTTCATGTACTTTCATTCAAAGTAGCAGGAAACAATGCTGAAGCGTGGAAGGAGATTTGCAAGAGATAAAACACTAATATTTCATTACCTGTATGTGACTTGGATCCATTGTGGGTGAAAGACTTATAGTGTTCAGGACTCATATCTTATGACATGTCAGAAGGTTACTGTAATAATTAGATGCTAACTTGCACGAATAAAAAAATCCGGCTGTACAAGCAAAATAGAAAGAATGATGGAAATGAAATAGAGGAAGCAAAAGAACATGGGATGTGAATTAAAGTAAACTTAGAACACCTTAGATCGGACCTTTTTTGAACTTTTGGCACTATCACTTTTGTTCTTACTCTCCACCATAGGAAGGAAAAATACTTTTCTTTTTTGCAATTTCGTTCATGTTTATTATGGCCATTTGTGGCTGAACTATCTTAATGTCTGAGAAGTTTCCTTCAAATTCAAGAGCATAAATCTCAATTATTCTCTGAATTTTTTTCACATTTGGCATATTTTCATATATCATATTACAGTCTTTCTATAACGTCTGTTAGTCATGATTGATAAATAGCTGACCATTTCTCACGAATTTTGATGAAGAGCAAGGTAAAAAGCATCATCTCTAACCCTACTAATAAAGAATTGTTTGTGATCAGAATACTTCATTAATAGATAGATAATGACCTCGTACCCATCGTTGCTCATTGACAATAGTTGAGCACACTTGTGGAATTCAGTTTTGAGAACAATCAATGTCAATCTTCTTATCTTCTTAATCGTCTAAAGGGTAATCATATGAGGTTATTCGGAAAAAAAAAAGTGAAACTTAAATAGCAATAGTAATGATAAGGACAAAGAGATGTTGTAACTTAAATTTTAATCCATACAAAAAAAATGAAACACCTCAAAGTTCTAGTGATAGTATACTCACCAATATTTTTATTCTATATCTCCTAACAGATTAATTACCACACGAGAGCCTAAGTCTGCCCATACCTTTTCTACTATCTAACTCTTTAGTCTACCTTTAAGTTAGGTAGTTATCCTCTTGGATTTATCCAACTTTCCTACAAAAATAATAAACAAACTCGATCACATTGGATTGAAAGCAATGAGCAAATCCTCATTTTCAACCTAATTTAACCACTCATGCTAAAAATAAATATAATAGTTGCATAAAACTAAATTAAAAATATCTTCATAGTCAGTCTTGCAAGCAAGAAATAAATAATAAATGATAGGAGAGTTAAATCCAAATAAAATGCTAAGCAGTCTACTTTTAATTAGTGCATCTCCTTTTTTTCATCATCCCCATCTTTTTTTTCATCCTCTCTTTCCTCTTTTATTCCTTCCGTTTTTTTGATTCATGTATACCTTCCTTTCTTTCCCTCTTTTTTATGTTATCATAGACTTCCATTTGCTGTCTCATTTCTTAGAGTAGGCATGACTCGTCATAGACTCCTGAGATGTGAAATACTTGTGTATGCTGCTAACTTAGAATAATAAAATAAGAACAAGATTTAAACTAAATTATTGACTTACTCCAAATTTTTCAGTAAAAATAAAGCTTAGATTACTACTAAAATGTCGAAATTCCTGGTAAGATGCTAATTCCTATAAAATAATACATTTTTTCCAATTAAAACTCACTATAAAATTATTATTATCATTAAGAAAAAGTAACCACCACTTATTAGGACTTGGAAGTTACACAATGTGAATTCAATTCCTCTTTGTGCACATTAATTGCATTTGGCACTTCATTATTCTTAATGACAATGCATTATTTCCAATGAGTATTTCATCCTCCTCTTCCATCATACTCTCCTGATGAAGCACCGCAAAAACCACTCGACAGCAAACACCCAATACCGCACATAATCTACCACTTCACTTCTTCATCATCTATGGTGTACCTTGAATCAACGACACACTGAAAATGACATTTCCAAGGTTGAGTTCAGGTATTTATGCAGATTAGTTGCAAGCATGTTTTTCAATTCCAAAAACCTATGTGATGTGGGATAAATTACCAGGACATTCTTCTGATTCCGAACCTCCGCAAAGAGTTGGCACCACCATCTTTTGTGTGAGCACCGAGCATTTTCATTATAGGTTGAAGCTGCCTCCACCCCATTCCTTATAAAGATCTTAGCTTCACTATGCCACTATCACACTTTTCGCCATTGTGTATGGCTCACGTCTTGGTGTTCTTGCAGATTTTCGGAGTGAAGGATGTACTGGTAGAACTCTGGGTATTTTTTTTTTTTTTTTTTTGCAGTGCTTGTCTATGTGCAACGCAAAAGAAATCCTCACTACTCTTCATTTGGTATATAGGGCATCGCACTTGGTGCGTAGAGAAATCATGCAGTGGTGCATGAAGCACTATGACATTGTAGTCTAGTTTTTAGACATTGGTAAGAAAGCACAAGCCTTAGCTATTGACTATTTGCAATCCTAGTGTGGATATAACGATAGTCATTCAACAAATAGTGTCTATGCATGAATGGATTAGCATGGACTATTTAGAGAATGCTAGTCGTTATTTGTTCCTAAGTTGCAAATGGTTCTTGAAAACTTTTGTTGAAGTGTTCGTGAATGCTTAATGATAAGATTGATGTGCATAAAATTCAGCTGTCTTTCATGCTATGAGATAGGTTGTGATGGAGTGTAAATCGGTTGGGGATGATCGGATTTTGAAAGACTGCCAAAAGGAGTCTTGATAGGTTAACGTCAGTCGACAGTCCGATATGTATCAGAAGTTTGACACATATCGGACTGTGAAAAGGAGCATTGAAAAGCAAGGTCGCATAGCAGGCACAAAAGTAACCAACACCTGCAGATGTTGGGGTATCGATTAGTGATAAATGGCATTTTATCACAAATATTTCTAAATTTTCACAATTCTTATGATGAATTTAATATATTGCCTATGTTAGAATGTTTTTTCTAAAATGCCTATTGTTTTTTTATTCATCAAAATACCTGTAGTTTGATTATATCTTTTAATTTTATTTTTAATCAAATATTTTATTACTAAAAAAGCTTTCAAAAGTCTTCATGATTTTTTAATTGGAAATTTGGAAAATTTCAGATTCCGAATTGGATTCAGAAATAGAAATTTTAGAGAGATCAAAAAAATATAATATATTTTAATGCCAAAAATTCAAAATATTAATAAAGATACATTTTGAAGAGTTTTTTTTTCAAATATAATTGAATTCTATTTTATTGATTTGAATAGTATTTCATTTTTAAGAAATAGAAAATTTTAACTTCTATTTTATTAAATTATTTCTCAAAATGTATTTTCCCATAAACATAGCAATACATAATTTAAATATTAACTTAATAGATTGCCGAAAATCTGAAATTACAAAAATAAAATTAAAATCTCCATTTCAAAAATTTGGATCAATTATTGTTTTCTGTATATATAGGTTCAATTACCCATTAATTCGCAGTTTGTTTACCGGCTTCATATAAATCAGAAAAAATGAGTTTTCTATAAGCTTTTCGTTCATATCTCTCATTAATAGGTACTATTCGATAAAGTTTGTTGAGCAAACACCCTGCTAATAGTAAAAAAATATAGGTATTTTAGCAAGAAATTTATAAACTACACATATTTTGATAATAGTAAAAAAATTTGTCCGACACAGATATTTTATTAAAAACACCCAATTCTTTTAAATCGTTTTATATATCTTTTAGTTAGCATTCCTATATTTTTAAATGATTTTAAATGTTTTGTATTAATTTGATCTTTTTTTATGTAAAATGCATTTTGTAAGATGATTTCAGCTTAAGTTAGAAAAAAATTATAATGATCTACGTGAGGGTGAAATTAAGATGATTAAGGCATCTAAAGATGAAGATTAAACCCAAGATTTGAGATTTAAACGAAGATTTAGAGTTAATTTTTGTATAGTATATTTAATTCAAATTCATGAAGAAAACTTAACAAAAGATTCACATCTTTCATTGTATGAAAAGATGTGATCACCAACAAAGATTTAATTTTATTTTACATAATATTTTCCTTATTAACGTGCTATTCATTATCACAAACAAATAGATCATATGAAAAAAATCAAAGATTGACCTAGCATAGCTAATAACAATGGATCAATTGGATATCAATATAAAAACACATTTAGTGTAAACTATCTATGATGTGTGAGATGTAGATGTTATGATCGAATGTGAGAAAAACTTGATTACCAGGATAAGTAAAATAACAGTAATAATATAATTGATTCTATAATTTTACTAAATAAGAAATAGTGCTATAATAAGTCAACAAATAACACTACTTTTGAAATAACATCCATAAAACTTATACAAACAAGTTACTCTTTTAGCTATAAACACATATACATTGGGGTAAGCTTCAACTTGTTTTTTAAACCCATTTTTTTCTTATTTTTCACTATTTTGAGTCCACTTTAAGAACATTCACAATTCCTTGTGGAGAAATTTTTATTTATTTCATCAACGGTTATTGTACACTTGTATAATTATCATCATGTTTTTGAGCCCATTTGTAAAGAATTTTATTTCTTTTAATTTTCTTTTCTGAATGTTTTCTATTTTATGTGTTTGCACAAGAAAATACTCTTAATTTATGTAACATGTATAAGCATACGAATTCAATCCAATTGTATTCATTGGATTTGGAAATTGATAGGATTTATTGGATTATTATGTTGGTAAGTCGATAAATGTACGAGAATAAAAGGAAAACATATACATAAAGCATTTTAGATAAGAGGATAACCATTTGGTCATACATGAATATGAGAGTCTACTAGAATAGACTTTAAGAAAATATCAAAGGAGGGCTACTAATTCAACTTTACTAACTTATATGAAAGAAGAATATGGATAAGCAAATCTTCACTTGTGTGAATGGGTAGCCTCGTACGAAAGGCATAGTATTCGATCTTATCAAGAGCTTATACAAGACTGATCAAGCCTAAAGTTATAATCAAATTGAGGTTTGGAGTTCTCGGGAGGAAATATAGGTGCATTATCAGATCCAAGAAAAACAAACAGAAAGTTCGAAAATAATCTATGAATGCACAAGCAACCACGTGCTAATGAAACATGTCCATCATCTGTACTTATGCAAGGATGCCAAGAAAACAAAACTTTTGAAGATCACCCTCAAGAAGTAGGAGAAAAACCCAAATTCTTTGTACAAATGATATAGAATGTTGAAAGAGGATTTGTTGTAAGGGTATGAGCCTAATGATGGTATCACAAATTGGTTATGAATAGGGGAAGGAACATGTTTAAATAGAGTGATTTTTTCTAATCTTATATGAGGCCTTTCTTCCGAAAGTAGAGAATGTGAAATTGTAAATGTTAGATGCTCAACACCAAAAATATCGTACAACAAGAGTATGATTTATGACATGTGCAATCCTCAATCTACAAAGTAAGGTGAAAACTCACCTCCAACATTGTAAGGAGACCGATGGGGTTTTTGAGAAACAAGCCAACACATGAATGCAGATTGATAGATTTGAAGGGATAGATTTGAAGTCACAAAAGATTTTGATTGAGAACACCATAAAAGATAAATGTAGATATATAGTAGAAATTGATAAATTAATGAACTATTTCGCGAGGAAGAATCAAGAATCAAGTATATTCATAAATAGGCTAATACTAAAATAACTACAATAAGTTCCTATGATGACCTCCACTTGGAAGAAAATTTTAGACATGTAAGAAAACTTGGTTCAATTGCATTACCATCAATCAAGATATGAAGAATTCAGCTTCAATCATTACTGATCACCATGATTGAACATACTCCATTTTCTAGAGAATAATGTGGGATTCCAAAGAGCATATTATGATTTTTCTTAGATATTTTGACATAGTAGTAGACTACACTATCTACCTTCAATTCTATTTTCAATTGAGAGAAGTTAATGATGTATTTTTGGACAAAGTATAGTGCTAATTGTAATGCTTGCTTGAACTTGTGGATCTTTACATGTTTAAGCAAACACCGAATAGTGTGCATTATAGTGTATGCTTGATGTTATGGATCTTTGGAGATGCAAGAAAACAATGGGGTAACAACCAAGTACCACAATCCATATTATTCAATGTTTGGCTAAACTTATGTTTGCATAGTCATTATATGCAACAGAATGTAAAATGTTACATAAACAAATTAAATAACATAGTAATGAGGTAATAATGCCTACTAATAAATAGAAAATTTGCACACATCGTAAATATATAATTCCACATATCAAATAAATTTATAAGCCTAATTTACAATCAATCATATGAAAAATACAAACATAGTGAATTAAGAAAGAATACAATAAGCATTGTGCTTGTTGTGTGGAGATTGACATAATCTGTTTTTGTTATGATAAAGGTTAAGGCTAATCTTGGACTAATATAGTCTACAATAAAATGCAGTAAAAACAATAAAAATTTTCTATTATTTATCCCATCTCAAACCAAAAATCATTCATCTAATATATCAAAAATTCAAGTCTACCTAAACATTTGTCTTCCCCTAATCTTTGATATTTCTCTAATTAGAGTTGTTTTAAAATGAATATCACAACCCACTCTCCTGAATCTATTCTGATTTGTTCAGAAGACAATGTGATTATACAATTAAGTTAGTCTAATGAACAATGAATATAATTATTCTTTTCATCCCAAAGCACCACATGGTACTTAGCTATTGTTGTGGAAGAGAAGTGCAACTAGTACATCAAACATAATCTAAAACATGCTCAAGTCGCAATTTGATAGAAGAAAGAACATAAAAAACAATGGAAATATAAATAGTTTCTTCAACAAATTTTAAATATTTAAAACGTAAAACACCAAAAAGCATAGTACAAGTATCGATCTCAGGGAATTGTTTTTCGTGAAAAGTGTTTTGTAAGAAACTTTTACAAAATGTCACGGTTTTGTAAAAGGGGGTTTGTGTAATGTAGAAATAAAAGTTACAACTTAAGTGATGGACCTTGACTACGGGACGCAATTCCTAGGAATAAGATTTCGTCTCCTTCCTTTGTCGATCCTTCCCTCGGTTTTCATTGATTTCTTCCTAATAGCTGGCTATAGGAGCAAAGAATAGCCTACTCTCCCTTACACTCTGATATCAAGAGGATTGCCTTTGATTGCCTTCAAAACCGAATTGCACACGTGTGCCCAGCTGTTGCCAATAGCCAGTGGCAGGTACGAGGTCACAACCTGTCCACTGTCGCAATACCTAGGCCACAAACAATCTGCTACTTCCCTTGAACACAGTGTTGGAGTTGGTGCTCTTCACCTTGATCTTCACCAAAATCCGTGAGGAGAGGCCTGCTATTCATGGACCTTGACTAAGAGTCATTACAGAAAGACTGCAACAAGATGCGGGGAAGTATGCAGAATCCGAAGTGAATTCTGTGAAGAACCGAGTGTATTGCTCAAGACTTGGAAGGAAACTTCATCTTCTCCCAGAAATTAAAGGGTTTTAGCCACAAAGAGCCATGAAAACAGAAATGAAATTGGAAACTAAGTGTTCTTCCTCCTTGAAGAAAGGAAGAACTCAAAAGTTCTAAGTCTAGAAACAAAGGTTCAAAAAGTTCTCAAACAAGTATTCCAAGTGGGTTTTTATCTCACTCCCCATGTGCATTAACTCCTTTGGGTCTCCTTTCCATCATTCCTTCTGTCTTGCGTACACCATCAGCTTTCCTTTGCATGCAAGTTAGCACCTAATCATTGCTGCAGACTCTGACATGTCGTAAGTCACGGCCTTGACTAATGTAAGTCTTCAGCTCACAATCGTTCCAAGTCGCGTACAAGGCATGAAAAGTCAGAGTCTAGCCACCTGCAATACTCCTGCAACACTCTACGACAGTCTCTTGACATGTCTCGGTCAAAACACACGAAAAAAAAACAAAAAATATATACAAAATAGGAAAATAGAATTTTTCTAAGGAAATACAATATTTATCAATATAAATCCTAAATTGGACAACTAAACACTAGATTAATACATAATAACATCTAATAAATAACTAGAAAATGGCAATTAACAGTTACGGGCGGAGGAAGGGACACACTTAAATAGAGAAATACTCACAATCTTACATGAGGCCTTTTTTTCGAAAAAGAACATAAAATCATGAAAATTGAGTATCCAAAACGAAAAATATCATATAAGGTGAGAGTGTGGTGTGAGAAAAATAGATATATTTATCTTACCAAGATAACTAATAATTACATGCTATTAATAGATCCATCAGGTATCCAACGAAATTCTCTTAAATAACCTCAATCTTCTATCAGCCAAAACAAGGATCCTTGAAGTTGGGACATCATTCTCAACTGAAGCCCCTCATATATCTTGCCATTGGGTTATGAGGTCATTAGGAGTTGGGTTCTCACCCCGTCAGGTTGGAGAAAATAATTTTCTTTCCTTTAATGTCGCTATCCTAGAATCAAAGTGAAAGGTCTTACAAAGGGATAGGATGGGAGTGTGAACTATAGGGTTACAATGACAGCAATTTTCAATTTTCCATAATATTGATAGATTTCACATCCTCTTACATACTTTTCAAGGTGGGTCCACTATTATCATATCACTTAATTTTGAATACCAATGTGAATGCTCTAAAGTGTACACCACATGCCCCATTATACATTTTGTCAAAATTTCTATAGCCTTGGATGATGGAATATACCTTAGCAAGGGATCACCATACGCTTTGCCATTAGTCATATCCTAATACCATACATATGAGATAAAGTAACAAAACTGAGTAGAGGTTTTTCAAGTCTAATGTATTTTCATCTTAAAAAAAATTACTTTTTGAGTAAATTAAAAATAATGGTATAAATTTTCAATTAAAATATTAAAAAGTACCAAAATATGTAAACAAATAAAAAATTATGACAGTATTAGCGATTGTGAATGACGTGCGTTATTACTTTTCGAAACATAAACAGTGCGTCTATTAGCTCTTTCTAATATCTACTTCTTCTGCTTCTTCATCTTCTTTCTTTGGGAGCTTCATTTCTTCTGTTTGAGAGTCAACATCGGTTGTTAAGGCATGATGTTTGTCGTTGAATGTTTCTTAAAATAATGTGAATGATTGCCTATTAAAATAACACATCGGTGGGTCTCTCCCACGACGTTTGACGAGCTTCTGAATGGCAGCCACATTTGTCGTAGTTTTGAATACAACAAATCATTAGTACAGAAGTCTCTCATCATCCGGACTCTCAGATCCTGGAGGTAATGGAGAACTCTCGTCTTTGGCTGATCCAAAGAGTTGCTCTTGCGGGTGCTTTGGCGCTGCTGCTATGCTCCTGCTCCTGCGCCGCGCAGCTTCTGTCTGAAGAAGAAGGTACGCTATCCCAACTCTACTGCCGCCGCGCTCTCGCCCGGTTTCTTTAGATATCTGCCTTCTGCATGGGTTGCAATATAATTTTTACATAATTAACTTCTTTCCAGATTAGAATCCGGAGATGTATACTCGGATTCGTGGATACATGAATTCAAAGTATACCCATACATCACAATATTTTTAATTACTATTTATTAATTGAACAATTTATAACAAAATACATTTTATAAAATTAAAAAATAATGCAGGTGGTATGTATCATCACCTCAAAAATTGAACATAAAGATGAATTATTTATACAAAAAATAAAATATTAGAGTAGACTTTACAAATTATAGATCTTCAGGATTTGAAACTTTGTCAATGATAATAATATTCCAATTGTAAAATACAAGTAAATTGAAATATAGAGGATTCCCCCGGATGCACATATCCAGATTCTAAAAAATGGGAATCTTCATTTCAAACAAATCCATTGAAAAAGTTTGCAAAATAGTGTAGGCCCAGTTGATGTCGAAATGATAATGAGCATTGAGCATGAAGCATGCCCTGCTCGACTGAATTACCTCATATATGTTCAACATTTTAGTTACATAACTTAAAATAAAATACAATCTCTAAACTTATATTTAAAATATATTTAGTACTGAAAAGATATTTGAATTATACTTTTTATTTATAGTATAGAGATTAAGTCATTTATCTCAATTTTTTTATACATCTTGAATAAAATAAGTTATCTTAATTTATGTTAGAAATTAAGATAAAAAAATCTAAATGTAAATAAAATCATGTATTTCTAGATAATAGTTAAGAAGACAACTATGGCGATTATTTTTTTAAAATAACACTTGATTTGTGTAAAGTGTGTCATCTCTGGAAGCACAAAAAGAAAGATACAAATTTCATTTCATTACATGGTATGGGATCATTTTCTAAAGATAATAGAGCTTTGAACAAACGGAAAAACCTAATTGGATTTAAAAAGAGACAAAATGAAAATAAATACATACTTCAATATAAAGCATATGGTTTCTCATATTTTTTATTAACAGATTTAAAATTATCTTAAATCAATTTGTAATTTCTTATGAAATAAAATATCTCTCAAAACCAATCTTAAGCTATCTATCAAACATATCCATCCATATTTATTTTATCAAACAGTTGGTGCTCTTCGAACGATTTCCTCGACGCTGCAAAACAAGTACTGGAATGTTACACGGCATGCTTGCGTCGACAGGAGAGCTAGTGGATTTGATCTTAGCATCCAAAGAGACCCTCAGATACTGAGCGATGTAACGTGTAACTGCACCTTCCAGAACTCTACTGTTTGTCATGTCACTAACATGTACGCACCATGCCCTTTCCTTTCTTCAACTCTAATATGTTATTCCTGAGCCCTTGTGTTTTTTTGGTCATTATTTTGCAATGCTCAGCGTGTTGAAGGGTCTTGATTTGGGGGAACGTTGCCTTTGGAGTTTCTTAATCTTACATATTTACAGGAGATGTAAGTAAGAGCTAGATACGTTTGTGCCATGAGATTCTAAGTTGCAAAATTATGACCTTTTTTTTCATCATGCAGTGATCTCTCCCGGAATTTCTTGAATGGAACAATTCCTAGTGCGTATGGACAGCTTCGTGTCAAAATATTGTAAGCTCTGTTTTCAAGCCTAGGACCATCGACAGCTTTTCTAGAAAATTAATTGATTTGCAATTTATTTTTCAGTGCTTTGCTTGGAAACCGTATTAGTGGTAGAATCCCAGACGAGATTGGTGAAATTGCTGATCTTGAAGAGCTGTGAGTGATGAACATTTAATGATTCAAAAGTGTGGGTTGTCTTGCCTTTGTTGTGTAAATGAAATTAAATGGGTATTTATGGATGAGATTTATGGAACTCGCATCTTGGAAAATATAACATCTGGTTTCTATTCGCTACACAACTTGCAGGGTTTTGGATGGTAATTTTCTTGAAGGAAATCTTCCAAACAGCCTAGGAAATTTGAGGAATTTAAGGAGACTGTAAGATAGCTATTTTCCCTCATTGCTCATTTCATTTGAAGAACATTTACCTCTTCTAACTTGATACTTGGTGCGCTGCGGTCCATTATACTTGTTTCCATGAATAAATGCAAGGTTTGTAGTTAAGAGAGTGCTCAAATAAATTGAAAATGTTTGCAGATTGCTCTCCTCAAATAATCTGACTGGCCCAATACCAACTTCTTATGCCAATCTGAGGAACTTGACAGATTTGTAAGAATGGCACAACATTTTGGGATCCATAACATGATATGTCTAAGTAGTCCGCCAGGATGAGTAATGCTTGATGTGTATGCAGCCGGATGGATGGGATGCAGATCACTGGAAGAATTCCTGACTTCATTGGCAACTGGAGTCAACTTCAACTGTTGTGAGTTTGAGGCATCTCATTTATTAAGTCTTTGGAAATTTTCATGGAATGAAACTCATATGGGGTGTGGGTTGATTTATATATCCCAGTTACATGCAAGGCACGTCCATGGAGGGTCCTATTCCTGACACAATTGCTCTATTAACAAAGTTAAAAGAATTGTAAGAGTATTGAATGCTCTAATCATCTTCCAATAACGCTTCACCTAAGTTTGTGTTTCTCTAAACTCAACTTCATAAACAGCATTAACTGTCTGATGGTTTTGATTTTTAGGAGGATTTCAGATCTCGCAGGACCAAGCCAAGGTTTCCCCAATCTTGAAAATACCGCAGAGATTCAATATCTGTAAGAGGCATTTTCTTAACTAATCTCCACTGTCTTAGTATCTTCGTAATAATTTCATTTTTGCTTATCATCGATGCAGGGGATTAAAAAATTGCTCAATTACTGGTTCGATTCCTGCATACGTGGGAAAAATGATAAACCTCACGACATTGTATGAATATTTTGTATTAAAATACCACATCAGAAAATGAACTTTTGATGTACTTGGTGTGCAAATGTTGGTTCAACATTTTCTTCTTTAATAGAGGTTTATCATTTTTCTATTAAAGAAAAATAGAGGTTTGTGATCATTTTCTTCTTTTATTAATCTTTAGGGACTTGAGTTTCAACAACTTGTCTGGTGAAATTCCCAACACTTTCGAAGTCATCCCTAAGACAAAGGATTTGACCATGTAAGTCGGCATCAATTTGATAAGATCAATGCCTCTGGTTGTTTATTTTTTGATTATCCCCAAAGCTGAGTCTAATGATTTTTCTTAACTGGTTGGTTTTAATTCTCTACAGGTTCTTGTCCCAAAATTCACTAACTGGAAAAATACCTGAGTGGATCTCTGCTAGAAATAATTACATGTAAGAATTTCATATAATTGGGGCTGAAATATCTTTTTTAACTTGGAATTCTATGACAAACCACAGGGATCTCTCATACAATAACTTCACGATGCCACCACAAAAACCGATAAGTTGCTCCGAGGCTTCTAGTTTGTAAGTTCTTATAATCGTTTGTAATGATCAAGATGTCCTTACTAAAGGGGATTGCTAAACTGTGCAGAAACTTTGTGGCTAGTCTTTCGAATTCATCAGGAAACAAGTAGGTTTTTTGAAACCCTACGCACTGTTCCTTTTTTTTTTGGCGTGTTTTAGATATTGTAGATATTATATGTAGAAACGATTGGTGCCAGACTCAAGCCCTCCAGTGCCCAGGAAAACAAAGGAGTAATGGATTTTCACAGGTCAAATTAAAGAATTTTTTAATTGATAAATGTGAAACATGTGTGTTGATTTCTGTGTTTCAGGATCTTCATTTTTCATTAACTGTGGAGGACCTAAAGCAGTCGTTGAAAAGAATACATACGATGAGAACACGAATGGTGATGGTATATCACACGTTGAATATAATAATGCAAATAGATGGTTTTTTACAAGCACGGGTGCGTTCATGGGGAATCGGAGTATGACGTTTACTCCATACACGAGCTCACCATTGATATCTGGGAATTCTGACCTTTACCAAACCGGACGTCAATCCCCTTCTTCGCTTCGGTATTATGGTTATTGCCTGCGCAAAGGTAGATACAAAGTTCGCCTGTATTTTGCAGAAATAATGATTGCTGATGCCCCCGGTTTTGGAAGCCTTGGGAGAAGGGTTTTTGATGTGAAAATCCAAGTAAGTTGACAGTTATCAGTTTCCCATGTTGAAAAAACACTTCACTAAAATTACATGACAGGGGAATGTAGTTTTGACGAACTTTGACATTGCAAAAGAAGCCAACGGTGTACGTAGAGGCATATACAAGGAATTTGATGCTTTTGTCAATGACAGCACACTCCAGATCCATTTATACTGGAGGGGTAAAGGGACATCAAACATTCCGTATAAAGGAGTCTATGGACCATTGATTTCTGCCATTGCAGTAACGTCAAGTACATGCAGCAGCATTTCTTTAATTTCTATTTTTGTTAGCTTTCCTTTTATTTCTAACTAAAAGATTTTTCTGGTACTTTCTAGAGTCCCCACAGCTTCCTGCCAGAGTCATCGCAGGAATTGTAGTTTCTGCCTGTGTGTTCATCTTCTTTGTATTACTGGTTCTGATTCTCTGGAGAAAAGGACTTCTTGGAAAAAAGTCTGGTAATGATTAATTTTCTTTTGTTTCATAACTTTATGCTGATAATGATAGAAATCTCATTTTTTAAACTGCATAATATAGCAAATCGAGCACCCGACTTACCGATAGGAAATATCCCACTGGCACATATTAGAGCTGCCACAAATAATTTTGATGTTGCCAACAAAGTTGGTGAGGGTGGATTTGGACCAGTATATAAGGTACAGTTATGAGCATTGCTTTCACTTAGTTAAGTATGGATTTTTAGATTTGAAACTCTTTTTCTGAATCACGATTGATTCTTTCAGGGCATTTTGTCTGATGGCACTTTGATTGCAGTCAAACAGCTTTCCTCAAAGTCCAAGCAAGGGAACCGAGAATTTTTGAACGAGATCAGCATGATCTCTACCATAAAGCATCCTAATCTTGTTAGGCTTTACGGTTGTTGTATAGAAGTAAACCAGTTGCTCTTGGTATATGAATACATGGAAAACAACAGTCTTGCTCGGGCCTTGTTTGGTAAATAAGCAACTTATATCCATCCAAGAATATCCTTTTTAATGATGGCGTTTCCCTCATGTGTCTTTTTCTTCGTAACAGGTAGCGAGGAAGATAGGTTACACCTCGACTGGCCAACAAGAATGAAGATATGCATTGGAATAGCTAGAGGTCTTGCTTATCTCCATGAAGAGTCCAGGTTTAAAATCATCCACAGAGACATTAAGGGTACAAACGTTCTTCTGGACAAGGATTTGAATGCCAAGATATCGGATTTTGGCTTGGCTAAGTTTGATGAAGAAGAAAATACTCATATCAGCACAAGAATTGCTGGAACTAGGTACCGTCATTTTCCTTACACTACATGAGATGCAATAGAAAACCGTTTTATGTTTTGCTTCTGCCCCTGTAGAGGATATATGGCTCCAGAATATGCCATGAGAGGCCATTTGACAGATAAAGCCGATGTCTATAGCTTTGGAGTTGTTGCGCTGGAAATTGTCAGTGGAAAAAGCATTTTTAACTCTAGGCCAAACGAGTCCATTTTTCTACTTGATTGGGTAAGTGAAGTGCGTGTATCAGCTTTTCTTCTCTTCAATTATTTTACATTCAGCAGCATGTTCAGGCAAATGCGTTGCATGAGCAAGGGACTTTGCTGTATCTTATGGACCCAACTCTTGGCTCAAACTACTCAAAAGAAGAAGCCATGCGAATGCTAGAGTTGGCTCTTTTGTGCACAAGTCCATCACCAACTCTTCGACCCTCCATGTCATCAGTTGTTAGTGTTCTGGAAGGGAGGACACCAGTTAAAGATCTACCTATCAACACCAGTGAATATACTAAAGACACTGGGATTAAAGGGAGGAAGTTCCATTGCGTGACGGTGGCCAAATACCAAGTGGGTTTTACCAAGACACAAGTGTGTCTTCCATATCAAGGACTGATATTTCAGTCAATGCTCCCCTAGATAATAGTCTTGAATTGTATGGAGGTCGATAAGTTCAGCAGTTAAGATGGTTTCCATATGTAATTGACATTATTACAAGGGTTGAGGGAAATGTTGTGATTTTTGGTTGTTTTTCGTAACATTAAATGGTTTAAAGTATTTGAAAAGTAGTGAGTCAAACAACGCTACTAACTCAGAAAAACCAGAAACCCAGTGAAGAAAATGAGCAAAGTTCATTGAAAAAAGTTAAACGTGCTCAGAGGATGTCATCTCAAACTTGGAGGTTGCACTTTTTCTATCAAAAGTTGATCCTTATATTCTTCCTTTTTCTTCCTTATATACGTACCCAAATTTTATATGATTAGACTGTAACTTTCCCCTTTAGCAACATCCTCTACAAACACCAATATGTTACTCCATTTTAATAAAAAGACATTGATCGCCCTTGAATAGTATAAAGGAATGACAATCCCAACGCTTATGGTAGTTACCCTCTATCAGGCTTCTTATTCAAGATGGGAAGCCTATTTATTGTGTTTAATCCAATCTAAACCGTTATCAGGCTAGTCTTTAGTAAAGGTCCCTTATCACATATTGATAACATTTCTGTCTTGTAAGGATAACCTGAATTTTAAAAGGAGAAACAAAGAAGTATTTTTCAACCTATGTAACACAAGCCTCTTGTGCTTTAGGCAAATGCTAGCATAGGCTAAAGGTTCAATTCTTACAGAGGAAAGTTTTTGTATGGTGCCCGATGAGGGGTGAGTGCCTTTTCATGGGGTTGTGGTACCTTCACATGGTAAATCGTTATTTGAATTAAATTCATTTGATTGCAAATGAAATCCATGTTGTGCACATCATGATTGTCCCATTTGGTTTCCTAGATGCCATTTTTGGCTTCTGATGCATTTCGGCACAAATTCCCTTAAAAGGGAAATTTTTCAGTATTATTATTTTTTATTGCAATTTCAATTTTTAGAGAGTTCCTAGAAATTTTGACAATCCTTTTGTTCAATGTTTTGACATTTGTTACGGTTGAAAATCATATTTGTCGGTTTTGACTGAATTTTGAGTCGTCAATGGGGTTTCATAGACTCTAATATGTGATGTTCCAATTTTATGCTGATGTTGAGAACGAAAGAAATAAAGGAATGCAAAGATTTTTATATGGAAACCACCACAGAACAGAAAAATCACAGAGCTATCGGAGCTCGCTGGGAATGAGAATTTCATTAACGGAGGAAAAGAGGGATACGAGTTCAAAATGTCGAGAGTTCCCCCTCCCCCCTTCTTTTTCAAGCATTCTTATATTTATAGAAGAGGCTGATCCGTCCGAATTCTACATTATGCAGGTGTCTGTTACTTTCTACGCCTGTTAGCCATACTGTGTCCCGCTAACAAATAACCATCGACTACTCTGACATCCCTGTAATTCGGCTACTTTTCAAAACTGAAAAACGGCTGCCGCTATTGAGTTTTGATACTTATCGATCTATCGGCATGTAGCAATTTTTCAGTACAATTAAAAAGTCTTTGTGTCAACTGATTTGGTTTAGAATGAGCCAGTTTCTTTATTTCCCAACTCACCAATTTGTAAGCCTCTCATCTTCCCACTCCATGTGGCTCTTGCCCTATTTCGAGCTCTACCAATATTCTTAAATTCTATTTTTTGGTGACTCATATGGTATTTTCCAATACTCTTTTTGAAGCCCTTTTTTTCTCATGACTACTACCTATTAAAAGTATAAATCATTCAATTTGAAAGGACTTTGGGAGGTATTTGGGATTCTGATAACACGGAGTTGCGGAAGGGAAACCTGGTCCCTTTGTGTGGACACTCAAGAGAGGATGTGGAGGGTCGCCCACAAGGTAATCGGCCTCACAATAAACTTGAAACTTGACGGCACCATCACTAAGGCTCACTTGGCATGGCAGATGTACATCTCATGCTCTCCTTTAATGCCTCTAATATATAAGTATTATAGATATCTCCAGCAAGTAGTTGATCAGTTTTCCCTTATCAGGTTATGATTGTCTTACTTTTTTCCTAACTCCTCTTTTGATTTATAGCCATTGTTTCCTGCTTGCTCCATTTTCCAATACATGATTTGAAATAGTCATTAAGCAAAATCAGGAGGTTGGGGGAATCTACAATGTAAGTACCACCCTTGTAGCTAAAAACAAAGAATGTAGAAGCCGAATGGAAATTGTAGAAGAAATTCTTATGTTTATTACATGTATGAGATGTATTTATATAGATAATGTGCAATGACTAATTCCTATTTATAGACTAATAGCTAAATATAGAGTCTACTTGTAGCTAGTGATGACTATTTCTAATAGCTCCCCTCAAGTTGAGCATGGATGTTCTTCATCCCCATTTTTGAGACAAGAAATTCATGCTGGTGAGATGATAATCCTTTAATCATCATGTGTGCTATTTGTTCCTTTGATCCAACATGCTCAATGAGAATTGTCCCTCTAGAAACTTCATCTTGAATAAAATCCCAATCAATTTGGAAGTGTTTTGTCCTTTCATGCAAAACAAGATTGTTTGCAATCTGTATTGCAGATTGATTGTCGCAGAACAATAGAGTAGGCTTTGGCATATGGATGTTAAAACTGGTAAGTAGGCCTTGAAGCAAATAACTTCACAAGCTGACCATCTTATAGCACGATATTCTGCTTCAGTCGAACTCCGAGCTATAGTGTTTTGTTTCTTTGAGTTTCAACTTACAAGATTATGTCCGTATACCCAGAAACTGATCTGTGAGTATTTAGGCATTTTGCCCAATCACTATCACAAAAGCCTTAAATCATGAGGTCCCTTGTCTTATAAAAATAGACCCCCCAAGTCAGGATTACCTTTTAAATACCTTAGAACTCACAACCTGCACTCATATATGTTTGAATGGGTTTTTCCATATATTGTGATAGAACTTGAATAGTATAAGAAATATCATGTTAAGTGAATGATAAATTTATCAACTTGCATATTAGACTTTGATAGTGCTGAGGTTCTGTCAATAGTTTTTCTTCTTCTTGATGCAAAATTATGCCACTTTCCAATGGAGTTACGATCGATTTATATCAAGAGATCTCATACTCACTGAACATATCTAAAATATGTTTCCATTGCGAAATACTGATTTTGGAGGGTGTTTGGGAAATTTTGAAGTCCCAAAAAATATTTAGGCCTCCCCAAATCCTTCAACTTGAAATTAGTCTCAAGAAATTTGGTGCAATGAATAATGGTATGTGAATCCCATCCACCTAGAAGGATGTCATCCACATATACCAATAGTGCGAGGATGTTCCTATATGTTTCAACTTTCGTAAAAAGTGAATGGTTGAATGGAGAATAAATAAACCTATAGCTTAGAAGCACTTCAGTGAATTTTGAATTCCATGAGCAAGAGGCTTGTTTCAAGCCATAAATGGACTTATGAAGATGGCATACCAACTTATTCTCTGGAGTTGGCAATTATGATTCCTTGTTGGTGAGTTGAAGACCTTTTGGAATATCCATATATAACACTTCTTTAAGCTCACCATTAAGCAATGCATTGTTGATATCTAGTTGCTTGAGATTCCATCCTTGCATAGCTGCAAATGAGAAGAGCACACGAACTGTGGCTGGTTTTTCGATAGGGCTAAAGGTATCCTTATAGTCAAAGCCTTTGATTTGCTTATATCCCTTAGCGACAAGACGTGCTTTGTGGCACTCAATAGTCCCATCAGATTGCAGTTTAAGATTGCAGTTTGGTCTTAAATATCCAACGATTTCTGATTGTAAGCTGGCCTCATGGAATATATGTAATAGTCCACGTTTGATTGTCTGAAAGGGCATGAAGTTCTACTTGAATAGCTTCTTGCCAATGTTTCCATCGAATTGCTTGATTGTAAGAGGTGGGTTCATCAATATGTGAGAGAATTGTAGTAAACCCTTCACGGCTTTCCTTGAGATGAGGGGTGTATGACGAGTGATAATTATTAAATCGTCTCAGTAGCTGAGTTCGACGTCGAGGTCAATGGTGAGAGGAGAAGTCATGATTCACAGGATTCACATAATTATCTTGCTAGTTGTCACCTTCATTGGAGTTTGTATGTGAAGAAGGTTCAAATAATGAAGGAGGGCCCATGTGATCCATGTGACTAGTCTCGGCCCCATACTTATGATTACCTATAGAAATATCATCAAAAGGAGTTGGGAAGAGTGGAGGTGTGCCAAAAATTCTTGTAGAAGAAGTACAAGGAAACAGTGCCTCTACAGCACAATTAGTAGACAACTATGTATTTAGTAGAAAATTATTTCATAACAGAGGAATATTTAAAAATTGATGATATTTAGGATTGAAAGGAAAAATGTTTTCATAAAAATGACATCTTGAGAAACAATTATTTTGTGAGTATGAAGATCATATAATTGGTATCCTTTGATTCCATGAGGATATCCAATGAAAAGCATGTGCGTGCACATGGATCAAATTTTTGTGAGAAGATTTCAGAGTTGAGGCGAAACAATGTGAGCCAAAAACTTGTAAGTGACTAAACATTGGTACTTTATCAGTGAGTTTTTCATATGGGGTAATGTAACCAAGTGATCGTCATGGAATTTGATTGATGAGGTGTGTTAGTGTTAGCACTGCATTTGCCTAGAATAAAGTGGTAGATGGCTTTAAAACATCAAAGCTCATGCCACTACAAGTATATGTCGATGTTTCCTTTCGATCACTGCATTTTGTGAGGCATTTCAACACATGATTTATGACGAAAATCCCATGGCATGCATAATACTCTCTCAAATTGAATTTAGGAGCATTATCTGATCGAATAATCTAACCACTTTATCAAACTGTGTGCAAACCATGGATATAAAGGCAGGAATTAGGTCACGAGCCTCTTCCTTGATTTTCATGAGATAAGTTCAAGTAACTCTAGAATAATCATCAACAATGGTTAAAAAAGAATTAAAACCATCTAAAGATTAATGTGAGTATGGTCCCCATGTATCAATGTGAACAATTTCAAATTTCTCTTTTGAGACAATTTAACTAACATGAAATGGAAGTCTTTGATGCTTACAAGATGGCACATAAGACATATTTTATCACGTGAACTTCTAATGTGTGGAGAATACTTTGTGATATATGTTAGTGCATCATGCAAAGGATCTCTTAAATGAAAATGCCAAATATCAAATTGTCTACATAAGCGAATATTGGAAATAGAGTGTATCGAATTCTCAACAGTTGGCATAACAACGTTTGAAGCAGAAGAGAATCAAATTAAAATATTGTCCAAGTAGTAGAGTGAATCATTTTGTTTACCCATACAAATCGTTGTCCTTATAGACAATTCCTGGATATGATAGATGTTAATTTCAAATATAACACGAGCATTATTTTATATGTTGAGCTTATGCACTGAAATTAAATTGACAGTAAATTTTGAAATATGCAAGACATGTCGTAAAATTATAGTAGGTGAACTTCTAACAGTGCCTATATGTGTTACAGAAATTGTCAACCCATTAGATATACGAACATACTATTTTATCTTGTTATAACTAGAAAATAAAGATAGATCAAAACAAATTTGGTCGTTTGCACCTGAATCAATTATCCAAGTATCATGTTTTGGATTACGATTCAAGATACTTTTTGAAAAATAAATACCTACAAAATGACCTTGCTAGGAGGTAGAGTTCACTGCAATAGAGGTGGAGTGAAGATTATCAGCACTCTCTAGATGTTTCTATAGTAGAATCATGATAGCTTTGATTTGGTCTGAAGTTAACACGGATAAGCTATCACGACTCTCTTGTTGTTGGCTGTGGCTATCTCCTTCCTATGATGTAATATGATGAGCATTGGACAAAGAAGATTCTTCTTTTGATGCTTTCGGCCGCTTTCCCTTATCTTTGGGATTTTTGGATGGGTATCCAACAATTTTATAGTACTCTTCCTTGTGGTTGGACATTCCACAGTGAGTGTTTTCGATGTTGATTGTGCTTGATGTGGTTTTGGTGGTATAGCAAGCGCAGACATAGGTGGTAGCAAAAGAAGTGGTTGTGTATCTCTAATCTGCTTTTCTTCTTGGAGTACCATGCCATAAATGGAGCCCATAGATGGTAGAGTTTCGAGAAGAAGAATGTTGGAATGGATAGAGTCAAACTCAGAGTTTAACAAATTGAGGAATTTGTAACATTGGTTCCGTTTGATTCAGATGTGGAAAATCTCAAAGCAATCTGGGTTACATCTTCCACAAGTACAAAGAGGCAAAGGTCTCACAACAAGGAGTTTTTCCCAAAGGGCACTAAGTTGAGTAAAAAATGAGCCCACTAAACTACTCCCTTGTATTAAGAGTCTCAAAGAAATATGAATTTGACAGACCCATTGATGATTTGGGCGAGAAAATTGCCGCTCAAGAGTAACCCAAATTTCATAGGCAGTGCATTTGAAGAAGATGCATGAGAGAATAGAGGGTTCGATGCATCGATTAAACTAGGCCAAAAGAATAGAGTTGCATCTATGCCAATGATAGTGAGATGGGTCATTCAGAGATGATTCCAATAAGGTGCCATCAATAAAAGGCAATTTATTTCGAGTATAAAGACCAATGTGAACATGACGAGTCCATTGAGGATAATTGTGGGCATCTAGTGGTGGGTGAGTGAGAATGAGTTCTCAAGTATCACCAGGACCAACATAGTATGGAGAAGTGAAGTCTACGAGAAGAGAAGATGGAGTAGGAGGGGCGTAATACAGATCCTGGGTAATATTAGCACCAAATGGGTTATCGGCAAGATGCTTCAAATACCATGCTAGAAAACAAACAATTCTTATATCTATTACATATATGAGATGTATTTATATATCTAATGTGTAACGACTAATTTCTACTTATAGACTAACAGCTAATTACAGAGTCTACTAGTAGCTAATGATGACTATTTCTAATATGTACAAACATCAGTACCGGATGAGAAATTGCAGAAGCCCATGTCCAACCAACAGGTCATTATCCTGCCTGATGAGCCAACACCTCTAGCACATGAGCAACCGTTTTTCGTGCTAGAGCACTTGCTTCAAGTGCATGCCCGCTAGTCTTCTAGAAGCTTTAAGAAGTAACAATCCCCACCTTTTCCTATAGTTCTTATTTTACTTCCAATGTGGAAAGGTAATTTTGTGTTTTCAAACTATCGTTCTTTTCACTTGTTAAGTACCAAACTCAATCAGTTTTGGCATACATACCAGCTATGCTCTAACCATTAATTGTTATGAGCATCTTGATAAGCTACTTTAATATGGAGTAACAAGGCTAAAGCACTTGCTGTTATAAACTTCATCATCAAACATTATAATGACAACTAATAGTCACCATTGCAGTGTCATTTAAACGCAAATAGAATCGCATATCGACGGAGCTTCTTGATAAAGGAATCGTGACAATTAATAGTCATCGCCGGATAAACATAAGTAGTATCACATGCTAGTTGTGCATCATGACAAGCAATGATTTGAACGACCCTTTGTTCAATTATGGACATAAAATTACCTTTCCACATTGGAACGAAAACTTCTAAGGTCATCACAATAATAAATGTTCATCTCCAATAAATATATAATACCTAATCCATACAAATCAAAAGAAAGTGTACAATAAATTTGTACCTAAAACTAATAATAATATAACAATAAAGATATAAATTATATATCGATTCTCCGACCACTAAATAATAAATTAACCAAATTTAGATGGTAATGCTTCAGTAAATCTAGAAGGGTTCTAGTTTAGCTTTTGATCCTAAAACTTCAATGAAACTTTCAATCCAAACTGATTTAGATCTATCCAAGAAATTTGTATGATTTTTTGGTTATTAACATTCTAAGGTTTCTTAAACTATCTTATATATAAGTGTATCATCTCTTAAGGTAAATAAAACTAAATTTATCTGGTTAGACTGTTCTTCGTTTGAGAAAATTAACCTATAAACTTACATACTAACCTTTTAATGTACCTCCAACTTTGGTTTTTCAAATTCAGTGCTTTTTCCTTCTCCTTCCTCGATCTATCTCATAATTAATTAGGTAAAGACTCCAAGCTCACATGAACTTCAGAACCTAAGCTAACCCACATTCACCTATTTTATCTCTGAAGAATCACACATAAGTTAAGCCATTCATATGGAAAGCAAGCCTTTCAACTTCATAAACCGAAGACTTAGACAAGTTCATAACTACTATCACAAGTTAAAGGAAATAGCCATAAATAGGGTGTTAGAAAATGAAAAAAAAAAAGAGAATGAAATGAGTACTCTTTGCTAGTCTTAACCAGAATCAATATTTGCCTGAAGCCGACTTCCTTGTTCTTCTACAAGAATGAACATGCTTCTTGTCGTTTCTTCCTTATTGCTTCCTTCCCTGGTGCTCTCTTTTTTTCATCTCCCATGAAATCATTTGGTTGATCGGGGCTGTCGGGGCATTTCACTGCTTCTCTAGATCTTTTCGTCGCTGGTATATTCACAATTGAATATGGGGTAAACAATAGATCACACCTCCTTGATTGGAGTTTTATTTGATACGTAGTTTGTGAAGAGTAGGCGTTCAAAATTTTATTTGATACAAAATTATAATTTATACCCACTTTGCAAAATTTTCACTTATCAGCTTAACACTTGATTTTGCTGGTAGACAATCTTGTTTGATTTGATATCATGTTGAGTTTGATGGCAAGCTCTTCCACAAGAAAAAGAGCTCAAAAGAGTATTCACTACTTTCATGCAGCATTTTACAGAGTTTGTAGTGCAAAAACACACTTGATTACATATGTCACAAGGTATTTAAAAATATTTTTTAATTTATTACCTTTTACTTTCAATTTCTATTGTGCTCTTCTCGCAATTGAGTTTTTCTTTTGCCTCTTTAACTTCACTTCTACCCCAGGCGACCATAATGCCAACAATACATAAAGGGTGTTTTAGAAAAAGCAATAATGAAGGTATCTGATCTCCAACATCTTAAAAAACGATTTTCTTTTATTACACTTGTCTTTACCTAAGCGGTCGAGATGCTCATGATGAACCCATCATAAGAGGAGAGTATCACGATGGCAGCACACCCGGTTCCCGCTGGAATTCCTTAATATTTTGTGACCAACAATTAAGCACGCTATTTTTGTTCCAAGGAAGCCATCGTCGCAGCTTCTTTGAATTCAATATTTGACATTGTCTTCTTTGTTCAATATGGGTGAGTAACCCCTACCCGTAGTCATTGTAACGAGGTGCTAGAGAAATCCACAAAATCCAAAAGAGGATGATAATTGACATTTTGGATACTGATATTTTTATTACATTTAAAATCATATGTTGAGTTCACTATTCAATTTGATTAAATGTAAACCATTATTTTTTGTTTTCGAGTTTCATAATTTTTATAAAAAAAATGAAAAAAAGTTATCAAATTTAGAAATATTAAACTTAAACAATTAATTTTATTTTTTATAATATATTCATGGGTTCAATCCAATTCAATTCATTATAAAAAAAATTCAGTTAAAAATCAGAAAATAAATACTTCAAATAATTAACTTCATTCCCCAAGTTTTCAGTTCCCCAGAGTACTTCTTCTGGTCGGCTGATTGGAATCGGATAGGCAGCACCAAGTGGTCAAGGTCAAGTCTCGGGTTCCATTTTCCGTGTCGATTTTGAAGTATTTAGAGACGAAACACTATTGCGATTCGCTGACAGCCGGTTTTGCTTCTTTCTTAATTGATAAATTTATTGCTGTGACGGCATTAGTGTTTCTGGAATCTATTGCTTTGTATCTTCATCGTAGTGATTGCATTTTCAAGATTAAAGCAGGCTGATAATCCATTGCTCTAATGCGCCAATGGCTGCTTAGAGTCTCACTGAGAATTTCCAGCTTTAAACAGGCGATTGAGTATAAACTGAACCAGTTCTAGCTGTTAATTGTAACTATTACCGTCGTTATTTTTATGCAAAATTTTGTGGTAGAAAAGACACTAATGGCTTGTGTAATTCTTTTTTTATTACAATTGTTGCTGTCTAAAGCCCTATTCCCAATTGACGAAGCATTCATTTCCGACAGGGCAAACGTTCCAAATGGAGTGCGTGGTTCAGGGAATCATCGAGACCAAAGTAAGAGCTTTTTGAATTTGTCTTCGCGAATGATCTGCAATTTGAGTACCTTTCACCTTTTTCAGAACAATGAAGTCACACCTTAAAGGGTGCTCTATTTTTTATATACGTGATGCAAAATGCGATTTTTGAAGTTCAGATTTTTGTCAGTTTTTTTTCTGTAGCTTCGCTGGTTCCGTTTTCTTGAATGTTTATTAGCTATTGGATGTCTTTCTGCAGCATGTGGAGGCTCTGGAGATTCTTCTTCTAGGACTCACTGGCGTTCATAAGGAGATTTTGAGGACTCATGAATTGTGCTTGAAAAGTGTCCCTAATCTCGGTATTGAACTTCATTTTATCTTTTGTAGAACTTTTTTTATATATTTTTGTGTTAGCTACTGTTTTATTATTTCAAAATTGGGTGTAATTTCATTTCAGTATGTCCCTGAAATTTTGAAGTTGAAGAGAAGTGCATATGCAACTTTCTTTTTTGAAAAACCTAACATGTTGCTTAGGAAATTACATCTGCATGCTTCACAAAATTGCAGCGAAACATCATATAAAACACGCATGAAGTTTGACTACTATTTCTCATGTCTCCAAGATATAGTAATTTCCTCCTGCCGTGTGAAATCCAGGTGCAAGTGAGGTGTAATATCATGCTGCAAGATACAATTTTTGTGGTTTTAGTTTATTGAGCACTAGTATTGTGAAAACTGTACCTCACTTTAGCAGATTATGAGATTCACCTTCTCGGTCTTGCAGGATTGGTATCATCAGAAGTTCGGCTTCTCTGTGATCTTGAGCGTCCTGAGCCAACTTGGTAAGGAGGGAGGGCTCTTTCATGTCTCATATTTCCGCTTATAGAGTATGATGCAAAATGTTGAGAACTTGTCAGGATGGTCCGACACATTGGTGGTGCTATGCGAGGGTCTGGTGCTGAACAAATCTCGGTGCTTGTTAGAACTATGGTGGAAAGCAAAGTAAGCAAAAATGCACTCCGTTTGTTCTACGCTCTTGGGTACAAGCTGGACCATGAGCTGTTGCGAGTGGGATCTTCCTTCTGTTTCTACAGAGGTGCTCAGATAACTGTGACTGTTTCTTCGATCAACAAAATGCCGAAGTTGCACATGACAGATGAAGCTGTTCCTGTGACACCCGGTATTCAGCTTGTTGAAGTTACAGCTCCTGCATCATCTGAAAACTATTCAGAGGTTGCTTTAGCCATGTCTTCTTTCTGTGAATATCTTGCAGCGTAAGTTGTAATGAGTAAGTTTCATTACGAAGTATTCTTTTTGTTTCTTTCAGTTGCCATCAATCACTTATTTTTCAGGCTGCTTCACCTATCCAAGCCGGGAGTCTCTACGGGAGTTGTTTCAACTGCTGCTGCCGCCGCATCTTCTCTGATGTCGGATGGGGTAAGCACACTGTGGTGATAGCATTGATTGCTTGGTTGGTTGATCCACAAAATAGTAGTGCAGGGCCGTAATTTGTAAACTATGCTTCTAGAATTTAACTTTGAGTGAATTGCTCACATGTAGGAGTAGAAATCGAGCACAGTTTTACATTAAAGTTTGATGATAGCATTGATTGCAGTTATTTCCAACACCTGGAATGGCTGAAACAGCTTCCTTTTTACCCGGTTTAACTATTCATCATTACTTCTCCACAAATTTTGTGGTTGGAGGGCTCAACTGCAGCAGTACGAGCCTCATCTTCACACTTGACACCATGAGCATCTCAACATCTACCTCGTTAGTAGGTTCCCAAAGACGAACCAAGTTAAATCTTGGCATGAGCGTTGTAGGATCCTTCTCCTGCGCTCATCCAAGAAGGATGTTGTAGTTCTTGTGGTGCACTGCATATACTCTGCGATGTTGATGGAGAGACCTTCCGCGAGTCTCTAATGAGGGCAAAGCATTGTCTTTCTGGTCTCTTGCGTAAGATCTCTGCCTCTCATTTCATTTGCTTCAGCAAAAACGTATCTTTTATTTCATTCGCATGAAAAATCTCTTACTTCAAAGCTGTGCTTTAAATCAATTCGTTAACCGACAGCTGGATACCGGTAACTTGTATTTGGGGTTAGCATAAATTAATAAAAGATAATACACATGTCATTTAATTGTTGTTCAAAACCTACTTTGAAACACGAGACGCGGGTAGTCACCGTGGGGGTGGGATGGAGATAATCAGTGGTGTATATGTCTTAGTATTTTTGTTTAGCATTTTATTTGAATTTTTTTTCTAAATTTTAAATTATCTTACTTTTTTTTTTTGTAAAATGTGTTAGATTTATGAATTACTTTACAAAATAATGATACTTCTATAATAAAATGTGTAATGACCCAAGAAGAGGGCCTGGCAGCCATGGTCGTTACTCCACCCAGAAACGTGGCCTGTCTTCTAGGTAGCTTTGATTTGATCCGTTTAACCCACATGGACATGAGATTATTGGGGAATATCTTATTCATAAATACGGCAAAGAAGGTTCAACATAATCCATGAAATCACATAAGAACATAAAGGAAAACACGAACAAAACAGCAGCTTCTATTTCCCAGTCTCCCAATCCTCCGAGTTCACTCCGTCAGCCCTTCCGCCTCTCCGCTAGTCTCTGCACGATCAGAACCTTCACCTACACATAAGTTCGTAAGGGAGTCAACATATGCATAGAGTAGACCACACTACCAACCATAAACACATCACCATAAGCATGACACATATCATCATAAGCATATTATTAACACATATCATCGTAAGAACATAAACACACATATCGTAAAGACCCATTGGTCACAAGGGGCATGCATCCCGGGATGGCACATCATGTTACCGTCGAGAGGGATACCAGTCACGGTGATCCGTCCCAACCCTGCTCCCTTTGGAGCTCATGGCGATATCTACCCCCAAACTCACGTTGGGTTGCCATCGAAGATACCTCGGCGAAGGGTCCAACCCCGCCCCTTCAGGCTCATCAACTTACGGCCCTTCGGCCCTTGTTCGTACGATCCGGCTCATGCTTCCCATTACCTTCGTGTGGCTCCTTCCCCTCCTGCCAAATCGTGACCTTCTCCTTCCATATCTCGGCATGGTGGCGCTCCTTCTCTAATTTCCAATCCCTAACCCGGCACCATGCCAAGCCCTTATATACTACTTCCTGACTGTTGGGCTTCTGAGCCCTTTCATCTTCCAACCCTTCACCTTACGGGCTCAGTATACGAAAGGTCAGCCCTCTTACTCTTCTTAGGCCCTTGGGCCCTTCTCCAACACCCCATTGGACCAATCCTCACCAGCCATGTCTCACCTATCACTTGGGCTCGCGATCACTCTCTACCCAGCATCCAGTGCGTCACTTACCATCCCTTGGGCATGCATGCTTGCTCGATCGCACAGAGTCCCGTAGCTCGAGTGGGTCCCTCCCACAAGCACTCTCGGGGTTCGCCCAAGAGTTCGGTACACCTCTGACAAGAGTTGCACGCCGTGTTCGGATCCGACCGACTCTTTGCGCGCGGACAGCCAGGCAGAGGGGTTCCTCGTAGCCACTCCATATTCGTCCCTCTTAGCTCCTCTGCATGCTGAATTATCATCGAAATGCAACATACTTCTACCCGGGTTATGACAGGATACCGGTAACTGGTATTTGCAGTTAGCATAAATTAATAAATGATAATACACATGTCATGTAATTGTTGTTGAAAGCCTACTTTGAAACACGAGAAGCGGGTTGTCACCTTGGGGTGGGATGGGGATAATCGGTGGTGTATATGTCTTAGTATTTTTGTTTAGCATTTATTTGAATTTTTTTTCTAAATTTTAAATTATCTTACTTTTTTTTGTTCGTAAAATGTGTTAGATTTATGAATTACTTTACAAAATACTGATACTTCTATAATAAAGGTTCAATACTCTGTAAGAAAATATTAAAATACAATTAATTAATAAATTATCCATTAAATGCGTAAATTTAAGATTTATGTATATTAACTCATAAAGTATACATAGAAAATAATATGAATTAATATCATGCAATATTAAATTAATATAAAAACAATGTTACATAATATACACAGTAAATTAGTTAACGTAAAGAATAATGTGAATTAATATTATACAAAATTAATATTATGAATAAATTCATAATTCATAAATTTATGAATTATTATTACGTAAAATTAATTTATAAATTAATGTGAAAATAAATCAAATTTATGAAAATGCATAAAATACATTAAATTTTTTGTTAGTAAAATGCATAATAATGATTCATAAATCATAAAATTCATATAAATCCCTAACTTTTTATGAAGTTTCAATTTACTGATCATTGAACTTAAAATATAAAATAGTTTATTTAAATGAGTTTTGAAATAATAGTGTATATTTTTGGATTTTTTACAATGCATTTTATAAAATTAAATAATAACAAGAATATGACAAGATACTTTATGGATTCTGTAATTTATTTCTGTTTTTTTTTCTTAAACATACTTTTTACCTTTTTAAAAAAGGAAGTACAATGTAGACGCGTCACTCAATTATTAACTATAGTCTCATCAGTGAATGACAATTGAGTTGGATGGGAAAAGGACAACGATAGTCAAATAACTGAAGTATTTGCCCTTGAGTGGGTTGTACTCTCTCAAATGACAAATGTCTATAAGTTGGTTAGCAAGAATAGTGCGTTGATTGGAAAAACGTCATCTTGCCTAACATATGTGTCTTCTTCGTTAATTTATGTTACTCTAAACTTTCCTCTTCCTCTTTTATGAAAATCTACTGATCCTCTAAGCCTAGTTGTAATCCAACTTTATTCTTCTTGATGGGTCAATAATGAGCTCAAATATTGATTCTGCCCACTAGCTCTCATCACGTATAGGACGAAACTTCACCTTTGTATGTATTCATTAAGTTCGATGTCAGGTAATACACAATTGTCTTCACAATATAGGATTTAATCAAGATTGTTGACAACCTTGTAAAGTAAAATATTTATTAAATTGATAATTTTTAAATAATTGTACTAACTAATTTTACAGGACTTATCATTTGCACACTAGAATAAAGATATCTATTTATATGTCATATACTGTAGTCACAAGTTTGATCTCAAACATTAAGTCAATATGTTCGCATGGAATGTTGACCCCAAGATTGCACGTTACATGTTTGCTTGTTCACATCATATGATATGCATCTAAGCATTGTTAGTTGCTTTGATGCTTCCTGATACTTCATATAGATTTGTGTCACAATAGAATCCCCTTTCTCTTTTGTGATAGTGTCTCTGATCTGTGACATCTGAAATATTTACGTGTCTTTTTGAAGGTCACCTAAAAAGTTGTGGTGACATTAGAAACTATTAATATGTGAAACTAAATTGTAAATCGTATAACCTTTGCAAGTGCAATTGAAGGTTAACATCTTGTTGATCGTAAAATGTTGTTCATAAACTCAACGTGATTTGTAGTCATAAGTGTATACTTGTATGTTGGGAAAATAAGCTATCTAAATTAAATTAAACTAATAATAAAACAAATTTTTTACCAATTTCTATTAATATAAAATAATGTCTACTTTTTTTTGTTTATTCTTTCTAAATAGTAATACTAATTTTTTTTGTTTATTCTTTCTAAATAGTAATATGCATCAATCAAATATATTGCTATCTCATCCATGGTCATATTGGAATCAATCTCAGTATTATCATAGAAAGCTCTTTTGATTCATTATCTCAAGCACTTTGATTTCAAATTAATATGTAATAACAATTTTTTCTAGTATGTAAATTGCACCATCGACATATGCCACAAGAAGGGGTGGGGGGAGGGGAGGGGAGGGCTAAAGCGTAAATGTCGTAAACATCGATTAACTCAAAACCATATTGAAGACACAAACATATTTTCAATCATGAATAACATCATTAGAGAGATTAAGAAGGAAAAATTCCCAACCGTCTATTGATTTTCCGTATTTGAATGCATAGACAATTGAGAAAATATAGTTTTTAGTATCAAACACCAACACAAACCAACAACTTGTAGTTGTATCATCCATACAAGTGAGTCGCATCAATACAAAACACAGGTTAACAGTATTAAAATCCTTCAATAGCAAACCCAAAACCTCATAACACATTTTGGAACACTTTCCTTCCATCTCAATCTCCATCATGATGACATATGATGATTGTGTCTAGGTTTTGAATGTAAAGCTCTCTTAAATATCATAGTAGCTCAATCATAAAAGTTTTCATGTTCCGTAGTGAATTTCATTAGCTTTACTTATACACACCATTGTTAGCCAATAGAATATTTCATAATGTCATTATATTATATATATATATATATATATAAGCTTACACAAATTTAACATTGATCTTCCTATCCAGAAGCATTGTTGATGGGGTATAAATCAGCTGGGGCAATTGACTCCTGAAAGGCTGCAAAAAGAAACTCTAGCAGGATACCGTTAGCCAACAGACCGATTTGTGTCATAGATTCGACAGCGGCGGCCGTATGACACAGTCTGAAAAGCAGCCAAATAATGGCAGAACAGGCGGCCAATATCTGAAAAGTGAGATCGCACAGCAGGTGTAAAAGTAGCCGACACTTGCAGAAGTGGGGATTTGGCCAGATAGTCCTCTTATATAAATAGAAGGAACTATAATGAAAGGGGGGACCAAGGAGAAATCGTCAGCTTATATCATTCTCATCAGCACCTCGGTCTAGAAAAAATCTTCTCCGGCGAGCTCCGATAGCTCCGTGGTTTTTCCATCTTACGGCGGTTTCCACGTAAAAATTGTCCTTTCTAGATTCGGTATATTCTTCGTCGAAACACATGGATGGTTATAAATTCCTCCAAAGCGGAGATGGGTTAGCAAGATCATAAGCTCTAGCCAAATCGCATAAGCCCAAGCAAACTCTCCAAATCTAAACCATAAGCCCTCGCCAAGTCATGTAAGCCTAGGCAAACCTTCTTAATCAACGCCCCCTGTCGGGCACAACAGATCAACTCAGGATCCCCCCTAAATGTAAAATCTTCAAAACCCAGGCCCTAGTGATAAGGATAAGCCTCGAAAAAGCCCTTAAGTTCAAATCTTACTGCCGAACCTCGAGACGGCAAGAGCACCCAAAGCAAATCTATACCCATGTTCAAAACAATGGGATTTTGGCCAGAAGAGGGCCCAATCGGATTGGGGAAGTCACTCAACCCATGAGGGGCCTTGGTCTACTTCCCTAGCAGCGGTTCAGCTCGAGTAAGGAAACACTAAGGTAATCCAAAATCAAAAAGTCCAACCAAAGGGTTGTCAAAAAGACACCTATCCCCCAGGTCACAAAAGCCTTGGCGAACTTTCCAAATCTAAGCCTCGTTATGAGCACAACAAACCGACTCGAGGCTCTCTCCTAAACAGGTGATCTCCAAAACCTAGGCTCCAGTGATAAGGGTAAGCCCTAGTATAGTTTGGGTATCAGTTTCCCCTGCAACCGTCTGCGTAAGCCCCCAGGCTTAAACCCGCCCTGGGCACAACAAACCGAATAGGGACTCCCCCCAAAACCCAGACACTGATAACAAGGGCCAGCCCTAACACAACTTAGGCACCAGTCCCCCCTAAATACCGTTCGTATAACACACCGAAAAAACTCTAAATAAAGGGCATGCTGCCGAATATTGGGAGAGTAAACCTGCCCGAAGCCGATCCAGCTATGCCTTGAAAGCATAGATCCAACCAGCTGAAGACGTATTCGGAGTAGGGAGATGGCTTAAGCCTAAGGGGTTTCCGAGCATGTCCTTAGCGGAAATCGGGCGATTATAAGAGAGTACTCGAGCGAAAAGCCCGGACCGGAGTTGACGAATCATGCAACTCGTAAATATCAGTAAAGACGAAAGCAATAGAAGCAAAATATAAGTAAATTAGAAAGAAAAATCCCGAACCGGGATCTCAAAGTACCCAAAAACCCCAAAATCAAGGACAAAAACATCAGTTCAACAAAAAAAGAGATAAGGAAGTTAAACTTCAGGAGGAGGAGGGAGATCATTGCGGGACCAACCGAAGGTCCAACATGCCCTCGAAGCCTTGCCTGCAGCTTGGCCTCGTTCTCTCTCCCGATTCTAGCCCGGATAAGGGTAATCAAGCGCACCCGATCAGCCTCGAATCTGAGTTCAAGTGTAGGATGAGCATATGCAATAACATCGAGCATATTCTCATCCTTTGTCAGAGGATTGACCCTGTCGAAGCGTGGATCCATAATGGACAATCCGAATTCTTGGCTGATCTGACGCCTTTGCCGATAGAGAAGCAAATCGATCAGATCCCCTGCATAGATATCGGATAACTCCGAAAAGCATGCTGAGTTGACGAAGTTCTCCAGAAGATCTTGTCGAGACGCCTCTCGATTTAATAATTCGGACTCTAGAGTCGCGATGCGATCTTTGGCCTCATTTAATTCGGCTTCCGTTTCCTCAAATCTTACTCGGAAGCCCTCTCTCTCCGATTTGGCGTCGTCAATCGCTTTCCCATCTCTTCAATTAAATTCTGCAGTTCCTCCTCGCGTCAATCGCGCTTACTGAGAATGCTCCTCAATGAGCTTCCTTCCTCTGCCATCAGCTTCATCTTGGCATCCTGGGCTTCCACATGTCTTTGGAGGCGAAGAACTTCCTCCGGTTGGGAGCCAATCTTCTTGGCCATTCCCCATCTGAAAGTCAGTGCCTGGGGGGAGACTATTAAGTTAGGAATCGGCCATGAATGGTACCGAGAAGGAAAAGGGCTCATACCTGCCAAATCCGCTTCAGTATAACTTTCACCTGAACATCCGGAAGACTCGGCACAGCTTCATCTAGCATCCTTCTTAATTTAGTAGGAACTAAAGACGGAGGAAGAGCTGGATCGTCTTCAACCTCTATCGGAGCGGGGCCTCCTTGTGCTTCGTTCGGGGGAGCCGATGTGGAGGTGCCCACCAACAGAAGCCCTGTGCCGCAAGCCGGGGCTTCGCTAAGATCGGGTGAAGTCGGGATCTTTTCCCTCCCCTTTTCGGCTGGCAGAGGAGGAGTCGGTTCACGCGCCTCGGAGACCTCTGTTATTCGATCTTCCTCGACAGGGGGATCATCAACATTCGGTTGGACCTCAGAAGGAACCGCTTCAAACTCCTGTACCCTCTGCATCTCCGCCGAGAAGCGGGCCATCACCGAATCTTCCAAGGCACTTCTGCGGGCCATATCTTCAGCTGCAAGTAGAGAGCGGAAAAACCATAAGACCCCGTTTCGAGTTTGAAAAACGGGAAGTAGAACCTAACTACCTCTTTGCTTCTTAGAGGGTTTATGGGTAAGTGCCTTAACCCTTTTCTTTTTCTTGGGGGCCACGGGTTGAGCTATTTGGGTAGTCGAGGATGAAGCCGGGATGAGTGGAGACTCGGAGGATGGCCAGAGGGAGGAGTTGAGAAACTGGTACCTTCGGAGGGCACGATATCTGGCTAGTGGAGGTCACGGGAACGACCGATAATGCCAGACCTCTTCAACGACTCACTCGAAAACATAAGGGCACGAGTTTCAAATCAAAAGGAGCCTCGGGTAATCCTTTCATATAAAGCCTCCCTAGATTCGGATGAGGACTAATGCATGTTGGAGAGTTTCACTCTAAAGGGACTAAGGGGATTAATTGGAAAGTTCCAACGAGAACTTGAGGGAGGCGCCACCCAGACAAAAGATGACCATCAATCATAGGTGAAAATCTTCGCCTATGTCAAAAATTGAGTGAGTTTTATTTTAATCGAGTGTAAAGACCACCAGTCATAGGGGATTAATCCGAAAGTTCCAAATGAAATGCATTCTTTATGATTCTATAATTATAATCGAGTGTGAGTTTTATTTTTTTACAATATTTATTTAATTTCAAAAAAAATTCATAAAATTTAGTAATAATTTCAAGTATTCTACATAAATAGGCATTATTTGTTTAGTTTACATATTTTTATCATATGCCAAAAATATTTATTTGTTTATTTAAAATACTAATTTAAAATTTTCTTGCATTATGATAATATTTTTAAATTTTGAAATGATTTAGTAATTCATTAAAATAATATTGATAATTAATTGTTATATAATATTAGTTATGCTAAAAATATTTTTTGAAAACTTAGTTACTTTGCAAATGTTGAAAGTAAACTTAGTTACTTTGCAAAGTAAATTTTCTTGTGTATTTTGCCAATTTAGCCGAAGGAAGACATTAGAAGATATTTTAGAGGAGAGAGAAGGAAAAAAAAGGGGATTGAGCAAAGCATACACAAGGGGAGATTAAGGGGCACCAAGAAGATGAATGCGATTTTCTGAAAGAAGACTCTTCAACTTAAAGAACAAAATCAAAACCGAATCCAACACTATTTACTTTCTACTTTGTAACTCAACTTTAATTATTAAATTTGTGTATCCCTATTAGTTCAACCTTCGATTAAGATGAAAATCATTATGTAATCCTATATGAGTTAAGATACATAGGAAACATTTGTTTCTTGTGATCGATCTTGAAATTTCATTATTATCTTGTGTTTAATTTATATTTTATGAAAATTAGAGTTTATAAATTTATTTAATATAAAATTTTATTTTTATTGTAATGATAATAAAATTTTCTGTTTATCATAATGCGTTTTAACATGTAAAGTGGGAAAAAAATAATTTATGTTGTGTGATGGTGATTTAGGAAAGACCATATGAAAATAGATAAGTAATACTGGAAAAGTAGAGAATAGTATTGATAAGATTAGAGTGATAATATAAATTTCATTTGATTTATTGTATTTTAAAATATTTGTAAATTTTCTTTTTTTATGTACATTTAAATTATTTTTTCATGCATCATATTTTAAAAATATTACTTTAAAATTTCATATTTTAAATTTTAAATTTTACTATAATAAATCATTTACTATAGGAAATTGTTATATATTAATGGAAATTTACATTTAGATAATTTTACTAAATATGTAAACTAAAATTCTGGTTAACTTCTAAAAGAATTGTAGATTAATTTTTTAAAAATTCTATATATTTTTATAGTTAATAGGCTTTTAAAATTTTAAAATATTTTATTAATATTTGTTATTATACTTTTATTTTTTGAATAATTTATATCATTTATTATTTACATTTTGTAAAATTTTTTAAATTTTTATTTTATTAATGTAATTTTCTTAATATTATTATTGAATGAGTTATATTATTTATTTCAAAAATAATAATCTTGAGTATTTTTCAAACAAAAACAAAATTATATATAATTTCATAATAAAAAAAGTTTTAAAACTTTTCAAATATCTCTGATAAATGTAATTTACTTCCATGCGATGCCCTGGCACGTGTGAATGTGGGTGCCGTACTTGATGATATTGATTTATCTTATCTTTTTACTAATCCCCAGATATTATTGTTATGTGGATTAGATACGCCAATAGGCAATAGTCTTGTTATTGAGGTGGGTGGAGTTCCAGGAACGCGCCTCTGCTCCCTTTTCTTTCCAGAAGATTTCAAAGACGACCCCTTCAGTCTTTCCCTGAATACGTTCTCTCCGGTGACTCCCCTTGCCTCTTCCTATTCCTTTCGGTTTTCAGAATCATGCTGCCTCTTTGGGATTTCGTTTTCTGTTTCTTTACATACGTATTGGTTATATCCCTCAGTTGCTGAGATTTATATAATCTGGGTGGGACGGGACGTTCTCTGTCTAAGTTTTTTTCTTGGGGTTTGGCTTTTGATGATCAATCGATTAAAAGCATATGTTTTGATAATAGAAGCAATGATTGCTCAAAATTTTCGGTTTTTATATGTTCTAATCTCGGTTAGCCGAATTGGATTTACGTTCCGGAGAATTATTTGTTTCTTGTTAGAGATGCTGATTTCTATTCGCTGTCATCTTGCAGGAGAGTTCACCTTATTGGTGCTTCTCTAGAAAAAAGTATTTGGGACTAGTTTCTGTGGGGAGAGGGTGCTGGTTCGTATTGTTGGCCGACATTATGCGATCTTTTGTCACCTCTCTGCCATTCATGTTATAGAAATTGGGACTTTGTCTCACTTGATCATCAGCTCTACTTACGATCAAGTGCAATTTGTAGGACATTGCAGGGGCTCTTCTTTAACTGTTGTCTCTTATGAAAATGGGTGCTTCTTGCTGCTCCATGAGGGACGAGTATGAAGATTTGACAGCTGAAAACAGTGCAGATTATAGGAATTGCATGTTTCTTCGATTCTTCCTTAGGGACTTTGTTCATATGGTATGTTGCTACCTGAAATCATTCTTCTTGCGTCTCATGAATTTTCTAAGTTTATGTAGGCCGTCTGAAGGGTTCCTTAGCACTTTGTCATTTAGGCATTGACGTCCATGAACACTTCCAATTTACAGCATGTTGTTTTGTCACTAGTCATAAAATGATAAGTTGAAGCTTTAAGGTTTATGGCTTTCCTTAGATGTTTCGCATGAAGTTTGTGTCCATTTCATGGTTATCTTCGCATTCTTTAATATTGTTCATATTTCCAGGGAAGAGAGCAGCATGCGTTGGCATCATCCTCTCCAGTGGCACCATCTGTTATCCCTATGGTTTCACTAGACAATTCAGTAGTCAATGTGTTTCGACCGCCTCCCCAGCCTCTTCCTTATGATGCAGATCCAAGATATTTGGGATTGCAGCGTGACGGGCAGGTTTCTGGAAGGGACAAAGGCTCGAGCCACTCATATGAGGAAGCTGAAGCATTTACAGCAAGTGAAGTTGATGCACAACCTGAACATTTGAGTATTAAAAACAAATGGACTCAGGTTGCATGTGAAGAAGATCCAAAGGATGATTATTTGAAATCATCGTTTGCGTTATCCACGATCAAGTCAGCGGAAGGATTCTCCCATATTTATACTTCTTCAGAAGATGAAGATGTCTGCCCCACATGTCTTGATGGTAAGCAAAATTATGTCGCTTTGTTGCTCTGAGAAAGTACCATGAGCAATATGACATGTTTTGTTCTTGTTGTCGGCTTTTGATCATTTAATCTCTTAAACATAATGAAAGAGTGTACATGGTTTGACCAGTTTTTGATTCCGAGACGCCACTGATGGATTTCTTCCTTTCAGAATACACATTGGAGAACCCCAAAATTATCACAGAATGTGGTCACCATTATCATCTGGGGTGTATATATGAGTGGATGGAAAGAAGCAACAGGTGCCCCGTCTGTGACAAGGTACCTCCTTTTCTATATTATGTCGCAATTTGTCCAAAAAGAGAGTCCAGCCAGCAAACTTTTCCTTGTGTGTTTTCTTTCAGGTTATGGCATTCAATGAAGCAAGTTGATGAGTGCTTGTCCTCTAGGAGTAGGAGGGCCCCCTGGATCTAGTGACAGGTTGTCAATGGGACTTGACTGTACCATCATCATAATCCGATGTTCATATTGACTGTCTCTTGGCAACCAGTGACTATAATTATACTTGGGGTTGAGGGGAGTTGCGGTTTGGTCCCCACAAGTCGAACAGATTAACAAAGATTAGGAGGCCAATAGAATTATAAAAGATAACGCTTATCTCTTTTGTTTTACTCAACAGTAAGAGTTATTTGCGTAATTTGAGTAATTCAATAATGTTGAAGTGGTAAGCAGTTGGGGTTCGAAGCTCACCATCCGATGCTGAACCAGCGCAGCGATTTAGAACACAAACGAAGGAATGAATGGGTTTGCCCAAGCTTATCTAATTCCATATTCATATTTTAAAATTGATTTCGATCTATCTATTAAAATAAATTTTATATTTCTAACATATATATATATATATATATATATATTTATTTATTTATTTATTTATTATAAAATCAAAAATTTAGATGAGTCGACTATACTGGGGTTCAACATGGGGGCGCATATTGAATTCTGGTATGGAGACATCCATGTGGCCAATTCCAGGGAAATGGGGCAAATATCCTAACGTTTTTATTTACTTTGCAATTTACTCAAACTTCTTAAGCGCTTTGTTAATTACCAAAAAATTGGATCTTTCAATTTTACCTTAGCTTTATGATTTTCATATTTATATTCTTAACAAAATTGTAAAATGTCTTTTTGTAATACATTAATATTTTTTGAATTTAAAATTTAATATTTAAATTTGAATAGGATTTGATATTTAGGATTGAAATTCATTAGAAGCTATAAATTCATTAGAAACTTGTATAGTTAAATTTCAAAAAGGAATGTGATTGCAAAATTTAGCAAATAAATCAATATCCATGCAGTTATGCACAAAAGGTAAATTAATTAGTCATATTGATTTAAATTCTGAACTAATATATTATTTTATATGAAAATTTGTCATAAGTTTTAAATAAATGCACGAGATAAAGTAAATGGTTATTATCAAATATATTTCTTGATAAATATTTGCAAATTTCATATTCATCTAGTATGAAATAAACAAGAGTGGGTTCCTTTTCGACTTTCAATTAATCTATTTGAACGTAGAAATTAAACTTGGTGGTGATAATACAGCAAAACATAAGAGACCTGTAAATCATCAACAAAGAAATAGACGTCATTAAAATGAGGCATATGAATCAAATCTCATTGATTTGAATTCTATAAATCCATCATTCATGAATAAGAATCTTCAATGTTTCATTCATTCTTCTGTCACGACGAAATATTATTCTATTACCAAGGAATTTTTATATTTCAAATGACTCGACATTTAGATATTCATCATATGAGGGAAATCATTGGGATCATGAGGCAAATGATTACTCTGTTGCGCGAGGCTCATTGCCAAATACAAATTCAGCAATGCTCCCATCATCATGCATGACAATGAAATTTCAATCAAAGGTGAGAGATAACCATCAAGAAAATACTTTATTAGTCAAATAAATGAAATCTATTGAGACCACAAAACAGATGAAATGTTATCTTTTAAATATAATGTTTTGATTTTAATTATATATTCTTATATTAAAATCTTTAAAATATAATTCATTCATAGAAAATCTACATTATATAATACTTATGTTGTATATTTATTTTATTATAATTTATATTTTTCGATTTTACATCATATAAAAGAATTAAAAATTAAATTGAATTTATGATAAGGTAAAACGCAGATCAATTTTATTGATAGAGTAAAATATAAATGATTTTTGTTAATAAGATAAAATATACGTAATTTGAATGACAAAATTAATTTGACAAAAATTTTAGTCTAAATGTAAAAAAGCAAAATGAATTGTTTTATATTATATTTTATTTTTAATTATACATTTTATTTTACTGAAAACTTTCAAAAATATAATTTATTCATATAGAATCAACATTGTATATTAAATATATTAAATTTTTAAATTGTTTTAATTGTTATTTTGATAAATAATTTATCTGTTTTAATCATTTAATAATATTATAAAAAAGTTTTAAAATCTATTTTTAGTTTTTCATAAATTAAATATTTTATTTATATAACATAAATTATTATTATTATTATTATTTATATCACAAGTATTTTTTATTTTATATTGAATATACGTTAAAGATAAAATTAAATTATTCATAATTTTTAATTCAATTTTTATTTAAATATATTTCATTTATTAATACGCTATTTGATAAAAATATAAAGTCAATTCATTAACTTCTGCTAAAAGTAAACTGTAAATAAATTTTTTCAGTAAGATAAAATACAAATAAATTTTGTCTAGGGTAAATTATATAAAAAATTTTTTAATAGGGTAAAATACAAATGTAAGGTATCTAACAAGGGTAAAAGGTAGACGAAGCCCACTTTGGTGTGTTCCCTTACTGCTCCGATGAAAACGATCCATCTCCAACAAAATCATTGCTTTGGAAGCCTTCTAAAATTAATGTTATTTTCCTAAAATTATTTCTATGTTTTAAATATGTATTTAATTATTTTGTATGAAAATGTACTTTTGAAAATCACTTTATTTTTATTAGAATCATGAAGAATTAGTTTCTATCAAAATTTATTTTAAAAAAATGAATTTATCATTTTTCCAATTTTTAATGAATAATCATAATGTAATCATATTTTAAAATATAAGTAAAATAAAAATCTAATTATAATATAATAATAACATAAAATATAATTTATATATTATATTATATTTTTATAATACAAATAGTGCATAAAATATAATTTTATAATATATAAAATTATTAAAACTGGTTATTAATAAAGATAAATAAATATATTATAAACCCATAAAAATTCTTTTAATTTTTTCGCATCTTAAATATGAATCAATTTTACATTAATGATTTTTTAAAAAAATTTTAGAATATACATTAATTTATATTTTATTAGAATTTTTAATTCTATTTGTGAAATAATTTTTCTAAACATATATTTAATCTATCTCTTGTTCATTCATGATTCCAACCCCTTCAAAATTTAAATGCCATAAACTCCAATGGCATCCTAAGTTGAATGGATGACAGAGATAAGCAAATCGCCTCTAGAAATAAAGCAAACAAAGTGCCATCTTTAATAGAAAGCAAACTTGATTTGGGAAAAATAGAAGATCATACTAGATACAAGAGAAAGATGGTTATAGTCGAGGCTTAAAAATATTAAGATCTGAATTAAATTTTAATATTATAAAAGCAACCACACGAGTTGAGCCTTTGATTCCAGCTTTCAGGAGATGGATCCACCTTTCCTGTGATGTTTTCAGGATGAAAGTGTTATCAAAACAGGTTTATTTTGAGAATGAGGCACATGATACACTGCCTTCAGACAGCAAGGATGGATACACAGCTTTTAAGTAGCTGCTCAAAGAATTAACCAGAGACCGAACAATATCACGAAAGCAGCATTGCTCCAGGTGCTACTAGTTCCATTGTCTACTGGCGATTTCACTGCCAATCAAGCATGTCTAGAAGCCACAATACTTGGTGTTCTGTGTTTGCAGCATCACAGAAATCAAGTTCGATTCCAAAGACATCAGCAGCCCCATCATCACTATGGTCCATGAAGAGCAATGAGATCCAAGCCCTCACACCTGACACAAAGGGGTGTGCAGGTGAGAAGTCCAAGTAGTCGAACGCCATGGCACGGAAGGTGGACCTATCGATATATTCAAACTGGGATCTGTTTATGATGCAAGCAACTTTCTGGGAGTCCCTTCTAACCACAAGGACAGAGACACTTACTGTCTGGCCCAAAGGGATACTAAACCTTGGTTGCATAGGAATTGTCATCTTGTAATCTGAACTGGACAAATAAAACTTAACCACATCAGGTATTCCACCTGGAAAAGCCAACGCACTATTCTGTAGAACATTTCCAGGAACAATTTCAGAGTAGACAAGCTTCTCTTCACACCAGATGTCAATGCAAAAGTCCAAGTAAGTGAAGGACAGCCTCGGAGGAAGAAACTTCCTGCTCTTATTATGTTTACACAACATTCTGTATAGCCGGAAATATGGCATGTTCAGGAGTTCAGACTTCCTGCAGATTGATGGCCATCTCCTGGCACATAAACACTTCCAGAGATAATCATCCTCTGCAGCCTCCCTCCAAAGTTTAGAAACAAGCATACACTTTGCAAGGTCTCTAGCTTCCAACAAAGGTAAAACAACCTTCAATATTTCCTCAGACAACATCTCCAATGAGTCCTGAAACCAATAAACCCTACTTTCAACATCAACCAAATGCCAGAAAGAATAATACCAAACTCAAATTTATGTTGAATCCAAGTGAAAACATGTACAGCTTTTGTTAAATACAATACAAAATTATGTTGCTAGTGATCAAGATTAGTGTTCAGAATAGGCCACAGATCTCAAATGCACGAAAAAAGCACTGGCGATTCAATAAGCCCAGCCAAATTCAAACAATTCCCAGATTACAGAAAAAAGAGCAGCCCGCATACTTTTCCATAAACTGCAGCATGACAAAAAGTGAAGCAAAGCCTTCAACAACAACAACAACAAAACGAAAGCACCAAAATGGGGAGAAAAGGTCAAAATACATCATGCTATAATAATCATCATGGAATTCGAACAAAAAAATTAAGGAATTTACCGCCTATGAACATAAGTCGCCGCGTGGTGGTGATCTCTGGATCGAAGAAACCAGGAAATTAAGGATTACGGGGTTGGTGTTTCTTTGGAATCTGAACGGGCCCCTTTTTTATATTTCAATCAAACGACCCGAACCCGAACTTTGACAATAGAAGGGCAAAAGTGTAATTGACGCTTCAAATGTAAACCCAAGATAAGGCTCCCGCTGATACATGCTGATTGTCAACATACTCTACAAGTGCAATGGCGGAGGTGGAGGAACTTTTGACGGGGGGGGGGGGGGGGAGGTGGATTGGGACCTAGTTTATCAAAGCTCAAATTTAAAATTAAAATAACGAAAATCAAATTTAGACAGAGTTTAGTAAATGCAAATTTCAACAATAAATAATATTATGCAAATTAAAATTACCTATTTCTTCTAATTTGTATCGTATTATGATAATTGATTTTGTTAGAGTAAAAGTGTGTTTTGTGAAATTTTATGATGATTTTGGCCTATTTATAAGAAATTCAAGTTAGCTTTGAGGTAAGCAAAAATTTAGCATATCCGAATGAAGACCTAGTCAAAAGTTATTAGATAAGATAAATTTTATATCTTATTTTAAAAGATTTGAATCTTATTCTTAGAGATTTATATATTATCTTACAAGATTCAAATAAAAGATTTAATATAAGTACATTAAAAAAGCTCAACAAATCTCCATCCTTTTATAAATATTTGTACCAAGTTATTGAAAGTGAGAGGAGAGATCAGAGTCTTTAAATCAGTCTAGGAGTCTAGAATCAATGCTTGTACCTTTGGGTTTATTTCATATCGTTTTCCATCAATCTTTGTAACTTAAAATTGAACATGGACATGTAGGTACTTATGACTAAGAATTTGCAATGAAGTCTTACTTGTACAAGTCCTGCACGTGTGATTATTTTATCATGTTCTTTAATGTTTAATTTGAAATTTGATTCTGTTTTTTACAACATTTTTTCATCAACGTAATCTTTGATACTATATAACTCTAAAAGAGTGTGAGAAAATCTTGAATTGGCCTCAACCACCTAAGTAGACAATCGAACATAGTTGATAAGGCACATTTGATCTAATATGTCTACGAGATGTAAGGTGTAGAGGTTATAATGATTTTTTTGATGTACTTGATTCTATAATTTTACTAAACAAGAAGATAATGCTATACCAATTATCAGCAAAACTTTAGAACTTGCACAAGCAGGTCATTTCTTAAAGTTTATTCACATACATCGACAAGTTTTAGCAAAGTAGATTATAGATCCAATCATTTATTTTGTTTTAAGTCATTTTTGAATTATTGTTTAAATAAAATCTCAATAACAATTCTCTACAAAAATGATCTTATTTTATTATTTCAATAGTTTATTTGCACTCAAAAAATCATCACCATATTACTTTGAAATGCATCAAAACCAGTAGGTTGCCTTGAGAAATTAAAATGTGAGTGTTAATAATATGCACTATATCGGAAATCATAATAATCACCAAATTCTAGTTGTCAAAAAATTTAAATCAAATCCGACACTTGAAGTTGGTGCTTCAATGGGCATCTATGCATAGTTAGGATGAAATGAAAATAGAAGATAACAATAGTTAGTAATTTCCATATATTTGGCGATCATTCAATAATTGTAGTATTGTACCGTTAAACACAATTTGAAATCTATTTTATTCAAATCAATTGCAATCAACTCTCGCTCAACATCTGCAAATGAAGAAACACAATGAAATCTAGTAACACAATATGGAGGTTTATCATAATTAGGATAACAATTATCGCAAGTAATGATATTTTCTCTAAAAAAACTTTCACCGTAACTAATTCAGTATCTATATGTGAGAAAGAGCAAATAATGAAAAAAAAAAGATATGACACAAGAGATTGAGAATTATGTTAGGATATTTATAGGTGAAAATAGCTATTAATTTATGTTAAAAACGAAATAATATTCGTATTATACTTATTTATTAAGTAAAACTAATTCTCTAATATATTTAATCAACAAAATATATTTTTAACTTATAAACAAAAAAAGAGATACTTTGTTCATTCTATTAAGTTTTACATTCATTATCTTTTATATGAAAAGATTTTTAAAATTATATTGATTGATTATGATTAAATTAATAATTATTTAGGATTTACTTTTTAATTGTTGATACAAAAACAATGTTTTTTCATAAGTATTTTATAAATTAATATCCTTAGGATTTAAGTGTATATAAAATAAATATTTATCAATTTTTAATTCATTATCTTTTATTTTTTAAAGAATTTTAAATTTATATTAATGGATTATAACAAATTCAATGATTATTTATTATTTAAATTTTAGGTTTTGATAAGTAAAATATTAGTTTTTTGATAAATTTATAAAATAATATGATTTTCGTAATTATTTTTATAAATTAATGTTTTCAAAACGTAAGTGGATAAATATGTAAAATAAAATTCATAACTTAGATAAAAAGTAAATATTTTTTTGATATACTTATTTAGAAAGAAAAAAGATGCATTGTTTAATCTCATACATTTATTTTGAATAAAATGTGTATATTATAAATATGATAAACATATGAATATTAATTAAAAAAATAATTTTAGATTAAATATGGGAAATAAATTTGAGAGCGAGAAATATGAGAGAAAAAAAAAAAAAGAGATGAAATAGATTAGATGAAAGAGAGAAGAAAGTGGATAGATGTGTATGGTAATTGAGGAAGTAAAATAATATAAGTTGAAGTAGGTATATTTCTATATAACTTGTAGCATGGTAGATGATGAATACCAAAACAAGCGCAGTACTCAAATAGTCCTACGGGTGGTGCCTGGGAAGCATGAGTCAGGATGCTCGATGACAGAGCAATGCTCATTTTGGAGGGACCATGACAGGTGATATGATTGAGACTTTACTCAACATCTCCTTTCTTCAAGAGATCCTCAGCTCGTCTCTTCAGCTCAGGATTCTTACTAGGAATCATACGATATTGTGGTTTATTTGGAAGAGCAGTCCTAGTAACTAAGTCCATGCTGGGTGTCTGAAAAATTCCCAAGATGATTGTACTGAGGGAAAAATGGGTACAAGGAGCTCTCACCAACTGTTGCTTTATGTTTTCGAATCATTGTCAGCGAGTTAGTCTTTTAATGTGAGTTATAAGAAGTTGAGAGTAATCAACATCTCCCTCTTCTTAGGATTCCTGTCATTGTTCATGGAGGTGTGGTGGCACACAAACTCAATCATGGCATAAAGCTTACCATGCCGTCTGACACCGAGCATCAAGAGTAACATTGCTCTATTGTCGAACATCCTGACTCATCGGACTCTACAATTACGGCTTCCTTGGCATCAACCGTAGGGGTATTCGAGTCCTGTGCTTTTTTTGATATTCATGATCTGGGATTGTACAATTTATTTAGAAATATACCTAATTCAAATGATATTATTTATAAATTTATTCACTTCCTCGATTACGAGATAATTACATATATGACCTAAAAATTATGGGTTTAAAATATAAAGAACCTAGAAATTTTCATAACGGGGCATAACGGGCCCATAAAGTTTCGTGAATGGGCATATTTGACCCATAAGTTTGACGAATTGACATATTTGACCTACGAATTTTTGTTAATGTAGAACACACCCATTTAATAATGATAAGTTTAATCTGATAAAATTTCAATTTTGGCATATTTGACCCAAATAGTTTACCGGTTTAGCATATTTGACCTACATAATTGAACCCGGTTTTATCAGCGCTCGATCCTTATGCGTGATTTGGATCGAGCACTATAAACCTGTAAGCCACACGGGCGTGGTTTACGCATAAGCCACGCCCGTGTGGCCTTTTTATCAGCGCTCGATCCGAGTCGCGCGTAAGGATCGAGCGCTGATAAACCTATAAGCCACACGGGTGTGGTTTACGCACAAGCCACGCCCGTGTGGCCTTTTTATCCGTGCTCGATCCTTCTGCGCGACTCGGATCGAGCGCTTATAAACTTGTAAGCCACACGGGCGTCGTTTACGCATAAGCCACGCCCGTGTGGCCTTTTCATCAGCGCTCGATCCGAGTCGCGTGTAAGGATCGAGCGCTGATAAATCTATATCATATGTCATATGTTTATAAAAAATATTTTTTATATGGTTTAATAAATAACATATTTACATTATTTATATTTTAAGAAACATATATCATATGTTTATAAAAATATTATTTTTGTAATTCTTGCATTTGTCATGTTATCGTATGTTTAGAAATAAATCTGATGTATAAAAATGCTGATAATAATCTTAAGTTCACTTTGCAACGACATCACAGGTTCGAATCGTAGTGGGTTGACACGATGAATATTCGGATTGATTGATGTGCCCATGTCTATAGGGCACTTATTGATCAATATTTATTTCAAAAAGTATTTAATTTGTTTAAAATTTTGAAAAACTTTATAGGTTATTTATGCCAATTCAATAAACTTATTGGGTTAATTATGTTAATTTGTCACACTTTTTGGGTTAAATATGCAAATTTAATGAACCTTAAGGGTCAACAATGCCAGATTATTAAACTGTAAGGGTCAAATATGCCAAATTATTGAGTTGAATATGCCAACTGAACACTAAACATGGACCATCAGTAAACTTATTGGATCAAACGGACTCCGTCGTAAACTTTTATAACTTTTCGTTGGGTCAAATATGCCCCGTTATAATATTTTATGGGTCAAAAGTATCAAAACTGAATTTTTTATGGGTCAAATATGTCATGCAATAAATTTTTGACAGGTCAAATATATCATTTTGTAAATATTTTGGGTCACATATACTGAACCGGTACCGGTTCAGGTCAAATATGTCGAACCGATCATTTTGTTATGGGTCAAAAATGCTAAAATTTCAAAATTTTAGGTCACAAATGCCAACACCCCCCTCGATTACCATACAAATCGATCCACTTGGAGGTGGCCACAAGTCCTACTTTCATAAGCATACAATGAAGAATTTTTCATTATCTTGAATCACGAAAATCAAGATATCATAATCATAGCAAACATAAATAAAAAATGTATACTTACATAATCATATTAATAGTATAATGCAAAAGAAGATAGAAGAATATTTGTGTATACTTGTTCGAGGTCGAAGAGGCTCTTCAAGCATTTTCAACACATTCATCCTCCATTTCCATGGCATCGATAGCAATGCTTTTATCGTGCAGCCGCAAGATAGAAGGGTTTGACAATACAACCATATGCAAAGATTATATACAAACATAAACAAAAAATCGAGATAAAAGGTCACAAATTGTGAAGTGCAACAAAATAACATAATAAATTGATTTGAAAATTACACTGAAAATGCGTAGAAAATGATAGAATGAAAACTTTTCGAACTCTAAATATGAGATACTATCTTTTATTGGTTTGAGTTTGGATCTAATAATTAAGTTTGATAACAAAGAAAGACCATAGAATTACATTAATCCAAAATATTTTTTTGGTTTAAAAAAATTAAATTGAATTGGCGAATAAGTCATACTCGTGAATGTGGATTTAACTCGTATTCATTTCCATACGAGTACGAGTCATGAGTCGACTCGGGTCCAATGGGTTGACTAATACTCATACCCACCTCTATATCCAATTTTCTTCTATTTCATCTTTTTTATCTCATTTTTCTCTCTTCCTCATTTATTTCCATATTTCTTTTTTAAATAATATTCGTATCTCTATTATTCAAAATAAATGTATGAGATTAAATTTTGAAACAAAAATTACGAAAATCACATAATTTTGTAACTTTATAAAAAAAACATTGTTTTTGTATGAACACTTAAAAGTTAGATCCCAAATAATTATTTATTTCATTATAAATAGTCAATATACTTTTAAAAATCTTTTAATAAAAAAGATAATGAATATGAATAAAGTGTCTCTTTTTTTTGATAAGTTAAAAACTATAATTTTCTTCAGAAAATAAATAAAAGAATTAGTTTTAGTTAATAAGTATAATAAGAATATTATTTTGTTTTAAACCTAAATAAAGAACTATATTTCCCCTAAAAATATCCTTATATATTTCTCAATTTTTTGTGTAATATTTTATTTTCATTATTTGCTCTTTCTCATATATGTATACTCAATTTCTTACAGTGAAGGTTTTTTATTGAGGAAATATCATTAATTGTGATAATTGATATCATAATTATGATAAACCTCTATATTATATTGCTAGATTTTATCGTAAATTTAATTTATATAAATTATTCGCCTTGGGCATGATGTTGATATGTGACAAGGATGGAATTTCATAGGGTTAGGGAATACCCCATGACACATTCTGGATATTAGCAATTTCCAATAATTATTGTTGTAAAGTCATACTTTTTTCTATTACAATATCAAACAAGTGTAGCATTTAATGTCTTTCAAGGCATCTAGCATCTATTGATTTGCATATTCAATCAAACTTTCAAGAAACGCTTCAACGAACACATTCTTTGATTCAAGAACCGTCTCAAGGTTGGAGTTATAATATCTACACCAAGCCCTTCAACTAGAGGAGATTCAAGTGTATTTGAACATCTCTTTTTCCATAATTTTTTATTTAACTTTAGTTAAATTTCTTAAAATAAATTTGTCATTTTATTCCCTTCTGAATCTCTCCAGTATAATAAGAAAAAAATGATTAATTCAATTATAATGGATTGAACTCAATAAGCAGATTAATATTTACATAGATGAATCTTTTTTCCCACAATGAAAACACGAACTAGATTGATACTTCTTCTCTGCTTTCCTGACTTATTTTGAGATCTATCCCTTTGCTTGGACAAATCTCTTCATTTAGTACTCATCCTTTCTGTAGATATTCCTTTGTAACTCTCTTCATTAGATGGTAGTGAGGCTTTAGAGTCAACATACTTCTCAAATTCCGTGTTTCTCCTTCCGAGTTTCTCTCAAAATAATGAAGTAGTTACAATATCATATTTCAAACCTTCGGTTCTTGAGTTACTCAATGTAGTCAGAAGTGTTTCCAGGATTCAAGTGATGTACTTAGGAATTGTATGGCCTGAATTTCCTTGTCGAAGCTCATTTACTGAAACCATCTAGTGTACTATGTCCTTGAACCTATTTAGATGTTATGACATAGAATCACAATTTTTATAATTCAATCTGGACATAATCTTGTACAATATGAGGTTGTTCAAAGGTATTATTCTATTTGAAAAATCTATTCTAATCATGTGGGAGGGGAGGATGGAGAAGAAAAAGAAGCCTTAGTTGTCTCTTCTATCTTTTCCTGGCTTTACATGTCGTATCAGAGGCCTAATGAATGTCTCTTGTTTAAGTTGGTTCTAGGTAAGCAATCATAGGTATTTGACTCATTAATATTTAGAGCAATTCACCTTCTACAATTGTTGCATATCATCATACTCACTAATCGTGTATAATAAATTGTTATCAATATAGAGATTCATGATAGTAACTACCTTCAAATGTAAACACCTCTAAGTAGCTACATCAATATTCGAAGCTCTATGGGTGAAGTGGCGGGATATGTTGGTAAGCCTACAAGCCTCATAAAGTCTGCGTTCCCCACTATTGCATGGAGTGCCAAGGTTGGATGACATAATGCCAGGATTACTATGCTCAAATAGCTACGGGTTGTTGTGAAGGCTTCTCGTGAAGTGGCACTATTGTGCCCTACAAGCTCTTTATATGTGATGGCACATCAATGGCTCAAAATCTCTTTTGATGGGATGACACTCTAGTGCTTCAATAAGCATACTAGTATGGTGGCACTATAGTACATGAATGTGTATTGTGTAAGTAGCTCCCAGGGAGCATAAGTAAATGAGGCAAACACAACACAAAAGATTATCAAGTAAAACTCAAAAATCTGAGAAGCATCCTTGGCTTGATTCCTCTAAAGTAATAATGAAAATTCACTATGAGTAGCATCGCAATGCAACTATATATGAAACCTCTTGTTTATAACACCACGTAACTTCATGTGTTGCTTGCTAGAGGACTATAGCAGCCTCTATTGAAGAAAGAGAATCGAAGAACAATGAAGCAAGTGTTGAAGACACTGATGATGTCTAGCAGGATGGAAGTTACGCACATGAAGGGCTGTTGCTAGTCAACAAGGGCAGCACAAGATTGATGGACATGCTTGTGTGAAGTGCTGAAAGTTGTAGGTTAGCAGGATAGCTCTACATTAATGACTATGATTGACAAGATGCAAGAGACGTGTGCTTATAAAAGACCATCTCTAGTACCCTTCATACCACACACCATGGATAAGCGTTGGTGAAATTCTATTTGAGGGCATGAAGGCGATGATATGTTGCTACAAAAAAGCTCTACTAGTATCTTTGTGTTGTAGATCATTGATCTATTTAACACTTCGAGTGTTGTACTTTAGCTCAAACTCATAGTGAATTTCACTGCTTGGCGTTTCCATGTCCAAGAGATTTCCCAGTTTCTGGATTTTGCCTGGTAAATCTTGCTATTGTTTTTCTTTTAATTTACTAACATGCCTTTGGGGCATCATGTCAACAACTTTGACATATGCTGGACATTTAATCAAACTTGGGATCTTTCTTCATTTCCATATTTCCAGCATATGGTATTAGAGGTATGGATGAAGTTCATGGTGTTCCAAAGTTGAATACCACCAACTACTCTAAATCCATAGTAGTGTGTAAGGATCTATGGCATCTCATGATTGCTGGTACAAATAGGCCTTTCAATATTGAAGAAGTTGCATGGAAGCATCTACATCTAAAGGCAATTGTTGCCATGTATCTCTTCATTGATAGCAACTTATCATATAGGATTAGTGAGAATGATGATGTACAACAACTATGGAAAGCATTGGAAGAGATGTTTAAGCCTGATAATGCATTGAACAAGCTTATCAAATACAATATAGCATGTTCATATTGAAGTACAATGATGAGAATTTGAGCAAGTTCAAAGACATAGCGGATCAAATGATCTCTATGAATATGAGTTTCGATGAAGAAGTTCAGGCCATATAACTCATGGATACATTAATTGATTCTTAGGAAACACTTGTGATCACATAGAACAGCCCTGCAAATAGAAACCTCAAATATGATACTATAGCCACTTCTTTACTACAAGAGAAACGCATAAGGCAAAATGCAAGAGATGAGAAGTATGCTAACTTCAAAGCCACATTAGTATACATTGAAGGACACAATACAGGAAGATCTAAGGAGAAGAGCAACAACAGAGGTAGGGACAAGTCCAAACAAAGGGGCAAATCACAAGGGATGTATGAAAAAAGTATGAATCACACTCATGTTTCTATTGTGGGAAGAAGGGTCACCTACGCAAAGATTGTTATGGTTATCAACAGGCTCAATAGGAGAAAGATAAAAAATGGAAGACCAAAGAGCTAGCAAAGAATAAAATCTTTGCATATTTGAATGATATTGATAATAATCTTCTTGTATTGCTAGCTGCAGAAGTAGGTTAGACACGTCTCTTCAATTCCTGATTTGTGGATTCTATGACATCCTTTCGTGAAACTCCTCACAAGACCGGAATCTTGAACTATGAAGTTTATCATGCTAGCATTGTAAAGATGGGAAACCAATCAGTTTCAGAAATTAATGATATTGGTGATCTTATAGTCACTACAAATATGGGAATCCAGCTAAAGTTGCATGGGGTGCACCATATCCTTGCTTTGTGGGTCAACTTACCCTCTACAGGAGAATTAGATGTAGTAGAGTATCATCACAATTTGAGATCACAAGTATAGAAGCTTATAAGGGGCTCTATAATTGTTGCAAAAGGAACAATGACAGGAAGATTGTACATAACTAAGTTGAAACAAGGCTCTATAGAGATATATACCATCACTAGTATAGGGTTAGTCTTACACTCTTTAGCATAAGCAATTGGGTCATCAATCAGAAGCTAGAGTTAGGCAACTGTCCAAAGATGGCTTGATAGATTTATCTGGTACACCATCTACATGTGAGCATTGTATATATGGAAAGCAGCACAAGGTTGCATTCAAGTTGTATATACATAGAAGTAAAAAGAAGTTGGACATTGTATTCTCAAATGTTGGAGGTCCTATAAACATTCCCACAGCTATGAGACAATATTTGACCTTTGTAAATGATGTGACATAAAAGACTTGGGTTTATCTGGTGAAGAGGAAATTAGAAGATTTTGAATGATTCAAAGTGTTTCATGCGATGGTGAAAAGAGAGACTGATTTGAAGCTAAAATGCTTCTAGACGGATAATGGAGGAGATTATTGCAATGAAGAGTCTAAGAAATATTGCTAAAAACTTGGTATTAAGAAAGTTGCCACAGAATCTGGGACACCTCAGTATAATCCAATTGCTGAGAGGCTAAACCTAACATTGTTTGATAAGGTAAGATGTATGTTGAAGGGAGCAGTCTTACTTTGAAAGTTCTGGGGTGAGGCATTAAATACTATATATTACTTATCCAATTGAAGTCCTAAGAAAGCTTTGGACCATAATATGCTAGAAGAAAAATGGAAAGGTAGATTACTCAACTTCAAGCATGTACAAATATTTGGGTGCAAAATGATGGTGTTGATATTGTATTATCATAGGAAGAAGTTGGATGACCATTCCAAACCCTGTGTGTTTTTGGATTATGAAGATCCAGGATTGGGATACAAATTGTGGGATTTCAAAGGAAACAAAATCATCATATCTAAAGATGTAAAATTCTTAGAAGATCAAAAGTGCTTTAACCAGAGTGATGTGAAATCTACTAAACATGTGAGTTTGAATTTGGACTCACTAGAACTTGAAGGTAACTCGAGCTCTCTTGTCCATGAACCTGAACTGTTGTAAGTAGAAGAAGCTTTACAACTAGAAACTCCACCTAACTCTAATGAAACAAAGGTGTACATGCCTAATGTTGAACCTCTTAGAAGGTCGATGAGAGGACCTAAACCAAATACTCGATATCCCCCTGATGAGTTCATCTTAATTACAAAGGATGGAGAACCAATTTCGTTAGCTTAGGTGTTACAATCCTCAGAGAAGGACAAGTGGCTTTGATAAACGGAAATTTCCTAATATCATTGAAAATAAAAATAGAAAATCCGTATCAAATAAATTTATAATCCCTAATCTACACAAAATACAAATTTGGAAAACTTGTATAGTGGATGTCGGGGTCGATCACGAAGAGCTTGTGCTTGCTAAGTATTTTAGTAGATGTAAGATTTCGGATAATAGTAGGTTTTAGTCTAAGCTCGGACTAACAGTGGTAAACAAGGTAGGTAAGCAATATCAGGTTTCTATGCTAAGGTAACAGGTACTGGTTTTGACTCAGACTAATACGAGGACGCCTTAAGGGTTTGCGGGTGGTGTTATGCTAAGCTTCCTAACTTAATTTATTATCTTCCTACACTCACAACTTCAAATATCCTAAGTCTACCCAGGTCATTCATCATATTTTTGGCTTAAGCTAGTCCCCAATATCATAACCAACATTGCAATTAGGTCTACCCGCATGCAAGGCATATAGAATTAGGTCTACCCGGTTCTACTGGTTCTACCCTGGACTAACACCGACTGATCTTGTCTTGGTTTGTTGGTCTACCTCTAAACCAAGCATCTAAGTTGTGAAACTACTTGCTCCTCTCCTTAGGTCTACCCATGGTTTGTTAGGAACAAGAGTTAAGGAAGACAACTAAATTTCATCATCAACCTAAACACATACCACCCACTTCTCCTTAAGGCATCCCTAAGACTCTAGCCACTCATGCTTTGGAAATAAAACACGATTTCATTCATATAAGTTGGCCAAAATGGCAGAAACATTGTAAACAAGTAAAATGCAAAAAGTCGAAATGTTCAGAAAACTAGAAAGTAAATAAAGATTGTTCTTCCGCCCGTTAGCTACTATTCACAGCCCGGAACAGTAGCGCTGGACTGGGCTCCGGTACTATTCTTGATGATGGAGGCGTTTCTTCCCCCTTCTGGTTGGTTTTTCGTGTTGGGGAAGAAGACCCCTTGCGTCCCCCCCCCCCTCTCTCTATGTTTTTCGCGCTCTCTTCCTTTTCGAAAATAAATTTCCCCTTTCCTTCACTCCATTGCACTGTTTCTGTCCGCTAGTATTGTTCCCGACCGTCAGCACTGTTCCCGACCGCCAACACTGTTCCCAACTTGAACTTGAAGACTGCGGTGGCGGCAGAACAGTGCTCTTTGTCCTTCTCCGGATTTTGCGCCCCTTTTTTGCTTGTTTTACACGTTTGCAAGTCTGATTTTCGGCTCATCTCCCTGCTGAACTTACTGAAACGTTAGTAATAAGAGTTGTGGACTAAATCAAAGGATTTAGTCCACTTTTCAACATAATGACATAGGATTAACATAAACACCACTAAAGCATGAAAAACCACATTTATCTAACCTAAATCATGATAAAATATAACTATTTTGTGTTATGAATTTTAGGAAAAATGTGTGTTATCACACTATGCTACAACGACACGAGACTTGTCCCCAAGTCCTAGCTAAGACTAACGAGAAACTAACTTTGTCAGCGCCAATGATAAACAGAAACAACTTTGACAAAATTCGGATGTGTGAGCTATAGGAGTGCTGGTGTGCATGTCATGTATCACTCAATGTGCATGAATAAATTCTTCTTGAGAGGTGTTTTCGAAGATTGCTTCCTCAAGTTGATTCGCTCAAAATCGCTTGGAACTAAGGTTGCCAACCCTTTTTTTTTCTCTCTTTTTTCTTCTTTTTTTTTTTTGATAGTGAAGGGCAGCTTGTTCTGGATTGATCTGGGTATAATGTCATGGCCTTTCTTGTGAAAGAGTGTTTGCCAAGCACCCAAACCTTATAACTCCAGGCCTCCTTCTACTCCTCTGGATCAATCCATCCCTTCTTACCCATTCACCACTTATTGAGTCCGCACATGCTTTTCTATTATGTGCTGCTTTTCAGGACTTTGATCTCAACATTTTTTTTCGGTACTGCTTTTCATTTCTTCTTTTTTTTTTCTAAGCTGGCAACCTGTCCCAAGACGATTATCAAGTCCATCAACTCAATTTAAGCTAATCTAGATTACACTCCCTAGGTTCCTCTATTCATGCACATGCTCTCATAAAATAGAAGGTAAAAACATGCTCCCAGGTATATAAAAGGCATAGAAAGCTCTCACATCCAAATAACCTCATAGTTGTAATGTACAATCATGTGGCCATTCAAAGTAATTCACTAACGGGAAACAAAACAGATAAGCAAGTTCTCGACTATTCCTAGCATAGACTAACAGACACATACCTGAACAGCATCCTAAGTAAAAGTAAAACTAAGAAATAAAAATAAAAATAAAAATAAAATAAAACTACGCAAAATAAGTTCAACAGCAGGTTACTTGCTCAGGGAGGAGTCTTTCACTCCCTGTTTCAATTCTTGCACTTCACGAATTAAATCAGACATTTTCTCATTCAATTCTTTGCTCATTTCAGGGAAGCAGCATCCTGTGCTGTTGTACTTGGAGGTTGCAAGAGCAGGGGCATTTGTGTTGCCTTCTTCAGGGATAGATTGTCCGCAAAGACCTGCCAAAGATCTAAAAACAAACCTACTTCCTTGGGCTTTAATTAGTCCTGCCACTTTCAAGAAATATGCATCTAAAGGCACTGTCTTAGACTCAACATGAAAATATTCCAATTCAGACAGTTTCTCAGGGCATAAAGTATGAGCCATATGCGTAATAATGTTTCCAAAACTCAAATGTTGAATTTTTGTACGCCTATAGTCTCTAGTCATTTGCTCAGCAATCATGGCACCTAAGTTCAGGGATCGTTTGTTCATGATACACCACATAACAAATAATCACGCTTATAAAGGGAATTAAATCCTACTGTTCGTCCAAAGAGGGTGGTGATAACAAGGATATGAACATAACGCATAACCGGATCAACAAACAAATCTGCCTTAGTCCCTTTTGCCTTAAACTCTATAGCATGCTGGTCGGTCAGAATCGCATAAATTTCCTCAGCATCAAATTCATCAGGATAATCAAAAAGGGATGCAGCAAACTCATGAGAATCCACATCATTTTCTGAACAAAATCCTAGAGCTACGTTCCACTCAGCTAATGAAAAAGAAAATTCAATCCTCATTAACCTAAAAGAAATAGCAGCAAGGTCTAGCACAGTTTCAGGAATTTCATACACAAAAGTGGAAGCAAATTCATAAAAAAGTTCAATATATGCAGGGAATTTCATTTCAAATAAATTCATGAATGCTGTTCCTTCAAACAGGGAAGAAATTCTATCAGCAATTCCTAATTCTTCCAAAATATCATGATCAATATGACGACATGGTATTACCTTTGCACCCTTGACCTCACCGTACCGTTCAGCTTACATTTCTTCTGTGAAAGTCAGGTATCGGGTCTTCAACATGTCTGCGTGATGCTTGAAGTATGGTATCCCCTTGCGAGTCATTTGCCTCTGAAATTTCTCCTTTTTATGCGCAAACTTCCCTGCTTTCAAATACAGAGGCACCAATCTAGGTAAAAATTTATTTTTCTTAATTGCACCTTCATTTTACTTTCCTGTTGTGCTTCTGAATGGTTGCTCCTCTGCTTCCTCAATCTCCTCATTCTGATGTTCTTGATTTTCGCCCTCATTTCTGTCCATTAGATTTTCTTCCTCAGCAGCTTGTTCTTCCTCTGGTCTCTCCATTTCATCTCCTGATTTTTCAGTGTTTTTCTCTGGAGCAGGTGCTGCTGGTTCTTGGGGTGTGACATCCTCTTCTTTAGGGACAGGTTCGTCCAGTGGTACTCTCTGCTTTTTCTTCCTGCCCTTCCCTTTCTTCTTCTTCGTCAAGACTTGTGGCTCTGTCGACAGTTCCTCCACTAGTGTTTTTCTTTTGTAGCTCTTCTGCATGTCTCTCAATCTTTGTTGGAGGCTGACATTGTCCATGTTGGTGTTGTCAGATGGTTCTCCCATCTCAGCGGCCTGAAGGATCACGTCCACTCCCTGGAAATTTTCTGCAGCGGCAACAATAGGCAAATTTCCTTCTTCTAGGGTTGGAGCAGCAGTGATTTCTGCTTCTACGGTTCCAGCACTTCCCTTTCGTTGATCCATTTGTATTTTATTCCGGCTGGGTCTCTCCTTTGCGGCTTTTCTTCCACTTCTTGTTGCAGGCATGCTGTTTCTACCGCTGTAATTTCTCAGAAAAATTCACAAAAGAAACGGTTGAAGTGAGGAACAAAGAAACTGCTCCTCCAATTCATTTCAAGCTGCGGGGACTTTTCTGTCATTTCCTTGGTTGCGACTTCCCACTTCTCTCAACGGTCGAATTTTTGCGTAACTCCTCATGCTCAATTTCCCTTGAGTTAAACATCCATCCTTGCCCAGCAGCACAAAATATGGCAAAAATCCTAAAAAAAAAAACATTAAAACAGAAATAAAATGCATAGATTAAAAGAGTTAGCCATGGGTTGCCTCCCACAAGCGCCCTTGTTTAAAGTCTTGGACCTGACTTCTTGTGTGACTACGTTTTTGGTGAATCCATTAGTTTGATCACCTCCAGATTTCCTGTGATCATGTTAGCATTTTCATAGAAAATTTTTAATCTATGGCCATTTACCAAAAATCCCTTGTTTGAGTCTCCGTCAAATATTTCTACAGCACCATTTGGAAAAATTTCCTTCATAATAAAAGGTCCTATCCATCTTGATTTCAACTTCCTAGGATGCAATTTCAACCTGGATTGAAATAATAAGACTTTCTGGCCAATCTCGAAATTTCTCTTGGAAATGTGCACGTCATGATATCTCTTAGTCCGAGCCTTGAATAGTTTTGAGCTCTCGTACGCATCATTTCTCAACTCTTCCAGTTCCGAAAGCTAGAGTTTCCTGTGGCTTGCACTAAGGTCTCTATCCAAATTTAACTTCTTCACAGCCCACCAAGCCTTGTGCTCAAGAGCTGATGGTAATCTACAAGGCTTCCCGTAGACCAACCAAAATGGAGAGGTTCCAATGGGAGTCTTGTATGCTGTCCGTATAGCTCAAAGTGCATCTTTCAACCTCATGCTCCAGTCTATTCTGCTTGGGTTCACAACTTTCTCCAGAATTTGTTTGATTTCTCTGTTGGAGACTTCAGTTTGTCCATTGGTTTGTGGATGATATGCTGTAGAAGGCTTGTACCAAACATTAAAATGCTTCAAAACACTCCTTAAGGCCTGATTATAAAAATGTGTTCCCCTATCACTGATCAGCGCCTTAGGAGTCCCATATCTTGTGAAGATGTTGTTGCGCAAAAAATTAATCACAGTTTTTGCATCATCAGTCCTCGTAGGGATTGCCTCAATCCATTTGGACACATAATCAACAGCAACCAAAATATAATTGTAACCTGCTGAAGTAGGAAATGGTCCAACAAAATCTATATCCCATACATCAAATAATTCACATACCAGAATTCCTTGCTGGGGCATTTCGTTTCGGTTTGATAAATTTCCTACCCTTTGGCATGGTTCACAACCTTTGCAATGGGCATAACAATCTCTGAAAATATGTGGCCAATAAAATCCGCAATCTAGAATTTTTCTTGCTGTTCTATTTCGTCCATGATGTCTACCAAAAGGTACTGCATGACAAGAATCAATTATTTTTGGAATTTCATTTTCATGAACACACCTTCGAATGACACCATCATTGCATCTCTTCCATAAATATGGGTCATCCCATATGTAGCATTTGGCATCACTCTTAAGCTTGTTCCTCGCATGATAGTCCATTCCAGGTGGCATCACCCCTGTGGAAACAAAGTTTGCAAGATCAGCAAACCACGGTTCACGTATCTGGTTGGATCAATCATGTACATCATGATGGATACAAGGCCTGATATTGCATATACTATTAGTTGTATTAGTCGCTCTATATCAAATCCCGAACAACATCATTGGGAGGATACTAAGTGGTTATTACAGTATTTGAAAGGGACTTCGGAGTTTCAATTATGCTATGGGATGCAATCTTGTGTACCGTGTCTATGTGGATACAAGGAGGTCCACAACACGTCTCGTTAACATGCTAGGGGGTGCTGGAGTGGTGTGGATATCATCCCTACAAAAACATGTAGCTCTCTCATCTATAGAAACTGAATATATGGCTTATTTGAAGTAAGTAAAGAAGCATTGTTGCTTCAGAGATTTCTAGAAAAGTTGAGTTTTACAGAGCACAAGGTGAACATACTTTGTGATAATCAAAGTGCAATCACATTGAACAAATATCCAATCTATCACTCAAGAATCTAGCATGTAAGCATTTGTTATCACTGGAACAAAGACATCTTACGACAAGGACTGCTTAACCTAGACAAATTAAGCACAAAAAACAACATTGTAGATATGTTGCAAAGGTACTCACCTCTTATAGGCATTTGATGCTCTTAAAGAAGGCAGGATTCATGATGAAACTCTAAAGGTCAGCTACACTTCCAACCTAAGGGGGTGATTGTTGAAGACATTATTGATGTGTTTAACAAGCTGGAAGTTATGCACATGAAGGGCCGTTTCTATTCAATAAGGGTAGCACGACATTGATGGGAATGCTTGCATGAAGTGCTGAAAGTTATGCATCAGTAGGGTAACTCTACATTAATGAGTACGGTTGACAAGATGCAAGGGATGTGTGCCTATAAAACGCCATCTCCAATACCCTTCACGATGTGTGGTGTGAGTATGGAGAAGGGCTGGTGAAATTCTGTTTGAAGACACAAACGAGATGATCTGCTGCTACAAAGAAGCTCTATTGGTAGTTTTGTGTTGTAGATAATTGATCTATTTAACACTTAGAATGTTGTACTTTTATTGCAAACTCATAGTGAATTTCATTGCTTCAATTTCTAAACCCAAGAGGTTTCCCAATTTTTGGGTTTTAGTTGATAAATCTTGCTTTTGTTTTTCCTTTAATTTACTAACAATTCTTTGGGGGCATCAAGTCAACCACTTTGGGCATATGCTGAGCATTTAATCAAATTTGGGGTCTTTCTTCATTTCCATATGATGAGATCATGGATTCCCTAGATAAAATGAAGGAAGATGAGAGAAAGAACACAAATACTTCTTTCATTTCACTTGAACCACTCACAAGATCTAAAGCACAAAAGCACCAAGATCTCCTCAAGGGATTATAGGTTAATCAAAAAATTCATGAAACTTATGCCATGAAGTTCAACCTACTCAAGTTGGATCAATTTGATGGACTATAACTCCATAGTTCACAAGTAGTACTTTTATTTTAGTAGTCTCATTTCTCTACCAATATAACAAGGGCCTCATTCTTGTTTAGGTACAACTTTGATTGTTATGCATTTTGAGAGCATTGCTCCTTCCTTGAGTTCTTGTAGAACTTTAGACTTATCAAATTTTGCTTATGGTATCTAGTGTAGTTTATCACTCCTATTTAATTCTTTTTTCTATGAGTGTGGTACCATTTTCATAATTTGAGTTGCAAGGAATTTCGTTCCTTAAGATTCAACTTCTTTTCTTAAAGGATTGCTTCATTTGACATCCAAAATTTAGTTTTCCAAACACTTGTTGTTTGGAGGGTCGTATCACCATATTTCTAACGGCAAGAGGATTATAAGAAGTCATATCTAGGATGTTTTAGAAAGTTCGGAATGGTTTTGGTGAAGCATTTTAGTTTTTAGTTTTTTAACTTTCTTTTCAAATGCATTTTGATTTTCTCTGTACATGTTCTTGTTTTTTTAAAAAAGAAATTAAAATAGCACAATCAGTCATCTTGTTTTAAATTTTTCCAAATCATAAAGGGATGTTTCCAATGTAGGGTGTAAGGGAGAGGGATGTAATGTATGGAACCTATATAATTAGGCATGGTGTGATTAGCCTAATAGAAGACTGAGGCAATGGATCTCTAATATACTATTGTTGTTGAAAACTATATAATTGTGTTTGATGACACATGTTTTCTTTGCATTTTATAATACAAAATCATTATGTTTTACTGTAGTTTAGGTTAGGTTTGTGTGTTTTCAAGTTTTATGCATTGTTTGTATTAATTTTGTGTTTATACTGAAAAGTGGGCTAAATCCTTTGATTTAGTCCACCTTTTTTTATTGATGTTTAATTAAATTCAGTAGAAGGATTAGCATCAAATCAAACTCAAAGATGTATGGAATACGTAGAAAAGGGCACAATATTTGAAGAGAGACAAAGAGTACTGTTCTGACACCCGCAATCTGCAAGTTTAGGCCGAGAACATGATGGTGTCAGAAACAGTGCATCGGAGTAAAGGAGGGGAGATATTTTGGAGGAGGGTTTTTCAAGCTTTAGCAGCGACACAAGAGGGCTCCTTCAAGAACACGAATACCAAAACCAGAAGGAGATCCTTGCAAGAAAGATTTCATCCTTAAGAATACCACCAAGACCCAGTTCAACGCTACAGTTTTGAGTCATGGACAGTAGTAGATGGGAATCAGAACAATCTTTTACTTTATTTTCATTTGCTGAATGTTTTTAGTTTGTGTGATTGACTTCCTCACAATGTTTATGCTACTTTGGCTATTTAATCTTAATGATATTATGTTTTATCTTTCAAGTATAAGTGGTTAGATCTTAGGGATGTATTAAGGTAAAACATGGTGATGTGAGGCTAGGGTTCATAACACAATTCATCATTATTTCTTAGCTTTTATTTCTATCATTCCATAGGTAGATCTAAAGAGGGAAATGAATAGCTTCACAACTTAGATGTTTGATTTAGAGGTAGACCTATAAATCAAGATGAGGACAGTAGATATTAGTTCAGGATAGAACCAGTAGAATCGGGTAGACCTAATTCTATATACTTTGCATGTAGGTAGATTTAATTGTGACGTTAGTGATGATAATGAAGACTATATTAACCAAAAACATGATGAATGACTTGGGTAGGCTTAGGTTGTTTGGAATTGCAATTATAGAAACTTTATATATGAAATTAGAGACATTAGTACCACATCACCTGCATATCCCTAAAGCATCTTAGTATTACTTTGTACTAGAACTAGTATTCGTTATTTTCTGCATTGAGACTTGATCTTATTTATTGAATTTGCCTACCATTATTAGTTTGAGCTAGACTAACAACAACGTTTATTTTGAATTCTGCATCTGCTAAAACACTTTGCAAACAATAGCTTTTTGTGATCGATCCCGAATTCCACTTTACATTTTGTGTTTAACTTGTATTTTATGAGAATTAAGTATTATAAATTTATTTGATACGAAGATTTTATTTCTCGTAATGATTTTAAGAAATTTTTGTTTATCCGTGTTATTTTGTTTTCCTAAATTTCCCTTCATTTTAGAAAGGTTAAGAAGTTGACAATCATTGTAATTTCAATATTTTGGATGGGTGGGGAGGACTCATTCCACCACATATTCGTCTTGCCTAAAATGATCAAAATTTTGTTCATAAGTTCCTCATCCACACCAACAATCTTGACTAGAATGGTCAAATCTTCGTTGATGTGGAAATGGAGCCGATGGTGCAACCATCAATCATCTTCTAATGCTATGATGGCTGGGAGGTTTCTTACGGCTACCGGATATAGAGGTGGTTTCCTCTCTGGAAATTCCGAAAGAGATTAGGGTTTCTTCGGTCATATAAGGAGTGGGAAAATAATCAATCCTCTGAGAGCAAATTCATTGGGATTGAAAACTCTTCCAGAAGTGCTTCATCTTCTCCTGCTAAGGAATCAAAATGCGCGTCAACCTAAAATCTGCAGCATCACATTACTAATTTCAGGGGGCTCCATGATGCTAACCGCAAATGTTGAGATAATAGAGAATGAGAGGACCTCAAAACCATTTTTTTATTGAAATTTCCGGATAAATTATTGTATGTGATGAAGAAAACCAAATTCCCGTGTTGAAGATGAAAGTGAAAATGAAGTTTTAATTTCAAGGTGAAGGAAGCGTGGCATTAGTCGGGGGCATGCGGCATCCATCTGTGGGTGTGTTTATGGTTAAGGCAGGCTTTTGCTTTTGGGAGTGGCACTGGCACTGTGATAAATATCCATATGCGTTCACGGAATGCGGCGGTGGGCCGGCGGCTTGCAAAAAGTCGGCTGCGGATAGCGATGTATCGCTGCTCAAAAGCCACCTCTTCTATTGGTTTTGGTATGCGCCAACGATTATCTCATCATCAATGCACCGACTCCAACTCCGGTGGCCTGCATCTGCTGCTTCTCTTCTCTTTCTTGATCTTCAGGTTCACCATAACACACACTTAACCGAAAATCCACTAATTTTATTATCACCTATTATTGGGTGCTTCCTAAGGGCTCTCATGATTGTAAATAAATAAACTAGGCTTTGAATTTGAGTTGAAAAGGGATCAGGATCATCCTGGGTGCTGTGTTGTAAAAATAATAATAATAATGAAATCGAAACAGGATGAATAAGCTTATTTTATTTTATGTTGGGCAGGAAAAGTAAACCAATCAATCGATCACCACCACACGTCGTTAAAGGTCTGCAAAATCGCGTGGTCCTGAGTCCCCCCCCCCCCCCACTGGGATTTGAAAGCTGGAATTCAACTAAAAAAATTGGTCCCTCACCTTCAGACAAAAAATGATTATTGCAACATTACTGGCTTTGTCCCGGTTAATTCTATGTCTGTCTATCCATCCAACTCCCTTTTGATTTCCCTACTGTAATTATTTAAAGTCATATTGAAATGATTAGAGTGAAAAACCAACAACAATACGGAATCGTTGGCGTTCTTTCACGCCCCTGAAATAATATCCATCTAGAGCCCAAATGCTGCACTAAACCAAATCTCCGGATCATATGATGATATGATGCGAGCGTACAAATCTTGTACTCTAATAGGGAGTCGCTAGGGCTCCATGGGATGAAAAAAATGAATATCTTCAGTTTATCTTCTTGTGAATGTTGAAGCATTATCAGCTCTCTCTTCTTTTTTCTTTTATCCTAAAGGGCACAAACGAACCAGTGGCATTCACATCTTACTTTTATCCTACCAAGAAGCTGATAGATGACGATGATACTCTCGTTAACGCAGGCAGGCGCCTACTCACTGCATCACAGAATTTACGAATTTATCATTTACTTCTTGCTGTTACACCAGAAGAAAGTGTTTGCAGTACACACAGTTCACATCGTAAAATAGTTACCAAAATATGATAATTTTGAGACTCATTGGCCATTTCTAGGGAAGCAATGTCCCATTAAATATTTTTGCAGATTCGATTTTCTTCTTTATGTTCACAAATCGCATGGGTAAATGTTTGTTCTAGCATACTTAAGCCTGAAATCATTCCACAATTATTGGGATTCCAACTCGAATCCCTATTTTCTCATGAAGAAGGAATGCAGCTTAGACAAGGGCTAAATCGTGCTGAAGTTATTATTTGTGTCTGCATTTTAATATTATTTTTTCTTTTTCGCATTGCTTTTATTATGTGTTTCCCTTGTTGAGGTGAATCCCTTCTGTCTGCTTCCACTGTCAAATGAATCTGCTTCTCAACGAAGGCCTGGTTCAAGAAAGCCTCATGGTTCAGAGGGAGTAACTACAACTTTTGCATCGGTTAGTGCAACACCTTTTTCCTCCTCTCAAGTCCTTTGCTTTCTTTCTTTTTATCATCACCATAGAATTTGAATGCTAGCAAGTAGCAATATGATCTGAAAGACAAGATATGAAAAGTCAAAGTGAAAACCCCAAAACATCATCCTGGTCTTCCTCAAAGATGAAAGATCCTCGAATTGTTGGTGCCTCCAGAGCTTTTGGGAGGAAAGATAGGCACAGCAAGGTATGTACGGTTAAGGGTTTGAGGGATCGGAGGGTTAGATTGTCAGTTCCGACTGCGATTCAGATATACGATCTTCAAGACCGGCTAGGGCTTAGCCAGCCTAGCAAAGTGGTGGATTGGTTAATGAACGCTGCAAAGAAAGATATTGATGAGTTGCCGCCGTTGCAGATTCCCCCAGGAAGTTTCATGAGTCAGAGCTTGATTGCCATGCTAAGTGCTCAATCTGATAAACAAGGGTTGAAAGTCAGTGAATCAAATGATGGCTGTTGGCCTTGTGTTTCTGAGAGTCGTTTTGGTCTTAGACAAAACGTCCCTTCATCTCACAACAGCAACAGCAATCAAATGAATGCTTCTCACAATTCTTTCCTGAAGTGGGATTCTTCAGATTTGTGTCTTTCACATCCTCCTAGAAGCAGCATTGGAGAGCAAATATCAGCTTCCATTGAAGGAGATTGGAATCATCCAAGTGAACTCCTGCAGCAGCCGCCACTGATGTACCACAACGGGATGGTCACAGTGACGCAACCTTATCTTCCTCTTCAGAGATTCGACTCCGAATCCGAAGCAGCAAGAGCAATCCACTTATTGGACATGACACAAATCAATGAGAATGCTGTGCAGAACAAAGGACAGTGTTTCGTACATGGAGGCTGCAATGAATTCAAGTGATGGTCCCATAGTAGCGTTGGTGTATAAATGCGGCTTCTCACTTGGCATGCACCAACGATACCATGATCTTCTTTTCTTTTCTTTTCATCTACAACCTCCAAGGTGCTGCCTGGAATTCAGGTTGGAACAAGCTGAGTCATTGCTTATTTGTGGAAAGCTGCAGCTTTGGAGTAGCGGTAGCATTTCCCATCTCATGTCCTTCAGTTCATACATATGAGAAGCTCGTGGATAAAATGACTTTGCATACAAATAGGGTCGTCATCATCCAAATACAATAATCGTTTATGCTACAATATTGTTACGGGTGTTGGAATCTGATAATATCTTGGTGATGTGATTTTGCTTCATTACCCAGAACAAAACCTAATACACATGTACACTTGCGATTTCGGCATTGCATGACCTTATATCTGTGTGTGTGTGTGTATGTGCTGCGTTTCCAGGGCAAATGGTGAGGTATATTTGTTTCAAAAATAATAACACACATGCCACATTTGTTAAGATGACATGATTCTTCCTGCACCTGCACTTGGGTGGCTTGTCTAGATTCTTATTGGGTTGAAGAAGTCACTCCGCATGATCATTTATCCAACATTATTCTAAAGCTACACAATTGTTTGCTGCTAATCACTAAAACATAGGTAGTGATTCAGCGGTATGTGGACATTTTAGTAATATGATAATCATGGAATATTACGTTTATGTAATAATTCCTAGTTTAGTAATCTTATGAATACATTCATTGAACTGGATCAACAAACACATTGTCATATGTCGAACCCAAAACCAATTCACAAATTCAAAAAATTAAAAATTCATATATCATATTCAATTTGAGTAAAATTAGATCGAAAGTATAATGCATCTAAATTATCAATATTATCATATGCTAATTTGATGAATAAAAGAATTATTTTTTTAATTCTTTAGTAGTTTTTTTGAAATTAATTTTAATGTTTTGGAATAAAAAGGAATCAAATTCTTAACCCCATCTTCAAAAAATACACTATAGCTAATTACGAATATCATTCACATCGTATAATAATAACTCTCACATTGTGTTTTTCATAACAAGTCCTTGTGTAAATGATCACACTTTTTGTATGTTTCATTTATAATCAAAATAGTTGGATAAAATAATGAAACATTGAATACATTTTATTATCCAAACTTTGTTATAGACTCGATTACAATAATCATCCTATAATAAAAACTAAAAAAATTGCAAATATCGCAAAAAAGAAATGTTGAAATCACGGTAAATATGACTGGAAAAAGCAGCCCTTTCCTTGTTCCTTTCCCATGTTTCTGCCTTGGCATTTAGAAGCTACCCTGTAACACTACTCTGGAAAAAAAAGATTTTCATGTCATACTCACCAGTCATTGCCAAATGATTCTTCAGGTCGTTCATCCTGGGAGGCGGAGGGTCGAATGCTGCATGAGCCGTCCTCGAATAGGGATGGCGCTGCATGATTCGCCTTTGGGCTGATGTCGTTTGCAGCAATGACGGAAAGTATGCGATCCTTGATACACTTTTCGGTGCTGGTTTTGTTCTTTTCTCCCCAGTCTAGTCCCAGAAGAGAGCAGCATTCTTCTTGGAAATTCACATTGTTTGATGAAAATATCAGGCTTGATATCGTCGCAGCAAGATCTGGTGCGTAGCTCTGAACCTGCACCACACGTTTTGGATTCAAAAGTAATATGAGTATCAGCAACACACATATAATGTACTCTGGAATTTAGTTATTGGGTTTTGAAGCTACCTTGAGTGCGCGTTGACTGAGTAGAACTCCATTGTTCGCCTTGAGCTCTTTCAGTCCTAATTTGATAGCTTTTGCAGTAAGAGATCTATAGGCATTGTGTCTTGGAGGAGGCAGTGTCTTCAACCTTGGGGTAACTTTAAGGGAATGCACGCAAAAACTCCAGATCTACGGAGGATTCATCGCATCTAGAGAACCATACCATAGAGATGTCTCCTAGAAAATCTTAGGATACTGTTCATGATATTCATGGAGTGCTATGTCCATCCGAGCACCACATGGTAGGTTTTCCCATTCTAAAAGTGCTGTCCCATCATTTTCTGAAATACCCTTCAGCACTAGACCATAATTCTTCCACTGGATATTTGAGAATGCATACAGACAAGCTTGTGGTAAAGAGCATGGGGAGAAATCGCTGAAGTACAAGACCTATGCCCCACGCGGCAAACATACAGTTACAAAGTTTCAATGTGAGAGAAGGATTCCTGCAAATCTTGCAAAGATTTAAGTAACTTGACCACCAAAAACACACCTCTGATCTTCCGTCATAAGTCCACGAGCAGGTTGAGTGGCTTGCGTTTGAAATTTCACTGAGAATGATAACTACTTCCATGACATTATCGCCTTGCCCTAGTTTTCCTTTCCTACAGACCGTACCAGTGCCAACTTTGAAATTCTCCCTAGACAATTGGTAAGACTTAGAATCAAGCTAACAAGATATGTCACTAATAAGGTGGAGAAAATGGATTGTGAAATGAAGATTCTGTAGACCCAGTTGGGAAGCAAGATCTGCAAGCTTCAGCCCTTGTATTCCCATGCCTGGAGACATAGCTTTCGAGTCCCAACTTCAGATGTTGAATATTTATTGTATTTGGTGGAGACCTCATGGATGCGTTTTGCAGGATACAGCAAGGAGCATTTCCAACTTTCAGATCCACAGCAATTTTCTGGAGTAGTTCACAAGATCAGTCAGTAGGTTAGGATGAAACATATGGCAACCACGCCAAGGTCGGATATATCATGACGAAGTAGGACATCCAAATGGACTCGGGGACTTACAGGGGCATTCAAAACGAGAATCTGGAGAAAATGAGAAACATACACAAGTGCTGAGTGTAACAGCATGGAATATTACTGAAAAATTTTCATGGAGAACTGAAAAATGCAACCTTTCGCAAATAGGTTGATATGGCATTTTCCTGGTGAACAATGCTTCCATATGCAGAGAAAACTTGTTCAGTTCCGCTGAAAAAGAAGTAACATGGTTAATTCAGGATTATGCTCCATGATTCCACACAAGGAGCAACAGAGTCTTTGCCTGAAGTTTGAACCATTCTTTGCTACTGAGGATATCCTCGATGTCCTTGATGAAATAGGTTGCCTGAAGTCATACTTCAGGCGATGTATATCTTTATCAGAAAATCCTACAATAACAGCGAATCCAAATGACTTTTTGCAAGGGAAATCAAGGTCACATAGTTGTAGTGCTCGATCAAACTTAATCTGAGCACTTTTCATAAAAAACAAAAAACCAAAAACATTATCTTCAAGCCAAAATCACTGAACAAGAAGATACTGTAAGTGTTCTTGTATTGAAGAACTATTTTGTACAGAACTTACTCGTAGTGGTGATGTGAAGAACACCATCTGCAATCAGAAGTGAAAAAAAGTGACTTCTCTTTAGCATGAAACACCATCAAGGTAACAACGCTTTTGCTAACCCCATTGACCACCCAGCACCAGATCCTTTTGGAATATCATATCCTGAAACTCCTCTAGATTCGTCCCGTCTCCAGTATCAGAAACTGAAAAACAAAATTGAAACTACGGCTTTTAAAAATACTCCATGTTCAATAGCTTCATAGATGCATAACATTCGATGATCGCTACGTTTCCTCCGCATTACCCGCATCGATAAACGCTACAACTGATCAAGTTCAACAAGAAGTTGGTGGTACTCACAAGAATAAGCTCCACACCTGATATTTTGATAATGGAAGCCGAAATAGGCGCCAGAGAAACTGACAAGCGGCAGAGTTGGCCCAGCACGACACATCTCCGAAAGGCACAAGAAATCAACTGTTGGAGAAAAAGGAAACCCAAGACAATGAAACTCTTACCGGATGGAGAATTAAAAAAAAATTCCGATTACTCACAAATTCACAGAGCTTATCCACGGAATTCACTTCCATCTGCAGTCTGCACAGCCGGCCTCCCATTTGGAAAAGCATGCCGAAGCGGGAGCGGTGAATGGATGCTGGAGCGGGAGTTTCGTATCGAGGGAATGGGCCGGGGCGGGGCGGGCCGTGTTAAGCTCAGGAGAAGGCCAGTGGGATTAGCCAGGCCATAAGTGAATTCTGGAATGGAATTGATGGGTCGGGTCATTCCGTGGGCCCAAATTCAACTTCAACACCCCCTCCCCATTCCATTTGTCTCGCATTTCATTCACATTTGTAGAGGCGCAGCAGCCAGCAGCCAGCAGCCAGCAGCGGGAAGGGAAGCATCTTCCCTTGTCACACTGAACTGACATTGTCGCGCATTGCTTCCCCATCATGGGATCGGGATTGGGATTGGGATTGGGATTGGGATTGGGATGGGACCTCTCCCTCTCTCTCTCTCTCTCTTCCTCTCTCTCTCTCTCTCTCTGAAGTGTGTGAAGTGTGATGCCCTCCCACCCTCCTTGTTTATTCTCGACTCCACCATTTATTGATTTAGTCCCTGAAAACATTGTTTATTAATTAATGCTCCTGCTATTCTTTCCTTTTCTCATCATAAATGCGCTGTCCCGGACATCTTCTGCTGCTTCCCTTCCTCTTCTCTACACATACCAACCCTAAACCCTAAACCCTGAATTTTTTTATTTTATTTGCCATTTACCTTAGTTATAGCAAAGATTTGTAAATTACCAAAAAAATAAGTTGTTCTTTGCGTTTTACCCTACTTTATGCTTTTTTTCGTTTTTGGATGTTTTTTTGGATTTATAATTTAGGGGTTCAATTTTAAAGTTTAATATTTAGTATTTATAACTTAGGAATATTATATATTAAGTTTTCATAATTTTATCATTAATTTTTATGATTATTGATTTAGAGTTTAGGGTTTAAGATTTCACAATTTTTTAAGATTACTGATTTAAGGTTTAAGATTTTAATTGAGATTTAATTTTTTTGGTTTCAGATTTAAATTTTAGAGTTGAAGTTTTAAATTTTAGAACTTGATATTTAGTTTTGTGATTTAAGATTTAAGGGTTTAAGATTTCAAATTTAAGTTTTAGATTTTAAGTTTAAATTTTTGGGTTTAGATTATGAAATTTTTAAATTTCAGATTTAGTATTATGAGTTGAATAAAGATTAAGTTTTGTGTATTTATATTTTTTATGATTTAATTTATAAATTAAATCTTAATCTAAGGTATTTTACAAATGGTTCACGAACATAAGATAATTTTCAAAGAAAAGTTGAAAGTAGGGTAAAATGCAAATATAATGAATCTGACAAAGGTAAAACGTCGAGGGAGGCCTCTCTACACAATTCATTCCCGGATTTTATGGTTTATATCACTCAAATCACACACTAACATATTACTAACATTTTCTCATTCCTATTACAACAACCAATATCACATTGAAATTTGAAATTAAAATAATTATAACATATAAAAATTATAAATTAATAATAATCGATTAAATCTATTATTTTATAATATAATTTATGTTTATTATGTATTTAATTTTTACATGCTCCTGCTAAATCCATCAATTTATTAATGTGAATAATTCAGAACCCTTCATTGTAACTTTTTTGTTTGTTTAGCTATGCCTTAACTAGTTAATCCATAGGTTAAATAAGTTTAGCACTGAATTTCATGTATTAGATTATGCTAGGCTCCGTCGACATTTTACCGCTGTCAGACGTCTGTAATTTGTATTTTACCCTACTAACAGAGTTTCTTTGCATTTTACCTTACTAATCAGATTTATTTGCACTTTACCTTTTTTCAAAAATAAAGAAAATAACTTTATGATTTTATCAAATAGTGTATTTATTTTCCTTTTTGAAAATTCAAAATATAATCATCAAAATAATAAAATCTGATACATTATTTTGTCAATTTTTTTCATATTATATTAATGATAAAAAATAAAATAGATTTCATGAAAAATATGAAACATACTATAAGATGGAATATCAAAAATAGACTATATCACAAATTTTATTGTTAATATATGTTGTATATCAATAAAAATTATTATATAAGATAAATGAATATTTTATTTCAAAGATATCTTTTATTTACATTAAAATTAAATATATTTTAAATTTAAAAAAAAATTAAAAAATCAATTTAATAAAATGTACTTAAGTAAACATTGAATCAAAAAGCATGCATAATTGAATTTTAGTTTTATTTTATGTTCAATATAAAATCAAAACTACTTGTTATATAAATAAAAATAAAATAAATAAAATATTTAATTTATCTTTTGATTGTGGACATCTTAAAAATAAATGAGAACCATTTGTTCAAAGTCTAGTAAAAAAATCTGAAATGGGAATAAGCGTGCAGTCAACGATTTTATTAAGAATATAATAATACGAAAATCGTAAAGTTAAAGTAAAATGCAAAGAATAACTAATTTTTGTGGTAATTTACAAAATACTGACAAAAGTAGGGTAAATCACAAATGAATTAAAAAAGGTGAGGTATTTGCCTCATTTACTCTTATGCTACGCCATAACTGTGGTCATCTATAGCTAAATATGTGACGTCATGGAGCTTTGGCATAGCACCCATATTATGTTGAGTATTTAGAATTGAGTTCTAATATAATTGAATATGTAGATACAATGAGAATCAATATGTAATTAGAAATATTTTTCAAAATGAACAGTGAATAATGGATTCATGTAAAATGAAAATTGGTTTTTATAAATAATTGATACATTTATTCATATTTTATAAATCTATAAATTTATTTATCAAAAATATGAATATAATTGTAAATTTGTATATAAAAATTAATTCTCAAAAATCAATTATAACCTAACATATCCTCCAAAGCTTTTGAAAAAATTGGAATGATTCTAAAAAATTATCAGCGATAAGATATACTTACGCATATATTTGAAAAGTAGAAGCGATTCTTAAATCAAGGATCGATTTTCTTGTGAGAGAAGTACTTTCTCAAATATAATCTCAATATTTAAATGTTGATTCTTTAATTTTATTAAAATTATACCTTTAGGTTTTTTGGAAAATTTATTAGCAAATTTAGGATGCTTGTTTTAACAAAATGTTATCTTTTTTATTATATATTTTGTAATAATTATTTCGTGTATAGGAATATGTTAAAAATTAGATTTTAAAATTTTTAAGAAGTGCAAATTATATTTTTGTAATACTTAAATAATGTAAAGGTTAGAGAGTCACAATCAATTCTAATCTGGCGATCCTTACTTTTTCTTCAGCCTTTTTTTAAAGATATATGAGCAATTAATTTTCTTAATTTTCTTAGTATACCTATCTTTTTAATTAGGGGCTGTTTTAAATTATTTCTAGATGATTTCGTTGAGATAAGAAATCGTTTAATTTTTTTTGCAAATTATGATTAATCGACACCACGAAAAAAATAAGAAAAATATTGGAATTATGTGGATTGCACTAAACCTTATCATCCTTCTATTTTTTTTCTTCTATTTTTTTTAAAACAAAAAATGGACATGTGAGTGCCATGAGCGCCAATGTTGTGCTTCTTCGTTGAATTTCTAGTTTTTTTTTTATGATGTAAAGACTTTACTGGCACCACTAATGTGATTGTAATGCTGATGTGATATAGTGTGGCTGTTTCAAATTATTTTTACATGATTTTGTATGACAAGAAATTATGATGTTTGATAAATTACAACAAAAAAATTATTGTATAGTGATTTCAGAATCAAACTCAATAAGTTGGTATTTATTGTATCATAAGTTTATATATTTCAAAATACCAATTTTGATAACAATTCTTAGGTAAAAGTAACATCAACTCAACAGCAAGATATGAAATTAAGAGTAACAATATAGCATGGTAGAAGTAACATCAACTCTAAATTCACCAAAGTTAGAGCATGGATATTTCAAAAGTTTCAAGTGAATATGTCTATTTAACCTTTGGCCTTAAAGCTCTAAAGTGGTATTAATTCGAGATGATATAAATCTACCCGAACTTCTTTATGATTTTTATGTTTTAATCTTTTTAAATTTTCACTATGACTTTTAGATTTGATGTTTTGTAAGATAAATAGCATTAGGTACTTTGCACTCGTGATATTAGCATTGGGGACATGATGGGGGTGCTGAATGGCATGTGTGGACAATCTTAATTATTGTTATAGGATTTAGTTGGAACAAGAAATCCTGTATTTGACAAATTGAGATTTGTCGGCAAACCCATTGCCATTTAGAAGAAATGCAAAAATATATATATAAAAAAAGTTGGGGGATTTGAAGGTAAGTTGTACTTTAATATATAAAAAGATCGAATCCTTTCTTTGAAAACCCTTATACCAAACTGAAGATAAAAATGAACCGAAATAATTTTAATCTCAAAGACGTTTTGCAGTTTAAACCTACAACTCTTATTTAAATACCAAATAAACCAAACCTAGACTATATGCAAACTGAGATGCCAAATGAGTCCTAAAGAGACATTTCGAAATATGTGTATTCTCCTTATCTCTCTCACACATACTTGATAAAAAAAAATTTTATTAAGAGTTGCCACTTCGTCACACATTTAATCAAGGATGTTCACTTTTCTAATGCACACGTCTTGGGGTATTAAAGAGCTAGTACACAAGGGCAATTGCAAGACAGAAGAATTCCCATACAAAAAAACAAGTATACTACAGTTCACACAATGCAGATATGGTTGGATATAACTAAGGGATAGTAATTGAGATACACTTAAAAAACGGTACTTGAATATAGTAATAGTAAGGAAACGTGTGTGCATACAATTTCATTTCACACCAGTAGAAATTGCTTAAGTATAATCGAAATATCTGGCAACTGGACATTAGTCAGAGAAGAACTAACATTTTACGCTAGTGTATGACAGATTTATTTTCTGAAAAGAACAAACAGGCATTAAAAGTGTTCCTACATTAAAAAATGCCCAGAGGTATTTTTGAAAAAGTATAAAATGCTATCCAATAAAAGATGTTATTATTATTTAGTATAATAAAATCCCATATTATTTACAAATGAAAAAGAAGAATAAATTTTGTACAATGATCACATAAACTTGGTATAAAACTATTTCTAAACATGATAGAGCTTTTTTGATGGGAACTTCAAAATAAAACATGATTGTTCTGCAATAATTTCAGGATGGGTAATTATCTAAGAATCTAATAATCCAAACATGAAATCATGAGAGTTTGTTATCTGAAGTAGATAATATCATGTAAAAGTAGTATGAGTCATAACAGAAAGATTGGAAAAAAATCTCCTCTCTTGTTGAACAAGGAATTGTTAAGAAATATTATTTGAAAGAACTGAATAAGAGGTGTTTGAATAGGCACATTGGAACAAAGAAGGGCCGAGTATAGAAGATGAAGAAATATGGTGAAAACCAATGAAGTAAAAAATGATAAAAAAAAGATCCAAAAAGGTATTTTGATGAGTTCCTACGCCAAAATCTTATAATTGATGTTCTCCTTCCCATCTTCCTAACCGATTGTTGCTCTGAAAAACCTACCATAAACATTAAAGCGACCAATGCTGGGCCTGGGTACCCGACTGGGGCATCCTTTTGCTCCTTGCCCCGTAAAAACGAAGTCCCAAATTCAACACCAACCATGTCTTTTGAGCATCCATTATCATATATGGCACCTTGATCCGATTGTAAATAACTTAAAGAGTTCATAAAGGCCAATGCCCAATACCAATTACCAATCAACCATTCTCTTCACACTCTAATATTGGCCAAGGTTCCCTCATGCTTTGTACCGAACGATCATTTTCTTGATGCTCATTACAGGTTGAATGCTGGAGCCTTCCTGATTCTCTAGTCACAGACTGCTATTTGAGATCCTTTTGCAAATTGATTATTTGGACTGTAAATAAATTATTTTGAATTGAAATGTGAACACATGGATATTGATCAAAATCAACTAGAAGGAAAATGATGAATAAAAAATTTATACACGTTGTAAATATGCAAATTAACATATCAAATAAATTCATAAATATAATTCATACTTAATCATAGAACAAATATGAGTATAGTAAATTAGAATTGAACACGAAAAGTTTTGTATTTATCATGTAAAGTTAAATACATTCTATTTTTTTATGATAAAAGATTGAATTTAAACTAAAATTAATACAAATCTTTGATAAAATGTAGTAAAGAAATAAACAAGTAAATTAAATTTCTATCTAAAAAACGATACCTTGAAACTTTCAAGAACAACATACTCATCACTATCATTATTTCAATCCAACAAAAAATCATTCATGTAACTAAAAAAAGTTCAAGTCTACCCAAATCATGGTTTTTTTCCAAATCTTTAATTTAACTTTAATTAGATTGTCTTATAATGAACATACCACTAGTTTTCTCTCCTATGTCTATCCTGATTTGTTAAAAAACTAGAATGATTATATGATTAATATAGTTTAATAAACAACAAACATGCTTATATCCTTTCGTTTCAAGACATCACTTGGTGTTTAACCACTCATAATAAAGAGAAATAAAGTGAGTTCATAACATAACATAAAAAACATGTTCATATTGCAGCTTAATAGCAATAAGATAAACAATAACAAAAATGTAAATAGTTTAGTGGGAAATTCGAAATCCTTTGCAATTTATTCCTGACTAGGAATAATATTTCTAAATAGAAAATCTTCAAGTATAACTTAGTTCTCCTTCTTTGTTTTCTTCATCCTCCTTTCTTCTATGATTTTTCTTTCCAAATCCTCTTCTTAGGTGTTATGTGAAGGGGATATATTTTTCTCTCTCAAATTCTTTTTTTTTTGTCCAAAATCTTTCTTTTTCTTCTTCTTTGATTTTGTGCTTCTTTTTTATCTATTTTGTTTTCATAACTTGCCATCTTCATTGAGTACTTTTGGTTTCATGGGATTTAGATTGTTAAAAATGTGATACATTGCTCAAGGAATGATTAAAATAAAGAAGATTGAGACTAAATCGAAGATTTAGTTTAAATTTGGAGTAATATATTTAAAACTAACATTGCTAATTATGAAAATACTAAAATGCTTAAGAAAATCATAATTTTATAACATAATATTAATTTTTTTAATCCTAAAACACTGAAAATTATATCTTATCACACAGATACCTAAATATTGGGCGATTAAGAGACTAACATCGGGAAGAGCAAATAGGCCACACTTCAAGGATAATTGCCCTAGAAGCACAAACTAGCTGCCTTAAGCCAGATTCACTCAAGAATGAAAGGCTTCTTCTTGGACACAGAGGATCAAGAGGCAAATACAGCCATCAATAATGGAGCATCACTCAAATAATATAGTTTATTCAAGGATGAATCTCGCCAAGTTTCATTTGCATATTATCAAATATATAATTTCTTGTTTTTACAAGAAAGTCAAGCAGCCGATCAAAAAATAATCCACACCACCAATATCTTATATGCCATATGCTCCAAATATGTCACTTCAACCCAAGGGGAAGGGAAAGGGATGCCCGAGCTGGAATTACCTTTGAGGATTCACACAGTGAACTCGTAGTTCTCTTGTGCTTATCTTCAGCTGTTACGGATATATGCCTTAGAGTTCTAACTACTGCAAAAAAATGAATTTCACTCTCACAACCATCTTTAGAGCAACAAGCTCCTCCCTCCTATGTACTCAACCAGCCAACGAGGCTCCTTCTGTTTTTCTGATCTCCAACTTGTCAAGTGTGCAAATAAAAGATCCATCAAACTTCACTTTGTATTATAATTTGTGGAGCAATACCCTTTTGATTTTCGTGTTTTGTAGAGATCATCGCATCTTGCTTCCTCTACATTTTGCACAAATCAATTTCGCATAATTTACTACAAATTGATCCTTTGTGGACAAAATTGAACAAAAAATTTTCTATCACAGTAAGAATTTAATTCATGTCGTTGAAAGTTAATCTTGAGAAGAACTATTAATACTGTGAAATGTTTCATTATTTTTTTTATTTTCCCTATTAGTATTCAAAGAGTGTAATTGATTATAAATTGAGAAAAAGAAAAATGTTTGAGATGCATATCAAGAAGCCTTATCATTTGAAGTCTTATCTTATCACTGGCTCTACCTTGAGCCACAGGTGTTTCGGATAGAATGCGTATCCTTTTAAAATATGTATTTTATTTATTTTAAAAATAGAATGTACATTTTAAAAAAAAATCCTAACAAAAATATTAGAAAATAAATAAAATAATTCTTATATGCATTTATAAATATTTTCGAATAGATTTTTTGAATGATTTCTGCACCTCGACCCCAGTCACATTCTTCTCATCCTATATCAAAATTTTAACACCCATATTTTGTTAGTTTTTTTTTTATTATTATTGAAAAGACCTAAAGGACCTTTCCCGTCCACCGGACAATCTCACATGGTGGTTGCACAGCTGGCACAATGGACGTTGGGCTCCACCACCACCGGCGCCCCATCTCATTTGTCTCCGACGATCAATTCCATCTTCTCGCATTTCCTATAACATCCATTCTATTCATTCTTCCCATCACACTTCACTTTCACGTTCCCAGCCGAAGTCCCCACCGCGGCTGTGCCGGAGAACACACAACCCTTGTTTCTTATGGAGGAGATGAGTTGCCGTTCCTTACCACCTGATCACCAGTATCTGCATTCCGCCGCAGAAATTGATCGCTCAATCTCTTCCAATTGCTCCTCCAGAAAGCGGAAAACAGAGGTAGGGCTTTATTTTTTCGACTGGAATTGGGTGCTGGTTATTTCACCCCTCTTTTTCAACTTATTTCGTATACAAAAATGTGCAGAATTTTGATATCGAAGAGCAAACCAAGGAGGAGAAATCAGAGATCACGATGAAAGCTGAAAAGGATATTTCTTCTTGCAAGAAGGATTATATTCACGTCAGGGCAAGAAGAGGGCAGGCAACCGACAGCCACAGTCTTGCAGAAAGGGTAAGAACAAGTATATATCCTGTCATGAGAGGAAATGTGCCATTTTGGTAACTCGAAAATCTTCACATTTCAGGCAAGGAGGGAGAAAATCAGCAAGAAGATGAAATGCTTGCAAGACTTGGTTCCAGGTTGTAATAAAGTTACTGGAAAAGCTGGAATGCTTGATGAAATCATTAACTATGTCCAATCCTTACAAAAACAAGTTGAGGTCGGTCCGTGTGCCTTGTGATCTATTAATGAAGTCAAGTCCTCAATTTCACTGTTTAGTGGTAACTCTTTCTATCTTTTTCTGCCTCCTTCAGATCCTTTCTATGAAACTGGCTACTTTCAGTCCGAGGCTTGACAATAACTTCCTTGCAAAAGAGATGATTAAGGTTGAAGCTGAAGATCATCTAGTTTCTCCGTTGTTAAACCAGCAACTGAATTGCCATCAGTCTTCCTGTCTGCAGGCTTCTGCTTATGCTGGATGCTTGCCTTCACCAGCTGCAGAGCCCACAAACGCAAGCTCATTTCATTACAACGTAATGCAGCAGCTTGGATCTGCGGCCTCTATATCGGATGACCCACTTCAAAAACCAGCAATCCCGGAGACATTTCTTGATCCTTCTTACATGCAGGTAGATCGTATCATCTGGGGTTGTGGTTAAATAGATCAGATCAGATCTTTTCTTATTTCCTTGATTACGCTGCAGCAGATACTGGGCTGGGAACTAGACTGGCAGATTTAAGCCGGCGGATTAAATAGAACAAGATCATACACAACGGTTCATAATAGCTTGTGGACAATGACAGGAGGCAAGTACTGGCAGCAGAGGAATGAATTGTTCTTACACGGAACCAACCTCATAAAGGCATGCAGGCAGGGGAATTCATGTGTGTGATTCTAGTGTAGAGTGAGGTTCATGACACCATTTAACTTCTTATGAATGAAATAAGCAATCATCCTGTTCTCACTTCTCATCTCCTTGTACAAGAGAGGAGGAGGAAGAGAAAAACTTAAACCTGATGTACCCCTATGTTTTAGTGCTTAATTGTTCTCAAGTTTTTATAAGCATGCAATGAGGAAGAGAGAGCACACCTACTCATGGAAGCGTGTTTTCGGCCTCTCATTAAATTTACCGTTGTCTTGAGCAACTAGAAGGTTACAACAGTTGGGGACTTTAAACATTGTGGGCGCAGGAACGGGTGAATGAAAAGGAAAAAGATTCATGAAGGGGACTTTGTGAGGAATGGTTGTGGTTAAATAAATACTCCATCTTGATGGCAGCAACAGACACTGGTTAGGACCACCTACCAGTACAACAGTTTTCTTTTTTCTCAAGGAGAAGAAGATGATGAGAGTTGAATCTGACGAACTTTTTTGATGGATGCACACGCCCACCCTCAGTCACGATATGCTCCGAAAGCATTATCACTTTATGTTGCCGCCTTTGCTCAAGGGGTGAACCACAGAATCGCAGGTATTGGCTTTTCGCTGGTTGGATAATTTTGTGGAGACACGGAATTTCAATTAAAATTGTCCGATAAAAATGTTCAAAAGACAATTTTGATGCAATAATGTATCGTATACTCAAATAAAAATATAACTTATTTTAATTAAATAAAAATTTAAGATAAGTATATATAAATACTTAAAGTGACTTGAGTAGAAATTAGAAAGATATATAAAATATATATCATTTTTATTCTTCATATTGAAGTAAAAGCAAGGCTTGCGTGATATCATATTTTTATTAAAATTATAATAAGTGAAGGGCTAGAATCAAGGAAGAGATTTGTCAAGACTACACAATTATGGGAGGAGCGATGTTGGATGGGGCAGGCGCCTTCCCAACTCTCTCATTCAATGTGTCTCTTTTTCTTTTTAAATTATCAATTGATATAATCTGTGCATTTAGGCTCCATGTGTTGGCCAATCATGTTATTAAACACACCAACCATGTTTAAGAGAAGAACCGATTCCGAGACAAATTCAAACTCAACACAATCCATTATATTCAACAATGGATTCATGCACAGTGCTAGTGTCCATCTAAACTCTTTCCAAACTCAAAAGAGAATTCCGAAAGCGTCAGAGCATGAAAAATAAAGAGTAGAACATGAATCAAATAAAGTGAAGGTGCGTTTTGGGAACCAAACACCTTATAGATTGTTGTATTTGTGGCCCTCTTCCATCCCCCCACCCCAATTCAATTTCAATTGATTACACTCCGTAATATTTTTTGAGTGTTCTGACTTGTGAAACCTCACTAGTATTGAAGTCACTTTGAGGTACCAGTCAAGGAAGCAAGGTATGCAATTGTCTATGGTGAAGAATGTGTCACTGATTGTGTGGTGAAAAAAAAATGAAGTCATCTGTGAATATTTGAGTTGGGTCACTTTTGTTTTGTGAACCTATAGATATTAATAAGATTTATCTCATGTAACAAGTGACTTTTTCTTTTTTGCAGTAATAAAAATGTTTTCATTACTTTGATTTCACATGTTCTTCTACATTTGGGTAAGGTTGTAAGGTGTATGAATTTCTTCTTGGTATCAAAACCACATCCTTGACTCATCCTTATGTTCAAACTTCAATTTTGATGCTATTTTAGTTGTCATGAATCCCAAGAAACTCCTACGCTATCAATATTTTCTAGTAGCAACTATCCTCAATGGGTCATTAAGATAACCCCCTACCTGAAACTTAAACATATGTAATCAATGGTTATCAAAGAACCCATTGCACCTATTCTATCCAATGAGCCTATTGATGTCGAACTCAAGTTTGTTCGAGCAGTTTGACTCAAAATATGTTGTTGTTACCATTTTACATGTTGCCTTGTTTGAAGACGTTTTTGAAAAAATAGCTACTTATAGTACTTCTAAACAGATATGGGACAAATTGTAAGAGTTATATGGAGGTGGAGACAAAATGAAAAAAATATAATAGAAAAAGCTTAATGAAAGAGTTTGAATGGAACAAAATGGAAGATCATGAGACTCAAGCAATATTCCGATAGAATCTTCGAACTTGTCTATGGTATTTAAGCTCTCAAAGAAGATCTGCTAGATTCTAAAGTCATTGAGGCCATGATGAGCCTACCTAAATGCTTTGAGGCTAACCTATGTGCTCCTAAACTCAAAAAAACAAGAAAGATTAATAGGCATAAAGAAGAAATGACCTTCTTAATCTTCATAAAATACAAATTTAATACAAATTACGTAATAGAATTCATAGTCGATCACAAGGAGCATGTGCTTGTAATGCATTTTTCAAAATGTAAAATTCAGAATAAGCTTTGCCTCAGTCCAAGATCAAACTAAAAATGATATGCAAGTTTAGTAATTAAAATCATATCATAACGCAGAAAATAGCAAATGTTAGTTTTGTATGCAAAATAACACTAAGATGTTTTAAGGTAGTTTAGGTGATGTAGTAATCAAGTTCCTAATTTAATCTATAATTTATCTATACGCACATTCTAAACAACCTAAGTATATTTACATTGTTTTCATATTTTCTACTAAAATAGTCCACAATATCCTTACCCATTTCACACCTAGATCTACCTACATATAAAATATTTAGAATTAGGTTTATACGGTTTTATTGGTTCTACTTAATATTACTATCAACTATTCTTATCTTGATTTCTTAGTCTACCCCCAAATCCAGCATTTGAGTTGTAATATTATTTGCCTCCCTCTTAGCTTTACGAAGCAATGTTAGAAACAAACTACTAATGTGCATATGTGTAGATTATCTAAAAAATCCTAAACCTCATCACCTTCACACATCTTAAGGCATTTCTAAATTTAACCACCCATATGTGATAGGTCAAGCATGATCTCATTAAGATAAATTGAAGAAAATATTATAAAAATTGTGAGATAAATAGTCATAAAAATGAAATATTTAACAAACTAAAAATAAATTAAAATAAGTTCTATTTTCCATTTGTTAATATTCATTATTCGGAACAGTAGTGTTGAACTAGACTTTCATGCCTATTCTTCATAGTAGAGGTGTTTCTTCTTGAAATATTATCTTCTTCTTCCCTCCTTCCCTTTTTTTCATTGTTATTGATGTTGTTGTTCGTTGTGTGTTCAACCTCCTTTTTGCGATTCTCTTCCCTTGAAAATATCTTCCTCTCTCCTCTTCTATTGCTGACACCACATAATATTCTTGGTCTGAATCTACAGATTATGGGCAGCATGATAGTGCTTTTTGTCCCCCTTCATATATTGTGCTTCCCTTGATCCATATTTTTTTGTCCAATTTGTTGCTAAATCTCTTCCTAGACTCACTTAAATATCAGTAATACAAGATTAAATAAAAGGATTTACTCCACTTTTTCACATAATCATGAAATTAACCTAAATAACACGCAAAATATGAAAGACTATATAAACATAACCTAAATCATAACAAAACATGATAATTTTGTATTATAAAATACTAAGAAAATGTGTATAATTTCCTCTGAAAAAGCGGATTGAACTTCTTGAAAAAAAGGTTCAAATCCTCAAGTTGAATCTATGTTGTTTACAAAAGAAATTGATGCATTGGAGAATACATGAAAAGAATCCACAAGTAAGCCAATAGCATTGATAGCAAGAAACTTCACTTATTGTGATAGATATATGTTAGTGTATGTGTTCTACAGACAATCAACTCATTGACAAATCTTATCTTTTGATATTTACTTTGAATTATAATCAAATTTATGTCATTGATAAAATCCTCTACTTGATCTATGTGCTATAGAAATTATGATGAGATCATAATGTAAGATTCTTCAAGCACTTATGCTCAAGTTAAAAAACTCCTTGGGTAGAGTATTTGTGAAATGAGGATATCACAAATACGGATAAGCTCTCATTTTCACGGAGTGCTTCACGTGTGGATACCATAGAGGCCGTCTACTATTGGCGATTGGCGAACAACGGAGTCCTCTGAAAGGTATTTTCAGCATCCCTTTATCTGATGTATACTGTATTCCAAGATCTAAGTTGGGGGTTTCTCGAAAATTTTTTAAATTCTGCTGCTTTTCTGACATGTGATGTCTACGAGAAACTCAACAATATAATCATACCTGAAAACTATTGGAGGAAAAATGCACCTCTGTGCATTCACTACAAGAAGCCATTCCGTAAGTTTGAGTTATGTTGATATCATCATGACGAAAATGAAGACAAAAAGGTCATGTTGACAAAGTATGTCTCACTAAGTCACCAAATAAGAATGAGGTACCAAAAAGGTTAAAAAGAGGTATCCTTATTGGATTGTATGATGCTGAGTTTGTACTTATGTCCGGAGAAGACTTCCCTAAAAAAAGATATATGATGACACACATTTTTCCTGAATTTCATAAAACAAAATGGTTATATTTTATTATGGTTTAGGATAGATAAATGTGATTTTTCATGTTTAAGTGGTGTTTATGTTAATCTTATGTGATTATGTTAAAATGTGGATTAAATACTTTGATTTAGTCCACAACTTTTGTTACTAATATTTTAGTAAGTTCAGTAGGGAAATCAGCAGAAAATCAGACTTGCAAACATGTGGAACAAGTGAAAAAGGGTGCAAAATGCAGAGAAGGACAAAGAGCACTGTTCTACCGCCATCTGCAGTCTGCAACTTCAGGCGGGGAATAGTGCTGGCAGTCAGGTACAGTATTGGCAGTCAAGAACAGTGCGATGGAGTGAAGGAGAAAAGAAAAAATTATTTCGAAAGAGAGGAGAGCGGGAAGAACAAGCCAAGCGGGGAGTGCAGAACGCATGCAAGAAGGCTTCTTCCCCAATGCGAAAAACACCAACCAGAAGGGGAAAGAAGGCCTTTGTCGTCAAGAGCACCACCGGAGCTCAGTCCAGCGCTACTGTTCCGAGCGGTGCACAGTAGCTAACGGGCGGAAGAACAATCTTTATCTACTTTCCGTTTTCTGAACATTTCAAGTTTCTGCATTTGACTTGTTTACAATGTTTCTGTCATTTTGGCCAACTTACATGAATGAAATCGTGTTTTATTTCCCAAGCATGAGTGGCTTGAGTCTTAAGGATGCCTTAAGGTGAAGTGGTGTGGTGTGTGCTTAGGGTTGATGATGAAATTTATGTGTATTCCTTAACTCTTGTTTCTAACAAACCATGGGTAGACCTAAGGAAGGAAACAAATAGTTTCACAACTTAGATGCTTGGTTTAGAGTTAGACCAACAAACCAAGACGGGAGCAGTCGGTATTAGTCCAGGGTAGAACAAATAGAACCAGACAGACCTAGTTCTATATGCTTTGCATGCGGGTAGACCTAATTGCAAGGTTGATCATGATATTGGGGACTAGCTTAGCCAAAAATATGATGAATGACCTAGGTAGAATTAGGTTATTTGAAGTTGTGAGTGTAGAAAGATGGTAAATTGAGTTAGGAACCTTAGCATAACACCATCTACAGATCCTTAAGGTGCCCTTGTATTATTCTAAGATTTCCTTTTATCCCGAATTATGCATTTACTAAAACACTTAGCAAACATAACCTCTTCGTGATCGACCCCGATATCCACTATACAAGTTTTCCAAATTTGTATTTTGTGTAGATTAAGGATTATAAATTTATTTTATACAGATTTTCTATTTTTATTTTCAACGATATTAGGAAAATTTCCGTTTATCAATATATGTGGATGGTGGAGCCACTTGCCATGTGCATAGATCTGAAATATTTCTTTGAGTTGTTAACAATAATCTATGTGGATCAACCAAACATGCTACTAAGATTCTAGGCAAAGGAACTATTGAATTGCTTACTCAAACATGTTTTATTGTGATCGAAAATGTGTGCTATGCCCTTGAAATTATGCAAAATCTCCTTAGTATGGGCCAACTTCAATGTCAATGATTCATTCTGCAATTTTGAGTGGAGACAACTTCAATCTGTACTAGCCATGTACTTACATAATAATCTATACAAATTGGGCTCCCCTAATCCACTTATTCTGACTTATTCTATCTCAGAAGACTCTTGGCGGCTCCGTTGGCAAAATGCATATATATAAAATATGAATTGGTGATAACACATATTTTTGAGTGTTTATTAGTAGGAAAATATCTAATATTTTGCCATAAAACTCAAGTTCTAGTACGAATTTCTATGTTTTGTGACTAATACTACTGTGGTGTATTTTATTCCTAGTTGGGACTAAATTATAGATTTAGTCCTAATCTCATTTTTAATTGTTTCTTGGAGCAATGCAACAATTGTTAGCAAACTTGATTCCCTAGGAATCGAAAAGAGCACTATAAAGTTGTAGAGGATATGAACAAAAAGCTAAAGTAATTATAACCAAATCCTAAAAAAGGAAAAATTGGGAACTTTGGAAACGATGGAAGAGAAAAGAGGGAGAGGACCATTGAACGGGGGACACACACTTTTGAAAAAATATCTCCCCATCGCAAGAACACCCAGAAGAACAAGGACAATGATCGAGAAAAACCAGCTTACTTTTGAAGATTTCTTTTGCTCTAGGAGCACACTATTCCTAGTTGAGAAAGTTTTAGCTTTACTATGTGAACAATTTAATCTTTTTGTTTCTGTTATGTTTGTTTAACTTTGAGAACAAAATGTTGATCAGTATATGTTATGAAAACGCTTTGTTTTCTCATATATTGAGTAGCTAAAGCACCTAGTGGTGCCTGGGGGTAAGTGGAGGTTAACAAGTTTATTGTTCACTAAATTAAATCAACCAAGTGTCACATTATTTCTTTAGAAACCAATATAGATTTAGGAGGGGGAGGTAGTGAAGCTCATTAAAATAACCCTATATAGAGGTAGCTAAAAAATTAGGAAAAACAAAGGTTTGGGTAGACTTAGGCCTTTACTTGTTATGTGAATGATCTATTGTTAAGGAGGAATAGTTGTAACAATTTGCATGTTAACCTTAGGAGTCTCAAGGCACTACCCATCTCGTCTTAGGTAAAATCGAGTTCAAAAGTTTGTTGTTTTTCTTTATTGTATTTTATCGTAAATCTACCTTAATCTTAATTCAGACTAATTCTATCAATATGACACTGATTGCATGCATTGATAATCACATGACAAGGATCTGCTCTTCATGTTCGATTCTAATCACTATGCTCATAATTGTATTATGCTTGAATGTCTATTAGGATAAAAAAATTTATTTGATAGAAAAATTTGTATATTCACGACATGTATAGATTTTTCGTTTATCAATTGATAAAATGCCTCAATTAAATACAATATTAGCAAAATACATGTTTTTTGACAAGCCTAATTCCTACAGCTGAACAAGCAAAAGCAGGAAATTATAAATCTCTCTCCCTTGGCCCGGTTGGTGGAAAAATTATTGAATAGCGCACATTTGAAAAATATTTGTAAAATAGCAATTTTGTAATTATTAATCAATTTTCTTCATTACTCTATTTCAAAAAAAAATACAACTTTGTGTTGTATTTTCATATTTTTTTAACAAAAAAAACAAATAAAATTTAATGCATTATATTTTAATATTTTATATAGAAAATATAAATTATACTAATTAAAAACATGTATATCAATTATTTATATTAAATGTGAATGTATTTTTGTTATAACATTAATCATAAATTTACAATTCATTTTAAATACAATCACTTATGTAGCAGCGATTATGCTAATGACTTTTTAAAATTTGTTTTAAATACTTCCTTCCTTAGATATTTTATAAATAATTTTTTCTAAAATGTAGATTTTACTAATTTTCTAATATGCTTTCTTCCAATCTTATCAAGTCTGCCATAAATTGTACAACAGTCATTTGCCGTTTGTAGAAGTCAGTAAAAAATATGTATTTTGAAAACATGTATATATAAAACATGTATTTTGCAAAAATTATGACAACATGGGTATTTTGCCAATAACTTTTTATAAAATATGTATTTTACTCATTTTCTCGACTCTTGGATGTGGTACAATTATCTAGGACACTATAGGTTAAACAATATGAAGATCCTATAACAAAATGGAACTATCAGTGAATTAAATTATATCAAATTTACTGAAATTTGCTGTGATATGTGCCAAAAAGGAATAGTAGTGCACAAGCCATATCCAAAAAATGATACTATCAGCATTGCAAAACTTGAGTTGGTTCATACTGATCTATGTAGCCATTCATAGAACCCTCATTGAATGGCAATAAGTACATATTAACTTTTATTGATGATTTTTCAAAATACAGCTGAATATTTTTTTGAAATCCAAGTCCAAAACACCCATCAAATTTAAACTCTTTAAAGTAATGGTGGAAAAAATACTATTGGATACAATCAAAGTGCTTCAATCTAATAATGTAGGTGAGTATACCTCTAAAGATTTCATAGAACTGCAACATAATGAAGGCATTCTACATGAGTTTACTGCTCTGTATATGCCTAAACAAAATAGAGTGAGTGAGGGAAAAAAATCATACCATTCTAAAAATAACTCGATGTCTCCTATTCAAAAAAAAAAAAAACTATTTCTTTGTTTTTAGATAGAAGCCACATGTACAACTATGTATTTGTTGAATATGCTTTCATCTAGAGTTATTAATAATAGGTCATCTTATGAACTTTGGATAGGAAAATCTGCAAAAGTTGGAGATCTGAAAGTATTTGGATCACTTTGTCATGCATGCGCCCAAAGGGAAGTGAACCAAAAGTTGGATAAAAAGGTTCAAATAGGTATCTTTGTTGGTTATAATTTAGTCATAAAGAGTTATTGAGTTTATGCACATGATACACAATCTTTAATCACCAGTAATGATGTGACGTTTGATGAATTTGCTACTTTACCCTGATGATGGACACATTGTTATTAGAGTTCGGCCGGTTCTGGAATTGTCTGTTCCGGTTCGATTCTATTGCTGAACCAGAACCGATCGATTCCGGTTCTCCGTTTCTTTTTCTTTCTGGTTCTAATTCTGGTTCCGAAACCATTAGAATTTTGAGAACCGAACCGGAACCAGAACCGTTAGAATTGTGGTTATGGTTTCCGGTTTCGATTCCGGTTAGAACCATAAAATATGATTCTTTTTTAATTGAGATAAAATTTAACTTACAAATAATAATAAATGTATTACAATAAAAAAACTAATATTATAAAATAATAAAAACATTCATTCTTCATTTCCTTGTTCCATCTCATCGTCCACATTTCAAAACATTAAAATGATCATCTATTGAAATTATCGTAGGTGCCTTAGTATAAAAAGCAAAATCATTACACGTGGAGGAAGAAGAAATATGGCCTACATGTTCTTGTTCATTCATCATTGAAAAAGTAAATGCCGAAAGAGACATAGAATTCGAATTAGATGTAGAAGTAAAAGAAGTAGGAATATTTGAATTAATAAGAGCATATTTTTGCTCATATAATGCATACATAGAAGAAATAATTTCAATAGTTGAAGAATTCATATGATCCACATCAAAAAATATAAAGCATTTGAATCAATATTAGATGCACTATTATGAGTATTCATATGCTTAGAAATAGATTTTAACATAACATCAAGACCTTTTACTTTAATTCTAGGATCAAAAATTGTTGCCACAAGAAATAAATATGGAATTTGTTGAAAATATTTCAAAAATTTTGTACGCAATCATTTCCCTACAATAAGAATTGCTTGAAAATTTTGAAAACACAAATACAATTTGATTAATACATTGAACTACTAGATGTGAAGTTGGATAATAAGTATCACTTAACAGATTTGTGCAATAATGAAATGTTTCTAAGAATTTTGTAAGGCATTTCAAAGTAATGAAATTTTTTATAAGCAATTCTTGAGAAGAAATTTGCATCATTTCAAGAAAATCAATTAAAGGTTTCTCAAAAGGAATAATAGTTTCCAACAAAGTATAAGTCGAATTCCATCTAGTGGGATAATCTAATTTTAATTTTTTGTAAGAAATGCCTTAAGTACTACAAAGAAGCTTAAATTGTTTTTTTAACACCATTAGACTTTAAAGTAGTCACAACATTTCTCATCAAAATAAAAATTGATTCACAACTTTTTAATTTACTTTGAACACATAAATTTAAAATATGACAAACACATCTTGTATGAAAAAATACATCATTTAAAAGAGTATTCATATCAACTTTTAAAATTTCAATAGCATTAGTATTTGCACTAGCATTATCTAAAGAAATCGAAATAATTCGTTCAAAAATATTATAATCTTTGCAAACACCCGCAATAAATTTAGCAATAGCAGAAGCATTATGTGGTAATTCCCAAGGTTTAAAAGCTAAAATTCGTTTATGCATAATCCATTTACTATCTATCCAAGAACAAGTAAGAATAATATAATGATCACCATTTATTCCTTTCTAACCATCACAAGTCAAGAAAAACATGCATTCCATAGTTAAAAATAAAGAAATAAGTTTCAACCTCATAGACTTAAATTCATTTAAAGCAATATATATTGCTTTTTTAGTTGTTGAAGCACTTCTTGAACATAATCACATTCAACAATACTAAAAGCCCACTCTTTCATAATTATTAAACAAACAATCATTGTTTTGAATTTTTCTAACTCAAATTTAAAAATACTAGGATGATTTCCACTTTCAAAACAAAGTTAAGTTTGTCTAGAAGAAGAAGGAGTATTAAGAACATTAGTATGCTTTGTTTTAAGATGTTTCATAAAAGAACCCGAGCCTCCACTACCAAGTTTATAAATTTTACCACTTGCATTTGATTGATTTTTCACCCTCTAAGACAAAATTAGACCAAAAAAGAGCAGGAGATTTCTTACGCTTCTTTGAAGATGGTGCTAAATTTGATTCCTCCATTGGATCCATATCATTTGCTATAGCCTCCATAATGTCTTCATGGATGTTGACATTATTTTCAACTTCTATGTCCAATTGAGGAAGAATTGTAGAATTTTGAGAGCTTTGAAAATATTCATGACCAAAAGAACTCATACTTTGATTTGAGATGAAAATGAGAGAGAAAAAGTAGATGAAAATAAACAAAAACAAGGTTAGTATTTATAGAATAAAAAACTAATATAATTATAAAAAAACTTAATTAATTTTTATTTTAAAAAAGAGGCAATGGCTATATAGCCGTTGCCTACCAATTATCATTCCTTACTTTTATTAATTTGTGTAAAACTTCCAATAATAAATAAATATGATCATCAACTTGTGCATCTCAAAGTATGGTAAATCATGATTTAAGTAAATACACATTAAATTAAACTGTTCTTGTATTTCATATGTCACATTGAAAATTTTATTTTTTTAAAAATAATAATTAAATATTGAACCGACGGTTCCGGTTCTTTAATTATTCAAACCAAATCGGAACCACTCTTCGGTTCCAGGTTGAAACCGGAACCCATGAGGTATATTGGTTCCGGTTTGGAACTGGAACTAAACCAATGGTTCCGGTTCAAACCACGGTTCGGTTATGAACCGGCCAAACTCTAATTGTTATGATAGGTCATGGTAATTATAGGGAATAGCAAACTCATGTACTTGATCCAGTCATTCACATAACAAATGATGGCTTCTTGATTCAAAATATTACTCATTTGAATGCAAATTGTAGTGATCCATATCCCATAAGGTCTAGGCATCCAAAAAACATATCTAACAATATATAAAAAGATGAAGTATCAAGTTCTATTTCTCACGATGATGTACAATGTGGTGATAATGAAGTATTCGCATCATATGTTAATATAAGAGATATGAGGTCACCTATTCTTGTTGCATAAAATAAGGTTCATATTGTTGCAACAGATTAGAATTCATTAGACACACCTGATTATGATCGACCTAAAGAAGTTAAAAGGAAGCAACCAACCTCTTTGTGCATATCTCATTTGATGAATCCTTAGTCTACAATGTCAACGTATTATCCTATTATGCTATCTTTATTCTCTCAAGTTATGTTGAGACCTGCAAATATAGAAACTGGGTGATTGCTATGGATAATGAGATGGAATCCATTGAGAAAATGATACATGAGAATTAGCTGGTCGACCAAAAGATATGCTTGGAAAATTAATAGGTACCAACTAGCTCTACATAACAAAATTCAATATGGATGGATCAGAAAATAAAAAGAAAGTAATATTGGTAGCCTAGGGCTTATCTTAGATAGTTGGAGTAAATTATCATGAAGTACTTGCTTTGATTACTCAATTGGAAACTATCAAACTTCTCCTCGCTATTGGTGCAAGTCAAATTGTGAAAGTCATCATATATATATATATAAATGACATTCTTGAATGGAATTATTATTAAAGATATATACTGCCAACAATATACCTATACAAGAACATAAAGTGTTGAAATTGAAAAAGGTCCTATATGGTCTTAAATAAGCCCCAAGGATTTGGAATTTCTTCGAGTTGCATGAATTGATTCAAGCATTTGGTGAACAAACTCTTTATTACAAAATTCATGAAAACGACAAACTATTAATCAGTATTAATGTTGATGACCTAATGATCACTTCCAATAATAACAAACTGATTTCTGATTTTTAAGAAAAGCTCAAAACTAAGTTCAAAATGATAGACTAGGGTTGTATGCATTATTACCTTGGTATGGAGGTTCATCAGACCAAGAGAAAAGACATATTTTTAAATTATAAAATGTGCACTTGATTTAGTGATGGAATTTGATATGACTGATGCTCACAGTTGCAAAATGCAAATGGATGCAAAAAGAGTAGTAAAATTGGATGAAAGTGAACAATTAATTGATCTTAGTATGTATTGCAACTTAGTTGGGAGCTTGAACTTTCTATCTCAAACTAGGTTAGATATATGTTATTATGTGAATGTTTTATCCAGATATATGAAAAATCCAAAAGCAAGTCATTTACAATGTGCTTGAAGAGTTCTAAGGTATATCAAATCAATAGTAGATTTTGGTATTTTCCATCCATAAGATGAAAGAATATATCCACAAGTTAGAGGCTAAGTTGACAATGATTTTTCTAGAAGCGAAGATGCGAAAAGTACATCAAGTTTCATTACTTACCTTAATTAAAGTCCATTTTCCTAGTATACAAAGAAACAATCTATGATTGTTCAATCCACTGTTGAGTTGAGTATATTTCTGCACCTCTAACTTCTAAACAATGCCTATGGATTTGTCAAGTTCTTGAAGATATTGGTTTTCACATAGAGAAGTAATTTCTTTACATGTTGATAACTAGTCTGAAATTCATATAGCCAAAAAATCATGCCAATTTAGAAAAACTAAACACGTGTAAGTGAAGTTCCATATCATTAGATATGTAGCAAAAGAAAAATGCATTATTCTACAATACACCTAGTCCAAAAAAAAATAGCAGATATCCTTACAAACCCACTTGGGAAAATTGAGTTCGAAAGTATGAGAGACCAAATTGGAGTAAAAAAAAGAGGAAGACTATCATAGTCTCACCTTTTCAATTGACAGAGAGGTTGTTGAAGGTCTCTTTGAGGTGCCGGCCAAGAGAGCAAGGTCTACAATTGTCTACATTAAGAATGCATCGTTGAGTGTGTGTGAAGAAAAAATGAAGTCATATGTGGGCCTTTGAGTTGTGCCACTTTTTTTTATGAACCTTTAGGTATTAATAGAGTTTACCTCATGCAACAAGTAATTTTTTTTTCCACAATAATGAAGATGATTTCACTACTTTCATTTCACATGTTGTCCTACATTTGAGTAAGATATATGGATTTCTTCATGGTATTACATCCACACCCTTAACTCATCCTTGTATTTAAGGTTCAATCTTGATGATGTTTTAGTTGTCATGAATCTCATAGGAGCTCCTATGCTATCAGTATTTTCTGGTAGCAACTATCTTCAATGGGTCATCAAGACAACTCTCTACTTGAAACTTAAACATTTGTGGTCAGTGAAATAGGAGAAGTGGATGAAGTATGTGAACTTCTTGTAGTTGCATTCACATGAACAAGGGTAGAGCCGAAAGCAAGACTTGCTTAGGGGCCCCTTGACCCCGCGATTGCCACCTCTCTCGATTTCAAGATAAGTTTTATGGCACATATTGTAATCATGACACCCTCTACTTTCAATGTTAGAGGATGTAGCCTCACCTCCTATTTGTACTAGAACTCCTTTTTCATTAAGCTCAAAATGTGATAGGTCACCCCACCAATCAAGATATCCGAGAAGAACACAGTAACCTTCTTTTTCATGTCTAGGGAAACTGCAAATGTTACCTTTTACAGAACAAGTGATGGCTATCGAAGTAATGAATTGCCAAGGCTATTGCATCTTCTCTTGGCTTATCATGGCATCACAATGTTGCCATTCTCTAATTATAAAATTATATATCAGGTTGAAGGATCCCAATTATTCTTTTGTTAACGTTTGTGAGCAAATAGTTTCGAATATTGTATCATCAAGACTCATAAGAAATTAATGGATCTTCTCCTACTCCCTGTTTTTTTTACTAAGAGCTCAGTTTATATTACTTTTGCAGCCCACAAAAGTACATATCAACAGGCTATCGAGAAATACGTATTTATCCCAAAGTTTTTTCATGTAATCAACGTATTGTACTATGCTTTCTCCACCCTATTGGCAATTTGTCAAATCATGTTTTGTGAGTGCATGGTTCTTAAAATCATTCTATAATTGTTTAAAAAAATCCGTGATAGTCAATGTTTAATGAAACTATGCCTCAATCATGTTGAAAATCCATTAAACCATCATGGGATTCAACTATTCTCAATCTTCTATCGAGAAGGTGGCAAGGGGTTCAAAGATAGATCCATCCAGAAATTAGAATTTCTTTTTCGTTCACAACACCACGTGCATTAAAGCCCATTCATCATAGTTATCCCCACATAATTTGATAGTGGTTATAAGAGTTCTAGGATGGTTGTGTGGAAGAAGAGTGAATGAATTTAAGACATGTCATGAAATTCCTAAACTATCATCTCAAAGATAGTAGGAAATATCTTTCGAGAAGTTTCATCTGCTACAACTTGTAGTGCAAGATCACCCACATCCATCACCAATGAAGCTTTATACCATGACAAAATATGAAATATTGATAGAAGATAAACGTGAATTGTAGATCTGAAAAGTCTATTCCATTCAATCAAGAAAACCTACCTTTAATTGCTACAATACAATTTCTCTAAGTAACTGAATGCTTGTGGTCACACAAGGCTTTAGATGCCATACATGGATAGATAGGAACAATTGATCATGATCAATACGTTGATTACGACAACAAATTAATTCCTTTATACTTTGAAAGATTTTTACAGTACATATTACAAATTAAGTTCGAAATAGTTCATGCAACTTAATTCTTGAATAATTTGTAATTTGGTGTCACAAATGTAAAAATGAAAGTCCACACTAAGTGTTGGATCTTCCTGAGTGGTACCAAGTGTTATGCTTTCACTCAATGGTGTGTGTAGCCTCTTGTTTGCATTGATGGGATTGAGTGTTCCAAATCAGCGTCCAACTGAAAGTTAACTGGGTTGATCTCCAATGTTTCGGGATGGGCATGAAGGGGCTAGTTATTAGTGTTCTAACTCGGTAGTTGAGTATGAGGGTTCAAGTTTTAAGGACTTAGTTCTTTAGTTTTTAACTTGTTCCACTTCATACTAGCTCGGCAATCATATGTATCCAAGTGTAACCATAAGGTGTTTCCACATATTATCTTGCATGTGTGACATGTGTTGATCTTGCATGCGTACCACATGCTAATCTTGCATGTGCACCACATGTTCGTATTGCATGTGTGCCATATATTGTTACACGCAAAATAAGAATAAGGTGTAGAATAGAACATATAAGATGGAATTTAGAGTTCTTTCAATCATTTTTGAATTTTTCAAAGACAAGGAGGAGAGGTTGGAAGAGAAGGTTACAATACCTAAGGTAAAGGAAGATTTAAAGTTGGTTTAAAATCTAAGGTGTCAAGGCAAGTAGGATAATTGCTTTTGAAACTTTGTTTGTATTTGAAATTAATTTATGCAAACTTATGTGTCTATGTAATGTTGGTGTTTAATTGTCATTACTTTGTATGTGATTGTGTCTACTCTCATATACTTCTTACGTTATATTAAAATTCTAATAGGAAAGTAAGTTATTTCATGTTATTTTATAAAATTGTTTTTGAGTTCCAAAAGTATGTCTTTTTTTTGCTAAGGATAGTCACCCCTATTAACTTCAAGATGATATGTGCAATATGTATCTTAATGTACTATGTGATAAACAAGTTTGGAAAGAATGGAGTAAATATTGACTAATAAATGAAAAATTATACAATGTCGTTAAAATGTAAATTTCTCCTATTAAATAAATTTATAATCTAATTCACATTCAATCATAGAACAAATATAAGCATAGTGGATTAGAGTTGAACTCAAAGAGTTATGTGCTTGTTGTGTAAGGGTTGGTGCATGATGTTTTTATCATGGTTAAGAGATTTGGTCTAAGCTAAGATTAAAATAGTTCGATGATATTGTCCAGAAAGAAATAACAGGCAAATTCAACTACTAACTAGAATAAAGTAATGCAATGCTTTGAGGCTTTTAGGAGTGATATGATTATTACTACACTTACCCACCCAACTTGATAATCATTCATCTAAAAATACAAGAATTCAAGTCTACTGAAACTCTTGATTTTTCCTAATTTTTGGTCTACCTCTAGTTAGATTGCTTATGAAGAACATAATCACTTCCCCCTACATGGTCTACCTTGATTTGATAAGGAAATGATCTGATTATCGAGCTAATGTAGTTTAATAAGCAATAATCATGCACACCCCTTCTACCTCAAGACATTATGTGTATTTAACTACTTATGTTGAAGTAAAATGAAACAAGTTCATAACATAGCAACCAAAACATGTTCATGTCGCAGTGCATCAACAAGGAAAAAAACAGAAACATTAACATAAATAGAAAGTTAAAACTAATCCCAACTAGGAGTAGTATTCCTAAAAAGAAAATCTTCAACTGTAGCTGAGTTCTTCTTCTTCATCTCCCTCGTTCTTCTTCATGGTTATTGCGATTTCATTCTCCATTCCTCTCCTCAGAAGTGTGTGGTGTGTTTTCCAATGAGGAGACATTTTCTCACCCCTCATCATGTCCGAAATCCATTTTTTTTGACACCTTAGGATTTGGTATTTTCCATTTTTCAGCTTTTCTCCCCATTTTTCTACCATCTCTACTGTGCACTTTTCGGCTCCTTGGAATTTGGGCTGTTAAACGTGCTGCATTACTCAAAAGAATGATTAAAACTAAGATTGTGACTAAATCTAGATTTAGTTTCAATTAGGAATAAAAGACGCAAACAATGCCACTAATTAGAAAAACATAGAAATACACAATAAAATCTGAGTTTTATAGTAAAATATTAATTATTTTCCTATACTTAAATACTCAAAAATATGTGTTATCATTGACACATATATTTAATAATGTGGTTGTACCACAGGCATTATGACTAACATATCAGACATATATGAGACATCATGTATAAGTGGAAGACAAAAAAATATGAATGTTATACAAGAAAGATATGATATTATATGTTATGTATGGCTTAAGTTTGTGATTTTGTGGTCGGAGGTGGCTCTCTTAACCATAGAATCATGGGAAAGGGTATCTTATGTCTTATCTATCATATATCATGGTTTGATAGTAATGCCAAGGTTGGATAACTATGAGAAATAAGAAAAGATAGTTACGAGGATTCGCAATGTGCTTCAAGTTTCTTTTATAAACTCTTTATGCTATCTTTCTATATTTTATGATTATGACTTATTTTAAAATTCAAAAGTATGACCACTCTTTTATTTATTTTAGGGGGGCAAAGTAACTAGTGGAGGTTTAGTAATCAACCAAGTTTTTCCAATGTAGGTGATCATGACTCATTTTGATTAAAAGTAGACTTATTAATAATCACATTATGAAAGACACCTTGAACTTTAGTTTTTAGTTAGGACTAAATGATCATGACTCATTTTTCTCGAGCTCTAAATGTGGGTCATGACATAGAGTGTCTTTACTCAAATAATGAGTGAAGGTGAATGATGGAATGCAAGTAGTGCTTTTGCTAAGTGGAAGTTCAAAAGACTCCTCAATAATTGTTGGTGAACGAAGATTATAGGATATTAAAAGGCATGCATGAAATCAAGCCGTTAGTATAGAGAATGATTGTTGGTGAGGGAAGAGTGTAGAGTATAAAAGGGATGTTTGATAATTAGCGATGCTTAGGGATCAATACCAAGTGAAAAAGCAGCGAGGGAGGGCTGAAAAGTGAGGACACTCCAACAATTTCAAATAACATCGATTATTTTCATGCCAGATCAAATGAAATGGAGTGAAAAGAGGTTAGAGTGAAAATATTCAATTTTTTAAGAAAAGTTATGTCTACTTATAGAGATTTTATTCATTATTTATTAAAATGATTGATCTATATTTTTTATTTTTTAATTTATTTCCTTGGAAATTCAAGGGTAACTTCACTCAAGCTTCCGTAAAACTTTCCAAAATACGTTCTTTTGAATTTTTGTGACTATGTCAATGTCCTCACGCTCGAAGGACTCTTGGACATGTGGCAATCTCAAAATGCAAAAGTATTCAACTATGGATTCCCTCACTCATGTAGTTCTTTTGCATTCGCCAATGTTATATTCAAAAATTGATATCAAACTATTTTATTACTCAATATTCCCACATAAAAACAGCCAACAAATATAAATTATTAATTTCAAAACCCATTTTCCATCAAATCAATTCATGAATTTCTTATTTTCTTGTGTTTAACCTAAATACCCATATTAATAATAGTCTCATCAAATATTGATAAAAAAAATTATTTTATTAGAGCATTTTGAGCCCGTGACTCGGCCCTGTATTAGTTAAAACTCATGCGAAAGAGTAGGTACATATTTTTACAAATTAAAATTCAAATAATCGAATTCAAATTGTTATTTAGGTGCATATTTTTTTATAATTCTAAAAAAAATGAAAATAATACACTATCATATTATCTTGTAAATATATTCTGCATAACAAATTAATTTATATTTTGAATTGGAAAAAAAAAAAAGAATGGTTGAAACTTGATGGTTGATGGAGCATCTTATCAGTGTTTGTATGGCAGCTAATTGGAAAGCGCGGAATATGCGAATTATCACTTTGAATCCGATATTCGCTACCCACACGAAACCGTGAAACAAAAGCTTCAGATGGCGCCGGTGATGCTGTCCTCGTCTTCTGCTATATTCACGGCCGGAACTTGCACGCCCAATCGGTGAGTTCGGATCCCCATATCCCCTGGCGATGGCCGACAATGCAATCAAAATTGAAATTTGGAACAAGTGCCGCGTGATTTTCAGGTTCTCAGGTTTCGTGATGGCTACCGCGGCTCCAGATGTCGGGAGCGTTAAGGTTACTCGGGTTTGGGGAATCTGGAACGGGTTGTTTTGAAATCTGCACATGGAAGGTAACTTTTTCGCTTCAGAGACTCCTTTTTGTGTGTTGCAATACTTTTGCCGTGCCTTTATCCATGTGATTTCAGCTGCGTCTTCTGTAACTCGGGTGATTTTGATTGAAACAATGGTTCGCTCAGTGATGCTGAACTGTATCTATATGGAGGGTGCCTCACGTCATGGAAAGTGGCGAACAGAGACATCTTTTTTGTACGTCCAGATGCTGTTTTTACTGGGCAAAAGCCGATCAGGTACTCCCTGCTAATAGTATACAATATGTAGTGATGATTTTTCATTTTCGTTTTGTGCAAGGACTTGTTTACCGTCTTTTGGAAGTCCTTTGACTATGGTTTCATGATTCACTTTTTTTTTCTTGTGATTGTTATCTCACTTTGCAACAGTGGCGGCATACCGCACTGTTTTCCACAGTTTGGACCTGGGGCGATACAGCAGGTAACTTGGGAATGAATCCACCATTACTGAGATCAAATCTTTAGTCTACTGAAGCTCGATATTGAATTCACGTAGAACGGAAACTCAGTAACTGTAGACCTATGGAACAGGCCTTTGAGTTTTGAAAATGATGGAAGTCATGAATTGGTTTTATGCAGCACGGTTTTGCTAGAAACATGAACTGGTCTGTTGTTAGTTCTGAAAATGATGAAGTCAATCCAGCAGTCACGTTGGAGTTAAAAGATGATCCATACAGCCGTGCCATGTGGGACTACAGCTTTCAGGCTCTTTACAGGGTAACCGATTTTACAGCCCTTAACTCTCGATTGCTGTTCACTGCACCTTCGTATAGATTCTTCATTCATTTTTTCTGCCAGTTTCACCTTCTCGTTACTCTGAGACAGGTTACTCTTGGCAAAAATGTCCTCTCCACTGAGCTGAAAATAACAAACACTGATGCAAAACCATTTTCATTTACAACTGCCCTTCACACTTATTTCAAGGTATCCGTTACCATTTTCTCAAATTTCTTGAGAGTTATAGTATTATAATCGTGTTTGATCGATCATCTTTTCCGTTATATTAGATGAAACCCTTTTGTTCCGTTATTTCATTTTTGGAGGAACTGCAGGCTTCAGTTACGGGAGCATCTGTCAAGGGTCTAAAAGGCTGCAGAACTTTGAACAAAGATCCTGATCCTAAAAATCCCATCGAGGGTAAGGAAGAAAGGTACGCACTCTACGTCGTGCAGGATTTTGATCTCGGTTCATGTTTTATTTTTCTCTATTTACCACTACCCTTGACATGTTGAAACAGAGAAAACGTAACCTTCCCTGGGTTTGTTGATTGCATCTATCTTGATGCTCCTAAGGAACTGGAGCTGGAGAACGGTCTTGGGGATGTGATCACCATAAAAAATACAAAGTACTCAAGATTCTGGTTGAACGTCAGTGTTCCTGTTTCCATCATATGCTCACATTTTCATTTTCTTCAACAGTTGGTCTGACACCGTCTTGTGGAACCCATATTTAACCATGGAAGCATGCTATAAAGATTTCGTTTGTGTTGAAAACGCCAAGGTACGAGTTGAAACAACATTCTTTTTGATTGAGTGGTCTGGTGTTCGGCATCAGCTTTCACGGGGTGAAGATTTTTATGGAACTCCTGCTTTTTGCTCCTCGTTTGTGATTTAAGAAAAAATGTTGTTTCTTATCATCTCTGCGTTTCAGATTGGACATGTTCTGCTGGAGCCTAATGAATCTTGGACTGCTACCCAAGTGCTAAGCGTGTCTTGATCATTGAAACTCAGTCTTTCTCCTTTTTGTTACACCTCCAGTCTATGGGAGGAGGGCAGTCCAGGAACAATAACTTACTGCTTAAGATAATCTTGTACTTATTCTTCTGTGAAATTGCACTAACCCAAGAGGAATGGCTACTAGGTAGGATCATTCTGTTTGTGCATCTTGCAACCAAGCTGATAATAGGAATACTATCACAAAACCGACACCCCACAAACAACATATCCATTTCTTGCCAATTTTCTTGGACTGTCTCGCATAGTAAAGAGTGTTAGTTCCACCGGCAGTATAGCTTCCAGCTTGGGCAACATTCTCTTCATTATCGTTGACTTCTTCTGCTTGATCCTCCGCAAGAACACCCATATCAAGACATGTCTTAAAGCTGCTCTAAGATCCTGCAATTGTCCATCGCAGCCTTAAGCTATTGAAGGTAAGTCACTTTCAACAATCTAGAATATCATCCTTGAAAGATGATGCTTGACTTCACTTTGGACTTGGAGCAAATATGTGGTTTTTTATTTGTATTGGGCTATAACCGAAAACTTATATATACATATTTTATACCAACAAAAAATAAGGAATTGAAAAATTTTTCCGAAATTGTTTATGACTTTTGATTTCTATTCTTTTTACCTTTTGAACACAGTATTAGAGCTACACCTTTGTAATCTCGTTCTTGTGGATGGTGATAAACGGAAATTTCCTAATATCGTTGTAAAAATAGAAATTTTGTTATCAAATAAATTTATAATCCCTAATCTACACAAAATACAAATTTAGAAAACTTGTATAGTGGATGTCGGGGTCGATCACGAAAAGCTTGTGCTTGCTAAGTGTTTTAGTAAATGCATAATTCGGGATAACAGGAAGTCTTAGTCTAAGCTCGGAGCAACAGTGGTAAACAAGTTCGGTAAATAAGATAAGTAAACAATATCAGATCTTAACGCTAAGGTAACAGGTATTGGTTCTAACTCAGAATAATACTAAGGTGTCTTAAGGGTCTGTAGGTAGTGTAGTGTCAAAATCCCTAATTTAATCTACCATGTTCCCACACTCATAACTTCAAATAACCTAAGTCTACTCTGGTCATTCACAATGTTTTTGGCTAAGCTAATCCCTCATATCATCACCAACATTGCAATTAGGTTTACCCGCATGCAAAGCATATAGAACTAGGTCTACCCAATTCTATTGGTTCCACTCCGGACTTACACTCACGTCTTGATTTGTTGGTGTACCTCTAAATCAAGCATCTAAGTTGTGAAGCTACTTGTTCCCCTTTTTAGGTCTACTCATGGTTTGATAGAAACAAGAGCTAAGGAACAATGGTAAATTTTATTAAGATTCCTAGACCCACACCACTATGCTTCACCTCAAGGCATTCCTAGGGTTTAGCTACTCATGATTTGAAGGTAAAACATGATAACATTAGCATAAAGCAACGAAAATGTCAAGAACATTGTGAACGAGTTGGCTGCAAAAACTGAAAAACATCCACAAACGAAAATAAAGCAGTAAGAGTTCTTGTTTCCGTCTGCTACTGTTCCCTAGACGGAACAGTAGCGTTGGAACTGGGCTCATATACGGTTCTTGAGGATGAAGATCTTCTCCTCTCCTGATTTAGTACTCGTCGTGTTGGGGGAGTACTAAATAACCAGGAACAATAACCTAAGTCTACCCAGGTCATTTATCATATTTTCGGCTAAGCTAGTCCCCCATATTATCACCAACATTGCAATTAGGTCTACCCGATTCTACTGGTTTTACCTCGGACTAATACCTATTGCTCACGTCTTGATTTGTTGGTCTACCTCTAAATAAGCATCTAAGTTGTGAAGCTATTTGTTCTCCTCCTTAGGTCTACCGATGGCTTGATAGAAACAAGAGCTAATAAACAATGATGAATTTTATTGAGATTCGTAGAGTCACACCACCATGTTTCACCTTAAGGCACCCCTAAGGTTTAGCTACTCATGCTTTGAAGGCAAAATGTAATGGCATTAACATAAAACAACGAAAATGTTGAGAACATCATACGAAAGTTGGTTGCATAAACTGAAAACATCAACAAACTAAAACAAAGCAGTAAGAAGTCTGGTTTCCGTCTACTACTGTTCCTGAATCGGAATAGTGGCGCTTAACTGGTTCTTATGCTGTTCTTGATGATGAAGTTCTTCTTCTCCTCTTCTGGTCGGTGTTCTTCGTGTTGCGGGTGTTGTTGTTGGAGGAGAAGTTGTTCTCCTCAACGTTGGAGGTTGGAGGGAAAACCCCCCATGTGTATTCTGAAAAACGTGTTATCCCCTTGCGATTCTCTCTCCTCTCCCTTTCTCTCGCCTCCCACTGCCCAAGGCAAGTATATTCTATGACAGTTCTTCTGCTCCTGCCTCTAACTTGCAAACTATTATCGAGACAGTGTATTCATTACTTCCTGCTGCACGGAAATTTACATGAAATCCTTGACTTTTCCATGAGTTTCGGGTAGCTGCTAGACTCCAAAATCGGGTTAGACATAGGGTGGGCTAAATCCTTTGATTTAGCCCACTAATACACCAAAAATCATATTTTTCTAAATTATATATAAAAATACTTAAAACTATAAAATAAACAACTAAACATAATTAAAAACTCATGATTTTCATATTCTAAAAACATGAAAATTTGTGTGCTATCACACTATGCTACAATGACACTAGACTTGTCCCCAAGTCCTACCTAATACTAACATAAAACTAATTCCTTCAGTATCAGTGATGAACATAAAAACTGAGAGTAAATTTCGATGCATGAGCTACATAAGTGCAAGTGTGCATATCATTTCATTACTCAAATATGTATGAGTAGTTTCCTCTTGAGTAGTATTTTCGAAGATCATACCTTATAGAATTGATCCCTCCAAAGTCACTTAAGGTCACAGTTGCCAACCCATTTTTTTTTTCTATTTTTTCTCTTCTTTTTTTGAGTAGTGAAGGGGCAGCTTGTTCTAGGCTAATCCGGGCATAATGTGATTGACTTTTCTTTTTTGAGTGTTGGGCAAACACTCACACCTTATAACACCAGGCTCCTTCGTACTCCTCTGGATTAGTCTTTCTTTGCTCACCGTTTCACTACTTATTGAATCTGCATATGCTCTTTTAATATGTGCTGCTTTTTAGGACTTGAGTCTCAATTTTTTTCTTTTTTTTTGACCCTTCATTCACCTCTCTTTTTTTCGTGATTGGCAACCTGTTCCACAATGACTATGAAGTTCAACAATTCATATAAAAATAATCTAGAGCACACTCCTTGGATTCCTCGTGTCATACACATGCTTTCATGAAATAAAAATATAAAAACATGCTCATGGGTATGAAAAAGGTTTGCAAAGCTCATGCAATAGAATTCATCTCGCAGGTGTAATGTTTAATCGCATAGCCATCAGAAACAATTTGCTGCTACCAAATAAAACTATAGTAGACACGACTCCTAGTCTAGACTTAGACTAATAGATACCCTTCCTTGACGTAAACAGCATCCTAAACATGAAAATAAATAAAATAAAACGAAAAATAAAAACCTACTGTACTAAATCGTTCTAGCAGCAGATTCCTTGTTCAGGGAGGCGTCGGCCACTCCCTGTTTCAACTCTGTAATCACCCAAATCAGGTCTGAAATTTTGTCGCTCATCACCTCCAATATTTCTGGGCAGCAGTAGCGTTTCTCTCCTTGAGGTGGGGTCGAGGTTGATGGAGCAGCAGTGTCTCCCTTCTTCTTCCTTGGGATAACGCTCCCCTTCAATGCTTCCAAAGATCTAAAAACAAACTCACTTCCTTGGACGTTGATTAGTCTAGCAACCTTCAGAGAATATGCATCCAATGGTATTGTCTTAGTCTCAACATGGAAGAATTCAAGTTCATATAGTTTTTCAGGGCAAAGAGTATGAACCAGATGCATAACAATATGACCAAAGTTTAGCTGCTGAATTTTAGTACGCCTATAATGTCTATTCATTTGTTCAGCAAGCATTGCACCTAAGTTCACAGACCGCTTATTCATAATGCACCACAACACAAATAATTCACGTTTGTAAAGAGCATTAAATCCAACGTTTTTACCAAAAAGAGTTGTAGTGACTAATATATGAACAGATCAACAAACAATTCAGATTTCGTTCCTTTTGTCTTAAATTCAGTGACATGCTGATCAGTCAAAATTCCATAAAATTCTTCAGCATCAAAGTTTGCTGGATAATCGAATAAAGAAGCAGTGAAATCATGCGAATCTACTTACTGTTTTGAGCAAAAGCCAAGAGCAACATTCTACTCAGCCAAAGAAAACGAAAATTCAGTCCCCATCAAATGAAAGCAAACAACAGCAGGCTCCAAAACAATTTCTGGAATTTTGTAAATAAAAGTAGAGGCGAATTCATATGACAATTCCACACATGCAGGGAGTTTTAACTCAAACAAGGTCATAAAGGCAGAATTCTCAAACATGGTATAGACCTTATCCACTATGTTCAATTCAACAAGAATTTCAAAGGTACCATGGCAGTACCTTGGCACCTTTTACCTCTCCATATCTATCCACATGTTTTGCTGTTTCAAACTTCAGGTATTTTTTGTTTAACATGTCCACATGGTGCTTGAAGTAAGGGATTCCCTTTCCAGTCATTTGTAGTTGAAATCGCTCTCTTTCCACTACGAATCTCCCTGCATTCATGAACATAGGGACTAATTTTGGGAAATTTTTCTTTACCTTCTCCATCCTTTCCTGCTCCTCTTCAGTTGTGCTTGCTGCAGTTTCTGCAGGTTGAGTTCCCTGCTCTTTCTGACCTCGGACTAGTGGCTACACACCCTGTTCGTCCATTTTCTGTTCATGTCCTGTTTCATTTTTATCTCCAGCCTCCTCTTGATATTTCTCTTCCTGAATTTCATTTTCAGCCTCAGGTTCTTCTGATGCCCCTTCTTCATTTCTGGAAATTTCCACATTTTACTCAATGGCGGGCAGCACTTTTTTTTCAGGTGCAGCAAATTCCTTCTCAGGCGCAGGTTCCTCCAACAGAGCCTTCTGCTTTTTCATTCTATGTTTCTTCCCCTTCTTCTTAGGCGAGACATGTGGCTCTATTTGTGGTTCTTCCGCTGGAGTTTTTTTATTCTTATAAGTTTGCTGCATGTCCTTCAATCGCTGATGCAAGCTGATATGCTTTGATTTGGAAGATGGGTCTTTCCGTTTTTTCCATGTAGAGGGCTCTCCCACCTCTGCTGTTTGAGGGATCACGTCTGCTTTTCGAGGATTCTATGTGGTGACAACGGCAGGCTGAAGTTACCTCAAAATAGCATAAATTATACATTTTAAATGGGTGAAAATGTAATGTTTCTAGATATATTATACTCTATTTAATAACTAGAGATTTAATGACTACATTAGTTTTAACAATTGTATAGGAATCTGCAGTTAGTATTGATGGAAGTGTAATTGATCCTTTTTGAAGTTACTTAAGTCCAAAAATGGTAAATGCTTTGATATGTAGTTAAGAATGGATGCCAAAAAGTTATGAAATAAAAATATTAAAAATATATAAAAGAGCTTGAGAAATTAAAAGTAATATTTTTTTATATTGCATTAAGTGTATTATAACTTTATTATATTTCATTGTATTTTTTTCATTTACCCATTTATGTTTTGAAAATATAATTGATAATATAAATAACAACATGATTGATTTTGAATCACTTTGATATTTCATTCATTCACTTTTAATATTTTGTTATTAAATATTTGACATTATAATATCAATGCAATTAAAAAATGATATTACTGCCTATGTAGAGTTAACACATTGTAGAGCGTTGATATTGAGATTGTCAAGAACCATCTCCATTGTGAATTTCCTCAGAATCCTCGACAGTCAAGTTGAATTTTACTCTAATATTATTGTGAAAATATTGTACTATTATGATATTTTTATTACCTTTTTTTAATGTTTGTTCAAAAAATTAATACCGTTAGTATAAAAGATAAATTTAAAAGATTTTTTTTTAGACGAATCCTCAAATTTAGAATAAATTAATTCAGACAATTTAAATGTTGGAATTTGTATTAATTTAAATATCCCATACTACACTGGAGTTAGATAAACACCCGAAAACACGTGGCAAAATGGCGATGCTCAACCAGTATGAAATAACGATTAGTACATCTCCAAAACCGCCGTTCCCTTCCGCTACCACCAGCGTCCCTTTCAGCGGATTACTTTCTGTTCTTGTTTTCTTCTCCTTGAAACGATGAATCAGGCGATGGATATACGCATTCAAGCTCCTTCTTCTACTTTGTGAGGGTTCTTGCTTTGCCCACTACCTACTATGGGATTCCTCATTTCCGTTGGATTGATTTTCTGGGCGTAGCACAGTTGTGTGTCCAGGACTAGGTTTCTGAAGAATTTTTTGTCAGTCTTCGGCAACCTAGCCACTCTTTTTTTAAGGGGCTTTCCCCAATTCACTAATTTAGTATGGGTAGTGTTCAATTTGGTCTAGTTTGTGCCACTGCGCTGTGAAAATGATTGTGTTGTGGTCATTTCATTTTCCTTGTTGGCTGTGTAATTTGGACTTGTTTACCGATTATTTAAACAAATGCTTGAAAACTTATATGGGTTTCTTTGGAAATTGAGTTCCGTCCCTTTGCATTTTGATTCTTGCAGGCTACAGCCAAGAGCCAAGCTCTCCTATCAGAGTATGTGCCCTTGTGCAAAATTTCAATCTGGTGCTTTTCCTAGGTCTTCCATGTTGAAGGGGCCCCTCCTTGCTAGACATTCCTGGGGATGGTCAAAGGTACAATCTGTACTCACGGAGCATCCAATAAAGCACTCTGGAAAATCAGGAGCACTGGTCACGTCTGGATCCCAGGATATCTCCATCACCTCACTTAACGGTAATGAGAAGATTGGGGTACTTTTGCTGAACCTTGGCGGCCCAGAGACATTGGATGACGTTCAGCCTTTCCTGTTTAATCTTTTTGCCGATCCAGTGAGCATTTGTCAATTTTATTTAGCTGCACTGCACTAATTATTGCCATCAAAATGAAAGTTCCTTTCCCTGGCGATAACACAGGATATTATTCGACTGCCTAGACTATTCCGATTTCTTCAAAAGCCTTTGGCACAGTTCATATCTGTAGCAAGATCGCCAAAGAGCAAGGAAGGGTATGCTTCAATTGGTGGTGGGTCCCCTCTCCGGCGTATGACTGATGCACAGGCATGATCTTGTTCAGATTATAGTTTTACTATGTCAGTCTAAGCTATTTGGAAACAAATGAACCATTTAATTTATATATTTTCTGATCACTTACCAGGTCAGTCAATATTTATCCAAACATCAAGTGTAAAAAATTGGTCCTGTGCTTTTGAAGCGCAGAAAGCTATGCAATGTTTAATATGAAAAAATGGGAAATTAATTATAAATGCAATGAAGGTTTATGTCATTCACTACACAGTACCAATAATATAGGTAACTTATGCGTGTATAATATCTAGTATTCATTAAGTAACACATCTTTGTTCTAAAGGCTAAAGAGATTGAGAAAGCACTATGTGAAAAGAAGTTTCCAGCAAAGGTGTATGTAGGTATGCGTTACTGGCATCCCTTCACTGAAGAAGCAATTGAGCAGGTATCTGACTATATTTTTCCGTTGGCGTTTCTTGTATCCTGTTCTTATTTAGCTGCATTAAGGAATTAGTACATGTGTTTATAGTTTTCTGATGTATTTTTTATTTTTTTTTCAATCCATATCTTCACAGAACATGCTAGTATTAAATGTAATCGGTACAAGGGTAAATTCCTCTCAAGTATCTGAATTTATACGTTTGAGTGTGTTTGTGCTTAAGTGTTTGATACCAGTAACCTGTGCAATGCATTACTGGTTACTGATCTTCAGAAGCCATGTGACATTTTTTTTTTCCAAATTAATTGATATCTTCATTTTTATGCAGAAGAGATTTCATTGATATGAAAAGGGCTAATATGATGATGCAGAGTCTCACTGTAGCTGTTTTTTAGAACTTATATCTTGAACAATTCTATTTAGGTTTTGCAGTTTGATCTCTGTAAATTTCAATTAGCTCGTGTTGTCATGTTCTGTAATCTCTATCTCTGGAAGAATTCACTCTTTTGACAGAGTTTCTGTTTTCAAATCAATGTCCTTCTGCATACCATATCCATTCTTGTGAAGAAGCATCGCAAAGACAGCCAATAGGAACAATTTGTTTAAGTCTTCGGTCTGACTCTTTTCCAAATATCTAGATTAAAAGAGATGGAATTACGAAGCTTGTTGTGCTTCCCCTCTACCCTCAGTTTTCTATCTCAACAAGTGGTTCAAGTCTTCGTCTACTTGAGAACATATTCAGGTTCGTCTCTTTATTGATAAAGCATCGCATTTTGAACACTGAATCAAATGTCAGTTTTCGTTGAAACCTTTTAAACTCAGGGAGGATGAGTATTTAGTCAACATGCAGCACACTGTAATTCCATCCTGGTATCAGCGAGAAGGTTATATTAAAGCAATTGCAAATCTGATTGGAAAGGAACTTTTGAAGTTTGACTCCCCCGGGGAGGTAGATCTGTGTGACCAATCATGTTTCATAATGCTGATCTTGTTTATTGGATGTTCTATATGGTGTGTGTTGCTGATAATACGAAAAATATAATCCAAGAATCACTTTTTGTAATGTATGCATATCTGTTATAGGCATTGATTTTCTTTACGGCTCATGGGGTACCACTTGCTTACGTCGAGGAAGCTGGTGACCCCTACAAAGCTGAAATGGAGGAGTGTGTGGACTTAATCATGGATGAACTTGAAAAGAGAGGGATATATAATACATATACCCTTGCCTATCAGGTTCTCGCCCTTGACTTGAAGCTTTGTACACCATGTTACCACCTCCATTTTTGTATTTCACCATGTATGTATAAAATATTGAATCTTATCTTTAGTTCACTTCGTATTTCGATTTTGAGTGTATTATCAGTTTCATCTTATCTGAGCCGCCATGATGTGATACAGAGCAGAGTTGGTCCTGTAGAATGGTTGAAACCCTACACAGATGATGTGATAGTCGAGCTTGGAAGCAAAGGAGTGAAGAGTCTTCTAGCAGTTCCAATTAGGTGAAGCCCAACTGTTATTTTTCACCAATTTTACCATTTGAAATTTCATTCATGCAATGGCTCAAGGATATGCTTTGTTCACATCTGTTACTTTTTCATTTTGTCTGCCATAGCTTTGTTAGTGAACACATCGAGACACTGGAGGAGATAGATGTCGAGTATAAGGAATTGGCTTTGGAATCTGGTATAGTGAACTGGGGACGTGTTCCAGCACTCGGTTGTGAGCCTACATTCATTTCTGATTTGGCGGATGCTGTAATTGAAAGCCTTCCATATGTTGGAGCAATGGCTGTCTCTAATCTGGAAGCTCGACAGGTAATTGGCAGAATTCAATTTGCAGTGGAATACTAATGGTCAGTTCTTTTGATCTTTTCCAGTCTCTATTTTCTTCTGTTTGAATCCTCACGTCAATGTTTTTTGCTGGCTCAATTTAAAATAATAGTCTTGGTTTCTGTATGCTTAACATGTACGGAACCGTGAATTCCTTGCTTGTAGGTTTGATGGGTTCCGTTTGATTTTATTTAATTTGTGTATCCACATCAAGGTCTGAATGCATTACGGTGCCTCTTGCAGTCTTTAGTTCCACTAGGAAGTGTGGAAGAACTGCTGGCTGCATATGATTCACAGAGGAGGGAGTTACCGCCACCCGTGGTAGTGTGGGAGTGGGGTTGGACTAAGAGTGCTGAAACATGGAATGGGAGGGCCGCAATGTTGGCAGTGCTTGTTCTGCTGCTACTTGAGGTTACAAACGGTGAAGGCTTCCTTCACCAATGGGGCATATTACCCTTGTTCCGATGACAACTTAATGATCACACCTGCTTTGTGCATGTGCACGCTGATGCATGTAGGGAACTACTTGCTTTATGTCGGTAACCCAAAGAAAATAGCATGCAACCTTAGATATACAAACAAGTCAGAGAAAAACAGAGGTCTTCTGATCATCACCTTCTTGGTTTCGGCTTCAGTCTAAATGCATCACATCCTGATGGTTCTGAATATTGTGAAGGTACTCTTCAGGAAATCCAAAGAAAACAAATTAGGAAAGCACCATGCTTCAAATGATTGTATGACTTCTTGATGTCCAGGTACTGTTACTAACTGATCATTGTTGCACTTCTAGCTGTAAAATTAATGATGCTCATCGAATACATCATCCTTGGCACTTCCCCTGCGCTTCGGCATGTGTATACGTTATGCAAGTGCAGTGGGTATTTTGAAAAAGGAATGCCAGCTTTCTTATCCTTGCTTCGCTTTATTTGCTTCCATATTTGCAGCGGTCAGGTTGCTGTTGTAGTCAAGCAGAAGTTCACTGTGTTCCCAAAGATTCAGACAGACCTTGTCTTGAACTCTTAAGCATAAAGGGTTTGATAATCTAGTTGACATTGAATTCGCCACTTGCAAGAATTTTGTTCACTTGGTTTGCATACGCATCCTCTTCCTCAATGAGTTCTTGATCCTTTTCTTCTCCCACTGTGCCCAAAATTAATCTCTTCCTCGCTCTGAAGCGAAAAACATTGGGTTGTATCACCTGCGGTAAAACTGCTGGGCAAGCTCTTCAAAAGCTAGGGATGGCTCTTTTATCTCCTTGATGATGATCCTCGACGCACGATAACGATCATCAGCAGTGGAGAACGCAGGATTTTGTGAAAGGGGGGGACGAAACTCGGAAGAGGGGGTGGCGAGACTCGAAAGAGGGGGACGAAACTAGGAAGGGGGGTGAAACTCAATCAAAATAGTTAAAATTTTCAAAATTTTTAAAAAATTAATCGGTCCGCCCCTCATGATCAGGAACGCGAAAGAAAGTGTTGATTCTTCAGAGGTGCAAAGGAAATCACGAAGTGGTGTGCTCACTATCAATATTTTAAAATCATGAGTTTCATTTCGAGTTATATTGAATTCAATTCGAATTTATGATTTTTTAAATTAAATTTAATAATCTAAATAAATTCTGAAAAATGCTTGATAACATTTTTATATTTTAAATATTTTACGCTATATAATAAATATATTTAAAAATTAATGAATTAGATTGAATATATTATAGAAAAAACTATTGAACCTAAATTACTGGAAAATCAATGAATTGCTTTATAAAACAGTGGCCATTACTTTGTGCAAAGGGAGTCCAAAATGCACACGTGGTGTGTTTTAGATGGAATTTAATCTGTGCGGTTGCTATTCAACTGATTAAAGCAGTTTTGATAGGAAATAGGTGAAAGCAATAATACACACAGACTAACAACGATTGACTTCATGATATTACTTGGATCATCAACATCTTAAAAAGAGTAAGGCGTAAGGCCAAAGGCCTAATGACAATATTTCATATTAATTATGGACAGGGGATGAGACGTATCTAAATAGAGGGTTCTTCTAATCTTATACGAGGTTTTTTTGTTGAAAAAAAAGAACATAAAATCATAAAGATCGAGTATTCGAAATGAACAATATCATACAATACAAGAATAGGTCATAATATTGGTATCAAAGGAAAAAAAAACATAAAACTACAAAAAATATTAGGTATCTAAAATAGATAATATCTTACAAAACGAAGTTGGATTGTGACATAAGCTCTCATTGGCATTACATAAAGAGACAAGCTAAATGACCATCCATCTTCCAGCTACAAACGCACAGAAATTATAGTTAAGATCCTTCTCATGTAAGTGAAGTGTTCCATGATAAGTGCATGAGCCCACATCAAACTCTCGATGGAGCAATGAAGGCCAGTTATCGGACGATGGGCTTGGGTTTGGAATGAACACACAACTGAAAAATAATAATAATAATAATAAAATAAAACGAAACTGCCTTTGTCAATTGTTACCAAACTTTCTGATTTTTTATTGTTTGAAAAAGCATTGGGTTTGTAGAATTGTGATTAAGGATACTTGAAGCTGTACTAAAAACACCACTCATATTTAAGTAACAATCACAATGAGAGTTTAAACAAGATGCCTTTATTTTTTGTGGACTAAATCAATGGATTTAGTCCACTTTTACATATTAAAATATAAAAAATCTCACACACAAAACCTTGTTCATTTTCCCTTCAAAATGTTAATGGAATTCCTTCTTCTCACGTGTGAGTAACCCGATTTTCTTATTTTGCAATTCATTAATCTTCACCCCTTGCTTTTCCCGCAAATTTGTCTCTAAATTGTTGAGTATTATAGAATCTTTAATGAACTACGAAAATCTCATTAACCTCGTAACACTCTGATTGGGTTTGATATCCCATGGAAGGAGACTTGCACGCCTCTATGGAGCCCATCCTCCAGGATAAACTCCTCAACGAGTGGCCCTCCTACTACTACAGGCCTTGTCGGGCACCCATTCCTTGTTCATCCTTACCGGACGGTGATTTGAATAAGAGCAACGAGGTGCGAGCGCTATTTTTCCTTTTTAGTAACATATATTAAATGTGATGAATTATTAGCACCAATGGCGCAAAGTACGGAGATAACATAGAAGGTTTTTATTCTTGAGACGATAATTGAAGGGAACCCCAGAAGCAGAACAACAACACTCCGTGGTGTGGTCGTTCGGTGACAAGAAGACAGCTGAATGCAAGTAAAAGAGGACAAACAACAGGGATCTGCCAAGGAAAAGGGTTTGGCTTAGGTTCAGCAGGGTTTCCGGCAGACGCAGCGGCGGCGGAAGCCATGGCAGTCTCCATCGGGGAAGCCCTCCCCGTGGCAAACGGTCCTACAGTTGGAGTCCCTGAAGCACATCCCTTTGAATCTTCCGCTCAGCGTCTCGCAGATCCTTCCCTCAGCTCCAGGAACCAGCACTCCTGCAACCATACGCATAACAATTTTCATACACCACTATCACATTCATTCATGGCTTGTTGATGCATTCGGTTACCAGAGAAGAGGAGAGTGAGGAACACGAAGCACAGCATCGCAAAGCCCTTCTTCTCCATGATAGCAATTCGCAAGGGATGATTGTGGGAGCTGAGGAACCCCCTGTTAAATAACCCCAAGGCAAAGGATAACGCCAAAAGTCGGTGGCTGGGCATGTGAGCGTGTGGACCTCACGCCCACCGGTACGATCCATTCGTAGCGCAGACCCCTCCGTGAAAAACCCTCCCCTGCAATTTACCGCTTACAAAATTATCATTTCCTTATTGAAGGCCCTTTCGATAATGAGTATACGAAGAAAATTTTATTTTTTTATAAATCATTAGAACGTAATTAGAATAAGTTGAATTTAATAATTATCATGAGGATTATTATTATAGTTGGTTATCAGGCTTCATTTTATATATTAATTAAAACATTATTTCGTTTTATAATTCATAGCATCATTATCCGTCATTTTGTACTCATAAATTATGAGTAATAATCACAATTATTGCGCTAAAATTGCAGTTTACTTTTTGTCCACAAAAAATAAAAAACAACTATCAGATTAAACGAAATTGGATTGGATTGGAGTCCCTACTTTTGGGTTGTAAGATCTTGGTTGAGGTTTCATAATCGTTATATATTTGGTTGGGTTCCGATTTTTCAAAAATAATTGTGTATGGGTTGGGGTTCGGGTCGCAACCCAACCCGATTCATTAACATCTCTAGGGGTTCCTTTTGAAGAAGTATATAACAACTGAAACAGTTAAAAAGAGTCACCCACTCGACGCAGGCTTGGAATAGTAGGTAATATAAGTGAGGTATGCCGACACAGACTGACTTGCACATGCAACACCTTACATTATTTTCTTATTTTTTATTTCCAAAATGATGAATTTTTTTCCGAATCCTTATCCAAACCTCTATATGCACAAGTCACAACATGTGACAAACGTGAAATCTTTAAATTTACAAGGGGTTACATTAAATTAACATACTTCTGAATGAAAAGAACTTTTTTTTTTAATTTACACGATGCATCGAACATTGAACGGTATTCATTTTTCAGCAAACATTTTACGGAAGTTTTTATTTTTTAGATATAAGAAAGGGAGCCGTAGCAGTGGCCACACTGGGAGAAGTTAACAACGTTTAAACCACAATACAGCAGGAGTAGAGGACCACAGCAGTGGGTGTGATTGAGTTCAGCAGGGCTTCTTGCAGCGGCAGCGGCGGCGAAAGCCCATGCAGTCGCCGTCGGGGAACCCCTCCCCTTGGCAAACTGTTTTGCAGTTGGAGTCCCTCAAACACGGCCCTTTGAATCTGTTGCTCCACGTCTCGCATATTCTCCCCTCCACCACAGGAACCACCGCTACTGCAACCATCACACTTTACAATTTGCATGCAAAAAAAAGTCCTGATTGAACATTCGCGCAGCGGTTACCAGAGAGGAGGAGAGCGATAAACACGATGCACAGCGTTGCAAGTGCATTCTTCACCATGATATCAGCTCCAAGCCGAAAGCGAGAAGGCGGGCGATCTGTTCCTTTTTTTTTTTTTTTTCTTTTTTCTGAAGTCGGGAACCCCACCCCACGTTAAATAACATGTGGAATTCGGTGGGGAACGATAACGCCAAGAGCTGTGTGCATGGGTATTGTCAGCGTCTCGGTTTCCGTAGGGTATCACGTGAACTCTGGGACGGGTTCCCGAAGAGAAAATATGAGCTGACACCGGTTCATCTGGCACATGCAATTTATCAGAACTCTGACGGTTCATTTTCAAAACCACATTTCAAAAAAACTAATATACAAAAACAAACATTGTGTGTACTATGTGTATAAAATCAACATACTAATTTTTTTTTTCTTTTTTAAATTACTTTTATTTTTAGATATTATACACATTTAAATATAATAAATATATACATTTAAATAATATAATTTCTGTTATAAATATGTCAAATTTTTTTTAAAACACTGTTTATGTCACTCAAACTAATTAATTAATAAAATATTTTTAAAAAATTACTCATAATTATAATTGTATAATTTTAAAATAAAAATACACATATTTATATTTCTAATAATCCTTAAGATATTTACGTTTTTTTTAAATTACAAATATAAAACATATATATTATATGTATCATTATTTTTGAACATATAATAATAGAAATCATGTTTTACTATATATTATAATTAAATTTAGATTAATGAAAACAAATTTTACATATATTAATTTATATTGAAATTGATGCCTACAATATAAATTACAGTTTCCGAAATTTTCAAGCACCGTAATAATCTATTACAGTTACAAGAAATGTACAAAAATTTTAAAATAATAACAAAATATAATATTTATATTTATAATATTCCACAAGATATTCGATTTTTTTGAAAAAATACAAAGATATGTTTTATATGAATCATTATAATACATATATATCTATAATGTGTCGATTTTTTTATAATATAATAATAAAATTCATGTTTTATTATATACTAATTGTATTTCAATTTTACATATGTTAATTTATGTTGACCAATCACTACAATTCATCAATTACAATTACCAGAAATGAAAGTAATATAAGTAATAAAAATAATTCTCTATTTTTTTATAATTAATGTAATCATATATTAAAGTTAGAGGAAATAAAAATAATATAATCAAAACGAAAATTGTTTATTTTTTACAATCCCTATAATCATCAATTACAATTACCCAAAATGAAAGTAATATAAAGAAAATAACAATTACTTATTTCTGGCGATCACTGTAAATCATCAATTACAGTTACTAGAAATGAAATTAATATAAGCAAAACGAAAATTGTTTATTTTTTTCAATCCCTGTAATCATCAATTATAGTTACCAGAAATGAAAGTAATATAAGCAAAACGAAAATTGTTTATTTTTTCCAATCCCTGTAATCATCAATTACAGTTACCAGAAATGAATGTAACTAAAACGAAAATTGTTTATTTTTGTCAATCCCTGTAATCATCAATTACAGTTACCAAAAACAAAAGTAATATAAAGGAAACGATAATTTCATAATTATGCCGATCACCATAATTCATCAATTACAATTACCAGGCAAATAATATTTTACATATTGATAATATTTATCCTTATTTCAAAAACGACCCAAAAAATTTAGTGACTTCTGTTTCCTAGGCTGTTGAGTAGACGAGCTAGGAAAATCAAACCTAGTGTTCATACCTTCAAGTCGTTCTTGAAGAGATGACCGTGGTTGTTGAGAAACACCTTTGAAATCACAGTGATATGGTACATCAATAGATATGGTAAACCTCATTTACCCTAAACCCTGAATATGGTCACCGTATATTCAATTACGGTGACCATCCATAAATCTGCTATTTTTAGCAGAATCACGTCAAATTTTACTTCGCGCGCCTTCCACTTATCACGTGGTACAATATCTTTAATTAAAAAAGTATCATTCGGTTCCCGATAAAATAGATTGGCAATTTTCCTGAATTTATTAAATTGGGTTTTAAAAAAAAATTAATTACTTTAAAAATTTTTACACCATTCTTCTCTTCCTTCTTCAACAACCGTATCAATCTTCACATTTCAAAGTTTTTTCACACAGAACAGGTATGCTTTATGTGTAATTTTTGTTTATGTTTTTTTATATTTTAATGGTCATGGTATTGTGTTCTCTATTTCACGAGGACTTGAAAGCATACAAGATTTGTTTTATCTGAAAATTTTCGTCACTGTATTGATCAATGTTGTAAGTGAATCTAAAAAGGATGGATGGCTTTCTTTTTTTTTTTAAAAAAATTATAGTCACCATAATGCGTTTGTTACAAGCATTGCTCTGAAAGTATCCCTACTGTTTTTCATTTAGAAATTACGGTCACTGTAATGTGCAAAGATCTCTAAGCATATGAAACATTATTTTACTCTCGTCACCGTATTGTGCGATAATTGCGGTGCGTGGATCTGAAAGTATGCATATGTTTATTATATTTTGGATTTGGAGATATCGTAATTTGTTCATTGCAGTGCGTGGCTTTATGCAGATGTTTTTTTGTTTTGTATTTTTCATCACTGTAATGTATTCATTGTGGTGTGTGGCTTTGAAAGTATGCGAAATTTATTTTATTGTGACATTTTAGTCATTGTATCTGTTTTATTGTGGTGTGTGGCCATAAAATTATGTGAAGTTGATTTTATTGTGACATTTTCATCATTGTATCCCTTTCATTGCGATGTGTGGCTATGAAATTATGTGAAGTTTATTTTATTGTGAAATTTTAGTAATTGTAATGACTTCATTGCGGTGTGTGGCTATGAAATTATACGATGCTTATTTTATTATGAAATTTGAGTCACTAAAATGCTTTCATTACAATGTGCGGCTATGAAATTTTAGTCACTAGAATGATTTCATTGCGATGTGTGGCTATGAAATTATACAAAATTTATTTTATTATGAAATTTTAATAATTGAAATGCTTTCATTACAGTTTATGGATTTGAAAGTTTCCATTTTCATTGTTCTTTATGCAGAGATGAACACATCAGAAAAGTTGAGGCTTCGATTCAATATTCATGCAGAATATCAATTGTGGGATAAGGAAGAGGATGAAGAGATCATTGGTGATATTCTAGAACGTGTTGGTCCTAGGGGTTTTGCTATCAGCACTGAGCACCTTAGATGTAGCTTACGTGTGCCAGTGCTACCATTTATGTTGCAAGTTTTGACATGGCTTCAAATTCCATTTTCACATTTGACTCCTAAGTAAGTGGCATATATATTGGCATGGGTTTACATTGCATTTGAGGAAAGCATTCCCCTAGAATTTTCTATTTTCTTTGTTGTGAGCATGTGTAGTAGAATAAAGGATTCACCAAATTATGTGAAAAAGGGTAAGTCTACAATTAAATTAGTGAAAGGTCTACGAAGTAGGTATGATAGTTGGTAGACAAGTTTTGTAGGGGTTTCGTCTCCCGAAGATTTACCAAATGATTTCCCACGCACAGTTCCAAATTCTCATCTTATTGGAAAACCACAAGGTATTTTATGTGTTAAACAATTTTTTATACTATGTGCTTTTATAAGAATTGTTCTGATTTTATTGATCTAATTTACTTATGCTTACTGTTAGGTGTTGAGATATTACCAAGGGATGTCGTTGATGAATTCATTGCTTTCTTTAAAGGACAGACTAAGTCATTGACTACAATCCTACCTCCCATCTTTAGAATCCGAGGCATAGCCAAGTTTTGGTGTGGAAAAAAAAAGGATTACAAAGAAGGATAATGATATGAATGATCAAAGTGGAAATGATGCTGATAATTTACACGAAGATGTGGCGGTTGACAATGAAACAAATGATTTGGCAGCTGAAAATGAGGCGTTGAAGCAACAACTAAAGTGGTAACAATCCAGATGGCCTTCTTTCTGTGAATCAAGTAGTCATATTCTAACGGCGCGGAAATTAGTAGTATTCGACGTCAATGGCATTTTTGCTGATATTATTTTTCATTCATCATCAACCATCAAAGGGCGTCCAGACAAGTGGATTTATGGGCGAGCAGGTATGGTATTTATTTAGTATTTCACACATTTGCAACATATAGTTAGTTGTTAATTTATTGACTTGACTTTATTGCATATGTTATATTTTCAATGTTTCTAAGACCAAATGCTAGGGAGTTTATGGAATGGTGTATGCAACATTTTGATGTTGCACTATGGTCGTCACGTGGAGCGTAACATATAAAATATTATATTATCTTTTTTATATATATGTTTTACATGTTATTCTTTTTGTAACACTGCACAACTAAACCAAGTCATTAATTGGATGTTTGGCGAGAAGATGTCAAATTTGACATTCATATGGGATGGAACGAAATGCACCACCACAAACCTTCGAGTCCTCAAGAAGCCAGCAAGTATGATTTTGCTGAAAGAGTTGCGAAAAATATGGAGGATGATGCTTTTCATGGCCGGTATACACATGGTAACATCTTATTGGTAGATGATTCACTATACAAGTGTATAACAAATCCGAAAATAATTTTAGTTGAAAATTTCATAAGTTAAATTTTATTTTTTTAGTTTAAATTATACTCTACTGGTTCTCAAATAGGTTGACAATGCCATATTTCCATACTCTTACAAGCACACGGATCATAAAAAAGATTATCTTTTATGGAAGGGGGTGAGATGAAGACTTTTCTTGAAGTACTTATAGATGCATCTGATGCCCCCTTTTTTGTACGTGATTTTCGCATTGGTCAAGCTTCAATGAATGAAGACTATCCAGACTGGGAGTATTACAAAGCATTAGTAGAGTAATTCTCATTTTCTATTTCATTATGCATATTAGAAACACTTTTGCTTTATTGTTATCTAGTAACTGTAACTAATGATTACGGTGATCGACATAAATAGGTAATCATCATTTTGCTTGGTAGAGTACTATAAGCATATTCTCTGAGAATTGTAATTGATGATTACGATGATCTGCAGAATAGGTAATCATCATTTTGCTTAATAAAGTATTATAAACATTTTCTCTAGTAATTGTAATTGATGATTACGCTGATCCGTAGAAACAAGTTATCATTTCCTTATATTACTTTCAATTCTGATAACTGTAATTGGTAATTACAGTGACCGTAAAATTTAGAGATACAAACTATTACTCGAGTAATTCTTGTTTTCTATTTTATGCTTGTTCGGAACATTTTTGCTTAATAGACTAATATCACCATGTTTTCTAATCACTGTAATTGATGAATTATAGTGATCGACATAAATAAATGATTATGGTTTTCTCATATTACTTTTATTTGTGGTAACTATAATTGATCATTTCAGTGATCACTAGAAATAGGCAATTATTATTTTGTTTATATTAATTTTATTTCTGATAACTGTAATTGATGAATTGTAGTGATTGGAAGAAATATGTAATTATTATTTTCTTTATATTAGTTTCATTTCTAGTAACTTTAATTGATAAATTGTAGTGATCGACAAAAATATGTAATTGTTGTTTTCTTTATATATTTTTTTTTATTTCTGATAACTGTAATTAATACAGTGATCAACATAAATAAAAATATTAATTTGAAAAAGTTAAATGAAACGATATTTATGATTTTTAATTTGATTTATTATTTTAAAAGAATATATAATATAATTTGATTTTCATTTTTTTTAAATTATTTATTTTTCCATTGTTTAATTGTATATATTTTTGAATATATAATAATTAAATATAATATACATTATGAAAAATTTAATTTAATTTTTTTTATTTAATATAATTTTTGAATTCTAAAAAAGATATTTTAATAATATTTATTACAATATTTGCAAAACGAATGTAATATATTTTTATTTTTTTGTAAAAAATATATTAGTATTAAAAATTGTTGTCAAAAAGAAATTCAAAAATGGAAAAGAAAATCTGTAGGATGTGTGGTTTTGACACACATTAGAGGTGAGATGCACATAGTGGGTGGTTTTGGAATTGAATGTTTTTGCAGTGAGTGTATTTGGTAAAAACTCAAACTGTGACCCTTCTCTATTTTGAAAATTACCATACCAAAAACTTTAATTAATAAAACTAACCATCTATTCAAATTTAGAAAATTGTCCATCTTTTTATTTATATTTATATATTACATTATAAATATTGTAATTTATATTTTTTAATATGTAATAACGCTTATCAAAAACATGAATTTTGTACAATTTTTTTACAATATTTACAAAAATTATTTTTTTTGTGAAATCTGTATTTCTAATATTAAAATTATTAAATAAATATTATTTATTATAAAAAATAGAATTAGTTTTTATTATTCAAAAATAATAATATTTTACATACGATAAGTACTAAAAGCTTCTTGTTCATTTATTAGGATAATTTATATTTTCTTTTAAAAGATAATTTTTTTATCAATAATTTAATAATCAATATTAATTTGGCTTATGAGTTCCGACGAGGCAATTCTGGTAGCAGCACTCTGCGGAAGGGAGAGGGAAGTGGAGATGGCGTCTTGGGCCATCACTTCTTACTTGGATAAAAGAAGAGATGGACTTCGACAGCCAACTAATGAGCAAAGTCTGAGGAAGACCCATTGCGAGGACCACACCTAAGAAGCCCAAGGAGGTTGCAATGGTATCCTCATTCCAACGGCTACAACAAATAGCCTATACATGTCAGGAAAACTGCATTGTAAACATACTTTTTTGAGTGAAAAAAACTACAAATTCGTCGGTTAAAAAAACTAAGATTCAGGTTTCAAATTTGTGAGCTACAACTTCTTATATGGTGACAATTGTCGGATTTTGAAGAAGCACAAGCAAATTAACAAATATCAAGAAGCAATTCAGCCTTGTTTGTTTCTTTCGACCAAATCTTCCATGGTGTTTGTGAGTTACTTCATTCCACCTCTTATTTTTGATGGAAAAGGAGGCTATGATGCGTGGGCTGATAAAATATCAATTCATCTAGATAGTCTTGATCTCTAGGATCTATTTGAAGAGGATGATTCAACCAAATAAGTAGATACATCACAATCTAGAAAAAAAAAACTCAACTTCAAACACAAAGAATGCAATTGAAAGAAAGCAAAGAAAGAAGATGGAGAATGCCATGCACGCACTCGCTTTGGCCATTACAAATGAGGCCTACAACCTTATTCTTGGCTACAAATCACCAAAAAAAAGCATCGAAAATCCTACTCAAGAACTATGCTATGACTCCTGAAAAGAAACAAAAAGAAGTTGACAAATAGTGGCATATTCTTGACAATCTCATATTGAAATCAGGTCAGTCTATAAGTAATCTAATAGTCTTTGTGAATGCAATTGTAAGACAACTCAAATATTTGGGTAGACAACGGATGATGGGCATGTTAAGGAAAAAGTCCTTAAATGTGTAGGAAAAAGATATTGAACATGCATTGCCACATTGTCTACGATCGGGTTACTTGCTACGTATAACTATGAAAAACTATTAGATGCACTCTTCAACTATAAGCAAACACATAAATACAAAAGAAAGTTGAGAAGAAAGGAAGCTACACCAAGTGCCCATCCAACTGCTTCTACTAATCTCGCAAAGTTTGCAATTACTACAAAAAAAAGGGCCACAATGAGAGGGGTGTGCAAGAAGAGGTATGTCGAGAAATTTGTATGAAAATGAGAGGACAAAAATGAATCAAAGGCCAACATATAAGTATTGTATAATTCTTTTCAAAAGATAAGGAAATGATTGAGATTTACTCACTACACAAAGATACAATACTATCCACAACCAACAACCTTACAAATAAAGGGATAAAGCAATCATATAACAAGACGATTTAGTATCTTCTCAAATTATAGACCACTACTCAGAAAAAAAATTGAGGTAGTAGATGGGAGATCCATACGAGTACATGGACTTGGAAGCATATTGCTAGAAACAAGTAACTATATCCTAAAGATATAAGAAGTGTCTTATACACTAAAGGCATGCGCCACAGTCTTTTGAATGTGGGATAGATGATGCTCAAGGGTCTTGATATTCGCTTAAGCAAATAGTTTTGCAATATTTACCTGCTATAAGGAAAACTTGCACTCAAGATCAAAATGGAAAGTAGGATCTTTCCTATTATTTTTCAATCAAACATTGCTCTAACTGATACCTGTTTTGCTGTCAAGGAAGATGTCAAACTTCTCATCTTTAAGTCACATGTCAAAAACCAACCTGGCAAAAGGGATTCCGGTGTTCGGACAAGGGCATGACATGTGTGAAATTTTCCAAATTGGTAAATTCATCAAAAAACCATTCAATGAAAGAACTTGGGTTACAACTCATAAGCTGGAAGTAATTCACACCGATGTGTGGACCCATGACTATACTTGTAGATTACAAGTATTTCTTAATATTTGTGTATGACTATACTAGGTATTGATGGTTATTTATTATACTTATCAGTTTTGAAGTAACAAATTGCTTTAAGATCTTTAATGCTCAAGTTGAGAATAGGGTGAATATATGTGACATGAGCTTGTAGAAATCTATGAGCAACAAGCTATAATCCATCAATTTATTGCACCATATACCATTGAGAAAAATGGAGTAAGTGAAAGAAGAAATCACACCATAATAGAGATGACAAGGTGCATGCTGTATGAAAAAAACTTACCTTTGGAATATTGAGGTGAGGCCATGAATTCAGTTGTGTACGTACTGAATAGATTACCAACAAAGAGATTCGTTGAGAATAAATCACTATATGAAATGTGGCATAAGCAAGCACCTAGCATGAAACACATTCATGTGTTTGGATGTATATGTTTTATTTATGTTCCAAAAGAAAATAGAAGGGAATTGAACAAGAAGACTCAACTAGGCATTCACTTAGAAAACCCATGGGTTAGTTGACTACATTAACTGTCTTTGGTCCCAGAAGTATACTCTAAACTATAACAGTGAATCAAAATGATATGTTCCCGTTAAAGCAGAAAATAAATTAATTTTCACAATTTATGGATTACTGTAACCTTACATTGTACATCAACGTTGTAAACCCGACATGAATTTTTACTGTTTGTTAGAGTAAAGTTTCAAAAAGTTTTTGCAATGGTAGCAGTTAGCACACGTCCACAAGGCAAAAAGTAAGGAAGCATCGGATTAGAAATCAGAAAGTGCTTCACCACTTCTCCGCACAACTGGCTTTTGCATGCTTTGGGAAAGCTCAAAGACCGAAAAGGAGAAGCACAAAAGATTTGAATATCCAAAAAATATTAATAATAATGTCACAACACCACCAAGCACCTTAACAAAGTTGATTGTTAAATCGTGGTGTGCAATTTAAAATAGCTTATCCCATTTATATAAAGACAGACAGACAGACGTGTGCTACTACTAGTAGGATCCTCTACCTTTAATAGCGAGCGACATTTTTGTATGAATAAATACATAAATAAATGATGCCCAATAATGAGTATAAATGTTCCGCGCCTTTAAAATAGATTCCTTTTTTCAGAAGACGAAACAAAAAAAATAAAAAAAGGGGTGATATGTAATTAATTAATTAATTTATTGTTAACTTATATTTTCATTTAAAAAACTCACACACACTTTAATTTATTATTAGTTTTTTATCTCTATGAATTTGGTTCCTTTTTTTTTATTAAATAAGCAATCACTGATAAAAAAAATATCAATTTGTAAAATACTTAAACTTTTTTATTTTACAAAATATCCTAACCACCCCACCCCCTCTTCAATTGATTTATCTCCGGACTATTTCTCTTTTTCGGGGAGAACAAAAAAGAATTTTGCGAACTTGAAGCTATAGAATTTTTAGTAATTTGAGGGTGCAACTTTTCTTTTCCTCATTTTCCAAAAATAGGACAGTAAAATTAGGCGATTTCCGTAAAGGCAGTCGATTCTCTGATCCAAGTATTTACATACATACATACATAATGGAGCTTGAGTTTAACCATGATTATCACAAGTTAAAATCATTTCAATCTCTACTGTCTAATCTGAAACTTAAGTTGAGTGAGGTCATGTAGAAACAAAAGTACATTGTAATAACATACTTAGATAAAAAAAAAAGTGGAATGTGTTTATAAACCTGTATTGATGCAATATATGATAGATTGTGGACTATCAAGTAAAGCATCAACAAGTAACATATGCTCAACTCCACCATAACAGACCAGATGTCAAGAAACGAAAATCTTTACTTTGGAGCTACCCTACCCATTCCAAGAAGGGAAAGGGATTTGTGAGTAAGAATGGATGATTTGTGAGGTTGAATGCTTTCACATTTATAACACAGTTGATTGATCAAATTAAGATTCGTAGAAAATGAGAAACGATTGTATTATACGGGATTATTCAGAAACAACAATTCCAATTTCCAATTGCTCGAGGTATTTTTGTAAGTAAATAAATTTTCACCACCGTATTTTATCAAATCAGTTTCGAAAGGTGGAGAAAAACGAGTGGGTGAAAAGGCGTGAGTGAGTACCGTCTTTTATATTATCTTGGACAGACCAACACCCCCATTATTGTCAGATGCTCTCTCTCCAATGATTTCCCTCTCCGCCTCGTTCCCGACGGACTGACTGACGGAGGACGCACCTGTTTTCGGCTATTGGTGTAGAGCCAGGATTGATTTCAAGACGTGAACTAGTCGGGTTTCACACCTACTGTTCTGTTCTGTGGTGATTCCCGAGAAGACTCCCAAATCCCAGTCAAACCTGGCTAGAGAACACGCTCGAACTTCCATGTGTTGAGGAGTCCTTTTTTTCAGTTGACTCTGTTTTGTAATTGAGCTAGGAGGTTTTCTTCACCTCTGGAGTTGGGTGATACTTTCTACCACGTTTGAGTTGGGAATTTGTCCTATTTGGGTTTCACCTTTGTCGATAATTTCTGAGCTTTTCAGTCTTTACCTACGAAAGACTCAACAATGTTCTCTGGTGATTCTTCTCCGGCGAAACCCCCGGCGAAGAAGAAACGGAACCTTCCTGGAACACCAGGTGAGAAGAAAACAAAGAAATTTTCTTCTTTTCATTCAAGGGTTTTATTGTGGCGTGAACTGGGATACCACTTTCTGTTTTATCATCAGATCCTGATGCTGAAGTCATTGCTCTGTCTCCAAAGACTTTGTTGGCCACCAACAGATTCGTTTGTGAAATATGCAACAAGGGCTTTCAAAGGGACCAAAATCTGCAGCTTCATCGCAGAGGACATAACCTGCCGTGGAAGCTGAGGCAGAGGTCAGGTAGTGTGAAGAAAAGGGTGTACATTTGTCCAGAACTCGGCTGCGTACACCATGATCCTTCTCGAGCTTTGGGTGATTTGACTGGAATCAAGAAGCACTTTTGCAGAAAACATGGAGAAAAGAAATGGAAATGTGACAAATGCTCTAAAAAATATGCAGTTCAATCTGATTGGAAAGCACACTCCAAGGTCTGTGGCACAAGAGAGTATAGATGCGATTGTGGAACTCTATTTTCGAGGTTCTGCCCGCGTAATGTTACCATTTTTAGTCAATTTTGTTTGACATCTGGAAATTAAGTTTCATTCTGATTTCATATCTGCGCAGAAGGGATAGTTTTGTTACACACAGAGCCTTTTGTGATGCATTGGCTGAGGAAAATGCAAAAGCTGAAACACGCGCCACACCTCCCAGTAGTCCCAGAGATGACAGTGATCATACACGCGTTGCTTCTCCTCTGCCGGCACCGACGCTACCGCAGCCGCCTGTGGCCGTCCCTGCTCCTTGTCCACAGCAGCCATCTGAAGCCCCTGCTCCTCTCTCAACTCCCTTGATGCCATCTGCTGTACCGGTTCATAGTGAAGGTAGTTGCAGTGTTGGATTTTCTCTGGTACTTTTTAGAGTTTTGTTGTCTCTCGGCTCGTCCTTTCATTTATCTTTATGTCCTTGAGAGTTATGGATTATGATGTACCATGCTTTTGATCTGATTGTCATTTTTGTAGTTTTTCCGTTGTCATTCGTTAACTCAACCTGCTTTGCAGCAACGATCGATTGCACTGGAGCTGATCCAGTTAATGGAGAGGTTTTGGAGGAGAACTCATTTCCAGCAGCAGGATGCAGCAATAGCAGCAGCTCAAGCAACAGTTTGTTTGCCAGCCTCTTCGTTTCTTCAGCATCATCATCAGCGACATTGCCATCTGAGCCATCAGCAACAAGATTCAACAACTACTTGAGAGCCATTTCCCACCCAATTGAGTCGCTCCAATCCTCGTCCTCCGAAGCCGTGTCCCTGTGCCTGTCGACGAACCAATCGCCGCTGATGTTTGCTTCATCTGTAGCCCAGTACGCCCCTTCACTTCAGCCAGCCATGTCGGCAACTGCACTGCTCCAAAAGGCCGCTCAGATGGGTCCAACATCATCAAAAGGCTCCCTCCTCAGGGGCCTTGGCTTGGTCTGCTCTTCCCCCTCGGATCACGACTGGAACATCCCCCAAATCGAGCCCCCCTGCTCATCGGTAGCCGCCGGACTTCGCCTAGCAATCGGCGATGATGAGGACTCCGGTTTTAAAGAATTTATGATGGAGACTCAAACGGTTTTTGGTCCCAAGCAAACCACACTTGACTTCCTAGGACTCGGAGTATCTGCCAGGGGCGGGTCGCCCGCTGGGCTTCCGGCGGTGGTGACGTCGATCAACCGTGGACAGATGCCCCGGTACAGCACCAACGGTGCACAATACGCCGGTGATGACATGGGAGGAAGGTGAGAGAAGTCAGTTGCCAGTCACAGGCTAGCACGCATTATGGTAAAAATAAAAAAATAATAAAAAGAGGAAAAGTGTGATTATTAGTTTTAGATGGAATTTATTGCGTAGGGGTGACGTAATAGCAAGGACCCCCGCACCTTCACTTGACAGCAGGCAGCTTTTGAAACTAAAGAGCACTAGGGATCATCTTCTCATTTCACTGAGTGACACGCAATACCATTACCATACGTGTGGATGTACCTGCCCGCTATTACGTACATGTTCGCCGGCCTAGTGTATTTAAGATTATTGAGGATGAATGTGGCCAATTAAAAATTGGAACCTCTATACTTAATCCACGTCCTCATTTTTTCAATAGAGTTCACGTGGGTGAAGAGAAGTATGGGGGTCACATATTGATTATTGATTTTCTATTATTTTAAATGTGATTCTTAATGATTTTATTAAAATTACTTTTATCCATTTTGCATATAAATGGTGATGTAGATCAACCTCCCATCCTATTTCAATCATATTGTTTAGGTTCTTGTGCACCCTCCAATATTCTCGAAGTCTATTCGACTTTTTTTTTTATTTTTACCAAATTACATCTGTATAATTGGGTATTATTGAATTAATGCAATAGATTTTTCCATCTTTCCTTATTAAATGAAGTGTTGTGGAAATTCCCTTTCTCTAGCTCTATTAGTGCCTCTTGAAGGAAGATTACAGTTCAAGCAAATCCCATGTTAAATTCTTGACATATTCTTTACTCGATTGACTTGAAGATAAGATATCTTTTTTTTCTCTTACCTTTGGTTGGCTCCATATTTGTCTATGAAATGAACTTATAAAGAAAAACAAGTGAATCAAGAAAAATACAACTCCAAACAATAAGAAAACACAACAAAAAAAGAAAATAACAAACAAGGAATAGCAAAGCGGTGTTCTAAAAAATAAAAATAAAAAATCAGTAGAGGATAAAAGAAGAAACCTTCTATATGAATTAGAGCTGATTCAACAAAGAAATAGCATATTTCCATTAATGAGGGGTCTGATCAAACAATCATGAATCCCATCATTCGTTTTCTCAATTCAACAAAAAACAATAAAACAACTTTATTTTCTACGATGAGAAATAATTTTAATTGATTCTTGATTGTTGTTTGACAAACAATAAACACTACCAACAAAAAAAGAATTCAGCAATAACGAATCATGACACCAACCACCTTTCTAGTGGAGTAATCAAAAGATCCATATGATAAAACAAATGAACCATGTAATGTAAACAAGTGAAAAAAAAAATCCCTCAACACATGGCATAGTGACAAACAAAAGGAGGTGCAAACACATCATAATAAAAAAAGACTCATACCACATTCCCTTACTAATACTATCATGTTGTTTCATAGTCGATTACAGAAATTACTACTAGTTCGCTATTGCTTACAAGAAACAATAGCTGGCTTTGTGAGGGAAATGTTTTTGGGAAATCTCGTAAGAAGTAGAAGTAAAACAAAGAGAAGGGATATGGTTATGAACACATGGATCTGTTCATTTAACATGATTTCAAAAATATTTTCACTATAAATAAAAATAGAAATAGATGTGTTTCATGCACAATTTATTTTTATTATTTCAGAAGTAGAAATAATCCACAAAAAGTATTCCGCAATAATGCTTTATTAACTTTTGTTCTCTAGTGGCCTTCATATATAAATAGTGTAATGATTTTAATGTAAGTGAACTCTAAGCAAGTTAGAGTTTATAGATGAATGTTATGTATTTTTCAATCTTTATGAAATACGAACAGGAATTTCGCAAAGAACTTCTTAGGACAATCCTGAGAAGTTCTAAGAATTTCTTACACAATCTGATTGAAGAACGAGGAGGGGATTTAACATCTCAAATGGTTTACTGAATTATGACGGAAGAGGAGATCGGTATCCCATGTCACCAATTTGATATGAGATGTAAGCTATTCACTTGTTTACTCCTGAAGGTAGCAAATACCCGATTTAGGCAATTGGAACCTTGATGCGTCAGATCCTATAGGAAGTTAGTCTTGTTTTTCAAGACCCTATATGTAGTGAATATTGAGGCCTTTCATCTAAGGCAAAATCATATTCAATTCGGTATGACCATCAAAAGGAAAGCTTGAGGGAGTTTATTGACTGATTTAACTAATTAGCACGAGACATTCAACTTGATTTGTGGGAGAGGGTCAAGATAATGAAGTGGTTTCTTTGTACTTCAAAGCTAGCATAGAACTCAAAGGCTTAAAAACTTAAGGGTGGTCGAAAAACCTAAGAAACTATTAAAGAAGATTATCAAGTACATTTGAGTCGATGATGACTTAAGGGCCAAAGAAAGAAATTGGGCTGAGGTGCTGCCAACCCCGCATCATAAGGAGAGAACAAATTTGATGTTATGGCACAATAAATGCTCGGCACTATACTGCAAGCTATAGAGTGATGAAGTGGATCATTGAGCAATACCACGCAATTAGAGCATCAACTAGTGCAGCTTAGGATCTGGAAGCCCACCCAGGTCACAAGCAAGTGTGTGAGGTGGAAATTGGTATTTGAAATTCCCACATAAACATCAAAAAGATAGACATCATAATCGTGAAGAACAGATTGTAGAGAGGGACCAAAGTAAATGGGAAACTTTGTAGGATGCTAATCATTTACAAGATTGCACGTGCTACACTTGGGAGCTATATGTTGCCTCGAGAGGAATAGAAGTGGATGAGCCATGAAACCTGAAGGATATATCTCGACAAAGCAAGGAAAAGGGAAGTTGATTGAATTGTTCACAATAGAACACTAGGAACCTTTGAGCAAAGCTCGAGAACCAGCTTGTTTGGGAGAAGAAGATGATGCATGCACAAGAACTAAACTTGAGCCTTGATGAAGTTTTTTTATATTCCAGCACTTGATTTCGTATCAGCACTACTTTAAACTAGAACCTTTCAGCACTAGGAATTTTCCATCTGTCAACACCTGGCCTTGAAGTTGTCCTTTTCTTAGTTGACAGTATTGATAAATGGAAATTTTCCTAATATCGTTACAATAAAAATAGAAAATCCGTATCAAATAAATTTATAATCCATAATCTACACAAAATACAAATTTGGAAAACTTGTATAGTGGATATCGAGGTCGATCACGAAGAGCTTGCGCTTGCTAAGTATTTTAGTAAATGCATAATTCGAGATAGCAGGAAGTCTTAGTTTAAGCTCGGACCAACAGTGGTAAACAAGTTCGGTAAACAAGATAAGTAAACAATATTAGGTCTTAACGCTAAGGTAACATGTACTGGTTCTAACTCAGAATAATACTAAGGTGCCTTGAGGGTCTGCAGGTGATGTAGTGTCAAAATCCCTAATTTAATCTACCATATTCCCACACTCACAACTTCAAATAACCTAAGTCTACTCAGGTCATTCACCATGTTTTCGGCTAAGCTAGTCCTCCATATCATCACCAACATTGCAATTAGGTCTATCTGCATGCAAAGAATATAGAACTAGGTCTATCCGGTTCTACTGGTTCCACCTCGGACTAACACCTATTGCTCACGTTTTGATTTATTGGTCTACCTCTAAATCAAGCATCTAAGTTGTGAAGCTACTTATTCCCCTCCTTAGGTCTACCCAAGGGTTGATAGAAACAAGAACTAAGGAAGAATGATAAATTTTATTAAGATTCCTAGACCCCCACCACCATGCTTCACCTCAAGGCACTCCTAGGGTTTAGCTACTCATGCTTTGAAGGTAAAACATGATAACATTAATATAAAACAACAAAAATGTCAAGAACTTCCTGAAAGAGTTGGTTGTAGAAACTGAAAATATCAACAAACGAAAATAAAGCAATAAGAGTTCTGATTTCCGTCTGCTACTCTTCCCTAGCCGGAACAGTAGCGCTGGACTGGGCTCTTATGCTGTTCTTGAGGATGAAGATCTTCCTCTCCTCTCCTGGTTACTACAGCTTCCAATTCCTCTTCGCAGTGGGTTCGTATTGAGTGTCATCTTCTCACTATCTATTAAATCGTTTTTATGTCTCAATGCAATTAATGTTGTTTACTTAAGTGTTTATAATATAAAATTTAAGTTGTTTAGTTAAGTGTTTATTGAAATCAGGGAGAAGATAGAAATTTCGTGCAAGTGTAGATCTCAAAGAATGGGCATTATTAAAAGAACAGAAAAAATGCATTGTAAGGATGTCAGGAACAATGTACTAACTTTGGAAAGTGAGAAAAAAAGAAGTGAAGATATTTTTGGAGAGGGAAGAAGGAAGAGAATGTGACCAGACCCTGGGAGGGGAAGGAAGAACATGAAATAAGGAAGAAGAAGACAAATTTCTCAGAATAAAAATTTCAAATGTAAAGAACAAGCACCAAAACCCAGTTTAGTGCTATTGTTTTGGACTGTAAATAGTAGCAGATAGAGAATAAGACTATTTCGCTTTGCTTTCTTTTGCTTGCTAAATATTTGGCCATGACTATTTAGCAATCTTCGAGATGTTCTCTTCCATTTATGTTTATGAAATCATGCTTTAAATCTTGAACATGAATGGCTAGATCTTAGAAATACCTAAAGTGTAGAATGGTGATGTAGTTTAGGGTCACTAAGTAATTTATGATTTTATACATTAGCTTTTGTTTCTAACATTTGTCGATTAGACCTAAGAGGGGGGAACGAATAGCAGTGCAACTTAGAAGCTTGATTTAGAGGTATACTAACAAGTCAAGATGAGGATAGTAGGTTTTAATTTTGAGTAGAACCAGTAGAGCCTAGTAAACCTAGTTCTACATATTTCGCAAATGGGAAGACTTAAACGTGGGATGGGTGATAAAATCAAGGCTATGTTAACCAAAAATATAAGAAATAATTTGGGTAGATTTAGGTTGTTTAGAGTATGCATGTAGATAAATTGTGGATTAGATTAGAAACTTTAATACCACATCACCTGAATCATCTTGAGTCATATTAGCATTATTAGTATTTAGAACTTGCATTTATTGTTTTCACCATTGACACTTGATTTTGTTTACTGTACTTATCTACTGGTGTTAGTCTAACCTTGGATTAAGAGTACCATATTTATTCTATAATCCTGCATTTGCTAAAACACACAACAAGCACTAGCTTCTTGTGATCGACCCTGAATTTCACTTTACATTTTGTGTTTAATTTGTATTTTATGAGGATTAGGGATTATAAATTTATTTGATATGAAAATTCAATTTTTGCAATGACATTAGGAATTTTTCATTTATTAGGTTTGCACTTAAAGTGTCTAAAAAGTTGGACGGATGGTTTCTAGATAGTGGGGCTTCCAAACATATGCATAAATATATGACCTATTTTCAATACATCCAATCTGTTTATGAAGAGTAATTAGTGACATAGTAGGTGCAAAATCAACACAAGTGAAAGGATGATAGCACACAAATTTTCCTACTTTTATGATATGAAAATCACAAATTTTTAATTATGTTTAGTTGTTAATTTTATAGTTTTAAATATTTTTATTTGATTAGGGAAAATATGATTTTTTGGTGTATTAGTGGGTTAAATCCTTTGATTTAGCTTACCCTATGTCTAACCTGATTTTGAGTCTAGCAGCAACCCAAGAATCAAGGAAAAAATCTGGATTTCGTGCAACTCACCAAGCTGCAGGGAGTAATGAGTACATTGTCACAGCGGCAGTCTGCAAGTCAGGGCTAGGAGCAGCAGATTAGTCAGAGAATGTACTTGACTTGAGCAATGGGAGGTGAGAGAAAGATGAGGAGGAGAGAGAGTCGCAAAGAGGAAAGTTCAAGCAGTTTGCAGAACACACACGAGGGGTTTCTCCCCAACTGGAACACGAAGAATACTGATGGAGAAGGAGAAAGAAAGGCGATTTTTTTAGAGAAGAACCTCCTATTTGAAGGAAGAAGATCAAGACCAGGTTCAGCGCTATTGTTTCAGCCTGTGAACAGTAGTAGACGGAAACCAGAGTTCTACTGCTTTATTTTCGTTTGTTTATGTTTTTAGCTTCTGCAACCAACTTCTACACGATGTTCTTAATATTATTGTTGTTTTATGTTAATGTCATTACATTTTATCTACAAAATATGAGTAGCTAGAACTTTAGGGATGTCTTAAGATAAAGCATGGTGGTGTGGATCTAGAATTCTTAATGAAATTCATCATTGTTTCTTAGCTCTTATTTCTATCAATTGATGGGTAGACCTAAGGAGGAGAACAAGTAGTTTCACAACTTAGATTCTTGATTTAGAAGTAGACGAATAAATCAAAACTGGAGCAGTAGGTGTTAGTCCGGGATAGAACCAGTAGAACCGGATAGACCTAGTTCTATATGCTTTGTATGCAGGTAGAACTAATTGCAATGTTGGTCATGATATTGGGGGCTAGCTTAGCCGAAAATATGATGAATGACTTAAGTAGACTTAGGTTATTTGAAATTGTGAGTATAAGAACATGATAGATTAAGTTAGGTATTTTAGCACCACACCACCTACAGATCGTTAAGGCATGTTAGTATTAATTTGAGTTAGAACTAATACTTGTTACCTTTAGCGTTGAGACCTGATATTGTTTACTGATCTTGTTTACTGAACTTGTTTACCACTATTGGTCTGAGCTTAGACTAAGACTTACTGTTATTCCGAATTATGCCTCTAATGAAATACTTAGCAAGCACAAGCTTCTTGTGATCGACCCCGACATCCACTATTTAAGTTTTCTAAATTTGTATTATGTGTAAAGTAGGCTTATAAATGTATTTAATACAAAAATTTGGTTTTATTGTAAGGACATTGCTAAAATTTCCATTTATCAAAGGATGAGTAACTATTTATCTTCCAACTAAAAATGGTTTTCTAGTGATTGTGGATATGTGTTATGTACCAAGTCTAACACAGAATTGGATTAGTCTTGGACAGTTGAAGAAACAAAAGTTTCAAGTAAGACTAATGGAAGTAAAGATGCATATGAAAGATTCTTCAAGAAATGTAAAGATTGATGCATTACTGTTGAGTAACAATCTATATAAGCTGGAAGTTTGTAGTGTTTCAAAAACTTGTTTCACAATATTTGATGAGTCCTACAAGTGGCATAGCAGGCTCGGACACACTGGAATGAACTATCTTAAAATATTGAAGAAAGATGACAATGTACAAGATTTTCAGGACCTAAGGGTTGCTAGGGTGAGATGTGTACTTGCCATGAGGGGAAACAAACAAGATTACCATTTTATAGAGGGTCAAGTTTATTTTTGCCACCAACTGTTTACACACATGAGCATTTTTGCCCCATAAGTTTACTATTGCACAATTTCGCCCTTAAAGTTCACACACAGATGCAAGAATGCCCCAATTGTTTTTAAAAACGTTTTAATACACCACATATATTTGAAAAATATATTTTTACCCTCAAGTGTTTTTGGTAGTGCAAAAATGCCCTAACGTCCGTTAAGGTTTTAAATGAGTGCTTTTGCCCCAAATGTTTCAAACTATGCACTTTTTTCCCATTATGGTGTTTTTAATGTTACTAATATAAATAATATATATTGCTGATTCATATTTTATGTAATTAGAAATATATTATTAACTCATCATCATATATTTTAATCCTCTTTGACACCTATCTCGAAATATTTTAATTGATGCCAAAATAATAAGTTTTTCAGTAATTTTAATTATTGGATGCAATTGATTCTAAAATATAATACATAAAATACCGACACCAGTCCACAATAAAACCCACTAAAACCCTAAACCCTATTTTGCCCTAAACCCCAATATCCAAGCAGCCAAGAGTTAGCTGACCCGACCCACCTTGATTTCACCTTCAGTCATACGGCATGGAGAAAAGCACATTTCTTCACCGCCAAAAATGGATTCAGCCCCAATTTCAGCCGCTAGGTCACAACAACGACAGCGCCGCTCGGTACGCTACCCAGTCACCTACATCGCGATTCCCCTACTAGATCACCTCCTCAATCATCGCGATTCCGGTAGTAATAGTTACAAATCCACAATTGACACAGATAGCGAGACCTCAAGCATCAAAGGTTTGTTTCACTCATCCATGGGCATACAATGTTTCAGCGTTATAATGATATGCATGAACAATTCTTAGAAGGGGACTAACTCGTTTTCTGCAATTGTGTGGTATGTGCAGAGGGAAGGATTACTAGCGTTCAGAGTGTTGAAATCATGGTGCGAATTCAACAAGTCACTTGATTTTTAAACTAGGGGCAGCCACTATTATTATGGTTGATTTCATGTGTAGGTAAAGAAACGCACAAGATCAGCTCATGATGAATCACGAAAGGGAAGTTCATTCAAATACTGCGCATTCTTTGAGAATTGCCAATTCAATGGTTGTGGCAGTGCAAGTTACACCTTCAAGAAGGAGAAGAAACAGTGCGAAAAAAAACAAGAGCATGGCTTCAATGAAGATGAGTCCAAGGCCCCTTATCCAACACCTAGCACTAGCACTCTTTCTTTGGTTACAGCACAACCATCTGTCATGAGCAAAAAAGGGAAGAAACCTACTGGCAAAAAATCTCCAATGAGGTCCTAGATGATGTTGTAATCGTGGTACTTGTATCTCGTTTACATTATGCAAATCGACTAATGAACTTGTCATTTGGTTTTCTATGAGACAAATGCTTAATCATTTTACATTTATTTTCATTAATGTTTTCATCTCAATTTATAGTTTAAATCATTAGCATCTTATCCAAATTAGTGTAGTATTATTATTATTATTATTATTATTATTATTATTATTATTATTATTATCATCATCATCATCATCATTATTATTATTATCATCATCATCATCATCATCATTATTATTATTATTATCATGGTTGTTATTATTGTGATTATTATTATCATTATTATTATTATTGTTATTATTATTAATAATTAAAAAAATGCTAATATGGGGCAAAATTGCATACTTGGAAACATTTGGGGCAAAAAATATATTTTTCAAATATGCATGACATAGTAAAACGTTTTGCCAAACAATTGGGGCACTGTTACATCTGTGTGTGAACTTTAAGAGCAAAATTACGCCACAGTAAACTTTTGAAACATTTTTGCTCATGTGTGTAAACAGTGGGGGGCGTTTCTGCAGATTCCCCATATAGAAGTAACGCCATAGCTAAGAACAAGTAGATCTCATGCACACTAATATTTGTGGACCCTTCAAGAAGACATCTTTGAATGGTAACAAGTATTTTCTTGCCTTTATTGATGATTTCTCTCGGTTTTGTTGGGTCTATTTTTTGAAAAGAAAAAGTAAAGTTTTTTATATGTTTCAAAAATTCAAAGCTCTGACAGAGATATAAACTGAATAGAAAATTAAGGTTATACAATCAGACAATGGAGGGGAGTATGTAGCACCAATACTCAAAAAATACTGTGAAAAGGAAAGTACGATCCAATTTTACACCGCTCTATATACACTTGAGCAAAATGGTGTATGTGAACGTAAAAATTGTATCATTTTAAATATGACTAGGTGTTTCCTTGATGAAAAATTCATCCCCACAGTGTTTTGGGCAGAAGCAGTGGCTATGTCAATATACTTGTTAAATTTGTCCTCCAAGTCATTAGATGGAAAGTCAGCTCACGAGCAATGGCTTAATGCCAAAAGAACAGTGGGTTATCTTAGAATATTTGGATGTATTTGCTATGTTCATATTCCAAATGCTAGGAGAACAAAACTTGAGGATAATGCACAATTAAGATTATTTTTTGGGTATAGTAATGTCACAAAAGGATATAGAATATATATTCCTAAGACCTATGAACCATGTTTGAATTATCTTTTGTTCCTGGTTTCTCAATGTTTGCTCTTTATGCTTGAATCTGACAAAGCAATGGAAGAATCAACAAGCTCAACACTAATAATGTTTTCAAAAGAATATTTACATTTTTTCTTATACTAAAAATGCCATAACTTTTCTATATTATAAACTATTCAGAAAAGTGTTCATGGACATCGTTTAGTACAAATAAGCGGTGTCAAAAGGGTTTGGGCATCAATTTATGATAATAAACAACATCTAGAATCCTTCTAGGCACCTCTTAGTGATTATTTCCTTGCGTAATCAAGGCCATCATTTTTTACATAAATTATGATAATCAAATTACACAACGAGAGCTCCATTTTTATCTGCTGACTAATAAAAAAAATGATGCACATTCATCTGAAATAAAAGATCCATATACTCCACACATCAGTGCAATTGCACTCATGGTTGTAAATCCATAATGCCATAAGTTAATCATCATTTTCCGTCATCTCCTAAAAAACATTACTAGCATAGTCCAAGTTACCACATTTTCCATAAAATGGGAAAATCTAATTATAAAGTGAGAGATCAATTTTTATATGCTCATTAATACCAAATTGATGTATTTCCATCCCTAATTGATTTTCCATGGACTCCACACATTAGTGCAATGCACTCGTTAATATAACTTCATCAGGTCTTATTTCTTTACTCTCCAATATAGATCTAAACAAAATTAATAATTTATTATTTATTTAAATAACTACATTTCACAATATCAACATTATTTCAATCAAAATTTTGAAACATCATAAGTTAATATAAATTTGATAATTATTGATGCTAATCTATACAAGAAAATGTTTTTAATTAAAAAAATAAATACAATATTTTTTTTAAAAGTTTTAAGCGATAAATAGTGTTGTTTTAAACATTTATTTAAAAAGTATTTTATCAAAAAGAATGATTCAGTGTCAACATTTATTTTCAAAGAAATTTGTATGTTACTTAATATCACTAAACAGTATCCAAAGGGGTGTAGATGCTGTTTATTGTCACGAAACGATACCCAGAGAAGTCTAGGGGTTGCTAATAATCACTAAGCAATAAACCATAAGGGTTCTAGAAGCTGCTTATTATATTAATCAGTGCCCAAACCCTTGTGGATGCAGGTTATTAGTACTAAATGACATCCATTAATACTATTCTAAATAGTTTGTAATGTAGAAGAATGATGCAGTTTTAATATAAGAAAAAAATATTATTTTGAAAACGTTCTTCGTACACATGATTCAAAATTCAAATTAATAATATTTGGGAAACTTATTTCATTAATTAGTCGATTTTAGATCAATGTATAATATATAAAAGATAATCATTTTATACAATAATTTTTTGATGATGACTGTTTCTCGAATTGAATTTTGATAGAGAGAGATGACTATCTTTCAAATTTACCTATTGGCCCAGGGCCCTTGTGAGGGAAGTGCTCGTGACTTGCACTTCTTGTCATCTCTGGATGTCATCTCTCCAACCATGGCTGAGAGGGAGGCGGTCTATTGATACGCCAATGTTGCTGGGGAGGAGGTTAAATTGCTCCTCATGTGCAAGTGACAGGGACTCTAAAGTGTACGAACCTGAGAGTCGATGAGAGGTGCCTTGATATTGGTCGGAAGGCCAATTGCAAACTGAAGGATATCCCGGATTTTACCCGAGCCAAGGAGGTGGCGGACTGGCGGTTAATGGAGTCTCTCCATGGACGCATCACAGCCTCCTTGGACCGCGCCTCATTTATTCACAAACTCTAGTGCCACTTTCATTGGTTATCAGGTCCCTCAAACTCCCAATTTTCTTTTGGGGGTCGATAGCGACGGATTTCATTAATGCATGGTTTTAGATTGTTACTCGTTATTTTCTATCTTTGTTTTATGTTACTATCAGTTTTAACTATAAATTAAAACTGAACTTGACATTTGAAATGCATAACTTACCACACTAAAAACACTAGTTACTTATGTTTTGTGTTTCATCCTAAATTCCATTTTATATTTTATTTCATTTGTACTTTAATTGAATTAGATTTTTATAAATTTATTTAATGTGAAAATCAATTTTACAATGATATTAAAATATTTATTTATCAAAAGTGAAAAATAGACTAACAAAGTTAATTTTCTAGAAAAACCACAAAAATAATGAGCTTGAAATATCAGAAAGAAGATTTCACTTCAGTAGATAATCAAAACCTTGTGGTTTGCTTCATTTCTTCAATAGCTGATTTTTTGTTTTTTTCTTTTTCCTTGCTTATATATCTACCTAAAGATATGAAACGGGACAAAACCCCCATCTTTATCTCTATTTTCACAATTAACAATATATACATGTTGTAATATTTAATTACAATAATCTAATTATTGAAAAAAAAATTAAGTGGAAATTAATTTCTCTAAGACTTGGTTTAGTTTTAGGTTGTTATCAAGTCTGTGGTTTCTTGATTCTCTTGTTCTTGTTCTTGTTCTTATTATTTTGTGTGTTCTTAATTCATTCTTCCCTACAATAAATGAGTTAGAAAAGGTTATCAATGAGCTCATTGAAGTCTTCATAAGATTTTCTAGTCCACAAGGTGTCAAGAATAAGAAGATTCAACATGTTTTTGTGTGTTGTTTTACATATAGATGTGTAACTAGTTCTAAATGAAATCTTGTATTGGCTCTTATTCAAATTTCTTGTTTTTTGTTTTTCAGTTTGAGTTTTGGAATATGCGTGATTCTTTACTGTAGATTGCAAGAATAATATGCATTATGTTTTAATTTCTAGATTTGGAGATATTGTTAATCTTGTGATACTTAGAAAAATTGTAATAATGAAAATAACCAAATATCATGACGACTGATATTATCTATTTAATTTTCATGGTTGTACATTCTCATCTTCCATTATTCATTATTCATAGATATTATTATTATTATTATTATATGAAAAGCATATTTTCATTTTTAAAATAAATAATATTATGTTAACTAAAATTAAATCTTTCTTCAAGGTTGTTCGTATTACTTCGACTGACACTATATATTGATTTTTTATTATTAAAATAATAGAAGAAGTAATTGTATATTATATAATTGTAAAAGAATGTTTTTTATATAATTGTAAAATTTAAAAGCTATTGAAAACTTAATAAATAAAATGTACTTATTATATCTTAAATTTTGTTCTTGGGTATTCAATACCAATAGCATTTTTTTTCCATATGATCAAAATGGTTTGAATCAATGTGAAATATTTCTTTTATTCATCATTTTTTTAATAATCAGAAATATATCTAATAGAAGAAATGAATTCAAAACAATTTATTGATAAATAAATATGTCATATTTTAAATTCAAAACTGATTTTTCAAATAAATGTGAATTCTGCCTATTATATGTTAAAATTTTTTATTTCTTATTAAGTTATTCTTACTGAATTTTGCAAAATATATTTTCTTAACTCATTTATATTTTGAAAAATTTTAAAAGTCTAATATGTGAAGATTTACTAACAAGTTACGTTTACTTGATCATACTCACTTCTAACAGTTTTCTTATATTTTCAGCATCTATATTGACATTTAAGAAAATAGCAAAATTTAATAGGATGTTAAATATTTAGTAAGCAGATGGATTAAAACTTAGTTTTCCAGTTTGAGTGACGGTAAAGATTAATGTAAAAGAAACAAGATTAATGGATTGAAATAAGCGTTTTGTAGTTCTATTATTCATATTCTTTTATAATTTGTGAACTAAATTTAAAAAATATATATTCCTCGTTATAAATGAAGATTATTAATAAATATAATTTTATTTTCGTAAATTAATTTTTAATTATAATTTTTCAAATATAATTGAAACTGAAAAGTGAAATCGTATAGTTTTATTTGAATTGATTCCAACACTCTTTACACATATCACCTTGTGACGTTTAATTCATTCTATTGTCAACTATGATATTTCAAGTGATTGGAGGACTTTTGCGTCAAACAATCCTGCGTTAAAGGATTTTGTGCTGAAAATACTTCGATAATGTTATGAAGGAGGGAAATTAATTTCCTTCTATTATTCCAAAGAGATATGGGATATTGAATTGTTCAAGAAATCTCAGAGAAAAGAGGGATCTGCACAACACGGTGATAGGCTGGAAGTTTACCCATAAGAGGCATACCATCTTGCTGATAACGACACAAAAAGATATATTCTCACCTAATAAGGCATAATTTTTTATGGTTTTAATTATTAAAATCAGTGGATTATCCTGTAAAAATTAGGATTTTAATACAAATCTTGGTATTTTTTAAACTCCTACCACAATCTTATTATTTTGCTGCAAATTGGAAGTAAATTTATGATGTAACCCTAATCTTGATTTAATCTCATCTGTTTGAGTAAAGCAGCATATCCCAATGAGTCACATTCTGGAAAATCGAAAAATCTATGCATGACAGGAACTATTTTAGAGCAAAATGAAGATAAAAAAAGAGAAAAAACTTATAAAAGAGTAAATATAGTACACACGAATCTGGAGAAGGTGAGAAAAGAGGTGAAAGAAATGTATTTTCAAGAAAGATATGAAAGAAAAGATCTTAGATGAACAACTCCAAAAGAATAACGGAAAAAGAAAAAGAAGAAGAAGAAAAATCGAACAATGAGCAGAAACAAATTTTAAATCATTCAAAGAATTCTCTCGTAGAAACACTACATCAGTTAGGATTAGATTGAGAACAAACTATTTAATCTTTTATTTGAGATTTTTTTACCTTTGATATTATTTATTTTCTATTTGGTAGATTGCTAGTATGGACATACTTTCAATATCATTTTATGTATTTGTCTTGTTTTCGATTAATCATGAGTAGTTAAGCAAAACATGAAATTTTGGGAAAGAAAAGGGTGGGTTTTATTATTGTTCTCTAGTTCATAACAATCGAATTCTTGTATTAATCATTATCTAATCTAGATAGATATTGGAGGATGAAACGATGATGTAGTTATCATAAGAAATCTAATTAGAAGTAAACTAAAGTCTAGTACAATTTCATTAAGTTGGAATGAGAGAAATGATGGACACACTACCTTGTAACCTTAGAGTGTTATATTAGTCTCTTTCTAAAGTATAATGTGATTTGCATTATTTATTGTCTTTGCTGTATCTTGCTATTTAAATTGTATAGGTCTCAGCTTAAAATTAATATTTTATTATAATAAAATAAAATGCATTAACTTTTATGCAACAAGTACTTCATTCTTTGTATTCGATCCTAAATTCATTATATGCATATAATTTGTGTTTGATTGAAAATTAGATTTATAAACTTATTTGATAATAGAATTTGAAATTTATCCAACGACATGAAGAATTTTCGTTTATCAATCCTGACTGATAAGGATGTCTGGATGACAATGACAATAGTGTATACTATTTTCCCTACAAGAGCCTATTAGAGCATATAATACGCATATAACATGTTAAGTACCTGCCATGGGACGAATCATGAGGATGAAGAGCTACCACTTTTCTCGATGAAATGCAACAAGCACTCGTTGCATTCTCTAAAAACCAAAAGAAAATTCCCTAAACACGTAGACGACAAGTAACCTACTCCAATGGTTGTAAAATGAAGTAGAAGATGCTATGACAAATACATGATAATAAACATAAAAGAAGATGCTATGTTAATACGTTTTCCTTAATGTAGATAGATGATAAGACAAGATAATTATGACAATGTAGATATCACTATGATGGGGTACAAATTGGGTGAGGAGAATCGACTACTGAAAGACTGACAAAAGGAGTTGTGACAGGATAATACTAGTCGACAGACCGATATACGTTAGAAATCTGATAACGATGGCCGTATGGTACAATCTGAAAAGCGGCCGAATTACGGCAGAGCAGGCGAACTATATTTGAAAAGTGAGATCACATAGCAGGTGTAGAAAGCAACCAACATTTGCAGAAGCCAGGACTTGGATGGATCAACCTCTTCTATAAATAGAAGAAATCATAACGACGAAAGGGTTCGACTTTGAGCCCCTCAACTTGTACCTTATTTCACCATCTTTGTCTAGTAGAGATTTTTTCCGACGAGCTCCGACAGTTTCGTAGTTTTTCCGTCCTTCGGCAGTTTCTATGTAAAAATCTCCGTCCACCCTCATTTCTGTTGATCAAATCGAATGGATCACAGAAAAGCATTATACGGTGCGATATTTCCAGCTGCACCCATAACTCGAAAATCGGCCCCATCTCGGATACCGATTTTCACCCTCAGCACACTAGATTTAAAATATGGGTTGATGATTATTTCTTGAATTATAAACATTTCAAAAAAACAAAAAAAAATCCTAGAAAGTAGTCGAACAACCAAAGTATGAGGGTAATGACAAAATTTATATGGGGAAATGGATGTCATTTTGGGAGAAAGTTTACTTGTATGAAGACATTGATTGGACACCAAGCTGTCAATGACACATATGATACCCTTGTAAGTAATAGAGATCGGTTTGCCTTATAATATTATTTTCCATTTTATGGCAATATTTTTGGTGTGTTACTAATTATTATTCAGTATTCGTTTTTACTTTAAACTTTTTATTCATTTTATTTGTAAATTTTGATTCATCAGAATCGTGAGAATCTACTATTTATATTATAGAATTCGTTTTTTTTTTAAACCGGACGAAATAGACAGACGGTGTGACTAATGGGTTCAGTGAGACTGCCATGAAATAATCTGATTCGTTATGGTGTATGAGTGGCTCGTCAATGAGCTTTATGATTGGGCCTTGTTTTTCATAGTGGGAAATGGGACAAATATCCCAACCTTTTTATTTCCTTAACCATTTACCCTATGTTTGTAAACATTTTGCAAATTACCAAAAAATTAGATTTTCTTTGCATTTTACCTCAATTTTATGATTTTCATATTTATATTCTTAACAAAATTGTTAGATGTACTTTTTAATACATTAATATTGTTAATAATTTATCTTGAATTTAAAATATAACATTTTAATTTTAATAGGATTTGGTATTTATAGTGTGTTTGATAGAGAGTATAAAAGTAGATAGTTAAATAAGAAAAGAAAAATAGTATATTTAGTAGATGGGATAAATTATACTCAAGATAAATTATATCATGAATATAGAATAAAATAATGAAAGTAGATGAATTGAGATAAAATTATACTGTTATATACCCTCTATTTATATACCATCTCTTATTTTTGGTATAATTATACATGTATCACAAGGTTTAGTTTTTTTTTGGTTTTTGATTTAGGTTTTAAAATTTAAAATTTAATGATTTCTTTTGATACATTAATACATTAATATTGTAAATATTCACTTGTCTTATATAATAATTTCTTTTGATATACAACATATATTAATAACAAAATTTGTTATATAAAATGCTATATTTACTATATGTTTGATATTTATTCATGAAATTCATTTCATTTTTTATAATTTGTATTAAATTTTTTTTGACAAAAATAATACATCACATTTTATTATTATGATAAGTAGACTTTGTAATCTTTTAAAAAGGAATATTAATACACTATTTGATAAAATTATAAATTTATTTCATTGATTTCAGATAAAGGTAAACTGCAAATAAATTTTTTAGTCATAAAATTTATTTTATTTTTATCATTAATATAAAAATATTATTAAAATCTTATTTATATATTAGAAACATAAAACAATGCACTTTATTTATTATTCTTATTATTAAAATTTGAAATTCTTTAAAAAAGAATATTAATAGGATAAATTACAAATATATTTTCTTTATAGGGTAAATTATAAAAAAGTTTTATAAGGTGAAACACCAATGAAACACTTGTGACAAGGGTAAAACGTCGAGGTAGCCTTTTTCATAGCTTCGGCCGGCCCAGTTAGGGAATTTGTGTACGGTGCAGTGCGTGCTTTAATATTTTTAATAACTCTATTACACGTAATACTTCGACTATTATATTTACAAGGGTCAGAAGCAGGGAGTTGAATCCATTAAATAATCTGATCCCCATATTGTTAGAGCGATGTTCTGAAACTAGCGTCCGCTTCTCAAGTTCCTGTGGAACAAAGGCGGATGGATGTTTGTCCAGATCGGAACACCCAGATCTTTTTCCAAGGCACCGGGTTGGTACTATACGGTTTTGGATCTTTTCTGTGATTACATTACGGCCCCAATGTTTTTTTCTCTCTCTCATGTGTTAGTTTGTCGTTTTCCTGGTTTCGTCTTAGGCTTCACACTGGGTTTTGTGACTGCCCAGTTTGAGGTTTGACGTGGATTGATGGATTTCGGTTGCTGCGCTGTATCAGCTCAAGGGGAGCTGTCCAGGACTATCTTGTGGTTTGATTTGTGGCATTGAGCTTTTGGTCGCGCGGCAGCTTTTTTTTGGACTCACGAATTTGTTCTTTGGGAATCTTAACATCATGAAGTGAGTTTTTTGGATCCCATTTGGCCTATCAACTCTTCTAATTTCGGATTCCTTGGTTCATGGGCTCTTAGTTGGTTGGTTTACTAGTTTGTTGTGGGTTCTTAATTTATGACCCTGTGTTGATTGAGCCGTTTCTCTTGTAGTGCTCTTATGCCATCATCTATGTGGTTTGGTTCGTGGGAATCTTTTTGGATTCCCTGATGATTCTGCACATGTGTTTTTAGGGTTAATTCGCGGATCATTTTGTTTTTTGATTCGCAGTAGTTTGTTCTTGCTGCTCCCTATTGCATATAGGTGTTTGTGTACCTTCTTCATTCGCACTGGCCAAATAAATGGGAATTCTTGGTGGCTAATGCAGACAAAAGCAAAATACCATCTTTGTTACAAGGAGCTAATCATCTCATCCATGTTTCTCTTTTGCAACAGAACTAGGGTATTTTTTGGCATGTCACTTTCCTTGATCATCATTAACATGGCTTCAATAATGGAGCGCGCTGATGAAAATCTCCTCCCTGCCGTTTACAAGGAAGTCAGCGAAGCCTTTGCTGTGGGGCCATCAGACCTTGGGTACCTCACTTTTATCAGGAACTTTGTGCAGGGCCTGGCATCACCAACTGCTGGGGTGCTAGTCATCAACTATGATCGCCCCACAGTACTTGCAATGGGGATTTTTTGCTGGGCTTTCTCAACTGCAGCTGTTGGTGCAAGCAATCATTTCACTCATGTTGCACTTTGGAGAGCATTAAATGGCTTTGGACTCGCCATAGTAATACCCGCACTTCAGTCTTTTGTTGCAGATAGTTACAAGGATGGTGTTCGAGGGGCAGGATTCGGGTTACTGAGTCTCGTTGGGAATATTGGGGGCATTGGAGGTGGAGCCATTGCCACTGTAATGGCTGGTTACACTTTCTGGAGTGTGCCAGGATGGAGACTTGCCTTTATCATAATGGGAACTCTGAGCTGTTTTATTGGATTTCTTGTCTTTCAGTTTGTTAAAGACCCCAAGGGGATCACCAGTTACCATGATTCTGGTAAAATGCACGATAGGTATAACATTGGTTGAACTTCATATTCTTTGGTCTTTTCATTCTTCAGTTCCTTGATTTGGTTTACTGTTTCCAGGGAGAATTTGATCGAGGAAAGAAGCAGGAAATCTACATCTGTGTGGAAAGAATCCTGGACTGCCATGAAAATTGTCATGAAAGTTCCTACTTTTCAGGTCATTGTTTTACAAGGTCTTGTAGGCTCCATTCCCTGGACAGCCTTCGTCTTCTTCACCCTTTGGTTTGAATTGATTGGTAGGCTTTATTTGCAAATTGCTCCTGAGGTTTTTCTCTGCCAAACTCACATGTGTTTGATCTGCTAAGCAGGTTTCGATCACAACAGTGCTGCATCCTTGGTCAGTCTGTTTGCTGCCGGATGTGCTCTTGGATCCTTGTTTGGTGGTGTAATTGCAGATCGAATATCTCGTAAATATCGATACTCAGGAAGGATCATGTGCGCACAGTTCAGTGCTGCCATGGGAATCCCTTTCTCCATCCTCCTCCTCAAAGTCATACCACAAGATGTCAGCAGCTACAACACTTACGCCATCTCCCTCCTCCTGATGGGCCTCACCATCAGTTGGTGCGCCACAGCAGCTAACGGACCGATGTTTGCTGAGGTAGTTCCTGCAAAACATCGTACGATGATCTATGCATTCGATCGTGCTTTTGAAGTCTCGTTTTCATCGTTCGCTGCTCCTGTTGTTGGGATTCTTGCTGAGAAGATGTATGATTACGATATCAAAAGCATCGATCCGGTTCTGGGCTCAGCCAAGGCAGCCGACGCTTTGTCCAGAGGGCTTCTGTGTATGATGGTGGTTCCGTTTGGATTGTGCTGCTTGTTCTACACTCCATTGTATTGGACCTTTCAGCAGGACTGCGACAACGCTAGAGCAGCAGCAATTTTTAAGGAAGCAGAGATGCAGTAGTTGTCTTAGACTCGTGTAATAAGGCGCCGCTCATCTACGACAATTTCAATTTTGATAAAATTAATTCTTATTTGTCGATCATATTAATGATGTTTATTGAGTTTTCTGATATGCATTTGCACAATACTTCATAGTATATCGCTAATGTGGCTGCTTCTACAAATGTGAAGAATTCAATTTTCACGTATACTATGAAAGTATTATATCAAATGAGTTGATTTCAAATCTCTCAAAGATAATGCTGTACGTCATCTTAGATTTGACTAAGATGAATTCACAATTTTTTGATCAATTGAACTTTTCATATCCTATAATTAGATTAAAAATCACCTTACCTATTGGACTAGGACATTTTAATCAAACAAGATCCAATTGATTTTGGTGATTCATATATACTCTATTATTACCAAGGCATCGTAACTGGGTCATAGTATACGGATTGCATCCTTTGGACTAAAGAATAATGGGATGTCGAACAATAAGTGATATGGACGTGAGATGACAGTGGACTAGATGCATTGGCCACTTCTAGCTTACCCCTATTGGAGAGTTCTTCCGTTGAAAAATCTAGGGGATTTTCTCAAAGATGGAATTGATTTTTTTCATATTTTTATCCTCAATAAAAAGATTATATTTCAAACCTTCAGGGGCTGAATAGTTCGTATAGAAACTTAGTGCATTTCAAACAATTTGTCTAATGATCACTACTGTTATAGACATTTTTGCATTGTGGGAATTTTATCAAATGACTATCTAATTTCTAATGTGAAAGCATGGACACATATATGTTGGTAATATTAACTATTTGGTTTTCAAAACACTAAGGTTTTTCTTGATGTAATTGATTTAGAGAAAGTTCTATTCTAGAGCACAAGAGGAAAAAATTGCATATTACATGCTACTCGTTTCATGTTTCTGCATGTCACACCAAGTTTTGAAAAATAATAGTATATATCCGAATCATGTTAACTTTCGCTATACCATATCCACAAGCTCTAATTCATTTTCATGATTAAAATGTTGAAAATAGAAAATAAACAAAAATCAATAGCAAAGTCAAATCCTAATAGAAATACTAATAAACGAAATTTTTTTGAATATCATTAAAATTATAAATTTTTCTATCAAATAAATTTATAGCCTAATTCACAATCAATCGGATAAAAAATATGAGCATAATGAATTAAAGTTAAATTTAAGGAGCTATGTGCTTGTGTGAAGGTTAATGTATACTATTTTTATCACGATTGGAAATTTTAAACTAGAAGCAAGAGTTTTGCAATAATATACAAAAAGCTAATAATGAGAAAAATCAAATATTTGTATAAAATAAAAGAAGATGATACCTTAAGACATTTAGGGGTAGCATGCTAATCATTACAACTATCCCACTCAAAACGAAAATCAATCACCTAACAAACAAAGACTCAAGTCTAACCAAATCTTTGTTTTTCCCTAGTTTTTGATCTACTTCTAATAAGAGTTGTTTATGATGAAAGTAGCTCTCTTGAATCTATCTTGATTTGTCAAGGAAGTAAAATGATTAAGTGATAGTGTGGTTTAATGAACGATGAGCATGCTCATTCCCCTTTATCTCAAGGCAATCCTAAGTGCCTAACTACTCATATTGAGGAAAAGTAACACACTTTCATAACATATCATGAAAACTATCTTCGTTTCACAACTTAACGGCATGAAAAGAAACGACAAAACAAGCAAAAATCTTCTTTTTTATGTTTGACTTGGAATTTGGTGTACTTTATTTAGCTTTTGTCCCCATCTTCAACAACTTCACTATTCTCTTTCACCTCCTTAGGATTTAGGTTGTTGATATACGCTGCATTGCTCAGGGAAATTATTAAAACTTAAATTTAGTCCCAAGTAGGAATAAAATACACTACGGTGGTACTACTCACAAAAGCATAGAAATACATACTAAAATTTGAGTTTTGTAGCAAAACATTAGTTATTTTCCTATTCTTAAACACTCAAAAATATGTGTTATCAAATACAAAATAGTCTATTCTAGTTTTACATCTCTAATATTAGTAGGAAGGAATATTTCACGAACCAATCTGAGTTTTTCAACTGGTAGCACTTCTTTTGTTTTCTTCATTCTAGGTGTCTTCTTCTTCTTCGAAATATCTCCAATCCCCTTCCTCCCCATCCTTTTATTGGTTTCCTTGCTTTTACAAAAACATGGGAGTGAATATCGTCCTTTTATACTTCTCTTTCTTTTTTGACAATTGTATATACACTATTGTATATCATTTTCACTTTTTAATCTCTTGAGTCATGTCACTTCTTTCCCTTCATCCAAATCTTCTTTACATCCTTCTTTTCAATTGCTACTATGTATGTCTAAGAGTAAATTATCTCCTTTTTTTGCCCATTACTTGCTTATAAGTTATATTAATGAGTATTTTATTTTACTGGAAAATTCTAATTATTATTATCTGTTCATATTTTTGTATTGTTTTCACGTATTTTCATCCAAAGTGGCAGGAGTCAATTTTGGAGTATTGTAGGAGACTAGACACTCACATTTCATGAATTGTACGTGAAATAGATCCATTGGAGGTGAAAAAATGACACTAGTCAGGGCCTTTGACTTACGACATGTTAGAGTTTGCAACAATAATTAGCGCTTACTTGCATAAATGAGAAAGCTGGCTGCACATGTAAAATAGAAAGAATGATAGAAAAGGAGTAAAAAAAGTTAATGCAAGTGGGAGTGAATTAAAGAAAAATTGGAACACTTTGTATTGGATTTTTTCTGACTTTTCAAGTTACTTTTCGCACTTGAACTTATTATGTGTTCTCCATTATAGAGAGGAGGAACAACTTTTTGGTTTTTGTTTTCTGTTTTCATGGGCATTCGTGGTTAAACTTTTTTAGTTTTTAAAATATATAAAGTTTACTTCCACATCTTGAGCATAAATCTCAGTTCTTTGTTGCATTTCTTCCAGATTTTGTATATTATCACGCATTATATTACAGTGTTTTGTAACGTCTCTTAGTCATAGTCTATGAATAGGAGTTTACTCCTCGTAGATTTTGATAAAGAACAAGGTAAAGAACATGATCTCCAACCCTATTTGTGTTCTTTTTCATTGTTAGGGTAAGGATTTAGGCAAGCTAGAACTGATGAAAACGTGAAAACTAATGTTAGTAAATTTTGTGTGCGTAAAACGCATGTGGGCCTATTTTGCATCAATCTTCTTGTTGGGGTAGACACATTGTTCATCCAGACCTAGGAACGACCAGCCCATTTAGGCTAGGTCATGTATTCTAACCACTCTACACAGGATTTATTAGTCCAAGGGAAAAATAGGAATTACGCGTCTGCATGCATGAGGAGATAAGATACTAGTGGGAAACATGGAACAAGGACGGCCAAGGCTAGGAAAAGCTAGCCTTCCCAAGCCATGCAACAGGAGTAGGCGATCGAGAAGAGAGAGAGAACAAATTTTTCAAACGTTGGGAGCAATTTTTCGGTTAATTCGAACTAGTCTCAGGGAAGAAGATGATGGAGGGACAGTTCCAGCATGACAGTGGAACTCAACTCCAGTGCTTAAAACCCCAAAGGATAGAGACCTGTATGCACGAAGACGACAACAAAAGTAGTTCTAGAGTGACACTGGAACCACCTCTATCATCCAAAATTGTAGCAGAGCACTTGGAATCCTCCTAGCAAAGTTTCAGAACCAACCTAACGAGAATGAGATGCTGATGGGTGTGCAAGAATTGATCTAGAGACGTAAACAACTTCTTTTATTTTCGGCACTTTATTTCTGCATTTTAGCTTTTTGCTAGTTCACTTGACATTTCCAGTTTAAACCTTAACCATATTGCTTTGTTTACTTGCATGAACGTGCTTTCTTGTTGTTTTATTTACTGCTTTCATGCATGAATCGAAACAGTAACTTGAAGTTGCGTAAGTTTCTTTCCAACATGATTACTTTTCATATTAAGTGAAATATTTACTCTTAAACTTCCAAAAATGCTGATTTACGTATCCTATTTGTTGTCTTTAATGTGGAAACCATTTTTTGAATTTTTAGTAATTTCCTTAGAGTAGAAAACAACTACTCGACAAAAGCCCCTTGTTTCATCCCGCTTGTGCATAGGGCTAGCGACTAAAAATCATTTGCTCCTTGTGGATCGACCTGGAGTTACCACTACTGCATTATTTTCTTTATGAATGTGTTGTAGAATGCTAGTTTAGCTTTATAAATATCTTTTGATGGAAAAACCTTGAGGCATGCAACACTTTTAGAATTTTCCTTCTATCTTATTGGAAAAATGTTTTTGATATTTTGAAAGAAAAACTTGTCTCAGCTCCCATTATCCAAGGAGGAATCACATAAAGCTATTTTCATACCTCCTTATTAATCAGAATGTAAAGGAGAGTAGGCTATTCTTTGCTCCTATAACCAACTATTCAGAAGGAATCAATGAAAGACGAGGCAAGGATATACAAAAGAATAAAATGGAGTCCATTTCCCAGAAACTGTGTCTTATAGTTAAAGTCCATACTTGCGTTATAAATTTTATTTTTGTACTTCAAAATCCTCTTTTATAAAACCATGACAATTTGTAAAAGTTTTCTACAAAACATTTTTCATAAAACTCAACTCCTTCAGATCGACACTCGTACTACGCTCTTTTGTGTTTTGTGTTTTTTATATTTAAAATTTGTTGAAGAAACGAGTTAGAAATATTATTTTACATAATTTCAATATTTTACAGAAAAAGTTGATTTCCAATTTCAAATCTTTGAGTTCTATTAAATTTTTTTTAACTTGTGATAGTTAACTTGGTATAGACAATGAAAATTATATTATATTCATATGCTTTTGGATTAATAATGATTGGAATCTGCAGAAAAAAATGATAGGTTTCAAGCATTAACCTCTTCCATATATTGGATCTTGATTTATAAGATAGTTATAAGTGTTTGTCATGAGAATGGAATTTTTTCTAGAAAAAAATATTAGCTTTCAAAAAATAATATGGAATTTCTTCAAAAATTTTTTTATTCCCCATGAATAATGTTTCAACTAACAACAATGCTATATCTCTTTTGAAAACCGACTTATTACCATTATTAGATGTAATTCTTTCATAATAAATGTGGATGTCATATTCTAAATTTATATGTTTAAAATGGATTGCATAAAGTCGATTCTCTCATTAGACCTTTTTTTAAAAATGGTATCGCATCTTAATCATTGTGGTGCAAGAAGAGATGAATTGAAATGCTTATTTTCTAAGCATAATCTTGGATTTTGATTGTTTTTTGATTGATTGCAAAACTAGATAGAATTTTACTTATGATGTGCTTGTTACATTGTCGCCTTTTAAAATGCCTCATGAAATGGTAGCACATCTTATGCATTATACCACTTGTTAATTTGCTTTCTATTACCCTACTAAATTATTAAATGATTCTTATTATTGAATTGCACACTTGGTTTTCCAATTACTTATTCATATTTTCTATGTTTTTAGTAAATTTTCAAGACTGTCCCCTTTTGATCAAATAATAGTATAAATACAAAAACATTTTTGAAATATTATCATAAAATTCCTAATTTGTATCTTATTGCAACAATTCTTGATCCTAGGGTAAAGGAAATAGTTTAAAAATTCTTCTTGATGTGTTCAACAAATGTTTTCTTGAACAAATTGATTTTACTATTAATATGTCAAAAATAGAGTTTGATGCAATTTTTAATATTCAATTATGTATGACATATATCAAGTTGAATATGGTCTGAGTACTAATGTGAATGTAAGTGATTCTATGCTTTTTACTTCATTTTTTCTTTTCTATTAATCCTCTTGTTATAATTCGTAGTGTACATAGTTCTTCTACACCTTTTCATGAAGAATACATGTTATATAACAATACTTCTATAATTGAAGGGAATGATGATGATTCATTTGATATAATAACTTGGTGGAAAAGCAATTTCATAAGTTTTTTTTTTATTTTGGCTAGAATGGCCAAAGATATTATTACTCCACCAGTGTCAATCGTTCTTTTGGACAAAGCATTTAGGAGTGGCCTACTACTCATGGACCTTGACTAGGAGTCGTTACATAAAGACTGCAACAAGACGCGTGGAAGTATGCAGAATCTGAATTGAATTCAACGAAGAATCGAGTGTATTGCTCAGGAATTGGAAGGAAACTTCATCTTCTCCCAGAAAGAGTTTTAGCCACAAAAGGCCATGAAAACAGAAATGAAATTGGAAGTTAAGAGTTATTCCTCCTTGAGGGGAGGAAGAACTTAAAAGTTCTAAGTCAAGAAACAAAGGTTCAAAAGTCCGAAACTAAGTGCTCCAATTGGTTTTATATCACTCCTCACATGCATTAACTCCTCTGGCCCCCCTCCTCATCATTCCTTCTGTCTTGCGTGCAAGTTAGCGTCCAATCATTTCTGCAGACTCTGACATGCCGTAAGTCAGGGCCTTGACCAGTGTCATTCTTCTGCCTACAATTGTTCCAAGTCGTGTACAAGGCACGAAAATTCAGACTCTGACCACCTACAATACTCCTGCAATACTCCACGACAGTCTCCTAACATGCCTGGGTTAAAGAACACGAAAAAAAGACAGAAAATATATACAAAATAAGAAATTGAGATTTTTCTAAGGAAATACAATTATTTATCAATATAATTCCTAATTGGGCAATTTAATACATAATTAACACATAATAATACCTAATAATTAACTAGAAAATGACACTTAACATCCACCAACATCATATATGAGCTGACTGACGAACAATAGCAAAACGAGCTTGAAGAATACCTAAAGCCCTCTCTATATCATTTCTGCATGCTTCTTGATGAAATGCAACGTCGTTAAATTGCAATTTTTCCTATCAAATAAATTTATAACCTAACACACATTCAATCATAATACAATTATGAGCATAGTGGTTATGATCGATGCATGAAATCAGTGTCACGTTGGTAAATTTAGTCTTAACTAGGACTAAGGCAAGACTACGATGAAATGCAGCAAAGAAAAGTAACAAGCTTTGGAACTAGGTTGTTTCTAGGATGAAGTGGGTGATGCCTTGGGACTCCTAGGGGATGTATGCTCATCACTAAATAAGTTTATACAAACCATAAATCAAACAACTAACTCACAAGGTCTAGGTCTACCCGAACTCTTGTTTTCCCCTTAATATTTGGTCTACCTCTAATTAGGGTTGTTAAGCTAGGTTTCACTACTTTCCCTCCTGGATCTATCTTGGTTTGTTAAGGAAGTGACGTGACCTATGAATTGATTAGATCTAAGATTGATTAGCACATTTCTCCCCCTTTCACCCCAAGGCACCCCCTAAGTGCTTAGCCACTCATAACAAGGGAAAGAAAAACGTTTTCATAGCATATCCTAGGGCAACATTCTGGTTTCAAAGTTAAACAACAACAGGCAGTGCATAACAGAAATAGAAAGGACAAATTGTTCACGAAGTAAATCTAAAACTAGTCTTAGCTAGGCACAGTATGCATCAAGAACGAAAGTAAATCTTCAATGAGAACTGGTTCTTCAGGGTCTTCGTCCCCCTTCCTTCTTCCCCCAAAAAAATTCTCCAGAAAGCGTGTCGTGAGTCTCCAATGGGGAGATCTGCTTCTCTCTCCATCTTGTCCCCTTTTTGTCCAAAATCCTACTTTTTTCCTTCCTTGGATTTTGTGTGTACTGCTTTTCAGACTTTGGCCTCATCTTCTACCATTACACTGTTCATATACGGCTCCTTGGGATTTGTGTTGCGACTTGTGCTGCATTGCTTGAAGGAAACTGTTAGAAGGCGTTGATTTAGTCCCAAATAAGACTAAAATAACGTAACTACGGTACTATGCACAAAAATATAGAACTAGGCAATAAAACTTAATTTTTGTAGCACAATATGAGTAATTTCCATGTACTCCATCACTCAAAAATATGTGTTATCACTATAACTTATAACACCAATGTAGGGCAACCATGATCACCACAAGTATATTGCCCTTTTCATGCAGTAGGACAATTCCTCCATTCCCAATGCATGCAATCAATACTTCCTAACATACCTGAAAAACCTCTATCCTCTTCTAATTGAAGTAATCGATCTAAATCTATTGGAGTTGGTTGTCTAAGATATTGTTCCTCAAAAATATCTCTTATTCCAATAACAAAGTTTTGAAGGCATTGAAGCAATGTTGTTTCCCCCATGCGAATGTGCTCATTCAGCATATTGGCTCTGCATCCATATGCTAACATAAGAAGAGCAATAGTACATTTTTTATGACTAGAAAAACTTATACGGCCAGTGCAATCAAATTGAGATTGGAAATACTCATAGTGTGCTTCAAGTGCACCCATGATCCTTAGAAATAGAGGTATTTTCATTTTAAACCGACGACGAAAATACTCATCTGGATAAGTAGAAGATGCATAGAAATAATCAGCCATAAGGCGTTCATGGCCACTTTCACGACACTGTTCTATATAGCGATGCTTTTTTTTGACTGATGCAGCTTGTTGATTGTTCAGATCCTGTGATGCTAACATTGTAGTAGTAGTCTGGAGAACAAAAAACCAATAGATCAAGAATATTGTCAAAAGGATCTTGTGAAGAAAGATAATCAGGTGAAGAATCAGAAGTTGCCATTGAGAAGTTTTTTGATATGATCGATGCAAGTGAAAAAATAAAAAGAATTGATTTATATTAATGTGTCAACTCACTTTTGCATACGCATGTGAACAAGAATCACATGTGATCATCACTTGCCAAGAAAAGAATCTTGAATGCAATTGGTTAGTTAGGAATCTGATGTGACCTAAATAAACTATCAATCCAAAGAGAATATTATCTTTTGATGTGATCTAAATGAACTATCAATCAAAAGAGAATATCTTTTGATGTGACCTAAATGAACCATTGTGCATATATATTCAAGTTATTTAGTGAATCACATGTAGTTTGATTTTCTACTTCTAATATTTTGTGAGTGTTCAACCAAGTTTGTTCCTCCATGGCTCCAAAAAAGAGTGCAACAGCCTCGTTGGTCAACCTTGAAACCAGTTTCCTTGTTTCTGCTTGGTTAAATACTTCCAAAGACCCAATAGTAGGATTTTGGGTACGTGTAAAAGAGGTATTTGATGAAGTCTCACAAGATGTCCAATATAAAAGAGATGTAGGAGCACTACGAAAGAAATGGAGTGAAGTCAGTCAACAAGTTCATAAATTCGAAGGTCACTATGTCCATGCCACATCTCAACAAAGAAGTGGTTGGAATGATGAAAAATATATGGAGTTAGCATTGGGCGCTTATCATGCGGAGACAAAATGTGATTTTATTTGATGATGCGTGGAGAAAGCTTCGAGGACAACAAAAATGGATTAAGGTAAAATAATATTTTATTTAAATTTTACATATTTGCTAATATTTACTAATCGTTTTTTAGGTGGTGTCTAATAAAAAACTCAAAAGAATTAAGCTAAGTTCTGGAGAGTAAAACCTACAAAGCTCCTAAGAAAATCCTATTGATGCTACACTTGATGAGATACCACTAGAACAATATCCAACAGGACAAAAAGCTGCTAAAAGGAAATTAAAAAGTAAGGCTGAAGCTGAATTATTTACACAAGCAAATGCATTTGATGAAAAATTAGATAAATTGACTAAGGCGATTGAGGAGATCAAGAAATGCTGTAAAATCCATCAAAAAAATTATGATAGGCAAACAATAGCTTTGATGTGGAGTAATGCTTAAAAGGTTTTTGGATATGATATGAAGAAGATCGATCCAATACAAAGAGAGTATTATGTTGAAGCAATGATACAAGTTATGGCATCTTGTGCAGTTTCAAATGAAAGATCATTTGGTGGAACTTAAAAAATGAAACAAGTGCCAATGCAAGCAATCCTATGAATACACATGATGTTGATAACTTGGGTGATATTGAATGGAGTAATGCATATGTAGTTATAATTATATATTATGTAGGGTTTTATGTATCATGTAATATGTGTTGTATGCTTTAAATTTCCATGAATTTTAAAATGAATGATATATTGAAAAATCAGTTTGATATTTCACCATGAGAAAATTTCACCACAAAAATCTATATCATTTTCATCGCATAGTCTCCATCGATATAGGTGAAAATGTCACAGTTGAGTTGAAGTTGATGTGGAATTTTTCATCCATTTCTCCATGTGTTTGGGACACCGATGTGGTTGCCCTCACTAACGGCCATTTTGGTGCTTCTTGTTTCTAATCCTAGATTGGCCGTTCAAAATGGAGCTTACTTCCAAGCTAGTTCTTGTATTTTTAGGTTGTCTTTGTTAGTTTTTTAAACCTAGTGTCTATTTAGGGAGTCGAGTAAGTTAAACTAAACATGATATCCACACCATGCTTTACTATGGTTATGTGAAAGATTTTCTTTTTATATAATTTGGTTCCTATGTGATGTTCAATAAAATTTATCCAATCTTCTTATGAATTTAAGTTGATTGGATAATAAGACCTTATGTTACTTATTGGAGAAACATGACATCAATACTTATTCCAAAAGGTGTGAATCTAGGTCTTGACACATCTTCTTCAACTATGAAATTAGTATTATGATCTATTCAGATATTCTACAATAATCAACAACTTTACACTCACCTAATAAAATGAAACATTTAATTTTGATAGGGTATAACTCGGATAAGGAAAATTGGTTTCTGAAAGGCTGCCAAAAGGAGCTGTGACAGGATGATGCCAACTGATAGATCAATATATGTAAGAAATCTAACAGCGATGGCCGTATGGCACAGTTTGAAAAGCGGCCAAACTACGGCAGAGCAGGCAGCCGATATCTGAAAAGTGATATCACATAGCAGGTGCAGAAAGCAATCGACATTTGTAGAAGTCAGGACTCGGATGGATCGACCTCTTCTATAAATAAAAGAAATCATAACGGCGAAAGGGTTGGACCCGAAGCCTCCCAGCCTGTATCTTATCGGGAGTTGTTGTTGCTCTTCACTACCCGATATGCTGTCAACATCGAAGCTCCACCCTCATAGGCAGCACTGCATTCTATTCGGTATGACCACAGGAAAGATAGGGAGTTGAGAAGATTCATCGACCGATTCAACTACCTGGCGTAGGATGCCCAGCTGGACTTGAAGGAAAGGATGGAAATAATGAAGCGGGCCCTAGGAACGTCGAAACTGGGATAGAGTCTATCAAAGTCCCAGAATAGAATCTTGGAGAATTGCTAAGGAAAATCATGAAGTACATCCGAGTTGATGACGACCTCAGGGCCGAGATGAAAAGCCGTGTAGAGATCCATCCGATCTCGCAGCGAGAAGCGCAACCCAACCAGGCCCCCGGCCGAACAAGCGCCATGAAATATATCAGGTGGAACCAATCAGAATGGATGCCTATTGTGAAATACACAGGACAACAAGGCACAATACGGTCGACTGCCGGATAATAAGAAGGATGGTTGAACAATATCTCGCTGGCGGAGGGACAAATAATCCGACGTAAAATCCTACGCCAATAGCAGAACGGAGCAGGAGAGGTAACGTACGTCTGAGGGATGAGGGTAACCAGTATCCGAAATTCCCCACAGCATCAGTGAGGGAAACCCTGAGTGCCAGCTGAGGACTGAACCCCAATAGAGGACAGGATGTACCGGAGAGTTCGAGAAACGCCCATCAGACACAAGGTAGCCCCCTATATTCTGGTAATCCATGTGATATCCGGGGGGGACCGGAATCGATGAATCTGGGAAAGCACAGAAGAGGTATTTGGACGAAGCCAAAAGAGGAGAAGTCTTCGAGATCGGGAAAGGTCCGATTGAGAAAGCTGCTTGGGAAAAGGAGGGAATCAATTTCTCTGACAGAGACATTCTAGTCGGCCCAACTACGCGAAATGAACCTCTGGTGATATCAGGAATATGCGGAAGCACCAAGGTAAGAAGGATTCTTATTGATTAGGGGTCTTCCTGCATCATTATGAAAAAGGAAGTCGCCAAGTTACTGGCATCATCTCACGAGGGAGATATCCGTCCCATGCGCATGGAGTTATACGCATTCGATCAACAAGCCGTACAAACAATCAGGAAGATAACCTTACCCGTGACATTCGGCGCATCAAGGAAAAATCGGACGCAAAGACTGGAGTTTCTGATTCTGAATTTGGAGGTCTCGTATAACATCATCCTCAGCTGACCCGGTATCAACAAATTCGGTATGTTGCCCTCAATCGTGCATCTAAAAGTTAAATTTTCGACACCATGCGGCATCTGCACACTGGATATCGACCAACCAGGCAAACCTTGCAATCATGCGCCCCTCAATGGGCTCAGCAAATCAGTTCGAAGCTCCCTCGAAATAAAAAATCCTAAAAACCCAGGCCCCAACGACAAGGGTAAGCCTTGGTACGATTCGAGCACCGGTTTTCTAAAACCGTTCACATAAGCCCCAAAAAAGCCCTTAAGTACAAACCTTACTGCCGAATCTTGAGACGGCAAGAGCACCCATAGCAGATCTGCCCCTGTTTAAAACAACAGGATTTCAGCCAGAAGAGGGCCGCTTCAGATTGGGGAAGTTGTTTAGCCCAAGAGGGGTTGCGACCCACTCTCCTAGCAGTGGTTCAGCTCGCGTAAGGAAAAATTAAGGCAAAGAAAAACCCCACTAAATGGTTGGCAAAAGACACACAACCTCCTGGTCATGTAGGCTCAAGCAAATCCCCCAAGCTTGAGCCCGTTATGGGCACGACAAACCAACTCGGGGCTCCCCCCAAAATGTGGTATCCTTTAAACCCAGGCTCTAGTGACTAAGGTAAGCCCTGGTATGATTCGGGCACCGTTTTCCTAAACCATCTGTGTAAGCCCTGAAAAGGTCCCCAAAGTAAGGCTCTTGCAGCCAGACTTTGAAATGGCAAACACGCTCAAAAGCAAATCCAGCTCTACCTCGAAAAGCATGGATCTAGCCCGAAGAGGCCTTATTTGAATTAAGGGAGCAGCTCAACCTACGAGAGGTTCTGAGTCCCATCCTTAGAGACAATCGTGCGAGGGTAAGAAGATACTGAAGCAAAAAAACCAACCAAGCGGCTGGCGAATCACGCAACACGCCAAACAGGAAGATCAGTAAAGGCAGAAGCAACATGCAAAAACTAAGTAAACCAGGGAAGGGAATCCCAAACCAGGATTCCAAAATATCCAAAAAACCCCAAAAAAGGGGAAAAACATCAGTGTAAAAAAAAAACTAAAGTGTAGAAGGAGATGGGGAATTAACTGGAGGACCGGCAGAGGAGCCGACATGCCTTTCCATTCTCGCCCTCGGCTTAGCTTCGTTCTTTCGCCCAATCCTTACTCGAACAAGCGCTGATAGACACTCACGATCCACTTCAAACCCAAATTCGGGCCTGGAACATGTCCGCGATAACATCCAACATGTTCTCATCCTTCTAGTCATTGGTCCTGGTGGAATCATCTTTGTCTCTAATGTGTTCACTTGGACAAACTCCTCATCATTCTTTAAATACACTTCATTATCTTCCTGGGGCTCATCATCCCCCTTTTTTAGGAAGATTCGTCCCTGAATCTGTATCCATTTCGAAAGGAGACAAATCAGCAACATTGAAAGTTGAATGAACAGAATATTCACCTGGTAAATCTATCTTGTATGCATTGTCATTCACGCGCTCAACAACTTGGAAAGGACCATCTCCACGAGGTAGAAGTTTGGACTTCCTTTTGGTAGGGAATCTCTCCTTCCTGAGATGAAGCCAAACCCAATCGCCAGGTTTGAATACAACTTTGCGTCTCCCCTTATTTTCTGCTGATGCATATTTTGCATTGTTGCATTCAATCTCTTGTTTCACCTTTTCATGCAATCTTCTGATTTCTTCAGCTCTCTTCTTGCCATCTAAACTAACTTTCTCATCACAAGGCAAAGGTAACATATCCAAAGGTGTAAGAGGATTAAAGCTATAAACCACTTCAAATGGAGATAATTTAGTAGTGAGATGCATGGTTCTATTTTAAGCAAACTCAACAAGTGGCAAACATTCCTCCCAAGTCTTAAGATTTGATTTAATCATAATCCTAAGTAAGGTAGAAAGTGTGCAATTAGTTTCCTCAGTTTGCCCATCGGTTTGAGGGTGACATGTTGTTGAGTACAACAGCTTAGTGCCAAGTTTACTCCAAAGAACTCTCCAAAAGTGACTGAGAAATCTGGCATCTCGATCAGAGACAATAGTGAGAGGCATACCATGAAGTCTAACAACTTCTCTAAAGAAGAGATCAGCCACATGAGATGCATCATCAGTTTTATGGCAAGGAATAAAGTGTGCCATCTTTGAAAACCTGTGCACAACAACAAAAATTGAATCTCTACCCCTTTAGGTACGAGGTAAGCCTAAAACAAAGTCCATAGAAATATCCTCTCATGGTTGGGAAGGAGTAGGGAGTGGAGTATACAAACCATTAGGGGCAGTGGTTGATTTAACCTTCCTACAAGAAATACATCTATCACAAATTCTTTCAACATCCCTTCTCATGTGTGGCCAAAAGAAATGTTGGGTGAGAGTATCAAGAGTCTTTTTAACACCAAAATGTCCCATTAGTCCCCCACCATGAGCTTCTCTAACAATCAAATCACGTATGGAGCAAAAAGGAATGCACAACCTATCTTTCCTATAAAGAAAACCATCTTTCTTAAAGAATAGTCCAGATGGAGCAAGTTCACATGCCTTATAAATGTCCCCAAAATCGTGATCATGAGCATATAAGTCAATGATGAAAGCAAATCCAAGAATTCTTGCATCAAGATTGACTAAAAGAGTGTACCTTTGAGATAAAGCATCAACAACCACATTCTTCGTATCTTTCTTGTATTTGATCACATATGGAAATGTGTCAATGAATTCCATCCACTTAGCATGTCTTCTATTTAACTTTCCTTGAGCCTTCAAATGTTTGAGAGACTCATGATCAGTGTGTATCACGAACTCCTTAGGCCACAAGTAGTGCTGCCATGTCTCCAAAGCTCTAACCAATGCATATAATTCTTTGTCATATGTTGGATAGTTGAAGGTGGCACCATGAAGCTTCTCACTAAAATAAGCAAGTGGACGTCCATTTTGCATCAATACAGTACCAATGCCTAAATCTGATGCATCACATTCAATTTCAAAAGTATCAGAACAATTTGGAAGTGCTAGGAGAGGTGTTGAGCAAAGCTTATCCTTGAGTTGTTTGAAAGCAAGTTCCTGCTCGTCTCCCCAATGAAATGCATGATTTTTCTTGATCAATTGAGTGAGGGGTGCTGCTATAGAGCTGAAGTCCTTAACAAACCGTCTATAGAAACTTGCTAAACCATGGAAACTCCTAACTTCACCAACTGATGTAGGTGTTGGCCATTCTTTGATTGCTTTCACTTTCTCTTCATCCACAGCTACTCCTGCATCACTTACAACATATCCAAGAAAAGAGACACTGTTTGTGCAGAAGACACACTTCTTGATGTTGGCAAACAACTTCTCTTTTCTAAGGGTATCTAACACATCTTTTAAATGCCCTACATGTTCCTCAATACTCTTACTATATATCAGAATATCATCAAAATAAACAACTACAAACCTACCTATAAAAGGCCTAAGAATGTGATTCATCAATCTCATAAAGGTGCTAGGAGCATTAGTTAATCCAAAAGGCATAACAACCCACTCATACAAACCAAACTTAGTTTTAAAAGCCGTTTTCCACTCATCACCTTCCTTCATTCTAATCTGATGATATCCACTTCTCAAATCAATCTTACTAAAAACACTAGCACCATGCAATTCATCAAGCATATCTTCAAGTCTAGGGATAGGATGTCTATACTTGATTGTGATGTTGTTGATGGCACGACAATCTGTGCACATCCGCCAAGTTCCATTAGACTTTGGAACCAATAACACCGGCACAGAGCATGGGCTCATGCTCTCACGCAAAAATCCTTTAGACATCAGTTCCTCAACTTGCTTTTGTATTTCCTTCGTCTCCTCTAGATTGGTTCGGTATGCTGGTCGGTTTGGGAGTTGTGCTCCAGGCACAAGGTCAATTTGATGCTCAATCCCTCTAGGGGAGGTAGGCCATGAAGTTCTTCTGGAAATATATCTACATATACCTGTAAGATAGATACAATACAAGATGGAATGGGTGAAGTATTGTTAGGGAAAGTAGGAACTTCATCCTTGTACATAAGTAGAAGAAATGGTTGCCTAGCATGAAGTGAGTGTCTAATCTCACTTGGCCTTGTTAATAGACTCTCATTCTTTCTCTCAATTTCTAAAACACTCATGTTTACACTTTCTGTTATGCACTCATTGTCATCCCTTTTTTCACTCAAGTCTTTCCCATCTCTTCTTTTCTCTCCACTTTTTCGAATCTTTTTTTCACTCATTTTCACTCCAATCATCTTTTCTCCCTTAGGAACGACCTCCTTTACTTTCCATTAGCACTATGCAGGGCTCTAGCATCACTCAGGATTCTGACTTGATCTTCATGTGCCTCCTTTAGAGACAATGGAACAAGTGTGTTGGAACGTCCATTATGATGGAAGGAATACTTGTTCTTGAAACCATCATGAAATGGTTTTCTATCATATTCCCAAGGCCTCCCAATAAGAATATGGCTTGCATGCATAGGGACAACATCACATAGGACTTCATCTTCATATCTCCCTATGGAAAACGTCACAAGTACTTGTTTGGTAACCTTTACTTCACTTCCTTCATTGAACCACTGCAAATTGTAAGGCTTAGGGTGCCTCACGGTTGGTATTCCCAATTTCTCCACCAAGATGTTATTGGCAACATTAGTACAACTACCTCCATCAATAATAAGGCTGCAAACTTTCCCATTAACAAAGCACCGTGTTTGAAACAAGTTTTCCCTTTGCTCATCATTATCCTTCACTCCAATGTTAAGTGTTTTCGAGTGACTAAGACTTCTCTAGAAACAGGCAATTCATCCTCATCGCTCAATTCAGCTTCTGTCTCCACCAGATCATCCTCATCTTCACTAACCACTTCTCCATTGCCTCTTATCACCATTGCTCATTTATTTGGACATTCAGAAACAATATGTCCATGCCCCAAGCATTTGAAACATTTTATGTTCCTTGTAGTACCCTTTGGAGGTGGCAGTCGCTCCCCATGCTTGGAACTTGATGGGATGTCGAATTTCAAGTTTTCTGTGGATAACTTCCCTTTATTTCTCTCCAGTAACTCTTTGGTGCCTCCAAATCTCGAACCAGGAGGTCTCTTGTTGAAATCTCGAGCAAAGCTCTTATTAGAGAGTTGTTTCTCAACTTTTGTGGCCATATGAATCATGTCCTCCATCTCAATGTAGTGATGAAGCTCTGCAATATTTGAAATCTCCTTATTCATCCCATGAAGGAACCTAGTCATAGTTGCCTCCCTATCTTCATGCACATTGGCTCTAATCATCAAGATCTCCATTTCCTGCCAATATTCCTCCACTGACCTTGAGCCCTGTTTGAGATTCTGTAAACGTTGATAAACATCTCTTTGGTAGTGGTTTGGAACAAATCGCCTCCTCATGACTCTTTTCATCTCAGCCCAATTATGAATTGGTTCTTCAGAGTCAATCTTTCTTTTAGCAACCAATTGATCCCACCAAATTACAGCATAGTCACTAAATTCCATGGAGGCCAATCTGATTTTCTTTTCTTCATAGAAGTTGTTGCAATCAAAGACATGTTCTACTCTTGTTTCCCATTGGAGATATGCATCTGGATCATTCTTTCCTTGAAATTGAGGTATCTTCATCTTGATGTTGTTAAGATCCTTTCCAATTCTTCCTCCATCTCTTCTGCCTCCCTGATCTCAAAATCTTCTTGTATCACCATGTACAGAATCATTTTCACCATGTTCAAGGTAATCATCTTCTTCATCAGTATTTAGGATTCGATCTCTTCTTCCAACAGTCCTCGCACTTCGTTGATCACTTAAGTCATGTTCAGTGTTGATGCGTTGATGCATTTGAATGCCTCGACCCCTTCCAGCAGCATAATTATCTTGTCTTCGAGCTCTTGCAACATTTTGCGAATTTTCGTGTTCATCAAGCCTGACATTTATGTTTTCCAGAATGCGATGCAATCTTGTGAATTCCTGTTGCATAGCTTTCAAAGTGAACCTCTCATCCGGTGAGTCATCCTTTTCATGCTCACTTCTGGAATTTGACATCCTAAATACAAGGCAAAAGAAAATGAGCAGCAAAGAAGAAAAGAGACTAAACTAAAAGAACTGCGAAACACACACAAGGTTTACCACTCAATCCTCAAGCTTCAAGTCCTTGATGCACTCTTTAATGTCATCATGCTTGTTCTCATGGCATCTAACGAATTAATCACTTCCAAATTGGTATGGGTTAAGGTGTCATGATGGGGTTTGGTGAGGGTGGCAGTGTTAACTGACTCACGACACAGAGGAGAAGTGTGATGGATGTAAGTTTGTTGCTTGTTGCAGTGCATAAACCAGAAGAATGGACAATGAACAAATGAGAATAGGAAAATCAGGTGGAAGGGCACTAAACCCAAGGTGCGTTACTTGTGGGATTGTAGAAAAAGAGGGATGGGCAATAAAGAAAGAGAAAAGTCCAATGAAATGTAGGGACAAGTAAAATGACAAGGAATGGGTTATTCAAATAAAAGAGAATAGGAAATATATTACTTGTTGCAATGGGTGAAGTATAGGAGTGAACAATAATTCAATGGCAAGCGATAGGTCTTCATCTTCATCCTCCTTCTCTTTCACACACTTGAAGTTGATCTTGATGATGTTCTTCCTAATCAATTCAAAGTGGATTTCAAGCTCTTCCAGAATAAACTTCCAGTGCACCTTTTTTTTTTTCTCTTTTTTTTTCAATAAGCTGAAATGTAAGAACTAACACAAGAATAGGATACTAATAAAGAAAAGGAACCCAAAGCTCTGATACCAAATGATGTGACCCTCTAATATATAGAGATTATTAACCCACGAACAAGAGGTGATTTTGAAACTTAGAAGAGAACCCACCCAAGTCTACCCTCAAGAGAATGAATCTCTTGCAACCAGACTTCGAAACAAAGAAAATTAGGAGCCACACTTCAGAAAAGAGAGAGGGATTGGAAGTGATAATCCTAGAACGCCACAAACTCAAAGCTTGATAAGTTAAGAGTGTTCAAGCATCCAAAGAAGAGGAGATCCTCACAACATACATGAAATGACTAAAGATCCTGAAAGAGTACATCTCTAGAGTATTTATAGTCTAGGATTGGGCTCTAACATTAATTGGCCCAAACTAAATGAAATAGAAAAGTCTAACAAGCCCATTGCTCTAAGGTAAATCCACTTTCAAGTAGTTGAACTCTTTTGATGGGATGTCTTCAAGCCCATGTTTGATTCCAATTGTATTGAGTAGAGCCTTAAGTGTATCTTCAAGCATTTTGCTCTTGCTTCTAGTCATTGGTCCTGGTGAAATCATCTTTGTCTCTAATGTGTTCACTTGGACAAACTCCTCATCATTCTTTAAATACACTTCATTATCTTCCTAGGACTCATCAGTTCTTCATCATTACTTGAGTATTCGTTATCTCCCAATCCAAATATCATTATTAGAGAATCGTCCAAAACGTAAGAATCACTATCATCTACATTATAACATTTTAGAAAATCAATTTTAGTCAAGTATATAAAATATGAATGATGTTTATATAATTTTGTACTTACAACTAATATTTTTATTGTCATTCATTTTGGATGAGTGTGAAATGTTAAAAGTATCCCAAGTGCGCATTTCACACCATGGCTATATAGTATGTGATAGGTAGGATTTTCCAAGTGTGAGGCTACATGTTTTTCGAGTGTGAGGGTACACTTTCCAATATTCTTACAACCCCATGTGTCTTTCAAATTCAAATGTAGCGTTTTTTTAAGATAATGAACACAATATCACCTTAGAATATGAATAAGTGTTTTTTCCACAATCTTTTTGAATGTTCCTTTCAAAATTTTTCTGAATATCTCCATTGAGTCTTAATAAGTGTCTCTGTTGAATATTGCAAATATTTGGTTTACATTGCAATTTTATGCATAAAATGGTAAACACGTGAAATGAATCATAAATATATAAAATTCATTGGGCACTAATTTTTCCAAAACACTAAAGAATTGAGTACTTTCTGGGTCGATTTGCAAAGAATCAAAACCATTTATGCAAATAGTGAAGACCAACTGCATGTGATTTTTAAACAATTGGGATGAACAATGTAACTATAAGACCTAATTTTACAGTTAAATCAAAATTCAGAGACTATTCCCGCTAAGGCTCCTTGATTGATAGAACCCAAGTTTTGAACCTAACTGGAGCCAAACCGATCCAATTTGAAACTCCAATATGAAAACACGGCTACGGCTACAATGAGCATTTTATGGGAGAAACTTAACACAGCGCGGAACTCCCATCGCTCTACACCAATGGGCACAGATTTTGAAATGTATCATGAGCATGCTGTTTTCTACCTCTGAGAAAAACACACGCACACACCAAGCTATTGAATCTCGACTCTTTTAAATTTGATGCCCTTGAAGATAATAATGAGGACCACTGCAAGTGAGATTCTCAAAACTTGCAGAAAACACATCAGCATGTTCTTGTGTAAATTAAATCGACAACTCATCCAAAGCATCAAGGGAACTAGCATTGGGCTTATTGAAAAAGACGAGATATCATCATCAGGGTTTCATAGCTTAACTCTGAGGTCAATGAATACCATGCGAATTTTTACGCATGTTCCGGGTTCAGTTTTCCAGGGCCACGCTGCAGTTAGAACTTGTAAACCATTTCTTCCGTATACCCAACTTCTTTCAGTATTCCAGACACCTGGAAGAATGATGACGGACAGGAGAACATATGAAAGAGTGTAAGGGCTGCAACCATTTAACTGACTATATGCAAAAAGAGCCTATCTCATATACAGCTTTTGATCATTTGGAATCAGGAAACACGTACTTCTCCTTGTGTCCAATCTTTAGCCTTTTCACCAGATACGTGTTTCATCATCCCAGGGGGGCCACAGACCTGGAAATTGTACGGAATCTCATGACAAGAGTATATGAATTTCTAAGACGGAGTAGTTGCCCTTGAGAAAAAACAATCATCTAATCAGCGTATCAGTTGCTTTTGAGCTTTTTCGACATAATGTATGAAGTTTGATAATATAAGGAATCAGGAAAAAAGAACTTTTTAGTACAGAACAGAAACTTACAAGAATCAACGTATCTTCACCAGGGTGTGGCAAGCCTTTGAGCACCATGTCTTTTGATACGTAGCCTGTACCTCCTATCCAACCATTTAATGGATTGTCAACCGTATAGAATACCTGTGCATTTATTTGACAAAAACAAAAGTGAGACGAATTTCTATCATAAGAAGAACATCATTTGAGTAGTTCCTCTGAGCTCTCCAAAACCTTAAAGTTTGGGTTGCTGGCAGAAAGAGCATCAAGCTTCTTCTTGAGAAGTATGTCATCAGGAGACACATTTGCATACAGAAGTGATACCTACAAGGTTAAAAGGTGTCAATGCTGATGGCCCTGAATACTCAAGTTAAGAACAGAAAAAAACAATTCACGGGTGTACCTGAGTATTATCATCAGGGTTCTTAAGGATGAAATCTATTATCTGCAGCATGGGTGTAATCCCAGTTCCTCCAGCAATCTAAATTTAGCAAAGTAGATCAATTGGCATTATTTGGATTTCACTGGACGTTTCATTTTTCTGTTCATTATCTGGATTTCACATAATGCCATTCTGGTCGATTTACCATGCCAATATGTTTCTTCAAATTTGGACTGTATCTGAGTTTTTGAATTGGCCTGAGAGACACATACTCCTCATAAACCAGTGAACAGTAGAAACACTTGATTTTTACTACATTATGATACTGACCCTTTGACTTCAACAACATCTCCAGGAGTCAAGCTAGTAAAATGTTGACTCATTTTGCCTTCTGGATACACCTGCGCAATACAAATGATAACCAGAAATATGCAGAGGATTAATCTCCATGCATGATCATAAAAAAAAAAAAAAAAACAGATTAAAAGCACTAGAAAACCAAACTACGCTTTAGTATGTACCTTAATTAGCAAATCAAAGTAACCCTTTGCCTCTGGATCTGACAATGGAGTATAGCTTCAGAGAGAAAAAAAAAAAAAAAAAAAACTCAGCGAACCATACTGAAAGCCTGGCCTAAAGAGAACAGTGCTTCAAGAAAAATACATACGGGCGAATTACATATTTTGTTTTCCCTTCGGCATCTTGTCCAACTGGAGCCCTAAAGAGATAAAAATAATAAAAAAATAAGAAAATCTTATATATTAAGTCTAACTTAATTTACATTTTATATGAACTAAGGACACCATACCTTGTAAGAAGGCATGATGCAACATCAAGACCCAACTTAACGCTTGGATCGAATGAAAACCTACCATTTCAGGACAGAGAAGTATATCAAGACAACTTTTACCTAAACCAGATATTTTGAATTATAACGAAAAACCAAATTGTTCAATCACAATACCTAAATAACTGAGAATTATGACTCGCTTGGGCCTTTTCTTGCAGTTTGAATTCAATCCACTCGTCAGGGTTTAGAGCTGAAAGAAAAACATCAAGAAAGCTTGCGAATACTGTATTGCTGATAATTACATACAAATTTAAGTTTCACAGTAAGAAGTTCTTATTTCCTGTATAACTTGCATAGGTCCATTAATCAAAGGTCATGGTTGTGCGGAGTCCCTAAGTGCCTAAGTGCGGCGTAAAAGATGCATTTCCCATCTCAAACCAAAAGAAGCTACACAGCTAGCAAGAAATAAAAACTCTAAGCTTAAATACTTGGTCTCCGGTTTTCAGCACATTTTTTCCCTTATCTAGCATATTAAACACGCCTTTTTTCCACTTCGCAATGATCTGTGATAATTTAGCACAAGCATCAATCTGTATCCTCAAAACTCTGCAAATATATACAAAATTAATTTAGACAGCAAGACCCTGAGTGTTTTACGCGTCTATGTAAAACATGTAAGTTATGAGAAAGAAACAAAAAAAGGTCTTAGAAACGATCCCAGGCCAACGAGGTGTCAATATTAGAACCAAAAAGCACTACAGCTAGCTCATCCGCATGAAATCATATGCAATCAAATCAAAGGTACAGGGAGATCAGACATAATACCAACTCGTGGTTGGGTGCTATCCTCCTCCTTGGCCTCATCTGAAAAAGCCTGTTGAAGGTCGCCAAAAGATATCGTTAGCAAATCATTCAACCCTGTGTACCTCGCACAGCAATATAAAATGGAGCGCCCAGGAAATAATAAAATATCAATTAACAGAGTTGAAACAGTAATGGATCCGCCCTCTGGAGCCTAGTCTTTTCTAATCCTCCAACTAACGTCAGTGATCAAACCAAACACAACGAAATCATTGGGGTTCAGTCAAATCATGCCAAAAGGAGAAAACGAGACAAAAGACCAGCATCGCGATGTTTCAAACGGGGACTATAAATTACCAAATTAGAATTAGAGAAAAGGTAATAGGAGGAAACTCCACAGGAAATGGCGGTAAGAGCTCCGACTCGATTCCGAGGCTGGGCTCCGCGGCCAGCGGCAATTGAAATCAGTCTAAAAAACATCGCCATTAAACTCAAAGATGCTGGCCGCAGAAGGGTTTAGTCTCTAGTCACACTGAGCTCCTGCATCGCAGCATCCTCTCATCAGAGTTGTTGTCTTGGTGGGTTTCATTTCACCTGCTTTGGGCTGTGTGACGAAATGTTAATGAAAAGGCCCATCTGTGTCTTGTTAAATACATAAACCCAACCGAGGATCCCATACCACCAAAATCAGTTTTGAGGTGTGCGTGTTAAATGTAGTAATGTTATAATGAAGGAATAATTCAAATTGTTTTTGATTTGATTATGATAATTTCTTTTCATTTGAATAACTAAACAAATTAACACAAACAAAATTTATATTCGATTATTTTAATAAAAAATTCAAACAAAATAAATGTTTGATTATTCGATTATAATATTAATATCATATGAAGATTAAAGTCCTTTTTGGTGTAGATTCAACTTCAAAAAAAAATTATTTTTAGAAGTGATTCCCACACAAAACACTCACTACTTCTGCTCCGTGTGGAGTTGGAGCAGTGAAGTGCTCCACTTTTTTTGAGAAGCTGAGGTATTCCTATTTCAATAAAAATTGAAGCATTTCTCAAATATATATATCTATTTTATTCTTACTTCATTTTAAAATTTCAATAAATTACCCCTCCACTCTATCTAGGGTTAAAGTTATTGCTTCAAAATTACAACAAGGAATATCTTGACTTCTCTATTTCCACTCGAACGCAGTGTGAAAAGTAGGTGCGATTTCTCCAAATTTGGTCTCTATCTTCAGATCTCATTCGAATGAACTAGATCTTCTTCGGTTTTCATTGTTTCATTTGCTTTATTTGCCTACATCTTCTTTAGTTTTTGTTGCATTTTTTATCCTTCATTATTTTATCATTTTCTGTAGACATATGGAAGTAGGTGATGGCTCACAAGCAAGATGGGTTGATTCTAACCTAGTAGAGACCTTTATTTGAGTTTGTACGACAGAGGTTTATGCTGGAAATAGACCAAACAGCCACTTCAACAGATTGTGATGGGAGAATGTGGTTAAAAATTTTAATTCTTTGATAGGTAAGAATCATTCTCGAGCTCAATTGAAAAACAATTAGATGAAAAAAGCTTAAGATGTATGGGTTAAATTGACAAAGCAAACCTGAATTGGATTTAAGCCTAATGGTGTTGTAGATATGTCTAATTCCTGGTGGAGTGACTACTTATAGGTATATTATATTTGTTTCAAAATTCTATTTTTTATAATACAAATGCTTGTTTTTTTATGTTTCTGTAATGTTTCATCATAAGTGATATTATACACTTGTAGGATAACAAAACTGCACATTATTATAAGAATGCAACACCAATTTTGCTAGAAGAGCAAGAGGTAATTTTTAGCGATATCTTTGTCATCGGAGAATCAGTGCATTATTCGACAAGTGGACAACACTCATCGCCTTCTTTTGAAGATGCAAATGACATTCAAGATAATATTGAAGGCTATGAAGTCGCTACACAAGTTTAGAACTCTCCATATAGTTGTACTTCCACTCAACAGGGTAGTTAATCTAGCATACGAACACCAGTGCGAAAAGCACTAGCAAGCACAAGAAAGCGTGCTAGGACAAATGACAGCAACATAATTGCTCAGACATTGGAAAAGGTGGCAGAAGCTGTCGGACCTTCACGGGAGCAACGTTTTGGAGATCATGAGAAGGCTGAAATAAAAACCTATTTAGACTTTTTGGACAACTACAGTGGCATAACATTTAGTGATGAGATATATGTACATGCCATTGCGATGTTTGCATCGGAAACCAAGCGCAATCTTTGGTTATTGGCAAAAAATGATGATGCAAGATTAGTTTATCTCAAATATGATTATCAAATTCATTGCCACAAAATGGGGAAGAATATCTCATAAAGTTGGTGCTATTTGCAAAAGTAGATTATCTTAATGTTGTCTATTTCATTTAGATTTGAGGTTGTTGTGTTGAAGACAAAATAATGAGTTGGACGTTATCATGTTTTCTGAATTTTTATTATTCTATTTTAGCATATAAATTTATTGAGTTATAATTCAAGAAACAAGTGAACCTAAATATATCTACATCAAAATTTAATGATTTATTTTTATGTGAATAATATACAACATATATTTTATTCTCGAATAATCATATAAATTGGAACTTTTTTAATATTAATTTTTGTTTTATTAATCTATTTTACAGTAAAAAAAACAATGTTCAACATAAACTTTGATTTATGTATTTAAATTCATGTATTGAATTATTTTATATTAACCTTACCTACGAAATAAGTAATTTGGTAGGAGTCCAATACACAAATATGTTGGACTACTACCACATTACTTATTTCGTATGTGCCATTAATGTGGGATACACACGGGCGTGGTTTATGCATAACCTATATCCATGTGTTGGATTTTTACCAAATTACTTATTTCATAGGTAGCGTTAATATAGGATACACATGGGCGTGGTTTATGTATAATCTACGTCCGTGTATTGGACTCTTATCAAATTACTTATTTCATAGGTAGCGTTAATGTGGGATACATGTGTTGAACATCTATCAAATTACTTATTTCGTAGGTGATGTTAATATCTAACACTACATGGGTGTGGTTTATGCATAACTCATGTCCGTGTGTTGGACTCTTTCCAAATTACTTATTTCGTAGGTACCGTTAATGTGGGATACACGTGTGTATGGTTTATGCATAACTCATGTCTGTGTGCTGGACTCTTTCCAAATTACTTATTTCGTAGGTGTTGTTAATGTGGGATACACATGTGTATGGTTTATGCATAACTCATGTCCGTATGTTGGACTTCTTCCAAATATATACTAATCACACTGAATTATAGTTAACTGTCAAATCGAACATTCATAGATGTCTATCTGCTTCCATTTTCACCTTGATAGAGTCTCTTATGGCATCTATGTCATTGTCCCATGCACCTTCCAAATCAATCAGTGGATCTTGTGAATCATATTCTTGCACTTCTTCTAAGAAATCTGGGTCATCATTGTTCATAATTCTAATGTAATTGTGCATTACTATCGTCACAATTACAAGCCTAATTTGTATCTTTCAAGCCAATGGAGAAGGGAAGCAAGTCACTAGCTTGAATTTCTTCTTCCAAATTCCAAATGATCTTTCAATTGCACATCTCAAGGATGAATGCTTGAAATTGAATAATTCCTTTCCATTTCTGAGAGATGGATTTCGATGAAAATTTGGAAGATGATATCTCTTCCTCCTGTATGGAGCCATAAACTCATTCCTATTTGCATAACCAGAGTCAACGAGGTAGTACTTTCCTAATATAGAACAAGATCAATGAATAATGATGAATAACACATTTGAATTAACACATTAAACAACTATGAGTAATCACCTTGAGATGGCATTTGAAACTTAGAATTTTGATCATTAATGACAGCACATAACACATGTGAATCATGTAAAGTCCCTTCCCAACCAGCAATCACAAAAGTGAAACATAAATTAAAATCGTAAGCAGCCAATATGTTTTGTGTTGGTTTTCCCTTCCTTTTGATAAATGGAATTTACTTTTTTGGTGGCAGAATTGCATCAATGTGAGTACCATCTATGGCTCCAATGCAACCCTAAAGTGTAAAAAATCATCCAATAATGATTAGTCAATAAATTAAGAGAATGGATAGGCTAATATATATGATATACAACCTTAAAATAACCTGAGTATCGATCGTCGAATTGGATCTCTGGAGGAGTAACATTGTGAGATTGAAATAAATAAATCCAATCATTAGACATCTTCAAACAAGCTTTAAGAACTGCACGTATCGATCTATGAATTGTCCATGTTACAGTATTATGCAAAACACAACATTACCATACAAAAGTATATTAACCAAAAAAAATAGATGATACAAAACTAAAAAACATCATAGTTAAATGTTTATACTCTTCTGCAAGATGACGTTGATTGTGACCTTGGCCAACATATTGAAGAAAGTGAGCAAGTTGTTCTCGAATAGAGACACCCCCAATAGGTTTCAACCCATAAGACTCACTCAATAATTCACAAAGTTGATAAAAAACATGAATTCTCATCCTTAACTTATCATAACACCTAATTGGATTGACTTCTAACATCTCCTTCAACAATTCTGCACCCGTAAACTTTCTATATTACATGGAAATTTATGCACCCGATTAGCATAATAACTACCAATCAAAGATACAACACTAACCACCATTTTTGAAACTTCTTTATTTCTTCTTGAAGATTGATCATCATCCGTGTATGACTTCAAATGAGACAATGAATACTCCATCTCAAAAGCCATGGATGTGTATGTCATTTGTGAACAAAAGAAATCAAGATGGAAAATAAGTGTATGTAGTAGTGGAGTTATGTATGAATTTAAGAGAGTAGTTAAAAAAATTCAATGAGAGTATATTAGTAATATCAATACAAAAAAAAAATTTCATATGAAGCAAATTACACTAAACACGTTTTTTTCTATTTGGTCTTTTTTATTTGTTTGAAGTTGATGGACCAAATAGAAATTGCTTAAAAAAAACACTTCTAGAGAATCACTTTTTTGGAATTAATTTTAGAAGCAGTTCCAAACATGCTCTAATTGTTTTGAATTGATATAAAAAATAATATAAATATATTATCTTAACTAATATTATTAATATATTACAATTATTTCTATAATATATATAATATTAGAATTATTTTTTTTGTTAATAGTCAAGTTATAAATGATTTTTTATTATTTTTCTTGATTAAAATATATGAAAAACTAATGTACATTAAAAATATTGCATTTATGTTGAATCATATCAAATTTTAACTATAAAATAAGAATTATGATAATAAAATAATAATTATTATTAAAACATTTGATATATTTTGATTTTTAAAATTATTATTTAATTATTACATTTGTTCTATACTTTATCATAAATTTATTAACATAAATTTTATATTTTAATTTAAATTATATAAATGCATTGTATTTTTATCAATTAAATGTAAATAAAAATAAATATTATAATTAATAAATATATTTGTACATGAAAAAACATGAATAAAATTTTTATTCGATTGACTTAAATAAATTTTTTGTTCAATAAAATTAAATAAACAAATACAAATATAAATGTTTGTGTTCATTATTTATATATAACAATCTTAGTTAAATGGAGGAATTAAAAATCATTTTTGTATTATCTTTGGATGAAAATAATTATTGTAATTGTATGAAAATAAATGGAAGGTGGTGGCAGCAAAATGGAGGTTGAGGGAGGTTCGTGGGCATGGCATGCATCACGAATGATGCTGTTAGTTAGTTCCTTCCTTATCGGCCGAGCAAGTAGGGTGGTTGGGTGTAGGCCTAGGGAGCGGGGTGGGTGTGGAATGTTGAAGGCGGGATTGGATTGGGATTGGGATGTCTACACGACATGCACACGCCATTTACTGCCATCCCTCCCTCTCATTGCTGATTGCTGATTCCCGATGAATGAGACTTGGAAGAGAAGAAGCATCTATCTCCCCAGCGTAAATGCCCTGGAGAACGAACGATGCTGCCTTCCCCCAACACTAACACAACGCCGCCACACGCCATCCATGTACCACCCCCACCCTGTCACCGTGAGTGAATTGCTGCAGGGGCCAACAACAAAATTATATTACCCTTTTTTTTTTTTTCTCATGGGACTGGAGAAAATAATGAACATTTTTCCCAATTGTAGGCCCCAAAAAAGTGTAACCACACCCACACGGAGGGAGGCCACGGCATTCATATTTATGTCTTAGCGTGTGGTGCCGGTGCCGTTTCATTAAATCGATTACGATGGTGGAGCTACATTTAATTTACACGTGTGACACTAAGCGGCCTCTCACATCACAAGTTGTTATGGTGAGAGAGAGAGAGAGCAATATTGCTACAGCATCATGGTCGGCCAATCCCTAAGATATATATACGTGCGTTCCTATAAGTAAACCTGAGCTGGATTCCAAAACGAATTAGGATCTAATTCGAGTTCAAATTTTAAAAATAGGGTCGGGTTCAATTCCAGGTTTGAAGGAATGATTGCAGGGAGAAACTTATATTTATGCACAAATGGATTGGCTGTGCCGTATTATAATTTATAAGTCACGGAAGACAATCCGCCGTCCGGATGATGGCGGTTAGTTTTTTAATTGAAAAGGTGGGCCAACATCCAGGTGCGAGATGATGAAAATTTATCGGCAAAATTTGTAACCGTCAAATGACGCCGTTATTCTGTACATTTTAGGAAATGCAATTTTCATTTCATTATTCAAAATAGTTAAAAGTGGGAATGTCGCGCTCGCCCTTGACGCGCTAATGTATGCCTTCTTCCTCTATTTATAGTCAAGTTCATTACCACCGCTCCTCATTTCGTTATTTAAACCGGAGGAATCTAGCAACCTTCATCCATCTTCTTCCCATCGTCTGCCAAGGACAATGTCTTCGGATACCATTTTTCACTTCTTCTCATCCTCTGCCGCTTTCCACCCATGTGCTTTCGCTTTCTTCCCCTTTCCCTGTTTCCTACTACTCCTCGCCGTATTCGCCTTATGGCTCGCTCCCGGCGGCCTTGCATGGGCAATTTCACGGGCTCCAAGACCGCTATTCCCGGCCCATCAGGGATTCCGGTTCTGGGATCGGCGTTTCTGATGGCCGACAGGACGTCACATCAGTTGTTGGCGAAGATGTCGGCGAGATTTGGTGGTGGACTAATGGCGTTCTCAGTTGGGTTCACGCGTATGGTGATCTCCCATAATCCTGACACTGCGAAGGAGATCCTCAATAGCTCCGCTTTCGCAGATAGGCCCGTCAAGGAATCCGCATACGGGCTGTTGTTTCATAGGGCCATCGGATTTGCACCGTACGGTGTATATTGGAGGAATTTGAGGAGGATCGCTGCGACCCATTTGTTCAGTCCGAAAAGAGTGGCTTCTTTTGGGGACTTCAGGAGAGAAATAGGGGAGAAAATGGTCGAAGATATCAAGGTGAAAATGGAGTCCAACTCTAGGTTTGAGCCTAGAAAGTTGTTCCATCTTGGGTCCCTTAACAACGTGATGATGACTGTTTTCGGCACATACAAGGATTTCAGCGACGAAAATGGAGACGGGAATGAGTTAGACGGATTGGTGAAGGAAGGTTATGAACTATTGGGGATCTTCAATTGGAGTGACCACCTTCCGTTTCTACGTTGGTTTGATTTTCAGGGAGTGAGGAAAAGGAGCAAGAAATTGACTGAGAGAGTGAATTGTTTTGTGGGGAAGATCGTAAGTGAGCATAGAGCGAAAAGGGCACTGAGTAAGGGAGTAGAAGAAGATGATGATAAAGATCCCCATGCTTTCGTTGATGTCTTGCTTGATTTGGAGGAGGAGCACTTGCTCTCAGATTCAGACATGATTGCTGTTCTTTGGGTAATTCTTATAATCCGTGAATGGGAATTTCATCAACACTCCATTTTCCAACTATTCATCTTGTCCTCTTACTTTTGCATTTATGGCATGGTATATGTGAAAATATCAACATACATTGAGATTTTATCCTCACAAGTCTTAGACAGAGAGGCATACCCATGTGTTCCACTATTATGGAGTACACTTGACATTCTGTCCTGAAAAGAATTTCCTTTTGCACTTGATCAGGAAATGATCTTCAGAGGAACCGATACAGTAGCCATTTTGTTAGAATGGATTCTAGCAAGGATGATCCTCCACCCAGAGATTCAGTTCAAAGCTCAAGATGAAATCGATCGGATGGTCGGATCGAATCGATCGGTAGACGACACAGATCTGGTGAATCTCCCGTACATCCAAGCCATTGTGAAGGAGACTCTAAGACTCCACCCTCCTGGTCCTCTACTTTCATGGGCGCGGCTCGCTATACATGACACTCATCTCGGCCCCCACTTCATCCCCGCCGGCACCACCGCCATGGTCAACATGTGGGCAATCACACATGATCCAGCGATCTGGCCCCAGCCAGAGAAGTTTCACCCGGAGAGGTTCCTTGATCAAGACGTGCCAATCATGGGGTCTGATCTTAGGTTGGCCCCGTTCGGATCAGGGCGTCGGGTCTGCCCCGGTAAGACGATGGGTCTCGCCACGGTTCAGCTCTGGCTAGCTCAACTTCTTCAGAGGTTCAAGTGGATAGAAGTTGGTGAATGCTCAGTAGACTTGACAGAATGCCTAAAGCTCTCTATGGAAATGAAGCAGCCTCTAGTTTGCCAGGCCATTCCTAGGATTCCCTGAGGAGACAAACCCAAGAAACGGAATCTAGTGTCTGTCTTTTTTGCAAGTCATTGTTGGAGAGTGTCCACTTCTGTAAAAAGATGCGTATGTGAAGTGCGGTTTCCTCTACACGGTGATGGCCACTGGCCATCTTCGAAAGCTACCCAACACTCATAAAAGATGCAAAAGGAAGTCATCCTTATCTGCTTCTTCCCTCGTCGCTCAAAAAAAGGCGTCACGTCACTGTTGATCGTGAATGGGGGAGGGGGGTCTGGGCCATGCACAAAATCCACAACGTTCACATGTTGCGAATCTTTGGTTGCCATCAAACAGGAGACTGGTACAGTGGTGTAGTGGAGGAGGAGGTTCATTCCAACTTTCGTGCCAGTGGGGATGTTCGGCTACCACATGATAACATAATTTAATGATAATAACAACAATGTTACATAGCAGATTTGCTCCTGATTTTCAGATTTTACGATAAAATTAGTATCTTTATGATTCAAATTCACATATTTTATGTTTTTTTTTTACTAAAATATGCTGACTTTCATCTCCTAAAATTAAACAAAAAATGTGACTTTTTGACATTAAAAAAATCTGGTTCCTCCCAGCGCGATCCTACGTCAGCTCCACTGCATATCTTGATGCTAATACGATGAAAATCTCATGGTTTGATGGAGGGAGTGGAATTGAAAATGACCAACATGCCCCACAATTACCTATGGGAGCCACCCGATAATTAACCCTCGGTTGCGTCACGAGTTAGGACAGGAAATACTAACTCGCCAAATTGCAAGTCAATGAATTGGATATATAAACTTGATTCATAGCATGAGTTACATATTTGAGATGCAAGCGTCGCAACACATGTCGTTATGATGGTTGCATCTTTAATTTTATTAATTAAAAATATGTGATATGCATGCACGGCTACGTGCAGGGAATTTCGATTTTAATCTTGAGGTCGAGAAGGCTGCTTGAGGGAACCGCAAAAAAAATCAATGGAGGTGGTCAAGTTGAGGAAATCCTTACTGTAACCACCCAAATCTGAAAATGGCCGAACAGGAGAAGACATTGAACGAATTAGATGCTGGTGATCACACTTACAAGGGATTGTGTATCAATTTTTCAGATGATGCAGCAAGTGAATTTAAACCGGCCATGATTAATTTTTTGCCAAAGTTCTATGGGAAGATTGGAGAAAATCCACATGCAAAACACTCTAACTTATCTTTAGTTTGCTGGATATTTCGTTACTTTGGCTGTTGTTTTACAATGTCTTTGTTATTCTCTTCAGTTTATCTTAATGATATCATGTTTTATCTTTCATATATGAGTAGCTAGAACCTTAGGGATGACTTAAGGTGAAGTATGGCGGTGTGGATCTAAGATTAATGATATAATTTATGTTTGTTCACTGCCCGGAACAGTAGTGCTGAATCGGGTCTTTGATGTTGTTCTTCAAGTCCTTGGTCTTCCTTCTAGAGAAATCGACTTCATCTTACTTCTTTTGTCTTCTCCCTCCCCCTCCTGGGGTCTGGTCGTGTTCTCCTTCTCCCCTCTCCAAAAATATCTTCACATCTTTTTTTCCATTTTTCAAAATCAGTCCAATGTTCATGACATATTTATTGTTCCTGGCTTGAACCTATAGATTGTAAGCGGTTTAATAGTAATCATGTCTTCTCCTTGTATCTTGTGCCCTTTCGAATTGTGCTCATAAACTAACTAAATGTGATCCACAATGCTGTTGCTAATATTTGGAAGAATATTAGAAATCATAATGTAGATTAAATCATTAATTTAGTCTATATTATGCATAAAAATATAAATAACACTATAATTAATAAAATATTAAAAATCATAATTAAAATACATAATTTTATCATTAAACATCTAAATTTCATAACCTAAAAACATTAATAAAATGTGTGTTATCAATCTTCTCCCTTTGTGGCTCTCTATTTGCATAGAACAGTAAAATCCTCTACTGAAGCTGAGTATATGGCAGCAATTGCTGCTACAAATCACTTGAAATGGATACAAAAACTGTTTAAGGATATAGGAATGAACCTAGGAAAACCAACCAGGATGAACCTTGACAACAAATCTACAATCTCTATGGGAAATAATCCCTAGTTTCTTCAGAAGGACAAAGTATATTCAAGTAAAATACTGTGATCTGAAATTATGTACTTGACAAGATTATCAAGCTCAAATTTGTAGAATCAAAACGACAATTAGCAGACATACTTACCAAACGGCTGTCTCCAAATCAATTCTGCTATCTTCGTGAGAAGACGAAGCTGCGACAAATTGAAGATCAACCATTATTCAAGGCAATGAGTAATGAATTGGAATCAGACTATACATAAATTAGAGGCTTAAATTTACTTTCTCACAGGGGAATGTTGACATATATGGCTGACAAGGAAAGAGAAAAACTGAGCTGCCAATGACACAAGCTCAATTGATGGCAGTAGAAACCCAAAACAAGTGCAACGGCTAGGAATTGTGAAGCAACGGCTACACACATTATCTACACAACAGTCTGAAGAAACAACTTGAATAAATACATATCATACAACCTATTAATCGTTACTTAAGAGTGTCATTATGCCGCAATAGATTAATATTGATATCGACCAGGCTAATAACGGGAATCCTTTATGCCCCACTTTTTGTTGCACGTGTGAAACTAAACTTTTCTTTTTTTTAATCATTAAACTCTCTAAATAATCGACAACTATGGTCACAAAATCCTTGAGTGATCGATGAGCATGAGCAACCTTGAGTGCGACGAGGAGGGTGAGTCAGAACTAGTGTGGACAATAGGAAGTTGTGGCTTCTTAATTGAAAAAAAAAAGAATTTTCAATGATTCTGGGAAATGTTCAAGTGTTAAAAGTTAAAATATATTTTTATTTACTATTTTGCATTAGGGCCAAAATGAGGATTTACATTTATTTTTTGCATCGGCTGCTAAGATATGATGTTATAGTCCAATATGTTGGAACTCTGATCCTAATGTGGTAGTTGGCATGTTCCACTCCAATATGCTCGATCCTAATTCTCTGTTGGAGTTAACTTGAGCCCGACACTTGCACTGGGACTCAATTATTTAGCAGAAATGGAAGTACAATCATCACACACTATGTAGGGGAGACAGGAGAGACCTTGAAGGGTCTATATCCAGGTGCAAGACACAGGTTGACTCCAGAACTGGAGTTGTCTTATAGACACCAAAAATGAATGGGTACAAAAGTTCGAGGGATGGGGTTCCACTTTGGATACGCTCTTAGATAAATTAATGAATTAATCAAAAAAATCTCCCCATGCAAAAGATTACTCTGCACATTCATTTTGTGAACTTTACAGAACATAATATTATTATTAAAACAAAAAAATCAAAATTTCATTGTTAAAAAAGAATTAGTATTTAGAATAATTCTATAAAAATATGAAAAAAAAGAATTAAACTTATGAAGTAACTACAACTTATTTACTTGGCTAATCAAACTTTGTGTTTTGAGGAGTTGGAATTTATAATAATAAAATTTATGAAAAATTAATTAATCATTTCAAATTAATAGAATTGATTTGAAGGGATGGTGATTTATAATAACTTTAATAATTCAGAATAATTGTTATTTTATTATTAAATTTCATCTAAATTAATTTGTATAACTGCGAACTTTCTTATATTTTGTTAAATTATATCACAATGTTGTTTAATATTGATAATTAAATTACTATTAAAATTACTTATTATTTAAAAAATATAAATTATGATAACAAATCAACAAAATTTTTTCTAAATACTTATTTTAAACAAGTAATATATTATTTTTTTATATAATAAAAACTAATTCCTTTTTTTAATGATGAATACTTTTTATTTAATAATTTTAAAATTACAAGTAAAGATTTTATGAAACGAAAATAATTTATATAAATATTATAAATCATTATTGCATATTAAAAAAATCACAAATTAAGATATTTACAATATAATATATAAATGCAAACTGGAAAATAGATAATTTTATAAATTTGAGTGCATGCAATTTATTACCATGAACAGTTTTCTGAATGACTTTTTTTGAGTGACACAAGGAAGGTCAGCATGAGTGTAGAAGGGTAGGGTGATAATGAGTGAAAAAGAAAAGGTTGGTACCAAGTGATGGGAGACTTGATATCGAGGGAAAGAAAAAAAAAAAAAAGGCTTGAGGGGTGCGTAGAGGGTAGATCGCTTCCGAGTGAGAGACTTCATTTGAAGAGTAGCTCATGTTTTTAGAAAGGAATGCACGGGGTCTTTTCACACAAATAACACTTAAGAATTGAATGTTGTATAAAAATTTTAAATAAAAACATAGGCATTTGAAAAATATATACATGATCCAAATAATATATAATGTTCGAATGACTTTCTTTTGAAAATATATCCTATATTCATTGTTTTAATAAAATAATTTAACTAAATGAATTGAAATCATAAATAATAATTATTAAATATTAATTTTATTAATATTTAATAAAGTAAATTATTTTTGACAAATTAAAATATTAAATAATTTTAAAAGTATCTATTTAAGTATTTTTTAATTTAATAATATTCTAAAAAATTATAATATCATCCCTACAAATCAATAATGGTGACTTAATGATTTTAAATTATTATTCACATAATCAACACAATCGAGTAATTGTAATGACCATTCTACAATTTTAAGAATGAAAACTTCTGTTGGTATTTTTGTTTTATTGAGAATATATTTAAATCTAAAAATATTTGAAAATATAAATTTTTGAAATCTGAATAAATAAAGTATTTATATGAATTAAAAGGTTATGAATTGATTCAGATAAAACTTGGGTAAAAAATGATCACCTCAACTCGTCGTCATCCGGATGGATACAAATTACTCTCGTCCATATCGAATCAACACATAGGCTACATTTACATCGCAACCAATTGTTTGGCATCAGATTTGGTCGAAATCTATTTCTGTTTTCTTCTCGACCTTTGACAAAAGTGACTTATATTTATTGCCCATTTGTGAGGATTTAGAACAAAAAAATAAAGGCCATACATATTTTTTTTACATGAAATTGAAGAATCTGAAAGAAAGAGTTATGAGAACTCATCATTGAATTCGTTATATTTTAAGTCGTGATAGTCCAAGTTCAATTTTATATCCAAATCAGGTAAAATAGCCCAGGATTTGGCTTCCGGAGTCAAAATGTAATTGATATGGGTGGGTAGATCAGTTTGAGTTGGGGAGTATCAGTTGGTACCAAGTAAGATTTGTTTTACTTGATGCCAAGTATACGAGGGTCGATTAGTGCCGAGTGACAAATGAAGGTCCGCATCAAGTGTAGGAGAGTCGATTGAAAAGCCATTTTGAAAACTATCCAATGTAAAAAAATGTTATTTATAAAACTAATCACTATGAATTGAGTTTACTCAAATTTAAAGAATTATTCAACTTCCAATTTGTGGTTTTTTAATATGCAATTACGATTTTCACAAAAATTGATTCTACAGAATTTTTTTCCAATATTTTCAGAAATTATTTTTATTTTATGAAATCTTTATTTGTAATATTAAAATCATTAAATAAAGTTTATTCATTATAAAAAACAGATCGGTTTTTATTATTCAAAAATAATTATATATTATTTGTAATGTATAATGTTAAGTATTGGATGATGCATAATAAAAATTTAAAATAAAAACATCGACACCCAATCCATATAACATTTAAGATTTAGTTAATGTTTAATATAGATTTAAATAAAGCAAAAGACAATAAGATATATCAAAGATTCTATAATTCCCCTGTAATTTTTGACGTCCAACGTATCCTCTTTTTCATCATAGAACCGCTTCTTCATTTCTAGTGTAATAGGTATAGCTAAAGTTATGGCTGAATCGAGGCCATATTTATTTATCAAATCTTGATTATACTTCTTTTGGGATACATAAGTGTACATTGGAGTTTGAATGACTTCAAGATCTAAAAAGTAAGTCATCTACCTCAAATCTATTAGCTCAAAGTTGTTTTTCAGTTTTCACATTTTTTTGGTTATCTCCGGTCAACAATATATCATCCACGTATAGCGATATAATGACTTGTCCTTCTTGATGATTCAGAACATACAAGGTATTATCATTTTCACTTCATGAATAACTTTGATGGGTAAAGTGTAGGTCAAATTTGAAATTCCAAACTCTAGGTACTTGCTTTAAACCACATAGTGCATTGTGAAATAGGTAGACTTTATGTTCTTGTCTTTTAGTAATAAAACTGGATGGTTGCTCCACATAAATTTCTTCAATCAAGGAACCATTCAAAAATGCAGATTTGATGTCTAGATAACACACCGGCCAATTTTTGCCATCCTACCAATGCCAAAAGCAGCTTAATGGTATCAAGATGTGTCACTAGTATTTTCACATTCAGTTGCCGTAGGCTCTAAGACTGAACAATCAGATGTTGGTAAATTCTGTATTGCCTTTTTTTTTTTATTCTGGTAGCATTCTAGATTTATGTTCTACTGTTGAATTCCAATTTGTTTCTTAGATACTTGGGGATTCACATTTTGTCTCTTCTATGTGAATTTGTGTGTTCTCTAATGCTTTGTTTTCAGCTTGCTCAAGTGAGTTGTTTCTAACTGTTGTGGAGTTTATATCTTCCATGTCCTTTTCTATTGTAAACGTTGGAAATATGTTGTACAATTTTTTTTGCTTCCAGTTTTCTTGGTTCTATGTACCAATTTTGTTCTCATTGAACACAACATCACGACTGATAACAACTTTTCTTTCCATAGGTATCCATATTTTGTAGGCTTTGGAATTTGTTGATATCCAATGAATACACCCATTTTAATTTTGTTACTTAACTTGGTTCGTATTGCTTGCGGAATTTGTACAAAATAGATGCTGCCAAATATCCTCAAATGTGAGAGTGTTGAGACTCGATTGTGTGTAATTCCATGTTGTATGAGGTATATACTCTCCTCATATACTGACCATAAGGCCTTGATTTTCTTTCTACTCTGGTTTTCCACCAGATTTATGAATTCTAAGAAGCATTTTCCAACTTCTGCTCTAGTTTGAGAAAGTATTGATAAACGAAAAATATGCAATGTCGTTAAAATGTAAATTTCTCCTATCAAATAAATTTATAAACCTGATTCACATCAAATCATATGAAAAATATAAGCATAATGGACTAGGGTCGAACACAAAGAGCTAAGTGTTAATGTATGTGTTCTAGAGACAATCAACTCATTGGAAAATTTTATCTTTTGATATTTACTTTGAATTGTGATCAAATTTATATCATTGATAAAATCCTCTACTTGATCTATATGCTATAGAAATTATGAGGAGATCATAATGTGAGATTCTTCAAGCACTCATGATCAAGTTAAAAACTCCCTAGCTAGAGTATTTGTGAAATGAGGATATCACAAATACGGATAAGCTGGCACACATTGAGTTCCCTAAATTGTTTAGGCAATGGTTCTCACAATTGATGTAATGAGATTACTAGAACCTATGAGTGGGTGATGATTAGAGAATCGATTCACTGGATGACTCATCTTCGAGATGCTACTATGGGAAGCTAACCAAGTGTCAGTAGCAAGATCTCGAATATGACAGCCGTGCAAGTAAGCTTAGACTTGAGGTCAACAAAGTTATCTTGATCTTAAGCTCATATTTTCGCTCATTACTAATGAGAGCCTAACCATGGCTTGCCTAGTATGGATGAGTAGGGATGTGACTCCTTAAGGTTGGAGATAGTTGATTGATCAATAAAGGATTCATCACTCATGTTAGTGATGGAATCATATGTCAAGTGATTGCATCAAAACCTAATAGTAAGTCCTGGGCTCAGGATAATGACACTCGAATTGTTTGAGTAGGTCATTAAGTATCAGTGCTTGAATGCAATTATAAGGTCGATTCATCAGAAAGGCACACACCCATGTTCTGGTATCGAATGAGATATAAGTATGATGAAAGCTGTTCATTGCATGGTGGCTGATCATGGAAAGGCTCAATCAGTTCACCTGATTATTCTTACATCTTGGGGATCATAATATGTTGCTAGACATCACTCATGATCGATAATGATGGATTTGATTGAGGAAGCCTATAGGGTGACACACAATAGTGGAGTCACTCATTGATATAAACTAGAATGACACAATTACATGAGATGTAATTGGTAAAGTTGATAAATTAAATAGAGAGTTATTTTGTGATTAATATTGATTAAACTCAAAATAAAAGATCTTATGTAGATAAGATTTGGAACATATACATATCTCCACAAGATGAGATCTTTATGGAGATTTGATTTGATATGTTACCAAAATATCTATAAAAAAGATTCAAATCTAAATATCTACATCGCACATCTTCGTGCTCTCTGACATTGATCCATAAGGGGGTGATTTACTCTACTAGCACCTTAGGAATTCGACCAGCATTCTACAGCCTTGTGAAGGTTATCGATGGAGTGCTTCACGTGTGGATACCATAGAGGTCGTTTGCTATTGGTGGTTGGTGAACAACGGAGTGCGCTGAAAGGTATTTTCAGCATTCCTTAATCTGACGTATACCATATTCCAAGATCTACATTGGGGGTTTCTCAAAAATTTTTAAATTCCGCGGCTTTTCTAACATGCGATGTGTACGAGAAACCCAAAACTAAGCGCTTGCTATGTGAAAGTTAATACATTCAGATTTTATCATGTTTAAGAGATTTAGTCTAAACTAAGATTAAAGGAATTCAACGAAAATGTGTAAAAAGATAGTAAACGGGTAAAAACATATATTTATGTAAAATAAAAGAAAGTGATGCCTTGGGACATTCAGGGGTAGCATGTGAATCACTATAACTATCCCACCCAAATTCAAAATCAATCATCTAACAAGCAAAGACTCAAGCCTATCCAAACCCTTGTTTTTCCCTAATTTTTGATCTACCTCTAATTCAGGCTGTTAAGAAAGTAGAATGATTAAGCGGTATTGTGGTCTAGTGAACAATAAGCATGCTCATCCCCCTTTGTCCTAAGGCACCCCCAAATGCCTAGCCACATATAACAACAGAAATGAAAACACTTCCATGACATTTCATAAACATCATCTTTGTTCTAAAGTTCAACAATAACATAAAATGCATAACAGAAACATAAACAACAATTAGTTCTCACGAAAAAGCTAAAACAACTCCTAGCTAAAAATAGTGTCTTTCATAAGAAGAAGAAAGCTTCAAAAGATGGCTTGGATCATAGTTTCGTCTTCTTTGTCCTCCATGGTTCTGCTACTCCTTCCTACGAGATCCCCCTCCCATAAATTTTTTCATGTTCAAAATGTGGGAGATAGTCTTCTCTTTCTTAATTATTCCAAAAATCTACTTTTCTTCTTCACAGTGGGATTTGGTGTACTTCTTTTAGCTTTTGTCCCCTTTTCATGATGCCTCCACTGTTCAATTTTCGCCTCTTTGGGATTTGGACTATTAAAATGTGCTGCATTGCTCAATATAATCTGAGTTTTATAATAAAAGACACATACTATGCTGATAATCACAAAAATGCGGAAATATACAATATAATCTGAGTTTTATAATAAAATATTAATCATTTTCCTAACTGAAAACACTCAAAAATATGTGTTATCAAGTATACTCAAGCTTATTTTGAAAAATCATCAATAAATAACCCAAAGTAGTTGTTTCCCGCTTGCGTGGGTGGTGTAATGGCGCCGTAGACATTAGAAAAAATTATTGCAAGTGGTTACTATGGTATCTAATTGCTTGGTTCAAATGATGGTCTACTCATTTTGCAAAGCTGAAAAATTTCACAAAAATCTCCTAATTTTTCTAGTTCTTGAATTCCATTGATTAGATTTTTGCGTTGCAATCTTTGTAATGATATTTGATGGTGATGACCGAATCTTCAGTGCCGTAACATCATGTTTTTCTTCTCTTGTGTAGATAGAGGCATTGCTGTAAATTCATCTATATCCTTGAGAAAATTGATCGGAAATACTTTTTTGATCATGGGAAGACTCATAATATGTTCACATGTAGGGCTGTTTATATGGCATGCACCATTAAAGAAATGAATTTCATAGTTCTTGTTGAGAAGCTAGCCTAGACTTAATAGATTGTGTGAGGCAGATGATACATAAAAAGCATCCTTGCTTAGAATGTGTTTTGATACAATTTCCAAAAATAGGGTGCCTGCTCCTACAATTGTGAGGTGATTTCCACATGCTATTTCAATTTTTGTTGAGACTTCCTTGAAATTGAGAAAGAGTTCTTTATCATTTGCAATGTGATTTGTGCTTCCACTGTCTAGTATCCATATCTAGTTTCTTGCATTACTTAGTTCTGATAATATTGTTCAATGACACTGAAAAATAAATATCAATATTGTCTTTCTCATTTAGAGTATGCTTTGATAAATATTTTTTTGCTGAAGACAGAGAATTAGAGTTGATTTTAACACTAATGCCTCCTTTAGCTCCCATTTGTTTTGTTTCAACACTTGCTACATGACTTCATGTTTTACGGTGCAGACTCTTTCCAAGTGTCCCTTTTCTTGACAGAATTGAAAAATTTTTTTAGGGTGCCAAAAACAATCATCATAAGCATGATTCCATTGCTTGCAATATGGACAAGCTGGATGAGAATCAGGTATATAGGTTCCTGGCTTTCCAAAAGATTTGTTGTTTTTTTTCTGTCTATGAGTTGGATTCTTTTTGATTTACTAGCTTGTTGATGCAAGTAGTTTAACCCAAGAACCACTTATTGGGCCTGTAAACAACAAGGGCCCATGAGACAATGTTGAAATACAACAATAGCAAGGATCGAAGCAGTTTTTGACCTTCTTGGTTTGTAATTCGTTCCACTCCCTTGCACTTCCTTATTGTGTGTTTGAAGCCAAGGTTACCTACCTGAGTTACTTGATATTGCAGGTACGGTGCTCCAGCTATTGGGGCTGTTGTTGCAGCAGAGTCCTAGGCTTGCGTTTCTGTTTTAACCTTCGATGTAGTGAGATTTGGACAAGTTCACTTGTTATTCTCGTGCGTCGCAGCCTTGCTGCTGTCCCTTTTTGTGTAATTTTGGGTTCACGCTAGTGAAACACAATATTGCTTGCCATTTGTTGGCAAATCCCTCCCCTCACTTACATCACTTGTACATTGACTTTGTTGCAAAAGCCTTTTCTTCAAAAAGTTGAGTATGCATATTGGCTTCAACTCACCTCAAGTTCTAGGGAACTTCAGCATGAGTGAGTTTTCTATGCCATGAATTTGAAATGAGTTGATAGCTGACTCGTAGCAGGTTGGTAGTGTATGAATGATGATGTCTTCAAGTCTTTCTTCATCAGGTTTGAATCCTAGTAGTCGCATTTTCTGAACACTTGGTGTAATGACATTAGTAAATTGATTAAGAGCCTCAAGGGAGCTTAGCTTTTGGTTGTTTAGTATTCCCTAGATATCTGCTACTTGGATTGCTTTGCTTTCAGCCGTTCTAATATAAGTGTCTCAAGCACTTTCCATGCTTCTTTGGGGTTCTTGCATTCCAAAATGTGTTCATATGCTGCATGAGTTAAGGCTTGATTAAGAATGGAACTCTCTTTTCCATTCTTTTGTAGGCAATTGTTGCTTCTGCATTAGTTTCTTTTGGAATCTCTATGGTGAAGTAGCCCATAAGCTCAAGTTCGTTGAAGTAGCCTATCATTTTCCTCGACCAAGCATGGAATTCACTAGGAGCATTTCCATCGAAGATGGGTGGTATTGAGTGTTGAGCTGCCATGTTAGTAATAACAAGCCAAATACCCGAGACTAAGGTGCAAAGATGTATACGATAGAGAAATTTGAGACGAGGATCTGAAATAGAGCATGTGTAGAGAGTGTTTCACATAGGGTTCGCCATGAAGAATTTATAGAATTCTTCAATTTGTAAAGTTCTTTAGTTCTACTTGAATTCTTTAATGCCTTGTGTGCTTGTGGGTTTCATAAGCTTTGGATGTGAATTGGATGTGTGAGAATTTTTTCAACATGCTTGTTTCACTAGTATATACAATATGTAGAATGTATGGAACTTTCCCAGAATAGCTTCAGAACTAATCTACGGGGAAGAAAAAGATGCCTCGCACACAGGATATAACTTGGAAACTTGAAAAAATATTTTTACTTTGTGATAGTTTGTGTTTGGCTTAAACTACATTATTCTCTTGAAAATCAACTCCTTGTAATTGTTACTCATACTACACTCATAAAGTGCTTTACATTTTGAATTCTTTCAAAAGTTATTTTGGAACAACAAGCATCAATGCGGGAACAACATAGAGGCTAATGTTTTCTCAAATAGGGCGTTTCTAAAGTAATTAGTCCTATCTTATCCCTCAAAATGACATATTCTTCAGGACTCATCCAATAGTGGGAAAAGTTTAAAAAGCTTGCCCCTGGAAGTAAGTCAACATGATGTTGTATATTATGTAAAGAAGGTAGCCCTCTTATAAAGGTGTCTCCAACTACATCAGAAACTGACTTAAATGTGGTTTAGTGCATATTGGTATGAGGCTCATCTATTCTACATTGTTGATAGTGAAGGTTTCTTTAAAAAAAGCTAAGTGAGCCTCCTCTACAATTTTCATTTCTTTCTCAAATGAATTGGACATAAGTAAAAATGAAGTCTTATTTTTGATTGCTGTTGTGTTGGGCCATAGCTTGTATTTGGCATATCCTCTCATTACCTAAGCATTACTTTGACTGAAATCGTAAGCATTGACATCAAATAAACAGAGTCATAACAATAAGCCATATCAATCACATCAAAAGATACCATATCTTCAAATTTTCCAATGGAAAATGTGATGTAACATCGCTCCTTTATTGGTATATTTTCAACTTCAGATTTAACCAACACAAGAAGTATGGTGAAGGTAGCTTCTCAAAATCAAGTTATGTATCTGCCAACCTTTGACCAATCACATTTTCAGAACTTCCTCCATGAATGATTAAATTGTAGATGAACTCATTGACTATGCACCTTGTCTGGAGATTGTATTTCTTTGCCTCTCATCTTCACTTTTGGGGTTTAATAATAGCTTCTAAAGAACCAAAGTTTGATGCATTGCCTTGGTGCACTTAAGACCACATACAACCTTCTCAACATGAGTGTCTTTCCCCAAGAAGCTAGTTAACTTCCTTTGGAGGAATTAATCAAAATGATGACTGATTCGATTACATTTATAGCTACAAAGAGGAGTGGGTTTTGCATATGTTTATCCCTTTTGTCTGTAATAGGTTGCGAGATCCTCTTTCTAGTAGGTTTTTGGTTGGAAGTGGGTGAAGTTATTTTTCCCCAACATGCATGGATTCTTGAGTATGAAATAAAGCATCCATCCTCAAGAGTTCTCTATCTTCTCTGCTTTAATGGCCAAATTCTGAGTTTTAGTCATTGTTCATGTGTTAAGTGTCATTTTCTCATTATCTTTTAGGTTATTTTTATGTCAAAATATGATTAGAGTTGTTTAGTTAAGAGTTTATGATATAAGATTTAGGTTTTATCTAGATTAGGATATTATCATAAATCATATATTTTATATAGAGTTTTTGTCTAATTTTATTTAAGTTTTGCAGGGAAGAACATGTGGTAGGAAGTGTGAGAAATGAAGCAGTAGATGGCAACAAAATAGATTTTGCGACACTGACATTTCCTGGATTTTCAGAAGATTGTAGATGCCTAATGATGAGGCTTGACGTGCGTTACATAAGAGCCTCTGATAGATGAAATCATTAGTGTACCAGTGTCAGAGCAGGAACTTCCTTGCAAGTAAGTCTAATTCACAACAGGACTAAGGGAATACGAAAACTTAGACTTTCATTTTGGTTAAGTTTCAGTTCAGATTGATAGATAGCTTTCAATTTTAGTTTTAGTTTTAGACTTTTGTTTATGTCTCTCTAGAGGATTTTTCTAATAGCTTCTCTCTTATTTTCCTTAGTTTGTATGTTGATCATGACTAGTAACTTTTGTTTTTGAGTTGGGAGACTCTCAGATCTACATTTCATTCGTTAATCTCCATTTCTTTTTTGAATGTGATCAGGTTCAATATGTTTCCGTACAATTATGTTACCGTCTTTATGTTACCATTATCTATGATTTTTTAAGTGGAGCAAGGTGGAAAACACCAACTCACACTCTTTTGGTTGAAGGGAGACAATATTTTATTTGTGGCTGTACTTCAAGATCAATGGACAAATAGTGGCCTCGTATGTAGACTCATTGGGTCATTGACTAGACTAGGCCACATGTGCACAATTCAACTGTGAGGGTACGACAACATGACCTCTTACATTTGTGTTCGTCTATGAGAGTGTAACATCGAGCTATTCTCATGCCTCTTTGCAAGAAAGTGTAAGGGAGGATAGGCAATTCCATACTCCTATAACGGAGTACTCGAGAAGATCAGAGAAAAGTGGAGACATGGCAAACGTAGCTGGGCAGGATTCCAATCCCATAAACATTCTCTTTATTTAAGTTTCATCACTTGTGTTCATTTCGTTGTTTGTTTATAATCCCCTACTCAAGTTTTATCACTCATGTTTCTCCCTCCTTTTACATCACAAACCCATTTACAAATCTTGTCAGTTGTATTGAGTGTAACTTAATCTTTCATAAAAACAGTAACTTCTTATGTTAGACACCCGTACTATGCATTTGGTGATCTATGAGTTTTAAAAATCTTTAAAATATATTGTGAAAATGACACGTATCATCATGGTAGTTGAACAATACTTGCTCATATTCCAATTTAGTTTAATGGATATTTCAATTTTTCTGATGATGCTTTTGGTATTGTTGAAATAATACTTGCTCATATTCCATTGGTAAAAATTGTCCAACTAATAATTGCTTCATTCTCCTCTAAGATTGTATATTTCCTCGACCCTACATACTTTGTTGTCGATGAAGTCTCTGTTGGGATCAGTTAGATGGAAATAGAGTGAAGACAACGTATTTTGATGATTTTCGAATGGCTCTTTGTTCCTAGGTACTTAATGCTTATTCTTTATGCTTGAATCTGACAAAGGAATGGAAGAATCAACAAGCTCAACATGGTATAGAATCTAAATTGAGTCTCTCTTGAGAAAAGATAAGTTGTTTTGTGTTTGGCTTGAAGAATGGTAGTCTGTCAAAAGTTATTACTTGAAAAGGAAAAATGGAATCTGAATATGATTCTTATGCACCATATGATATCTCTAAGCTTGATGCTACAAACTGTCATAAGTGGGTTTTGTTGATGGCTATATTTTTTACGGCAAAAAAGTTATGGGTGTTTGTTAAAAGTGAGGAAGAAGTGCCAGATCTCTCTAGAAATCCTACAAATCCCGAGAAGAAGAAATGGGAAGAATTCCATGAGAAAAGAGATGCAGCTATGATGACTCTGCAACGATCAATTATAAGACCAATCATTCATAGAATAATCAGCTACACATCACCACATGAAATCTTGACAAAATTGAGAGATCATTTTCCAGGAGATAACCAAATGCGCAAAATATATGCCAAAACCAAGCTAGTACAGTTTGAGAGAAACAAAATGAAGTCCACAAAAACCTTGCAAGAATATTATGATTGAATTGTACAGCTAGTGAATGAACTATGACCTCTGGGAGAGGAGATTTTTGCTGAAAAGATCATTAATAAAGCTATGATGAATATGCCTGCAAAATTAGAAGCAAAATTGTGCATTCTAGAATTTGAGGAGGCCATCAAAAAGAGTCTAAAGATAACTAAAAAAAAAACATTTCTTCAATTCATAAACTTCTTGCAAGCATTGGAAAAGAGAATGGCAATACTTGATGAAAATGAAGAAGTGGTTGAAAATACTTAGTTAGCTTTTATTAGTAAATCAAGTTGAAAATGGTAAGAGGAAAGGGAAACAAGCTAAAAGACAAGTGAATTGGTTATATAGTGCAACCAATATAAAGAGTAGCTGATGCGTGTCGATTCCACAACAAATTTTAATATTTTTAAAACTCGTAAAACACAAAAGTGTAGTATGGGTGTCAACAAAATGGCAAAGGAAACGAAAAAAGGTTCTAGAGAGAAGCTAGAGGAAAATCCTCTAGAGAGAGAAACAAAAGTTTAAAACTAAACTGAAAGTAAAACTAAACTTGTCTGAATAGAACTGAGATGGACTATTTCGTCTTGGATTTCATGTCCCTGTGGTTCTGCTGAACTTGGGATGACTTGCAAGCAACATCTGCTCTGACATTGGTACGCTAATGATGTCTTCTATTAGAGACTCTAGTGTTCCGCACATCAAGGCTCATGATTAGTTGTTACAGTCTTCCGGAAATCAAAGGAATGTCAGCTCGGGAGGATCCAATTTGTCGCCATCTACTGCCCTTTTTCTCTCACTTCCTGCCACATGTGCGCCTCTAGAAAAACACAATTAAAACTAACAAAATTCTTAGATAAAATACAAGATTTAGGATAATTACCCTAAACTAGATAAAAACCTAAATCTCATATTATAGACTCCTAATTAGACACTTCTAATCACATTTAGACATAAAAAGAACCTAAGAAATAGTAAGAAAATGACACTTAACAGTAGCATTTGTGGAAAGAAAAACTACAAGAGTGAAAGTTGTTGGACTAAATAAGAAAATGCATGTGTGCATTGTGGTTGAAAGTACCATTACCCAAATTCTTGTTGTTGGCACCCAAATGCCGTCTGTACATACTGCAATTGAAAAGGACACAAGGAAAAATTGTGCCCATCAAAGAATCCTATCAAGAAATCAAGGTTAAAGGAAGAGCAAATGAGTGCCTTATCTTATTGTGAAGGGAAAATGGAAGTTAATTTAGATGATCCCCTAGATTTTGAGTTTGCACTTAATCTGAAAAGTTGAGTGATGGATGGTTTCTAGATAGTGGGACTTCCAAACATATTTGCAAGGATATGACCTATTTTTAGTACATCAAATCTATGTATGTAGAGATAGTTAGAGGTATAGTTGGTGCAAAATCCACAAAAGTGAAAAGGTGAAGATTTATTTGCTTTCCAACTAAAAATGGTTTTCTAGTAATTGAGGATGTGTGTTATATTACAAATTTGACAGAGAATCTGATTAGCCTTGGACAATTGAAGAAACAAAAGTTTCAAGTATATCTTATGGAAGAAAAGATGCAAATAAAAAATCCTTTAGGAAATATAAAGATTGATGCATTGTTGTTGAGTAATAATTTGTATAAGTTGGAAGTTTGTAGTGTTTCAAAAAACTGTTTCAGAGTATCTGATAAGATTGATGTAGGACACTCTAAAATGAACAATGTGAGAATATTGCTTAAAGATGGAAGTGTACAAGATTTTCTAGATATAAGAGGTGCTGAGATGATATGTGATACTTTTCAGAAGTAACACCGAAGCCAAAAATAAATTGGATTTGATACACATTGATATCTATGGATCATTCAGGCAAACATCTTTGAATGGTAACAATTATTTTCTCACCTTTATTGATGATTTCTTTCAATTTTATTGGTTCTTTTTTTCTGAAAAGCAAAAGTGAAGTTTTGATGTGCTTAAAAAATTCAAAGAAATGGCAGAAACGCAAGCTGAGCAGAAAATCAAGGTTATACTATTAGACAATAGAGGGTAGTATGCCGAAACAATACTGTGAAAAGGAAGGTACAATCTAGTTTTACACTGCTCCACATACACCTGAGAAAAATGGTGTATGTGAACATAAAAACACGCACTATTTTGAATATGACTAAGTGATTACTTTATGAAAAATCCATGCCCAATGTGTTCTAGGTAGAAACAGTGGCTACTTCAATATATTTGTTGAGTTTGTTGCTCTCTAGGCCATTAGATGGAAAGTCAGCTCACAAGCTATGGCTTAATACCAAAAGAACAGTTGGTCATCTCATAATATTTGGATGTATTTGCTATGTTCATGTTTCAAATGTTAGGAGAACCAAACTTGAGGATAAAGCACAATTAGGAGTGTTTGTTGGGTATAGTAATGTCAAAAAAGGATATAGAACATATATATCCTAAGTTCAAATCGATAGTTATCAATTGTGATATTATTTTTGATGAAAAGTCAAAGTTTGATTGAAACAATAATACAACACATTGTGATTATGTAGAGAAATAGAGAGCCCCTGCAAAGTAGTTATGTGTCAATGATGATAGATTAATCCATGAAGAGAACAGCACATACGGCAGTGAACCAATGGATGAACCTTATTAAGAAGAACTACAAAATTCAGGTACTATGAGAAATTATTATAGTAATTGTGATAATCATGTTGACTGTGGAAGCAATACCAATAATAAAACCATAATTTAGAGTCAACTAATTGTGGATGGGAATGAAACTTCTTGTGAGTAGATTGAGAATTCGATTGATGTTAAATCTAATGATAATGATGAGCAACATGATAATATATCACATGAATTTAGTTCTCTTTATCTTTAGTTTCCATACTCTCATTAAACCACAATCCCATAAAGGATGAGGTGCCTTCACACTTTCAAAAGGAAGGTGGAAAGAGTAATGACATGCATGGCAATGCAGTAGGTGTCATCTTGAGTGAAGCATGCAGCGATTCGCATGATGAGGAAAGGGATATGATGTACAATGACTCGATATCATTGCACATATGGGGCTATCAATTCATATCGATTTAATATGCTAGGACAATGTTACTATGCTTTTGTATGATTGTACTTTGTAATGATTGTTGAAGTAGACATTGCTATGTCATTAGTGTGTTGTTTGCCTAAGCTTGTAGAGATTCGTACCCCTACATTAGCTACTATTGATTGCTTGGATTAAGTTGTTGAGATCAACATGTTCAACCAAGTATCCTTTCAGGTGTAATAGAGTACTTGAATGAACTTGAAGAGATCCATCATTTCAACCAAGCACAACAAAGCATGCTCTCCATGGTAGGTTTCTCATAGACAATCGCATGTTAGAAAAGTAGCGGAATTTAAAAACTTTTAAAAACCTTGATAAACGGAAATTCCTAATATTGTTGCAATAACAATAGTCTACACAAAATACAAATTTAGAAAACGTGTATAGTGGATGTTGGGGTCGATCACAAGGAGATGGTGCTTGTCAAGTGTCTTAGTAAATGCATAATTCGGGATAACAGGAAGTCTTAGTCTAAGCTCGGACCAACAGTGGTAAACAAGTTCGGTAAACAGAATCAGTAAACAATATCAGGTCTTAACGCTAAGGTAACATGTATTGGTTCTAACTCAGAATAAAACTAACGTGCCTTAAGGATCTACAGGTGGTGTTGTGCCAAAATTCCTGATTTGATCTACCATGTTCCTATACTCACAACTTCAAATAACCTAAGTCTACCCAGGTCATTCACCATATTTTTGGCTAATTTAGTCCTCCATATCATCACCAACATTGCAATTAGGTCTACCCGCATGCAAAGCATATAGAACTAGGTCTACCCGATTCTACTGGTTCTACCCCAGACTAATACCTAATGCTCTCGTCTTGATTTGTTGGTCTACCTCTAAATCAAGCATCTAAGTTGTGAACTACTTGTTCCCCTCTTTAGGTATACCCATGGTTTGATAGAAACAAGAGCTAAGGAACAATGGTCAATTTTATTAAGACTCCTAGACTCACACCACCATGCTTTACCTTAAGGCATTCCTATGGTTTAGCTACTCATGTTTTGAAGGTAAAATGTAATGGCATTAACATAAAACAACGAAAATGTTGAGAACATCGTGCAGAAATTTAGTGTAGAACCTAAAGACATCAACAAACTAAAATAAAACAGTAAACAGTCGGGTTTCCGTCTGCTACTGTTCCTAGACCAGAACAGTAGCGCTGAATTGGGTCTTGATCTTTTTCCTTCAAGCTGGAGGTTCTTCTCCAGAAAAATTCCTTTTCTTCCTCCTTCTCCTTTCGTGTTCTTAATGTTCGAGTTGGGTTGGGTGAGAAACCCCCTAGTGTGTGCTCTCTCTCTTCATCTTTTTTCTCGCCTACCACTGCCTAAGGCAAGTACATTCTCTGACAGATCTGCTGCTCCTGGCCCTGACTTGCAGACTGTCATTGTGATAGTGAACTCATTAACCCCTATAGCCTGATGACTTGCACGAAATCCAGATTTTTCCTTGATTCTTGGGTTGCTGCTAGACTCCAAAATCGGGTTAGACATGGGGTGGGCTAAATCAAAGGATTTAGCCCACTAATCACACCAAAAATTAAATTTTCCTAAATTACATAAAAACACTTAAAAATATAAAATAAACACTTAAACATAATTAAAAATTTATGATTTTCATATCCTAAAAACATGAAAATTTGTGTGCTATCAAACCCTAAAGCATAGATCTTGGAATACAGTTTATGTCAAATTAAAAAGTTACCTTTTAACAGACTTCGTTGTTAAACAAACTGTCAATAGAAGATGGTGTCTATAGTATCCACAAATGAATCATTCTATTGATAATCTTCTCAAGGCCACAAAATGATGGTAGATCTCCTCAGACGCTAGTTGAGAAAGTCACCCTCCATGCATGTAAATTTGAGAGAGATTGAAGATATGAAAAATCTCAAAAGATCAAATGTTTCCTATTATCTTATACAGATATTTGGTAATATATCTAATCAAATCTCTGTAAAGATCTTATCTAATAGAAATAGAGAAAAATACAAAGGAAAAGTGGTCCAAAAATATCTCTAATGGTTGAGAGAGTGGGGTATTTATAGTAGATCAAATTTGAATCTTCGTATTAGGCTTGTTTGATGGGTTTGGATAAGATATTTTATCCAAATCTTTTATCTAAATATTCCCCAAATCTTTATCTTATCTATGAATCTTTTGACCAAATCTTAAAGCATCGCACCTCTTCTCATCCACATTACGCAAGCCATGGTAAGCGAACATGCGAGGTTAAGATTAAGATAATTTTGTTAACCTCAAGTTTAAGCTTAGTTGCATGATTGTTATATTCAAGATCTTGCTACTGACATTTGATTAGCTTCACATAGTAGCATCATGAAGATGAGTCATCTTGTGAATCGAATCTCTAATTCACACCCACACAATTGTTGTAGTAATCTTATTACATCAATTGTGAGAATCATTACCTAAACAATTTAGGGGACTCAATCTATGCTTGGTTATCCGCATTTGTGATATCCTCATTTTACAAATACTGTAGCTAGGGAGTTTTTAACTTGAATAGAAATGTTTGAAAAATCTCACATTATGATCTCATCGTAATTTCCATGGTATACATATCAAGTCGAAGATTCACTTGTCTCTGGAACACATACACTAACAAAAATAATTCAAAGTAAATATGAAAAAATAAGATTAATCAATAATTTGATTGTCTCTGGAACATATACACTAACAAAAATAACAATTTTGTTCGTATGGATGATGGAATCACTTTTAAGAGTGATGTCATTGCAAAAGCTTTCTGACAACTAAAACTTCTAAAAAAGGAATTAAGCCCAAGTACTTTGCTTCATGCTCAAAATGCATTTCAAAATGGCATGCTATGCATTGTGTGGATGCACATGGATAAGAACATACTATTTCCCCATTGCAAATTGTGGCGTATTGTCATTTCATTACCCTTAAAATCAGGCAACATTGTACAAAGCCTTATCCTCAGAATGTCAAAAAAATTCCAAAGTCGGGGACATCATGGGCAAGGGTAGTACTTGGATGTGTGTTTCAAGAAAAGTCGACATGTTTTACCTTCTTGCTTGAATTTTACACAAGATAATACTAAACCCAAAATCCTAAATAGGGAGGTAAAACCTCTCGAGTATTTTTCATGGAAGATTGAGTTCCATGCTGTGTTGACCACATCATGGTCAGTGATCATAATTGTAGAAGAATCAAAGCAGCCTTTAGCACAAACGTTTTGGGCACTATAGCTTCAACAATGTGAAAATATTGTAGAAGAATAACGATGTACTAGAATTAAAAGATATCAAGTTTGCTGATGCCATATGTGAAGTTGGCTATTAAGGTAAACAATGTAGAAAGCCACTTTATTCCAATGATTTAGTAGCAAAGGAAAAACTACAACTTGTGCATACAGATGTTGGTGGTGTTAGTGTATGTCTTCTAGAGACAATCAACTCATTGGCAAATCTTATCTTTTGATATTTACTTTGAATAATGATCAAATTTATATCATTGATAAAATCCTCTACTTGATCTATGTGTTATAGAAATTATGATGAGATCACAATGTGAGATTCTTCAAGCACTCATGATCAAGTTAAAAACTCCCTAGCTAGAGTATTTGTGAAATGAGGATATCACAAATACGGATAAGCTGGCACACATTGAGTTCCCTAAATTGTTTAGGCAATGGTTCTCACAATTGATGTAATGAGATTACTAGAACCTATGAGTGGGTGATGATTAGAGAATCGATTCATTGGATGACTCATCTTCGAGATGCTACTATGGGATGCTAACAAAGTGTCAGTAGCAAGATCTCGAATATGGCAGCCGTGCAAGTAAGCTTAGACTTGAGGTCAACAAAGTTATCTTGATCTTAAACTCACATTTTCGCTCATTACTAATGGGAGCCTAACCATTGCTTGCCTAGTATGGATGAGTAGGGATGTGACTCCACAAGGTTGGAGATACTTGATTGATCAATAAAGGATTCATCACTCATGTTAGCGATGAGATCATATCTCAAGTAATTGCATCAAAGCCTAACAGTAAGTCCTGGGCCCAGGGTAATGACACTCGAATTGTTTGAATAGGTCATTGAGTGTTAGTGCTTGAATGCAATTATAAATTCGATACATCAGAAAGACACACACCCATGTTCTGGTATCGAATGAGATATAAGTATGATGAAAGCTGTTCATTGCATGGTGGCTGGTCATGGAAAGGCTCAATCAGTTCACTTGATTATTCTTACATCTTGGGGATCATGATATATTGCTAGACATCACTCATGATCGATAATGATGGATTTGATTAATTAAGAGATAATTAATAGATCCATTATTACGGCCTTAATTGAAGAAGCCTATAGGGTCACACACAATAGTGGAGTCACTCAACGATATAAAATAGAATGACACAATTACATGAGATGTAATTTGTAAAGTTTATAAATTTAATTGAGAGTTATTTTGAGATTAATATTGATTAAACTCAAAATAAAAGATCTCATATAGATATGATTTGATATGTTACAAAATATCTATAAAAAAGATTTAGATCTTGAGATCTGCTCCAAAGGTCTTCGTGCTCTCTGAGACTAATCCACAAGGAGGCGTTTTTCTCTACTAGCACGTGAGAAATTCGACCAGCATTCAAGAGCCTTGAGAAGGTTATCGACGAAGTGCTCCACGTGTGGATACCATAGAGGCCGTCTTCTATTGGCGGTTGGTGAACAACGGAGTCATTTGAAGGGTACTTTGAACATCCCTATGTATGATGTATACCGTATTCCAAAATCTGCGTTGGTGGTTTCTCAAAATTTTTAAAATTCCTCTGCTTTTGAGACATACGATGTCTACGAGAAACCCAACAGTGCGTTGGAGATTTCTCAAATATTTTGAAATTCCGTTGATTTTTTCACATGCGATGTCTTCGAGAAACCCAATAAAAACCGCCCATCAAAGATGACATGGTGATATGAAAAGTGTTGATCATCTCTGAATCTTTTGTAGTTTGTGTTTTACTCATGTACCACACAAAAAACGAGGAAAACTTGATAAGAAATCGGTATCTAGTGTATTTGTTGGTTATAGCAACATATACCTCACGAGAGGAAATTCATCTTTAGTCATGTGAAAGGTGACCTTTGGACACATATGTCTCAAAACATCTCTTCTAGGAATTCGACAAATCAAGAAACTGAAGATGGAATTGAACATATATAGATGTATGAGAATGCAAAATCAGCTTCAGAACTGATGGTAATTCTGCAAGTGGCATTGTATCCAGGATTCACCTTGCTTAAAACTCGCCCAAACTTGTGTGTGTAAACCTTGAAGACTGACCTACTTGCGCAAGCTCTGGGGGTGTTATTCTAAAGTAGTGCTACTCGGTGACCGTTATAGCACCGTCCCTTGTTTTGTGGGATTATGGAATCAACTACGCCACCAGAGTCATTTCACCTCTTATGATAAACCATGTTTTCCCTACACCCAAATCTATCCCCTACACCTCACACCTCGCAGACAGATTAGACAGAATGTGCCTTACCAACGATGTCCGATTGAGCCCTTCTCCTTAGGTGCTTGAGGCCAACTTTGTATTCTCTCACACTCCCTTCGGGTTATGTGATACTAAAGAGCACGTTGATTAAGAAAACTTTGCGAAAAACAGAATCAAACCTCAATTTAAATGTCAAAAAACATAGTTAAGCAGTCACACGCGCATGACTTGCGCAAGCAAGGCTTCACTGCAGATCCTCTGCCACAAGCGCCTACACACGCAGACTCGACTCAAACATCAAAATAGACACGAAAATAGGAAAGATTCAAAGAAAAAGTGGTCAAAGACGTCTCTAATGGTTGAGAGGGTTGGGTATTTATAAGAGAGTAGATCCAAGTCTTCGTATTGAGCTTATTCGATGGGCTTGGATAAGATTATCTATCCAAATCTTTTATCCGAATCTTCGAAGATCTTCTTCATATCTCTATCTTATCCACGAATCTTGGACCAAATCTTCATTGTTTGACCAAGTGGTAGCACAATCAATAGCTGAAACAAAATACATCTTTGCAGCACATGCTTTGAACTATTGCGATTGGTTGAGACAGATGTTAAACGAACTTGGATTCATTCAGAAGGAAGCTTCATATCTGCTTATGGACAATTGAGCTGCAATCTCAATTGCCAAGGATCCAACAAACTTCAGCAAAGCCAAACACATAAGAATCAGGTATCATGTCACAAGGAATTACATCAAGGAGAAGAAGATCAAAATGCAGTATGTTGAGTGTGGGAATAAACTTGCTGATGAGCTCATCATAGGTTTCAACAGAGTTCAGTTTGAGCTAGCAAGGAAGAACATTAATCTCATGACTATGAAGACTTTCTAGAGATGGGAGATCTCGGTCGTGGGGCGGAGTGTTGGCGATCAGCCTTAATCCAAAGGTTGAAGGTGATTGGAAGCACTAAGCTTGTGTCATGAAGTCAAGTTCTAGTTCAAAAGTTTTGAAATTCGAGTTGTTGGGCTTTTTATTTTTTTTATTGATTATGACCCATTTTTGGGTAACCAAGGTATCGAGTATATTTATACCCTACTAGGAACTCATGTGATTTAGATTTTCAGTCATTCTTATAATTTTGTTGGGTTTCTCGTAGACATCGTATGTCTCAAAAGTAGTCGAATTTTAAAAATTTTGAGAAACCCCCAACCCAGATCTTGGAATACGTATACATCAGACTAAGGGATGCTGAAATACCTTTCAGATGACTCCGTTGTTCACCAACCGCCAATAGGAGACGGCCTCTATGGTATTCACACGTGGAGCACTCCGTCGATAACCTTCTCAAGGCTATTGAATGCTGGTTGAATTCCTCAGGTGCTAGTAGAGAAAAACGCCCCCTTGTGGATTAGTCTTAGAGAGCACGAAGACCCATGGAGCATGTCTCAAGATCTAAATCTTTTAGTAGATATATGGTAGCATATCAAATCATATCTTCGTAAAGAACTTATCTTGTGGAGATATCTATATGTTCCAAATCTTATCTATATATGATGTTTTATTTTGAGTTTAATCAATATTAATCTCAAAATAACTCTCAATTAAATTTATAAACTTTACAAATTACATCTCATGTAATTGTGTCATTCTATTTTATATCGTTGAGTGACTCCACTATTGTGTGTGACCCTATAGGCTTCTTCAATTAAGGCCGTAATAATGGATCTATTAATTATCTCTTAATTAATCAAATCCATCATTATCGATCATGAGTGATGTCTAGCAATATATCATGATCCCCAAGATGTAAGAATAATCAAGTGAACTGATTGAGCCTTTCCATGACCAGCCACCATGCAATGAACAGCTTTCATCATACTTATATCTCATTCGATACCAGAACATGGGTGTGTGTCTTTCTGATGTATCGAATTTATAATTGCATTCAAGCACTAACACTCAATGACCTATTCAAACAATTCGAGTGTCATTACCCTGGGCCCAGGACTTACTGTTAGGCTTTGATGCAATTACTTGAGATATGATCTCATCGCTAACATGAGTGATGAATCCTTTATTGATCAATCAAGTATCTCCAACCTTGTGGAGTCACATCCCTACTCATCCATACTAGGCAAGCAATGGTTAGGCTCCCATTAGTAATGAGCGAAAATGTGAGTTTAAGATCAAGATAACTTTGTTGACCTCAAGTCTAAGCTTACTTGCACGGCTGCCATATTCGAGATCTTGCTACTGACACTTTGTTAGCATCCCATAGTAGCATCTCGAAGATGAGTCATCCAATGAATCGATTCTCTAATCATCACCCACTCATAGGTTCTAGTAATCTCATTACATCAATTGTGAGAACCATTGCCTAAACAATTTAGGGAACTCAATGTGTGCCAGCTTATCCGTATTTGTGATATCCTCATTTCACAAATACTCTAGCTAGGGAGTTTTTAACTTGATCATGAGTGCTTGAAGAATCTCACATTGTGATCTCATCATAATTTCTATAACACATAGATCAAGTAGAGGATTTTATCAATGATATAAATTTGATCATTATTCAAAGTAAATATCAAAAGATAAGATTTGCCAATGAGTTGATTGTCTCTAGAAGACATACACTAACACATTTATGAGTCATTTTTCATCAACGTGATCTTATAAGCATTATCGCTTTGTTCCTTCCCAAGATTCTGTCTTTCTTGCATCAATATGGTCAAGGCATTAGGCTACGTGGGAAACTAGCGTGTAGTGCACATGGCTTTAGCTTTTGCTTACCAAAATGATGTCTCTATCTTTGTGTACTGTCGGAGTAAAAGGCATCCTAAGGACAGCAATTGGAGTGGCACAAGTGATGTAGTATGCATGTTGCAAGGCGTGATCTAATTGCTACACAATACCAATACCTAAGGGTCAAGTTGTGCTTTCCAATATAACGAAACGAATGTGGGGTGTGGGAGCTATGCGGGGTATTTGTAGACTCGTTTGAAGGAAAAGGTTTGGAGGTTGAGCAGGATGGATTACGAGGAACGCTACCCTCTTCTTTGCAAAGCCGAGTGCGAAAATCGAGTTATGCATCAGGAGTCGATGCCATCAGGGTCGAATTCGTAAGGGAAAGTGCCCATCTAATCCATGAGCCACAATGATTCGAAGGACAAGTGGTCAGTGGTCGAGTTATGAGCTTGGGGTTAGGATTCGTGACACTCTAGATGCACAATCGATATATTCTTCAATGCTCTATGACTCACTTCTCGGTGAATGATGTCAACACAATAATCGGTTACATGGCTCGCAACGTATTTTGGTTTAGGAAGGTATCCTCTAAACTGCATGGTTGAAGGTTTTTTCCTCTCAAACTTATAGTCGCATGCCCACTTAAGTGTTCGAAAATTTTGCAGATCAGGGTGGGAGTCATCTAAAGGCTAAATAGCACATCCACACCATACCTACTATTGATGCTAGAAAGATAGAGTCTTGGGATGGAACAAAGGGATAATTCATATGAGATCACTTTGGATGATGAAGAACTCATGAACAATAAGAATGACCGAAAACCTGATTCACGCATGTTCCTAGTAGGGTTTATATATGCCCAATACCTAGGTTACCCAACAGTGGGTCACAATCATTAAAAACACAAAAAAGCCCAACAACTCGAATGCAACACTTTTTAACTAAAACATGACTTTATGACACAAGATTAGTGCTTCCAATCAACTTCATCCTTTGTATTGAGGCGGATCTCCAACACTCCACCCCCCCCCCTCCCCAGACCGAGATCTCCCAACTTGAGAAAGTCTTCATAGTCATGAGATTAATGTTCTTCCTTGCTAGTGTTAGTACTTGAGAAGGACTAAAGTCATTTTCCTGATTTATGGTAGTCAAGATCTCCAAATGGGATAATATATTTCCGATCTCATTTGACTTGACGTCTCAATCAAGATAATTATTCACCCTAAATGGAGGTGCAGTCACTTAGAAAAGTTTTAAGCAAGACTACCCATTCACAATGGAACTAGGACGTCAATGGAGTACATAGAGTCCATTGGTATAAGATACATCAATGATTCGCTCTAATGCAAGTGGGAGATTGTTAGTGTATGTGTTCTAGAGACAATCAACTCATTGGAAAATGTTATCTTTTGATATTTACTTTGAATTGTGATCAAATTTATATCATTGTTAAAATCCTCTACTTGATCTATGTGCTATAGAAATTATGATGAGATCATAATGTGAGATTCTTCAAGCACTCATGATCAAGTTAAAACTCCCTGGCTAGAGTATTTGTGAAATGAGGATATCACAAATACGGATAAGTTGGCACACATTGAGTTCCCTAAACTGTTTAGGCAATGGTTCTCACAATTGACGTAATGAGATTACTAGAACCTATGTGTGGGTGTCGATTAGAGAATCGATTCACTAGATGACTCATCTTCGAGATACTACTATGAGAAGCTAACCAAGTGTCAGTAGCAAGATCTCGATTATGACAGCCGTGCAAGTAATCTTAGACTTGATGTTAACAAAGTTATCTTGATCTTAAGCTCACATTTTCGCTCATTAATAATGGGAGCCTAACCATGGCTTGCCTAGTATGGATGAGTAGGGATGTGACTCCTTAAAAATAAGCTACTCTTGATGCTCAAATTCTTGGATTGACAACGATAAAAGAATTTTACAGTCTTGAACATGATTTTAAAGATATTTATCTTTCATGTGAACATAAACCTCTTGAAACTTCCATAGGCAAGATGATTTCCTTTTCAAGAAGAATAGATTATGCATTCCTCAATGTTCAATTCGTGAGTTTTTAGTGAAAGAGGCTCATAGTGGTGGTCTAATGGGGCATTTTGGGGTCACAAGACGTTGGACATGCTTCAACAACACTTCTATTGGCCACACATGAGAAAAGATGTGGAAAGAATCTGTGGAAGATGTTTGGTGTGCAAGAAAGCCAAATCAAAATCAACTTCTTAAGGATTGTACACTCCTCTTCCTACTCCTCTTTACCCTTGGATTGACCTTTTTATGGATTTTGTTTTAGGATTACCAAGGACTCAAAAGGTAAAGGATTCAATATTTGTAGTCGTGGACTGGTTCTCCAAGATGGCACATTTCATCCCTTGTCACAAGACTGATGATGCTTGACATGTTGCCAATTTATTCTTTAAGGAGATTGTTAGACTTCATGGCATGCCACTTACCATTGTAAGTGATCGTGACACAGTTTCTCACCCACTTTTAGCACACACTTTGGAGTAAGTTGGAAACAAAACTTCTTTTCTCTACTACTTGTCATCCCCAAACTGATGGAAAAATCGAGGTAACAAACCGAACCCTAGCTACCTTACTTCGAGCCATCATCAAAAGGAACATTAGAACATGGGAAGATTGCTTACCTCATGTTGAGTTTGTATATAATAGAGCAGTACATTCTTCTACATGTTGTTCTTCTTTGAAATTGTGTATGGTTTTAATCCTCATGCTCCTATAGACTTATTGCCCTTGACATATATGAATTTCGTAGTTTTGATGGTGCTAAGAGAGCAGATGCCATCAAAACACTACATGAGAAGGTTCGAAATCAATTGGAAGCCAAAAACAAGGAGTATGCAGCTAAAGAAAATAAACATAGGAAGAGAGTTACTCTACAACTAGGAGATTGGGTTTGGGTACATTTTCGAAAGGAAAGATTTCCAAGCAAGAGACATTCAAAGCTTTCACCAAGAGGAGATGGACCATTTCAAGTCATTGAGAAAAATCAATGACAATGCTTATAAGATTGGTCTTCCAAGTGAGTTTTCAGTGCACTCTACGTTCAATATTGCTGACTTGGTTCCTTGTGATGTAGATGGTGATGATTCAAGGATGAATCTTCTAAAAGAAGAGGGGGATGATGAGATCATGGATGCAAGAGATTATCCCAATGAAGATAAAGAACACAAGATCAATAATACTCTATTTATTTCAGTTGGGCCAATCATTAGATCAATAGCAAGAAAGAATCAAGAGATGCTTAAGGGCCTATGGGCCAATCAACAAAGATATGAGGGCACATTTGGTTGCTGGGTTTGGCCTAAACCCAAGTTTAGTTTATTTGGGTTTTGATAACCTGGTTTTATGGGTTTAAAGGGTTCAATTCGTGTTTAGTTGATGGGTGTAGATTATTTGGGTTTAAAACTAATACACGTTTGGCACGTGGGTATAAAATTGGGTTTGTGATGATTTTTATATGAAATTACCAATATAGCCTTTAGTTAATTAAAGTAAATTATCACATATTTAATTTTTCTATATCATTTTATAAGTTCAATTGAGGACCGCATAGCATAAATCATGGTGCTTAGTTGAAACTATATTTTATAACAAGCACTGAGTAATAATAGAGGCGGTGCACATCTTCAAAACGAAAAATTTACATTTTACAACAAGCACCGGATAATAATAGACGTAGTGCTCGTCTTCAAAACGACAAATCACATTTAGCACCAAAAATGAAAACCTACAATATTAGACATGTTAGTACTTTCATCTTTCTTTCTCTTTATCTTTTTCTTCTTTATTTTCTTCTTCTTCTTCTTCTTCTTCTTCTTCTTCCACTTCTTCTTACTTTTCTTCTTCTTCTTCTTCCTTTTCTTCTTCTTCTTCTCCAACAGATTTGAACAGATCTAAACAAATCTGTTACAAATCTGAAAAAAATTGTTACAGATCTGAATAAATCAGCTTCAAATTTGTTCATCTGGTTTATGATAGATTTGCGTTCAAATGTGGTTCACGTGAAGGCAAAATTGGAAGCGCCGAGCTGGGTTTAGCTAAGTTGACCCCCTCCCCCCCTGGGTTTAGCTAAACCCAGCTTGGCGGGTTCCTGCCGGGTTTATGGGCAGCAAGCGGGTTTATTTTTTCCTGCCTGAAACCCACGTATCAAATGCGGGTTTATCCTTTAACCCACACCGCAACCCACCTAAACCAAGCAACCAATCGCGACCTGAGATGTTTGGCATAGAATTCAACCTTCTCAAAGTGGATCAACTTGATTAGAGAAGGCCCATTATGCCCATATACATTATTATTACTACTTTTCTTCTAAGAAGGCCCAATCCTACATCTATATAAGAAGGGCCTTACTCTTGTTTAGAACAACTTTGATGGTAATCACTTTTGAGAGCAATTCTCCTTCCTTGAGTTCTTGTAGAACTTAGACTTATCAAGCCTTGCTTGTGGTGTCTAGTGTGTGGTTTATCACTCCCAATTCCTTCTTTGATTCTGTGAGTGTGGTACCATTTTATAGTTTAGGTTGCAAGGATCTTTCAATCCTTGAGGGCCAGCTTCTTTTACGTGAGGGATTGCTTCTTTTTAACCAAGATATGGTTTGCCAATCACTTGTTAATTGGAGGGTCGTATCAAATATGTTCTTCAGCGCTCTATGACTCACTTCTCATTGAATCATGTCCACACAATAATAGCTTACGTGGCTCGCAACGTATTTTTGTTAAGGATGGTATCTTGTAAACTGCATGGTTGAAGTTTTTTTCCTCCCAAACGTATGGTACCATGCTCATTTTTGTATCCAAACATTCTGGAGATCAGGATGGGAGTCATCTAAAGGCTGGATAGCACATCCACACCGTACCTGCTCCATAGAATGAATTCAACATTTTTAATGTTTCCATCGCACGTTGTTGGAGGTTGGTAAAGTACATGGAGGCTCCATGGTCACATTGTAATATTCATTAGTTGTTGGCTGAGTTTGTTGCACCACATAACACCCTCAAAAAAGTCACAATGGTGCACCATGATCCACCATGGAGTGAACTTGTAACTCCTCTTCGAACGTCTCACCATGATACCATGGAACATCACGAGAGAAAGCAACAAGATACACTAAGCAGTGTGGGATCTTGTTACTGTTATAACCCATGTCGTTGCTCAAGGTGTACCCCTTGGTATCGTTTGACGATACATGAATGGTGAAGTACTTGTTTAGAGGCCATGGGATGGACTTTATGGTGCTTTGGACTTGCACATCAGTGCTTGTCTAATCTCCACACATCCTCATGTATTTAAACGGGAGCAACAATAGGCAACCGATCTCATTCACCTGTCCAATCGTTAAGAAGTCCGAAACACTTCCACATAACAGTAAAGCTAGCGAGATCTGTCCAGCAGTGGAGAGAAGAGAGGAGGTGCGCATGGATGTTAATGCGTAGAAAAGCATGGCAGTTTTTGAACTTGAGCATAAGTCCTTGAAGAATCTCACATTATGATCTCATCATAATTTCTATAGCACGTAGATCAAGTAGAGGATTTTATCAGTGATGTAAACTTGATCACAATTCAAGGTAAACATCAAAGGATAAGATTTGCCAATGAATTGATTGTCTCTATAACACATACACCAATAGATTCGTAGTTGTTTATTTTGATTATATTCTAATCTATAGCAAGGGACTTGAGGAACATGGAGGGCATTTGAAGGATGTGTTAGATACTCTTCGAAAAGAGAATTTGTTTGCTAACATCAAGAAGTGTGTCTTTTGCACGAATTGTGTCTCTTTTCTTGAACATGTTGTAAGTGATGCAGGAGTAGATGTGGATGAAGAGAAAGTGAGCAATTAGGGAATGACCAACACCTACATCAGTTGGTGAAGTTAGGAGTTTCGATGGCTTAGCGAGTTTCTATAGACGGTTTGTTAAGAATTTCAGCTCTATAGCAGCACCCCTCACTCAATTGATCAAGAAAAATTACCCATTTCATTGGGGAGACGAGCAGGAACATGCCTTCCTGCAACTCAAGGATAAGCTTTGCTCAACACCTCTCCTAGCACTTTTGAAATTGAATGTGATGCATCAGGTTTAGGCATTGGTGCTGTATTGATGCAAAATGGACGTCCACTTGCTTATTTTAGTGACAAGCATTTATGTTCAAGCTAAAAAACTCCCTGACTAGAGTATTTGTGAAATGAGGATATCACAAATACGGATAAGTTGGCACACATTGAGTTCCCTAAACTATTTAGGCAATGGTTCACACAATTGATGCAATGAGATTACTAGAACCTATGTGTGGGTGTCAATTACAGAATCGATTCACACAATCACTCATCTTCGAGATACTATTATGGGAAGCTAACCAAATGTAAGTAGCAAGATCTCGAATATGACAGCCGTGCAATTAAGCTTAGACTTGAGGTCAACAAAGTTATCTTGGTCTTAAGCTCACATTTTCGCTCATTACTAATGGGAGCCTAACCTTGGCTTGCCTAATATGGATGAGTAGGGATGTGACTCCTTAAGGTTGGAGATTGTTGATTGATCAATAAAGGATTCATCACTCATGTTAGCGATGAGATCATATCTCAAGTAATTGCATCAAAGCCTAACAGTAAGTCCTGGGCCCAAGATAACGACACTCGAAATTTTTGAGTAGGTCATTGAGTGTTAGTGCTTGAATGCAATTATAAATTCGATACATCAGAAAGACACACACCCATATTCTAGTATCGAATGAGATATAAGTATGATGAAAGCTGTTCATTGCATGGTGGCTGGTCATGGAAAGGCTCAATCAGTTCACCTGATTATTCTTACATCTAGAGGATCATGATATGTTGCTAGACATCACTCATGATCGATAATGATGGATTTGATTAATTAAGAGTTAATTAATAAATCCATTATTATGGCCTTGATTGAAGAAGCCTATAGGGTCACACACAATAGTGGAGTCACTCAACGATATAAAATAGAATGACACAATTACATGAGATGTAATTGGTAAAGTGGATTAATTAGAGAGTTATTTTGAGATTAATATTGATTAAACTCAAAGTAAAAGATCTCATATAGATAAGATTTGGAACATATATATATCTCCAGAAGATGAGATCTTTACGGAGATTTGATTTTATATGTTACCAAATATCTATCAAAAGATTTAAATCTACAGATTAGCTTCTAGGTCTTCGTGCTCTCTGAGATTGATCCACAAGGGGCCGTTTTGCTCGACTAGCACCTGAGGAATTCGACCAGCATTCAATAGTCTTGAGAAGGTTATCGATGGAGCGCTCCATGTGTGGATACCATAGAGACCGTCTGCTATTGGGGGTTGGTGAACAACGGAGTCCTTTGAAAGGTAATTTCAGCATCCCTTTTTCTGATGTATACCGTATTCCAAGATCTACGATTGGCGTTTCTTAAAATTTTGAAAATTCCGCTGCTTTCATGACATATGATGTCTACGAGAAACCCAAAAGTGGTATCGGAGCCAGCTTACGGAATACTTGTATACGCTAGAATCTTTTTTGATTTTGCGAGATGTTCTAGTATGTTGCCTTGCCAGTGATACGTTAAAATCTTTGCTGATTTGCGAGATGCTCTCGTATGTTGCCTTGCTAGCGATTATTGTTATAGCATGTGATTGCGAGATGTTGTCGTATGTAGCCTTGCCGGCGATCATCATAATAGCATGTGATGCACGAAATCTGATTATGTTGGATTGTTTTGCTGCCTTAGGATGCACGAAATTTCATTCGTGATTGATGCTTTCGAGAATTATATCTTACATCTAAATGCGCAGCATGATGATGACTTATATGTGTGTAGTCGTGGGGCATGATGGCCTCTGCACGAATTTGGATGATGATGATCATATTGGTGAATTATTGATGCATATGATGTTTAATAATTTATTTGTGACCAAGGCATCTAGGGTCAATTAGGATTTTCGTTCATTATGTGTGAAAATAAAGGGATATGATGCGTTATGCACGAAAGGGCAATGGATGTCATGATTCCTATGTGATAGGATATCGATATCCATGGTGCAAGTGTTGCCTATGGAAAAATCCCCTACTAAATAATTAAGCTTATTCCTTCCACTGACATAAGGAGAACGAAAGACATTTTTAGTGCATAGAGTTGTTGGCTACCGTCAAGCTCTCCACTACACATGACATGTTTGAATTATTGAATTAGATTCAGAGTGGGTTTTCTTAACTGATTTTATCAACTTATTAACTGAATTAGATTCAGACTAAAGCCAAGGTTGGCAAAATTGGAAGAAAGGTTGAGGTAAATAGTTTTTTACATCAAGAGTTGATGGCTCAATGATACAATGGTTGTATGAGAGATACAATTGGCATGAGATGACTACCTGTTTCATTCATTAAAGCTTTTTGGCTACAGTCAAGGTGGAGATGAATGAAATGGGACACTGTCCCATTAAGAAAATGTGATTTTCTCGTTTTGTCAGTAGGGGACTGCCATCTCGAAAAACCTAGTGGAAGTATATCACATTTGATAAAGACAAGTTGCATGTGATTTAAGGAACACTACATGATGTGTTTGCTTTCTCTTCTTCAAGTTGAAGATATGTCTTCTGGCGTGAATTTGAGATCCATTATAGAGTCCAACAAGTTGGTTGGCTCGAATTTTACTGATTGGCACCGCAATCTGAGAATTGTTCTCAAGGCGGAGAAGATTGCTTACATCCTTGAGCAAGATGTTCCTGCACAACCCAGGGCTAATGCAGCTGAAGATGTTCGGCATGCATATCAGAAGTATCTAGATGATGCTGAGCTTATCTGCTGTATCATGCTTGCTTAGATGGCCCCTGATCTCCAAAAACAGCGTGAGTCGATGACTTGCCCACAGATGATAACACACCTCAAGAATCTGTTTGGCGAGCACTCACGACTTGAAAGATTCACGACATCAAAGCTGTTGTTCAATTGTCGCTTGGCAGAAGGAAATTCTGCTGCTGATCATGCAACATTGATGTTGAGTTACATTGAAAAGTTGTCATCTCTTGGTTTTGTGTTGGATAAGGACATGAATATTGACTTGATCCTTACCTCACTACCTGATAGCTATTCACAGTTTGTGATGACCTATAGAATGAACAAGAACCACCATAGAGTGAACTCGTGAATCCTTTGTGCACGTTTCACAATGATACCATGGAACATCACGAGAGAAAGCAATAGGATACACCAAGTACTATGGGATCCTTTGGGTGTTATAAACCATGTCGTTGCTGATGTGACCCTCTAATCTATAGAGATTAGTAACCCACGAACAAGAGGTGATTTTGAAGCTTAGAAGAGAACCCACCCAAGTCTACCCACAAGAGAATGAATCTCTTGCAACCAGACTTCGAAACAAAGAAAATTAGGAGCCACACTTCAGAAAAGAGAGAGGGATTGGAAGAGATAATCCTAGAACACCACAAGCTCAAAGCTTGATAAGTTAAGAGTGTTCAAGCATTCAAAGAAGAGGAGAATCCTCACAACATACATGAAATGACTAAAGGTCCTGAAAGAGTATATCTCTAGAGTATTTATACTCTAGGATTGGGCTCTAACATTACTTGGCCCAAACTAAATGAAATAGAAAAGTCTAACAAGTCCATTGCTCTAAGGTAAATCCACCTTCAAGTAGTTGAGCTCTTTTGATGGGATGTCTTCAAGCCCATGTTTGATTCCAATTGTATTGAGTAGAGCCTTAAGTGTATCTTCAAGCATTTTGCTCTTGCTTCTAGTCATTGGTCCTGGTGGAATCATCTTTGTATCTAATGTGTTCACTTGGACAAACTTCTCATCATTCTTTAAATACACTTCTCGGGCTCATCAATTGCTCAAGGCGTACCCCCTTGGTATCGTTTGACGATACATGAATGGTGAAGTACTTGTTTAGAGGCCATGGGATGGACTTTATGGTGCTTTGGACTTGCACATCAGTGCTTGTCTAATCTCCACACATCCCCATGTATTTAAACGGGAGCAACAATAGGCCACTGGTCTCATTCTCCAGTCCATTCGTTAAGAAGTCCGAAACACCACCACATAATGGTAAAGCTAGTGAGAACTGTCCAGCAATGGAGAAAAGAGAGGAGGTAGTGCGCATGGATGTCAACGCCTACAAGAGCATGGGAGTTTGACAATAGAGACCAGCCACTGATAGACTGGTGTCTATGCTTGAAAGAAGACGACCACCCATTATACTTTGTACATTGCATCGCACTGGTAGACAGGATGGAAAAGTGGCCACACTAGTAAAGATGCACTAGCAAAACGCTCAATCAGATATAGGTCAAGGCATTAGGATACGGGACACACTCACGTTTTGTGCACACGGCTTTTCCAATTGCTTAACCAAGTGATCTCTCTATCCTCATGGTGAGGGGTATGAAGTATGCATTTCGCAAGGCGTGATCAACTGCCTAAGCGATACCAATAAATTATGGTGAGGTAGTGCTTTACTATGTAACAAAACGAATGTGGGGTGTGGGAGCTGTGCGAGGTATACGAAGTGAACTCGTGACTCCTCTGCGTACGTCTCACCATGTTGCCATGGAACATCATAAGAGAAAGCAACAGGATACACTAAGAAGTATGGGATCCTGTTGGTGTTATGACCCAAGTTCAATCTCCTAGTGTACCCCCTTTGTATCGTTTGACGATACATGAATGGTGAAGTACTTGGTTAGAGGTTATGGGATGGACTTTATGGTGCTATGGACGTGCGCATCAGTGCTGGTCTAATCTCCATGCATCCCCATATATTCAAATCACAGCAACAATAGGCATCGGTATCTTTCTCCAGTCCATTTGTGAAGAAGTCCAATGACAAAATCAATGACAATGCTTATAAGATTAATCTTTTAGGTGAGTTTTCGGTGCACTCTACATTCAATATGGCTGACTTGGTTACTTGAGATGTAGATGGTGACGATTCAAGGATGAATCTGCTAAAAGAAGGAGGGGGGGATGATGAGATCATTGATGCTACAGATCATCCCAATGAAGACAAATGACACAAGATCAATAATCCTCCATTGATTTCAGTTGCGCCAATCCCTAGATCAAGAGCAAGAAATAATCAAGAAGTGCTTAAGAGCTTATGGGCCAATCAATCAAGCAATGAGGTGTTTGCCCTGGAATTCAACCTTGTCATAGTGGATCAACTGGATTAGAGAAGACCCATTACTACCAAATGCATTGTTATTACTCCTTTTCTTCCAATAAGACCCAATCCTTCATCTATATAAGAAGGGTCTTAGTCTTGTTTTGGACAACTTTGATTGTAATCATATTTGAGAGCAATTCTCCTTTCTTGTGTTCTTGTAGAACTTAGACTTATCAAGCCTTGCTTGTGGTGTCTAGTGTGTGGTTTATTGCTCCCAATTCCTTACTTGATTATGTGAGTGTGGTATCATTTCATAGTTTGGGTTGCAAGGATCTTTCAATCCTTGAGGGCCAACTTCTTTTCCTTGAGAGATTGCTTCTTTTCAACCAAGATTTGGTTGCCAATCACTTGTTGATTGGAGGGTCGTATCAGGTGGTATCAGAGCCAATGTTTCTCTTCTTCATCTCCTATCTATCTTGTTGTGGTTTCGTTCTAAAGAAAAAAAAAACCAGAAACTAGTCCAGATTTATCCTTATTTGCTTATCTTGTCTTTTGCTCATCTTTTCTTCTGAAAAGAAAAACCAAGGGGGTTTCTTATCTTTGTTTCTTTCATCCTTTTCTTCTGGATTGCTGCAAAAAGAAAAAAAAAATGTGTTGAAGGGAAAAAGAAGGTTAGCACCTGAATTCATTGAATTTTCAACTTTTCACACACAAGAAAAGTAAAAAAAAAGGAGCTAGTCATTTGAATCCATTGAATCTTCTACTTACCAAATAAAAGAAAAGTCAATATTGCACAACTTTGTCTATTGTCACACTTATATTCCATTTTGACTCTTTTCAATTATCTACCTACCTCTTGTGTGTTAATCACAACAAGTTACACTCTATCCTTCTATTCCTACTCTTACTTATTCATAAGTACTGTTACCATCACCAAGTCCTATATTGCTCATTTTCTTTATCCCACTCATTACCCTAGCCACTGTTATCTCTTTGAACCACACTTAGATTGATCATTTAAGGTTTATTGAGTCTTAAAGTTCAAGAGGACTTGAGGTTTGAAAATTCTCTCCTTCTTCTTTTACTTCTATCTTTCTTTCATTGTTCTCTTTCCTTCCTTTTGTCTACACTTTTAACTTGTAGTAGGATGTCGAGCTCTAACAACCCTGCAGAAGAATCAGGTGCAATGGATGGTTGTTCGTACTTAATGCAATGCAAGGTGAGTTAAGAAGACTGCAAAGCTGCATGGAGCAAATCCACATCAAATTAAAGGAACATGATGAATCTCTCAAGAACATCAAAAAGCAAGAAGAGGATAGTGTCTCCCATGGAAGAACAAGAGTTCCATCACACCATAGTAGAAGGAATTCTCAACTAGAAAAAGATTCGGAATCTGAGGCCTAAGAGGCAAGGCATGGTGAACAAAGGAGAAATAATAACAACATCTTTGATAAGTATGATTCATCTGGTGGTGATGATATAGAACGAAGATATCAAAGAAATAGGAGGCCAAATCGTGATGCAGGACATGATGAAAGACCAAGGGTAGATACACAAGTGAATACAAGGAATTTGAAAATCTTTCCTTTTCAAGGGAAAAACGATCCAAATGCCTACTTGGAGTGGGAGACTCGTGTGGAGCATGTGTTTGATTGTCACAACTATTTTGAAGCCAAGAAGATCAAGCTTGCTGTTGTTGAGTTTATAGATTATGCCATAACTTGGTGGGATAACATAGTACTCAACAGAAGACGAAATGATGAAGAACCAAATCGCACTTGGACTGAAATGAAGAGGATCATGAGAAAAAGGTTCATTCCCAACCACTACCAAAGAGATCAACACCAAAACTTGCAGAAACTCACCCAAGGGAGCAAAACCGTGGAAGAATATGGGCAAGAATGGAGGTATTAATGATTCGAGCCAACATAACAGAGGATAGGGAAGCTACAATGGCAAGATTCCTCTATGGCTTAAACAAGGAAATTTCTCAAGTGGTCGAGCTGCAACACTATGTAGAGATTGAAGACATGTTGCACGTTGCCATCAAGATTGAGAAGCAACTAAAGTCTAAGGGACAACAAAGAGACCATCCAAAACCTTCTACTTCGTGGAATGTTGCTGGAAGTAAGGAGAAGAAACCAAATTATCCTTCATTTGGGAAATCAACCAAGTTAGAATCGATGAAAGAGGGCACTTCAAATACTCGACACAAGGAAAGAGGATTTAAGTTTTCTGGGCAAACAAAAAATATCAAATACTTCAAATGTCTCGGCCATGGTCATATTGCTTCAGAATGCCCAAACAAGAGGACCATGGTTCTAAGGGATTATGGAGATGTTGAATCTGAAGTTGAGAGTGAAAGTGGAAGTGCTTTACATGAGATATATGATGGGGAACAACAACCTGTTATTGGTAAAAGTTTGGTAACAAGAAGGACTTCAGTCATGGATGCTAAGCCAATGGAGGAGCAACGCGAAAACTTATGCCATACACGTTGCTTTGCACATGGGAAGGTATGTAGCCTAATAATCGATGGAGGTAGTTGCACAAATGTTGCTAGTACTCTCATGGTGGATAAACTCCAACTTCCTACTCTCAAACATCCAAATCCCTACAGGCTTCAATGGTTGAACGAAGGGAGTGAAGTAAAGGTCAATAAACAAGTTCTTGTTGCTTTCCAAATTGGAAAGTATCAGGATGAGGTTCTTTGTGATGTAGTTCCCATGCATGCTGGACACATACTCTTGGGAAGGCCTTGGCAATATGATAGTAAGGTGATCCATGTGTTGGAGTGAAGTGATGCAAATTGATTCTGGAACAGAAACTACACGAGGACGACGATGAAGAAGCAAAATTGAAGCAGGGATAACCTGAAAAACCGGATCAATAATATTGAGTAAAGACTGAATACAAGACTTCGAGATTTATACTAGAAATTAGCCTAACTAGATGCGAGAAAGATGCATCCACGACTCACTAACAACTCCCAAAAGTGGAGTGGAAATAACTGCAAGTAGTTGAGAGAAATGTGGGAGGTGGGCTCACTACTCTACTCTTCTTTGACACCATGTGCATAGGAAGGAATAGTGGCCCACGTCCCTCAGTTTATGGAGAGTACTCACTTTCTCAAACACCATGATGGCTATAAAACAAGTATTCCTTTTCCATTAAAGGAAAACCCATCACGTTGGTGCCTTTATCTCCAAAAGAGGCACACGAAGATCAAGTTAAGATTGCTACCGCTATCAAATCTTTTGGTGAGTTGAGGGATGAGAGTATGGGGGAGAAAAAAGAGATATCACGAGAAAGGAAAAGAACATCTAAAAAAGAGAGTGAAAAGAAAGACGTGAATGAAGGAGTTGTGAGGAAAAAAGAAGTGGAGAGCCTTGTTGCAAGAATCAGTCATGTGAAAAGAGTGAACTCAAGAAGTGCTTAAGAGCTTATGGGCCAATCAATCAAGCAATGAGGTGTTTGGCCTGGAATTCAACCTTGTCATAGTGGATCAACTGGATTAGAGAAGGCCCATTACTACCAAATGCATTATTATTACTACTTTTCTTCCAATAAGGCCAAACCCTTCGTCTATATAAGAAGGGCCTTACTCTTGTTTTGGACAACTTTGATTGTAATCACATTTGAGAGCAATTCTCCTTTCTTGAGTTCTTGTAGAACTTAGATTTATCAAGCCTTGCTTGTGGTGTCTAGTGTGTGGTTTATCACTCCCAATTCCTTCCTTGATTCTGTGAGTGTGATACCATTTCATAGTTTGGGTTGCAAGGATCTTTCAATCCTTAAGGGCCAACTTCTTTTCTGTGAGGGATTGCTTCTTTTAAACCAATAACTGGTTTGCCAATCACTTGTTGATTGAAGGGTCATATCGCAATGATAGATTGGTGTCGAAGAATAAAAGAAGACGACCACCCATTGTTCTTTATATATTGCATTGCACCTGTTTGAAGAGAGGATGGAAAAGTGGACACACTAGTAAAGGTGCACAAGCAGCAGTCTCAATCAGATGATGGTCAAGGCATTAGGATATAGGACACACTCGCATGTTGCGCACACGGCTTTACCTATTGCATAACCAAGTGATCTCTACTATATCTTCATGTGAATTCAGAGTAAAAGACATTTGGAGGTTAGGCACTGGAGTTATGGACTTGGGGTTAGGAGTGGTTACACTCTGGATCCACGATCGATATGTTCTTCAATGCTCTATGACTCATTTCTCATTAAATGATGTCCACTCAACAATAGCTTTCGTGGCTCAACGTATGTTTGATATAGATGATATCCTTTAAACTGTATGGTTGAAGGTTTTTTCCTCCCAAACGTATAGTGGCATGCCACTTTCGTGTCCAAACATTCAAGAGGTCAGGGTGGGAGTCATCTAAAGGCTGGATAACACATCCACATCGTATGTGCTCTATAGAATGAATCCAAAATTGTTAATGTTTCCATCGTACGTTGTTGGAGATCGATAAAGTACATGGAGTCTCCTTGGCCACAATCTACTATTCATTGGAATTAGGCTGACTTTGTTGCACCACACAACACCTTCAAACGAGTAACGATGGTGCACCATGATTCGCCTTGGAGTGAACTCGTGACCCCTCTGCATACGTCTCACCATATTGCCATGGAACATCATAAGAGAAAGCAACAGGATACACTAAGTAGTATGGGATCATGTTGGTCTTATAACCCAAGTCATTGCTCCTAGTGCACCCTCCTGGTATCGTTTGAAGATACATGAATGGTGAAGTACTTGGTTAGAGCCCATTGGATGGACTTTATGGTGCTATTATAACCCAAGTCATTGCTCCTGGTGTACCCTCCTGGTATCGTTTGAAGATACATGAATGGTGAAGTACTTGGTTAGAGCCCATTGGATGGACTTTATGGTGCTATGGACGTGCGCATCAGTGCTGGTCTAATCTCTATGCATCCCTATGTATTTAAATCGCAGCAACAATACGCCACTAGTCTCAATCTCCAGTTCATTCGTTAATTGTAAATGTAGCGAGATCTGTCCAGCAATGTAGAAAAGAAAGGAAGTAGTGCGCACGGATGTGAACGCCTACAAGAGTGTGGGAGTTTGCACTAGAGACCATCAACCGATGGAATCATGTCGACGCTTGAAAGAGACGACCACCATTAATCTTTGTATGTTGCATCGGACCTGTTTGAAAGTGAGGACGGAAAATTGGCGACACTCGTAAAGGTGCAAGAGCAACATGCTCAATCAGATGATGGTCAAGCCGTTAGCATACGGAACACACTCGCGTGTTGCGCACACAGCTTTAACTACAGCTTAACCAAGTAATCCCTCCTATATCTTCATCCACAATTTGAGTGAAAGGAATCCGGAGGTCAAACATTGGAATGCGAAAGGTATGAAGTATGCATGTTGCGAGGCGTGACCTACTTCCTAAGCAATACCGATACATTCCACGTTACCCTCTTCTTTGCAAAGCCTAGTGAGAGAATGGAGTTTTGAATAACCAGTGAATGCCATGAGGGTCGGATTATTAGAGGAAGTGTTCGTTTGTTCCGTGAGCTGTGTGGATTCAAAGGACAAGTGCTCCGTGGTCGAGTTATGGACTTTGCGTTAGGATTCATTACACTCTGGATCCACGATCGATATGTTCTTCAGTGCTCTATGACTCATTTCTCATTAAATAAAGTCCACTCAATAATAGCTTACGTGGCTCGCAACGTATGTTTGTTATAGATGATATCCTTTAAACTGTATGCCAGCTTAGTAATAGTTTAGGGAACTCAATGTGTGCCAGCATATCCGTATTTGTGATATCCTCATTTCACAAATACTCTAGCAAGGGAGTTTTTAACTTGATCATGAGTGCTTGAAGAATCTCACATTATGATCTCATCATAATTTCTATAGCACATAGATCAAGTAGAGGATTTATCAATGATATAAATTTGATCACAATTCAAAGTAAATATCATAAGATAAGATTTGCCAATGAGTTGATTGTCTCTAGAGCACATACACTAACAAGTGCTCAGTGGTCGAGTTATGGACTTGGGGTTAGGAGTGGTTACACTCTGGATCCACGATCGATATGTTCTTCAATACTCAATAAATCATTTCTCATTAAATGATGTCCACTCAATAATAGCTTACGTGGCTCGCAACGTATGTTGTTATAGATGATATCCTTTAAACTGTATGGTTGAAGGTTTTTTCCTTCCAAACGTATAGTGGCATGCCCACTTTCGTGTCCAAATATTCAGGAGGTCGGGGTAGTAGCCGTCTAACGGCTGGATAGCACATCCACATCGTATCTGCTCCATAGAATGAATCCAAAATTGTTAATGTTTCCATCGCACGTTGTTGGTGATCGGTAAAGTACATGGAGTGTCGTTGGCCGCATTCTAATATTCATTGGATGTTGGCTGAGTTTGTTGCACAACAAAACACCCTCAAACGAGTAGCGATGGTGCACCAAGATCCGCCATGTAGAGAACTCGTGACTCCTCTGCGTAAGTCTTACTTTGTTTCCATGGAAGATCATAAGGGAAAGTAATAGGAAAAACTAAGATGTATGGGATCCTGTTAGTGTTATAACCCAAGTCATTCCTCCTGGTGTACCCCTTTCGCATCGTTTGACGATACATCAAGGGTGAAGTACTAGGTAAGAGTCCATGGGTTGGACTTTACGGTTCTATGGACGTGCGCATCAGTGCTGGTCTAATCTCCACGCATCCTCATATTTTTAAACGGCAGCGATAATAGACCAACGGTCTCATTGTCCAGTCCATTCGCTAAGGCGTCCAGAACACCTGAAGGTAACGGTAAAGCTTGCGAGGCC